>CM076445.1:5195000-6592500 GCA_038419695.1 Scomberomorus guttatus
AATGGACTATGTGGGAACGCACCACTTTACCATGGACTCAAAACAGTGGACAAGATCGTACTAACAGACTGTTAATTAGCACCAACAAGACTACAAGAAACAGGAGGGCTGTGTACCGAGTAATAAATCTACAAGTGGTAGTCCTCCCTTGAACTCTCTTGGAGCAAAGCCTAAGAGTAAATAATTTCCCTGATAAATGGGAGGACGAGTAACAGGCAGAGACCAGTGCCCTGAGATTTGTGATGTGACCGTCTGGCCTGCATTATCATCCAGGAAGAGTACCTCTTCAATCCCTGTACTTAGTAGGACACAACCGTAGAAAGGGAGCTGTGAAAGGGAGAGCTAGCAACAAACCTCCCCAACAACTAAGTGTGCAACTGGAGAACAGATTTGCTCCACTGCTGCAGGACCCTGGATCTCCATCTGATAACCTGGATAACCTCTCATCTTCACACAGCAGGGTAAGGACTAAAAGTAACTCAGAAAGTAAAAGGCTAGAAAAGCTAATGACTGGGCCTCTGATTCTGATTGTGGGTAACTTTGCTGTAAAAGATATAAAAAGCATGTGCAGTAAAAACACCAAAAAACACCCAACTGTGAAAAACATCATAGGACCAATAGGGACCAATGATGTTGTAAAACAACAGTCTGAAATGCTGAAACGAGACTCTATTGATCTGTAGAACACAGCCAGCTCTTGAATGCTGAGATGTTTATCAGTGGCCCTCTACTGCCAATCAGAAGAGGAGTTGAGAGATTCAGCAGATTGTTGGCACTGAGCACGTCTTTCAACTGCATGTACTGTCCATTCAGTGCATTTTATTGACAATTTCAACTTTTTCTGGGACCACAGACATCTTTTTAAGGCAGATGGACTTTGCCTTAACAAGTCAGGAGTAAAATTGTTCACCTCTAACCTATTTTACTTCCTGCATCACCTATCTGTTCCCTCTGCCAAGGACAAGACACAAGAGGAATCAAAACAGGAGGACAACATAATGGCCAGGATGGCAGAAACCTTGAAGGAGAGCTGCTTCAGCCCTCGCCTGAGGAGAGCCTTAATCATGGGGGACATCGGAGCTGGGAGGAGGCATCTCCAACCCCCCCTAGCAACCAGCTGTGAGGATCCATCTCTTTCATCCCCCCAGGCCCCATCCAGGTCACCCTCCTCTCCAATCACTCTTTCTCCCTTCTCCCCCCTCTTGGAGTTCACTGACCAGATGAAAGAGCTGGTCACTGCTGGGACTAAAAGTACCCCTGCCCTGCTCCCATTTTCTCTCTCTTAAATCCCCCTCAGCATCCACCTCCACCATTGGCTTTAAGTCCTCAGCCAGTTTTGACACAATCGTCACATCTACAATGTCCCACCCCCACCCCGATGGCATCGGAATCTCTAACTGATATCTGCTGGGTCCAGGCTACAAAGCTAATGGCACTCATGATTCTTCAGAGGAAATGCCACGGCCACATACGCCATGTACGAAACAAAGGCAGGCCTGCATGCTGTCATAAACCTGACTGAAGCCTGATAAAGAAATGGTGCCAAGTCGAACAAAAGGAGTCTCCCATCATGCTTTGCTCAACTCACACCCAGGTGTGAAATCCAGTGAAACTCTTGGCTACCATTGGACGAGACCTGCCGGAACACACAGCGATTCCCCCTCCCCAGCCATGACATCATGGAGAGTATAAACACCTGAGACAGCCCCCAAACTGTGCTTCCAGCTGTTTCCATGGCTATGAGGAAGTACCCCCATACATACTTCACTGTTTCCTCTGCAACTCTGCTGAGGATTAGCTGCCATGAAACCCGCCGACAGACTACAAGGACTAAGGGACTAAGGAACTGTGTTGTTTTCTTGATAACAATGGACTGACTCAGCATGTGACGGAGCCAACACACAACAAGGAACACACTCTGGACTTAATTATCTCCATGGGTCTGAACATTTCTAAGGTTGTGGTGACTGATATTGCTCTCTCTGATCATTCCTGTGTTTTCTTTGAGAGTGCTATCTCTGTGCACACAAATGTTCAGAGGTAATCGCAAAACAGTATATCACTGAAAACACCAGTGAAATATTTATTCAGGCCCTCTCTTCCAAACCCACCCTCTCTCAGGTCTCTGTCAATGAACTTGTAGATAATTTCAGTTCTAAAATTACAAATGTTATTGATGCTGTTGTGCCCACTAAGGTGAAGGTGGTCTCTGGTAAGAAAAGATCTCCATGGAGAAATGCCACGCTGGTCAGAATAGAAAAAAGAGAGTGTTGAAAAGCTGAATGTGGGTGGCAAAAAACAAATCTCAAGGTCCATTATGACATTTATAAAGAGGGACTTCACATTTCTAATTTGGAGCTGAGAAATGCAAGGTGGTCCTTCTCTGACATCTATTGCTATTGTCAACAGGCTAACAAACCCTCCTGTGTTAGTAGTCTCTGAACTTCTATCCACCAGGGCCTGCAATGAATTTGCCTCTTTCTTCACTGACAAAATTCTGAAGATTAGACAATCAGTCAGTGCCTCCATGTCATGTACATGATATGTGTTGCCCCTGTGTCCACTTAAATTCAATTCAAATACCATGACACAATTTTATCCGATTAACCATAAAAACCTGGAGGGCATTACACAACATCTGAAATCCTCCTCTTGCTGCCTTGATATTCTGCCAACAGGCTTTTTCAAAAGTGTTTCAAATTGCATGGCCTCAGATCTACAAATTGTCAACACGTCTCTTCTCTCAGGTGTCTTCCCACAGGCCCTGAAAACTGCAGGCATCAAGCCACTCATAAAAAATAAAAAAGAACAATCTAGACACTTCACTAATGAACAATTATAGGCCCATATCAAACCTCCCGTTTTGAAATAAAAACAGCTGAACAACTTCTTGGCACAAAACAGCGATGTCTTCCAGTCAGGATTTTGACCACACCACAGCACTGAGACTGCTCTTGTTAAGGTCAGCATGCTTCCACTGGCTCAGATGATGGAAAACCACAAAATTTGTTACCATAGTTATGCAGAGGACACACAAATTTACATAACCATGTCACCAGGGGACCATGGTCCAATACAAGCACTGAGTAAGTGCATTGAACAAATCAACAATTGGATGTGTCAGAATTTTCTTCAATTAAACAAAGACAAAACTGAAGTAACTGTCTTTGGAGCCAAAGAAGAACAATTAGAAGTCAGCGCTCAGCTTTGATCGGTAATATTAAAAACCGCAAACAAAGAAAAAAAAAAAAATTTGCTGTGACCTGAATTTCACCAGCCACATTAAGACAATTACAAAATTACTATCACCTTAAGAATATATCAAGAATGAAAGGACTTGTGTCTCAGCAGGATTTGGAAAAACTTGTCCATGCATTTATCTTCAGTAGACTCAACTACTGTAACAATGTTTTACAGGTCTCCCCAAAAAATCGATCAGACAACTGCAGCTGATCCAGAACGCTGCTGCTCCGAGTGATGTGAAGACCCTATTGTTTTTTAAAAATTATTATTATTATTATTTTATGCATGCAAACGCATTTTTGAGGTGCTAGGGGTGCTCAAAAGCTCACAAAACTTTGCACATGCATCAGAAGTGGTGAAAATTGATATCTGATATGGGTCTTGCGATTGGCTCAATAGCACCCCCTAACAGTTTTCACAGTCAAAGCCCCCACCTTTAAATTTGCCGTAGATCAACGAAATTTGGTAGGCAGATGTAACATCTCAAGACCTCTTGGAGTCATATTGTATTATTAACAGCAACATGACATATAGTGTTGTCTAGCGCCATATAGTGGACACAGGAAGTGATAGTTATCTCCTACATTCAATGTCCAATATTCATGACAATGTATATCCATGTCAGAGTCCCTCTGGTAAATGTATTGCTGCATTAGTATTTCTAAGTAACATATAGTTCATCAAATGTTAAACATTTTCTAGTAGTCATCTCCAGCGCCACGTGCTGTACACAGGAAATAATATTTTACCCATTCACATAGTGTCCGATAATCCTGAAAATTCAGAGCCATGACAACTGACCTCCATTCACAATATCACGGCTGCCACTCCCTCTGACACATGAGGTGCGAGGGTCTATTCATCGTTGCTTGCCCCTTTAATTTAATAATCTCTTGGCTCTTTGAAGGCTGTTTTTGGTTGTATTTAGGTGTGCTTTTGTGGTGTGTTTCTTTTGCACTTTGTCTTTATGACTTTATTGTTTTATGTAAAGCACTTTGAATTGCCTTGTTGCTGAAATGTGCTATATAAATAAACTTGCCTTGCCTTTAGGGATTGATATTTTTTATCAGTTTTTTTTTTTAAAACATAAACAATCCCCACCCTCATAATATTCATACAGTCTGGAGGTCTTCACCGGTCCACAATGTTTCTTTTCAACAGAGACCCGATCTGATTTGACTTGAGGATAATTAGACCCAATCTGAAATGCGGTTGACCTGAACAGACCAGAACACCAACACAGTGGAAAAAGTAACAATATAATGAAAATGTCCTAATAACAAATGTAAATTCAATAAGGAGAGATTAATTGGAAGTGTATAAGAAAATGTATTGATGTTAGCACCCGAAAGATATTTGGCAAGATATTTAGACTCCATCGATGTGAAGCTTCTTCATAAAGTGTAGGCCCTTATGAAGATAGGAGATAGGACAGGATCCCAGGAGTCTATATGCTGGTGGTGGTGATTGATGGAAACCTTTGGGCAAGTGTTCCTGGACATCATAGAGGTCATGGTGGTGATGGGGAGGAGGTGGATTGCGCAATAGTAGGTCTGAAATATAGAATGTCATAATTGCAGCAATATTTGAAGAACAGCATCTAGAGACTGATTGGTTTGAGGAATGCAGGCAGAAATATCATTGGTCAGGTATGGTGATGTCAGAAAGAAAGTCCCGTTTTCACCCCCTGCTCCGACAGCCAATTTAATAGCTGTGAATCAAGTAATCAAGTAAATGTAATTTGACAGCATAAATCTTTTACTTAGGCTGCTGAATTCCTATAATAATCTCACCTGCTGTGATTATGGCATAATCAGAGTTGATACACTAAGACTGGGGTTAAATTGGGATTTATGAGGAGGCAGAGCCTTTGTTCAGTGAGGTTGGGGGTCTGGGTATGGGTGGGGTGGTTTACACGGACCACACTGTTGACAGAGACACTGTTCTGGAGAGAGATGTTGCTTTTTAATTTTTCTAAATGTAATTTTTTGAATGCTGCACCGCAAACTAAATTCCATTCACCTCTATTGTACAGGGTGCAATTCAGAGACAAATATCTCAAATTCAATCTGATGGAAAGATACCATTAAGGAGAAGCAAGAACATTTTCCCTTTTATTTCTTTTTTAGTAATTTGGGTGATGTGACCCTTTAAATGAAATTGAGGGGAAATAACAGTTCAGTTCATTGCAAAGTCCCAAAAGACAATAATACAACACCCCAAATATATAGGCCTATAGCCAAATACACTTTTTTGAGATTCCTGTCCATGCCTAAAAATATCTTTGTACTAAGGCAGCTACAGTGTCTACAGTAACTTATAGGCTTAGTTCAATAAATTGTGTTTTCATTATTACTATATAGTACATCCGTTGCCTTATTTTTAAATTACCTTAGTTCACTACTGCAAATATTATTGCATTTAAGCAGCAAAACTGAAAACTTCTTTGTAATAATACACTTGACATGCCAGAAAATAATAAATAATAATAAAAATATTGTGATTCTCCAGAGGAAAATATTTGGACTTTAGCTTAAAATAAAGATGGACCAAAAGCTTTGATGGTGCTGCACTCAGTCGCTTTGTTCCCAGTTATTTCACTGTATAAACTTGGAATCTGTGTGGAACAGGTTATTTGTTATTATTTTTTTTCCTGTTCTTTCCTCTTGCACATTTTCATCTTTATCCTTTTTTCTTTCTTCACTTCTTTCCTTCCCTGGAGAGTTGATGGTTTCCTCAGTCAGGCTGTTTAAGGACTCATTTCGTCTGGAGGCTGCTCCATCATTCTGATAGAGACAAGGAGAGTGATGGATCGGACAGATGTGAGACAGATACCATGACCATTCAGAGTGTGTGTGATTTTAAATTTATTTGAGACACCATTTTGCTGCATTTATTTATAAACCATAGTCTAGCCAACAATACCAGAAAGACAGAAAATACTAATTCATCATATATCATAGAAATGAGTTTGAATGCAATTGTTCATCTTAATGTTGACTCATACTACTCACAAGAAAAGGAGTGTTCCATTAAAGGTACACTGTGGAGCACTATGGAACAATATGTTGACAAGAACACAAACACATATGCTTGTGGGTGATGTGATTGACATTCCTGCCAACAGTTACCTATTATTCCACTGATAACCCTAACCCTATTGACAGGTGCTCCAGCAAATGCAATCAAGAAGAAGACTGCTAGTAAGTAAAAAACGTTAGTAAAGTGTAAACTGTTCAAATAAAAGCCTCACAGGAATGATTTCCCTAAAAATTAAAAGAAATCTTGCAGCCCTTTTCTCACACAAACAAAATGCCTTCATCGATTTTTAAGATAAAAACAGTATGTATTATTTCCTAAGAATAATTGGTTATGAATTTATTGAAGGTGCATTGTCCGTTAATGTTTTTAATGCAGTTTTCTTAAAGCTGCATTCATGGAGTTTTTGCAACTGTCAAGAAATTTGGTACATGCATTTATGTCCCCCTCAGGATGAATTATAATTACTTTGGTGAGCCGTTAACCTTTATTTTAGGCCACCATCATCTCAAAAATTTAATTTGTCTAATACTTTAGTTTATGACCAAATACCTGCTAAACCAATGACATTTTTATCATAATTCCACCATCATAATTCTGTCAATTATATTAACAAGATGCATCATGATTGTCTAAAGGTCCAATAAATGGTGACCTGAACAGTGAATGATGTCACACTCCCTCTGTGTGTGTGTGTGTTATTATCCGAACTTCTCTGTTCTTTGTTTTGGTAGCCGCCCTGGCCACACGTGCATGTTAGTGCATGTAAATCCCTCTGTGTCCTCCATTTCCGTTTCCAAGATGGTGGCTTCGAAACTTTCTCAAATTACAGGTAAACAGTACACTAAAATATGTTTCTGAAAACATTTGAGGCAAGAAACAGACCTTACACTAACAGAATCTTGATCCATATTTGATCAGCACTGCCTAGTTTGACAGTTTGATCTGAGTTTTGTTTTGGTCTGAGATGTTGGTGCTAAAGTGCGGCATCTAGTGGCTGAATGTCGTGTATTGCAACTTTAAATGGTAATAGATGTCAAAATATGCAATAAAAATCAATACTCCATCATAAACTAAAACTATGAAAATTATCATTAATTAAGATTTGCTCTGCTAGCAGTAATGTGTGAGGATGGTAACGTTTGTCAGTGTGTTTATCCAAAACTTTGGTCCAGAGCAAGATTTCTGAAGAACTACTAAAAATATTTCTATGAAATTGCAATTGATATTAATGGTCCTAATGATTTTGACGAACCTTTCTTATAGAGAAATTTCCACTTTGTAGGCCAGAAATAACAAAATCTAACAGGCAGATTGCCAGGAAAGTTTATGAGCACAACCACTAGATCCACTACACTCTGAGAAAATGCAATTTTTAAAAAATGTATTTAAGCTTTATTTGACCAGGAAGTGTCTTGAGATACATTATCTCTTCTACAAGGAAGACCTGGCCAAAATGGCAGCATAACATAGATATCACAGTTACATAAGAACATACAGCATTCATTATAACAATCACATATAGCACAATAAAACAAAGTATATTATCATAAGTATATTGTTCTTTTCATGCAAAACTTTCATTCTCTGACCTGAAAATGTTCCTTTTTCCTTTCTTGAATTTGTTTTTGTCGTAAATAAATAAACCTATCAACTTTCTATTTATACATACCACAGAAAACGAGAAACTACACCATTATGCAACGTCAAATGCAATTCAAGAGCCTAGTATCTCAGGAATAAAAGCTCCTTATTACTGTATGTCAAAGAAGACGAGCCAACAGAATTAATGATCAAATATTGAATGAAAAGGAACTTATTGTATAGAAAGGTACAGAACCAGTTTAATGTTCTGGCAAAGGAACTGTAGATGGAAATGTGTCAGTCTTGGTTTACATTTCCATCTTATTGTGGATTAACATGCACTGTCCCTTACATTTAAATCAACACAAATACAAAATACACAACACGGTGACACTGTTGTGACTCATAGCTTTCTTTCTTAGAATGTGTTTTGAATACACAAATGTTTTCAAGTGTTGGTGATTCATCTACCTTACTTTTGTAAGCAATAATAATGTGCACTACTAACACACTGCACTCCTCTTACATACCCATATCAGTTGTTGATTTTGATTGGAAATCTCTCTCATGGCACTTCACATTGTAAATTTGTACAATACATTATGGCTGAGAAGTAATATTTGTAACACTAAATTTGCTTCAAACCTCTCAAGGCTTAACAGGTTAAAATGAACATTTTTGTATAACATCTAACAATTAAGATCAAGATGTCATTATTATTTTTTTTCACCAATGATACATGAATAAAAACAAACTAAATGACCGTAGCTTTGATAATTCAAATATTAGAACAGTGAATGACTATTTAAAATTTTTAAGTATTATTAGCTGTATTTATTGGCATGTCTTAACCTTTGCCAGGACCCTTCTATCAGCAGACAAGAAATATATGCATGTCCACACACAGGTTGTTGAGACACTTCATACGTGACACTCTTTTTCAATTACTCTCATTACCTAGAGCAAACACACGCAGACACACACACACACAGACACACATGCACAGAGCTGGCCAAGCATAGCCTGGCCAAGGCAGAGGAGATTATGATGGCAAATTGTATCTCAGTCTTTTCTGTAAACCCCTGAAGCAGAGCTGGAATGAAAACAGAATAGAAAATAGAGACAGAAAACAAGGTGGACTAGAGGGAAAGGACAAAAAACAATAGCAATTAAATATCCATCTATATATCTGTGCCTGGCACATCTCAGTGAGAATAATAAAGGTTTTGTGCGCATGTTTGTAGAAAGTCTTCACCGTACAGTGATACAAACCTCTCTATGAGTTTGTGTGTGGTTCAGATATTAGAGGGGAGATGGAGCTCAGGCAGGCAATCACTGATGAACTGTGATGAATTGAATTGAATTACGATGATAAGCTCGAAGGCGCTCCTCTGAATAAAAACACGAAAAGAAAAGCATGCAGAGAATGATGGATTGATGGAGTGAGAGAGGAGAGAGGTGTCAAAGTGGGTGCATGCAACAACTAAGAGATGAGTGAACACTATCCTGAGGTGTCAGCATTTCAGTGTTTTTCAAGTATAGAACACTGCCAATGTACCAACATATTTTTTTAAAAAAACGAAAGAAGAAAGAAATACTCTGTAAATCTCTGTACTATTAATGCAACATTCTTACTTAAAATCATGTTTAGTTTCATTAATAAAGTCTGTCCTTTTATATAATGTGATAGCAGCTTTAAATCGAAAGCATATAACTGAATGATTGGACTTTGCAATAGTTCTCAAAAAAGTAAATGTCATTCAAACAATTCGTGCATTCAGTAGTTTTATATTAAGAATTGCAAATGTATTGGTTTATAGCACTGTTTTAAATGAGCCCTAAAAGCCCCATGAAATGAAAAATTAATTTTTCCAGTTTTAATCCTGTGTAAATTGTTCATTTATCTATTGTTATATGCCAAATATATGTCAAAAAATCTATATCAGAGTATTTTTTTACATCAAAATCCCGGTCTTTTCTCTTCCTGTGTCTTCCTCTTTCTGTTTCAAATGTTTGATGACTCATCCTGCTCTCAGGGGCGTTTACAAAAGTTCATCGAATCAAATGCGATTTTGGGCGAGTAGCTAGCTACACTGGTCATATAAAAGCATACCGTTTGTGGGTCGTAGTAGCTAACGGAGCAATATGGAGAGCGATAGGAAGTGATGTGTGCTTGGATATCAGTGGGCAAAAACGTTGTTTTCATTTCCAAAACAATGTGGCTGAGGTCTAATTCATTCATCTCTCCCTCATCTTCCTCCTGATCTAACAACAGGTGAGGAGGTGTGTGTGGAGCCAACAGTCCTCTGTAGCTCCGTTTCTCTCTGCAGCTCCATGTTGCACTAAACTCTAAGCCCCGCCAACTTTTTACAGGCCCAATCAAATGCAAAGGATTTGATTTAAATCCCTCTTGTAACTGTATACCGCTCAAATATTCCATTTGATGGGGAAATACTTCAGTGCAGAAGCTAAAGATGCTCTAACTTCTGTTTCATGGGGCCTTTAACTCACTTAGTGGCCTCTGCCAATAGCCTACTGATGTTTTTTTAGTATTGCACTTACACCAAGTTTCAAAGTTCCCAAGTATTTGTCCATGTCTTTAAGAGCATCCCCTGTCATTTTTTGCTGAGAGTAGTCAATGTCCTGACTTTATTTCAGACAGGGATGAATCCACATTTTGCTGTTAGTCTGAATATCAACAGCAAAAACCCTGACAGGGTTGGGATTAGCCCAGGTTACAAATGAAATATTAAAGGTTTACTATTATATTTTTACACATAATGGCAATTATTAAAGTAGTATAAAGTGGTTTGTGTCTCCAGAAGGAGCTGTGTGAAATCTGATAAACTGACTCAAGTTATGTCACTTGCATCAATTGGGGCTGAAGACTACAAGTTTGAAAATTAAAAAAAAAATGAAAAAGAAGTGTGTGGAGTTAGAAAGAAGTGAGGTTACCAGACTTCTCTGGCCCAACCTCTGTAATAGCTTGAGGTTACATTAGCCGCTACTAGCATAACATACCCAAGCCTTCAGCTGAGCTGTTGGCGGTCGAGGTTTTGACAAGGAAGAAGAATGCATGGAATAAAAAAGATTATATCTCTGGTTCTACTGCATTGATTGTGTACCTTTTTAAACAGTAAAAAAAAAATTTAAACATTGACTGTAACAACATTGTTAGAGAAAAGCAATGCTAAATCAGTGGAGAACTCTTAAAGTCCATGTAAAGGAAAATCAGAGATTTCTTTTGAAACACATTATACATAATACGTAGTACTGAATTGCGGAGTTAGACCATTAAAATGTTTTTCACTATTTCTGCGTTCAGGATTTTTTGGGCGGGCCTGAAATGGTGGATCCATGACGTAGAGGGGTGACTAGCATGACCCTTGCTCTAACACTATATAACAACTAGAGTGGGTGTGCTGGGTGTGTAGTGTGAGCAGCAACATCTTTACCCACCTGATCCAAAACCTAGCATCAGACAGTGATCAGCTAACAGCTCAGGTCTACCCTTTACCCAAATGTCTGGAGCATACAGCACAGTGTGTCCTCAAGTCCAGTGAATCAGTAAAGAAGTCATTAACTGACCTTTGGCCCAATGTGCTCTGATACCATTTATAAACATCCTTGTGTTCAAAAATGGTGTTCATTATGGCCAATTGATGACCAGCCCAGAGTGCACCATGAAAGGTTAGATTTAGGAGGACATTCAGACCAATCACAGCCATCCATTCATCCCAGGTGTTGCAAATGTGATTTCTAATTCTAATTTATTAAATAGTACAACAAGTAGTTTGTTTTAAACAGGGCTTCAGTGGTAAAGTAAGCGGGGGACCTACACTACCAGTCTAAAACTCAAAAACCAAATCTTAATTGCAATCTCAATCATTTTATAGCATCTTGTGTTTTGAATTTAGTTGGATTTAGATTATGACTCACAGATGTGCATGTGATATTAAGCCCTGTATATATAGAAAGGCACGGAACCAGTTTATGTATTCCTTAGTGTAGCTTTAAACTTTTTTGTAATTTTTTTCAAATGACAATGTGTACTGTCAAAGATGTTGTTCATAAACGAGACCACCAAGAATTATCACCTATGCAGTTCCCCTCTGTACAGTGCGGCTGTTTTCAGCAAAAAAAACCTCTCGTAAACCCACTGTATGCTGTGCCCATATGCTGTATGCTGATGCCCAGCATCAAACAGCAGGCAGTTAGCAACTAGCTAGCAACAAGTTAGAAAAAAAGCTCAGGAGTTTGTGGAGACCAAAACAGTGAATATTGGACTTACATCCATCAGGAGGACAAAAACATGACTCCAAATTAATGCTTTGTGTGCTAGATGTGTAAATACGCAACTGTTTGCTAACACGTTCCCCATATAACTGTGTACAGTGATAATGTGTCAGTGTTGTGTTTATAGCTTGTTCCTCAGCCCTGTGAATTCCAGTGAATTCCATTCAAGTTCTTAGCTTGTGCATAAACTTGAGTTGGGATCAAATAGTTTTCATGAATGAGACATTTTGTCAATTTCTTGGTTATACTTTTATTTGCTGGGGTTATATTTCTCTTGTGCTCATTGGAAAGCTTGTCTTAGAGCCTCCACCACAGAATGACAGCTGTCAGCACAGTAGTAGCAATGGGGACGACCACCACGCCACACTTTCATTTACACAGCAGGAGGCTCAGTTGGAGCTGCTTTTTTCTGCACCACTGCAACACTTAAACCAAGTGTGGAAACACATCTGAGTGATGTCCAACTACAAGGCCTCTCAGGAAAAAAAATATTACTGTTAAAAAGAAGCCAGCTGGAGAGGAGTCAGTGTTAAATCTGTTGGAGGTGATCACTCCATCTCCTATTCTGCCAATTTTACTTTATTCTGTCCAGACTTTGGCTGGTTATCTGGTTTATGAGGATCACTTTCCTCTATTGCAGGCAACACCTACTGCAATTTAAGCTCAGTGAAAACATTAATCTATCATGTTGCGATAAGATTGGACAAAAAATAAATGTTGATCCCATTTACCTAGATGATACACCAACATTGCAACATGGAATGTCAGGACCATGTATGCAGGAGGAAAGACAGCAGTAATAACGGAGATAAAGTACAGAATATCTCTCCTGGTTCTGTGTGAAACCAGATGACTCCAGTCAGGGCAGGTTAAACTGGCCAGTGGTGAGTCCATATTGTACTCGGGGCACCCAGAGGACTCTGCACCACATACAGAGGGAGTAGGTTCATGCTATCCAAAGAAGCCCAGAGGGCCTTCATCAGCTGGGAACCCACCAACTCAAGGATCATTACAGCAAAATTTCATACTACACACAAGAAAATAAACCTTTAGATAGTACAATGCTACACCCCCACCAGCAATGCAGATGTTGAAACCAAGGACCACTTCTACAACCAACTACATCACATACTCCAGATCAAGAAAGGAAAGGACATCATGATTTTAATAGGAGACATCAGAGCTGGCCCAACAACATAAGCAAACTAAGCGCCTGCTTAGGGCCCCCAGCATGAGGGGGCTGACTCACACTGCCTCAAAATGTGGGAATCTCCCTTAACTGTGGTACCTTTGCAACAATAACCAGTACTAGGAAACCCCCCCCTAAGGGGCCCCATCTCATTGGTGGCTCCGTGAGTCAAAGAACTGGTCACAGACATGCAAGTTTGTTTGCATTGATTAACGTTACACAAAATAAAGAGGGATTATCCGTTCGAGAGTGAAAAAAGAAAGAGAAGGAAAGAGGAGGAGTAACATATAGCCTAGCTAATGTTTTAGGAATTGGCAAGAACTTGACTAATGTTATCTAGCATGCAGGGTCCAAAATTAACATTCACCAAATGTGGGTAAATTTAGTCTTTGGCGAGTAAATTATGGAGGCCACTAGTTACTCGGGCCAGTAGAAAAAAAATGAATTTCCTGCATGGCTTGGAGAAAGCTGCTGGTTTGCTGTCGCTTCAATCTGCTAGATCTGCTGTGCTGATTGTATCGTGTGTAGTATGTAATCGCGTCACTCATCAAACCGCACAATTCTTTTGTTACAGTACGTGAGGTAGGCTACCTGTTGCATCCAGACAGTTTAAACAAACCAAGCTATGTGGAGATTTATTGCGGGGGTGGAGCCCCCAGCAGTGTATTTAAGTGCTGTATTACATTCTGGGTTTTAAAGAAAACATTTTCTGAAATGCAAAAACTAATAAATTTAAAAAAAGATCAAATTACTTAAAAGGAGGTATACATAGAACCTAAAGGCAACCTAAGGCATAAACATGAATAATAACAATAATAATAATAATACATTGCCTTTAAATTATAAAAATTATAAAAAAAGTTTCAACCTAACTACAGCTCAGGCATAACGTAAGCCTTTACAGTCTTCTTGGAAGGCTTTGTAGGAGGCAAAAATGAGTGGACAGGAAAGTTGGAACAAGAGCATACAATTTGTGCACAAAGCCAACATGTAATGAAAGTTATTTATGAGAATACACCTCCTTAAATGTTTCTCTACATATTGTCTCACATAGCCAGACTGAGATGCGTCGTGCTATTGTGGTAGGCTAGTTCAGTTTTACAATAGACACACTGTAGACAGAGTTTTCGTTTTGTTTCAATTTCGTGTTGTTCTGATTAACACTTGTTACTTTAGGAGCATTATTACAATGCAGGAGATGGGAGTGGGTATCCGGCATGGAGACTGAAATTTGTTCAAAGGGAATCATCAGAGGGACAAAAGAAGACCTTCCGTCAGTCACTAACACTAACAGGTATGTGATTTTGATTGTAGTTAGACTTTAAGTCTCATTCATGACACATGATGGGAGAATAATTATATGAAAACTCTTGTATAAGCAAATGTTTTTTAGTCTTTTACTGATTTAGTAGCTCTTAGTATTTATTCTGTTTCTGAATCCTACTTTTCATCTCGTGACATAACTGCATGTATGGCCATCCTTGCAGCGTTTCCGAAGCTCGTTTCTTATATCTTAGGTCACAATGTCATATACTTATATAGAGCAGACAAACCGGTAAAAGTTCCACCACTGTTACAGGTGGTCCAAAAACTGATAGACCCCTTCAGAGAGGAAAACTGGCTAACCACAGAAAACCTGTGTTGCGAGGCCATTGTACTGATGAAGCATACAGTTGATGAAGCAGTTGTCAAGGAGAAGATTAAGCAGACCTTCACCTATTGCCAAAAGATGGTTCATTCACAGCATTTCCAAGATATCTAGACATAGCAGGAATGATATGTGGATCTTCGACTGCTTTGCCTTGAAACTGTCAGGACATTTTTTTTCTGTTCTACAATAGCCTGGTCATGACGATAGTGCCACACCATAATGTATACTGTTCTGTCTTGACTTATTCCATCTTGTCTGCAGATTGAGCAGGATTTTAGTCTGATGTTTGGTGATGCTGCCTCTGCAAAGTTCCTGGAGAAGTGGCCTACTGTCTATAAGCAGAAAGTCCTTAAACAAAGCTGTGGCCTCGCACAACTGCTTTTGAAATGGAATGACTGTTAGCTTTGATCGAAAATTTGTTTATGAATTTGTACTTGTATTTTCAGGATGGGACAGTGACGTGATCCATTTTGGTCCTTGTCCACATTCTGCCACTGTCACCTCATGGCTGCAAGAGACCAGGAAAGCTCTCAGCAAGACAAGCCAGTGACCATCTTGTGAAGTTCATTAAGGTGAGGTTACAGTTCAATGAAATTAGAAGAAAGATCACTGTTCTGTCCCCATTCCTAATCTTATTCAACCTTTTTAAGATGATCAAATAATGGTAAGATCATGTTTATCTCTAATTTAAAGACATTTTCTCAAATTGTTTTCGAACTGTGACTCATTTTAATAGCAGGCTAATGAAGTTCTTGTGTCATAGACTGGGACCAGCATCCAGGGGCATCTGTACAGCATCATGGAAAGCTTTCAACCCTATCTGCTTGCTGTGGGGACCCAGAGGACTGTGATTCACAAGTACTTAATTGTGATTGACAAACATGCGATACCTTGTAAGTCACCAGACTCTCTAGCTTATTTTGATGAGCTTTTCAAAGCTCATTTTGTCTTCGGTACATCGTACAACCAGGATCTGGTAAATGTGTACAACTTCTTGCAAACCACCATTTATGAAATTGGTGTTGATACCTCTAAGGTGAATCCTAGGGTTGCAGAGTTGAGGGCTCCGATGCTGCATTGAGTTGATACTGAGATGTTGTGTTTGTAAAAGCCCCCAGGCAAATGCTAATTCCCTGACAAAGCATTTGAAGTTGATCCATGGACTTTGTTCAGGAAAGACACTTTGTCTTAAATGTGGTCAGGCTGGTTGTTCACAAATTTATGGCACTTTTTTTGGGTTTAGAAAGCATCACAATTAAGCACAAGAACCTTGTTCTGATCCTGGTGAAGGCCACTCTACAGCTGAAGATTTAGCAGCAAGTCATTTTGATGACTTGCCATCAAGAAGTTCCCCTTCTGACTCAGTTCTTCTCAATAAGAGTCTTGTAGACAGCTGCGCTGCAACAGTAGCCACACCTGAAGTGGCCGGTGTAGGTGAAACAACCATTAATTCTTTGGTAATTTCCATGGAAGAGATTGTTGATGATATCCATAATCAAGCAAAAGAATCTGTGAAGAAGTGTCTATCTTTACAGGAGCCTATCAAAAGTGACATTGAGTGTAAAATTGATGAGTGTTTTGAAAAAATGGAAAATCCTTTTGGTGTATCAAATTCTGAAAGTAAGAGAAAGCAGTATTTTATAGAGAAATGGGAAAGGGTAGACCCAGTTGAATATGTTCAATCAGACTACTGGAGCCTATGATTAGGTTGTTGTTACTGATAAATTTGTTTACATCCCAATTTTGAAAACAATACTATTTATTCACAAACACCGTAATATATAGGAGATGATGCAGACTTATTCCAGTTCAAGAGAAAATGTTTTTAATGACTTGTGCAATGGAGATCTTTTCAAGAGTCATGCTCTATTTTCAAAACAGAAACATGCAATTCAGATTCAGCTTTTCTATCATGATATTGAAACTGCAAAATCTCTAGGATCAAAATGGGGAAGACATAAATTAGGAGCAATCTATTTGACCTTGTGGAATTTTTCTCCAAAGTACAACTCAAGTCTGCTTAATATTCATTTGGTTGCTTTATTTCATGCCCAAGACATTAAAACATATGGCTTTTCTAAAATACTTGATCCAGTTGTGCAAGATATTAAACTACTGGAGAAGGATGGAATTAGGGTCCCCTTGTATGACCAGCCAGTGTATGGAACTATTGTCCAAATTACAGGTGACAACCTTGGTCTTCATTCTTTGTTTGGTTTTGTTGAATCATTCAGTGCCAGATATTGTTGCCGCTTTTGTCTTGCTGAGAAAGAGGACTTTCAGACAGAATGTAATGAAGATTCTCCCAAGATAGTTACGTGAACTGAAGCATTTCATGCAGAACGCTGCCAAACAATGGAGACAAATCCCAGTCTTCCTTATGTGATGGGTGTTAAGTGTTCTTGCATTCTAAATTCCTTGCAGTACTACAATATACTGTATGTGAAAATTTCTGTCGATATTATGCATGATATTTTGGAGGGAGTGGCACAATATCAAATAAAACTGCTAATATTGCACTTGATAGACAAGTACAGAACATCAAAGGAAACAGACAGGAGAATTAAGAGCTTTAATTATGGTTACATGGAGCAAAACAAACCTCTTGCAGTGAAGTTAGGAGAGGACTCAAATGACTTGGGGTTAAATGTCATCCAATCCTGGTGTTTACTTTGCAATCTACCACTTATCTTTGGAGACTTAGGGCCAAATCCACAAAAGGATTGCACGGCTTTTGCAGCCGCTAAATCTGTGCAAATAAGACAAAAAGATAGCATGTAATTCACAAAGCACTCGCAAAGGGTTAAATGCACCGCAAACTGCGCTGCCAAGCAAATGGCGTCATGGTGCGCCTGTGCCATTTGCATGTGTGTAAATTAGGTAATATTCATACATTCAGCGCAAAATTGTCCCCTTTCTATGCAAATAAGCCTCGTTGCAGTCTAATTCACAAAGATTAGCGCTAATTGCCACACACAATTAGGGTGGTGCTATTAGCATCTTCAGAGAGTTGGTGTTAAGCATACTCACTCCTCACTCACTCTCTCTCTCTTCAAATCTTCAAGCTTGTGAGGCTTGAATGATATTGAATTGATATTGAATGATATTAATGGCAAAATTAACAGTCAGACATGGGATTGGGGATCAAATGGGGTTGAGGACTTATCTCAGATTTAAAAATAAAACAACAGCACTGACAGAGCTCAGGATTCATCCATACAGTAAGGGGCTACTTTATTACAAACAATATTCCACCATATAAACCTGTACAGATGTGTAGCAGAACAGAACCAATCCGGTGTTAATGAAGTTACAGCTGCTGTGCTGTGCACGTAAAAAATGCACACAGCCTCTTTCTCAGTTTGGAGACACACTCATCGTTTCAGCTGTTGTGTGATGCAGCAGCCAGCTGTGGGCAACAAACAGAACATCAGTACTGATGTTTCTGTGAAATCCCAGAAACATTCAAACATTGACACATTACTGTAAAATTCAAACATTAATCACGTTTCAGACCTGCCTGATTCACATTAATAGCTGTAGCCTATTTGGTGGACATTTTAGCAGATTATGTTATAAATGCAAAATACTAGAGAAGTAAAAGAAGCAAATACATGAACATTGGTGTCTGCTAATTAAATACACGCAATTTGAGGCTTTGAGATAGCTGAGACTCTTGAGGTATCAATTGACACCAAGGTTTTAAATGTTAGATGGGCCAAACACCAGGGAAATATGTATTGTTCTGATTTAGTTGTTTGTCTTAAAGTCCATTGTGAGATGCCAGTTTTTCACAAAATCCACCATGTTGATAAAGAAGAGAGGCCACAATTTTATTTTTCTTAAAATGATATATGGAAAAATGGTGGAAATATGGCTATGGAAAAATGGTTAAACATCACTGTTTTGATGTATTGCATATTTCTTACATTTTTAAGAATAAAGTGTACTTTGTTAAATACTGATTTTTGATTTATTGGCCTTGTTAAGCTTAAAAATAACCTTCCAGAGTAAGTTATCATGATTTTTAATTTTAACACAATTGTTGAAACACCATAAGAAAATAACTCTCCACAGATAACACAAAACTCACTAAATCGAGTCAAACATGAGACAAAGTTATATTTCAACAGGAAACTGAGTAAAAATCACTCTGAAAATAACTTAATACACTACGCACTGTAAAAATGCTACTCTTCACAGATAATATACAATTCTATATTGAGTGAAATACAGCTCTATATTGAGTGAAATGGCAGTAGAGTTGTTTTCATTTTATGCTACATAAATCATACATCATCATGTAGAGTTAAATATAAACGCACTACACAATAGAGTAGAGATAACTGTGAAAAATGAACTCTGCAATAAGAGTAATTTTTACTCTATTTCTTGGACCAAATGTTTTTAGAGTAATATTTTATTCAATTTGAGTAAAATTTACTATGTAAGGTTTGTGAATCCAGCCTGTGAAATGGATTAAAAATTAAGTAAGTCAAATGGAATAAATTAAATGTACATATATATAGTTTTATTTCATAGTTCTCGGCTCCAGGCAAAGTAAAGGCCTGAATAAGTGGACGTGTACACGGACGTGTAGTAGTTCTGTTTATACTATCTGGAGTCCACTTGGAGGACACGTTCCACACATGTGCAGTAGAAGTACAAGTAGCCCTTGTAGCGTAGTGGCTGCACAGACTACAACAAATTGGAGTTATGTGGATGTCTGCACAGAGCCTATGTATATTGAAGAAAGGGACAAAAAGAAGTACATCGAGGATATAGCAAAGCAGGCAGAGGATGCAGCAGGAAGAAACAATCTGGAGGAACTCTAACCACAGAGATGCTCACTGGCAAATTCAAACAATCACAAGTACACATTAAGGACACAAAAGGTACACTCCTAACAACCAACAACACTTTAGAGAGCTACTCAACAGACAGCCCCGTCAACTGACAGCAGAGAATCCACCAGCTCCAAACCTGCTGGAGATAAACTGCAACCCCCTACCAACCTAGGAAGGCCATTACGGCCTTGAGAGGAGGTCAGGCAGAAGGGCCAGATAAGATACCAGCTGGAGCCCTCAGGGCACCGAAACCTCCACCACCTCACGCAGGCTATCTGGGAGGAAAATAAAGTCCTGTTGGATTGGAGAGATGGCATCACTGTAAAGATTCCCAAGAAAGGAGACCTCAGGGAGTGCAAAAACTACAGAGGAATAATGATCCAGAAAGGTGCTCAATTGCATTATACTGGAGACGCTTCAAAAAGCAGTTGATGAAAAACTGAGGGAAAATCAGGCTTCAGGAATGGTAGATCTTGTGGAGACCAAATTGCCACCCTCAGGATTATCATCAAGCAGTCCATAGAATGGAACTCTCCTATCTATATCAATTTCATAGATTTTGAAAAGGCATTTGACAGTGTGTATCATGAGACACTTTGGAAACTGATGGGGCCCTACTGCATCCCGCCAAAGTTCATCAGCATCATCAAGAGTAGCTACCAAGGAATGCAATGTCAAGTTCTCCATGAAGGATGCCCATCAGAGGCCTTTGAGATCCTGACTGGCATGCGGCAGGGATGTTTGCTCTTGCCCTTCCTCTTCCTCCATGAACCAAGTAACCAACAGCAGCAGAACTGGCATACAGTGGAGCCTGGTCGAACAGCTAGAGGATCTAGATTTTGCTGATATAGCACTACTTGCACACTCACCAACAGAGGCAGGACAAATCACACAAACTAGAAAGAACTGCTGCTATGCTTGGGCTGACAAAAGTTATGAGAATCAATAACAAGAACAATGCACCAGTAATCATAGATCATAATCAACTAGAGGAGGTACACAGTTTTACATGCCTTGGGAGCATAATTACTATGGACAGAGGAATGGAGGAAGATGTCAAAGCCAGAATAGGAAAAGCAAGAACAGCAGTCAACATCCTAAATAACATCTGGAAAATAAAAAACCTAGAAGCTCAATCTTGAAGTGAAACGTTGCATCACAAATAAATCATAAAAACATTGGATATCTGACGGTAATGAGATAATTAACTTGTAATTTAGACTGGAAGGTACAACTAAAAAAAGAACCATCCACAACTAAGCAGGGTCTGTAGGACAAAGACCTTACAGATGTGGGCTGATTGCATTTTAATGTGTTATACCCAACACATTTGAATCACTTGCACTCACAAGCAAGATGTGACTATTGACTGTTGCCTGCACAAGCAAAAAACTGCACAGCACTGTACTGTACATTTACAGCACACACACACACACACAGATTCTGCTGTCAGACACAACCACAGCAGCTCTGACATTAAACCATATGTACAAAGACAACAAAACACAAGCAGTAAAAGAAATCAATGAGTAGACCGGACACAACAGTGTAACAGCCTGACACAGCAGCCAAATAACCATGTATGTTAATGGAGTGGACAAAATATTAGGAACACTTTTCAATATAATGCAATCCAGTACACCGCCACCACCCACTACAACCTCAATAATAAACAAAGTAGAATTATCACCTTTCTGACAACATCAAGAAAAAATGAAAATGTATAAGATTTGCAAAAGTAGAATTTATGGTAGAGCTGTTGTATTGGATTGCATTAGATTGCACAGGTGTTCCTAATAAAGTGCTTGTTGAGTATTTTACCTAATGTAGTTATTAGCGTTGGCAAAATGTACAATACAAAAAATATTTTTGTATTACAAATATAGACTGATAAAAGTGTATATTGTATGCATTGTATAGTGTCCCAGTGATACTTTTAAATTATTACTACTTCTGCCTTTGTTAGGGACAGACAGATGAGTCATCACTAGAGGGTTTCAGGTAAATGTGAATATTCACAATGACTAATTCTGTTTTTCTTTTCATAATAAAAGACGTTTGCATACTTTGTATTTTATCTTTTAGACCCCACTTCACATCACAATTTAATTTCTGAAGTTTCCTCTTTTTTTGGCTACAGTTATGCTTGAATGTGACACAATACTCATCCTTTGGGATTTTTCTATCTGTGCATGGTTGCCCTTATCCCATAACCTTTGAATACCCCCCCCCCCCCCCCCCCGCCCCCCAACACACACACACACACACACACACATTTTGAAGGTACATTGTGGTGCTTTCCTGTAAAAGTGGATTTGCTGGAAATATATGTATCCGATCAAAAAGCTGTTGTTTTTCATGCCTTCTCCTCCTCCAGCTAATCCCAGCTCTTAACCCTCTATGCATTCTTAACTCCGACTCCGCATGTAAATTCTGAGGGGCATTCTCCAATTCATCTACCTACAGATCCACTCCTATCGCATAATCCGGATGAACTGCTAAATTCATTGTATGTATACAGTATATACATACAATGTGTCCTGTGTATATATACACATCAAATGAACAAAAGACTCTAGTAAAACTAGTAAAATACCTCTTAAATGCAGCCCATCAGTGTCTGCAAAGATGAAAAAAATGTATTCTGTATTCTGATGATGACCCGTAAAACCTCAAAAACGTCACAATATTAGTGCCACCTTCTCAGAACCCATATGACCCATACCTTTCTTACCAGAAAGGTAAAAAAGTTAAAATAAAAAAATAAGTAAAAGTTCTTACCAGCATCTGTCATCCACAGAACCTAGATTCCTATACTGATGGCCTTTACCCTGGTGACTGTCTGTTAAGCCATTTGAAGGCAGGAATGTGTTTCATCTCCAGTCACTTAATTGGAAAGATGTTGCACATTGTCATGGTACAATTACACATGGCTGATCTGCTGGTTAAACTGTGTGTAACCAGCACCAGACTGTTGCAAAAATAACCACAGAAACCCCTGTGCTTATGTGCACATCAAACTTATCGGTTATGGTTAATTATTCTGTATAGTTTTTAATGCAAATCAACAGGTGTGGCCAAATTGTCACCTGGGAACTCCTGAGAGGAATATCTGGCTCTTTAGCTGCTGAATGCTCCACTATGTTCCTGTGTTAGAATACAGGTAGATGTATGGCTGTAATGAGCAACATGTGATAGAGATTGTTCATGTTACATTTTATACAAAAGTGTTATTTTAAAACCCCAAACCATTACAAGGATCATGTGTTTTTAAGGTTTAACAAGCAACAATTTCCTTACCAAAACTGTTATTTTTACAAAAAAAAAAAGTCAAATCAAATAGATTAAAACTTTAATAATTTCAGAAATAAAAAATAGAACATGCAAAATACTAGACCACATTTAAAACATTTTTTTTTTCATTTTATGGCACTACAAAAGGTATTAACTGTAGATGGTTATTGTATGGATCATTGTGATGCCAAGTAAAATCGTGAGCTATTATGAATGGAAAACCTGGTGATTGCTGGATCATCAACGTGTCCAGAGAAGTGAATTCAACTTAAAAAGCTGCAACTGGCAGTATATTTTAGCTGCTGTAATCATATTTGAAAACTGTTTATGTCCCAGACGGAAACAAGATTCCTGAGGAAAACTCTCCGCAGGATTCCCAAACTGTGCATCATGACAGGGAAAGCCCTGTGTTTAAAGGGGAGGAAATTAGCAATTATTATTGGCCACAATTGTCACAGCTGCCAACATGTCCATCTGTAATGTATGATAATGTATTCTTTCTAGTCCCACCTCATATCCAAGTGTGCCATGGGTATGCTGGGCTCATCTGGCCAGGAAAATACCAAAAATGAGCAGGGCACGCCCCCGGTGCACTGGGCAGGGCGCACTTTACTGCAATCTAAGTCACGCCGCTGGGTTCGCGAAAATAGAGCCCTCTAGGTGTTCTGGTTCTGATACTATCCACTTGACATATATTCTATTTTCTTGTTAATTTTGTAATCTTGTAGCTTTTTCTTTGCATTATTTTGCATATTTTTACACAATTTTTACAATTGTAAAAGCTCAGTGTTCTACTTGTTTTCTTTGACCTTAAACAACCTTAAATGTCATGTTAATACAGTTCAAGTGATGGACAGTATGCAGGACTTTGATTTTCTTTTCAAGTCAAGAGTTTTTCGTCCTATGCACCTGTCACTCAGACCTTATGGTGTGCAATAATAATTCATAATTTAAAAAAATTATGAAGTTGAATAGAGTACAACAACAATCCATGAACCCTGTTGTGTTACATTTTTCCTGATCTTTGTTGTTGCATCTTTTTTTCATGAGCTTTGTTTCAAAGCTGTATGATGACAAATAAAAGCGGTGAGCTGGCAGATTACAGATCGCAGTGCTGACATGTTTTCACAGCAGGATGTTATCACAGAACATACAACTTCATTTAAAAAATTGAAATAATTTAAATATTCATATTTAAATATAAATATTTCATCATGGTGTCCATGTAAGTGAGAATATGCAACAGTATATTCATGTAAAAAAAAAACTGTCTTTTTGTAAAGAAACCGCAAAAGAAAACAGGAAGTAGCACTGTATTGGACTTTTGGCTCTGAAACATTTATGAGACATTTATGAGAGGCAGAGCTGCATTGGATGCAGAAATGCTCCCAGGGATGGGGAGGAAGCTCAGTTGGGTAAGCCACAAAAAAGACGAAGAAGAAAGGAGCTGGCTTATATATTGAATGCTAGTGGACCTGCTACGTGATAATGTAAGCAGAAGTTACAATTTTGAATTTGTTTGTGTTGAAAAACAGTAAATTTTTTGGCAGCACGCTGGAAGGATGTGATAATAGAAAAAGGTGATGGGCATTTTTCTCTGTTCTCTAAAGTTTTTTTATAGAGCGAATAAAGAATATTAATCAAGAAAATAATTAGCAAAATCTTTAGTTGCAGCCCTACAAAATAAGAAGTAGGATTTCCTTGAAAATGTTAGTTAATAGACTTGATTTCTATAATTTGATCACATGAATGAATAAATGAATGAGTTTTTACTGTTGTAATGTATACAACTATAGTCATCTTACAAGATGCTTATTCAGACCTCATGTACAACAAAATTCATAAACCACTGAAAAACCATGCACTGCAAAATACTGAAGAAATCTGAATTAAATAATCCAACTTGACTTCTTTTCCAGGCTTTTGAGACACAGGAATCAAACTTCAGCAACCATTTCAATTGTTGATCATTTGGACACTAAAATATTTCTGGGGTTTTGTTGAGCCATTTCATGGAAAACTGACAAGTCATCATAGGATGTACAATACAAAAGAAAATCAGACAATTCTCCCAAATGAAACAACTAACAGTCTGTGTCACCTCCCATGACAACTGAGCAACTATTGTATGTCTGCTGATGAAGACCATGAAAGCTCTGGAGGCAGTAGACCTTGAGTTAAAATTATTTAGTTTTTCCTTTCTATTTTGTCTTTTTTTGAGGTGCATTGATGGAAAATCTACATGGTATGCATCAAATATGGATCATGTAGACCCATTGTAGACCAATCATTCTACAAAATAAAAAATAAGTCAAATCAAATAGATTAAAACAAGCGTGTTATATGGTACAACATTTGGATTCAAAAACTGACTCACTGTTGAAACTCGGTTTTTTTTCCCCTCTCTTTTTTGCCTCCTGTCTGGATTTCTAAATGGTAGAATGACCTTTGACCCACCCAATACAGTTAGTCACTTGACTTCACACTCCACTGAGGACTGAAACGCTGTTTCTGTATCTTATCTTTTTCTCCACACTGAATCACATTATCTTTCCTCCACTCACCCTCTGTATCAAAAAAATCTCTCAGGTTTTAGCTCCTAATTCTTTTCCGAACACCCTTCTCTAAATGGTGAAAATGACTTGAGGGTTGGAACTCTGAAAACTGAGTTGCTAAATGTAATAATGCTTTGATCAATGTACTTTTTTAAAAGAACATTTGAATGAATTGATTCAACTAGACTTGTACAGTATTTTGTGGTTTTGTGTCGTTTTACTGAGGATTTTCTATAAA
Source organism: Scomberomorus guttatus (assembly GCA_038419695.1). Lineage (NCBI taxonomy): Eukaryota > Metazoa > Chordata > Actinopteri > Scombriformes > Scombridae > Scomberomorus > Scomberomorus guttatus. Next base: position 5,220,937 of record CM076445.1, read on the forward strand.
GTAGGAATTTACAGTTATTCTTACTGCACTCAGGTTTTTCAGATTGAGAGTGGCAGCTGTTAATTGCTTTCCTTTCATATACTGCTTTATAAATACCTGCAACTACACTGTGTTCCAAATTATTATGCAAATGATATTTTTCTCAGATTTTCCTAAATAGTCAATGCAAATGACAGTCAGCATAATTTAGGTCATCAACCGTTAGTTTAATGAATTTGAATGTTATTGAACAAACCTCCCAATGATAACAGTATTTTTTCAAAAAAAAAAAAAAAAAAAAAAAATTAAACTGTTCCAAATTATTACGCATGACAGAGTTTTATAACATTTTTTAGGTTGTTAAGAACTGAAAATGCTCATTTTTTGAATTTGCAGCATTAGGTCATATTTACTGAAATCCAAAATCTATTTCAATCAAAAACATCTTAACAGGTCAAGTTACATTTTAACATAGGACCCCTTATTTGATAGCAGCTTCACAATTCTTGCATCCATTGACCTTGTGAGTTTTTGGAGAGTTTCTGCTTGAATTTCTTTGCAGGATGTCAGAATAGCCTCCCAGAGCTGCTGTTTGGATGTGAACTGCCTCCCACCCTCAGATCTTTTGCTTGAGGATGCTCCAGAGATTCTCAATAGGGTTGAGGTCAGGGGAGGATGGGGGCCACACCATGAGTTTCTCTCCTTTTATGCCCATAGCAGCCATGCAGAGGTATTCCTTGCAACATGAGATGGTGCATTGTCATGCATGAAGATGATTTTGTTACGGAAAGCACGGTTCTTCTTTTTGTACCATGAAAGAAAATGGTCAGTCAGAAACTCCATATACTTTACAGAGGTCATTTTCACACCTTCAGGGACCCTAAAGGGGCTGACCAGCTCTCTCCCCATGACTCTGGCCCAAAATCTCCTTGCTGACGTCGCAGCCTTGTTGGGACATGGTGGCCGTCCACCAGCCATCCACTACTCCATCCATCTGCACCATCCAGGGTTGCACGGCACTCATCAGTTAACAAGACTGTTCGACAATTAGTCTTCATGCATTTCTGGGCCCACTGCAGCCGTTTCTGCTTGTGAGCATTGGTTAGGGGTGGCCGAATAGAAGGTTTACGCATAACTGCAAGCTTCTGGAGGATCCTACACCTTGATGTTCGTGGGACTCCAGAGGCACCAGCAGCTTCAAATATCTGTTTGCTACTTTCTAATGGCATTTTAGCAGCTGCTCTCTTAATCCGATGTTTTTGTCTGGCAGAAACCTTCCTCATTGTGCTTTTATCTGCACAAACCCGTGTGTGCTCTGAATCGGCCACAAATCTCTTAACAGTACGATTATCACGCTTAAGTTTTTGTGAATATCTAAGGTTTTCATACCTTGTCCAAGGCATTGAACTATTTCACGCTTTTCGGCAGCAGAGAGATCATTTTTCTTTCTCGTATTGCTTGGAAATAGTCGTCTGCTTAATAATGTGGAATGCCCTTCTTAAGTAGTTTTTCCTTAATTGGGCTCACCTGGCAAACTAATTATCACACGTGTCTGAGATTGATTTCAGTGATCCAAAGAGCCCTGCAACACAATACTATCCATGAGTTTAATTGAAAAACAAAAAATGTAATCTTTATGACACTTAAATACAATTTGTGTAATAATTTGAATCAGAAGCACTCTGGCATCAATTTAAATCCAACACCACTCACTGTTCGGTAGGAATTGGTGAGGTCACACAGCCATCAAAAATTCATGGCATCTTCATTCTGAAAGTATGAAGTCACCACTTTGAACTCTAATGTGAGCGGTGTTTGCGCATGTGGATAACATGCAGAACCTGTAGGAGGTTTTGATGAATGGATCTGTCGATAAGCCAAGTGGAACAGGGAACATAGTTATTGATACCAATATGTATCAGAGACAAGCCAGTATATCATTTTGGTTTTTACTCATATCCATTCAGATTAATTATATTGCTGTACTGCTCAAGATGCAAGATCACTGGGAATGGGATAATCAAGAGATTAAATCTGAAACGATTGGAATGAAATAGCTGACTCCTGGAAATCTTAATTGAAAGACTGAAGACATTCTCTATAATGTTTGAAGTCTACACAGTACCTTGTGGTTTGCGTGTGTGTGTGTGTGTGTGTGTGTGTGTGTGTGTGTGTGTAATCTAGCAGCTGATGCAGAGTTTGGCCAGTACAGTTCCCTCAGGGGAACTAGCCTGCATCACTGCTGGCATTAAGCATCACAAGATTTCCATAATGCAGGGAGGAATTCAGACCAGGTAGACCAGAGCCAATAAATCACCCTGGAAGAACTAAGGAGACACAGGTTGAGTCAGAGAAAGAGAAAGGGGGGTGGTGGAAGAAGGCGTAGGAGGACTACAGAAAAGAGAGTGAGATAAACAGAAAGAGAAGAAATTGAGAGTGGGGAAGAGTGAGAGAGAGCCAGAGGGGAAGAGAGACAGGGGGGTGGGGGTGGAGGGGAGAGAGAATAATGTGAAAGGCTATTGCGAGGCAGCCAGAAATAGCTTGCCATCAATTAAGATAAGCATACCAAGCGCTCCCTAAGACAGATGAATGCTCCTTCTGAGTCCCAGTGTATGTGAGGCCTGGGAAGCTCCTGTCACAGTGTCCCCCTTTACATCTCTCTCAGAAAGCGTATTGCATAAATAGGGGATTAAGCACATTGCTCACAGGCCCCATGCACCGTCTGCAAAATCAAAATGTCCTTCAATGGAGAGAATCCCCGCACAGTGCCTGAAGTTAAGTATTTATCTTGTTAGGGCACAATGGAGAAAAGATAGCAGGTACTTAAAAAAGTGCCCATTCTGCATGCTAGACTCCTCTAGAGTCCACATGGGGGGTTAGCAGATCTCATTATTTACTGCATGCTCAATAATCAGTAATGCATGCAATGACCACTTATCTCAATACTTTGGAATAAAAGCCTAACTGCACTGGAGTCTTATTCTAAAACGATTTGTTTTTGCCATTTAAGCAGCCCGACAAGCACTGTCCTCAGGGATCTTATCAGATAACTAGAAATACCGCCTTGTGGTTGTATGCCCCCGCCAACCAGTCAAGTTGCAGTTTACATCCATGTCTGTCCAGACTCATAATATTTGTAGTGAAGACTTTGAAGGAATTTAATAAAAGGTATTAAGTATCTTGAGTTATTTTGAGAGAGTATTTTGTGAGGTCACAGTGACCTTGCCCTTTGACCACCAAATTCTAAACAGTTCATCCTTGAGTCCAAGTGGATGTTTGTGCCAGATATAATTCCCTCCTGGCGTTCCTGAGATATTGCGTTCAAGAGAACTTGACGGATGTGAGGTCACAGTGTCCTTGACCTTTAACCACCAAAATCTAATCCGTTCATCCTTGGGTGCAAGTGGATGTTTGTGCCAAATTTGAAGAAATTCCTTCAAGGTGTTCCTGAGATATTGTGTTCATGAGAATGAGACGGACGGAGGGACAAATGGATGTACATACGACAGACAACACCAAAACATAATGCCTCCAGCCACGGCTGTTGCCAGCACAGAGGCTTAAAAACACACTGACACATATGGATGTGCACTGGAAATACAATAAATAATCATATATAACCATATTTTATTATATTTTTACCAAAGGTAGCTAGTATTGGAGAAAATAAAAAGCAAAGGCTGACCTTTTCCAACCATTACGTTTAATAGTGAACCGTGACTCTTAAAGCTTGGCCCTCTGACCCCCATTCCCTCGTCGGGAAAAAAAACAAAGTACCAGCCCAACTTAATGTGTACTCTCCTATAGTACTGCAAAAGTTACCTATGACAGTTCCAGGTCTGAAACAAAAATAAGACGCTTACTTAGTCCAGCCAAAGTAACGAGCAAACAGCACGGAGGGAAAATGCATATAACATACACAACAGTGGCGGCAGCGGCCAGAATAATATCCGCTGGCAAGGCTGCCATAATTAGACTTTAAAAACTTAAATCCTGTAGTTGAAAAAAGCCTTGGTTTTCTGCACCAAATTAGCTCTGGTGTAGGTCTTCCTTTGCCAATTAACTTTTCATTAAAAGTTAATCTTGAAAAAAGGTATGGATAATCCACACTAACCATGGTTACTCCCAGCTTGTTTATCTGTTTCTTTTCCTGCTAGCTTGTGATTGTGTCAGCTCCATTTCAGTGTGTCGGTGCACCACTTAACATGTAACGGCGAAGAAATCTGTTTAAACTATGTTTTTAAATGTAGTGTAATCTGTCAGCTAGCAGCAGCAACCACGTAATTGTCAGCTGACAAAACAAACAACAATGTCGGCCTATAGGGTTAAATCCATGGTAGCTTTCCTAGCTGACAAATAATTGCCGGCATGGACAGTAATGTTCACAATATGATTTTATGTAAGTATGAATGATATTCATCAGTTCTCTGTCTTATCAATCTCCCTTGAGTTGTTTGTGTTTGTATGGTCCATGTAATCATGGTGACATAAATGCCGCTCTCGCCGCTGAAATTTGGCAGCAGATCTGGTGTATCTGCCAGCTACAATAACTGTCAAATGGTGTGCAGACTCTGTCTACTCGGTGCACCACAGGTGTACCAACGTGGTAAAGGTGCGACCCATTCACAGCGCACAGTGGGCTGAAGACAGATCCTTCATCTGTAGTAAAAACCCCCAAAACTGACAGAAGGAGTTGTGTCTTTATACAACTGTAAGGTACATAGGAAAACAGCATGAAGAACAGCCTTTTGGTAAAATGCAGAAGACAAAGCTTGAGAGAAAGTGCTGATTTTGAGTCTCAGTTCAGTTTCTTTGTTTTTTGAGTGTTCTATCTCAAACACTAAGTTACGTATTTAATCTCCAAAATGCTTTTTTTGTCAGCATAGTGCAACGCAGAGAGTTTGACATTGCCTAGCACACTGTACCTTCCACTCATTCTTTAGGTCAAGTTTATAAGTCCTCAGTTTCTATAAATGTGTCATTGCCATTGTAAGATTGTTTGTAACACAATTTGCTGTGTGCAAACTGTTTGGGAATGCAAACCTATTGTAATAATCCACTCTAAGAATTTTTTAGGTTCATGAGGCAAACCTGACTTTTGGTGAACAAGGGTGTTACAGATTTATGCTCACCACACTTCTCAACTCTCCTGGCTGGGACATTCCTACGCTTTTCAAGATTGATTCTGGTGGCTGGTGTTCTGTCCTCTTTAGTGAAGGCCAAATAGTTTTGAACAAGACTATGAATGTACAGCCATGACACCGGCTCTGTGAGGCTATACTTGAGCTAAATGCTCACACTGACAATGCTAGCTTGGTCCAGACTGAAATATTTGAACTACTGGATGGACTGCTATGAATTTTGTTACAGCTATCCATGGTGCCCAGTGGATAAAGCCCACTGACCTCGGTGATCCTCTGACTTTTCCTCTAGCACCACCATGAGGTTGACATTAGTGTTTTTAGTGAGATGTCTCAACAGCTACTGGATAGATTGCCATTAAACTTGGTACACACATTCACGTACGCCTCAGGATGAAATAACTTTGGTGATCCTCTGACTTTTCATCAGAAATTCAAGTCAAAACTTAATTTTCCCCCATACTTGTTTTATGACTAAATACCTTCAAAACTATATGTTCCCATCAGCCTCAGCTGTGTTTACTGCTAGTTAGTAAATGTTAACATGCTAAGACTAAGATGTTAGCATTTAGCTCTAATCACTACTGTGCCTAAAAATAGCCATACTCTACCCTTAGTCTTGTTTTTACACACAGCACTTTTGGATGAAAATAACAGACTTTGTGTACAAATGCCCTGTAGGTTGACTTGTTCAACAGTTTATCTACAGCATGCTGCTACATTTCACATTCCACAGACATCACAAATTGAAGGGTTCTTCAGGTTCTAGCTCCGCGTTGTATGAATTCATGACTGATTGGTAATTGCCAATGAAACAAATCCCTCAACATTAAAAACAGACAAAATCATTTTGCTCTGGACCTCTACTAAAATGTACCTTTTGTGGGTGTATTTTGGATGTTTTAACTGTAAGCGATCTCTCTCCTGACTCTGCGTCTCTCTCAGTGAATTTCTGAGCTGTATTGGACTCAGAAAGTGGCATGCAGCCACATCCATGAAAAATTAAAGTGATGTTTTGACGGAGTAAACATCTGAAGTTGCACTTTTGGGGAACTGTGTGATTAATCATGAGACCTGGCCTGGGAACTCTAGGGACTCTGCTGAAGAGAGAGTAAAAAAGCGAGCACAAAATGGAAGCACAAGTCTGGAAGATGCATTTGAAAATAAGCCAAAGAGAAAAAACTGTTTTTCCATCTGCCAACTAGTGCCTAACATCACACTGAGTGCACAAACACATAAATACACACAGGTGCACTTGGATAAATAAACACACTACTCTTTGATGGTACTGTTTGTGTGGCAAAGTCTGTTGGATCACATTAGTCTTTGGAATTAAAAATGAATCAATGTATATGATCAATATATGAACACTAAGAGGTCAACTACTGTGTTCAAATAACTTAACTTAACTTTAACTTTTTCTATCAAATAATTATAACAAATTCTCATCATCATCATCTTTAGTGCTAGTTAGCATTGTTAGTGTGCAAGGATACGAAACTAAGATGTTGACCATGGTTATACTTGCATTTTAATATTGTCATTGTACACATTTTAGTATGCTGACATTAGCATTTAGCTCAAAGCAACACTGTGCCTAAGTACAGACTCACGGAGGAACTAGCATGGCTTAGCTTGTTATATATTTCTGTCTTTCTGTTTACCAGTTCTAGAAAATTTTAAAAGTTGTAGACTGAAACAAACTCATAAAATGCCCATGAGATGGACCAAATGAAGCTTAGCGAAAGTTCAGTCAGGAAGACTATTTTTTGCATGCTCACTTATAATTTCCTTGCTGTCATTCCACAGGGTGTCAATTAAGACATCAGCTGATCACATCAGCCTCAGCAGAAGTCATCAGCCACCACCACCAGTGTCAGGACTCCATGGGGGGGATCTATCTTGCTGCCGCTCAGGACTGATGACCTTTGATTCAAAATCTCCCTGTAGAGTCTAAGCGCCAATGACTTTTGTCAACCTGGACTTTATCAATTAAAAAACAGGCCAGGCAGATACATTTGTTTGCTTTTTGAATTCATACAAAAGTCACCAAACTATCTCATACTCCTGTGGTTAGTCCGATTGTGTTTGCATATGTTCTCAGGCCTAACTGGACTAAAAAGACTAACACCCTAGAATCAATCTAAACTGCACCAAATAGTTGAGAAAAAAAACTCCACGACCAGAAGGTCCATTTAATAGCTGTTCTGGGGCTTTTGATCATATCACACTTTAAATGATTGAAAAGCTTGCGAAAGCTCCAGAACAGCTACTAAATTTTCTCAACTGCTGTTTCCAAGATCCAGAATTAACTTTGAACCTAAGGGGCACTTTACTGAACAGTTTATTAATTACAGGCTGTACTATTTGGCCTGCGCTGTACTGAACTTGTACAGTAAACTTGTACTGAACTTTCTACGCCGTCACTCAGAGACTAACGTTAGCAGAGCGGAGCAGCGATCAACAGTAACAAACAAGACCAGCTGACCAACACACACTGCAGCCACAACAACAACAACTTAAACCAACTCTAAGGTGAGAAAAAGAAATGACAATAACATTCCCCCTCATTTTGTAATTCTCATACAGGAGACTGCACAATGCTTTCAAATTAATTAATTAATTAATTAATGCAGTTAATTTTCGGTTGTGCCCCATTTATCTTATCTGCCAGTTATGTTTCATATATTCATTAGCATGCAAGGTCATTGATAAACAGTGGAGATAATAAAACAGTTGTGTTGACACTGAAATACTGTGTAGGTCTACTGTTTTTCCACACATAAAATTGATCAGGAATCGATAAGGGAATCAACATAGAATCGGACCAATAAGCAGAATCGATAATGGCATTGGTATCAATAAAATCTTAACAATTCCCATCCCTGACATCATACTGCCCATTGAATTTCCCTCATGGATTTTTCCTCAAGGAACAGGCAGACTGAAAGCAGCAAGGCCACCGGGCTGCAGCAACAACTCCCACATGTGGGTGCATCCATCGGCTTGTCAATCCAAATACACTTTATTGCTTGTCTCAGTGGTCGCTCCAGTTTGGTTCACAAGTGAGGGAATCTGCTGCTGACTTGAGTTCAGTTTAAGCAGTGAAATGAATGCCTGAATTTACATTCATTTTCATTAAATACACACTCATTTCCACCAACCTTTCAGGCCATAGTGAACAGTTTAAATCAACAACTCATATGTTTCTGTGTTTTTATACCAGTGTCTGCAGATATAATTCATCCCTGTTTTTATTTTAAAGGCCCTGTCAACCCACACAGCTTTTGGTTTAGTTATTCTGCCTGAACAAACCTCTTCTCAGGTTGAAGGTGGGCAGAGTGGGATATATTGAGTCACCAAACCCCTATTCAACAAAATTAACACAGGAGAGTAATGAAGATATCATCCAAGCACAATTTGCACATGGCAAACCAGTCCTGAGAAGAGATCTAATCAGGCAAAGTAAGTGAAAACACCTGTGAGGATGTACCGTGGGATTTAACGTGGTTAGTAAGTAGTTCTGGAGGTTCAGTACAGAGTACAGTACTACACCTTCTGCTCATGGGCTTGAAAGAATGACATCAATCTGCCCTGAGTACGCTGATTAGATGCTTTATTAAACTCATTTAGGATCATTCATCCACACATTGATAGCTACAGACGGCAAGAACTGTCCTATGTACACACAGTTAAAGATGAGAATATCAATGAGCTGAAATGAGATGAATAGAGACTGAAGGTCAGCTGTCATTACAATCATGCTGCAGACCCAACGGCACTAATAGGAGGTAGCAGATGTTCTGTAACCATACCCATCAGTGGTCACAAGGTGTGAGGTGAAAGTGAATGGTTATTTGTGTTTTGAGCAGGCTTTGAGCATTTTCTTGTCACAATAGCTGTTGAATGAGATTCTTGCTGTTGTATGCTGAATAAACATGCAATTGCCACTACTGTGCCAGTGTTGTGGTTAGATTTGAATATTTGAATAATATTTTTTTTAGTCTGGATGGAACAATGAGAATTTATACACTAAAGTGGAACAACCAGTCTCAACCAGAATATGGCTTTGTTAAGGTACACAAGGAAAATAAATTAGTTTGTAGATCAGTGAAAAAAAAAACAACTTGTCCACCATTTGAGTGGACATATCCTGCAGTTTCATGTTGCTCTTTGTTGCTACAGTTACAGTCAGTAATATTTATGTGTGTTGTGGGGGATTATTTGTGTTGTGTAAAAACATAGCGGGCTCCATGGAAGAGGACCCACTCCCTATGTAGATATAAAGGGCTCATTCTAAAGTAAGGAAAACACAACAATTCTTGTTTTTGAGGTTATTATACACTAATTAAAACATACTTCCATTCCATTTCTGCCAAGTCCGTTTCGATAGATGCCAAAAAAATTCTACACACTGCACCTTTAAATCTACACTGTTTTATGATTAGATTTTTTTTTTTTTTACGGAGGTGTACACTAGACTTTGTTTGAAATATTATCCATAAGTCTTATAATTATAGTAATAGGTAAGTAATATGGATGTGACGATATCACAATAATAAGCATGTTTAACAACCACTAAGTCTGACATAGTTTAGGAATATAGCGCAAAGATTTATTTGAAAATTTTTGATGTATATGTTTATTTAAATAGTGAAGCTTGATATTGCATGTAAATTGCTATTCAGAAAAATACTCTGAATGGATTAGTTACGTTTGAGTGACAGACGCCATCTCGCGGGCGTAGTAATTATGACCCGGAGAAGTGGCACAGTTCAGATGACATCTATATAAGGTGACAAATTTCCATATTCGGAGGTAACGGGTTGGGTGGCTGGTTAGATCCAAGTTGCAAAGAGTGGACTTAGTGGACTTGCTTCAAGTTTCCAACTGCGAGTTTTTAAAAAAACATATTATGATTGTCGTGATGTTTACTGTTGCCATGATGATGAAGGCTGCCTAACTTTAAGGAAGTAGTAACTTTAACCCACGCCACGTTTCAAGTGATCATTTTAACCCAAACCATGATCTTTCCCTAAACTTACCCTCTGATGTTTAATGATGTGTTGTCACATCATTAAACATCAGTATTTTTTACAGTGATTTGTAACAGATTTGGAAAGCACGGACAAATGATGTTGTCCTGCCGATTACTGCCAATAGAGTCGCCTGATTAGAATGCTCCTATAGGTCATTCTAGAGTGCATGGTCAAACGACCTGTGTGGTCATTTAATTTGGAGGACTTGTTGCAAAATTATGTCAAGCTATATCCTGCTCAACTTCACCTCACTAAATTTAATAGCAGATGTCAGTTTTGTTTTTAGGTTTGTGAAATGTAAACTGTTATAGTAGATGGATATTGTCTCCATATACTCTATAAAATGGTATAACAGTGTGGGAAACCATTAAAAAAATTCCCCCAAAAAAGAAATTAAATTTTGTGCTCAATTGTCAGTCACATCTAAACGGCTTTACCAATTTTATGAGAGGATTCAGAGCTGAGGGGACTTGGTCGGGGCATCCCTATTTCATATGGCATGCTTGTCTGAGTTGCTGAACTTCATCAATATCTGATTATTTATATCGGCACTCACACTCATTTATTTATTTTGTTTTGGGTTTTTTTTGTTTTTCTGGAGATGTTTTAGAACATATTTCAAAAGTGAATTGCAAGCCCCTGAATCTTATTTATTCAGCTTTGCATTTGTTTTAGAATACTTCCTGCCAAATGTCATGCCTCTATGACTGGTTGTGACGTTCTAACAGGTCAATATTTTGAATTGACATAATTTTGCCAAGTTCAGGTCCCCCTGAGAACAAATAGCTGAGAGCTTGGGGTGTTCATTATGAAGCTGTGATGGCCCAAGGCAGAGGCTATCACAAAATAACAGGGAAAACATACCAGTAAACATCCCGAGGGCTGATTCTGGCCCCCTGCCTATTTATTTTTTGTCATTTTTTCATTTTAAATCCAGTGTGCTAAGAGTACAGAGCCAACACTTTTTTACCCTAAATAGTTACAATTGCCATATTTTACTTATAATAGTCCATTTGATATTTAACATCACAGCTGTTATAGTGCTTGTTTATGTTCCTGCCAAGAAAACTTAGTTTCTGTGTTCTGTTGTGAGCAGTAATTCCGGTGATGATATAAGTGTGTCTGTATAACAGGGTTTAATTTTAGCTCCTTATGCACATGTTTACAATGATTTAATTGCTAGCCTGATAAGCTGAGAGGCAGGTCTAAGGATAATGAATAATGACTGTTTTCTCACCGAAACCATGGCAGATGTAGCGTGACATTATATATGCTATTCTCTAGGTCACTTAAGAGTATCCAGCCTACTGCCCTTATCCATACCCTTCAGGGTTCTCAAATTGAAATTGTTTAATGTTATAAATAATTGGGAATCTGGCTGGATTCCAGACTCACTTTTAAAAAGCCATGTGGAACATCTGTCAAGCAAACTGAAGGTCAGAATTAGATTTTTGTATAGAAACTAATCATGTGTCTCTTCTGCTAGTCGGAAGACCATTGTACAATCGACAATAATGTCTGCGCTTGATTATGGTGATATTGTGTATCCGCGTGCTTCTCCCTCCACCTTACAACCTCTTGACTCTGTATCACAGTGCTCTTCATCACGGGTGATGAATTCCTCACTCACCATTGCATCTTATATGAAGGTGGGATGTTCCTCCTTAACAAACAGAAGGGAGCAGAATTGTATGTTATTTATTCATAAGGCTGGTCTCATTACGTCTGGTCTCTGATCACATATAAATACTGTACTTACCATCTCAGGTCAATGGATTAGCTGTACCTCATGTTCACACTGAGTTTGGAAGAACTGGTTTCAAATACTCAGCTCCCTACAGATGGAATGAAAACTTTGCAACAGCTTTTCTTAACATGAAAATAATGTCAAACTTGTGTGTGAAATTTCTGTCTGGCAATCCTAAACTGTATGTGTTTATTCTTATACACAGGTCTCTCTTGAAAAAGAGATCCTAATCTCAATGAGACTACCTGTTTAAATAAAGGATTCAATAGAAATAAACTAAAACATTATACCAGTGCAAAACCTGAAAGTGTCTTACTTTGACATGGGAGACTGTTTATATCCTGTTTCCTACCAAATTAAACATTAATTTATTTTAACTCCGACTATGATCTTTCCCAAATCTAGACCAAGTAGTTTTTGTACCTAAACCTAACCAAACCTTAACCGTAAAGATAGCAGATTAGAAAATGGTCATATGAATCATTTGTAACCGTTTTGGAAGGCACTTACAAACTATTTATTTGTTTGTTCAGGTTGGAGAATGTTTGTTTTTTAGAGGAATAGAGGAGTTCTTTGAATATTTGCTTTCTTTCAGAGTTTAAGATGAGAAGATTTATATCAGTCTCATACCTGTACAATAAGTAAGCAGCTAGAGCCAGGTGGTCATTAGCTTGATTAGCTAAAAATAAAAAACACACCAATCATACATCAATACCTCTGAAAGAATATTAGGCATTAATCACGATATAACCTTGTATAATCACGTCACCACCTCCTATAAGGAAACATTAAAGCTTGAATTTAATTCTCAATTTGGTCAGTTAATCAGTCTCAAAACTGTTCTTTTCAAAGCAGTGACCTCTGTTTTGCTGTGCTTAAACAAATCCCAACAACGATTTCTTAGGATAAATGAGGATACATGAGGATACATGATAAGATAATAAAGAAAAGGAATAATAAGGCCTTTAAATGATAATAAAAATAAAATAAAATAAAGAAAATTGTTCTGAAATAATGGCTTAAAGTGTGTGACTCGAGGCTAACGTATTGCAACGGGGAATGTTATAATAACTCAACTTCTCTAAAGAAATTATCTTTTTAATTTTAACGTTATTCGACATCAAGCCTTGATCACAAAGCCATGTTATGCCATACTGTTGACGAAGATTTGTCATGGTCGACGTCGTCTCAGCAGTTCTGGGTTTGTGTTGGTTGAGCTGTAGTTAGCTGCAATGTTGAGCGATGCAGCCTGGCTTGGGCTGTGTTGTAGATGAGTCTTAGTGATACAGCGGTGTTGAACCAAGAGGAGTCAAGCCGTGTTTCAAGCTGCCGTGAAAGAGTCTCTGTCGGCTTAACTCCCAGTTGGATCTCAGCAAGCAGGCCGAGATCCAGTTTCATCATCATCATCAACATCGCTTTCTTCTTCAGAGTGACGTTCCAATTTGGGTTGAGGATTCAGGCTTTAGCTGGCTTCATGTAATCTTAGTTGACTGCCGAAAATAACTTTCCTGACAACACTCAAATTTGTATTCAGTAGCAGTGTAAACTTCAAAAATGAAACACTATACATGCAAACACGAGACTTAATGTTACAAATAAAATAAGAACACCTTAACTTGTTTCAATAAAAGATTAAAATACGCGCATACCTGTCAAAACAGGAGAGAAAAGAAACGTCTTAATAGGATAATTGTGTCGTGGCTCAGTTTCTGGAGTCCAGCTCCAAGGACATCCCTCTGAGGTTATTTTTATAAGCGTGGATAAAACGGACAGAGTTTTGGGTGTGGTTTAAAATGTTTTTGCACCAAATTGTTGATGAATATTCAATTTCTTTGTCTGGGGACTTTTAAGGTGTGCCTGACTTTGACCTGAGATGGTAAATTATTTTTCTTACACTGGGGAATTAAATTTTGAGTTTTAAACACAAATTCACAATTCAGAGTAACTGTCTGAATACTTCAGGTTACATTGTAACCAATAAAACCACTGTACCATTGTAACAGTAAAACCATTCAGAAATACAGTTCAGCATTATACAATCATAAGTCAATTCATAAGTCAATCCTTCCTGTCAACATTACCAAACATTAACATTCATATTAACGCTTCTACTGATGTTTAGACATTCAACCTTCATTGATTCAACCTTCTCAAACCATTTACACATCTCATAGTGAAAATAAAAGTTTAAAGCAACAATTATGTGACTAGATAATCTTTCAGAAACATACTTTCAAACATAAACTCAACTTAACTCTTACTTCATAATAAAAAAACATTCAAATATGACTATTATTTCATAATAAAAGAAAATGTTCAACCTGGAATTCTTCACTCATTATATTGTTACTTTCCTATTACTTCAGAAATGTAATACTTTCAATACAATTACTTATCTAATTTAACTATTGAAATATGATTGTCTATAAGGTTATTAGAGCAAAAGCTAAAATACCATTACCATATAAACATTCATTAACTCTTAACACTAAAAAAAATCAATTTGAAGTTCTAACTTTACCAAGAGTAAATGTAAAATATAATACAATCAAAAATTAATATCTAAATAGATTATAGCATAGTTAGCAAAGTTATACCATTCTTTATTAATCTTTATAACAAACAACACATGATTTACATATTTGATTAGATATTTAAGTCACATGAAATTCAGATTTGGTTCAGATTTGCAGAGAGACCCAATGAGTGTCCTCCAGGAATGTGAGTTAATATTTATGACTCTGGTCGTTGGAGATAAGGAAAGGGGTTTTCTGTCCATGTGTTGAGTTATAGGTCCTTTCTCCTGGTTCAAATGACCCCACAGGTCATTTATGCTTTTAGTTTAGGCCATATTTTAGTTATGGCCTCTCAGGAGGTCTGTTCAATATCCATGTTGTCACAGTGTGGTCAGTATCATGTTGTCAGACCCCACTTGGCAAAGAGGTCAGTTCAGGGGTCCAGGGGTGAGGTAACTCCCCATGTCTCTGTGGAATCCTCAATTTGAGATTAAAGAAGGGTTGTTTTATCCATGAAATTAAAGAAAACAGCATGGTGTCCCACACCTCCAAAGGTCACTTTAAAGGATAGGTTCACAATTTTCAAATGTCTTAAATGTCTTAACTGTCTTAAAACAATGGTCAAGTGCCCAAATGCAACAGGTTTGGCTTTCTATAATCATTTCTCCTGTTCATGGTAACCATCAAAAGATCCCTCTCTAATGTGCTTTCAATGTAAGTTATGGGAGACAAAATCGACAGTCCTCCTTCTGTGCAAAAATGTATTTAAATGTAATTAATTATCTGAAGCTTCAGGTGTCCAATTTAGTCAAATCAAGTGGATATCTTCCAAAGTTATTGTTTTTTAGTACCAAATTCCCTCTTTTTGTTACTATACTTCCACCACAGCTCAACAGGAAAACACTGTCTGAGGAAACACAAAGAGGGAATTTGATGCTAAAAAAACTGTAAATGTGTCAGATATCCACTTGATGACTAACTCAGACTGTTGAAGCCTCATAGTAAAGTCAGATAAACTTTTAAATACATTTTTTCACAAAAGAGGACTGTGGATTTTGGCCCCCATCACTTACACTGAAAGAAGGGATCATTTAATGTCAGTATGGACAAAAGGAATGATTACAGCAAGCAAAACCTCTTTCAGTGTTCATTTGGCTACCAAAATATAGTTTTAAGACAAAAAAAAAGTGAACCTATCCTTTAATATAATGTATTTTGTTTGTTGAATTCATACACAGAAATGTAAAAACAAAGTGTAGTGTTAGAGGGAGTTATGAGGAAGCCTTGCAACATCATTGTAAAGAAAAGACAGAACTCTCCACAGGCATATATTTTAACTTTGGACAGAGCCAGGCTAGCTATTTGCTCCAGTTTCCAGTCTTTATGCTAAGCTAAGCTAATGGCTGCCTGGCTCTTGCTCCGTACTTAATGAAGAGACATGAGAGTGGTATTGATCTTATCTAACTCTCTGAAAGAAGGCGGCTAAGATATTCTCCCCTTTAAATTAAGAGGACATCGTCTGGTGAGAAAACAACCTTGTCAGCCGATGAGATCATTACAGTGCCCTCCCACAATGATGTATTTTAAGTATTTCTGTTACTCTAGTGGGGGCTTGAGGTGGACTGCATCTTGACTTGATCACAGTCACAACAGATTTCAAATTCCATTATAGCAAAATAGATGCAGTTGTTTTGCTCGCTTTGGTGAAGCAAGACGCTCATCGATAAGTCTCGCTTTTCAGAGTCTCCTTTGTGAAATGTCGCTTTTGTCTGTGTGTACCTGTTCATTCATGTTACTGCTTATCTGTGTGCATGAGTGGAAGTAAACAATCTGCTGTGTACTGTTTCTGAGTATCTTTTTTCATTTCAGGTTGTGGCCTTGTGGTCCCTGACTATTTTCATGTCTTTTGTCCATGGTGACTGAGATGTTACTGATGATGGCCTTGATTAACACAGCAGCAGGGGTCCCAGAGCTGCTGCTGGTGCCTCATGTCGCATATGGACAACCAAGGGTTTATTATCTGCGTTTTATTTGTTCCATCTTCTTATCATCCTTTAATAATGTTTGTCCAATCTTGGCACTTATTTCCTACTTGAATTCCTTTGTGAAAAGAACTCACAAAACCCTTGCCAGGTTTCTTTAATTTTTACCTGACAAGGCTTTCAACAGAATATTGCCTTCTAGCGTGGGTGGCAGTTTTCACTCTTATTGTTTGGTATTATTATGAAAGTTGTTAAGTCCTTTGAGCCTGCAGCTGTCATTAAGTGCTAAAGAGACAGAGCATGAAAAGTTGACAGCCCCACAGTTCTAGACTAAACATCTGATCCCTCCACAGTTAGTTGTCATGGTGACACTGCATCATCTCCAGCTTTAGACTCTTCCTAGTGCCAATATGTGTAATGAAACTTTTTTGACTGTCATCCCAAACCTTTCTACTTGTCACTGTCCCTTGGTTTTCTTATCTTTCTGATTCAAATCATTTTATTCAGTTCAGTTTGAAGATTTGTAGTCAGTGACTGTGTAATTACTTCATTTTTTGTTAAGTCAAAGGTAAAGTCAGTGATTCTAATCCAATACACTTTTTTTCAAATTCAGCGAATATCTCCTCACAGTCTGCTAACTGTCCGTTCTGTGTGTGCGCTGAAAAAAAATCTGGTGTTCATACACAGCACTGGCTCTGTAAATGGGAAACAAAGTAGCTTGGAGCAAGCCACATACCACTCTTCCAGCCAATCAGCAACAGGGGGCGTTTGTGCTCGTGCACAGGACAGACGGAAGTCATAAGAGCAGCTGTCTGTGTGAAGACATGATGGTCTCCCATCTCCAGCACCCCTTGAATGTGAGAGAGGGCTAGTGAACTGGAGAGAGCGAGGCCGTGGCCAATTCACATAGAAAGTGTTTTCTCACGGTACAGATAAGCTTCCATTTTATTAAATATATCAATCCACACTGAATCTGATACAGTCTCACGGAGACCCCCAGAGGTTTTTATGCTCCGAGCCTGTTTCTGTCACGTTTAGTGATTTATAATCTAAGCAGGCAACTGTTTAAATCACACAAATATCCCGATGTATATGTGTTTTGAACACATATGTCAACATGCAAACTATTTTGGTTCAGTAAATATCTGCTGTCAGTCAGCCTGGTGAAGGCAGTTTGTCCGGTCGCTGTCCTCTCAGCTCTCCAGGAGCTGCAGCTGACAGACAGCTGCTTCTGTGGACAGAGACGCTGAACACAGGTTGAGTGAGAAGTGGGGAGGCTGCAGAGAGGCAGAGTGTGGATGGACTCACACGAAATGAAATTTTTTTCTGCTCGTGATAGAGCATGAGGGGAGGGGTGTATTTGTTTGGGTGTTTAGTTCAAATATCAACAATCTTTCTCCAGAATGACTGACTCTACCTTTAACTGATTAAAAGTGCACATCAGTAAGTGATTGCATCATCATTGCAGCACTGCTTCTGACCGGCTTATTGCCAGTAGTAATTTCAGTCCGTTGCACTTTTGTTCAGGTCAGTACCAAACTAAAGGTTAATAGCTCATCAACCACCTATCTGCAGAGGTATCACATCATTGTGGATGTTTCTGTGGATTTTGCAGTCTCTCAGTAAGCTTTAACCAGGAAGTAATGTACTGTGTAACATGGCTGAGCTGACAATGGCATTTTCAGTCACCACTGAGGGGAGATTCAATGGTAAAAACTACTGATTTGTTCAGTGACAAAGATGATTCAGTATACTTTGTTAAGCTTGAGAATTCTGTGCTAAAGATCAGATTGTACATGTTTGTATACCTCCACTCCCCACCTCTAAATGGTAAATGGTAAATGGACTGTACTTGTATAGCGCCTTTCTAGTCATCCGACTACTCAAAGCGCTTTTAACACTACGAGTCACTTCACCCATTCACACACATTCATACGCTGAATGGGTACAGGGGCTACCATACAAGGTCCCAACCTGCCCATCAGAGAAAATCTAACCATTCACTCACATTCATACACTGACGGCACAGCCATCAGGAGCAATTTGGGGTTCAGTATCTTGCCCAAGGATACTTCGACATGCGGACTAGAGGAGTCGGGAATCGAACCGCCAATCTTCTGATTAGTAGACGACCTGCTCTACCTCTACTGGTCACAATTAACACCAGCTACTGTATGTTTAAAAATGAACAAATCCATTTTTTTTTAAATTAACAATGGATCAAATGCCTATGTGATAAGCCCATGGAGAATTATCACCTGACTCTGCAGTTCCCCTCAGCTCCAGAGAGAGTTTTAGTGTCTTTCAGCTCATTGTTTTCTTTTTAGGACCCACAATTTGATGTTCTGGTTCACCCTCACGGCTCTCATCAACCTCATTCTAGCAGCAGCAAGCAGCTGTTTTCAGTGAAAAAACTCTGATAAAGCCACTAAACTCTACCTGCCCAGCAGCAAAAAGCAGACAGACAAACTTAGCAACAAGTAGGTCAACATAGTGGAGCATTTAGCAGCTAAAGAGCAACTAAAAGATATTTCCCTCAGGCAGGGTTGGATTGGGAAGAAAATTCGGCCCTGGCAATCTTTGTTTGGACTGGCCCCATTTTTCCCCAACATATGCACTTATGAGTTGCATAAAGCAATATCAGGCTATTTATAGCATGCATAGGCTAAGCAATGGATATCAGGTTGACACCCTAACAACTG
The DNA here is from genome assembly GCA_038419695.1 of Scomberomorus guttatus. Lineage (NCBI taxonomy): Eukaryota > Metazoa > Chordata > Actinopteri > Scombriformes > Scombridae > Scomberomorus > Scomberomorus guttatus. Next base: position 5,240,043 of record CM076445.1, read on the forward strand.
GTGTACTTACATAAAATAATGTAATAATGTAATAAATAAATAAATAAATAGCCAAGAAATAGCCTAGAGGAAAAGTCTGCACTCCAAGAGGCACACTTGGGATTTTATTCATTTGACAATTGATATGGGCAACCCAGCTCTCAGCACACTTATGCTACAATCCACAACTTCACAAATAAAACAAATACGACATAATCATATGTCATAAATGTAGTCTATGACAAAATGCAATGCTGTCATCATGAAACAAAATAGCCAAAACTTAATTTCCACACAGGACAAAAGCTTTCCTATGATGATCTAGAAATGTGAGAGCTATTTATAGTCAATCATCCTATATTATTGTGTTTGCAGCTGATGCAATTGAAACATCAGGCTTAACAGTCAGGAATTTATGCTACGACACTATTTAAACATTCATTCACTGGTATTGTCAGGCTGTGACAAGCAGCATGCCCGCACCCTATTGGAGTGGACCCAGGGCCATATTTTTATGGAGGCGCAATGAGCAGCAAAAGTAGTGCTCCAACTGTTTGGTATTTTCCTGACCTTGAAACTCGCTTTGCACGTCTTCATGGTATTTTGGTGACCAGCGCAGAGCGCACAGTGCACAGGTGGGAGGAGAGGAGACAGCAGCGCAAGGACAATTTTTGTTTTTTGGTTGAGATTTGGTCCTCGACATTGCCCTGAAAACAGATGTCTCAGAGCCATGTCTATTTGTGGCGCAACATCAATCCGCTGCTGCTTTCATGATTTTATCAACAGGATCAAACTAAAAAGTTGCTGCAGATGTGCTAATTAATGCTTAAAACATGAATAATTTATTTCAACTAAAGCTAATGTGGTTCAAAGCAACGTCAGTAAATCAGTCTGCATTGATCTTTAAATGAATGTGGGTTATTCTTACATATCTGCTGTCCACAGCTGCTTTATACAATATGAAAAGCTTCTCTTTCAGTTCATTATGCACAGCCATTTGCTGTGTTTACCTTCATTAAATCACCTGATGACACCAGGCTGCTACAGTGTAACCACACACACCTCTACACACATCAGACTGGTTGGTTATAACTCGATATTCTGCTTTTTTATGAAGATGTTGGGTTAGCAGGGCCATCGGGTCATCAGAGCCTCTTTTCCAACTTTCTTTCTAGCAAAAGTATGCATGTTTTATCCTTGAAACACATTGCAGTGCAAATGCTGTTGTGTGACATTAATTGCTAAACTACATGACCATGTACAAGGGGAGGTACATTACAATTACTGCTGAAATAGCGTTGGTCCAATAACGGCTTTACCAAATAAATGTATTTCTTTTTTATTTCTATCATTATTATAGTAACTAACAGATGAAAATAACTACTCCATCTGTCTTTGTGTGCAGATTTGTGGTGATGTGTGTTCATGTCGTGACGCTCTGAACCATTCAGACATTTCCTGAAGAAAAGCTTTCTGTTTGTTGAGCTGTCATTACCATGTTTAACTGTGATTGGCACAACTGTTTCAGAGCTATGAGAGCAGTGATGTGACTGGCTGAGAGAGTATATTAATAATCACCACACCCGCTGATCTATATTCACCTTCACCCAGCCCCTTTGCACATTGCGGTGCTCCACATACATGAATCAAAATAGCAGGTACACATAAAGACATCCACACAGTTCGTGCGCCTAAGACCTACCACCTTGCGCTTGTCATTGCAGTTGTGCGGTCAAAATAGGGCCCCCAGAGTGACTAATCAGCTGACATAATTTAAAAAAACAGAATACCACAGCGGCCTTAGGGAGTAAAGAGAATAGAATAGCATGTTCTACCTTAGGCGGTGAGAAGACATCTCATCAGTGCATTCTTTTCGGCCATCCTGTCAATTATTCCATTAGTGTCCAAAGCCATAAGAATGTCTTTTTCTGTAGCCATAAGCATGAACACTTCAAAATGTAGTGCTCTGTAATGTATTCTTGATGAATTTTAAAGTTGAAAAGCTGCACTCGCATGCCCCTTGTGTAACGGAGAGGGTCAGGTCAAGAGTGCCGCTGTTAACACTGTCACTATATGAGCTAACATTAGTAGTATCACCTGCTGGAGGTGGTCACGCACCTTTTGCTTGTCCATGGCAGCAGCCTCTCTCCACTGGAATCAGTCTGCTCATCTGACCAGACTCATTCCTCCTTCTCTTCATTTGGCACTGGCACTGCAGCTAGGCATGCTAACACTAATGGGATTTTGAATGGCAGAGGCATCAATATTTTGAATAAATGTGTTAGCGTTATTTTCGATTCAAACTCCACTCTTTCTGTCTTAATTTGATTATTTCCTGCTTGACCTCTGACATTACATGGATGGACGTGTCCACTTGAAGGAGTGGGGGGAGGAGGATGGTAACACTTCCTGCGCCTGCCATTAATGAATTATTTTCATTAATGACTTCATATAACTGGAGAACTGATTACTTAGAAAATGTGAAACACTAACCCTTTATTAATAACCCTTAAGACCTGGTGACTTATCAGAAAGTATGAGACATTTAGCCCTTCATTAATGATTCATAATCATTTACAAGTATATAGTAAGTGAATGAGTATATATGAATCATTAATGAGTTCAGTTTTTCACACTTACTGTTAATCATCAGGTCTGCAGTTATAAATGATTATAAGTCATTAGCAAAGCATAGTAAATTATTTATTGACCATTAATTAAGCCATTAATTTATGCTTTAAACCCTTTATAAGGGTGCCTTATCAGAAAGTGATACCAAAAAATGTATGAAGGGTTTATTCACCCAATATATAAACATATTTACTCCCTTAACTCTAGAGGTATCTAGCTACACAGATAGGTTTTGAGGCATCTGTCTCTGAAAAGTCTGCATCCATCCCAATACAACGGAGATGAAAGGAATTTCATAGGTGGTGCTCACAGCAATGAAAAGTGACTCTATTTCTGAGTCAATGTCTTACTGGACAAATTCCGCAGCTGTCCATCTTTCAGTCTCCATATTTGTTTGTCTGTGTTTACATGTGTGCCTGCTGTGCCATGCTGATTTCCCATGATGCTCAGTTTGAGGAAGTGCCAGGACAGACGATCTCAGGGATGCCGCAAACACACACACACTCACAAATCATTTAAGAGTATAGTGAGCCTGTCTAAAGTAAGTGGCAGTACTGTGATTCAAATGTTGTCTTCTAGCTGCCAAATTATAATTATCATACACACATGGTTACATGATTCTTATGTAATCACTACTAAGCTACTAGAAATCCCTGAGCTAATTTAAGTAATTTTTACTGTCAAAAAATGTTGCATAAAGTCGATAAAGTTACTATTGGCAGTTACTGGATAAGCAAGTTTGTAAAAATTGTTTGTAAATTGTACTAATAACAAATCTTTAAAAAACAGTCTTGGCCGTGGTCCTTTTGTACAAAATGACTGAGCCAATGAGGAGAGAAAAGGTAAATTCAGACCTGAGGGACATGAGGGGAAAGGAGGAAACCATGGACCCTTGAATTAAAGTAGACCAGCTGTCAGGGATTCAGTTGCAGCAGCAGTGGGCTGAACCTGAGCCCCCTCCACAAATGAGACAGAGAATTCACTGTAACATCACCATGACCCACAGTCCTCATCAATTCATAAAAATCTGAAATGATGAAGTTTACCACATTTATGTTGCAGCTTCAATGGACAACATACTTCTTGGCAGGGTGCAGTTGTGGTGCAAGTTGCCCTTTGGTTCCCAGCAGAATTTCACTGGTTACACTTTCTACCCCAATAACAAAGTCTTCAAATATATTTCTCCTTGCTTATTTTTTTAAAATATGGATCATTTTCAACCATATTGTGACTTCTGGTGGAAATAACTCCAGAATATTAATACTCCCAAAATAAGACTTTTTGTGTTCATTTACATTACACACTGTGACCAAATAATCCCAACTCAAAAGGACCACTTAACCCAGCGTTGGCTACGGCCCACAGTAGCCTGTGTTATTGTGCGCAATAAAGTTGCAGCGAAACCAGCTAATGTCTCATTGTCTGCTTATCGAGGGACGTTACAGTAGTTTTGAGTATATTTCTGGTATAGACATAACATCAGATGGGCTAGCATCTCTCAACAACGGGACATTGCTAACATTAGATGGCTTTCATATACAGTATATTTTTCTACTGAGAAATAGTAGAAGCCCAGCCTGGCTAACCTTTTGCTTAAAGCCATGTTATGCAGACCATTTTCAGTGTATGTTTTTGTAGGTCACTAGTTTGTGTATCATTCTCACAGCCCTAAAACAGCTTTTACAGCATGTAGTCTGCAATATATCACCAAAATATATCAATTAACAAGCTAGCTAACTTTTATCTGTGCTAAAAAGGACTAATATGTCAACAGTTTTCATTGACTAAAACTATACTAAAATAGTTACGGTTTTCTTTGACTTAGATAAGACTAAAATGCCTAGACTTTTAGTCAACTAAAACTTGACTTAAAAGAACAGGATGAGGTTGTCTAAATATGATTAAAAACTAACAAGGACATTTGACACAGGACTAAGGATAAGACTAAATCAAAAGATAGCTGACAAAATTGACACTATACTGTACTGAAAAGCAGTGGCTGTCTGAGGGTGGTCAAATGGTCTGGTTTTTTTTTTTTTTGGTGTGACACACTTTCTTTTTCCTCCATTGTGGACGTAGCGTTTAGCAAACAAAATGATCTCCAATGCTAATGAAATACCCTGTTAGTTATTATACTGTACTGTCGCTGTGGATTTGATTTCAGATGTGTGTTATTAATATTTAGCACTGTGCAGGTCTTAATTAGGTGTTTATTGATTCTCACATCTTTCCTCCCCTTTATTAAATCACTCTGAACTGATCAGTGAGTGTCTTTGGTATTGTTGGTTTGTCCCTGGACTGGTAGCGTAGGCAGAATCACAGTGTGGGTGGGCACAGAGAAAATCAGGTGGGCCTAGCCCATCCAAGACCAATCATACGTAATAGGTTCTGAAACACATATGTTAAACAAAATAGGCCATTACAACTATACTGGCCTGAATGCACCACAGTTTAATAATACAAGTCTTACATCATCAGAGGAGTGTTACAGGCACCAAGACGAACAGCATCGCATAGCCTGCCACATATTCACACACACACAGCTGACAGACGCAGCAGCATCATTAATCAAATGTATGGATAGAGGTACACCAGCACTAACATGCTCAGTAATGTTAAAAAAGACACCTGAACATAGCCTGGCACAGCGGTCACATAAACCACACACATATACACACACAGATGACAGACGCAGCAACATCAGCATAAAATCGAATTGTACACCCAGCAAAAACTATACCCAATAAACAGTAATATTGAAATAGGCAATAGGCTACTACAATCCGAAAATGTAAATTAGCTTACGTTTGATGATTACAGCAGGAGACAACAGGGCTTGGTGTTGAACACTGAAATTATTTCATTATAGTTCAACACTTCAGTCAGTTCTCTTTCAAAAGAGGACAGGACAAAGAGTTCAGTCTGTATGTCATCATTGGTGCCCTGATGCCAGTTTTTATCCAAATGACAGTTGAAAAGAACAGCACAGAACAGTACAGCTTGTTGCTGCTGCTGACGGGGAAAGGACTGAATTAGCAGCCATGTATGTGTCATTACTACTTGGCACTTGTTGAGGAGAAACTGGCGCAGGAGTAGATGTCTGGGTTAAGAATGATGGCTGAACTTGTGCTGAATTCTCTTCCTCCTGCTCCTCCTGATGTCTTTTGTGCAATCTGGCATTTGCGAAATGCACTGCCACTCAAAAAATCTGACCTATCATCATTATCATATGGTAAACAAGAAACAAGAATTGTTTTATTTTTATTGATCGCATAGTCAGATAATTGAAACAGTATTCATTGACTGCTGTTCACTGGATTATGCAGCAAATGAGGAAGCCTTCTGATTGGGTTGGCATGAGTGCCAAGTGGGTGAGCCCAGGCCCACCCAGGCCCACCCACAGCTAAGCACCTGGGACTAATAAAAGAAGCATTATGATCCATGTAAAACCCTGCAACCAATTATTCCTCATAGGTAACATGATAGTTCAGGTTAATTCTTGACATATTGTAACTAATCCATTCAAATGTTAGATGTGACTATGAAAACTTAAATTATGTCAGCTGTTAAGTTATTAGTGTGCGTTTCAGTAAAAATGTTACAAACAGTTAAATGGGCCATTTCTCAAAGACTGCACCCAAAGAAGATACTGGAGCACACGATTCACTTTAGCAATTTATTAAAAATTTCAAATGCTGGGTAAGAGTCCAGGCCTGAAGACATCTACACACCCATATTGAGTCATAGTCATAGCGCCACCTGCTGACAACAGGAAGTCAACCTTATGTGACAAACATCATCCTATTTACATGAAATTTACATGGTGTGGTCTACACACAATATACAGCAACATTACGTATAATTGGTGAAGATTCTGTAGTGCCACATAGTGGACACAGGAAGTGATAGTTAACTCCTATATGCAATGTCCAATATTCATGGAAATGTATATCCATGTCAGTTTCCCTCTGGTAAATGTATTGCTGCATTGTGTTGCTCCACAATAACTGCACGGCGCACCCTGATATGCACAAAGGTGCAAGGGCCCAATCATCGCTGCTTGCAGCTTTAATTTTTTTGTAATTCTTGTGTTTCATTGTTTTGTGTAATTAATATTATTATTATTATTGTTATTGTGGCTCTTCCAAAGTGGTTAAGACTCAAGAATTTCCTTAGGGTGAAATTCCCCAAGGTGGTGTTGTTGACACTATTAAACCCCACCCCCATGCTCTTGCCACAAAAGGAATGGAGAAGCTACGCACAACTGGAAAAATTAAAAGTAATAGTGGATGGTGGTGAAACAGCTCAAGAAAACAAAAAATACTGATTTTTTGTGAGAAACATTTTGTTGTATTTTTGTTAGGTTTAACTGGCAGTAGCATTGTGCACTGCACACATATTGCATCATTTCCTGCTAGTATACAAAATTTAGTGTGTTGATTTGTAAACTTAAGCACAATAAACAGTATACCAAAAATATTAGTATATACTGAATACAATTTGTATGTAGTATAGAACTGGGGCACAGCGTCATGCTAGTGGCTCTGCGAAGCTGGTGCTTTGAGCTAAATGCTTATGTTAGCATGCTAACATGCTCACAATGACAATGCTAAAATGCTGATGTTAGCAGATGTTTACCTTGTTCACAATCTTAGTTAGGTGTTAGCATGCTAGCATCTTTGCAGGTATTTTGGTCATAAACCAAAGTATTATAAGTCATCCTGAGGGGGATATGAATGTCTGTACAAAATGTCATGGCAAACTATCCAGTAGTTGTCAAGACATTTCACTAAAAATCAAAAATGTCACACTGATGGTGGTGCTAGAGGAAAAGTAAGGACATAGGTGTATGTATCATTTTTTATTGTCTAATGCTCAAGAAAGAATATATTTCAGACTGAAGAGAACTGGTAAGACATTCCATAAATATCAACACAATCTTCTGAATCATTCATGCCCATAAATTATAGAAATACAAATGAAATACATGCATATGGAAATGATTTACAAGTGAGAGATAGTTGTATGTCTGTATTCATTATAAGCAGACAGGTAAAAAGAAGCCCCTTCAGTTTAACACCCCATGTGAAGCAGACCAACCAGTGACATTAATAACATAATCTGTACATACATGTAATGTTGGGGTGGTAAAGCTCTTGTATCGTGCATGGTGACTTACTGGCACCCTTATGAAACTGGACTGTATTAACATATACTGTACATTTCACTTTATTATACAGGTATGGATCCTAGAAATATAATCCTGACATGATATCACACATGAAACACTTGGAACACAGTAGAAATATCAAATCCGGCTTTTAATTTTGCCGAGAAATATTTTTTCCCCCAGATATTGCCAGTATGTGAAGATTGTCAGGAGCTTATTAAGAAATAATTCCCTTGGACTAAGCAAGCATCCAACAGCTTTTATTTTTGTCTTTAGCCTTTGATGTCTCACATCCAAATTATTTTGACTTGATAAGAACCCAGGCGTTTGTCAATAGTGATTAAGTCTAGCCTGTGGGAGTTTGCCTCTGCCAGCAGTCATAGCAAAGCTAGAAATGAATGTGACCACCATTACACAGGAAATGCTGAAATCCATCTGACAAGTCCTGCGTGTGTGTCATGTGAGTGAGTTCAAACTGAGGGAATAGAAACACCATCATGTGCAATGAAAACCTTGAAATCAAGTCTGTTTTGGATGTCACTGAAGGAAGGTGACTATTTAAATGGTAGCATATGTGTTTGTTTGTTTTTTTTCATGTGATAATAGTCGAATGTCATTCCACAATTTTATCTGTCTTACCAATTACATTTATATACAACTGATTTGCATTTGATAAAACAGTATATTTTGGAAGGCACGTAATGCATCTCGCATTAGGGCAAGTAGGTGTAATGTTTTTAAACCACATTGACAAGTCATAGACAGGAAGTTGTCTAGATGCTTGTGTGTACAAAGCACATGACCAGAAGCCAGAGTTTGTGTGTGTACATGTACATGTGTTAAACTGTCTTTTCTAAAAACATTTCTCATGTCATGATTACTTTTAATGCAGTTTCATTACTGATGTGGACGGCTTTGTCCAGTCTAAATAGTGTGGCAGCATTTGGTGGAAAAAGGGAACATTACGCACATTAAAGCCTGCAAGACAGAGTCCAGGTCAGGGACAAATATGACTCCCATGCCTTATAGAATCACCTCTGGGTCTGGGGGTGGTGGTATGTCTAGGCTAAGTTAAAGCTGAGAGGGAGGAAGGCAGTGCAGTAATAATAATAATATTAATATTTAGGATCCAGAGACGCAGAGACTGCCCTCTCCAAAGAACTACAGCATTGGTCATATGTTAAACCCTTGAAACGAACTATGTTTCCTGTTATGTGACCACTTGTGATCATGTCTTTTCTCTCTTAGAAGCAAAAGCAGAAGTAGCCAGAAGTAATGTAATGTTGCTATACTGCCTTATAATCTCTGATTGAGAAAATTAGGGTGGATGGTTGGGCATAACTGTGTCTGGCTTGGACACCAGGGACTGCCATTCGCATCCTGTTTCATGATGGTCATGTTGGTTTCTTTTGGAAAACAATGACAAACAACATTTTTTGTTGTTTAGGTATGAAGACTTGTTGGCTTATATCACATTTATCACTGTTTAGTATTTGACCATTTTTTTGGAAATTATTCTCAAAAATCATTAGTATTTTACATAACCCCTTAACATTCCTGTAAAATTTGCCTAAAACGCCTATCTAAGGCATACCAAAAGTAAATTGAAAGCTGTTCTTGAACCCTTTGGAGTACATGCATGGTTTTGGTCTCTTTTGAAAGGTAACACAGTCAGAATCACTGTAAGTGCTACTGGCATTGAGTAATAGAAATTTGAAAACACTGAACAGATGCTTGGAGATGACTGTATCTGGGACTTATTAGCTGGAAAACACTATGGGAACATAGCATGAAGCCTTACCTAGTCCAAGTTGAAATTTGCTAACAATACCACAGAAAATGAATATTTTACACATTTTTCTATGGGTATGTCTAGGCATTTTCCAAAAGTGGCCATTTGGAGACTCCAAAAGCACACTTGGTAACCATAGTCACATAACTAAGATAAAAAGGCTACTACTCTTGAACGCTTGAACGTGCAGTGATGGTTTTGGGCTCTAATGAAAGGTGACACTCAGATTCAATATCAGTATTGCTGACAGAGTATCTGAAGCATATTTTTTTTCCCTTCTTGAAACTAAACTTTGTGCATAATAAAAGAATCTAAACAAAAGTTATGTTGGAAAAACAGTTTATATAAAACATCACACAGTAAACCATTTACATACTTTTACTATTTACAAACTTTTTACAGGTTATTGGCAACATGCCAGTCCTTGTAGGGTGGAGACCCCGCCTCTGCCAGCTCCTCGGCTAGGGTCTCTCCGAATGCCTTCTGGTGCATAGGCACCTCTCCTTTACCTTTCGCGATTGCTTTGTGGAGGATGAAGGCGTTCACAATTGCGATGTCCATGAAGTGGTAAAAGAACGTCTTATACCACTTCTGGGTCTTGTGGAGGACTTTATAGTACCCTATCAGGGCATCAGAGAGGTCCACTCCACCCATGCACCTGGAAGGACAGAAAAAACACAACATTGAGAAAAATATACAAAAACATAAATATATCAAGCACACAAATTATTACATGGTTGAATATATAGTACATACTGGTTGTACTCCTTCACCGTTGGTGGAACTGGGATGTCCTCAAACACCCAGTGTCCATCTCCATCTTTGACACTATCCTCCTTCGCACTATGTCTTCTGCATGGGCCGTGTGGAGTGATGAACACAGGGAAACTTCCTTCGTGTTGTGCCACTGGACAATGAGGAGGGAGGCCTTCCTGATCCAGCGTATGCTGGCACGTGGAGATTTTGAGTCCAGACTGTTGACTTTGGTCTTTGGGAATCCAGTTCTGTTTGTCCCGCATGCTCAGATTCTTTTCTGAAGCAGGTTGCGGAAAAGGGTGGGACTTGTATAAAAATTTTCCACAAAGAGCTTGTAGCCAGTGCCCAGCAACTTTGTGTCCATCAGCTCCATCACCAACTCATAACTGAGCCCCTTGCCACTGTTTCCCTGGAACTTTCCCTGGTACACAAAAAAGTCCCATGTATAACCATTCTTGGAGTCCACCAGAACGAAGAGTTTGTATCCCCAGCGAACGGGCTTACTCTTCGTGTACTGTTTGAGCACAGTGTGGGCTTTGGAGGCAACCATCTGCTCATCAATGGAAATAGGTTAGGGTTAGGGTGAAAGTTCCTTTTGCAGGCGTCCCTCATTTCCTCGTAGAGTGGTTTTATTTTGCAAAAACAATCAAAGGCTGCTGTGCCTCTCCTTTACTCGTTAGCAGCATCCTCCACTGACCTACTGAGGTGAAGGGCCTGGCAGATCCTGAGGAACTTCTTGCCGGTCATTACCTGTCTTGGGAACGGGAAGCTGTAGAGTTTACCTCCTCGCCAGTAATCTGTAAATGCCGAGCATTTAACTAAACCCATGTAGATGACCATCAACATGAATGACAACATGTCCTGCAGTGTCAGGTCAGTCCAAGGGTCGGATGGTGTTGAGTGGTAAGTGCCAAATTCATTGGTGTCAGAACATCAGAATGTTAAGGGGTTAATAGTGTCATTGTATTTACTGCCAATGATCTTTGGCAGTATGTTGCATGTCATACCCATCTCTCTTCCCCTGTTTCATGTCTGCCACTTCACTGTTGACTGTCCAATAAAGGCAAAAATGCAAAAAAAAAAAAAAAAAAAAAAATCTTACATCTGAAGTAGTTGCACCTGTGGGCAGCACAACAAGCTGTAAACTCAGCAATGACACATTATCATTTATAAAATCAAAATATGATTACAAGCATATTAGAAGTGAGTTTCCCATTTTCACACTTTTTCACTAAAAACAGCTGCCTCCTGCTGCTGGAAATGAGGTTGATGAAGTGTTTGTGGGCTTAAAAAAGTGCTAAAACACATGACAATGTTCTGCAGAGCTGAAGAAGCTGTGTGTGTGTGGAGTGTACCTCAAACTGATTTCAGAACTCACCAAGAAGTCCAGACAAAAGAAAAAGACATTAAACACCCACGAGATTTATTGGTCAGTTCAACTTGAGATAACTGAGCGTAATCTAACATGACAATATTCTTGCAGGTTTTTTTTTTTTTTTTTTTTGGCACATTATGTAACTGATTTTCTTTGAAAATGTAGAATGTATAATGTACATTTTCTAAAGAGGTCAAAACTCCAGCAACACTTGCAGTATATAGAACAACTTTATTGTTAGACCCATGCGTTTAGGATTGTGGTCTTCATCAGGGTCATCATAAAACACATTACAAACAACATTTAAATAGAGTAGGTTAGGTATGAAGCAAAAAAGGTAAAAACATAAATAAATAAATAAAAGACAACCAGCCATGTACATCCAGACACATATCGGCCAGTGGGGCATCTACAAAGATGGGTTGGGTATATGGTCATGTGGCTTCAGGCCAATCATTGTCCCAGACTGGTAGAGAGGCCTGTAAGTGTGAGACTACAGTCCAGAAGGGGGACTGTCTTCTGGTGGAGGTGCCAAGTAACCGCAGCCAAGAAGACATGCCAGAAATTGAAACAGACTTAAAAGAAACACAAGCTCCTAATTATGTTTTTCACACACATCTGCAAGTCTTGGTACATATTTTCACTGAAGAATTCTCACATATTCATATCTTTATTCTTACAGTTACTGAGCACGACACCTGCAATAGTGCATAGCAACAGATAGTACACACTAAAGATGGTGGTGTGGACGCTTTTGAAAGTGTTTTTAAAGCAATCTATGTTTCAAACATCCAAAGGCATGAATTTATGTGTCAGACTAACATAAACCAACACCACAGTGACTTTGAATGCTTTTGTTAGTGTGAAATGTTTTTGCTTTTAAGTGAAGCTGTTAGTGTAGAATGCAGCATTTGGGTCACGCCTAGACCACAAATATGGGGGGAACAACTGTGATGGAAATAAACGGGGACTGGGTTGAAAATGTTGGGATGGCACAGGTCTCTGTTCACTGTTTACGTGAGCTACTGGAAGCCTACATAGAAAAACATACAATATGCAGACTGACTGAGGAAATATACATTAAATCCACCAAACTGCTTTTTGAAATTCAGTAACCAAGGGCCTTATTTATCAATCATGTGCACACACTGAATCAGATTTATCAATTTCTTCTTGTGTTTTCCTGACCACATGCACCAACAAAGCCCGAGTGGTACACAGGTGTAATCACAGGTAGATTATTAATTATCAATCCTGAAGATGTGCATCTTCTTCTTTATTTTGGAAAACAAGAAACTGTCTTTCAGAGTAAAATGATCAATTTTGTCTTGTTTTTTTAGTGCTGCATTACTGAGTGTCTGTGGCTCCATATAAAAGATGTGGATCTGTTAATGACATTCAGTTGTAATCAATCTGCATTAATAAAGAACTTTCATGTTTCAGTGCCATTCATTTTAATGTATTAAACTAAGTATATTTTCTGTTTAATTGAAAACATCTGTCAGTTACACTGAAGTGATACTGTGCTCAGTGTCTACTCTCAGATGATAGCGAGGCTCCGAAGCTTGTTTCACTCCTGTGAAATGCACTGTTTCACCCTGTCAGAGCTTGTGTCAAATCAAGAATACCACGTTACTGATGTTGTTTGAAGCTTCAAAAATCACTGCTGCTTCAGTTAGTTTGGCAGTTTTAAGAGTTTTGTAGCTATATGATATGCTCAGTTGATGTGTGCGTTAGTGGGATAAGAAGAGAGGAAAATGATTTAGAAATATGGTGATGTATACTAGAAAGACACTTATAAGTATGGTAACATTTCCACCTGATACCAAGACAAGGTAGTAAAAGTAATTAAATCACATTCCGACTTATATGAAATCTCAGAACATCAACCATGAAGTTAAAACACATGAGCCCACAGTGGACACTGAGTCTACACCACACCAATAAGGTACATTTTGTGTTAACAAAAATGCTTTTTGGACAACACATTTCAATATGCATGTTCTGGAAATCAAGCTAGCACTAGCATGAGACTCAAAGTCCGCTCCTCTCTCCCCTCCCTCTCAATATTTCATTGCGCTCCACCCAGCCATTTACCTACATCCTTGTGATTGTGCACACCCAATGTATTGATTTCTCTCTTAGATTGCACATATCTGGAGCTTGCTGATCTGTTAGCCATAGCAATGTAATAATAATAATAATAATAATTATAATAATAGTCTTTATTTATATAGCACCTTTCAAAACTACGTTACAAAGTGCTTCACAAATAGTTAATGCAGAAAAGCAAGTTTATAAAAATAGGTTTTAATAGGGATTAGGGCACAAAAGCTCGCAAATGTATGCTGGAGCTAGACCATGTAGTGCTTAAAAGTAATGAGTAAAACATTAAAATCCAAAAAATTCCTGAAATTAACTGGAAGCCAATGCAAAGAGGCTAAATTGGGGGCCATGTGATCTCTTTTGTTTGATCCAGTTAACAGTCTGGCTGCAGCATTCTGTATAACTTGAAGGTATGAGTGTGCTTTACTGTTTAGGCAGGTAAAGAGGGAATTAGAATAATCAGTTCTTGAAAAAATGAAAGCATGAATTTTTGACTTTTCCAAGTCAGAGAATGATAGAAATGATCTGACTTTTGAAACCATTCAAAGTTGATAAAAACAGAACTAAACTACCTTACTGACATGATGATCGAAAGTTAAATTTAAATCAAAGATAACTCCTAGTTTCTGGCACTAGGATTAACAGAGGGTGCCAGATTAACAAATATATCACTGAAATCTGATGTGTTTTTCTTCAGTGAGTTGGAGGAAGTTAATAGACATCCAACATTTGATATCCATTAGACAGGTTTTTAAGGAAATCAGACTGCTGGGAGATCCTGGTTTTACAGACACATAAAGTTGTGTGTCATCTTTATAGCAATGAAAAGAAATCTTAAGAATGTGTATTAATCTGCCAAGTGGAAGCATGTAGATACACAATAGGGGACCTAGGACAGAGCCTTGAGGTACTCTGTAGTGCATAGGGGTAGATGATGTGAAGTTACCAAGAGTGACTGTAAACTGAGTGACTACTGTGAAAGGTAATATTATTATTATCATTAGTCACCCTAAGTAGAGTCTCAGTGCCGTGTTTTTCTCGAAACCCGATTGGAACGTTTCAAAAATATCATGTTGACTCATGTGGGCAGTTAATTGTTTATATACATTTTTTTCTAAGATCTTTGACAGAAGTGGGAGTTTGGAGATTGATCTACAATTGTTGGGTACATAAGGATCTAAAATTGTTTTTTTGAGAAGAGGTTCCATAAGAGCATGCTTGAAAAAAATGGTACATAGCCAGTGGCCAGTGAGCCATTGATGATAGAAAGAACAATAGGAAAAATATGTGGTCGGACCTCTTTGAAGAGTCTGGATGGGACTGCACCTAGATAACACGAAGAGCAGTTAAGTCCACAGTCTACAACAGCGTCTTGAGAGAGATCAACTCAAAAGAGGGGAATGAAACTGTAGGTGGGTGGGTAATAGTCAAGTTACAAATCTGTGGTATGATCTGACTTTGACAACATGTTCAATAGTTCTGAACAATATTCTAGGATTATGATGGCTTTCAGCAATAATATTGGAAAAATATTTTTTGTTGCAGTTTTGACTGAAGAGTTGTAATTGGACATTAGGTTTTTTAAATGACCAAGGTCGACTTGAAGCCTGCTGTGTTTCCACTTACATTCCATTGCCCTGCATTCATTTTTATTTTGCAAGTATAATCATTCAACCAGGGAGTACCAATTGGACCAGTTTTACTTTTGTTTTTAAAGGGAGTAATTTTGTTAATGCCCATGCAAAGTGGGCAGACTGATCTACTAAACTCTCAGGGGCAGTATCAGCTGTGAAGCTTTTGCATGATTGGTCAAATTCCCTAATAAACATGGCTGAAATTGAGGAGTTTATTACACGCCTCTTTAAGCCAGTGACTGGGGCATTGGAGAGACTGCAGACTGCAGGTTGAAAGTGATGGCGAGATGATCAGAGACAAAAAGATCTTTAGTTGATAGACTGACCAGGGTAAGTCCGTAAGATAAGACAAGGTCAAGAGTATGGCCCCAATTATGAGTAGGACCAGTAACAGATTGGGTTAAGCAAAAGGGGATGCACAAATTTAAAAAGTCTAAGGCCAATAGGTCATTTGCACAACAAACATGAACATTGAAATCACCCATAATAACAATTTTCTCAAGAGATGAGAAAAGTCAGACATGAAGTTAGGTTTATGTTGAGGGGGACGGTAAACCACAGAAATTGGTTGTTTATGTTGTTAATGGAGAATAGTAGATATTCAAATGAGATAAATTCGCCAAAGGAGATAGGAGGGCATTTAAACTCATTGCCATGTATTACAACTGCACTACCTCCTTGGCCTGAGGGCCTAGGTTTAGATAGGTGGGTATAGTTAGGGGGGATGCTTCAATCAAGAGGTGGCATCATTACAATTTGTCTCTGTTAACATGAGAAAATTGACATTATAGGAGGAAATAAAATCATGACAGATAAAAGACTTGTTATCCAGAGATCTCACATTGAGGAGATCAAACTTAACAGTTACAATCTGATCTGATGACCCACAAACCATGGTGTTTGCAGGGTGAACTGAGTGAGGAACATTTAAATCTACCTGCTGCTTATTTGCACAATTAGCAATGGACCATACATGTCTCTGAGAAATGTGGATAGGGATAGGGATTGTAGTATTTTGAGTAAAAGTCTTATTTCAGACCTCACATTTAAAAGGGCCAGTTTACACAGAGTGGCTGGTGGTGGGACAGCAGTGAATTTTATGTAAGGAAGATTTTTTTTGTTTACTCTTTTAAAAGTGCAAAGTGACAAGAAGGCCCTATCTGTAACAACAGTCTGAACAGTAGCCTCACACCGTGTTCTAACAGAAAACTATTGCGTTGCATCGCGTAACATTGGACACTCCCTGTCCACACTGAATCAACTTCTGTTACGTCATGTAAACAAATCACTTACCTATCAGCTGTGCATTTGAGATCAGACTGGAGACATAACCAGTACCCACTTAAAGACAGGAGTTGTGTACATAGCATAGTTGTGTACTTTTTTAAACAGAAAACACGTTTTATATTGTGGTATTTAGATGTTTCTTTACTGGAAATTACATACAATATAAATTTCCCTTCAGCCAGCTGCCACCTTATTTAGGATTTTGTGAAATTATTGTAGAGATAACTCCTTTCTCTTCATCTTTCTCAGCTGCTATATTCTGTATGTACACAACACAACATTAAGACTACTGGAACCTTCAAAGAGATGTGGTTGACCATAGTTGGCTTTTTGGGGACATTGATGTGTGTAGAACAGGTGACATTTATCATTGTTCATTTGGGATGAAGAAGGATGCGAGAGTGTTTGATAAACACCAAATATCTTGTTGGTACTATCAGTGTTCCTCCACATGCATTTAGAACTTGTTTCACACATACTTTGACAAATGAGACTCCAGATGTAAATTTCAATTTGATACATCCCTCTTGTGTATAACCACACTGTGTTTGAACATAATTTTCAGTTTCAGTTTCTTGATTTTTATTTCTCCCCTCATTTATCTGTATGCTGAGGGAAAGAGACAGAGTGTCAGGTTTTATCAGTAAGCTTCACCCCTGCTGATATGGGTTTTAGCATTTCAGCATTTCAAGGTAAGATGTGTTTCATTAATATGCCAAAAGTCTTTCTAAAATTTCTTTCTCAAATCTGGGCTGCAATAAAATGCAGCAATTAGCCTCTCCATTGGAAAAAAAAGATCCAACTAATAGTACCTTTAAACTTTCAAATTACAATTCAGATTAATAGATTCTTCATTTTCAGCTAGACTGCCCCTGCAGCTCTGCCATTATCATCAATTATAGGGTTCACTCAATAACACAAATACAGCCTGTTCTCTCAGAGCACCCTCAGTGTGCAGCGTCTCAGGAGAGCACTGTTTTGGCGGTGCACTGAACTGTGTTTGAATACATATGAGAAATTCTCAGTATCTATCACATTAGACTGCTGTTTTATGACCGATGCTTTTGGAACATCCTGCAGAAAGGTCAGTATGAAATGTACAAAATGTCTACAGGCTAAAACATCAATTGAGGCCTGTCCCAGACAGCCTCCCTGCCAATATGGACAGTTAAAATATGGCAGCTTAAGAACAGTGTGCTTTCTTTGTCCTTGCTTTAGTATAAATGTAAGGAACATGGAAAATAAGGTTTGCTTATTTGTATCAGAGAGACAACATTTCATCAAATACTGAAAACAACCTATGTGTATGTTTTCCTGATAAGCAACATCCTGTGGTTGTGTGAATAATGACTGTCCTCCCACAGAGGCAAAGGTGAAAGCATCTGACCTTCACACAAAACCTTAGGGAGGAGGTCATAGTGTATGAAGCGTCGGACAATTTGCTTTCTTTTAACCATGACCATGATCTTTCTCTAACCTTAACCTGGTAGGTTTAGCTGCCTAAACTTAACCAAACCTTAACCATTGAGGTAAAAGATCAGAAAACACTCATATAAAAACATTAAGGCAAGCTTTTGTAATGATCACATGGGTCAATTTTGTTGTTTAAGTATGAGGCCTTGTTTTTTTCATGATTATTATGTAATCATGAAGGCCTTTTGCTTGTGGTGACTCTGTAAGTGACTAATGAGGCCTAATTTGGTATGCAAGGTTTTGACGCAATGATGGCACATAAGTAGAGCTGCAACTACTAATCCATTAGTTGATCAACAGAAATTTAATCAAATTTAAACAATTTGGATAATCGAATAATCGTTTGAGTCATTCTTTAAATGCCAAAATGCCAAAATTGCCCAAATGTTTTGGTAAAATACTTTAAAGAGAAGTTTTAACAGTCGCTGATTTTTCAGCCATCTGGTGAAGATTTTGAGCTTGTTTTCTTTGTGGGTGTTGTTTGTGAAGTTTTGGAGATTTTGCTTTTTATGTATTGAACACAGCTGAAGTGTTGTCACCTGTTCCTCTCACATTAAGACAAATTGGTGAGTCTGTTTTAATTAGTTTAACATCTGCGTGTTTTGTTTTTTTAATTAATCTGAATATTAAAAGTGTTTTCTCACTGGGGAGAGGTTTAAATACCTTCAGCCCACAAAGCTGCTGCAGTGTTTTAATGATATTTCTGTCTAGTTCTAATATTTTTGGGAGCATTTTAATTATTTAAGCAGCTGCAGGTATCTTAGTGTTCCGATTGTGGTCTGCTGTGCTGTGTTTCAGAGGGCAGAGGTTTGAAGATGTGAGTATGTGATGGCCTGGTGCAAGCTGTACTTCATATTTAACATGGATTCAGCTTATAGCCTACTGTCATGGATCGGGGATGGTTAGTGAACCATAATGAATTGATCAGCTGCTATCTTTGCTTGACTCAGCCAGTACATCTCCCACATATCAACAGGTATCCCCAAGCTTTATATAGAATGTTACAAGCTCTTTGCAGCTTTGGCTAAGTAGACGTTTTCCTTCAGCTAGCTTGCCCCTGAGAAGCTGTTTGGAGACTTATGTTGTCCAAGCATGGAATGGATACTTGACATGCAGGGCATGGGTGATGACATCAACCTTATCTTGCCATTTGCTCCTCATTAACTTGCAGACACAGGTTGTGTGAAAATTATTTAACTGACATTCCTGCTAAATCATGAAAGATGATCCAACATTTGCGTGTGCACAGCAGCGCACGGAGTGAGCAATTTTGTTGATTCTGTATGACGACTATGGACAACATGGTACAGCAGTATTTAATGCAATAGGGAAACCAGTTTTTAAGTCACAAGGTATTTTTTGTGTACTAGATAGATAGATAGATAGATAGACATATCAACACTAGAAGAGAGAAATGTATGTCTCTAGAGAAATAAATACAACAAATATACAACATAAACACAATATAACGAATATACTAGAATAGACTATAAATAATAAAATGTAAAATATTACCATAGGATAACATACTATATACATAAGACAAGTGTGAAAAGTGTGAAAAGATGTCCAAATTCACCATGAGCAAAGTTACCGAAGGAGTAAAACAGAGTGGAGTTTGGTTGAGACAGAAACTATAAAGCTGAGAGACCTCCAAGACATGGATGTATATTCAGCTTCGTCTGGAAATGCCTTCAGGTAAACTGAGGACCTTCACATTAAAGTGTCAGTTTTGACTCTTTACAGAACCTTCCCCTCACCTCCAAACTATTCCCAAACTGTGTGGGACAATCCCAAATGAAATTACATTTGATATACATTTGATGAACTATGGTGGTCTCTTCCAGGATGACAATGCCCCCATCCATAGTGCATGAGGGGTCACTGAATGGTTTGATGAGTATGAAAACGATGTGAATCACCGATGTGTTAGACAGCGCTCTCCACCACCATCATCAAAACACCAAATGAGGGAATATCTTTTGGAAGAATGGTGTTCATCCCTCCAGAAGAGTTCCAGAGACTGTGGAATCAATGCCAAGGCACATTGAAGATGTTCTGGCGGCATGAGGTGGTCCAACACCTTACTAAGACACTTTATTTTGGTTTTTCCTTTAATTTGTCACCCATCTGTACATTTTAGTGAATATGGACATTGCATGTAGGAGATAACTATTACTTCCTGTGTCTACTATGTGGCACTAGAGAACACCCACTAATTATATGTTATGTTGCTGTATATCTTGTGTAGACTACAGTGTCTGCAGACAGTGAAGTGTGACTGTACACAAGGTGCCTGCGTTAACGGTTGTGCTGGGTGGAGGCTGAAAGTATAAAGTGTTTGTGTGAGCTGTTCAGAGTGCTTCTCTTGCTGCAGAGCTCAGGAGGCCTGTATGCATACACTTCAGTGATTCATTAAAGGCAGCTGGACTGCAAAAGAATACTGTGTCTGGTATTTAGTTGCCTTTCTCACATAATTAGACAAGCTGATATTTCAGGTGTAAGGACAGTTTGGGGGCTCGTCCGGGATTGGTAACTCAAGGACACTCCTGGATCCAGACTGATGGGTCAACTGTGCACAGCCGGAGACTGGGTTCCAGTCCTCTCTGGGGAGATACCTTGACTCCCTTACTTACAAAGGTGAGGACATAGTATTTAATGATGAATACTCAACTCTCTGAGGGCCGATGAGCTAATCAATTGAAGTTTGGTATTTATTGATAGAGTTGGAGTAAATCCGAGTTTAGTGCTAGTTACTGTGCAGTATAAAGACTGATGTATGTCTTGTATGACTGATTTCACTGTGTGAAAAAAAGAGAGTGCTCTAAAAAGTCATGAAGGGCTGTGTGATGTTGTGGGTAACCTAAACCCTCTGAGGACATTGAAAAAAATGAAAACAAAATGGGTACATGTACATGGGTACATGTCACAGTAAGTTGAGGTCTGGAGGGCACAAAAAAGATGACGAAGGCTGTGCAAACATAATGTGTGACAAACACATTGAATGGACATATGCACATCTGAAATTGTGGAATGAATGTGGGTTTCCTGGAAATGGTTGTTTTAGTTCAAATCAGATTGAAAATCTTAGAAAACAACTATGTAAATGAGAAAAGGAGAAAAATGGGAAAAAGGATGTAGGTTGGAAGGCTTTTTATGCATGGGATAAAGAAAGTGTTGTGAGTGATATGAAAAAGAATAAGAATATAGACAAATACCAAGACAGATGTGACCATCCAGGACCACCTTTAATTGTCACACCTAAATCTGATTACAGACCATGCAAAACCCAGTATCCACTTAAACAAGAGGCTATAGAGGGAATAACACTAGTAATGCATCATTAGAAAAGGGAGTAATTGCCAAGTGCCATGCCCAGATTCACCTGTTTGAAAACTTTCCAGTTAAAAAGGCTCCTCAGGAAAACCAACTAAACACTTTTTGTCCAAGACTTGAAAGCAGTAAATAAAGCAGTACATGCCAGAGCACCAGTGGCACCAGATCCACACACAATCCTAATTCAGGTACTGAGTAAGAGCAAGTATTTCAAAGTGATAGATTTGGCGAATGCATTTTTCAGCATTCCAGTTCACCCTGATCACAGTTTTGGTTTGCATTCATATTCAAAGGCAAGACATACACTTTCACACATATGAGTCAGGGATATGTTGAATCACCTGCTGTCTATTCATCAGCATTACCTGAAAATCTGGAAGGATTTGATCCTCCGTGTCATAGCAAACTGGTCCAGTATGTAGATGATCTGATTTTGTGTTCAAAGAGTGAACAGGCCTGTCAGGTTGACACAGTGGCACTGCTACAATATCTAGCAGCACAAGGCCACAAAGCCAGCCTCTCTAAACTGCAGTGGGTAAAACAGGAATAACCTTACCAGGCCACATCATTTCCCATGAGGGTAAGAAATAGTCAGATGACAGAATCCAAGCCATCTTGAAAATTCCAAAACCAATTACTAAGAAACAAATGATGGCATTTCTGGGCATGACAGGTTATTGCATACCATGGATTTCCTGACTACACCCAAATAACACAGCCTCTGCAAAGCATGACATATGACCATGACCTCAGACCAACTGACACATTGACTTAGACTGAAGAAGGACATGACAGTTTTGTGAAACTCAAACAAGCACTGACTGTAGTCCCTACACTTGGCCTCCCTGACCCTCATCAACCTTTCACACAGACTGTACGTGAAAAAGATGGTTTTATGTCCTCTGTGTTGCTGCAAAAGCATGGGGTAAACTCAGACCTGTCAGATAGGATGCAGTTGCAGCCAGTTTGCCACACTGTCGGAAAACAGTAGCAGCTGCATTGATGGCTATTCTAGCCTCCAGAGGGTTAGTGGGCTATCAAAAACTTAACCCTCTGGTTCCTCATGCAGTCTCATCCATCCTGTTGGAGCAGAAAACTAACCATTTGACCCCTGTCAGAATGATGCATTACCATAATGTGTTATTGAACCTTCCAAATGTCACCATAACTTGTTCCACTATTCTCAACCCTGTTACATTTCTCCCAACAGAGGGGGGTGGCAAACCACATGTTGTCTTGCAGCCATTGCCCAGGTCTGCTCCCCCAGGCCTGACTTGACAGCTACACCTCTGCCTAATGCTGATTTGATATTGTGTGTTGATGGTTCCAGCAGAAAAGACCCACAGACAAGGGAGAACCAAGTTGGCTATGTTGTTGTAACTGACAATGACATCATTGAATCCAGCAGGTTACAAGGACATCTATCTGCACAGGTAGCAGAACTATTTGCACTCAGCAGAGCATGCATTCTGGGGGAAGGTCAAAAGGTCACCATTTATACAAACAGCAGGTATGCTTTTGGGGTTGTACATGATTTTGGGACATTGTGGAAAATGAGAGGGTTTCTAACATCAACTGGCAAACAAATAGCACACATTTCACTAGTTTCTAACCTGCTAGAATTTCTTTTACTCCCACAGGAAGTGGCTGTGTGCTAGCGTGAGGCACACACCAAAGGACAGGTCTCAGTGTCACACAAAAATTTGTCCAAAGAAAATTGCCTTGTGTGCAATTGATAAATTGTCAGATTACCTAGGGATTGATTTGAAAACACACTGTGCCTAGAGCAAGAGAATGGCACTATCAAAAACAAACTAGCTGAAGTGTGTGAAGAAACAGGGCTAAATTGGGTAAAAGCCCTCCCCTGAGTGCCTTTTGTTACTTTCAGTACTTTCAGTCCCAGGGACCATTGGGCCCCTGGCACTTTTGTGCCCTAACAAGAGTCTATGGCCATGCTAGTAGCTCTGTGAGGCTAAATGCAAATATCAGCATGCTAACATAGTCAAAGTGACCATGCTAGCATGCTAATGTTTAGCAGGTTCATCTTAGTTTAGCCTGTTAGCATGCCAACATTTGCTATTTACCACTAAATACAAAGTGTGGCTGAAGAATGTTATGTTTTTAAGTTTTTAAGGTATTTGGTCATAAACCGAATTCGGTTTATTGGGCAAACTGAATTTTTGACTTCACGATGGCACTAGATGAAAAGTCAGGAGATCACCAAAGTCAATAAAATTCATCCTAGAGGGAACATGAGTATGTGCACCAAATTTCATGGCAGTCCATCCAATAATTGTTGAGATATTTTACACATCCACAAATGTGAACCTCATGGTGGAGCTAGAGGAAAAGTCAGGGATCACCAAAGTCAGGAGGTTTCATCCTCTGGGAACCAGGCATGTACGTACTGTACGTAATTGGTGAAATATCTCAGGTTGGACCAAAGTGGTGAAATGATAGACGGACTGGCCGATATTGCCATCCATAAAACCATGGTACTAGTGTGGGTAAAAACCCTACACACAAATGAAATTATATTTTAGGAATTTTGCCAGATGAATGTCTGAGGACAGAAATGACGTTATAAAGCATACGACTGACAATGTGTGGGATTCTTTGTCTTTTGTTTCACAGGCATCAGAAACTTGTAAGAGAAAACACAAGCAGCCCAAGCTGACTAATCACACTTCTTGCAGTCCACACATGACATACACTATAGCTGCTGTAGCACTGATATGTAGATATATTCTTGAGCAGGTGCACAGGCTGCTATAGAGACAACTATAAATCCCCCTTCAGTCTGAAGACAAACTGCACAGACCTCTACAACCTTGCTCTGGGGTATGTCTTGTATGCAAAAATCATCTGACTCCTTCTAAATGAACAGATTGTTCAGTCTGGAATATATATAGGAGTACTATTTCACCAAAAGACAAATCTGGAGAAACAGAACTAAAAAAGAAAACAAGCTGTTTTCTTTGGCTCTGTTTGCTTCCGACCCTCTGCCCTCAGATCAATGTCTGGTCCAGCAAGAGTCCAGGAGGTAATCTCTACTCCTGTAATCTCCCAAATGAAGGAAGAAAAATAATCACATTGCTAAACCCTAACCCTAAATAAAATATCTCAAGTGGAAGGCAGGAAATGCACTGGAGATGGCTTCATCTCATGGATCATGGCCTTTTGCCCTCCCCCAGTTGCCCCGCTCTGACCCTCTAACAATAATCTACTCAGCAAAGGAGCCTATTGCAGGCTGGTAAAGTTCCATTTATATGAATACTAGCATTGGAGAGAGACTGTGAGTTAAAATGGTAAGACAGAGAGTGAGAGGGAATAAGAAGAAGAGGAGGGAATGAGAGGGGAAGTGGACCCAAAGGAGAGCAGAAATCAATAGCACCAGAGCTCAGGTTTTGAAAGCGCGTCTATAATACTGTCATATGTCACAGTCACTGGAGCAAAACTGGCACTGATTGTGCTTGTGTGTGCTTGTGTGTGTGTGTGTGTGTGTGTGTGTGTGTGTGTGCGCGCGCGTCAGTAGACATTCCTGTGTGCTCCTGCAATATGTCTGCCTCTGTGTATGTGTGTTGCCAGGTACCAGAAGAACAAACATATTTAGGAGGCGTGTCAGCCTGCAGGGTGCCCCTCTATCAGCTGATGTAAATTGAACATGTCTTATTATCTCTCCCATGAGGTGGGGATGAAAACTAATGGGTTATAGAGAGCTGAGATAAATGGCGCTTATTTGGTCTGCTGCCATACGCACATCCCTCAGCGCATATGGGTGTTTTAAGTACGGGAGTCTCATCATGGCTGGTGGTAGCATGTGCAGAGCACACGGTACTATGTGGCATGTGATTTGCCTGAGAGGACATTTCTGTTTGTCAGAAGTCAACATGCTTTGAACCTATGCAGAGCAGTTTAAAAATAATTATTTATCCTTTGTGATTTTGTGTTGATTAACCCTAGGGTGTTTTTGCTCATTTTTTAAACTACATTTATAGGCTTATGACAGTCACTGTATGTGTCAGCCAGGCATGCAATATATTGTTTTTATTTTTTATTTTTTTCAGGACAAATTAGGCTATTCAGAAATGACACAATTTTGCATATAGTACTATACTTGGACTATACTTGCTAGTAGATTTTTTATGAAAAAAAAAGAAACTTTTGTAAGTTTTTGTCTTTATGTGCAGAAATGTTCAATCCAGCACAAATCTCCCTATATGAATGGATAGAGGTGACTGTCGAGGTTCCAGGGATTCAAGAACCATGTTGATTGGGCACTCTGAGCCTGAGCAATCTCAAAAAAATTCAAGATTAATAGTGCCAAACAGACAAACTGCAGAAACCCCATTTTCATTAATTTGATCACTCTTTAGCAGCCACCCAGGGAAGAATACATTTTCTGACATCATTCTGACTGATAAAGTTGTAATAATTTTGTTTGTTTACATTATGGTAGAATCAGCTCCACAAAGTTACATGTTGCATTTGTTTCTCAGCACTTGTGGTTTAGACACGGTTTAGTAGCTGTGAAAAGATTGGGTCACTTTTACTGAAGAAAAAGCCATAAATTTGAAGATTATGAACCAAGATCTCAAATTATAGGGAACATCTTTTTGAATTTGCTGGTGCTTATCCTAAACAGATTGCAGAGAAACACACAGCACTCAGGAAGGAACCCTGCTCCTGGCCTTTAAAAAGTTCCCCCCACAAACACTCCAAAACCAGCAAAGGAGCTTCACTCAGAGCTGGTACTATATGAGCGGGACTCCTGGCTGGAATATTGTAAAGATGCAATTTTTTGTTGTTGTTTGTTTCCTACAGTCCTGTCTGTGTCAGTTGTTTGTTGAGATGTGAGCTGTGCAGTTTCTGTTTTTCTGCCGATCATTTTTCTCTCAGTTGACTGTTTCTGTTTCTGTTGTCTGTTTCTGCCTCTGCCTGCCTTCTGTCTGCACTTGGATTCTATCTAACTAGTCCTGTCAGACTGCTGGATACTATTTGAACTCAAAAAAACATTGTAATTGTCATTGTAATTGCTAGTGTCTAGTATG
The DNA here is from genome assembly GCA_038419695.1 of Scomberomorus guttatus. Taxonomy (NCBI): domain Eukaryota; kingdom Metazoa; phylum Chordata; class Actinopteri; order Scombriformes; family Scombridae; genus Scomberomorus; species Scomberomorus guttatus. The sequence goes on from CM076445.1 coordinate 5,266,633, forward strand.
TTTAAATCAGCAGAAGGGTTTGTAGTAGGCATGCAATACTTTAGTTTGACTTTCAAAAGCCACATATTCATGCCTAGCCTTGTTTATTCATGTATTTACTACTAATTTTATAGCCTCAACAATAATTAATTAATGGCTGGTAGATGAGCTTCACCACCAGCCCCTAAAAAATTTAGCAGCAAAGGCTAAAGGGAGGTGGAACCCACATCTCCTGAAAATAAATGAATATTTCCATTTTATGCTACTTTAAAATTCCACCCCACTACATTTCACAGGGGTATTTATTTTACACTAATAGCTAATAGATACTTTTCAGATCTAGACTTTACATGTAAAGCCCATTGTGTATATATTTCCTAAATGTATTTTCTAAGTATTTGTAATTATAAATATTTGTAATTATTTAGATAACTTTTTAGAGATTTGTTTTCACTTTGACATTAAATGGTCTTTCTCTGTTTAGCAGTGTAAAAAAACACATGAATGGTCCAATTATGCAACTAATACTTCTGACTTTTACTTTCACTTGTATAAGTAATACCATACTGTGGTATTATTTTTACTTAAGTGAAAGATCTCAATACTTCTTCCACCACTGCTAGCCCCCACCTAGCCCCAGCAAAAAAGATTTTTGACGCTGCCCATGCCTTTCTTCTCATTTGTCCCACAAATTGTTTCCTCTGTAGCCATCTGCACTAAAGCTACTTGTGAAAGTGTGTACGTGTGTGTTTGTGAGAGTAAATATGACCATAGGAGGTTATCTGTGTTTGCCATCTATGCTTAATCTAATGAATGATGTCTTCACAACTGCAAATAAAAACGTGCTTTCTGGAAAGCATGTGTTCATGAGTCTTACTGACAAGAGTAAGGTTTGTCCTTGCTAACTTTCTAGCACTTGTACGACAATTACCTGTATTTACATAAACAGTATGGGATGACCATGACCTATTCAGCAGATGCAGACTGGACATGTGACTTAACAACCATTAATATTAATCAGGCCTGGGCCAAATGTGTCATAGATGTTTGTATCGGTAAGCACAAGTGAGGCTCTAAAGGTTATGATGATGGCTGGAGTCAAAAAAAAAAGCAGACTGGAAAATACTGAGCACTGCACACAAATACCATAAAATGCAAGTCAAAGTCTCCCCATGACACTGTGATCCATGCCAAGTATTTTGAAACGTTTTGTTCCATTAATCTCATAAACCCTGCTGGCTGCTGGTTGGTCCGTCTGTACAAACACATTCTCTGCAGCAAATCATTGTTCAAACTCACAGAACTTTATTGTAAAGATCCCCTCCAGTCATGTTTTAAAACATATGAAAATCCTCTGCTTGGAATAATAAATTGTGTCTGACATGTTTTTTTCCACAAAAAAAGATCAATTACCCTGTTAAAAACTCTTAAAATAACATCTCCTCCTTCTCCTTCATTAAAAATCCAGAATCAATGAACATACAACTATTGTTCATTTTAAAAGTTTAACTGCTGGACACAAGGTGTCTCCTACTTAACTAAAAAGTCCATTCTCAGTGTATGTGCACCGGAGGCTTCAAGTTTCCAGTCTTCAAGTTGTATACTGGCCTACAATGAAAATTACGGAAATGTATTGCTGCCAGGCTAGAAAAAGAAAAAGGATCAGTATCACATTATAACATGAAAACTTTATTGTTATAACAAGATGTTTTCCAAGTTATTACGACATACAAACTTATCACGTTATAACAATATACTATTTATCTTGTTATAATGTGAAACGTTTCATGTTATAACGTAATAAGGTGGTCTCGGGTGGAGGTGGACTACCCATGATGTACTCCGGTTGTGAACTGGCACTTGGCCTTTTGCAAACTACAAGACGGCTCGATCCTACACTTTCTCCATGTACTATGGCCTCTTATGCACGAAATGGCCCGGTGTGTCGAGAGGGGCATCTAAACCTCTATCTCATGTGTTAATTTTTCTCCAGCTGTTAGTAGATAGAAGTGTGACTCTATCTATGGTTAAAACATATGCTGCGGCCATTTCATCCTACCATGAAGACTAAGGGGAGAGATCTGTCTTTGCGGACCCTCGGGTTAAGCGCTTCTTAAAAGAAGTCAGAAGACAGCAACCTCTGTGCTCCTTGGCGTGTGTGTAGTGCTTGTGGACTCTGATGGCTCCTCCAACGTCAGCTGATAATGACCCTCCAGCTGATCAATGAGAAATTATCCTACCTTCAGAGGGTCAGACTCATTCGTCCTTCTGTGCAGCCCCATGCATTTTAAAATCCTTCTTAGTGTACACATACTTATCACAATATCATCCACCGTGCTCAATAACAGCAGAATCTTGTCTCAGCCCAGCATGAAGTAGAATTTAAAACCATTTGTCTAAATGGGCCATATTCCTGAACTGCATTTAGTCTCTGTCTCTTGGATAGTTAAGGAATGACTTACACCTGCTTGGGGAATGTATACATTTAAGTTATAGCTAAATTATATGCTGTATGCATGTTTTTGTTTTTTTAAACTTACTGCTTTCAGTTAGCTTAACTGGGAATAAACCAACCACCATCAGGCCTGGTGGAGGACAGACAGAGGCTCTCTAGTTATATTTCAGGGCTTTATTTGTACACTCAAATCAGATTAAACTCACACACATACAACACGTGCCGTTTGCTGATTCAGACCCTCTTGAAGGTGAAGAAAAATTTGGCAGAAGAAGCTAATGTTGACAGCAGCAGCTCTGAGTGGGAAAGCCTGTGACAGCCCTGAGCAGATCCTGTCCTGTAATCTGGCCTTTTATGAAGGCCAGGACCCAAGGCCTTGGCAGATGGACTCAGTTTCTCCTTCAGACTCCAAAGTCACACAAAATCCTCCCAGCAGTTGCCATGTACACCACAAAAACTTGCCAGCATTATTGTAAATTTGACAAGCTAAACCAAGAGACAATTGTTGATGAGGATTCTCTTGCCCACAATCTTGTGTCTGCCAACCTGTCTATCTGAACTCATCTAGGGGATACCAATCAAATGTTATTCATTTATTTTAATACTAAGGTTACCCTGTCCTTCTCCAGCTTCCTATTGGATCATCTGATGCAGTGTAATGTGCCATTAAAACAGCCTGTCTGTACATAAAGAGCAAATATACTAACGGTGTGTACCATGCTGATACGAGGACCAAGTGTCAACACATTACCCGCTTCCCTTCAGGGCCTATTACCTCTATTTGATGTCAGCCTCAGCTGTCCATGTGAAACAGAGAGGTGGAGTTCCTTTCCAGAGAATACTGGTGAGTGACCTTCAACTCTACAAATTTACAGTACAGTGCTGACGCCTGTACACACACAGCAGAAAGACATGAGGTTTAATTTGTAAAAAAATAAGAAAAATTAGAAAGGAGAATGGCTTAATTTGAGGTCTGCAAGTAAATCACACAATGATTCCAGATATGTGTGTAAGAGAGAATGAAAGGGTAAAAGACTAAGTGTATTTTTCTGTATGTGTGCATTAACATATTTACCAAGATTAGCATTAAGGTTTGTAAGGGCAGACAGTGCAATTGTGCTCTAAATTCTTAAGCAGTCTGCCCTTTAGATTACAATATTTTGGTTGTAAAATGCAAAATATGTGCAAAATTTGGCCTGATTGTGGGGCTGGCGGAAATACTGAAGGCAACTATTTCAAACACGAGGATTCATCCTCTGGTGACCATGTTCATCAACAACAAATTTCATGGCAATCTGCCCAGCAGTTATGCCAACCCTATTGCCACACAACAACATTGATATTGGATAATTCTTCAAAACCAAAGGTTACAGCCAGTGACAAAGTTTTGAAAATTCTTTCTCTTTATAAACCTGTGCATGGTGACTTCAGTATGATGAACCTGTTAATAGTTGACTATACATACATCTAGCAGACATGGAGCAACACTAGCATTCATTTGAGTCAAGTGTCTGGTCACCAGATGAATCTAAGTAAGTCCATCTGATGTAGCTGCCAAATGCTCCCATACGTTCACCAGATAGTTGCTAACATTAGCTAGGTTTCCATCCAAATTTGGTGCTATTTCTTTTGTCGGGGCCATTAAACCATTTCCGAAGACGTGGGCGAATGAATTGACATAATTAAAAGAACGCCAGTCAAACCTCAAATTGTAAAAAATAACTAATACGTTTGTTTCATGTATTAATCTGTTGAGCATTACAGTCTCCTTATCCGCTCCACACAGATCTGATGTTTTTGTCTGCTGCTATTTCTCATCTCTTTGTTGGAGCAGAAATGTGCTACATGTGCATGTGACATTTAAGTCACACGGACAAGGACACACAAGTAAGTTTCAAATAAGAAATTGTATTGCAATAACTTAAACAAACATAAATAAAAAAAACACAAAAATAGGCCTTTCAGTTCTTTTATGTTCCAGAATCAGTTCTTCTAGTTTTCCAGAGTTCAAAGAGTTCAATGGTTCAGTTCAGTTTAATCCAGGTTTCGGGGGTTCATGGGTAGCTCGCCATCAAAGCAAGTTTCCAGGTTTCCAGGCAACACAAAAACCTGACCTATAAAATAAATCACGAGGAATAACATTCATAGTTCATCAAAATTATACTTCAAATTATAAACACCCTTTAGTTAAGGCTACACATCAATATAACATATATTCAATTATTTAAACACAAAAAGATTAAACCGGAATACATACAGGGATAAATCAAAAGCCCTGAAAAAGGTTCAATACATAAAATATACAATCTAATATTCAACTCCACTTCACAACTAGTTGCCTTAAATTGGCAGTTTTCCTATGGGAGCTCTGCACTGCAGCCTACCGTGGAGCTAGCGGGAGCAGCACCAGCAGGTCACGCCAATAACTCACCTCTGACTCTTGAGGACTTAAGAAGGAATCTGTTGAGAACGCTGGGCGTTCAGTTCTGCTTCCTAACACGCCAACCAGCCAGAGTGGCTGGCTACCTCTACCTTAGCAGCATGTGTGCGTCACTGAACTGCTGCGGTTCACACACCTGCAGTGTCCACACAGGCAGCGTTGCTGCTGCAGTGCTACTACTGCCAGCTCTATCTTTCTACATAGAGTTTCACTTTGATAATGGCCATCAATAATAGAATGTTTCATATCATTTAATTATGAATTTTATTTATATTTAGTTTAGACAGATAAAGGTTAAGAAGTGTGTGCTCAATTGTGAAAAATAAATAATAATATGTGAGGTGAAAGCGGATTTCTTTCTGACGGGCATGGCGGAGTCTGGTTGGGGAAACTTCTGTCTCAGCCACATACACACCTCACACAGGACAGGTTTTTTTTATTGATTATATTGATAATTCCGCCAGTTAAACCCCCGCTGTCACCACTCCAAGTGAGGAAAATCCCCCCAGACGACACCAAGTTCCCCATACGAGCCAAACACACTCCGACAAACCTCCAAACTGTCAGGAGGGAAACTGACAACAAATAAGGAAAATAACGTGCTAATGCTAAATCTCCTAATGGAAGCAGGTGAAACAGCAGGCAGGAGCCCCGGCTGACCCGCAGTGGTGACACTTCATGTCTGTGACATATTGTACAGATATAGACATTGAAACCATAGTGAAAGGTGTAATGTTGCTGGTATGATGTCAATATGACTGTCAACAGATCATTTTCCCTGTCTATTTTGCTGAGAACCGAGCAAGTCACGCGAAAAAAATAGGCGAGACCCCGAATCTCTAGATGAAGCGTGGCTGCTGCGCCACACGTCACATGCGTGTCTCACGTGGACTGTGTGGCTGCTCTAATCTGTTAACATGGGCACCAAAATGAAAAGCAAGAGGTTCCGCAGCGCACAGGCGCTGCTCACACGCACTGCTCACGCAGGATGTGTGGCCCAGGCATAAGAAGGAAGAGGAATGACCTCACCTAACCCAGATATTTATATTACAGGAGTGGTCTGGGATCGGCTAGATTGTTTTAACCTGGGTTACACACACATCATGATTTAATCATAAAGTCTGTTCTCTGGTAACAATTTGTTTATAAAAGAAAAAAAAAGTAAAAAACATTACTGCTCTTGGTAAAGTGATGAACTATGTGATTCCCTCTCCTCTTTAGTGCTTTCTTTTCTCTCTTCTTTTCACTCTACTTTATTATTCATCAGTTGTTTATGAATAATGAATAGGTCCTCGTGCAGGGTGCACAGCGCATGCTTGCCAACCAGATACTGTGTGTGGACAGACAGACCTGGCCTCTTTCATTATTGTCCTCGGCGACTTTAACAAGGGGAATCTCAGCTATGAACTCCCGAAATACTGCCAGCTGATTAAATAACCGACCAGAGAGGAGAACACTTTAGATCACTGTTACACTACAATCAATCACCTGATTCCTGCATACAGGCAGAAATTAAAACTCTCTAAACATATTGCGAGGATATCTAAGAAGTGGACCAGTGAAGCTATGGAGGATCTTCACGTGTGCTTGGACTGTACTGACTGGGATATTTTTAGGTCTGCTACCAACAATCTGGATGAGTATGGCATGTGATGTCATACATGAGCTTCTGTGGGGGCAGCTGCATGCCATCCCGCACCACAGTTAGTTACAACAATGACAAACCCTGGTTTACAGCTAAACTCAGACAGCTAAGGTTGGCAAAGGAGGAAGCATTTTGGAGTGGGGACAAGGACCAGTTTAAACTGTCTAAATACAGGTTTAGCAAGGTGGTGAGAGATGCTAAGTGTTTGTACTCTGAGAAACTTCAACAGCAGCTCAGAAAACAACTCGGTAACAAAAAACAAGCCCCCAACTCATTTGCACATCTGTGATATTTGACCTAACATGGCGCGTTACATTAACGCAACTTGTATTATTATGATTATTATTATTATTATTATTATTATTATTATTATAGGACCAGCGTGTAGGATTTAGTGTTATCTAGCGGTGAGGTTGCAGATTGCAACCAACTGAATACTGCTCCCCTCACCCTTCGCTTCCAAGCATGTAGGAGAACCTACGGTGGCTGCAAAAACGTGTTTGGTTTGTCCATTCTGGGTTACTGTAGAAACATGATGGTGCAACATGGCGGGCTCCATGGAAGGGGACCTGCTCCTTATGTAGATATAAAGAGCTCATTCTAAGGTAACAAAAACACAACAATTCTTATTTTCAGGTGATTATACACTAATTAAAACATACTTATGAATATTACATTCCATTTCTGCCAAATCTGTTTCATTAGATGCCACAAAATTCTACTCACTGGACCTTTAACTACACAACTATATACTGTTTAATCCTGGTCAATATATAATATTATAATATATAATAATATATAATAATATAATATTGCACATTTCATCTCATTCTCTTCTATTTGATATCTAAAATTTAAACCGGTAGCAGCTCTTCTCACTTAGAATATATTGTACATACATTTACAAATATTTTGAATTGTAAATTCTTTATTTTTTATATTATTTAGGATTACTTAATTTTGTGTATATTTTTAAGTGTTATGGATCACAACAACACCAAGGCAAATTCCTTGTATGTGCAAAGCTACTTGGCAATGAACCTGATTCTGGTTCTAAGTATCACAAATTATTTGCGATATTTTGATTTTGGGGGGGAATTTTCACTTTTGGGTTTTTTTTTTTTTTAATGTGCAAATTGAAAATGTGAATAAAAACACGTGCACCTTTTGTCTGCTGTTTGGTGATGGGCAGGCTTAACAGATTTAACAGCTTCCTGCTGCTGCTGGAAATTAAGCTTAATGGTGAACTGAACTAAAACAATAAAGTTGCAGGCTGTAAACCAAAAGAATGAGCTAAAAGAAGCTAAAACACTGAGGGGAACTGCAGAGGGGTAAGAACTACCACCTGTCACATTACATAATTGTTACAAAGACTACACAAGTGTGCAAGAGATTTTTGATGATCAATTGTTAATATAAAATAATAAAATATAAAATCGATCCTTTGTAAGGTTTGGCAACTAAAACACTTCTTGGTTGTTTGGGAAAGATAGACATATCTGCTGCTAAAAATAAGTGAATATTAATTGCAAGTCTGCGACAAGACAAACTCTGCCCTTTTATTTATTTCTTCAGCAAACAAAGGGCACACTTCTTCCTGCACTGGCACTGAACATAGGCACTGGCATTAATCACGAGGTGCGGAATCGTCCACTATGAACGTAATTCCTGGGAATTCTGGCCAGTAGTGGTCTAGATATTGATCTGCATTGACTGATGTCCCCTCATTAAGTATTCAAGTATTAAAGTGTTTTTATGTCCTGTTCTGAAAAATGTCTGTCACAACCTTGCACACTTTTTTGTGGTTTTAGCATTTTGTTCCTAACAGCCCCATTATTTATACCAGCATTGCACAACACAGCTAGGCAATGTAAATGGGCATGCATACCCCACACCTATTCATCATTGTATCTGTTTAGTGGCCTATCTCACAAACAGTAGTGTCTAAGTTCTGATGCTTTTGTCCAAAAAACTTAAATTAGAAATTCATGTTTACTAAATTAAAGACTTGCACCCCCACAGACACAAACCACAGAATATCAATGGAACACCAAGATAAGAGCAGGGTGAAGATGGCTGTAACCTCCACCAAACATCTGATGTGACCCTCTTCCATTATTTATAACATGACTAAAAGATAAAGCCCTGCTAGCAGCCCCTTGAGGCCGAAATGTTTATTACAGGATTTTAAGTAGGACATGAAGATAATAAGGTTTGGTTTCTGCTTTGCAAATTTGCAGGCGTGTATATGGAATTTTGCTAATAAAGAAATGAGATTAATAACATACATTTTCTTGATAGGCATTTCATCAGCAAAACAAACAAACAAACAAACAAATGAAATAAATCCAATTTTGAGTTTGAGTTGAGTATCTAATTGAATCTAATCTCTTTTAAAAAAAATTAAGGTCTTAACAAAAACTCTGACTAAAGGTACAGTCCCAAAAAGATGATTTGTCGTTTCATCTGTGTGGTGACAGAAGGAACAAAGAGGGTCAACATTTAGCTTATATTCTACAATAACTGAATTTACTGGATAACACCTGTGCAATATTTTCAGAGACACCTCTCACACCTTATTTGAAACAAAAAATTCCTGGGTAATCTATACCAATGTACAGATTATTCCAAACAAAACAAAAAAATATGACCCTCTTTGTTAAACAAGTGACAGACAAGTCGTATGTCATTATTCTATTTCTTTAAAAATGATGATTTGGGTTTGAAACATATCCTGGTAAAATTTTACAGGACACTTTTCTATATTGTAATTACTTTTTATTTAAAAATGTAATCCTTTTAAGGGTTCAAATACATATGTTGAAATAAAGTTAAAATAAAGATGAGATTTCCTTTTCCAGATAAAATCAAACAAGGTCTTGTAAATTTTTGTACAGACTTCTTTTGGCCACGCTCACACCTGGCATGTGTCTTGGGTGATCCCATCACAAGTGGACAGCTCTAAGTACAAGTGTGAACGCACCCAAGATGCATTGAGATCCGATGACTCAGACCACATTCAGACATCGTCTGTGCTGCATATAGCTACATTCTTTTAGGAGTGTGAACGTGAATGTGGCCTGGCCTACAATGAAGGACCGCCTACTCAACTGACATCCTCTGCATAACATTGTGACTTAAAACCTTTGGAGAGAGAAACTCGACCAGTTATGGTCAAGTGTCTTTGAATCCATAAAAGTTTTCACTCATTCTTTAAATTTGGTCTTTAACGACGATAACACCAAGATATTTAACTTTAAATTTCACAGGAATTCCTAAAACTTCTAAATCACTGCAGGTCTTGATGGGAAGCAACTCACATTTGGCTACTGAAAACTTATCTAATAGTTTAACTGCAATATCAATTTGAAATCTATCCTGTAAAATAGTTGTATCATCCGCTAGCTGAGAGATTACCTTTCCTGCTATTGAAATACCTTTAAGCTACTTTTTTAAGTAGTAAAAATAAATATGTGGAGATGGGACAACCCTGACAGATACCCCGTTCCATTCTCAATCTTTTCATAGTTCCATGGAGCAATTTAAATCGAACTATTCCCAAAAGCCTATAAGGTGTGTATTGATTTTTAAAAGTGTTCTCCAAATCCAAATAAATCAGAAGCTTTAAACTAAAATTGACGCTCTATAGAGTAAAAGACCTTGTGAAAATCTAGAAAGAGAATGAAATTATTATCTAGTACTAAATCTGAATAGCCTGATATCAAGGATAAGTCTTATATTATCAATTATGTATCTGCCAGACATAAGGCCATTTTGGGATTCATCAATAATGTAATTTAGGACTTTCTTTAATTTATTAGGTAGACATGATGCAAAAATTTTATAACCATTGTTTAGCAATGAGATGTGATGCCAGTTATCCAACATTAAGACATCTTTCTGGGGCTTTGGGATTGGAGTAATAAAACCTTGGTATAGTGAGGGAGGGAGTTCTTCATTGTTGATACTCTCAATAAAAACATTAAGCAAAAAGGGGGCAAGCTCTGCTGAGAACATTTTGTAAAATTCAGAAGTCAACCTATCTATTCCAGGGGATTTGTTCAATTTGCTTCTTCATAGCATCCTTAATTTCTACAATAGTGATTGGAGTATCACATATTGTTATGTTAACATCTCCAATTGTCCTAACAAGATTTTTTTTAAAGTCTTCCAGTTCTGTGGTTGACAGGTTAGATTCATATAGAGTTTTATAATAATTTTCACAAATTTTAGCAGTCTTTTAGATTGTCTACAACTGTACAGTTTAGGGAAAGTCTTGTTATTGCCATTTTTGTTTTGCCTTTATTTCTCTAACTTGACGAAATAGCTATGACCCGGCTCTTTGGCTACAACAAATATACACCATGTAGTTTTAACAAAAGATACGTTTATCTTACAAAGTAAGCCAAATTAACGGATTAACTAAGTACTTACAATATGGGGTATAGAAATCAGTGGTATTAGTAGTGTATGTGATGCATGAGTGGAGTGTGTGTATGTTTGTGTGTGTGTGTGTGTGTGTGTGTGTGTGTCAGAATGTGCATGTCAAGTATGTTACGTTTGTAAAGTGTGTCAAGTGTGTGAAGTGTGTTAGTTTGTGTGTTTCCTTTAAAACTATAAGAAGTTAGACAGAAAGTAGTATTTGGGTGGAATAAACCTTTAAGTCTATAAGTCGTTAGACAGAAAGTAGTATTTGGGTGGAATAAACCTTTAAGTCTATAAGTCGTTAGACAGAAAGTAGTATTTGGGTGGAATAAACCTTTAAAACGGGTCTAAAAATAGCTTGACAGCACAGCACCCAGGTTGCTATCGAAAAGAATTTTTTAGAAACTTTGCCAGGTTAGGAATCACCAACATCACTGTTTTTAACAAGGAGCTTCAGTGCTCAGATAACATTGGAGTTAATGAGACTGTTCGACAGCACTCTCTGCCCTCTGGGTAAATTATTGAAAAAACGTGAGTCCTATTTCAATCAAAGTAGGACAAATTTGTCTACATTTTGATGTTTAAATTGTGCTTGTAGAGTGGAAGCTGTGGGAGTAAGATCATAATGTGTTGAAGATTTTTGATAAAATGTTAAGGCCTGAACCTACAGTGCATGATGTCATGAGTGACATCACTCACTGTGGTTCTGAACATTCTGCCCAATAAACATTAATGTAAAAATCTGCGAAAGGCTGAAAATTTCATGGAACTTGTATTGTGATTGTATAAAAAGTATGAAGGATATCAAAATGTTGAATTAATGTGAGAAAGTCCCAATCTTGTGACCTGATTAAAGTTCAAATGAAGTTTCTATGTGAATGTATAAATGATTTGGAAGATGTTGAAGATGAGTGGGTTTGAATGTTTTTCTAATAGACTTCCATTATAATTAAGGTTAAAACAAGGTTTAACATTTTGAGAAGTTTTAATGGGATTTGAAAGTTGAATAATACCTTGAATGTATGAAAGATGTGATACATTTAAAAGGTTGAATGAAGTTTGTAGCTTAAAGTAAGCATGCATAAAAAAGTGTGAAAATGTGTAAATTTTGAACATTCCGTCGATTCATTTGAATGGAACAACACTGCCGGAAAACGTTGAATATTCCGGAAAGTATGAAGGGTATGAGTGAGAAAAGTAATAGCAATAATGTCCTAATTGAGCTGAATGTTGTGATGTTTGAATTAAGTTTCTATGTTGAATAATGTGGAAGGAGTTAAGTACCAAAAAAGTGGGCAGAACAATAATAATAATAAAGAATGCAGAATGCTTACCAGCATTCACACAATTATTAAACAGAACTACTCCAACCTGAAAGCTGGTTATGTGCAGAAAGCAGAACTTATCCTCCTAGCTGAATCCAAATGCAGGCAACAGATCAGTCAGTGTATCTCCTTGTTATACACAAAGGTTCTCCCTTCAACAAAGAATGCAATTTTCTTCTCCTGATGGGCTTGCTGGAATCCTGGCCACAGTTGGTTTCATTTTTCACAATCCTCCAGAGTAAGATCCTCTTTGAAGCAGAGATTTCTTTGCTTCAGGTATTCAGTGTTTGGACATCTTCCAGACCATGTTGCGAAAATGTCTCAGAGAACTGAAAGATGACATAGTGAACTTGGAGGAAAGTTCCATAAAAGCATCTACCACGCTGCCGCAATCTTGGCTGTCCCTCGAAGCGGGCGATGTTGCACCCGTAACAACACCCAGCAGTGATGTCACTGTGTACTGACACACCTTGGGGTACACTTCTACATCACTGCTGGTGGTTTCCTGTGGCGTTTTCTTGAAAACAAACAGAAGTTCACTGTTTCTCACCAAAACTCATTGTGTGTATGCATTTCCGTCTTCACAGAACATCTGCAAAGATAATGTTTTAAATATTTTAAATTCTGCATTGTTTACATCCATGTTTACTAGCTTACAGCCTTCTTCTTCACTGTCTTTGTTGGCACATTGCTATGTTTCTTGGCACATTTCAGCCACCTTTAGATTACTGGCAGGACTGCGTATTTCATCACCACCATGTATGCACTTGTTTATGTGCATTCTCATATGTGAGCACAAGACAAACAAAACAGGACCCATTCATAAAAACTGCTCCAGGGATGCCACTAGAAGTCAGAAGCTCCACAGGGTACCTTTTAAGCTGCTCTTTACAGGATACAATTTTTTGGATTTTTTGAAGTCTAAAGTCTATCTTTTTATTTTTTAAGAACTTTACTTTCATTGGAGGTCACAGAATGGTCACAGACAGGAAATCATGAGGAAGCGAGAGAGAGGGGTTTGACATGCAACAAAGGCCCCCGGCCAGAATCAAATTAGGGATGTTGCTATCACAGTGCATGTTATCCATTTTAACCACAAGGCCACCACATCGCCCCACATGTCTATCAAATCTAGTGGTTATCTTTATCCTGGTCATGTGCAGTGTTTTGCAATGCAACCACTGGGACGTATCCTTGTGGCTTGCTGGCTCAATAAGGACACGCTGTCCAGGGAAACACAAAGAAGGAATTCTGTACTAAAGCGAAAAAAAAAAAAAACTTTGGAAGATACCCACCTGATTTGGATGAGTCAGACTGCTGAAATCTTCAGCTGAACTGCATTTTTGCACTGAACAAGGACTTTGGATTTTTTCCTCCATTTCTTAAAGTATCTCTATGAAAGAATTCACTACTAATATGGAGAGAAGGAATGATGAGGAATGGCATGTATTAGTATTCAGATAAACATGAAAAAACAGAAACATATCTTTAAACTGAGAGGAACATTTCAACATTTCTTGCTGTGTTATCAAGAAGAAAAATCATATTTTACAGCAAGATAAAAGCCAAGAGGGGTAATTAGCATGCAAATCATAAACATAATCAAACTAAGAGTCAACGGTGCTGAACAAATGGAAGAAACAACACAACATTCTACAGTTTACACTTGCACATCTTGTATGCTGAAACAGTGGCCTTTAAATGGTATAGTATGTACCGTACCCTCTACGGTACAGATTGTACTGAACAATGGACTGTGATTTCATTGTTCAGCCAAGCAGTGTATGCAGCTGGAAACAGTTACTGAAGATAATTATGTATTAAAACTCTTGTAATCTTCAGTTAGATCATTTGTATGTGATTTTTAATCTAGAAAAAAATTCATGACACCAAGAAGATGAACATATTACAGGAAATAGTTTTTCTCAATATTCTATTTGGTCAAAAGAGTGAAGAGACGCTTGTCTGTAAAACTGTCACAATGTCCAGTCATCCCTGTCTGTGTACCCTGAAGCGATACGTAGTGACACTATCCATAAAAATGTTACATGCACCAATGTGCATGGCCTGCATTGTTTGTTTTTGGCATATATTATACTTATGATATAAGAAGTGTTTTATTATGAGGTGAACATATAGTCAGGCACGTACATGCATATGCTATGTGCACATTCTTCATGTCTCTTAATTGTATTTTTAATGTCTAATATTTCCCTTCTGATGAATCACATGAATTCAGAGAGCCTTCTGTTTGTTCCTCCTAAAAACAACAGACTTGGTAGCATCTCCTCTAATATTAGATCTGAAGTCTGTAACGTGGAGGTGATTTTTGAATCTGACCTTTCTTTTGATACTCCAAGGATAAACATTTGTGCAATCTTGTTTTCTTCAGCTGAGACACATTGCTAAAATCAAAACCTTTTTATATGTTGGAAATTTTTAAAATGGTCTTTCATGAGTTTTTTTTTCTTGTTTTTTTTGTGTTTTGTTTTGTTTTTTTCAATCAGACATGATTATTGTAATTCTCCATATAGTGGGCTCAGTAGAAAACTAGAAAAAAACCTTCCCTCTGCAGCCAGTGGAGAATACTGCTGCCAGGCTGTTAACAGGCAAGGTCATATTATTCCAGTGCAAGCTGCCCTTCAATGGTTGCCTGTGAGTTCAGAATTGATTGAAGATTGTGTTAAAAGCTTTTGATGGTCAAAAACATATTAGTTTCACAATAATGGCTCTAAAATTGTGAGATACCTAAGTTTTTTTGGCCTATTCTTTTCTATTGGCCTGCATGTCAAGTTTCTGTCTGCTCAAACAAACAAACAGCTGAAATTTCTTTTATTCTCAGTGTAAAATGCAATATTTTAGGATAGTTTCGACATTGAAACACATTTTGATACCATTTGAAATGTGTTTTATTTTCACAATCTTCATTCACTGAATGTAAATGATGTTTAATTTGTCAGTTATTACAAAGATTTTTTGCAGGCTTTCTATTGTTGCTATGGACGCTACTATCGCTGAAACCACTTAGTTGCATGTTGTTTGAATCATTGTCTTTGCATTGTGTAGTTATCTGAGCTGTTATATTATTTGTGTTATTTTATGTAACTGTTTGATTATGTTCTTTCAATAAAAATGTAGATTTTAGAGTGCCCTAGGGATGAATTGAATTTAAAATCCAGAATTTGAAGCTTTGTGACTGGCTGACTGGAGGACCCGCCATCCAGAAGTATTTTTCTCACTGTGTTAAGGTTCTCTTTTAATGATATCTTTAACATTTCTCAACACAAAAACATGAAAGTTTTCTTGATAACTCAACTATACGATAGATATTAAAACCATCAGTTTTAATTATTTCTCCTTCAATTCTGAGAAATCAAGGTTTTTTTGTCAGTTTTTGATAGCAGAGGGCTAACAAAGTGCATTGTATTGTGGGCGCATTCGACTACTGTTTTGGGTTGTCTGCCGTCAGTTGGCTTCATTCCACATCAAATTGCTGCCGGTCCGCTGCAACCCGATTCCACACACCACTAACTCTGTTAAGAATAAGTGTTTTATAGCCTGTGATTGTAAAATGTGAAGTTGCTCATTTATTTTATATTTCCAAGGATGTGGCTGAGGATATTTAATATGAAATCATCTTTCTGAAAACATAGAGATGTTGGGCCTCATACTCCATGTGCATGAGACAAAGGCGGGCCTGTACGCAGTCACAAAGCCTGATAACAAGGAAAGGCACCAAGTTAAACAAAAGGACTCCAAATGGACTTCAACTCCCATCATGCTCTGATCAATAGGTGTGAAATCCAGCAGAGACAAACTCTCAGCTCCCATTGGACAAAACCCGCTGGAATTGCATGGAGGATTTTCCTTTCCGGCCGTGATGTCACTGAGACTATAAACACTCCAGTTGCCCGTGAAGTTTGCTTCCTAGCTGCTCGCCAGCTAAGGTAAGGAATAGACTCCTGTACGTACGTAACTGATGGTCGCACCATCTCAACCTTGCTGAATGAGTGGAGATTTTCTATGTTCAACCGAGCACGTTACCCAATCCAAAGAAGATGTGACACACCCTTTCCTGCAGAAGAAAGGCAAAGGATAACTTCTATGCCCCACCCGCCTTTACCTGAGTCAACTCCACTGTTTTCTCTACACCGCTGCCAAGGATCAGCTGCCATGAACCCGCCGACAGAACGATAGGACGGCCCCGTCACCATCCTAGCCGAGGAACTGAGCCAGACCTGAAAGACGGAATGAAACACACCCTACTCAAATCTCCGCCATCTCGCGTGATGTAACCCCACGTGGTTCATGTCTGCCAGTGTTGGCTTCTTCCCCTACTTCAAAAAGCAAGCCAAAGTCCATACAATAGCACAGCTTCATGGATGGCTACCATTTTTTTTTGTTGTTGTTGTTTTTTGTTTTTTTGGACCCACACAAATGAGAGGAGGATGTGACGTTTGGTTGTTTAAGCTGGACATCTCAGTTGGATCTCAATGTGGACACTGGAGACACATTAATACCAGGTGTAAATGTAATCAGGCTTAATCATATCTAGATATAATCTGGATACGAGACACATTTTAATTCAAGGTGTAAAGGGATTCATAAAATCACAAAACCAAGAATCATAAAGATACAAAAAAATCTGCAGGGTTCTGTAAATAGTAGCCTATGTGTGAATGAGAACAGGTTGGTCTTTTCAGCCCTAACCCTAACCCAAGAACTTTAGGCTTTCCTACAAACCTGTAGTAATTCCCTGGATTGTCAGCAGTATGGTAATCTCTGAAAGTGATTCATTTTGGTCACTGGTATTTCTACTAAAAAAGAAAAAACAAACAAAAAAACCCCAAAAAGCTTCATTTTATATCTTGGTTCTTCAAAGTGCTCTCTGAAACTAGGCCTGGGATGTCTTGTGTCCATGAAATTAGGAAATTAAAAATTTGTTGTAGAGCTAAACCAAATACATTGCTGGAAAGGTCTCGACCAGGGAAGTAACATATGTCAGTATGAAAATTCTATATGGCTCCTGCTTTGAAATACTGACCTTTGAACCTTGACCTCGGTGCCTGATTGAAGGCTTATAATTCAGCAACAAAAGGGGCTTCAGACATGGGACTAAATGTTTTAGAGAGCTCTTGACCTCAGTTATCATGTGAATATAGTCAACTCTCAATTCAGTATTTACAACTTCCTGTTCTAGGAAAAACACTAATATTTTCAGCACCACAGTTGTGGTTCATCTGGCAAATTAGGGTTTGCAAACCCTACTGAATATATCAAATATCTAGTACAGCTGAACAAGTAATTACACTGCAGTAGATGATCTATATTAAGAAAAAGTAAAGGTGTTGATTTATTTCAAGAATTTTAGTTAGTATTCTAGAAATGGGGTTTTGGGTTGATGTTCAGTGTCAGCAGGAGTTATGCAGTACTTCTGTGTTTAAGGAGCTTATTTGTTATGGATTCAAAATGTTTGTTCAGCTACATCATGCATGTATTATACTGCCTCCTGAATGCTTACTAATATGTTAACAGTTGCAGTAGATTAATGGTTAACTTTCCTACAATTAGAACTGATCTCAGAGCAGTTTCTATGGTAACATACTACAAGTCTACGTTAACCACGGGGGAAACTGATCTGGTGCCAGGACATAACATCGTATTTTTGGGTTATCAAGAACACTTTTATGTTTTTGTGTTGAGAAATGTTAAAGCTATCATTAAAAGAAAACCTTAACATGGTGACAGTGAGGAAAATACTTCAGGCGGGTCCTCCGGTCAGCCACAATCACAAAGCTTCAAACTCTGGATTTCAAATTAAATTCATCCATGGGGCGCTCTAAAATCTATTTATTGTTTTTTATTGAAAGATCATCATCAAACAGTTACATAAAATAACACAAATGACAGAACAGCTCAGATAACTACACAACGCAAAGACAATGATTCAGTAGCGTCCATAGCAACCACCATAACAACGGCAGAAAGCCTTGTCTTTGTAATAACTGACAAACTAAACATCATATACATTAACTGAATGAAGATTATGAAAATAGAATGCACATTTCTTGCTAGAAATGTAATCAAAATGCATTTTAATGCAGAAACTATTTTAAAATATTGCATTTTCCACTGAGATGAAAATTAATGGCAGCTGTTTTGTTTGTTTGAGCAGACAGAAACTTGACACGTGACATGGACGCGGGCCAATAGAAAAGAATAGGCCAAAAAAAATGTAGGCATCTCACAATTTTAGAGCTGTTGTTGTGAAACTAATATGTTTTGTGCTGTGGACCAACGTAGCTATTACACTTTTGATGTGAAACTGGGTTGCCCATGAGCCTGAACACTACTTGAGATCTCTTGTAAGGTCCCTCTAGCTGTTCTCCACAGACCTTGCTGCGTTATTAACTTCTGAGTGAGCTGTCACTGTCTGAGTCCTCAGCTGTGGAACTCCTTACCTGATAATCTCAAGTACACATATAGACAGTGTCTTCTTTCATATTGTCCTTGAAAAACATATGTATGCTTTTACTTGTTTGTTTTTTTTGTACTTGTTCTTCTTTTCAGCAAGTCCTTATAAGTCCCATATGTCGTTTGACTATGTGATTCCAGAATGACAGTGTTTTCTAATCTGGTGCCCCTATTGGCAGTAATCGGCAGGACAACATCATTTGTCTGTGCTTTCCAAAACTGTTACAAATCATAATGTTTTATGATGTGACAGCACTGTGGTTAAGGGCTGGTTAGACACAAAAACTACTTAGTTAGGTTTAGGGAAAGATCATGGTTTGGGTAAAATGATCACTTTGTTAAGGTTAGAGAAACATGTGGTGTGGGTTTAAGCTACTACCTCCTTAAAGTTAGGCAAACTCATCATGGCTACAATAACAACCACAGGGTTAAGGTTAGAGGACGATTGTAGTTACGTTTTTTTTAAAAACTGTCCTGACCTGCAATTAGAAATGTGACACTTGTGGTTGGAAACGGTAAACGAACAGTGGTCTCCTGTGGCATAGTTCACTGTTGGGTTAACAGCTGGTATGACTTGCCACATGCAAAGTTTGTCATTTTAATTAGTGAAAGAGGCAATTAGTGCCAGCTGAAAATGTGAAACACGTGAATGTTTTCTACACTGCTCTTTGCTAATAAATAAAGAGACAGGAGACATAAAGGATTTGTTATAAAACTGATGAGAACTGTAGAGAAATAATTTATTTTAGGGGATACCAGTTCATTAAAATATGGCAAGACCAGCCCTGATATGGATCTCTTATGTGAAATTACTGTTTCATTTTAAAAGAAAACAAACTATATACCTGTATTTGTGGCCTGTTTTTAAAGATGTATGTCCCCAGTAGCAACCAATAATAACAAATGACTATGTGTTATGTGAAAGGTGTCACTCATGGTGATGAATCCACAAAGACTTATCAACCCGACCCTGCACTTCCCCCCTACTCTACTGAGTGGTTTAACCTCTTTCCTATGGTTTTCATAGTCCACAACTTTACTGTTTTGGATCACTCTTATCACTCTCTGGTTTCACAGAGAATTATCAGACAAATTAGTGACTAGCTGGTGAACATAGTGGAGATTTTAGCAGCTTGATATTTTTCTGAGGAGTTGGTAAAGACCAAATAGATCATTGAAAGGAAACATGACTCCAATTGAATGCTAATGCCTCTTTGTGTCTGCAATAAGCATCTGTTTGGTAACAATTTTCCATCAATCAAAAAAATGATATGTAAGTGTTGTGGCTTGCTTCCAATGTCTAAATGTGGCCAAGGAAAATCAGTTAATGTAGATTTAAGTACCCTCAATGCAATGCACACAAGATAACATCATGATCTATAAGATATGTATCTATGGAAGTGGGAATGGCTATCTTTTACATAAACTCACACAGATAAGGGAGACTCTTCAATAAGTGGCACATATCAAAAACTGTAGATTAGTTACAAATGAAAAGAGATGTGGGCTGTTGTCAAACCAAAACAAGCACCATGAAATTTGCAAAATTAAATAGTTCAGATATCAGATGGAAGTAATCTAATTTCTCAGCACAAAACACACAACAATATGATCACAATCAGAGGACAGCAGACAATAAAAAGTGAATCCCCAAAATGATAAATGTATATGTACATGTTTCTATGATGCTGTTTAATATATGGGTGTTGTTGCTTTGCTTGCTGGAGAGCAGTTCAGCCTGTTTCCTGTGGGTTCTTTCTTCCCTAACTGTGCTGTGTTTTACTGTCAGAGAAGCTGAAATTCACTCCTGGTCTGAACAGTCCAGCTGCGACTCTTTCTTATGCAGCTGCTCCACATCTGAACAATATGTCTTATGCTGAAGCACACACCATATGATTTCCTGGGTTCAAAACATATCTGGAGCTTTTGTCACAAGTCGCCACCTATACTTTTCCTCATCTTCGCTGTCATTACCTAAAGAAGCAAATAATATTCTGTTTAACTGCAAAATTATGCAATGAATCACATTTAAAGCAAGACTATGTAACTTTTGAGAGAAGAAATAACACAATCCTCCTCAATAAAATGTTGAAAGTATAAGCAATAACATGCACCATTGTTCATTTCTATACACTCTGGGGTTTTGCTGCTACAGCCTTACTTGGATATATCTTACTTGGTACGACCATGTTGATTGTTATCAAACTTTAGATAGATATTAAGTTCTTGACTTTATGACTCTTCTCTATACTTTTGTACTGTTACACTATGTTTTAGCATGTCATAGATAAACATTTCAATGGTTTTATCACAAAAATAAAACAAGAAGCTAACACGACATTCCTCACCAAGAGACATGTTTGGTTTTTTTCCTGCTTGTGTTCGTATTCCACTCACTCTCAGCTAGTGATGATGTCTTCTAAAATGAAGGCAAATTCAACATGCTATTTTCCTGTAACTTGCAACTACAGTGGCTGTTCTTCAGCAAGTTATATAGTCTCATTGTAAACACAATTACGTTTGAATTTAGGAATCCGTACAAAGCTGCCCATAGCCCTTGGACAAGGACTCCCTAGCACTAAAGTCAATAGCCCAACTGAAGCCCTGCCCACTGAAGTCAATAACTGAAGTCAATATTGTATTATTAGCATGTTTTCAGTGTGTACTGATGTTTCAACTTTTGCACTATTTGGATCGTAGCTTAATTTCAGTAAAAAAAAGTCCATAGTCACTCTCATTTACTCTTAGTTCTTTTCTCTCACCAACTCCTGAGAAACCTATGTAGCTTTTCAGCTACTAAATGCTCCACTATGTGCACCAGCTAGTCACTAGCTGTGTCTGTCTGCTGTTTTTTGCTAATGTACAGTGGGTTTATCAGAGCTTTTCTGATGAAAACAGCTGCCTGCTGCGGCTGGAAATGACTCTCATGATAGCTGTGAGAGTGAACAAAAAAATGTAAACTTGCAGGCCATAAAACCAAATCAGTGAGCTGAAAGATGCTAAACTCTGTAGAGCTGAGAACTGCAGAGGCAGTGATAATTCTCTCTGGGTTGCTCCCTATGAGTGACCCGTTTCACATTGCACATGATGGTAATTTTATCCATTGCTAATGTAAAAATAATGATTAGAGCAGATTTACCTAAGTGGCAATACAGAAATAAATGCAGAGCAAAAAGCAAAATATAAAAGGCATAAAGCAAAAGCAGGAAGAGGAAGAAAATACAGGAAGAGGTTTCACTCTACATAGTGGTAGCATGGAAGTATGTATCAGTGAGCAAACACAGGCAGACAGTCCAGATGGTGAGCAGTAGTGGAAAAATCTGGTTAACCTCATTCAGCAGTCAGCCAATCAAGAGCAATAAACTGTACATCATGCTCAGGTAGGTGATGTGGCTTTAGAATTAGCAAAGATATTTTCTTTAGTCTGTTATTATAATTATTATCATTATTATTATTATTATTATTATTATTATTATTATTATTATTACTCACACAATGTCATCACAACATGTCTATATCACTATATGTAAAAACTATGCGTTTAGCTGTGTGTCAGACTTTCTATTCTCCCTGCTCTCCTTTCTGCCCTATTAACTGCACTATGCTCTGAATTAAATTACAGGAAAAACACAGACATGGTCTTCTATTCCAATTTAATTACTTTCTCTCTCTCTTTCTTCTTTGTTGCTTGCCTCTCAGTCTTCTTTCACTCCTGTATGACCTCATTCACAAAAGTTTTGATTCACTAACTTCTAAATTCAGTCCACTTTAAACAGCTTCAGTAGACATTTGCTCACTGTACATTCATCATACATTCGTAATCATTGTTTTTCCCCCTTAACTCAAGTTCGACTTTTACAGTTGATGGCCATAAGTAAAATTTGGTGGTGGGGGCGGGGGGTAGGATGATAACGTTTTACTCGACTTGACGACAACTAAGCTCGTTACTATAAGTGCAACAAAACCGTTGCAAGTAAAAAGCCAGTAAGAACTTTATCAAACCGCCTGTTCAACAAGTATAAACATGTAGAAAAGACATTTTCAATTGCTTCACTTGCTGTCTCCTATCCACCGCCAGTATGTTTTACACAACTACAGCGCGCTGGTTAAGGTACAACAATACATATTACACAGAGAAACTGAGAAACACCCATTTGATTTGTATCGCTATGAAATCGGGAGATTAACAGGAGAAATCAGCAATCGGGAGCACAGGAGTGCAGAAGTGTTGGTAGGTATGAGCATGCCTCATTAAGTTTCACAGTGTGTGCGTACTAGCTAAGGAGGAATGTGTTTCAAAGACTCAACAACCAGTAAGTTGTGTTAGCAAGCTAGTAGAGTAAATTAAAATCACCTGATCAGACAACATTTGATAAACACCTCAACATTTCAATATCCTTACAAATACATTAGCAACCAACATATTTTTTCCCCACTGAAATGTCTCAGCCAGCACAGGCAGTATTCCTTTGACAAGATCTACCCATTGAACCTTCATGCTAAACATTTAACTTAATTGTGAGTAATAAAGTAAACACCACTTCCTGCCTCTGTTCTCCATCCTTTGTCTTTGCTTGCTATATGTTCATACTGCCGTTGGTGGTCCAATGCCTCCAGTTATACCCGTTGAGCCCAGGTTCAAGGCTTTGTTTACAGGCAAACAGTGCTCGTTCACTCTACTAAGCTAAACCGCCATGCTGCCTTGATCTGTGTGTGTAGTTTTAGTAAAGGTATACACGTTTTTGCCACACTAGTAGCATGGCTCTATGGATGGCAAGATGGGTCCAGAGGATGATGACTTCTGTGATTCACTGACTTTTCCTTTAGCACCACCAGCAAGTTGACATATGTGGTTTTGAGGGAAATGTCTTGGCTGGATTGCCATGAAATTTTGCGCAGACATTCATGTTCCCCTCAGGATCAACTGTAATCACTTTGGTGATCCTCTGGCTTTTCATGTAGTGCCATCATCAGGTCAAAATTTGAGTTTGTCCAGTAATTTGGTTTATGACCAAATACCTGCAAAACTAATGACATTCCCATCTGCCTCAGCTGTACTTTGTGCTTGGTGGTAATTAGCAAATGTTAGCACGGTAGCACTCTAAACAGTGTTAGTGACCCTGTTAACATGGTTAACAAGGTAAACAATACACCTGCTTAACAACAGCATGTTAGCATTGTCATCATCAGCATGTTAGCATGACATAAACATTTAGCTCAAAGCACCTCTGTGCCTAAGTAGAGTCTCACAAAGCAATAGCTAGCATGGCTGTAGACTCTTGTTTCTGATTACATCATTTCAACTTACTGTCATTGTCAGTGTGTTTTGCTAACATTGTTTTGAACCCCTGACCTCATGTAAAATTCATATGTAGACCTTTAAATACAAATTTTAGGTACCCCCTGTTTTGCTGGAAGCATTTTTATACACTTTAATGTCACTTCAACTGGGAATAAAACACGTTTTTGTCTTTTTTGAAAAATATGTACTGTATGTTCTTCCATGAGCATGCTGACATTTTTTTTCTTTTTTTCCCTATCTTTTCAAACCCTAAAGCATCCTGGTGTTGTCTTCTTAAAGCGTGTCTAATTAGAATAACTCCCTGAACTATCATTTCCTCTTTAAGAAAAAGCATTGTGTCTGGAAATGGGTTTACTGACTGCTTTATCTGTTAAGAGATCTGCTCATAGTCAACCTGTGTTTTTGCAGGTTTAAGTTTAAATTCCACAACTGCAACCTCTTCTTTCATCCTCCTTGTCAGAGTGTGTTTGTGTGTGTGCTGCTGTGGTTATGATGAATCAAAATAACATGGCTGCTACTCGCAGGAAGCAGATTGCCTCTGCCAGAGTCCATACAGAGAGAGATATTTTATCACTGTACCACTGTAGCAGATGTGCTAATCCTGCATTCTCCTCAGAACACGAACACACGCACACACACACACACACACACAGAGCTTCCCTCCACATGAGCCAGGTGCAGGGTCTCTGAGCAGCAGACACAGAGCAGAGCTACATGTTCGTCTCCCCTCCACACCTGTCAGCCCTTTGCAATGATTGATCACCTCTACACTGTGTGTGTGCGTGTGTGTGAGGGGCTGGAAGACCAGGTCAGGTTATGGTATGTTCGTTTCAACAGAGCAGAACCATGTTGGGCCAGGCCTGATGACCCATTTCCATAAGGGCCACAGATCTGTCTTCCAGGAAACCCTCACTGAAAATACACTGCAGGGTCCACGAGTTCATACCACAGATGCACCAGTCAGATTACCACTTTAGTTACAACCTGATCACCAGAAACGATAGAATTTTATTTTATTCAAGATATATAATGTCAATGGGTGCAGCTGTCATCCATCAATACCTGGCATGTGCGGGGGGGTGGGGGGGTCTGAGGGTGCCCCAACATCTGCATGTGCCAGGTGACATTATAGTTGTCTTAACCATCCACCTGAGGGTGCCCCTTGATGTCCAAAGTGCAGTTTTGTCAAGGCATATTTTATGTTTAACTTTATGCAGACTATCCATCAATATACAGCTGTTAGCTCAGACTGGCTTCCTACTACAGTTTCTGTTGTAGCTTCTAGGAGTGATCTTTTTGTTTTACGTTTGAACATTGTATCCTTGTATGAGACACAGAAACGGCTGTTACTGTGGCAACCAACAAACCACTGCCCAATCCTGCTACGTGGATGTTTAAAACAAACAAACCATCCCTGCTGAAGCTAGCAGGCAGCCTGGAGCCGCTTCCATGAGACAGATGAATGAATCAGTTCAGATGATAAATGACATTAACTGACATGTGCGCCATCAAATAATAATGTGTTTGACAAAAGACAATGAAGTAAGTACCTAGCAAAAACTCTTCAGTGAAGCTAAAGTGTTTTAAATTGACAGAGTTGTCCAGTTTATCAGATGTTACTGCTTTACATTACAGTAATGTTAATGTAGCTTGATAGTTTGGATAGCTTGACTACTGAAGTCCCACTGCCTGTTGTTTGTCCACAATTACTGTAATTAACACCATACAAGTTAAAGTTCTGCTTCATGCTCTGTCAGATTTTAAAAAGGAAGGCTTTTTACATTTCCAGAGTGTGCATGAAGGAATTAGGAGAAAGAAGATAGAATTGAGGAAGAATTGCAGAGAAAAACAAGAAGAAAGTAAATAAGACGCAACTGATTCAAAATTGAAAGAAAAAGTTTAAGGAGGAAAGGGAAACACAGAGGCAGCTCGGGTTTCAGGTGATGGAGAGACATGAACAAATTCAAAGCAGGTAAAACTGGTAAGGAACTTACACCTGTACCTAGATTAATTACTGTTCTGGTAAATATTTCTAAAGGCACAATCTGTTATCCAAATGTAAACAAAAGGGCATCCCCATTAACAAAAGTCAAAGCACAAGATTGAAACCTGCTATAAAAGGACTTATAGATCTTTTAATACAGACGCTAACACTACACAACAACTCCATTAACATGATGTTTTCTTAAGCTGTTAAAAGGGTGTTGACCTCAGTAACTGTATGTTATTGAAATAGGTGAGACGCCAGGAAAAAAAAATCTTTAAATATATAAATATAAATATTTAAATACTATTTTCACATTCCTGACAAAAAGCATATTTGGAAACAACTGAAAATGACACAACCCAGCTCAGTGGATGTTTCTTATTGTTTTAAACCTTGAAGATGTGCTGACTAGAAGTAGCGGTAGCAGAAAAGTACAGTATACTGTATATCAGGAAAAAAATCCAGTGGCAAATAATCACAATTCATCCACACCTTTTTCCGCCGCTTATCCGGGATCGGGTTGCGGTGGCATCAGACTGAGTTAGGAAACACAGACATTCTTCTCTCCAGCAATGCCCTCCAGCTCCTCCAGAGGGATCCCAACGCATTCCCAGGCCATGAGAGATATGTAATCCCTCCAGCGTGTTTTGGGTTTGCCCCAGGGTTTCCTACTAGTTGGACATACCCGGAACACCTCCAGAGGGAGGCATCCTAACCATGTGCCCAAACCACCTTAGCTGGTTCCTTTCGATGCAAAGGAGCAGTGGCTCTACTCCGAGCTCCCCTTGGATGTCCAAGCTCCTCACCCTATCTCTAAGGTTGAGCCCAGACAACATCCGGAGGAAACTCATTCCGGCAGCTTGGTCTCATTCTTTCAGTCACTACCCAAATCTTGTGACCATAGGTAAGGGTTGGAATATAGACCAACTGGTAAATTAAGAGCTTTGCCTTCTGGCTCAGCTCTTTCTTTAACACCAAGGTCGATTTGCCTGTCAACCTAATGCTCCATCTTACCCTCACTCGTGAATAAGACCCCGAGATACTTAAACTCATTCACTTGGGGCAGCAAATCACTCCTAACCCAGAGGGAGCAGTCCACCTTTTTCTGGCAGAGCACCATGGCCTCAGATTTGGAGGTGCTGACTCTCATTCTGGCTGCTTCCATACATTCTGCAACTGTCCCAGTGCCTGCTGGAGGTCACAGTGTGCTGAAGGCAACAGAACCACATCATCTGCAAAAAGCAGAGAAGCAATACCAAGGTCCCCAAACTGGACACTGTCCTCCCCCCAGCTGCACCTTCAGAATCTGTCCATGAAAATCACAAACAGAATTGGTGACAAGGGACAACCCTGGCAGAGCCCAACACCCACTGAGATTAAGTCTGACTTACTGCCAAAAATGTGGACACAGCTCTCACTGCGGTTATATAAGGACCAAACGGCTCACAGCAACGGCCCTGGTACCCCATACTCCCACAGGACTGCCCACATGGTGCCCTGAGGGACACAGTCATAAGCCTTCTCCAAGTCCACAAAGCACATGTAGACTGGATGTGCGAACTCCGATGACCCCTCAAGTATCCTTGTAAGGGTGAAGAGCTGGTCCACTGTTCCATGGCCAGGACAGAATCCACATTGTTCCTCCTGAATCTGAAGGTTGACAATTGACCGGAGCCTCCTTTTCAGCACTCTGGCATAGGTTTTTCCTGGGAGACTGAGTAGTGTGACCCCCGATAGTTGGAGCATACTCTCCGGTCCCCTTTTTTGAAAATGGGGATCACCACCCCAGTCTGCCAGTCCAAAGGCACTGTCCCCAATCTCCATGTAACACCGAAGAGGTGTGCCAGCCATGACAGCCCAACAATGTCCAGAGCCTTCAGCATCTCAGGGCAAAGTTTAATCACACAGAGTGCCTTGCCACTAAAAGCTTTTTGACCACCTCAGAGACCTCTGCCAGGGATATGAGTAAGGCTTCCCCTGAGTCGTCCAACTCTGCCTCCTCCATAGAGGGCATGTTGGTTGGGTTAAGGAGATCCTCAAAGTGTTCCTTCCACCGCCTGACAATGTTCCCAGTCAAGGTCAGCAGTTTTCCACACCTGCTGAAAACAGCCTGGGCTAAGCCCTGCTTCCCCTTCCTGAGTCATCTGACAGTTTGCCAGAACTTCTTTGAGGCCAACTGAAAGTCCTTCTCCATGGCCTCCCCAAACCGATCTCACACCCAGGTTTTTGCTTCAGCAACCACCTGAGCTGCCACCCTTTTGGCCCTTCAGTACCCATCTGCTGCTTGAGGAGACCCCTGGGCCCGCCAGACCTGGAAGGCCTCCTTCTTCAGCTTGACGGCCTCCTTCACCACTGGTGTCAACCAGCGGATTCTGGGGTTGCTGCCCCAGCAGGCACCAATGACCTTCTGGCCACAACTCTGAGCAGCTGCCTCCACAACTGAGGTCCTAAACATGGCCCACTTGGATTCCATGTCCCCATCCTACCCCGGAATACAGGAGAAATTCCTCCAGAGGTGAGAGTTGAAGACTTGTTGGTCAATCAACATTATAAACTGAGTTCTTCAGACAAAAATACTTGAAGCCTTGGGCTAATCCTGCCATTCATTTACCATTACAATGACAAAACCTTGGTCCTCACAGTTTAAGATCTATACTGTGGCCATTATGGTTCTCAGCTCTCAGTGTGCCTTGTCCTGCCTGCAGAGATTGTTGCCTTTGGCTCTGTGATGTTTAAAAGGTGCCAACAGAACACACACACACAGACACACACACAATAGAGAGCAAATCATAGTCAATGACAATGCTATGATGTAGTGTGATGTGGTGTGTAAGATTCCATGTTACATTCTATTTAAATATAGGTTGCTATAATTCAACAGGTTATGCTGTAAATTATGTTTGTGTATGGTTTTTTAAAATCTTGTTCCATTCTTTTTAACTTTGAGCACCTGCCCCTCCGAAGGTCTCTGCAAGGCCCTGATCTATTCTCTATACCTGTCTCTTCTTATTCAGGGACACTGCCTATCCCAGTATGCATCTCCAGGCTGCGTGTGCATGTTAGTGCATATGAGTCCCTCTGTGTCCTCCGCATCCGTTTCCATGATGGTGGCCGCGTCACAAACTTTCTCAAATTACAGTTAAACAGTACACTAAAATATCTTTTTGAAAGCATTTGAGGCAAACATATGCAATGCACTAACAGAATCTTGATCCATATTTGATCAGCAAAGCCTAGTTTGACAGTTTGATCTGAGTTTTGTGAGTTGTCGGCTTTCTTTTTTTTTCCAACTTTATTGAGTAAACCACACACGTTTGTTTTGGTCTGAGATGTTGGTGCTATAGTGCAACATCTAGTGGCTTAATGTCATCAATGTTGTGTATTGCAACTTTAAGAGAAAAAAAAAACAGAACTTTACAGCTTGGTAATAACAAGGTAATAGTCAGGTAATATTTTGATAATAAAGAAGTAATAATGTAATACAATGGTAATTAACAAGCAATAGCTTGGTATTAACAATTGGTATAACTAGGTAATATTAGACTTAAATTAGGTAATATTAGACTTAAGTCATTGTAACAGGGTAATAACTACATTCCACTTAATTTCATTTTTTCCTTCTCTTTTTAATGATATGATTTTTTACCTGGATTATAATTTCATGGCTATATTAGATATATAAACCAACATCAAGAGGCATAGTGATTATCTGGAAACACATGGTATTTTTATTATAGTATTTTGGTGTTAAAGAAAATACACTTTTTTATTTTACATAACATGAATGGATGGGTATGCATTTTGCAACACTGATTTATGACTATTACATTGAAACTACTGGGTGTGTTTCTTGGTAACAAATCCCAGCATTAAAGAAGAATTTTTAAAGTATTACCTCAAAACAAAAGGGAATGTTAGGGAGGAGGAATTTCAGCATTTCAATCTGGTAATTGCCAATTTTGACTTCTAAGAATTGTCATGTAATTGGGAAGGTATTACGCTGATAGCAGCCCATAGTAGTTTGAAAATATGAGCCATATAACCTCATTATTATCAGGCTATTACCCCATAAATGTCACCATATTACCATTTTAAATAAAATAAATGATATAAACTTATTATGAGCAGGTTACTGTAATGTTACTGAAATTTTACTCTACTATTACTAAATAGTTCGGCCTCATTGTTATCTTTAGATGTGTTGCATATAATTACCTCTTTGTTTTTGGCCCCTTATTATCCTGTTATAAAACTTTAAGTCTAATATTACCTAGTTATACCCATTGTATAATATTATTGTAATTACATTATTATTACGTCTTTATTATCAAAACATTACCACACTATTACCTTGTTATTACCAAGCTGGAATGTAGTGCTACCAAAAAACACCGTCAATAAATAAAATAAAGCTAATTAAGAACACATTCACCGATTTGACAATGCATATGCAGCATGAAGAAATATGCACAGAAATCACAAGCAAATACAGAGACATGAGACTGACACAAGAAAACAGTATTAGTATTAGTATTTTGGGAACACTAAAAACTACTGAAAACACAAGTAAAAAGCAATAGTGCAGTGTTTGCCAGCATCTCCATTAATGTCGGAATGGGAATCTTTCTAATAGCTGTCTCCTATCCCACATGATGTGAATGCAACTTTGCACACAATTTAACCACATACATAGATGTGTCCCTGTTGGTCAGATTACAAATCTGGGTGCTTTCCATTTGGCTAGCATGGCTTCTCACTTCCCATACTTGCGTCTTAGCTCCTCCCAGGAGAAATATGAGAGAGATGTGAGGACAGAGACATTTTATTCACCACGAGACATCCTCACTCATTTCTTTCATTATTTTGAGGAGGCAGCAGTCACTCACACAGCATCACACCTGTCAAATGTGTGGAAAAAAATTAAGTACTGTTAAGTAGCAGTTTAAAAGGAAAACATTCGGCACCTGATAACTGCTGATCAAATACTGATTATAGATCTAAATAAACAATTAAAATATGTTTATTACTGAAAGAACAGAATGGATGCAAGGGAGCAAGAAAAAGAAATGTTTTAAATAAAATGTTTTGCCTAATTAGTTTGTGAAAGACCACAGGTAGAGTAAGTCTGACATCTTTTTCAGGCTCAGGCTTCTATCATAGGAATGAAAATAATAACAGCAATTTTGCAGATGTACTGTATGGCTATTTACTTTGCCTGGATGCAGGCTGCCTGCTTATGCAGCATTCTTACCTGAATGTTTTCAGAAATAAGAAATAAAGACATCCGTTCACCCAACCATGCAATACGTGGCACTATTGATCACCTCTGTCCATTCACCTGCACATTAGAGTGTATGTCATGTATGTGATATAAATGCCATGTATCTCAGCTCTCGCAGACACTGACAAGCCACTCCTATCATTACTAATATACAGATGAGCAGTGAATGACAGCAGTGAGAGCTCATGTTGATGAATTTATGAGCTGTACGAGCCAACAGGTTTTGTCCCCCTCAAATGGAGATGACATGTTTATGCTCCTGTTGTCAGGGGGAAGGGTTAAATGATGAGAGGGGAGTTCATTCTCTGTGCAAGGGGCCATTCCTGCTTATCTTGGTTCATTAGGACCTGACAGTGATGAATCCATTATGTCCAACATTTTTGTTATCAGAGTCTTTTTCCTGCAATTTTTGTATCCTTTCCCCTCCACTCAGGTAGTTCGTTCAGCCACTGAGAATGAAGCGTGGGTGCAGAATCCCAGAGCTGCTGCTCACCATGTTACATAACTACAGTACAGCTGAAACTTAACACTGCCCTGATTATCATCACTTTTACTATTACTATTGCTATTACTGACTATTATTGATCCAAGCTGATTAAAAGCTGGTAACAAACTGGTAACATGGAAGCAAACGATTTCTAAGTGAGCACAGTAGCTGCTAGTCTGCCACTTCTTCAGTGCTCCATCATTAAATATGCAATCTCACGTTCAGATCCTTGATGTAATAAGTTAAATGAGACAACACTTTGAAGAGGATGCAGAACAAGATCATTATACCCAAACTCCCATCACTGATCTGATTTATTTGTTCACAGACAAAGACTCCCCAGTGATGCAGCTGAGAGCTATCTCTCATCGGTTCAACCAGCTCAGAAGAGACCTGCCAGACACCCACTCTCACTAACAAACATGTAAAATACTGATGATAAATGATGACTCACATTAAAAACACAGGAAGACTTCAGATTTCAATTGGGAATAAACACCAGTAGTTTTAGGTGAATTGAATTATTTTTCTTGTTTATATTGTGTTTAGACAAGGGAGGAGATGCTCCTGTAATGAACAATACAGTCAGCGCAAAACAATAGCACGAGAAATGTGAAGCTGCAAGCAGCAATACAGCAATAAAGCAGTAAGCCAGAGTAAGGCTTTTAACTTTTGACAAAAAATATATTAGTATGAGATTACAAGGACAAATGGGGGCGAACTAAGGAAGGAAGAAAGCCTGGAGTAAAGGAGAGAAATGAGGGTGCAAGAGGGGAAAGAAGACATGGACAACAGCTGTAGGCTTTTAACTTTTACCTGTCAACTCCATGATAATATGGGCATGCATCTAATATTTATGTTGAGAATCAATAATAAAAACTGTTTAGGAAATGTTAACACTCACAAATTATCCATCTAAAGCACCAAATTGGACAAAGCCATCAAGATGACATTCTATCTGAAGCAACAGAAAGTTTATTGTGTAATCAGTTTAAAATAGTCTGTAGGTCAGAATGGCTTGGTCTATATTTAATTTAATGGGCATTGGTTCAGGTGCTGGAACACTCTGTGTTCAGGAGAACAGAATGTGTCATGATGATTGATACAGGATACTTTTGAAACTGATCCAGGAAAACCAAAAGTACAGATGCAGTACTCGAGTTAGAGTTCAGTGGTAGGTCATTCAGTTGTAAATATGTCATGCTTTCCGCCACCCCTACAGTGTACAGTATGGTTCTGACAAAGAAATTATAGGTCTAAAGGGGTCAGTATGCTCCAAAGGAAGTGCATGTTTCACTGACTGAAAGCCACTCCCTCTACACCTTTCGTACACCAGAATTGAGGGATATTTGAGTGATATTTGAATGACTACTGCTTTGCAGCCCTCTCTTTGTCAGCCATTTTTTCACCCCAACTTTGTGTGTGATAATTGTGGTTTTTGGCCAGTTGGGGGCAGTGCATTACGCTGTAATCACAACATTAAAATATCACCTTATAAAGCTCTTATGGTGAACATGGTAGCATGTGAGCAACATTAGCATTTATTTGGAGTTCCTGTCCATCCAACGAATGTCTTTTTAGCTCTGTTCTGCTGTCCAACTCCTGAGAGAGTTGTTCACCAGCTCGTCACTAACTGTGCCTATCTGCTGTTGGGTGATGGGCAGGTAGTGTACAGTGCGTTTATTATGGCTTTTTCACTGAAATCTGCTGCCTGCTGTTGCTGGAAACAAAGCTGATAAGAGCAGTGAGAGTAAACCAAAACAGTAAAGCTGCAGTCCGTAAGACCAAAACAATGAACTGAAAGAACATGCTAAAATGAGGGTAGTTGCAGGGTGATAATTCTATGTGGGTTCATCACTACAAATTAGATATATAATTATTCATTAATAATTAATATAGAACTTGGAACGTATTTCTATAGAAATCTTGATTAGTGCTGTTTTAATGTCTGTTCCCAGCTTAACTATAGCAACTAATATCTACTAAAGAGGTTGTATAGGGGTCAAATCAATCAAAAATTTAAATAGTTAATGGCTGAATACATTACTATGTATATACTTTTGACATTTACTGACGTCAAAAGTATATCTATGTTTACTGCATACATTTATCAAACCCAAGACAAGCAATAAACATGGTGTGGAAGCAAACTTACAACTGAATTAAGCAGACAGCAAAAGAAAGTCAGCATGTTATTTACTAAACAGTACACCACAAAACACATAGAGAACTGCAGCTCAGCAATCTACTCAATGAGACGTGTCTCAATACACCATTGACGTTTAATTTTGTAAAAGAAATATGAAAAGCTCACACTAGTCAGTGAAAATATTTTCAAAAAAATACTTTGCTGAGGAACTAGAGAGACAACCAACCTTCAGCCACATCCATGTGACATGAGGACACTGCATGCATACTTGAGGAAGATGAGTTAGGGTGTAGTAATTGCCATTGCTGAAAAGCTCAATTCATTCCCCACACAAGGGCAACTCTATTCGAAGCTTCAGAGAACCAAGGTTATGACAGCAACCTCAGTTTTTCAGCCATCAAGTAGGCAGTATAAATTTAAGTGAAGTGGAATATAATGCTGTCAGCTCAAAGTAACACCAGCAGTCACAGGGTGTGCTGTACAAACATTATTATTTTCTTTAAATGAAATGTCATTTACAGTGATATAGTTTCAGCCTTCATTTTAGTATATTACATATTGGTTCTGATAACATTATTAAATATAGGGATGTGATGATACATATTTAGAAGTGAAAACCAGTCATGGGTAAATGATAAATTGTAATTAAATACTCATTACCTATTACTGAAAAAGGTAATTGGCAAACTAAAAGCCACTACACGCACATCTTACATCTTGTAAAATAGAAACAGATATCCTAGTTTAAGAAGCAGTCAGCATATGCATTAGAGCTATTCATGGACCATCAACTACATTAGCTATGGTGACTGCACGCAGCATTCCCATTGTCAAGGACACCCTCCCAACTTTCAATAAAACCCAGGTGATTGCTAAATAGGGGCCACTATGATGAATGTGTCGTCATCAGCTCCTTCATTATGCAGGGTTCAGTTCTTGTTCCCACTCTGTTCTCTTTGTACATGCTGCCCTTTGGCCAATTCATACCTTTGATATTTCTTATCATTGTTATGGGGACGACATACAGCTGTATCCTTTAATTGCAATAACTTTATGAAACTACATTACAAAGCAAAACTGCCCTGCCCAAAATGTTTAACCAAGTGTAAAAAATCACTGGATTATTTTGATCCCAACCTAAATTTTGGCTCCATGTGCAATTGGTTCAGTCTTGCTTTTGGCAACTAATGCCTACCATACACTAGAAGACTTTGAAAATCCTTTGTAAGACTAAAGTCTGACACCCTCTCACATCTAAAGACAATGTGTCATAAGTCACAGAGTTTTTAGTCACAGACACAAGATTTTGCAAAGACTGGGGATCTTGCAGGGTCACTATTTATAAGACTACAACTAGATTCCTTTTGAGATTATTTCCCATCCTGCTCCTGGTGAAAATTTACAAGAAGAAAAATGGAGCAGAAACAGAAGCACAGCTGCCCTTGTGTGTGCAGTGGTTTGTTCTGAAAAAACAGTCAAAAATAAAAAGAGAAGACACCGCAGAATGTGGACAAGGCCCTGGTTGAGAGAAAGGGGACAGCAAGGTCTGTCCATCCTACAAAAGGAATTGGAGGTGAGTTATGTAAACTAGTTTAGTAATTCAGTGTATTTTCATGATGTGTTCTGCCATACAATATGGCTCAATGTGACAGCTATAGGTTGTCATTTAATGATAATCACCATCTAATTGGGTACAAACACCTATTTCTGTTAACCAAGAAATCTGATTGAATGCTATGAATAGCATTCAATCAGAATGCATGGCTATCTATTCATAATATTTGATAAGGTGATTGTCATTATGACAATGGTGGCCAACAAGCTGTGTCATGGCGCAATATTGGACTACTACTTTTGGAGATGAGGGAATATGATTCATTTACATAATGTGTGTTTTTTTTTAATCCAGCCAGCTCTGTTTTAGACATAAATTCAACATAAAAAGCTCATTAAAGTTAACTGCTGGTAGTCACCATCACTTCACTTCATAATGAAGTATTGCAAGATGCTGGAAACATGGATGGAATTGCCTACAGGTGAATAGAATACACTAGTTCACAGCTGGAATACCCTCCTACAGTGCCAGGGATTTAACAGGTGATGTTTTGGTGCTACTCAGCCTCCTTGGTCAAATGTCACCCAACCTTCCTGTGAATGCACATCTATTATGCCAATACCATAAAGCTGACATAATATTCAGTTTCTTGCAAAACTATGGGTTAGCAGAAAAAACACTTTTGGTGTTTTTAATTACTTACTGTTGGCATTTTTACAGGGAAATGACAGGGCTGGCTTTAAGGAACTGCTCCACATGACAGCAGAGGAATTTGACTTCCTGCTGGAACAGGTGGCACCACTCATTACCAAGGAAGACACCAGGTTTCAAAAGGCCATCAGTGCGAGGGAATGGTTGTTTGTGACACTACGATTTTTGGCCACAGGTGTGTAACCCCATGGGAGGAATTTACACTCCTGTTGTATGCAGGTCAACACCTCCCTCCTTCCTTGACTTTGACTCCCTCCCTCACTACAGTTCATATGGTAAAGTTGACCAAGTGGTTCTGAACGGTTTGTGTGCAGGGCCATAGTGGAAATCAAATTTATACCCTGGCTCCCCACATTCACGTAGACAAACATGATTTGTAACACCACAGAGATGATCGTCATTTTTCACCATTTTCTTACATTCTATAGATCAAACAACTAATCGATTAATCGATAGTTGTAAATAAATTAAAACAAACATAGTCAGCCACAAAAGATGTAACATTACCAAAATGACTTCTTAAGTACTGTAATGGTACTAGATCTGATAATGGAAACACCGCATTTCATTATTTTTAATACTAGATTTCTATGTTATTTGAATGTTAGAATTTTACATACATTTCTTTTATTTTATTTTCACTTTGGAGTGCAATAATTTGCATAGAACTCTGACAAATATACCAAATAGCCTAAATGCATTTAGAAATAACTGGTGTTTCCATTATTTGGTCAGATACCGGTAGGTCCACACCTACTGAACTGTAAAAATTTGCTTTACCTGTGACCATCCAGATGCACATGTAATTTATAAAACAAATGTCACATTAGAACATCTCCAAACTCAACTGTTATGAACATAATGTCATCATTTTGAACAGAAAAGGCACATTATGCATGTGTATTTTAACATTAACCATCTAGCTCTGCCTCACTGTCTTCAAGCAGTTGCATTAAAATTGGCTGGTGCTGTGGAACTTCAGGTGGAGTGTATATGTGGTGGTAGGCTGATGGTGGTGGCTGAATTTGCACTTGAAGGTATATGAAACACACCTTGGGGTGTGTATGGTGTTCCTGCTCCTTTGTGTGCATGGCGGGTCATATTCTGATCTTGCTCTTGTATGTCATACAAAACCCTTTTTCTCAATGTCGGATCATTTATTTGCCTCACCTCTGCTGCCACCTGTTTTCCAAATGTAGACTCTGTATCTTCAGGATCCTTAAAGCCAGACTGTACAGTTTTGGGCATCTCTCTAAGCATCACAAGCTTCTGGAGCTCTATTTCAGTCTCAGCAGATTTGGTGCTTTTCTGAGCCTTTTTGAAAGGCTGCTGACTGACTGGGCTCACATGCATTGATGGTAAGGGCTTGGAGCTCTTGATGATTCAAGGAGTGTTGTACTGGTCTTGATCCAGGTAGGATATCTGTACATTCCAGTGTTGAGAAAGAGGATCCAGTGTAAGACAGGGACGCCTGCAACACTTCCTCATCACTGGATTCCTGGTCCTGTGTTTCTGCATTGATTTCATATACCCGCTATTTGACTACTCTATAAGCATCTTATTTCATAATTTTATTCACAAAAATTATCCAATGTTTAACAATGGTATACAGAGACAGTCTACATAAATACATACATTTCATTGTTCTTTTATATTTCATTTTCAATTTTTAGATTCTTAACAAGATTGTTCAATCGTCAATTTTAAAATATAGTTGACAGTTGATCTATCAGATTAATGATTAATTAACTTCATCCCTGATGTGCCATCATTAAATAATGATGCTGGAGTAGCCCCAAAAGGGACTTTGCAATATGTAGCTCCTGGTCTTGTTGGTTCTTCGTGGTCACTCTAAATTTGCACTACTTTGTCTATTGTTGCTGGTAGTGTTACATAGGT
This sequence comes from Scomberomorus guttatus, assembly GCA_038419695.1. Classification (NCBI taxonomy): domain Eukaryota; kingdom Metazoa; phylum Chordata; class Actinopteri; order Scombriformes; family Scombridae; genus Scomberomorus; species Scomberomorus guttatus. The sequence goes on from CM076445.1 coordinate 5,304,747, forward strand.
GATTAATAATTTTTGTTTTTCCACAATATGAACTTTTGTGGCACAACACTAGGCTGATAGATGCCAATCCAAGTAGCTGGTCACATTGCATCCTACATACAGTGATGTACAGAGGATGTCAGAAGACTAGTAAAAGCTCAGTGGCTTATCCACCAAGTCTAATACACACCTTGCCATCTATCTCTTTCTTTCTCATCCAAGTAGAGCTTTTACTTTGAAACACACTGACTTCCATGCGCCTATACATAGGATGTAGTAGGAGCCCAACAGAAACTTTAGACCAACCATATGAACATTGCGAACAATGAGACAAAGGACCACATAGGTGAGCCATATCAGTTAGCGGGTTTTTGGAACAGTGTACATCCAAATATCAAAACACTATTTCAATGTCCCTTTTGGGCATGAGCTTGGAGAGGTACTTACAACAAGGCTACTCTCATGTGGCGGGGAACCACAAATGGTTCCAGAAATTCACACCTCTACAAAGGAAATCCCCCTCCCACACACGCACACGTGTGTTTGAAAAAAAGGGAGACTAGCTATACCATATATCATACTCACCGGGGATTTCGAGTGCTGCAGCAATTTCTGTCCGCTTCTTTTCCTTCTCCACTCTATTGTGGTACAAATGGGAGGACACGTCAAAGAGGCACTCTTGTTCACTCCACAACTACACCAGTTTCTCCTCCTTTTCTACAGTCCAAGAGAACTGAGACTTGTTGCACCTCCCCGGAGTCCCTGCCATGTTATGTTTTTATGTTTATGTACCCAGTTTGCTGCTTTCTGTTTGCTGCTAGAGAGAATGCACCTATTGGTTGTTGACAATGTTCACGTCATTGAACTTAACTATTTGCATGAGCCAAGACTAAAGACTTATGATAATATTAAACATGCTTGACAAGACAAGACAAGAAAAAGACTGATGAAAACAGCTTGGACTGAGTTTTAAGACCACCTTACACCAAATGATTGAGATGACGGAAGCGCGCCACAACTCCAACAAAACTCTAATGATTTTATTCCAATATTGGAAATTTGTCTGCGACAGTGAGATAATTTGAAAAGTCGTTTGGTGTAAGGTTGGCATAAAGAAGATAGCAAAATCCCGACCCTTGCTTCAGCCAAAAGAATTGGAAAAATCAACCATGCTTTTATCAAGTCATGCCTCTACTACTGTAACGACTTTTTCATTTGCTTCTCTATCTCAGCTACAACTGGTCTAGAACTTTACAGGTTTTAACAAAAACAAAGATCACACATTGGCTCTCTGTCCCCTTTGGGATTGTTTTAAAAATGTTCCCTTTGACATACAAGGCATAACATGGTGAGAACCCTGAACCTTGTTATGCCCTCTGACTTCTAGCTGTTCCTGAGGTTAAGACTGAAAATTAAAAAAGATCAGGCTCCCGGACTCCCACAAAGTCTCAGAGCCAAATCTGTGCACATATTTAAAAAGCATCTTACAATTTTAAAGTGCAATCCTTTAGTCTTGTCACTGAACAGTTCTCCAACATTCTGGTTTACTTTTTACCTACTACACCGTACGCAGTTTCACAATGCACGGGATGTTTGCAAAGGACAATATAGTGGTAAAAGTGCCCCTGAGTGTAGAAGTGTCCTTCTGGTCAGCCTTAATAACCTTCAGAGCTTAAGTGCACTCTGGTGTGACCTCAGGAGGCAACAGTGAACCCTAACCCTGACCTTACACACAGAAAATTAAATGCCCCTTACACCACTGTCTGTACACATCACTTAACAGTGCTATGGTAAAAATAAAGACACTATAAATTAATAGAGGCAGACAGTGTGACGAGAACAAATACGTAATAACAAGGTGGTTTCCTAAAATGATAACACTATGGGTGTCTGAAAAATGACCTAACTAAAAGGAATATCCTAGTAATCTATAGGCTTTGGTATGGTGCATTCATTTGGCTCTGCTAATCCCACATGAATGGAAACATGAACACACAGCAGAAGAAATGAAGCTCCCGGGAGCATGACAGTTCCCTGAACAATGTTCTCAGCCTGGGAGGTTATGAAACATTGATAACAGAGGCTGTACAAAACATGTCAACCCACCGACCGACGAGCATCACTGAGCTCGCATGCAGAGAGATGAGGAAACATATCAGCCTTCCCTCCCCTTCGTCGCCCCTCTATAATTCATCACTCCTCCCCCACTCCCACTTTTGTCCCCTAGGTGCACCACATACACACACACACACACACACACACACACACACACCTTATGGGTGCATTCAGTCTGACAATAGCACTATGGCAAAACAGTGCATGCTACAGGGTACAGGCAAAAGATTAAATGCAAACCAGCAAGTCCAGTTTGAAGGTTTAATAAACACTGCACAGTGGATTATACTCCTTTCAGAAAAGACTACAACTCTGGAAGGTTATCACAGCAGCTGTAATTTTCTCTTCTATCTAGATGCTAGTGGGTTAAACCGTAAATTAGCTCATATCAAGATGTTCTACCTGGTTTGGACACTTGCAGATATTTGAACAGCCTACACAACCTTACTATGTGTGTTTTTTCGGAGATCTCCCTGTGGCAGCTTGCAGTGGTCGCTGATATTCAATGAGCAGCAATTGTTCTTTATTAGTCAGAAACACCTCTTATTACTCAATTACATATATATTCCATATTTTCTATCTGATTTCCTGGACTCTTGCATACCAAGCTATAGGAAATTATGACTCCCATTTTACTTTTTATCATAAACATTTGATTTACCTAACATAACTCCCCCTACTTCAGACAGCTAATTTGATTTATAATAATTATAATATACTTGTTTTCACCACTTACATAGATGTTTATCATGTTCTGTCCCACTCATTATTACCTAACCCAATATAAAAAACACTAACAATGCACCATGCATCCGAATTCAACGCTGATTTGCCTGTATGTGTGTCAATCAATCAATGTGTCCTTGTCAAGGCTGTTGCTAGCCTATGACGCTTGTGGCTTTTTCTGACAGAAGCTGTCAGTATGCTAACGGTAGCTATCATGCCGTAGAAAGAGTCGGTCTTTTCTAAAGAGCTCCAGGAAGTTATCAGCATTCCCTAGTAATGTTATGTCTTCATAATAATAAGCAAACAGCAAGATATAGCTTGGTAGCAAGGCCAACATAAAATGTTAGGTTATAAGCCAGTTGTATTACAGTAATGTCCACCATGACCTACACCTCCATGGACTTTACACAGCCATTTGCATTATACGCTAAGGTGCAAACTAACAGCTGTAGGCATAGGGGTTTGTCTTTATCTTTCATTCATTCATTTCAACCTTACAAACTGAAGTAGCTAACAATTATTTATTATTATCATTATTTCACAGACCAGACAGATCTTCCAGTCTGCGTGCCATAAATAGTTTTGTCTGATTTCGCAGGGAATCTGACCTGGTAGCAGGCATTTAGAACAGAAATAGCCAATCTTCTCGCTGATCTTGCTTATGTAGGTCATATAGAGGCATCAGTATTAAATTGACACTGTTTCATAACCAGTTAAAAACTCCTTGTAGCTGCTTTAAGTTACAAGCAAACTCTGCAACTCTGCATAGAGCTGATAGGAGAGGTAAATCCTATGTGGAGGTTAAATGACACAAGTCATCTGAGATTGCTTAATTTTTGGTGGAGACCATAGTATCTTGATATAGATAAAGACATCTGGCTGCCCAAATGCAAAACTATACCCTGAGTTCTTTTTATTTAAATTCAAATCTTACCAGAGCTGCATTTTTGGAAGAGGAACTCCAAAACATGCTGACACACACACACACAACCCCAACACATTATCAACTTATAAAGTTGCCATTATTGGTAATGTGATAGCAATCAGTCACCTTCCGTCCAACAGACACAGAGCAACATTAGCAGTCATTTGGAGATGTGCTTCTGTTCACCTCATGAATCTAAGTTCAACATTCACTTTCCTATTAGCTCTGTTTTGGGTATCTGACTCTTTAGATACTGTCACTAACTTGGTTGCTAAATTGGTCTGTCTGTCTGGTCTGTCTAGGACAAAAATTCAGGCCGGGAATCTCACACCTACCAGGCCACCTCATAGACTAGGGGTATTCAATAGGCAGATTCCAGTCCAGATCCACACAGAAACACAAATGACTCTGGACCAAGACATAAATCTGCATGATTATTATTTATTTTCCATGTATATGTAGGCTACTTTTTAAATAAGCACACACAATTATGTTTCTGAAATCTTCAAAGTGCATCACAAAGGTGCTCTCATTTTATCTCCCAATCACAGCAGCGTAACACCACAACTACAAAATTAAACTGACCGAAATCGTCTTATTAAGCTACAAGCAGAAGTAGCAAGAGCAGGCAGAACAAAAAGAAAAGTTATTTGACTAAAAACTATGGATTTTTTTGAGTATTATTACAATATTATATATATATACATATGTATACATATATACACACACACACACACACACATATATATATATATATATATATATATATATATAATTTTTTTTTTTTTTTTTTTTTTTTTTTTTTTCATGGCACACTGTGTGCCTGATACCTATAGTAAGGGAGGAAGCCACTAGCCAGTTGTAGCGATGGGTATGGTTAGAATTGTATCTTTTATCTTGTGAATACTCTTACTGGTCCAGTTCTATATCGATACTCTTATCGATTCTTTTTCATTACTAAATAATTGTTTTTTTACTTATATTTTAAATAAAACTAAATATTGTTTCTAGAGCAGCAACATTAATCTTTACAACAGCAAAGTCACTATATAAACTCAATAGTATCTCACTGGAAACAAATCTAATGTGAACAAAATAAATAATATTCCTGACATCAAAATAGTGAGTGAAGTTTAGAAAGAATGAAGAACACAGACATCAGTCAGTATCAGTCATCCCTCCTGTCCTCTGTCCTCCTCCCTCTGCTGCTGATATGATTCACTGCTGCAGGTACCGCTAGTAGAGAGGAGGGGCTGGTTTGTCCCAGCCAGCAGCTAGGTTTACAAGAATTTGCCAAAATTTAATATAACGCTATATACATTTTTCGCTTTAGCTTGTTCATAACAATTAGCTGTTAGCCTAACCAGCATGCTGTGGTTGAGTAAAACATCCCGGCAGTGGAAGGCACACTGCGGGCAAAGCAGTTGAAAACATTGCTTTTGTACGTGTTTATGCTTGTTGATCAGGTAGTTTGATAAATTACTTATTGGCTTTTTACTTGTGAAGGTTTTATTGTACTTACAGTAATGTGCGTAGCTGTCGTCAGCTTGAATAAAATGTTATCCTCACTTCACCTGGTTCACTGTCTCCACCGGCCTCTCTGCTGTCCACTCTATGCCGCTCTGTGTGTGTGTATGTGTGTGTATGAGCCCAGCCCTCAGTCAAAAACAGAGAGCAGAGGAGAGGACAGAGAGGCTAGTCCAACCATAAATTACTCCAAAACGTGGTAGAGAACTCTCAGCATAGTTTTTGTCTGTTCATTTTGGCTTAGGCGCTGTAAAAAAAACTTAGGTGCTGTGCCTAACTACTAGTGAATCATCATTAGTATTTTTTTTCCATATGTGAACATGTGAGAAGTGCAATGTCTCCATGTAATGTGTAAGGTGCACATGCTATTTTGACTACCATCCTCACCCTGATATGTAGAATTGCAACATAGACATAACAAGCTCAAAATCAAATTTGATGAATGTATTCCACAATAACTAAGTATCTACATATTCTAGACATTGTAATAATCACAAAAAATATAAATATATTACGGCATTTTACTTACTTGAATCTTGAGAAATCCAGTCCAATAAAACAAGGAGATGAGCTTGACAGAAGGTTTGCAGGGTAGTGTGAGACCTATAAACACATTTACTATCCAATAGCATTGCAAGGATAAACAATAGGACCCAATGACTATGTAAATGTGGTCTTTTAAAATAACATTTACACATTTTTTTTAGGATAGCTAAAAGTGATTGTTGTAATTTTGCAACTGTGGGCCTTACAGGGTTAATAATTTTGTGTTTTGACACTGGCCTGACACCCCAGGCCAATCAGCAGACGAATCAGACAGGCCACCGGGAATTTTCCCGGTGCTCCCGATGGCCAGTCCAGGTCTGGCTGAGCAGGTACCGTACAGTGGGTTTATCAGAGCTTTTTTACTGAAAACAGCTGTCTGCTGCTGCTGGAAAGGTTGATGAGGGGGCTGAGATTTCAGGTCATAGTTTAATCTTCTAATTCGCTGTTCTACAGCAACACTGGTTCCAACTTGTACAAGATAAGAATTGTCAACGTTATTACATATTACATTATCAAGAACAGATATTAAAATATTCTGAAGCAATGCATCACTGTGACAGGTTTTATTACTTTTTTATCTTATTTGGAAGGATATTTTATTACACTTTTAAAAGTTACAATATCATAATTATTTATTAGAGTTATTAGATTATTGATTCCTTCATATGTGTATGACTTGCAACATTCTTGCATGTTTAATATGAAATTTTTTAATCATGAGATAGAGTGTGACTAAGAAGGAAAGGTGAAAATGAAGGCAGTCTATTTTTTTTTTCCTCGTATGTGCTGTTTAATGTCCTGCTGGTGGTGATTTGACATTTACATAAGTAGACTATGTGTTGCAGAAAGAGGAGCGAGACAAAGCGTGGGAGTGTTGTGTGAGGACCTCGGGGCTTGTTGTGATATTTGGCTGCCAATGTGACTTACCATGAAACTGCTGTCCTTCACTCCTGTAATGCTTTGCTGTAGGTGTGTTTATGATTCATCCTTGGCTTCTTCAAGCCTCAGAATCAGAGATTACACAATGCATACTGGTTGATCTTGTATCTACTGGATACAATATGGGTATGGGTAATGGGTCATTTTTTACCCCCACCAAATAATTACAGCTGCAATTGCCTACTGGTAAACTTCCTGGTCCTCCTGTAATTTAAATCCTGTCTGGAGTATTCCATTCAATTCTACCGGGCCGCACTGTGGAGGCTTTCAGCTTTGTCCATTGTCACATCCATGTCTACTACAGACCACATCCTGTCATTTCTGATGGTTAAAAAGGTTGTCTGGAATTATATCATTTGAAGAGTCTAGGACAAGGAGCACTGAAGCTGCTCTGAAAGCTCGTGGTGGAATAATGCCTTTCTAAGGTACTTTATGTTGTTTTTTTTTTCCTTTAATTATGTATTGCATTAGGTATATATTATTTCCTAATTTTTCAAATATCAAATATTGTAGACAAATAAGATGTCACTGGAGTTGTGTGTTTTTCTCTGCCTGCAGCTTAATCCTCCATGCCTGACTCAAAGCTATGTCAACAAATACCACAAGGTAATTTCACATGTGATTCACCAGTCCAATTTGCCAGATTGGGTTGGCGCCAATTCTAACCTTGTTAGGTGGGTGGGTATCTGCCAGAGGTGACCGATCCACATTAAATACAGTTTCTTTGTCGATGTCATGACAAAATTCAATGTTTCTGATATCAGTTACATTCATTCAGTCAAGGCATACCTGGACTTGGTTTTTAGCCACAATAATTACTGGCCTCATGTTACCATAAAGGTTCTGAAAACCTATTTTCTCAATCAGCCTCTTACTATGAGTGATGGGGTCCAACAAGAACACACTAACTTCTGCCAAAATCAAACAGTTTTGGTTATTTCACATGAGAGACTTCTGTATTTCTGTTTTTGTTTGAACTCTTCTCAGTCTGAAGTGGCACAGTTGTAAAAAGGTAATGTCATGTATTTCCTTGCACCAGTTGGAGTTTGAATCAGCACTGTTTGAATCAAAATCTGATGACAATTGTGGGGTTGTTTGCTTATGTTACCAGCACTGTCAATCAAATCTGATCAAACCACAACCACACAGTTTTGAGTTAAGAGCTAAAATCTCAATAATAACTTAAGATAATAACTTTTTCCAAATGTTTAACTTTGATTGTTGTTCTACCAAGAAAAATACCTAGTATTTGAAAGCTTCCTGGTACAAAGCCAGTCAAACTGAAGAGTCATATGAAGCCTTGACAGCTAAGAATCATTTCAGTGATCACAGGGTGCCTGGGGACGCAGTGGAAGCTGGGAAAGGCAGGGGGGAGGTGTTGTCTGGCAGAATGAATTGCTCCCTAACAGCATATGTCAGCAGGGTAATTTTATCCAAATTATTTTTGCCCCCCCACTGCTAGAAAAGCTCTAAATCCATTTTTCCCTCTGTAGTCAAAGGCTACATTTCAGCTTCTAATTATTGGGAGAACAGGTAAAGTGACCTGTAGCTTGCATAAAAGATTACATCTATTTTGTTTTTACTCTATTTTGAGAGTTATTTTTTCAAAAAACAATTAACACAACACTGGATTGTGTTAATTGTTTTTTTCTTTCTGTGCTTCAGATTCATTTATTATGAGGCTGTTCGTTTGCAGTTGAGGCCTGACTACACTCTAAACTCAGAAGAGTCAGGTTTTCTTTAGAAGAAATGTTTGATGACACAAAGGGTTGGGTACTGCCAGGTCAGGGTACTGTTTATTCCTTCCATATCATGAAAAAACCTTCTGGTAGTTGAACAACATAAAGTCCTGATGATGTTTATGTTATAGTTCTACAGAAACTAATCAGAGCCAGGGCTGGCAAAACTATCAAAGTCTGAAAACACCTCAAGAATCACTGCTAGGCAAAGCGTTTAATATATTTTGACATACCAGAGATATAAGACAAACAAAAGTGTTTTCTACTGTTGAAATTGGAATACTGGTTGAAGAGAGGACAGTTTTGGAATTGCAGGCATGTATTCATCCCACAAGAGGAACACTATATGTGAAGAAAATATGAGTTAAATAGGCCTTTCTCAACCTGGATGCTGTCTGGCTTTGTCAGGGGTGCCATCAAAAAAATATTCTGACATTGCTGACATAATAAAATGCAATAAAACAAAAAACTATAGCTACAATTTATAATGCAAATGCAGATCATTAGCCACCTCATACATCATCAAAATTTGTCTCATATGCCCCTTTCCCCATTTCACAATGTCACCATCAGGATCAGCGAATGACTATGTAAATAGCTTACAGTGTTTTTTTTGTTTGTTTTTTTTCATTACTGTGTGATGCATGCTGAGTTATGAGAGGGTTGAGTGAAATAGTGCACACAAACTAGCATGGAACGGTTTTTGAAAAGAAAGGCTCCAGAATCAGATAACTCTGAATCTGATCCATCAACTTCATCATCAGGTGGTAGCCCAGCAGCGAGGGTAGTTGAGACCAGCAGCAAGATGAAGAAAAGACAGTACAATGACAAATCAAGCAATGGTTCCTAAAACCTAAAAGATACCTGACAACAACTCATCCATCCCTAGCCAGCAAGGATGCAGAGTATTTAATTCGTTTGAAAAAGTCAATACAACTGACAAGAGAAATTGTCCTTACAAGCTGATGAATCATCAGATGTTAGTGGGCATGCTCAGCTATTGGCAAATGTTTGATTCGTAGATGGGTACCATATCAGTGAGAATTTCTTGTTTCGCAAAGCAATGCCTAAGAAAACAACCGGAGGGGAGATTTATCATGTGACAACTGAGTATCTTGAATGGGGGGGGGGTTGAGTTGGAAGAACTGAATCAGTATCTGCACTGATGGGGCCGCTGCCATGACAGGTTTTGCCAAGGGTTTCATCAGCAGGGTACCCAATAGTTTTAAGTAGCACCATCGCAATTCTGCTACCCTTCTCCACAACGTATTTGTGCAAACTGAGCTTTTCAAGTCTAACTTACATCAAGAACAAGTACAGGGAGTAACTGAGGGCTGTGGCCCAGGAGCTCTGTGTCTGTCTTTCATCCGTCCTTGCCAGAATAGGGCGGTTGTGTGCATTGATATGTCCCAGGCTCAGGTTTCCCATTGATAGTTAGTCACATTTACCTCTCTCTCTCTCTCTCTCTCTCTCTCTCTTCATCTATCTTATAATAACCACTTGTGCACGTGTGTTGGCCATCAAAGGGATGTAGAGTGTTCGTTTGGGGGACTTATTTTCCGTTATGACCCGTCAAAAATATAACTCATTTTACGTTTTGTGTGTTGTTCTTGCACAGTGTCATGGTGCGGGCCCGTGCCCTCGAGAGAGTAATGACCATGGATGACCAGATGTGCTGGCCCTTTGTCAATGGCTTAATTCTTTGGCTGACTGGTTAGTGTAGCTCTGACTGTGGTGGATTCAAGACCCGGTGTGGGAACCCTCCTTCATTACACATAGATTTAGTGATATTTTTCTCACTTTACTTAAAGCACCCATTGACCACTGAGAGTAACTTATAATCACATTATAATGCATTATAACATTGATTATAATGCATTTAAAAATGATTATAATGTATTACAGCTATGAGAATCTTAAAACACTATGATCCTTGCAAAAAATTGTCAGTGACCAGCAATTATGAAGTATTATGATACTTGACCTTATTCATTATAAAATGCTTTACAATATGTTATGATTATTGTTATAAAGCTTTATGAATATTTATAAGTACTTATAACTATAATTATACAATGCTATAATCAGATTATAACACATTATAAGTATGTTTATAATGCATTATAGACATGGGCTTCATAGAACGTGTTACTCAATATTCCAGTAGAAAAAGGTAGTGTTCCTGAAACAATCAGACATAGTGTTGTCGCAGATCACTACATTCCCCGCAGCATACAACCCCACTAATTGAAACTCAGCTCTGGGAGCTGCAGATATATCTTGAAATCAATTCTGGAGGCACATTGGGAGAATTCACATTCTCACCTGTTTCAGCCTTTTTTTTTAAGTAAAGCACCTCTTCACAGTCCTCAAAGCCCTGGATAGATCTGTTCTACTTGGCTGCTGATAATTGAATTGGATTTGTTGGATGAGCTGATACAGTAGCAGCATTGAGGTATTGATCCTTGCTCACAATGGGCAACAGTCCAGTCCTTTTTAGAGCAACTTTTTTTTTTCTTGATGCAGGGCTTAGTGGGTAATCATGCTCATTTTTACAGGCTTGTGGTTATGTTACCATTATCATAGAGTTTGTCATGAGGAATTTTTAAATATGTATTTGTTTTAAGAAGAAAGTATGAACTCAGCATTAGTACTCCATTATTAAACCATTATTGAGAGGTCATAGGGTTATACAGTGGACTGGACAACTGAGTCCAACAACAGAGCATGAGCTGATGATTATGTTATCAATTCCCTTTTAAATAGATGCATTAAAATACAGCATATGTAATAGACTGATTGCATCATCATCACTGAAATGCATCACCATATAAAAACATATCTTACAAACTTTTGTGACATAATCCAAGGTGGGCTTTTGCACAGAGGCACAGATCAGATGTCAGAAGAAGGATGTGCTACCCCACAAATGGTGGCTTCCTTACAGCACTTACAAACTGTCCAAAATGCTGCTGCTAGGCTCTTAACACGATCCAACAGATGGTCACATATTACACCTATTTTAACCTTTCTGCACTGGCTTCCTGTTAATTTTAGAATTCATTTTAAAATTTTGGTGCTCACTTATAGAGCCCTACATTGCCAGGTTCCACAGTATATTACGAACCTTCCATAAGGTCCTCTACCCAGGGTTTTCTAATTGTACCTTGGACACATTTTAAGACTCAGGGAGATCGTGCTTTCCAGTCGGCAGCCCCTAAACTTTGGAATATTCTCAGAATGATTTGATTTTTGGTCTTTTTTCTTTTTTGACTGTGAAGCAATTTGTGTAACTGGTGTCTGTGAAAGATGCTATAGAAATAAACTTTGCTTGCTTGCTTGCTGTACAGGACATCTGATGTTGCCATCATAAATTGATTTCATCATGCATGAGTAACTGAGGACTGTGGACCATATATATCCACATATATCATGATATAGGTACTCAATCATAACATTACAATGTGTGTGAAAGCAAGTATGTCCAGTTCAGTCTGCTTTAGAGGCAGAAATAGCAAGGTGAACTCAGTGATGGATTTCTGTCAAGACTAGTAGATTAGTGTACAGTGCAATAGGTAACAGTAAAAAACAATTAATTACACAATAACATTTACAATGGCTAAGAAATGAGAAATGAAATAAAAATTTCAACTCAAGAATTTTCATTTTTTTGCAAGAAGAGGGTGGTTAAAAAAACCTGTGAGAACACACAGGTGATCTCCAGGGCAGCAGGTGAGTGCTCCAAACACCGATCAATACCCTCATTAGTGTACAGAATGTTTTAGTTTTTCACAGTAAATAGAAAACTGAGTGCAGAAGGATTTTCACTACCTTGTTCAAAGTTTTATTCATTTACACAGTTGTTTATAAGGATTCTTAATCATACAGGTTATAGGACAGCTGCAACCACTTAGTCAAAGATAACTGGGTTATCTAATTAACTGGGCCCAGCTCTATAGGATGAACTCTACCCCAGGCCACACACACACAAACACTCCAGACAGAAATGTTTCCTCTAACATCTGACTGGCTGATCAGGGAACATAAAACTGCGCTCTGATGGCCTGATCAGGTGGAACAGAACTAAGACAGTAGCTTGCTCTGTGTCAATAGCGCTGTGGTAACTGTTGCAGTATCATACTGTCAAGAGTTTCACTAGGAAAGGAGAGCAGGCTAATATCACATTGGTTGACAAACTCTATCAAGGTTTTTTTCCACTCATGCTGCCTTGCCTCTACAGGTTTATGTATGGCGGGGCTGCATAGTCTGTGTGTGCATGTTGGTGCTAGAGTGGGCTTCATTTGGCTAATGTTAACTTGTTTCATTATGTATTGTGTTTGGCTGGACCACAACAGTGGGGCCAGCACTATAACCGCAGATGTCCGTGACTGACTGACTAAGTGACGAAGTTACACCATTGGTTGACCAGCTGAGTGTTGGAGTTTCCCCATTGGCTGTTGGCATTATTACTTTTCTATTACATCCTCAGGGGGCGTTTACAGCAGTTCCACTCATTGAATTCCAAATTTATCGCACGCTAAGAGCACCCTGCAGCCAAGCCAGCAGATGCCCTACCTCGGTCTGCACCTGGATTCCCACGTTGTGATTGTGCAACTGTCAGAGGAGTGTGTGGAGGCGTTGTTGTGGCTGACCCGGTGCATGGTACATATAGGAGGGGATGTCACCTTTGATATGTAGGAAGATTATATCTAAGTTTCTCCAACTGGAGGAGACAACTGTCAATGAACACAACATCAGCTACATTGCAATTTAAATATAACATTTAAATCACAAAATACATCAGAGACATGAGTGGTGAATCACAGGGCTGGAACCTGCTACTACAGAGTAAATTTGCTATCTTTTGTACTGTTGCCCTCTATATTTTTTTACATTGCATTGTATGTACTTTTGCACAGTCATGCGTAGAGCATGCATGCTACCTCACATTTCACTAAATATTTTACTGTCTAACTGAATGCCATGTTACCATGTTACCTCCTACTCTGCAAGCTCGTGCTGTTTGTCCCGGCTCATAAAATCACCCTATTTCATCAAGCCTTGTGAAAATTAACTGTTCCTAGCAACTGCTACTGCAGCTTCCATCTTGATTGAAAATGATGTTGGTGGAACCCATACGTCATTGGCTACTAACAAAATGACACTGGCTGCCAAATAAAAATTATCTCATATGAATATGATGTCAGCCTGAGTGAATTAATGAAACAAAATGGTAATTGAATCTGATTGTCAGGCTAATACTACACTAGAATAAACTATAATTAGCAGTAGATAGTTAGATCCATAGGCAACTTACACATTTCTATATGCTCAAATGTGCATTTGCAGATAAATAAAGATGAGCTACAGATTGAGATATGGAATATTATGTGATATAGAATGAGACAAGTTGCATAATTTAATAATATTTATTATTTAATAGCCCAAAGCACCAGTGAAAAATGTATGTACAGAATGGAAAGTATGTGCAAATTATTGATGTCCAAGTAATGTATAGGATGGGATGTTAGGCACATGAATTTGTGCTCTGTAAGCAGGACTATTTTTTTACATATTCTTTTATGGGGTTGGGTTTAAATATGTACAATTTGCAGGTATGTGTATATCCATGCATGTGTGGGTTCAAGGTCTTGAGAGACCCCTGTGAGCATTGTTGATATTGCTGTGCAGTTTATGTTGTTGGACAGCAGCATGTAGCCCCTTGGTAGTGTCCATATTAAGATCCTTATGGCCAGAGGGAAAGACACTCATCCTGAGTCTTTCTGTGTTGGCCTTATGAAGGTATTTGACTGCAGCAGTTTGATGAGGATGTTGTCGGAGTGGCTGGGATCCTTAATGACTTTCCTCATCCTGGTTCTGCCTGGGGTAGATGTGCTCTAGATCAGGGATTGCACATCTTGTGAGGCATGCTGCTTACTACATTGCTTTGCAGTTCCACAACTCATAATTTACATGCAATGCCAATGTTCATTGCCAATGTAGGAGGTAGGGTTTTTTTTTCCTTTACTTTAACCAAGTGCTTTATTTGTCTAGACCGCACCTTAACCATAGGTTATTTGCCTTAACTACACTCTTTCCCTACTTTTCTACTCTTCACTAAAAACAGCTGCCTGCTGCTGCTGGAAACAATGCTGAAACAGTGAAGTTGTGGGCTATAAAACCAAAACAACGAGCTGAAAGAGGCTAAAACGCTTCACAGAGCTGAGAAGAACTGAGATTCAGGTGATAATTCTCTGTGGGTTCATCACTATGACCAACAACTTTCACATTACACGTAGTAATTTGATCCTGTGTTCATATAAAAATACTAATAAGTGTAGCCTTAACAAAAATAAATGACTAACTACTGTGTGTACAAGGATAGCCTTCTTTATTTGTTGTTTTTAAGGAACAATTTAAATCATCTTAAATCATAAAGAGATTATACATACATTTTATTCATTTTCTGTATTGTTTGGGAAGTAGGTACTGAGTACTGTTAGATGGGTTATAAGGCAAGGCAAGTTTATTTAGTTTAGTTTGTTTTGTTTATAGCACATTTCATACACATGGGCAATTTAAGGTGCTTATGAATATAATATGAAATAAAAAGACAGTATAAAAACATTAAAAATTTAAATAGAATAGAAAGAATAGAAAAAAAATTAAAGGAATTAAAAAAAAAAGTTAAGCATAGGTTAAGATACAAGGGAAAGATGGTTACTGAAGAGTATGGATGTGAAGGTGTGGACAATTCAGGGTTTGTTCAGAGGAGGCCAACTTGCCTTCCTCTCTACTGTCTGGATCCCTGCCCAGTCATCTCACAGGACAGCACCCAGTGCAGTAACCTCTGCTGTTACTCAAATCCATCCCTGTAATGCTTTGCCAAGGCAGGGAGGATGTTAAGGCTGTTTTTAAAAATCTTCTGATATTACTCCTCAGGACAGCATGAACCTGCATCCCCATCAGGTTAAGAACCAAGCAAATATCATCTGGACAAAAACAAACTGGTTTTGCACATAACTGTATTCTTAGTTATACAAAACACTAGAGTATGTGCAAAAGCTGATAAGTGTTGCAGTCATGGACCCCATGCAAGAACTTGGCTCCAAAACGGACACAGACATTGCTGGTTAAAGTAGTATACTAGTTCATTCCAGGTGCTTGCTTGGTGTATGCATTATTGAAGTGGCACAGAGCAACAGTGAATATACACATGCACATCTGATCTCAACACCATCTAGCATCTCACTGGGTCTAACCCTGTGCTAACATCCTCACAGAAGCAGTCACAGACTCCTCTCCTTTAATGTATTTCACGTTTTCCTAACCTGCCTTAAGAGTTATTGTGTAAATGTTAATCTTACCAAATGCTGCAGTGCACACATGAGCTAAATATCTTTACTTCAAATGTCCCTAACTATATTGTTATGAATTATATAGATTCTGTTCTCAATCTCACATCACAACTGTATGTTGTACAGGAGGAGTGGGATTTCAGATGGTCTGTCAGCTATTTGCACACAAACATAATGAATAGAATGAACAGAATGGACAGATCACCCGACCATCACAGATGTCTGTCCCTCTGGCGGCAGGACAATTATGACTACCATGAAAGTAAATAACAGAGGCGTAATTACAGGAAATTAGGGGAGCGAGAGATGGAGAATGATATCGTCAGATGCAAGGCAGAGACATTGTGCTTCATGGTCTGCACCCCAGAGGCAGATTTTTTTTACAGACAATGGCCCCATCTACACCTGGTATTAACATGTGATCTGTATCTGGATGCATTATCTGGATAATGACATCTGGTCAATGGGTCTCTGCATTTACACCTGGTATTAAAATGCGATCTTGTTTTGTCAGGTGTGCCTGCATTGTAATCGGATATACAAATTAGGTGGGCAGAGCTGGCATATTTGTGTAAAAACATGGCGCGTCCCAGGTGAAGGAAACTGCTGCCACAAATAGACGTCATTCACTTTTTTGCAAAGGAAGACTTGTAGCCACTGCTACTACTTGGAGTTTTTGCAGGACTTGCTTTAGCTGGCCGAGCTTGGTGACCTTTCAACTTAATGGGATGATTTTTTTTCTAATGAATACATGGCCGCATTCATAAGAAAAAAAAGGATTGCATTTACACCTGGCTGAGATCCAATGACAATGCGAGTCTGACCACCTAAAATATGGTCTTGCTGATCCAATCACAATGCATTCACATTCACACCTTGCATTCACATGTGATGCAGATAACATTCAGGTAACGTATCCTGATACAGATCACATTTTAATACCAGGTGTAAACGGGGTAAATATGTAGGATTTTTTAGGCATTGCAAGAACTTAAAAACTAAAGTAACTACTGGGGTGTTTGCTTTAATTTAGGCTACTAGTCAAGTCAAGTCAATTTTTTTTTATATAGCGCCATATCACAATAGAAGTTATCTCAGAGCAGGTCTAGACTGTACTCTTTAATTTACAGAGACCCAACATTCCCCCATGAGCAAGCCCTTGGTGACAGCAGCAAGGAAAAACTCCCCTTTAACAGGAAGAATCCTAGAGCAGAACCAGGCTCTAGGTGGGCAGCCATCTGCCTTGACCAGTTGGGTTGAGAGAGAAAGAAGGAGGGAGAGAGGGGAGAGAGACACAGAGAAGCACAACAACAATAATAACAATAACAACAACAATAATAATAGAAATATGACTAATAATAAGAATAGCAGGCGTGGGCATCAAGCAGGACCATGTCAGCAGGCAGTCCGCAACCAGGGTCCATAGAAATCTGCAAGACGAGAAAGCACAAATTCTCTGGGGAAGAAATCAAGTTAGTAACATGCATTAATGGTACATGAATGCGTACAGATGGAGAGGGGGAGGAGGAGAGAGGAGCTCAGTGCATCATGGGAAGTCCCCCAGCAGTCTAGACCTATAGCAGCATGACTAGGGGCTGGTCCAAGGTGAGCCTGGCCGGCCCTAACTATAAGCTTTATCAAAAAGGAAAGTTTTAAGCACACTCTTAAACGTAGAGAGGGTGTCTGCCTCCTGGACTGAATCTGGAAGATGGTTCCACAGGAGAGGAGCCTGATAGCTGAAGGCTCTGCCTCCCATTCTACTTTTGGAGACTAGGAACCACAAGTAAGCCTGCATTCTGGGAGTGCAGTGTTCTAGTGGGATAATAGGGTACTATGAGCTCTTTAAGATATGATGGTGCCTGAACATTTAGGGCTTTGTAGGTGACAAGAAGGATTTTAAATTCAGTGTTGATAACAGAAATTTGAGTGCACTGTGGAATTCAGCTATTGTAAATGGTTTGCCAAGTGTATTTACTTGGATTTCAGTGAGTATAGGTTGGCATAGAAATCTTTGAGGGTCTTGTTTATTTCTTCTGGTGTCTGCACGATCTTTCCTGCTGAGTTCATAATTGTTGTGATTGTTGTTTTTTCTTTATTTCTCTTGATTTGGTTGGCTAGGTATTTTCCAGATTTATTACTGTATTCAAAATTTTCATGAGTCTCCGTATGAGGAATTGAGTTTTTCTGTTAGTGTGTTCATTCGGTTGTAATTTGTATTTCTTTGTATTATCAGATGTGTTTTAAAACAGCAAGTGTCAGTTTTAAAGGCCGGTGCACAGTGGAAACTTCCCGAGCTCATGCAGGGCTGTGTGCTGTGTGATGGGAGAGACAGACCCGACCTGTGCTGCACGGCCGCCTGCAGTTCCATAAAAATGACATACAGTATACCTGAACACGCTGCTAGTCACAGAGAACACACACATTGAAAGTAAAAACAGAAAAGCTCTTTATTTGCAAGGTATGCAGTGTTTGTAATAGCAAATGATAGCCTGTCTGTGCATGTAATTTCCTTGCCTATGTTTACAAACTGTGCTCACAATATAAGTTGTGAAGTGCCATGCCAGCCTGTTATGTGGTGTTTGCTATACCATATCTCTATTGTAGACATGATGTCAGCCATTGCATTGATGTATTGCATCTTAGCATGTACAATATAACGAGTTTCAGCATATGTTAAAAACCATACTGTGTGTAAAATGAGGCAATACGCTTACCGCAGCACATCAGCAGTACGTCAGCACCTCCATTACAATGTACAAAGATTAAAGGCATATTGTCTAATTATTTTTGGTAATTTTCAAATATAAGATTAATAAAGAAAAGAAGAAAGCGAAAGACATCTTTTAAATAAATATTTAAATATAAACTGATGATTATTTGACATTTGTGATTTCATATCAAATAATTTATTTGTCATTTATAAATGAATATAAATTATTTTTAAATGACTAGTTCATCATTAACTAATGCTTTATAATAATGATAACTTTACTTTATTGGACATACATTTTACCTTTGTATTTTTGGAGCTTTTTCACCTGAGAGTCTATGCTGTATTGAAGCTTTGAGAATACACAATCAAGTGGATTAATAGCCACTGCAGAGCTAAGACCAGAAAATAAGAATAATAATGGCTCAGTTCACACATTACTCCCCATGAGCCTGTGATAATCACATTTGATTAGGCAAATTAGATCAAATCAAACAGCATTGATCAGGTTTTTCATATGCATTCACAGTGGAGCCACAGGCATACAAGCAGAGCTTTGTGTCCTGTAAGTCCTCCCTCCTTTCCCTCTAGGGTCTAGTAGGCTGTTCTACATCATTCAGCTGACTCGCCATGGGCGGCTACCTGTGGCCCTTCATTATGACCCCATTCAGTCAGCCCGGCTTCCTGCCAGCACCGCTTCCATTGCCTCTGCTCACAGAACCGGAAAAGAACCACAACGGCTCCTAATCATCACCACTTCGCTGTTTCTGCAATCTGTTGAGAAGATTATGTCTTTCAAACTGGAGAGAAAAAAAAGGAAAAGTGCAGAACTGTGTGTCCAAAGAGAGAAAGGAGAGAAGAAAAAAATATGAACCTGAAAAAAGTGAATATACTCACCATATGGTCTACAATTCCCGTCAGCACAATGAAATGTTTCTGACACTTAACCAAGTGAAAGGAGTATTCAAAGCCTTCTTTGAAGTAAAACAAGACTAGGTCAAAACCTACTATTTGGCTTTTAGTTTGTACGTCACCTGGTTACCATCAGACATGGACCTCGTCAGTATTTTTAAGATGATTGTAAGTTTAACTCTATTTATTTGTATAGCACTTTTCATACAGTAGTTATAACTCAAGGTACACATAAGAAACACATAAGAAACACATAAGAACATAAAAACACTTAAAATACACTGCATCAGATTGTGGGTGTAGACTACAGACCCTTTCCAAAAAATTAGAATATCATGGAAAAGTTTATTAATTTCCATAATTCCATTAAAAAAGTTAAACTTTCATAGATTATAGATTCAGGGCCCACAATTTAAACGATTTCAAGTATTAATTTGTTTATTTTTACATATTTTGGGCTTCCAGCTCAAAAAACCAATGAAAACAGGAATTCAGGAAATTAGAATACTGTGAAGACTGTTGCGGTGACCTTGGATTTAAGAACACCTGCACCGGACATTACACCCCAAATCATGACTGACTGTGGATATTTCACACTTGACCTCAAGCAGCTTGGGTTCTGTTCCTCACCCGTCTTCCTCCAAACCCTTGAACCTTGATTCCCGAATGAAAGGCACACTTTACTTTCATTGTCTCCTTGGCCCAGTTGAGACGCTTCCTACATTGGCTCAGGCTCAGAAGTGGCTTGACCTGAGGAACCCGGCAGTTGTAGCCCATCTCCCGGATGCGTCTGAATGTGGTGGTTTTTGAAGCTGTGACTCCCGCATCATTCCACTCTTTCTGGATCTCTGCCAGATTCTTAAATCTTCTCAGTTTGATAATCCGCTGAAGCCCACGGTCATCTCTTATGCTGGTGCATCTTCTCCTGCCACATTTTTCCATTGATATGCTTGGATACAGCACTCTGTGAACAGCCACCCTCCTATAGCTATGAACTTTTGTGGCTTACCCATCCTATGGAGGGTATCAATGATGGTCTTCTGGCCAGTTGTCAAGTCTGCAGTCTTCCCCATATTGAACCGAACTGAGACAATTGAACCAAACTGAAGCAATTTAATGACACCGGGGGGAGCCTGTGCAGGTGCTTTGAGTTTAGTAGATAATTAGCGTGTGACACTCAGTTTAAAACATTCATGCCCTGCAAAATTAGGGATGATTTCTTCACAGTATTCTAATTTTTTGAATTCCTGTTTTCGTGGGTTTTATGAGCTGGAAGCCCAAATTATGTAAAAATAAACAAAAAAAAAACTTGAAATCGTTTGAATTGTGGGCCCTGAATCTATAATCTATGAAAGTTGAACCTTTTTAATGGAATTATGGAAAGAAGTAAACTTTTCTATGATATTCTAATTTTTTGGAAAGGGTCTGTATATGATGCTGTTGTAAGAAGGGTTGAGTTAAGATTTAGGCTTTTTTTTAATATGTTTTATATATTATTTCACTTATCCACAACCCAAAAAATAGTTTTAATGCAGTAACTATAAGTTTTAACACAGTAACTACTTAATCATTAATGCTAAGTGTAAATGTCCCCAGTGCAGTGTGTTTCATATTGCTATATTGCTTTTATTTTATCTTACTGTGAACACAGAAGTGCTTTATTTTGAAAATACACTAGATGCATCTATAATGTGCGTATATTAACAGTAAGTTACACTGGTGACGGCCATTGACTGTATAAAATATGGACGTCATGACAGCTCCCCAAAAGTGAAGCCAAATCATCTCGATTGCCCCCTGGTGCACATCAAAGTGCACTTAAAATACATTTTTCCCAAAGATAGTTTCGTCATTTTAGGAAGTTCTTATTACACTGATGTATGTTCAAGTGCTCATTTTTCCGATAAGTTTGTTTTTAATTAGTTATTTGAGACTTTGTCTCCAAATTACATCACACAAGCAATATGGCAGCTCCCAGAAAGGAGATATTTTGGCTTCACTTTTGGATAGCAGCAGGAAGTGGAGACACGTCATCCACCTTTACATACAGTCAATGGTGATGGTGCACAGATCATCCCTTCTCATGTAAATGACAAGTTGGCCAGTTTATTTGGATAAACTGGCCACATATTGGGAATCTAAATGGTTACTTTCTCACTAGAAAAAATATTAAATCTTAATAACGTGACATTAACAGTCCCTGTTTCCAGTGCACACATGTGAAACGCGACTGTGTTCGCGGGTTGGTGCTCTCTGTTGGAGCCTCTGTGTGAGATGCTTTGGTCGGTAAATGTATGTTTTTAAAACTTATTTCAGGGCTGCGCTCACTCTCAGTCTCGCAGAGAGTGAGCTGTGCTCAGGGCTGCTACACTCAGTGCTGCTGAAAGGCTGAGTGCCTGTGGACATGACTGTGGAACTGCTGTAAACACCCCCTGATGATGTAATAGAAATTGTTCATGCCAATTCATTTTGAAAGAGCAACAGCCAATGGGGAAACTCCAACACTCAGCCGTCCGACCAATGGTGTAATTCATCACTCAGTCAGTGATGAACAGACATTTGGGGTTATAGGGCTGGTCCATGGCGGTCCAGTCAAATAACAACTCTTAAGTACAGGTATAATATCCCATTAAACACAACTCATCCTTTTAATCATTTTTCTATATGTATGAACAAAAATCTTCAACCCTGTTTGTACCAGTTGATCATACATTTTGTAGGCAAAACTCTTAATCTATAATGTAAAAAGATGTTACAATTGTTTGTTTTTCAGTCAATATTGATATAAATACATCACCATATAAATTAAGTCATTATTTCTTTTGAGCTTAAATATTCCCTTAAAGCTGGAGGAGGCAACATCTGGAAATCAAACTAGCTGTAGCATGAGACTCCTATGGAAGCAGCTCTGCTCCCCCCTCCCCTCCCTGTTCCTGCTCCGTAGCTGGATACAGCATCGGAGGCGGGGCCCGTTCATTCTTATGAAAGTTGCTCAGTGGCACATGAAACCAAAAAAGCCACTTCCCGCTGTAAAGAAATTACCCAAAAGCTCTATGGGTCCCATGCGCCCGGCTGAAACAGCTAACTTCTGGTTTAGAGGTTAATGGTTTAGAGAGTGAAATGACTCATTTCACTGGGGTTGTGATGCTCAAAAAAACTTTACAGCCACTCCTTTTCCCATGATTGTGTGTGGGAAAAATGCGCTCTGGGCCCCTGTCGGACCTGGAAGTTGTAATTCCACTATTTGGACACTATGTCAAATTGGCTTCCAAGCCTGGCGCTGTTCCTTGGGGTTGGAGAACGTGCCCAGCTGCTGTACTGATTTCTTTCTGGGGACCGACAGGGCTCTTCTGTTGGGTTTTACAGCATTCATAAAAAACATCATCCTCATAGGTAAGAACTGCATACATTTTACAAACAGCTGCCACAATATGAAATGATAGATTGTAGTGGAGCCTAAATTTAGAAAAAAAACCAATTAGCATTAGTTTAGCATTGTATTGCAGTGTGGCAATACAATCTATGTTGCTAGTAAGATGCTAATATAAGCTGCTACATTTCATCTCATTGCTCAGTAATGTCACTAAATGGATAGTATAATATTTCTAATTCAGCATGGCAGTGTAATCAACTGTAACTTCATTCATCAAAGTTTACACAAGGAAAGTTTGATGTGCCAGAGGACGGGGTTTGTGGTGCTGCTCGACCCGAGGAGGCGGAGGTTGTGACCAAGTGACAAGCTGTGGAGCTGGCGTGAATCCCCAAGGGCCTGGGCCACTGCAGCATTTGCAAGCTAAAAGGCTTCTGTTTGAACAGGTACATCTAACATCTGATAAAGTTAGACACTCTGCTGCCAGTGTATTAGGCCACCGAGCTAAAACCAATGCAGTCTGTAAACAACCCTCCATTTATGAAGGTGATAATGTTCAGTTTTTGTTTAAACCTTTTCAGTGTTGTTTCAAATCCCTGATCATTTTGGATACTGACAGGGATTTCTAATCTTGTGTCCATCCCGTTATATCAGGAAGGTTAGGCTAAATAACAGAAAACACCTCTCTGTATAATGAAATACAGTTAAGCAGTACCACAAACTATAGTCTCCAAAATGATCATACAGTTGATTTAATGCCTCTCTGAAAACAGTTTCAACAAAAACTGAACATTATAACCTTCATGAAGTGAGGATTTACTGCAGGACAGTTGTATTAGACTGCATTAATTTTAGCTAGGTGGAGATGATACCATCTTACTATTTGTATTGTTTATTCAAGTAATTCAGCTGTCATTTACAAGAAGCTATCTGCCAGACTAATTAATTTTTTCTGGAGAAAGTCACCTTAAAGAGTTGTATTTTCCTACTTTCCTACCATCATTTAAAACCTAGACAGCTGTTGCCAAGCCCTGCAGACCTGCCTGACCTGGGACCCCAGCCTTATTCTGATGTTTTTGACATTAGGGATGTCAACCACCTAATCCACTTCAATCCATCCCAGCACAACATACACCATACAGTTTTATTATGTAAATCACATTGTGAACATTTGTCTTTGGATTTATTTTTACTTCTCCCATACTTGTAATTTTGACTCAGTCGTCTTCACTTTGTTATGCACTACATTGTCATAAAAAATTGCACCTGTCTTTGTGATGTATAATTTGTTTAAAACAGTTAACTAAATTTCATAATACTTGTTTTGGCTAAAAATAACACATATTGTACCTTGTTCTTTCTGCAACCATTGAAAAAGGCACTGCAATGCGATACAACTAAATGATTAGAACTACATCTGGTAGGGTGAACATGGCTGCTGCTCACATACACAGCCTGGCAGGTGCTGCGTCTGTGTGTCTTTCACTAAAGCCATCTAAGCGATATAAACTTCCTTCACAAAGCTGGACTACAATATTGTATGTCACTACTTTACTTTTGTAAAGTGCAACATTGCTTTGTAAAAGACAACTGCGACTGAGCCTATCCTACAGCCCTGGGAAGCCAACACCTTTTGTTCTCCAGGATCCTAAGCAATGGTCACACCAAGGCACCTCCAAAGACACACAAGGAGATACCACCATCTAGGGCATCTATAGGTATCACGAGCCCAAGCACTACACAACCACCTGTGGTGCCAGCATTCAATGTTGCTAATTGTGCAACCCTCAGCAATAGCTGGCTCTTGGCCCTTGGTCTTCCCAGAGCTGCCAGCACCTATGCTGTGGTTCATGCCCGGTGGTGGTGGTGTGGCTGTGTGTGTGTATATATATATAAACTTAGCACAAAAAGTAAGGAAATTTGTTTTTGGTAAATTATTTCTTTGTTGTAACAATGCTTCTTGGCAATAAATCTTATACTGTTGGAAAGCCTGTTTATTTCCCTTTTAAATGGTGCCACATTTGTAAGGAACATTTGTGGGACGAGCAGCAGAGCTGAGTAAGTGGGTTGCGCCCATGAAAAATTTGCCAAATCTTCTCTGCCAATGCCAAACAGCTTATTCTGCCATTGACTCGGTGTTTGGTGGATTGGATGATTGATGATTGAAGTTTGAAGAAACATATTGGCAATTTAACAATTTATTCATTTAACAAACAGGAGCCTCAGTAGCGTGACTGGACACATCGCTGAACATAACGGTCCTCCACATGTTCAGGTTCCAGTGCACATGTTGCCGATACCAGTGCAAATGGGCCTGACGGTGAAGGGCAGTCATGGCAGGCCTCCTGGCAGGCCTATGAGACCAGAGATTGGCTGTGTGCAGTCTATTCCGGATTGTCTGGGCAGAGAGCCGGCGGCCATATCGTCCTGCACAGTACCTAAGTGCTGACAGGGTGAGGAAACAGTCTTCTTGGGGTGTCGTCTTCTTGGGATGCTCACTTTGCGGCCTGTCTCTGACATCCCCTGTTATATGGAACTTAGCCTTCACTTTGGAGATGGTACTAGGGCTCACTCCGAATAGGTCAGGTGCCTGATTGGCAGCACCTGGGGGTAACAGAAGCTCAAAACAAGTGTCAATAGCAACAGCAAAATAAGCTGTTTGAATTTGGTCTGTGCAAATGGAAATGATGTCCATGTTTTTTTGCATATAGAAGGGGGAAGTGAGATCCGATCAAGACGCATGTGGAGACGTGTGTTAATGCCATGTGTAAACAGGGCCTTAGACACACCACATTTGGAAAAACAGCGCTACCAGTAAAGGCAAGTAAATATTGGAATGGCCTACTACTTGCAATAAGGGAGTGCCCCACATATTCTAGCTTTTGGTCTCATCTCAAACAATGGCTCAAGGCAAACCAGAACTGTGATCATTTTTAACTGGACATGTGTATAATGTATTTTGTCTTTTTACGCTGTGTATTTGTATATTTGTATTTGCATGTTGTTACTTAAACTTTTTCTGTTTTTTTTACCTGCCTAGGGACTACAGATGTAAATTAGCATATTTTTGCTAACTCCGGCATGTTGATAACTTGTATTGTATACTGATGTACATTAATGTGCTCTGTCCCTATCAAATAAACAAATAAAATAAATAAATAAACATCATCATTACAGAGCTGAATCATGAACTCTCATAGGGTCAGCCAGAGCTGGAGTCTTGAAGCTTTAAAAACTGTCTGCATTGAATTAGTGTGATGGGCGTGGCCTTTCCAAAATTGCATTTTTGGGGCTGAATTATAGAGCCACCATCTGGCCAATTGGGCTCATATTTCTTGGGAAGCACATGCACATCATTTCCAGTTATTGGGCCAAGTTTCATGGTTTTAGCTCATTCCAGCTCACAGCAATTTGAGCCTTCAGCAGAATAAAACAAAAAATAAATTTAGCTGCGGGGAGCAATTGGCAGATTCAAACCTTTTTGCGCTCAACAGGCACAAACACAGAAGGGTTCTAACCCCACGGAGTTTGAACCTTAAAAAAGTTTAGAAAATTAGTAGCCTGATTACATAAACATACATGACAGATGTATCTGTACCTGTATTTTCAAATTATTATTTTTTCACAGAAATAAAAAAAGTAAAAGTGAATCTGTTTATTAAAGTGCAGCTCCTAGAGTCTGTTTTAGGTGCCCTGCTGGTTTGTTTAGGTGTGTTGCTCCAGTAAAGTATGTCAGTTTACCTGTTCCAAGTCTCCTGCTGACTTAATGCTCCAGGAGCTGCTCTGTGGTCAGGGCTGGAACTCCAGAGATGAACCTGAGCCGTCATGGGTCTGAGGGATGCATCATTCTCTTTCTGGGCATCCCCTTGTCATCAGCCAGCTGTCCTCTCACGATGGGGCTCAGCAGGTCTGGCATGTAACTGTAGTCCTTTGGAACTACAACAGTATATAAGCTCCATCTCTCTGACCTTTTGTTCCAGACTTATCTAAAGAAAAAAAAGGTAAAACACAACACAACAATTTGTACATGATGACGTTTTTGATTTGTAGTAGTTTTTGTAGTAGTTGTATTTGTAATTGTAATTATAAATACATGTAAGTCAGTGGTTTAGTAAGGTAATCGGGTTTAATGTACAGAAAAATGCCATCTCTGTTTTTCATTGTTGGCTTGTGGACATGATAGTTATAATCCAGGCCTCATACACAGGTGGGTTGGAGAACCTCTTGGAAGGGTACATCAAGATGTGGTTGTGAAATGTCTCCAGTTCTGCAGCTGATCTACGTGTAGTCCAAATGGCGAATTATAAAACACATATTTTCTATAGTAGATGAAGGATAAAATACATTCTTATTTCTTCACCTGATATGTCCAAAGTGATTGTAAACACACACTTTATTACTAAAAAGGCAGAACTATTTACTTACCTGAAAGGCAAAAACTTTTCCCTGTCCATCAGCCACAGATCAGGGTCCTGTGTGCAGTCTTGCTCAGTCCAGATGTTGCTGTGGCTCTCGGGTAGCGGTCCAATGTGGCAGGTGCCATGGTGCAAAACACAATGACTGAAATCACACAGACAATTTGGGCAAAATAAGAAAGACAGTTAAAAAAGTGACAGTCAATATCAATAAATAATAAAAATTAATAAAGGCCAATATCTACAACAGTAAGACTTGAACCAAACCAACCTTTGTTTCCAGTTGTTGCAGTAGAACATTTTCTGCCAATTATTCAATTCCTGACAGGATGTCTTCATCTCTGTAGTAAATTTACACACAGTGTGGTTTTTAGCATATGCTGAAACTCGTTATATTGTACATGCAAGATGCAATACATCAATGCAAGGGCTGACATCATGTCTACAATAGAGATATGGTATAGCAAAAACCACATAACAGGCTGGCATGACACTTCACAGCTTATATTGTGAGCACAGTTTGTAACCATAGGCAAGGAAATTACATGCACAGACAGGCTACGTTTGCTATTACAAACACTGCATACCTTGCAATTAAAGAGCTCTTCTGTTTTTACTTTCAATGTGTGTGTTCTCTGTAGTGCACATATTCTATACCTCTCTATCCATTAACACAAACATCCAGCTTATACAATATAAGATCATTCATTGAGTACACTACATGCACACACACACTCAGTCACTCATTCCTACATGATTAACTAAATCAATTGACTGATTTAATTGCTTATTAGTACTTAATTTATGTATATATTTATTTATTTTTATCCCACATATAAGGGAGGAGGAATATATGCATGCATGCACTGTGTATATGTTTGTATATCTATTATGTGTATGGGTATGAGTGTATTTGTGTATGAATGTTACTATCTTGGTTCATCTAACCCCCCAAAACCCCACTCTCATCGCCCTGGTCTCATACAACACACATGCAACACAGTCCATACACAGACACACATCCATATACTTGTTTACCTCTTGTCAGAGATGTTATATTTCTTAGTTTGTCTTATCTCCCTTTGTTATCACCCTTTCTTTTTGTCTTATCATCTGTTATCTCTTTGGGTTGTTTATGTGTTCCTGTACTTAATGTAACCTCACCTGTTTTGTTCCCACTGTTATTCACAAAAAAAACCCAAAAAAACACGTCTGATAAGTAATAAAACTTACTCCTGACTGTGGCTAGATCATTGTGTAAATTGAAGGGAGTGACACAAGCCGCACAAACCAGGGACTGACAACTAGAGTCCTAGAGGGGAAAGCGCCTAATTAGTGGATACTAAAACACATTCAGATGGTGGACATGAAAAAATATCACTCACGAATCGATTCTGCTCTAATACTTGACAGTGACAGCAGACCAGGGGGCTTGTGACTGAGTTTACTTGGCATAGATGTGACTGATTGATTCTCATTACTAGAAATAGAAAGACAGTGACGTAGCTGCTATGTAGCTTAGCTTAGCCTGCTGCTGCCATAAACACATTGAGTGTAACTGCACACAGCCCTGCATCAGCCCGCTCTCTGAAATGACCCGTGATCGGCTTAAATCTCCCAGCTCGGGCTAGAGTTTCTAAAGCCTGAATACAGAGCCAAGAGGAGGTACAGAAGTGTAGTGTTCTCTCAGACCACTTGAATAACAAAATGCTGAAGGATTATTATGGAATTTTTGCCCAATGACGCCAAAAATAAACTGTCTACCACAGCTTTAACTGACACTAAACACAAAGAATAGTTGAGGCTGATGGGAATGTCATTACTTACTAAAGGACTGGGCAAATTTAGACTTTGACCTGATGATGGCAGCAAATGAAAAGTCAGGGTATCACGAAAGTTATTACAATTCATCCTGAGAAGAAAATTAATGTTGGTACCAAATTGCATGACAATCTATCTCATAGTTGTTGAGACATTTCAGTAAAGAAGAAAAATGTCAACCTCATTGTGGTGCTAGAGGGGGGACGGCCAAAGTTATTAGGATTCATCATCTGGGCACCATAGATAAGTTTGCCAAATTTCATGCCAATCCATCCAATAGTTGTTGAGATATTCTGTCTGGACATCTGACATTGCCATCCTAGAGCCACCACTAGTGTAGCTAAAAAGCATGTGTGATGTGTCTGGGGGAAAAGGGAAAAGAGCATAATGTTACGGTCTGTATCACCACACCACTGACATCTTGTTAACTCAGTTATCCACAAAAGCTCAGGATTTTTGTGACTGTTGAGCTGTCGTTTCTGTGATCAACTTTATACAGCTCCTCTCGTACAGGTTAGTGCGCTTCAAAGGGCTTTACAGATGAATAACAAGCTGATAATGAGAAGTGAAATGTGAACATGTCCTCAGAGGGAGCACTTGTCTGTATGGTCTCACTTTTGAAAACCAAAACAAGCATGTGGTGTGTTAATATAACCCTGCTTTGCCTGTATTTTGGGAAGTGGGCAGTCCATTCCTAAAAAGATTGCCATATGAGTGTTTAAAAATACCTTCGTTTCTGTGATGGGATTGTTACTACATTGTCAAGCAATGTAACCTTTTGACAGTGTATAGAAGTTTCAAATTTTCTCATCAAGGATTTTCTCTAACACGATGAGTGTTTATATTGTTTATATCACTATCAGCCCTAAATGTAACTGGTAAATCCAGCTGTCAGTCAAATACAGTGAAGTAAAAAGTATAATACTTCTTTCTGAAATGTAATCAAGTTTAAAATCAGACAAAATGAAAAGTTTAAGCATTAGTACTAGTGCCTTTAAATTGTTAAACAGATTTGAGTAAATACACTGATACTTTTCACCTTTGGTTTTAACACCCTTATTCACCTTTACTGGCATGATGAAAGGTTTCCCAAAGTACCAGTACAGTCAATGCAGCTCATCTCCTCTACCTTCTATTCTCTGAGCAACATTTGCATTTTCAATATGCAAGGTTTAAGAGATCAGGGCTTCAGAATGGGATTTGGCAATTGATTCCCTCTGTCGTCATTACCAGCAGCTTGCTACAGAGAGCCGGGCCAGGGCCGCGGTCAGCAGAGGATTTAACGTAGACATCACATCTCCCAAGATGATTCAGCTTGACAGAGTGGTGTAAATTTCCTGGGCCGCATCAATACGTCCAGGCTGGCAGGAGGAGCTGAGTAACCAGCTAATGGCAGAGCTATCTGAGCTGTGAAATGATTCAAAATGAGTCTATGGTCAGAAGGAATCTATTTGAATAAAAAACCTGCCTTCACTTAGTTCGTTCACTGAAAGGCCACATGAAGTGATGGCAGGAAGGCAAGGACAGTGATGGAGAGGAGAGAAAATTCAGAATGAATAGAATGAACAGCTAGAAACAGAGAGAGGGAAGGATGGCCGGGGGGGGGGGGGGGGGGGGGGCTCTGCAGTTATGGGTTAAAAATGGAAATCTGTCGACATCAATGTGGTGACAATGCTCAAATGTCACACCACTCCTCTTTCTTTCTGTGTTCATCTTTTTAATATTCTTTAATGTCAGCCATCTTTATGGGAGAAGAGCAGCTCAGACATAATTCCATTTCTCTCCCTTTTCATTGAGATGGAGGAGACCTACATGAGAAATGTTCCGAAAGGACAATGCAATAGGTTCAACACCTACACTTTGGTTAGCTTTGTGCTTTTTCATAAAAAAGCCCACAATAATGTATCTGTCACGTCTGCTCGGCTTATTGTTTGCTGCTGCTTTGTTTTTCTGTGTTTGTTGTCAGGATATCTCTGCTTTACTCATTTATGATCGCCAAGCACTTCACACTTAACATCCGAGCTTCTCAAGAGATGTTTTCAAAGCACAATTTGGGAGACCGGACTATAAGCCTTCCTTCCTACCTGCATGGCTGCGCTGCCTACCTTGTGCTATTCCCTGTAAGAAATGTTTTAGAAGACAGGGAAAGCAGGGAGGTGTACTGGTGAGATTTAAGGCTTACCTGACGTCCTCTTTGCATGTGACTGATCCTCGGAAGAGCTGCAAGTCTCCTTAAGAATTTTACATGACTGCCTATCAAAATACCGGAGAGCCGTTAAAACTGCTAAATCAGAGTTTATATCTAACCTTGTCCAACCTGCATCGGCAACATGGAAGTAAATGCAAATGAAAACTCACCAACAAAGACAGAACACCACAGTACTACAGACTCAAACATTACCATAGCATACACTGTTCAGGACTTGATGCTTTCCAAGGACTGAAGCTTCTCTCCTGAGGCCAAAGGGTGGCCTTACTCCTCATTAGATACTGAATACTCTGATGAACTATCAGGGGTTTCCACCATGAGCAATGCCCCCAAGCCGTTCAGGGGCATAATGGAGCCATTTTTGTACGGTCACAGCAAAGACAAACTCTTTTTCTCTGCTTTCACTTGTTGTAAGGCATCTAAAGAATAAAAAACAAACAGGAAGGTAGAACTGCACAATTTGTATGGGATTTGTCAGTTGCAGAGAACTGTTAGTACTAAACTCATGTGCCTGAGTATCTCTGTTGTAGTATACTGTTTATATTGAAAGAAAATTCTAGCAGGATTTGAGTTTTTTCTCATTTCATATATTTACATATTACATCACATTTTAGATAGTTTAGATATAATAAATATATTAAATATTACAAGGCATTCCCTCAAACATATGTAATATGTAGCTCATTTTTATTTAATTACCGTGTAAAGCTGTCTTTGCTGTCCTAAATATTTGGAAATGTGACCAATTATGTGTAATTAATTTACTGCAAAATTAAGTGCAACTTGAAATTTAATGTTGAAGTTAACACCCCCTGAATTCAAATTTAATACTATTTAATGACTTAGCTTAATATAGACATTTTCCTTTTAAGGACCTGCACACACCCTGGAGGACTGAAAGGAAAAGCAAGGTGAGCAGATTATAAAACCCAACTCCCCATAGGACTTGGTTCTATGTCTCTTGCTACTACAGTTCTTTAGATATGTCACTTGGTATGGGGCCCATACAGTGTGCCATTGGCGTTAGAGGAAAGGTCATAGGGTCACCAAAATTGACAGGATTCACCCTGTAGGCAACATTAATGTTTACACAAAACGACACAGTGATGTATAGGGTTCCACTTCCCAGCAGACCAAAAATTGCTGCAAATAATATTTATAGGATGGGAAATATTTTAAGAAATAGACAAAACTGTAACTGCCCTTTTAACAGTTTTCTCTATTCTCTACTGACAATAACTTACCAAACATGCACATCTCAAGCCTGTTTCTGAATGCAGTTTTTCGTTAATGCGAATCTTTTAGTTTCTTCCCTGCACAGTTCATCTGAGAAGCCAGCTCGCTGGTTAGAGTACAGGCCAGCATCCTTCTAATACTACTGAATTCAACTGATGCTCCCACAATGGCAAAATGGCCAACCTAGAAGGGGGTCAGGGACATATTTGCATAGAATATGAATAGGTTACAAAAAATGCCATGCAGGTACATCGGAACATATTTTTCCTACTAGACAATATTTAAAACAAGATTTGTCTAGTAGATATGTATGGTGAATGAAAAACTAGCTTTTCTTAAAAAACTTAAGATTTAAATTACCATCACACACCTGGCATGTTCTCTCTGAAGAATCCACTCAACTTCTTCCAACTTGGTCAAGTCTTTTAGAAGAAGCAAGAGACGTAATGTGGGAGCGATCGGTAGCTGCCGTCTTATGAAACCCTGGACCTCTGGACGGATTTCTTTCACTTCAGACACTAGTTCAGCCAATGTTTCAGTTTGGAAAAAGCAATGTCTTGAACGGGAAAGCAGTTAAAAAGCAGAAAAAAGGAACACTATGTCAACAACTGGTATGATGCACTGCCTTAAAAGTTTTCATAACCCTCAGTGCATTCTACTTTTTACTGTTGCAGCCTGATTTCAAAATGAATTCAGTTGACTTCCCTTTACAAAAAAATGGATTGTATTAACTTTCAGATGATATACAGTATATTTTGTAAATTGCTTAATTACTTGCCTTTCATTATCTGCCTTTCATTCGGGAGATTCCATTGTCTGACCTTTAATTTAATCAAAAAGAAAAAAGTAAGTAATATTCAATACCTGTAGCAGGCACCAATTGGCAGAAATTAATTCTTACCATACGTGAGTGAATCTAGGAAATGTCCCCCAGATGGGCCTAAAAGTAGGGGGGAAAAAGGGGGAAAAACATTCTACACAGTCAGATTACATTTTAATCATGTTTTGAAAAAAAAACATTGGTTGTAATTTTTGTGACATGCTGACTTAAGGTGTGTCAAAGATGTACTGTAATACAAAAGAAACTAATACATAAAATTGATAACAAAACATAAAAATTACATAAAATCAGACAATACAAGGTTTCCCCTGCTTATCAAACTAAAAGTGGGGGTGGAGCTAAATCTGAATACAGTATTGTAACTTGTATGTATAATGATCAATATATGTTTCACCAATGGATAAAACACCATATAAACTTTATATATTTTATGTATGCTGCAGCTGCAATAGCTTGCAGAGCTACTGATACTTTGATAGCTAACTTAGATTTGCCCAACATTATATTCTGCAGATTGCTAACCTTGGTGGCTATTTGATTGCACGTCACATTCATTTTTAGGGTTACATTTAAATGACTGTTACTTTCCAGATCAGCAAGTAATTATTTACTTTTCTGATAAATACAGTTAGCCAATGTGGAAATGGCAAGTTTTACCAGTGTTTCCTACAGGCAGACAATGTAATTTGAGTAAGTGTCAACCTGAATCCATGAAACACTTAACATCTAAATCTTATTACACTGATATACATACCATTTCTTCCATTTTGTGGCGTCTCATTGTAGGGCCTGCAATCAACTTGCTCATCTGCTGAAAGGAGACATATTGACATTAGGCAAAATATTTATTATCTGCTGCTTTAGCTACAAACTGTTGCAAGAAAAAACAAAGACTTCTCATCAGAATGTGTAATAAATATGAAATACATGTATACCATATCCTCCATGTGGTTGCATGGCAGCAGTGTTTCCTTCTGTGTTATACACTGATAAATCAGAAGATTGGTAATAATCACCGTGAAACGCATTTGGATGTTATTACTCAGCCTAGAGTGCTCTAGCTGTGAATTTCAAAAGAATGATCTGCAAAGGTGTCATTTAAAAGGTGAATAAATATCCTGGCTGTCATTTCATGAAGTACATTGGTTTGCATTACGGGAGCTGGCACTGCTTGGCTCTTTTACTGCAACAAAAACTGTGTTTTATCATTTAAGTGAATAGGTAAAACCCCTGTCACCCCACCCATGTTGATGAGGTCATTCACATACAATTTCTCAAAGTCAGTGGCTTGCCATTTGTGGAGTTACCAGCATGCTTACATAAAATGCAGCAATTCACATCTTGGTGGATCTTGGAGCAGGTCTTGGAGCCCAAAACCTGCTTGTAGTGATAGTGGATAGCGATCTCTAAATTTTTACATAAAGAACATGTGCACCCTTTAACCCTTTTTGGCATAACCAATTTATTTGATAGTGATAGTAGAGAGAGACAGGAAGGGCAGGGGAGAGAGTGGGGATGACATGCAACAAAGGGCCTGGGCTGGATTCAAACCCAGGTCACTGCAGAAAGGACTCAGCCTTGATACGTGGTATGAGCTCTACAAGGTGAGCTACCGGGACGCCCCCACTATGTAAAGTTAATTAAAACATAAATTTGTGCCTGTCGTTTATTGTAAAAAGATAAAACCAAAGCCTATAAAGTGAGAGAGCCAAACCACAGCCACTGACTGCAGTGAGATGAAAAAGAGCACATCAGTCTTTTTAGCATCAAATATATAGAGGTAAATTACTACTACTATCATTATTACTCAGCCCAGTGTTTAAAATGAAAACATTATAAGCAGACATGCAATCAATGTTTTTTTGATTGTATGTCTGTCATTTTTTTAATGGATAGCCCCTTGAGATGAACCGTCTTTCGAGGGGGTTCAACACAAAACATCCAATCCAATCCAATGCAATACAGGAGACACAATCACATACAACATACATAGAGGGTCTCAGTTACCGACCCACCCACACAACATTCTGAAAAAAGAACCCACAACACCCACACAAAGTAAGTAAGAAATAAGTACCACAAAAAAACAAAACAAGAAAAGATAAATACAAGTTACAAACTTATAGAGCATGACTGGAAAAATAAAAAATAATAACAGAGTGAACTAACCATTATAAGCCAAGGGACAGGAAGACATTACCATTAAAAGCAGCAACATGATGTTTTAGGAAAGGATAATAATGAGTTCTTAAAAAGGCGAAATTAGTTAATTGTTCTTATGGTATTGTTCAGGTTGTTCCAGTCAGAAGGAGCTTTAAATTTAAAGGCATGTCTGCCAATTTCTTTATTAGTTTTAGGAATAAAGAAAAAAGGTTGCTGAATATGTCTAAGTGAGTATGAAGATATGTATGGTATTAGGTATTGTTTAAGGTGAGAGGGATAATTAAAATGGATACATTTGAAAATGCATTGGAGCCAATAGTAATGTATTCTAGCATTTAGTGGTAACTAGTTCAAAGATTCATACATGGAACAATGATGAGTGTGATAGGGACACCTTAAGATAAATCTACAGAGACATTTGTAAATAACATTGAGGGGTTGAAGATGTGTTTCAAAGGTGTTCTGGTAAACAATATCAGCATAGTCCAGTATAGGCAGTAACAACTGAGTAACAATTCTTTTCTTCATCTGAAAAGTGAAACAATTTATGGAGCGATATAATACACCTAGGTTACAACTTAATTTGTTTATAATGGCCTCAATGTGATGTTTGAAAGAAAGGACTGTATCAAGCCAGAGGCCAAAATATTTAAAAGCAGCCACTTGTTCAAGAGGTGATCCATCAATAAAACAAATATTCAAGTCAGAAGAGTCACCAAGACCTTGCCTGGTACCAAACAGCATACTACATGACTTCTTTCTGTTCAGCAATAGTTTGTTGGATGAGAGCCACTTCTTAACAGAGGAAAATTCACCTTGTAAGGATCTCTCAATTACAAATCTATTAACACTTGATGTATAAATTACAGTGTCATCAGCATATAATTGTACTTGACAGTCAGAACACATTTTTCTCCAAAATCTTAGCTATAGAGCTAATAATAGAAATTGGACGGTTCAGGACCACTGTCGTCTTTTAGGTCATTGATTGCATTTTGGACTTCGACAGGAAGTATTTCACAAAAAGAAAAAGAACTTCTACAGGTAGAGATCCTAATAGAAGCACATGCCAATGATGGATCAAACACAGGACTATGTATAAATTTAGGAGTGGCAACAACTGCCTATCTGATTCTGATGCTTTGGAAAGTGTCGATATACTAGTGGACTGGTTTGATGTTAGCTAGTCTAATTTGAATTCCCTTTTTATAAACTTCTCCAATGACTGTCTGAATTTTTAACAGATAAGCAGAACTTTTGAAGTTTAATATTCACCATTGCTAAGAACATACAGTATGGGATAGGCCTATTATGGGATATGGATGATTTAAATGTTAACAGTGTAAATGTTAACAACTCCAAAATAAGTTATTCTTTAAATAGTAGTGAATATTTCTCTATATCTAGATCACAGATTGTGCCTGTAATGGAAGCTGATAAATAAAAGCTTTTTGACCATATGCACTGGTGCTGCTTAAGCCAATATCATGTACAGTATAAAAAAGACACAGCATGTAGGTCAGTGGTAAAACTGATTTGATGGGCTTTGGTTACTGTAATCTCATACTGGATGACAGTGTAACAGGACACAAGCCTCAAAAATTCCAAATAAATAAAAGTGAGGATGAAAACAGTTGAATACAGATGGGAAAATGAACAGCTGTGAATCTTCATTATTAAATTTCTATCAAGCATGCAATTCATCTCAAACTGTAAAGACTCCTCGCCATCCTCATGTTCTCAAGAAGTTTGTTTTCTCCAGTACGACATGAACATTTTCTCCAAGGACACGAGTATCATCCTTGGTGTTCTTGGATTTGATTTTCACCTTTGTGTGTAACATCATCAGCTTCCCTGCCTCTCCTCTCCATTTCATCTCCTCAGCATTCAGTCTTTTCAGCCAGTTTCTCATTCGGGCATACTAATAAAGTGTAGGGTCCCTGGTGTGCAAGGGGCTTTGTGGCTCCACAGATCCACAAGAGCACATGAATCCTACAAAGCCCCACTTCCACCGACATCTTGTTGTGTTTGTGTGTCTGTGTTTCTTTGCAGCTGTCCTGCTGAGCTCAATAAAGTAATCCCATCTTGCTCTGGCTCTTCAGACTTTGTGCTTGCTGACAATACTCCAACCCCCCCACTTACCAATTTTGCCCTTCCTAATCCTCCACTCTTCTCCACCTTCATCCACACACACCCAGATGAATTAGATGGAATCCCCCCATGTCTGTTGAGCCCTGCTACATGCTGTAGGAAGAGAAGGATGTAAAATGTGTGGAATCTAGCAATAGTTGATTTGCATATCATTTGAACTGTACTTTGATGTGAATCAGTCCAAGCTAGATTGATCTGTGTGATGTTCAGTGTTTGTAGATTTAAGTGAGTTGATGTATTTAAAAAAACAAGACCAGGGACAAAGACATTACAGTCTTTGCAATTACATGCTACAGCCTCCACAGGTTTGTGTGGAGGTGCAGGGTGTGGGTATGTTTATTTGTAACTGCTGTGAAACAATCAGCAGACATTTTATTCCTCTCATTCACCAGCTTTCTCGCTACCACTGCTTACTCTCCTTATGCACTCTCTAGCTCACTTGACCACTGCTTCTCTCTCTCTCTCTCTCTTTCTCTCGTCTTTTTAAAAATAAGTCGGGAAGCCGACAGCAAAGCCTAACTTTACTTTTCAAGGTCCAGTGTGTAGGATTTAGTGGCATCTAGTGGTGAGGTTGCAGATTACAACTAACTGAATCTCAGGATTACAAACACCATGTAGAGCTTCAGACACTACACCACTCCCCTCACCCTCCCCTTCCAAGTGTGTAGGAGAACCTTGCGATAAACACACCTCTCTAGAGCCAGTGTTTGGTTTGTCCGTTCTGGGCTACTGTAGAAACATGATGGTGCAACATGGCAGGCTCTGTAGAAGAGGACCCGCTCCCTATGTAGATATAAAGGGCTCATTCTAAAGTAACAAAAACATGATTCTTATTTTCAGATGATTATATACTAATTAAAACATACTTATGAATATTATATTCCATTTCTGCCAAGTCCGTTCCACTAGATGCCACTAAATTCTACACACTGGACCTTTAATGTTATCAAACAAAGAGAAATGCCATCCCCTCTTTCTAGTAATGTTTTTGTCCTCCCTCATGGCAGGGTTGTACAGCTCTAATCAGTCTGATTGCCAGCTGTAATATACAAATGTCAATTAGATAGTAATCTGCATGACAAATAAAGAAAAAGAAAAAAAATCTGTTATAATAATCATCTGCTTATAGTGATCAATTTGACCCGGACAGACGTGATCACTTTAAGCAGTTTCCACTGTATTAAGGTAACACTTTATACAGTACTGTAAGGATGAATTTAAAAGCCAAATTCAATTTATAGTGGAAAGCTGTCTTTAGCTAACTGAAACATAAGCAGCACCAGAGCATATATAACAAATATGTTAACTAAACATCATCAAGGTATAAAACACAGTACACTAGTTCACTTGTGTGATTGTCGGTTTAAAGGTGAAACAACTCTTTTCTTTACATTTGCATGTTAGGATGAGACATTTATCTACACTACACCTACACGTGTGTCTTTCAGGCATGTGGTAAAGTGCAGGTGATGATGCTCCACAATACAGCACAAACCACAACAGCTGGGCGGCACAACTGCCTTTCAGCTTAGATGTGCTTAAATGGATGAGAACTGCCAGGAGCAACGACATGAAGAGACCAGCAAGCACGAAAGAGGAAGTGGAAGAGACTTGCGTAGCAAAAGAAGGCAAACGGAAAGCTTCATCAAGGAGATGGCTTGGAGGAAGAACTGTGAGAAGGAAGCACACAAACTGAAAAAAGAGAAGGTAAGAAAGACTGAGGAAAACAGAATAACAGGACAGGAGGACAGGAATAACTCAATAATACAGCTTTCTGAAAGGTGAATGGTATTGCTGGTAGGGACAACATGATGCAAGATGAGAAAGGGGACACAGAGCCAGTCCCAGTCATAAGTGAGCTTAGTGGCTGTTCAAATTTACGTTTTAATAGACCTGCTTCAAACCATGCACAACATTCCCAAACTGAAAGAAATGTTGTACTAAAACACAAAAAACAAAAAAAAATAAATACATAAAAATAATGATAATAGATTAAACAACAACACAAAACAATCAACATGGACATACACATACGGGCTCTAATAGCTAAATCAATAAAAAATAAAGGCTTTACATGAAAAAATGCAACCTAATAGGCATAGTGATTAAAGATGTTATAGACCTATTGTTATTTGAAGTTCATGTTTTTGTTCCGTTCTGTAATTGAAGTTTTCCAAAAACGTATAAAAAAAAAACTATGAATGCTAAAACAGTTTTGAGTTGTGTGTGTGTGTGTGTGAGGGGGGGGGGGCATAATACTGAATCTATTTAGGATTTCTACATAAAAGATATGGCTTAATGTAGTATATTAGCCCTTCAGTGTACTCAAGACAGTTCTTACATAATAAGTTCAGGCAAAGTTGAAAAAATAAAATCATTGTCTGCAATATAAATGCACAATTATAAGATTATCTTCACGATTGAAAACATGATTTTTTTTTTGGTTCATTCTAGACAGGCACAGTTGTCTTATGCTCATTGCTGTGAATAAAAAAAAGTATTGATATATTGGTAAGAAATACAAGGATTATAAAGACAACATAAGCCTCTTTCACCTTGGGCACCCCTGTGTTTCCCCTAGGCTGACTGCTTTGTGGGGGCGAGGGGTGGGGGGTGGTGCTGAGACAAACTTGGAAGAGAGTCAGCAGGCAGACATTTCTTTATTCTCTGTTTACAGTAGGAACGGCTGAGATTGACCCTAAAATGAGAATAGCTGGTCCAGTCCACAGCCTCACAGTACAAATAGCTGATTTGTACTGTGAGCTCCGGTTTTCTTTGTGAAGGCTATGTGATCACCTTCTTTTAAGCACCCATTTCTTGACATATTTTTCTGGATCTCACTGGCCCAAATGAGGCCCAACCAAAGAAATGAACATCAGTGCTGAGACCTTGTTGATTTGTAGTTGTGTCCGTAGTGGCATTATTATATTGTTCATGTCAGAGAATCTTTCACAGTCAGCACTGCTAACAGACAAGACAAAACACTGACAAGCAAAATAAACATTACTTAACTAAAAACAACTTACACAAAATAACATTGCACTATGAAATAAACACAAGTGCATATTTACTTGACAAGCAACATCAGGTCCATTGATCCAGATGTCCTGATGATGTCACAGTTATTCGCTTAGATATCCATTCGCTGTGATCACAGAGAACCCTTCGGTTCAGATTAGGCTGGGTTTCTGGTGACTGTAAAGAAAATATGCACAACCCAGTGAGATTATTGGCACTCATCAGTACAGATCAGCTGTGGAAAAAGCATGATGCTAAACTAAAACTATGTACTCACCCAGTGTGCTATTCTCATCCTGCAGCCATCAGACCTGAAGGATTAGAGGCCTGAGTGAAGGCCACTGCTGTGGGTCAGAGGTGATGATGAGAAAACTGAGCAAGTATCTGCTGTTTCTGTAGCTCCAGCTGCAGCTACTTCACCCTGCTGTCTGTGACTCTGCTTTTACCAACATAACATATAATCACAGATACAAAATACATTAGTTCATTCACAAACAAATCTATCATTCCTGCTGCTCCACATGCTGCCTCATAGTTCTTCAGCAGCTGAATGGACATGGACTGCACTGATTTCAGACAGAGACAGGCAGAACTAAAGAAATCTGGATTTACTGAACCTGCAACCTATTATCAGAACACAGGAGACAGACAGGATTAGGGGGTAGGGTGTAAGCATGAGAGAAATGAAATGAAAATAACACATTTCAGTGTAAAAGGTCAATAATTTAGTGAAATCTCAGTGTGCACGTGTATTCCAAAACAGGATAAACAAACTAACTCTTCTGTCTTGTGTCAGTATCAGTCTGGAAAGATTCCAGATCAGTTTCTGTCAGCTCAGATAACAAGGTGCAGAATTCCCACATAAGTCATTTATATAACTCACATTTCATTGTCATTTATTTACTGAGTTAGGGTTACATCGTGCACACCCATGCCTCTTGTTTATCTGACAAAGCCTGGTGTGCTTTGTTAATCTGAATCAGTTTATCTGTCTGACTACATCAGAGACAATAATGCTACAGTGGTTTACTGTCAAATACAATGTCAAATACAGGAAACAGCAGTACAGTCATCTGTTGTTGTTTGTTGTAGTTATTACCAATTAATATTAACAATGTTATTGGAGAGATTATCAAAAACGTTACGTTATGAATATGACAAAAATTCAGAGATAAAACAACATTGTCTCGTACTTGAAGGCCAGCAGATGAATATCAACTCAAACCAAAAAAAGTCTTGTCATTCACCACAAACATTAAAAGACATAAATATCTCATATTTTGGCTAACGTTTTCAGCAAAGTTATAAACTTTGAATCACTGCTTCTGCAGTCTTCACTTTCTGCAGTCAACGACGGAAATATGGGCAGCACCACTCTGCCATTGCAACCCACATTGTGGTTGGAGGGGGGATTACACCTAAGGGTTTAACTGGATGCCTATGTTGCGCCCCCTCACGCCGCACCCCCTTGTCTACAAGCCACAGCCAGACCCTTCTCCACGAAAAATGAACTTGCTTGACATTATTATATATGAAACTGCCAATCAGATTAATTTACTTATTAATCGAAGGTGCTGGAACGCTGTTCCGGATCGTTCCAGCCCACTTTAACCCCTACTTATAACAGTACCTTTCGCATTGATGTCCTTTGAAGAATGAGGAGAAGGAGGATTCTGGGATTTGATGCAGTAGTTAATGACTCAAAACAATTTCACGGTAACTAGGGTGTTATCGTGAAAATCATTAGTAGCCCATTGATATTAATGATTGTGTGAAATTTCAGCAGTGGCGCTCATAATTTCTATTTGTGAAAACTAAAAATTGCTTTTTTCATTGATTTCACTGTTTTTCCCATCCAGTCCCATCCAGTCCAGATTAGAAAAAAGGTAAAAATTACTTTTCAACCTTTGTTCGAGAAAGAGGAGCTCTGCATGGCCATAACCAATTAAATGGAGAGACGTGAAATTGTTCTGTGAATTTCTAGCAGCAAGATCACTGAAATTGCCCTTTTTGTGTTTTCACAAATAGAATAAAGGTTTCACAAATCCAAGTGGGTTTAAACAGGCTTTTGCTACTATGTCTCACACTTTTTCATAAGTGTAAGTGGTGAAAAAAACAGAGAATCAGCTACGAAATATCATTATTTATGTTTCCCTTTGTTCTCTCAGGCAACTGCCTGTTTTCAACTGTATCAGTGATCAAACCAAACAGCCAATCAAAGGTCATTGTCAATATTCAAAGTGACCAATCAAAGGAGCGGACTGTCTCTTCCATCCCCGCCTCCAAAGTCTCAAAAGTCACAAGCAGTTGCAAGCTCATAGGGAGGGTCACAGCCCCGTGTTTGCAGGACCACCTAATCTTTGTGCACGCAGGGCAGAAATGCTCCCTTGCAAGGATGCTTTTCCGCTTGCTTGGTGCATTACCACCACCTTCTGCTCCGGAGTGTGGATCAGACAATAGACTTACAATCTAAATCCCTTCAAAAAAAATATAAAATAAAAAAATAAGAATAAAGAAACACATACACAACCCAAACTACATTTTATCCTCCATGTTTTACAACCTAGTCCTACTATAAAATCCCTATCCATGTCAGCCACCCCTAACACCCTATCCCTGCTTATCCATCATATCCTATAAAAAACCCCTGTATCCCTTAACCTCTTCCACTCCCTGAGGATGCTGGCATCCACGGGTGACATTACTGTCTTTCAGAGGCTGTAGTGGGCTCAGTTTAAAAGCTACAGTGACTATTCTGGTATCATGAATTCTTGTATTCTGGTATTATGAAACTAGATGACCTAAGGCATCTATTGGTACCAACCATGTAATGCTAGCTTGTCGCGAAGGGCTAAATAACGCTCCAAAGCTACAATAAATTTTGGTGAGGGAAAAACTAGCATAGTCATTTTCAAAGGGGTCCCTTGACCACTCACCTCAAGATATCTGCATGAAAATGGATGTGTGATGTGTGATGATGTTAGCCCCCATAGTAGCCATTTCATTGTAGTGAGACCACTTTTTGATTGACCTCCCTGTATAAAATGACCTATTGTGACCTTTAGGATAATGACAGCCTCATGAAACTTTACAGACACAAACTAGAGACTTAGGGCATTCAGAGGATGTATGGCTTTTCTAGGTATATTGACAATAAGGGGGTTTCTGAGCAATTTCAAGAACAGAAGTGCTTGCCATCCAATCACTGAAAAATGAAATCTTCAAATGTAAAAAGTTTTTGACATCAAATCACAGCATGAATTTTTCTGTGGTGTTCCTCAAGGTCTTGGTTCCTTAATGTGGTATTTTGGAGGATTTTTGACCATTGTTATCAATTCTCGAGTTGTCAAAAATGTTTAAATTTTGCACCAAATCTGTGTAACAAGTGGTATCAACCCAAAAATTGCTTATAAACTTATGAGACATAAATAAACATGGGGATGACCATTATATACTTCCATCATAATGTTCTAAGCCCTATACGCGTTAAACTTTCAAAACTTAAAAAGGCACCTAACCAAAACACAGTGTTCATTGCAGATGTATTACTAGAAAAACTGCATCTCAAATTAATCTTCAGGCTCCCAGCTTTCAGATGGTGTATACCACTTCTATGTGGCATATACTGTTGACCTGCTATCTC
Source organism: Scomberomorus guttatus (assembly GCA_038419695.1). Lineage (NCBI taxonomy): Eukaryota > Metazoa > Chordata > Actinopteri > Scombriformes > Scombridae > Scomberomorus > Scomberomorus guttatus. The sequence continues at coordinate 5,349,090 of CM076445.1, forward strand.
CACCTAAAGATCCCTGCCCCCCAAAAAATGGGTCTATGGTAGGGGGGCAGGAGTGGAAGAGGTTAAGAAAGCTAACAGTACCCTGACTTATGGTCTTTCACCCATGCTCAGTGATACTTTTAATGTGAATTCCTGCACCCCTAATTCCCTCAGATTATTCCTCATCACCTCTCTCTGTGTCTCATACCCCCTACAACCCAGAACTACATGATCCACTGACTCTTCTTCCTGACATCCCTCACACAAGCCTGTGTTTCCCTACCAGTTTCAGTGTTTTATTTAGTGCACAGTGCCCCAACCTTAACCATTTTAACCAGTTTCCCCTCTCCTGTGCCCACTACCTACCCTAGTAACTTTGACATTTTTTTGAATTTGATATAAAGATGTCTCTCTCTTTCCCCTCTCTGTCCCACCTTTCTTTCCACATTTGGTTGTAAAGTTTCAGATTACACATTTAACCTCTGTTTTACTGATACTCATTTGCATTTCTATATTTTCTCTCTTTAAAGCTCTCTTTACCAACTTATATCCCCTCTAATTCCCCCTCACCTCTCCATGCACTGGAACCCACAGAAATTACCTGACCTCCCTGATTTGCTATTCTTGTGACTGACTGAAGGACTTCATATAGCACATTTTGACGGCTGTTTGAATGGAAAGATCTTAAACATGCTAGGGCTGAGGATGAATCTGAGCATATCAATACCTTATCTTGTCTAGTTTTTTCCACCCATAGTAGTGCAACCAACATTGCCAACATCTCCACTTTGTAAACCCCTAACCTATTGGATGTTCTTCTGTTGATTCCAGTTCCTTTTGCTGGCATTGCACCTGAAATCCTGTCACTCCTGTCTCAGGTTTTTTTTTAGCACCATCCATATATATCTGTGGAAAATCACTATACTCATTCATTACATGATAGTTGAATGCACTTACCAATTTTATCTTTTTCTTTCCTTTTTACCTCTAACAAATACGAGTCTAAATCAGGCCACACAAGCATCCATGGAGCCACCTCCAAATTCTTTTGCATTGTCTCATCCCTTCTTCAATTCTTTGGTGAAAAAGACTGTCTGAGTTTTTTTCTACTGAGAACCTACACCCCTAATCATGACCCCACTCCACCACCTCATCAATTGCTCCTTTTGCTCCTTGCTCCATACTTTAATTTTACTTTATCCAGTTAAAAACTCTCCCACCAACACCCATCTTGTGCAGCTTAATTAACAATCCTTCCTTCCACATCATGTCATCAGCTTTTTCTATGTCAAAAAACACTTACTGACTCTTTATTTGCCTGGCCTTTCTTATTTCAGCCTCTAGCCTCATCACTGAGTCCATGGTATTCCTTCCTTTCCTAAAACCACTCTGATAATTTGCCAGCATTCCTCTCTTTAAAAGCTCATATGATAACCTGTTATCATCCTTTCCATTATCTTGCATATGTTAGTGCTATTGGCCTGTAACTAGTGGGTTTAGACCGATCCTTGCCAGGTTTTCTTATCAGAATCACTACTGAGATATATATACACACACACACACACGCACACACACACACACACACACACACAGACCCTTTCCAAAAAAAATAGAATATCATGGAAAAGTTTATTCATTTCCATAATTCCATTAAAAAAGTTAAACTTTCATAGATTCAGGGCCCCACAATTTAAACGATTTCAGGTATTTTTTTGTTTGCTCAAAAAAACCCATGAAAACAGGAATTCAAAATTTGAATACTGTGAAGAAACTACCATTTACTTCTCAGTTTTTGCAGAAAAAAAAGAAAGAAATTAGGATCACATCAAATCAAAATCAAAATATGGTACTTTCTAAACAATATGTCAATGTTCAATACTTGGTTGGGAATCCCTTTGCCTTAATCACTGCCTCGATGTGCCGTGGCATTGAGGCAATAAGCCCGTGGCATTGCGTGGGAGTTATGGAAGCCCAGATTTCCTTGATGCTTGCTGTCAGCTCTTCTTTGTTTTTGGGTCTGGTGCCCCTCATTTTCCTCTTGATAATACCCTATAGATTCTCAATGGGGTTTGGGTCTGGTGAGTCGGCTGGCCACTGTGATGGCATGGGCATTAAACCAGCTTTTGGTGCTTCTGGCGGTATGGGCAGGGGCCAGGTCTGAAATCTGCAACTCCATACAGATCCTCAGCAGAAGGAATCATGAAGTCCTCTAAAACATTCCGGTAGACTGTTGCAGTGACCTTGGATTTAAGAAAGCAGAGTTTACCAACACCTGCACCGGACATTGCACCCCAAATCATGACTGACTGTGGATATTTCACACTTGACCTCAAGCAGCTTGGGTTCTGTTCCTCACCCGTCTTCCTCCAAACCCTTGGACCTTGATTCCTGAATGAAAGGCACACTTTACTTCCACTGGAAAAGAGGACCTTGGACCACTGGCCAACAGTCCAGTACTTCTTCTCCTTGGCCCAGTTGAGACGCTTCCTACATTGGCTCAGGCTCAGAAGTGGCTTGACCTGAGGAACCCGACAGTTGTAGCCCGTCTCCCGCATGCGTCTGAATGTAGTGGTTTTTGAAGCTGTGACTCCCGCCTCATTCCACTCTTTCTGGATCTCTGCCAGATTCTTGAATCTTCTCAGTTTGATAATCCGCTGAAGCCCACGGTCATCTCTTATGCTGGTGCATCTTCTCCTGCCACATTTTGCCCTTCCACTAGACTTTCCATTGATATGCTTGGACACAGCACTCTGTGAACAGCCACCCTCCTTAGCTATGAACTTTTGTGGCTTACCCATCCTATGGAGGGTATCAATGATGGTCTTCTGGCCAGTTATCAAGTCTGCAGTCTTCCCCATATTAAACCAAACTGAGACAATTGAACCAAACTGAAGCAATTTAATGACACGTGGGGAAACCTGTGCAGGTGCTTTGAGTTTAGTAGATGATTAGTGTGTGACACTCAGTTTAAAACATTCATGCCCTGCAAAATTAGGGCTGATTTCTTCACAGTATTCTAATTTTTTGAATTCCTGTTTTCATGGGTTTTATGAGCTGGAAGCCCAAATTATGTAAAAATAAACAAATAAATACTTGAAATCATTTGAATTGTGGGCCCTGAATCTATAATCTATGAAAGTTGAACCTTTTTAATGGAATTATGGAAATAAGTGAACTTTTCCATGATATTCTAATTTTTTGGAAAGAGTCTGTATATTAGGGGTGTAACGGTACATGTATTCGTCCTGAACCATCACGGTATAGACATTGCGGTTTGGTGCATGCACTCGTACTCGATGTTTACATTTTTCAAGATGAAAGACCAAAATGTTTCTTTCTACCTTTCTTTTTTTCTGCTGTACCAAACCGTGACCCCAAAACAGAGGTATGTACCGAACTGTGAACTTGGTGTACCATTACACTTATATATACTTCTTTCTCCTCCCATCCTCTTTATCATTCCCAATACCTCTCCCATGTGTTCTTCCTCCTATTTTGTTAGTTTGACATACTATTCTTCTCACCACTGCCTGTGCCTTCTTACACTGAATTAAATGCTGCATTCCTGTTTCTTACATCCTGATGACACTCCTCTGTCCACCACGGTACCAGTTTTTTATTCATCCTTTTTACTCCCGGGTATAGAGCCATCTGCTGCCATTATAATTGCTGAGGTTACCTGATTGTTTATTTCATCTATATCTCCATAAATGTCAATCCTTGTCATTGTTTCCTCACTCAACTTCTGGAATTTATCCCAATCTGCTTTTTCAAAGACCCAGTTTGGGATTCCACCACCTGGTCTCACTTCCACTCTTTCTCCCACCGAGCATGAGACTGGGTAGTGATCGCTGCCTACAGTTGTAGCTGTCCAAACTTCTGTTGGGCCTCAACCATGAGGTCAGACAAAGGCAGGCCTACATGTAAAACCTGAAGCCTGACCATGAGGCAAACAAAGAAGCAGCACCAAAATGCTGCTCACAGACTCCACCTCCCATGATGCTTTCCCAAGTTTGCACCTAGGTGAGAACTCAGCAGGGAGCTCAAACCCTGGTCTCTGATTGGCAGAGACCCACCAACACCACCGGGAGTCATGGCAACACAGCCGTGAAGTCACTGCCCCTTTAAGAAGCGGCTGCGCGAATTCAACATCGCCTTTCCATCGTAACAGTGCTGGAGGAAGCTTTGCTTTCTCTGTGAGCCAGCTTACTAAAGGAGGTAACCCCGTGCATGTGGACTTTTTCCCCCATGAGAGAGAGACCGCTGCTGCCGCAACCCAGCGCTCTCAAACTGCCTGCAGAAGGAAGAAAAGGATTTCTTCACGGAGACACGGATAACTTCTACGCCCCGCTGTCTACCGATCAAGTCAACCCACTGTTTCCCTCTCCACACCGCCGAGGATCAGCTGCCATCAAAACCCCACAGACAGCGCGAGGACGGCCCCGTCAGTATCCAAACCGGAGCAAGATGGATGAAACACACAACTAATCGCTTTGTGAAGCGATCACGTAAGAGGCTATGTCTGGACAGAGACAGAATTAATTGTGTGTTTGTTAGCATTTAGCTGTAAGCCTAATTGCTATTTTGTTGTTGATTCAACGGACCGCAGAGTCCCTTTTGCCTGCTATACTCTGAGGAGTATTTAAAGTTTGCTGCCTGTTTAGTTTGTGTTCACCACGCTAGACTGTTTTTGTGTTTTGTCCTACTTGGGACTGCTGCTGTGTTTGTGCCATCGTGAGTGAGAAAGGAAGTTGTTTGTCGAACGGAAATCAGACAATGTGCGTTACAGACTGCCGTCTGCACGCACGCTCTCTGTGGACAAACAACCACTGCTCTCCCTTCACGATTGTAGGATTTCGCCGTGAGCTGGCATTTCTTCTCCTTTCCCTCTTGCTACCCACACACACGCACACACACACATACATGCACCTTTTCTTACACATCTGACGGGGGATAACATGGGACACAGCGCCGCTTTGCCCCTTGTTATCTACCATTAGACACATGTTTGATACATTGAATTGGGTGAACGCAGAGACGCCGACCCCCAGGCAGCGCTATCTTGCCTTTGTTCTAACCTACACTGCGGTCATATCTGCTATTTGGTTATCACGTGACTCCATCTTGCGAGATCACGCCTGCTGTCCTTGAGATCGCATGTCGTCATCTCACGAGATCACGCCAGTCACCCCAATTCTCACGCGACGTCATCTCACAGATCACGGTTGCCATCTTGCTCACACACCCACAGAGACACACACACACCCATCTACACTCCCGTACTCACACACACACACAAGCACGCTCCAACTTTCATGTGTTTTCATTGTACATAGCTGTATTATTGCTTAGTTAGTATTAGATTTTAGGAGTGATTTATTGATCAAAGCATTTGCTAACTTGTTAACTTTGCTATTGTTTAATAAACACTGTTATATCTTTAAAGAGAAGTCTTTTGTAATTACTGTGCTCATTTATTGTGAAAAGTGGCTGATTGAGAGAGTCAGAGCTCGAATTCAAACCTTCATTGTTCACTTGTGGATGCTGATATCCCTCAGACATTAGCATCCCAAGTGAACCTTGTTTATGAGACTACCTTATTGTTTGGTTATTGGTCCCGGGTTCCGGGTGGTGCCCCGTATTATTAATTTATATTAATAATTAAATTTTTTATTAATTAATAATTATCTCTGATAATTAACTATTCCTAATAACCAAGCAGCTTACAATCAACGACCCAACACTTCTCAGTTACTAACTCCAGCCAAGGGTTTAAAGTAATATCTAATTTTGATTCACAGGGTTGACATTAAGGCTTGTCCGCTTGTCTGGGACAAGTGGTGGTAGTGACACTGTCAGTCATCATTATTAAATGTCAGAAGGATGATCAATGATTAATCTATAGAGCTCATATTGAAACAGACTTTACAAAGTGCTTCGCAATTCAAGATCAAAAGAAAAGATCATTAACAGGGAAGTAATGGCGTTAATAAAATTCATAAATCAAATCATTCATATGTTGACACTTTTGGATGCTTTCAACTGTTTGTTCGTCTGAATTCTGCATTCACAAACAAAATGAAAAAAGTAAATTATTGTCATTTTTACCTGGACAAGTGACTTTTGTGTCTGGATATGTGAAAGGTAAATTTACTTGTCCAAAGGACAAGTGCCTCAAAAAGTTAATGTCGAGCCCTGATTCAGTACCTGTTGTTATGTTTAGCCTTGTTCCTCTACCATCATTCATATAGACCAAATCCCTATCATCCACCAAATCTTCAATTACCTTTCCATTTGTATGTGAACACCCCCCCTCCCCACATTGTACTATGAGTATTGGAATTTGCACACTATATTACTTTATGTCTGTTTTGCCCTTGTATCCTTAGTAGGCTATCCAAATCCAACCTTTTGCATGAACTGTAATAGTGAATTATAACCACCTCCTCCCCTTTTTCCCACACTTTCAACACGATGTATTCCTGATCATGTCCCTTTTCCAGTACCCTATATTCCTTAATATATTTTGTTTGATGAACATAGCACAACCTCTTCCTCCCCCATTATTTCTGTCTTTCCCTATGAATGTAATCTAGTCTAAAGTTGGTTTTAACCAGGTTTCCTGAACACATACCACATCCAGTTTTACAGCCATTTCTTTAATGAAATGCTTGAATTCCTGGCCATTGGCCAGTAAGCTCCTGGCATTCCATTGTAAGAGAATTACCATAATTAGTTTTAACCAACCCATGATGCTTCCTGGCTTGACTGATTGGTGAGGTTCACCCTCAATTTTTCCCATGTCAGTCCCACTAATCCTAAATGATTCACTACTGCTTTCATAACTAGCTGAATTTCATCATTTTTTGGCTTTATTTCAGCCATACTGTTAATCACTCTTGCAATGAAGGTTAGTAAATCCCTTTTGTCCACATAAGTCCTGTCATTTGTTCCTTGTTGTAGCTCTCAAACCCCCATTGCTCCTTGTTCATTAGTAGCATTGTTCTGTTCTCTTGACAGCTTCTGCATAAGTGATCCTTCTTTCCACTTTACTTTTTGGATATTAATCTCCTGTCTCATAACCACACACCTACCATATGCCACATTATGGGCTCCTCCACAGTTGTGTGTCCAAATCTTTGACCATTAAAGCACCTTAATGGTTTTGGTACATATACTCTCACCAGGTAACTCATAAAATCCAGGAATACTTTCTTTGACACACACTCTCTTTCATATTCAATCAATACTGTTTCACCATCCTTTTTCACACCTTCTTTTGTTGTTTTCAGTCTTTGTGCATTCATTATTTTTCTTCCTTTGAAATTCCTCTTTAGTTCCTCCACACCTACACTCACTGGCACCCTCGTGATCACTCCTTTACACCCACCACCATTTCATGCTCCTACCCTCCCTGTGTTCTGAGTTTGTCACACCACAAAAAATGTGTATTTAACCACCCAGCTAAATTTGAATGATTAAAAAAGTATATAAAAGTATATAAAATTAGGTTTCAAAATCGTAGAAAAATAAGCAGTCTTCTCTGCTCTGAATCACTGGAAGCGCTGAAAGCATGGCCCAACTGAACAGCTTCCGAGTTAACAACACTCATACCAAACTCCTGTATAAAAATACACAATTTAAAATAGGCCTTATTTGTAGGTGTAATGCAAGCAACATGGATGATATTTTAAGAATAAAGTTAAAAATTACTTTAAGAGCCACTGTTTAATTTGCCACATATTTTGTAGGTAAATGTGGACTTGTTTCAGTAAAAATGTTAATAATCGATCCATCACCAGTCATTGTAATGTTAAATTGTCATTTTTTTCTATGGAGTTCGCTACACTTAACGTTACTCACTTCTCTGCTGAAATGTCCTTGGCGGCTTCATTGGAGCAAAAGCCTCTCTAGCCGTGCTTTTGATGAAGTGCTGCCCAGCAATGCTCTCCCTCTGCCCAGGGACCTCCCAGCCTTACAGCCAGTGCTAAAGCTGAAGCCGCTGGTGGCTCCACCCATCAACAGACGCCTCAGCTGGGTTTAAAATAACTCCTTGAGCACTAACATTGAAAATGGCCCCATTCACCAGTAATAGCGGATTATCCAAAGTGAATCCCAGTTGTCTCTGATGAAAGTTTGTAAAACTACCCGGTGTAAAAATAGTAACCATGAGTATTTGTGCTGTAGTGTTTATATAGTGGTGAAGGTGCTAGTAACTCCTCTATGTCATTGATCCACCATTTCAGGCCTGCCCAAAAAATCCTGAACACAGAAATGGTGAAAAACAGTTTAACGCTTTAACTCCACAATTCAGTACTACATAGTAATTATTTTCTAATGTATAATGTGTTTAAAAACAAATCTCTCATTTTCCTTTACACAGACTTTACGTTTTCCTCTCTATTTTGGTTTGAGTGCTATCTCAAGCTGTTCTTCATTTGCACATCTCACCAATAGGTTGTCATCATTAAGGACCTTTACATATAGTATCTCCCCTATCTTACTTGTCAGAGTTGTTGTTAGCATAAATGGATTGACTTTCTTCATGTCTTCTTGAGCCTTTTCATTAAATCTTATTTTGACAATACATTTCTCAGGTCTCTCTCTCTGAACTTGCTCATGCCTTTCTTATTTTTTTATTCCCTTTTGCTTGTTTGCCTTGATTTTCGTTCTTCTGTCCCCTCATTTTCCTCTTGTTTTCCCCATCTCTTCCCTCATCATAATCCATTTCTGCCCAACTGCCTACCTCTGATCCATTAACGGAGCAGTCATGCTCAACTGCCACCAAGAAAGTACCTTCGACTTAATTTGAATTTCCAGAATTTTGATGATTATTATTTCTTCGTTCACGTCCTGTTGATGTCACTGCCATCTCTCCTCTCCTGCCACTTTCACCGTGCTCTCCAAGGAGCTCTTCTCCCTCTACCATTCTCTTCCTTACATATGGCCAATTACCACAGGTGGCACTGACTGATACCTACAGTAACCAATCAAACAAAATATCTGAAACTAAAGGCACAACTTGTGTTTTTTTTTTTTTTTATTTAGTGTTGGGCCTCAACCATGTGGTCAGACAAAGGCAGGCCTACATGTAAACCCTGAAGCCTGGCCACAAGGTTGCTTTGTCCTGAAACAAAGAAAAGAGTGCCAAAAGATCCCTCAAACAAAAGAGCAGCATCAAATGCTGCTCTCACAGACTCCATCTCCCAGCATGCTCCTCACTGTTCGCACCTTGGTGTTAAATCCGGGGAATTCCCAAACTTATTGGTGGAGATGCTCCAACACCAGGGGAAGTCATGGTCACGCAGCCGTGATGTCAATGCAGCTTTAAGTGCCAGCTGCACACAGATATCTTTGCCTTCCCACAGTAGCTGCTTCCCCGTGAGCTATTTTACTACAGAGGTAACACACTCCTGCCAATCCCAACATTAGTTTACCCCATTATTTTCCTTCAATATTGTTTAGAACTGTTTATTTTAACTAATTTGTAACTACTTTTTCAACTATTTACATCCTACCTTATTTATTTGTAATATATATATATATATATATATATATATATATATATATATATATATATACAGTATATTACTAAATTATCTTAATCTCTCAGTTAACCATTTTTTTCTTTCTTTATTAAACTAAATACTTTAAGTTTAATTATCTTACTGAATGATTTTCATCTAATTTCATTAGGAATGTTCCAACCAATATCCCTATAGGAATTATGTTTATATTAGATGACACTGCACCTCACGATTTAGCAAAGCAGAAAGATGAGGGTGTGGAGGTGAGGGTGGTGGATGGGCATGTAACCCCAACCTATAATGCATTCACATGAAACTATTCTTTGACAAGTTATTAACATTTTGTGTAGGTTTATATTTTGTTTTCTGCATTATTGACCCTAAAATTTGAGAAAATAATTCTATCTCCGAGATTCTGTCTCAAAAAACTTTCTCAGACTTGGTGCTAAAAGATTCCATCTACAAAGCATCAGCATCAGTGCTTGGAATGTAGACAGGAGGACAAATCAGGTTTTGCCTCTTTACCGTGTGACCTCACTGCTCTGTGACAGGAGCTGAAAATATCATTAAATGTTGCTCAGTCTTAAACTCAATCTAATAATCCCAAAAAAAGTGAGCTCTCACAGTTAGAAGGTTCTATCAGAAAATCACCTGATCGCAAAAACCCCATTTAAAAATGTGATAGGATTTTGATATTACATATTTAGACAAATAAAAGAGAACTATATCAGTTTTGCTAACTAGGATGTCAAAACGTTGAACCTCAATAACTCAAAACCACTTGGAATGCAGATAGAACCTTATAATTATAAGATCATGAAATGTATTTTGCTTATTGTTACTAGACTTGGATGTTTGAGATTCACTGTGCAGAATGTTGTGCAGTTTGACACTAGAAGGCTGTTTCCATTGAAGGGGGAAAGTGCTGAACAGGTAACTTTTTGGTGGTAAAACCATATGAGACACAAAATATTATTCCAAGCAGTTTATATTTGTAATGTCATACACCATGTTTGGGAGGGGTCTTTAACTATATCACAGTTGCAATGTACAGAAAAAAATAAAAATGTTGTCATTTAATGTATTCCAGGGCTTTTGCTAAATCATCCTATACCAGTGTATTTGTCTGATGATAGGTTTGGAATGTGGCACTAGAGGAAAGTTAGTCACTAGCTGAAAAAAAAATTTAAATAGTGACCAACTTGCTTCAAATGTTCCAAGCACAGCAAATGTAAACGCCTTCTTTAAAATAGCAGTAGAATCACTATTGAGACATATCACTGGATGATAGAACAACATCAATGTATTTAACAGGAAAAATGTTATTAATTATTGATTTCATAACTACTGGTAATTACTGTTTTTTTCCTTTACAGGATATTTAGACAGATAAAGAATAAGAAACATCGTGGGTAAATTGTAGTAGAGGTGACTCAGCCCATCAAGGTCACATCTTGTGCATGTGGATGTTTGTGCTCTGTGTTGGGTTGTAAGCATATTCAGCAGGTCAGAGTGACAGTGGGATAATCCAAGCTGACAGGGCAGCAGAGCAATGGAGAACCACCATGCCAGCCCATTACGCAACACAGGGCATCTCAGCTTCAACAGCTACTTCAAAGTGACATGATTATACAACGTCTGGTAGTTTTCATTTCTCTCTCTCTCAAGTGTGTGTGTCTGAGAGAGAGTGAGAGAAACAGAAAAAAAATCTAATTAGAATCTGTTTTGACATTATCGTCTGATGTACTTCACCAAATATATTTGTATTTAATTCAGGAACACTGTCTAGGGGGTGAACCAAAGTGGTGATGATATTAGCTGATTCTAATCTGAGCTTCAAACGCTGTGCCATAATGCTTTCAAGATGGACTATCAGAGGCACAACTTGAAGTTCTTCAAAGGAAAAAGTTTCCTTATCAAAATATTCTCTGCTAAAATTAACTGCAAAAACATGAGTCAAGTATTTCACAAGCTGCAAACATGATGTAATAACAGGGATATTTATATAGATTTATGGATATGGGTTTCATGTAAAGTCAATTTGTTCATTTTGAAATCCCCCCACTTGTGTCAATAATTACTGTCCAGATTTTCACAAGAGCTGTGGATGTTTATGATCCCCAGATAATTAATTCTAATTCTAATGTTAACCTGTGGGCCTTTCCTCCAGTGCCACTGTAAGGTTCATGTTCATATAAAAAGTGAAAATCTATTGGGCAGGTTGCCATTAAATCATCACCTTTGAAATTGATATGGTGAATGGGTTAGCTTATTTACACATCCAGCAGACATAGAGCAATATTTGCATTAATTGTTGTCATATTTCTGTCCACCTGTCCATTTACTCTTCTTTTATATCTGTTTAGATCTTCACAATTCCTGAGGGAAATATTTAGCTCTTTAGCAATTAAATGATCCACTATGTTCACCAGCTCATTGCTAACTTTGCCTGCTGTTTGGTGCTGAGTAGGTAGAGTACATACATATGCCCAGAACACCTCCAAAGGGAGGTGTCCAGAAGGAATCCTAACCAGATGCCCAAACCACCTCAGCTGGCTCCTTTTGATGATATGTAGCAGTCGCTCTACTCTGAGCTCCCTCTGGATGTCTGAGCTCCCGGCCCTATCTCTAAGGCTGAGCCCTACGGTGGAAACTCAGCAGTCCACGGTTTTCCGTCAAAGAACTATGGGCTCAGACTTCAAGGTACTGATTCTCAGATTCTTCAGATCTTGTCCATTTAAATCACAGAATCGGAGACAAGGGACAGCCCTGACGGAGTCCAACATCCACTGATGTTTGATTTCCTGCGGACACAGGTCTCACTCCAGTCATGTAAGAGCCGAACAGCCCTGGTTCTCCAAGTCCACAAAGAACATATAGACTGGATCTGGAAACTGCCATGATCCACTGTTTGATGACCAGGACAGAATCTGCGTTGTGCCTCCTGAATCTGAGGTTTGACAATCGGCCAGAGCCTCTTTACTAGCACCCTGGCAAAAGCTTTCCTTGGGAGGCTGAGTAGTGTGATCCCCCAATATTTGGTGCACCCCCTCCAGTTCCCCTTTATAAAAATTGGAACCACCACCTTGGTCTGCCAGTCCACAGGCACTTTCCCCGACCTCCATGCAACACTGAAGAGAGGTGTCCAAGAATCATCACCTTATCATGGTGGAGAGGTTTGCATGTCCCTGGGACCTTGGGAGCTGTGTTGTCGGGCAGCAATGGCCCCTAAGTGGTGTCTCCCAAGGCAAATTGGTCCCACGTTAGGGTCCAGACTGAGATAGATTCATTGACATCAGTGAAGCAGCATCTTTGGAGTGCAGGAACCTCACCAAGAGAGAGACTGGGGCACCCTCCTAGAGGTAAGCCTGGGGGAGGAGCTTACCGGCAAGCATCTGCCCATAGAAGTGACATGGAGCCACTGCTCTGTGGGCCCACCACCGGCAGGGATAGGCATTGGTGGTGGTAGGGGAGTCTGCTGGACAGACCTGGTAAACCTAAATGTGCAGTGAAGGTGAACTTGGGACGCCTGGTGGAAGAAGACCTTGAGGTCTTCAAGGACAGGGAATTTTGTCCTGTATCCCGTGGGAGGTTGGGGACATGGAATCCAAGTGGGCCAAGTTCAGTTCCTCAATTGTGGAGGCAGCTGCTTGGAGTTGTGGCCAGAAGGTCATTGGTGCCTGTCACGGTGGCAACCTAAGAACCCGCTGGTGGACATCAGTGGTGAAGGAGACTGTCAAGCACAAGAGGGAGGCCTTTCAGGCTTGGCTGGCCCAGGGGTCTCCTGAAGCAGCAGGAGGGTTCTGGGGGGCCAGAAGGGTGGCAGTTTCAGTGTTTGCTGAAGCAGAAACCCAGATGTGGAAGGAGTTTGATGAGGCCATGGAGAAGGACTTTCAGTTGACGTCGAAGAAGTTCTGGCAAACCATCAGATGACTCAGCAAGGGGAAGCAGGGCTTAGCATAGGCTGTCTTCAGCAGAAGAGGAGAAGTGCTGACCTTGACTGGGGACATTGTCGGGTGGTGGAAGGAACACTTTGAGGAACTCCTGAACCCAACTGAAATTCCCTTTGTGGAGGGGGCAGAATTGGAGTGGTGGCCCCATTCCACTCACTTTCAGTCAGGTCTTGACTAATGGTGATGTATTTAAAGCACCTGATTCAAGAAAAATCTGTTAAAATGAAGTGAAATTCAATGTGCCATTATCCTGTAATTGCCATTCATGGCCACTGTAGATAAAAAGTTATACAACAGAACATTGAAAGTGTCCAATAATGCCCTACATTGTGATGTTAAGAAATGCTGCATGTGCAGATGCAACACATTCCTATCACTTGTTCCTTGGCTCATGGCCTAACTTTCTGCCGGGTTTCATTTAAATCAATTAATTAAACTGACGAACAAATGAGACCAAGATCCTAGCTAACTTCCTTGGCAAAGGTAACAGCAATGCAGCAGGACATGATGTTAGATTCCAAAATCTATATCTAGAATTCTGTATTGATATTTCAGGTTATTTTTTCCTTCCTTTTCAGTTCCTGGTTGAAAATTAAAGACACCACAACAGAAGTAGAACATTCTCTATTTTTACCTTGGCTGCTTTATTGATGGAGTTTATAAAGGTGCAGTTAAATTACTTTCCCCCCCCAGCTGGCCTGCTGACCATAAATGCAGTTCTGAGAGAAGACTTGCCCCCACTGCAGCAACCCTCTCACTAGTGCCCTGAGAAAATTTCCTCATTATAAATTAAATATGACAGAATGCAATGTTTGGGAATTCTGCTGTGTGTCTTATTTTACTCAGCCCACTGGCATTCAAACTGCTAAAGAAAAATATATTTTGCTCATTTAGCTCATGGTTATATTTAATACATGTTTTTTTTCTGAATGTTTGATTGGTTGGCATTTTGTTGATTTAACTAAAATTTATGCTCATGTACAGTATGTTTATTAAGGGGGATTAGCTCTCTCCGCAGAATCCTTGTCACTGCTGGGATTCTGCTGGGAGGCTTTTCCACCAAATCTATAACCATTTGCCATAATTAGTGGAATTACTTGACATTAATGTCTCTGCCTGAAATATGTTAGCTAACTCTATTAGTTTGTGGGGTTACAGGTTACGTGTTCTGGAACATACGCTGCTTGGAGGCTGGTGTACACTGTTCTCCAAGATGCTACTATATTCATGTGCAAGGTAATGATGGTGGTCCTGCTCTTTATTAGATGTGGGGAAGTTTACCTGAGATTACTTTGTTCCTCCCCATCTTTAAAGTCTTTTCATCTGTAAAGGTGAAAAACCTCAACAACGTTAAGTTAAAAAGAAATAAGTTTCTATTATAATAATGTATAGTACTAGCGCTAGATAGCTCCACCAGCAATACAAAAACAATATTGCTCATTATAATCGCTTTATGCCCCATTCATGTCATATTGGAATTATTGTAATTTATGACTAACTAATTAGCTGACATGAGAATCTTCCCCATTTCTACTGTCCATCCCATATGACATGAACCTGGCATGAGCTGCAGTCTTTTTTCCATCATTACACTGCACTGAGTTTTCATGTTACCATGTAGCCATTACTGTAAATGCATGTTTAAGACCTCTTTGCAGGGTTCTTATTTCCATACACATCAGCTGAGAGTTTCCAAACAAGCCAGAGTTAATTTGCAAGCTAGCTAATGCTAATGAAAACTGCCAATGACAGTTGTCTTCTCAGCCAGCAAAATTGGTCAGTGAACAAAAATAAAAAGTGTTTTATGCACATCTGTCTGAAACGAAGTACCCATATTTTTAAAATGTACAATAAATTATAAAATACAATGCAAAATAAAAGTGGTAAATTGGCCACCACCATCACGATATAACAAAAGTGTCACAGCAGCAGTAAGTATGGGAGGCAAATCTTAGCAAAAGGCTAATTTAGAGTCTCCACTTGGACACAACCCACACACACATACAGGGAGAGCATGCAAACTCCACACAGAATGGCCTGTGGATTTCAACCCAAGACTTTTTTGCTTTGAGGTGACAGTGCTAACCACTGAGCTACTACACCGCCTCATGGTACAAAATGGCTGCTCAAACTGATGACACTAAAGCCAGTCACAACTGAAAAACTAGATACAGAGCAAATTTACACAATGAAAGTGATTTTTGGGAACAAAATCAGAGGTGACATCATCAATTCTTTTAGACATCTAAGACGTAGATTAGACGTAAATAAGTTTGAGAGGAAGAGTCTAAAAGCAAGGAAGTCATCACTAAGAGACAACTAACCAAGAACCTCTCCTAGAGTCCTGTGATTTTCTGCAGTTTATTTAGTGAAGCATTAAAGTTAAAACGCTTTCAGTGTTGAAGCAGATGCATCAATCGCCAGATATCACACAGGTCAGAGCAGGCCAAGCGCACCAAGCCATTTTGTGTGATCGCTCCCTGCACAGAGCCCACTAATAATTTAGTAGGAGAAAGAACAGTGAATGTACTAGCAACCCTCAGTCCTGACTTTAGGACAATGTGCCAGAATTGCTGCAGTCTCTGAGGGCTTAGTACTTGATAAAGGTGTTGGTATTTTTCCTCATCTTAGCCAGTATTCTTATGTATCGATTTGTGTTTCTCTTTTTTTTCCTTTTTTTTGCAGGATTCTGCTGGGGTTTGACCAAATGTTTCCTTTAATTAATGAGGTTGTCAGAAACAGCCAATTATCTGCAGCTGTCTGCAGTTAGAGAGCCTTACCATCCCCCAGCAGTAATTGGTCAACACCTGCAATAAATATACCTGGTGGACTCACCTGTGGACGCAGGAGGTTATAGAAGATACAGAAACAGATTAGATATGAGCAGAGTGTGCTTCACCATAGAGAGGAATTAGTGTGAAATTACTGGACAGAAACTGTTTAAATAAAAATGATGCCATATTGTTTATTTAAATTAATTGATTATACATTTGGAAATTATATCATGTCTTTTCTTTTTTTGAGCATTTTGAAATTGTGATTTTTGTGGTTTCTGTGAATTAAATATACATGTGGAACATGCTTAATTCTGAGAGAAAACCAGACAAAGATATCATTTGTAGTATTTAGTTGGACAACTTATTCTCTTAATAATCACTTCGGGGGATAATCAGCAGCTTTTTTTCCTCTTTAGGTTTTATCACTGGAGGCATTTTCTGAACTGTTCTCGTGACAAAAGGACTTCATTTGGATTTAAATGGGCTTTATATGATTATATCAGTAATTTTCTGAATTATGACCAAAAGTTTAGATTTACTACTTGCTGACCACTACTTTTTTAGCTAAGTAATGGAACATGAGAGTGCATGTGTATATGTGCGTGTATGAGCTACTGAAATGATTTGACTTGAGGTTTAATGCATCATCTTTCTGAGGTGTTCACTTACTGCAGTCCACAAAGGTTACATCAACACTGTAGCTGTACAATCAAAATAATTTGTGTATTCCTTTTTAAACCTTAAAACCATGGGTGTTTTGCAAGACATTTCTACATAGTAGAGACCAGGTTCATTTTTTTTCCTCATTATGATCATTATGATGCCAAAAAATGTACTTTAAAAACATACAACTTTTAATGTCCCCTATTATGTACATCAATGAACATCACTATATAGTGGTCATTCATTGTGTGTACTGTGCCCAGAAGTGCAATGTTTTTGTGTCAAGCTCATGTCCTCAGAGCTAGCATTGTCATACTCATGCAGTTCTGATTCACCTCTTGGCACAAAAATGGAATCACATCAGTTGCCACATCTTCACTTTCAGAGTCAGTGTTATAAAAATCTTAAAATAAAATGAAATGTTGCTCCAAAGTGAACCTTGTTTCATGTTACTGTGACAGAAAGCAAAGATGGTGAAAGAAATGTCTTCTCCTTTGTATGTGCACTAATTCATAGTGAGTGAGGGCCATATTCTGTCACACAAGATGAGGCCAAACTGGAAAACACAACATTATCTGCTACTCCATGCTACCTGCATAGTGTGAGGGGAAAAGAACAGTCTTGCATATCTTGGAACTTATATCAAAGATAAATCTTTTAAAGAAATATTGTCCAAATTGTTTTGCATTTTGATACCAGAGAATTTGACACAGTTTGAGCACAGGGAGCTGATGGCTTTACTGAATAGAATGAATGATTTTTAATGGGATTTCATCTGATACTGTAGCCTCAGAAATTCTACATTCAGCTTTAGATGCATCTGTCTTAGAGATGGGATTGCTTAAAAAAAAACAAAGAGTGGAGGTGGAGATAAAAGAGGAGAGAGGAGGAGATAATCATTGTTGTGATCACTCAGATCAGATGCTGGCAGCTAGCATTGGCTTGAACAATTCAGTGGGGGTGGTCAGCTAAACACAAAGCTGAAGCACTTAGCCACACAAATGCATGCACAAACACATAGAGAGAAATGGTGGGACTCAGCCAGTCTCTGGGGGAATATCCTGATTAAGGCCTGTTACCAATATGCTCCAATATTGGCTGAGGATTGTGGATAATGTATCTGGGGAAGCAGACACAATGTACTAATGGCTTTGATTAAGACGAAAGGCTAAGTGAGGAGAGGGACAAAATAAAGCCTTCATGTGGATCAATGGAGAGGAGGATTTGGTTGGCCACAGATGTGTTAATTGGAATTATGTTGGTAATGAGCTGAATCATTTCCTTTGAGCTTCTCATGGAAGCTCTGAATCCATCCATCAACAGCCAAAGACATAGAATCATACCCCCCCAACCCCCAAAATTATTTTATTTGACATGATTACATTAATTATAGCAATAATGACATAGTTTAGGTCTGCTGTAAGAACTCTTGAGGCTGATTTTATACCTCAAGTGTCAAGTGATTAATTGTCCTTCCTCAGAACTTCCTCACACTGATTTTTGTGTTTATAAATCAGTGATGAGTGCATGTTGTTCAAACCAACTCAAGTACAGTTGCAAAGTTTGTTTAGAGGAAGAAGGGACAGGGGAAGGTGGTTGGTCATCCGCTCTAATAGAGTAAGGCAAATACAAGGAGGATCCCGGCCTGTCAGGCAGATGAAGGAGACTGGCCATGAACTGCGTTTACCTCTGGATGCTAATGTTTAGATGATCTGCTCCACCGCATCCATCCACACATCAATCACCAGGACACTCATACCAGCCCGCTGAATGTTTAATAGTCACTTTCTATCACCCTCTGTATCACCCTCTGTATTCTTCCCAAGATCTTTTTTTTCCTCAGTGAATAATCCCTCATCCAATCACAGCTGAGAAACACATACAGTATGACTTTACCTGTGACTTTACAAAAAAGAGCAGAACAGGTGTGCAGCACTTGTCGCTTATTCTCTAAAAGTTTTGGCTCATCATCAATACTTAGATCCTTGTCATTTTAAAGCAATAAAGTCCAGCTCCCCATTATCCTGCAAAGTATCCCTGGAAGTTTGGTGAAATAATTTTACCAAAATAATGATACAACCCAGAAAAGCTCGATTTTAAGAGGGCAATTATTCAAGCAGCTTCAGGAGTGGCAGATAAACCATTGTTTTATTTTATTTTCAGATAAATGTGACCCCAAAATAAGCACCAACAAAAAGAACTAAAGAAGGGAATGAATGGCCAGCCAAACTTGAGAGGAAGGTAGGCCACCCAGGGCTCACTGCACAGTGAGCAGTTAGGCCTGGATTCTCTCCCTAAACTACCACACCAAAATAAAATAATAAACAGAAACAAAGCGACAAAAACACTGCATCCATCACCCCAAAATTAATATTAAGAGCAACTAAGTCTGGTCACATTGCAGGCCACAGCCACTGCTGACTCCAGGAGGAGAGAGAGATTGGACAGAGAAAGCGCCATTTTTCTTTGTTGTTTAAAGGTTTGCCAGACCAGATACACCTGAAAGAAAAACACAGTACAAATGCAGGGTATACCCAGAAGGAGGAGAACATAATAACTCTGCCCTAAATTACTGAAATATGTCTACTGGGAAAAAAAAATACACAATTCTTTCAGAACAAATTATAATGGAAATAACAGTTTGCAGGCATGACAATGTGTCAGCTAAAACACTATCCCTGCCACAAATATGTCTGACTTCCACACCGAAGCCCTGCAGTCGCAAACTCCAACTCATTAACCTTTTTGTTTTTATTCCGCATCCTATGCAAAAACACCTGAGGAGGATTGTGATCCGTATGAATGGGAAAGTTACACAAACCGACTTGAAGCCATGAACAACACAACACCCTTATTCAGGGAAGAATACTACTTCTGACGCCAGTGAAATTCCTTTGAAAAATAATAAACTGGATATTTTACCCCATCAGACCTCTCATGGAGAAGGACAGCACCCACACTGAGATTGCTCACATCAATGACTGAGATGCTGTGAGCACAGGTGCATTCAGGAGAAGGTTTTTTTTTGTTTGTTCAAAAGCAGACTGGCAAGCATCAGACCATTTAAAGCACACTTTAGCTTTTTAGTTGTTTTTATAAAAAAGTTGTATAGGAACCAACCATTGCCAGATAACAATGCAGCTCAGTTGAAGTTGGAACTGGGAAATCCACAATATTCAATTCAATTTTATTTATTTATATTGTGCCAAATCATAACAAGTTATCTCAGGGCACTTTTCATATAGAGCAGGTCAAGACTATACTCTTTAGCCTCCAACATTGTTTGCAAAGGACAAACTTGACCTCCCCCTACAACTTTTCCAAGATAGGTCACTGTTGGCTGTCCAAATTCACATTTCAACAGGTTAACAGTCAAATTTGCAGTTGCAGTTATTTAGAACATCAATGATGATACAGCAGATGATCTGAATAAAAGAGAACAACATGCCATGTGAGTTACTAATGACAACCAAATCATCATACATGGCCGAATGAAGATAGTCTTTCTAACTCCTAACAAACAGAAGAGTCTGAGAAATAAAGCACATTCACTGTAATATGATGACTGGAAAAACAAAAGGAAGTCAAATTTTCATGCAAACATCTATCACCAACAAATGAGCTATTGCTAGTCAGAAAAAAAGATCCAGCTGTTTTTTTTTAAAAATACCGGGCCTTTTAAAAAAAAAAATGAAACTATATTTGTGACCTGTTTTTTTTTTTCTTCTTCTTTCTTTAAGGTTTATGTCTTCAGTAGAAACTAATGGACTTCTGCTCAGTACCACAGCGTGTGTCCTAATACTTTCCTACTCCCCTACTCCAACACATTGCTGGTTTTGATCCTCTCATTGTATTTTTGACATTAAAAAACAGAATATCACCAAGCTATCCTTTAACCTGTGACAGCAGCCTAGTCAAACACTGATCACACTGATCAAACATTCAGAATGAGTTCATTTTCCTGCATCAGAATTCCTTCACTAAGGACTGGCATGTTTCTAGTAGGGTTGTTAAATATCAGTGAAACCCATATAATAATATTAATAGGAATATTTCTCAGATATTAATTACGATATGGCTGATGCATTCAAAATCTTAAAATTAGTGTTCGATACAATGAAATGCACTCCAGTGGTATGCAACTCATCAGTTTGGACAATAGAATCACAATATGATGATAACACAATATAATCACATCCCAATAAGATTTTGCTTAAAGTAAAAAAGAAAGTTTATAATACTGAATTATCACTCAGCTTTAGTTTCTTGATTAAGAGCAATTGCTCCAGCTGATGGGAACTTGCTAAAGCTTTTTAGTTACATGGTATTTTACAATGAACTGAGGATTAAAACACAATTACCTAACAACAAAGCTGTAACAAGACTGACTGATTGCTTCTGTATTAACATATAGTTCTTTTACAATCTGATAGTTCATTGTTATTCTAATTCGCACCATTAAAATGTTATGGCCAGTAATCAAACTCCCTGTGGGGAAATGAATGTGAAATTTATGCACTCTATACATTGCATCATTATTCCAGTGAGGATTTAGAATCCAGCTGCCTGAGGTTTTAATGCTCACTCATATCTTTTCTGCTAGAATAAGTGTCAGTGACCCCTTTTTGCTAATTAGGATTACATAATTACACAAGGCCTCCCGCATCTCCACTCAGGGTCCCATCCTCCCTTTTTAAGAGGCTCAACATTGTAAATTAATTTGTATTCAGTGCAGCTCTGCACCAGGCTCTATCTGCTGCAGGCCCTGATCAATTGGGTGGCTGCATGTTGTGAGGAGGATCAATGGGTTACATGTTTGTATTAATAGATATAATCAAGAAATTGATCAGGCATAACTGTAATGTACCCTCAGTGATAAATGCTTTGCCCTACGGAAAAGTTCATTGTGGGTGGTATTGACTTCACTGATGGGGCCCTCCAGACCCAAGAGTAAAAATAGATAAGGAAGGGTGGGGGTGGGGGAGTTCAGTTGTAGTACAATGAGAAATGTGGAGAGCAAAATGAGAGTGTGAATGGTAATAATGAAAGTGCTGGCTCTCAGACAGGCCAT
Organism: Scomberomorus guttatus; assembly: GCA_038419695.1. Taxonomy (NCBI): domain Eukaryota; kingdom Metazoa; phylum Chordata; class Actinopteri; order Scombriformes; family Scombridae; genus Scomberomorus; species Scomberomorus guttatus. Next base: position 5,371,060 of record CM076445.1, read on the forward strand.
CTTACCTCCATCAGTGCCAATTTATTTGCTGCTGTTTCATCATTGTCTAATGCAGAGAGTTCAATCACAGCGTGGACATTCTTAACCTCAACTAACACTCATTTAAGCTCATACATCTTTTCAAGGGAACATAATTTGTTCTAAATTATTTCGAAAGTGATCAAACATTGTCAGCCGAAGTACAGAAGCAGAGGTATTTTAAAAGAAGAAATATCCTGTCTTCACACTTATAGTTATTGAGTCGCAGTTAGTCTAGACATTATTTTTCAGTTGATGCACACTATTTGACACACTGTACCTTTTTTATCAGATCTTTCTATAGCAACCTGTGTCATTCTCAGTTGATGACAGATTATCAGTCTGACAAGCTGCCAAAATGAACAAAATCCAAAACACCTGCCTAGTTCAAATAAAACATACTGTATGACACATAGTACTTAAGTGCTTACTGTCCCGCTAATGACAAGTGAAAGCACAGTGACATCAGTCTATTGAAGAATTTGTCCAGTGCAAGATAGGTCTCAAACTCCTGGCCAGATTACCATGAAATTTTGCATGATTGGTGACACTCTCCCTCCTCAAAATTCTGTTTTAATCTTCATTCTCCTCCTTATCTACTCTGTTATTTTCTCTGTGCTTACATCATATTAGATTTCTTACCTTTCATTTTTGAAATAATCTTGGTTCTAGGGGGGTAGCTTTTGCTGTTGCCTTGTTAGCTAGCTTATTAGTTTAGTTTTTAGTCATCCACAGTTAACATTGCTCTCTTCTCTAACTTCACTACGATGCTTTGTGCTAAATGTTTCACTCTAGCAGATGGTGTTTCTTCTAGAGAGACGAATCCATAAGTTAAAACAGCTTATCTCTGCTAATGTTACTTTAGATGTTATGGGCACTCCAGATAGCTTTAGCCCAAGTCCTGTTAGCGGTAACACAATGTGCAGTTACACCCTGTTCATAGTCCTGTTGGCCAGCATGCCTCTTCTACCTCTGCAGGCAGGGTTAAACAATGCACACTAGTAATAGGCGACTGCATTACCTGCAATGCTGATTTGACTTGACTGTGGATACTACTGACCCCCAGAGGATGACTCCTAAAGATTTCAGAGACCTCTTGGCCATTAACTCTAGCATCACCATCAGGTCCAGGACTAACATGATGATGATGTCTCAGATATTGATGGTCCCCCAGATGATGAATCTTAATAATTTTGCTGTCCCCTAACCTTTGTCTAGCACCCCCACAACGCCAAAATTTCTACTTGTGCATGATGCATGATGAATAACAATCTAATGGAAAGACTGCCATGAAATGTCGTGAGCACATTCCTGTTATCCAGAGATGGAACCCTTTCCATTTTGGACACTCCATTTCCTTTTGCAAATGTCAACTGTGCACACAAGATAACTCGCCATGAAATGTCCTGAGCACATTCCTGGATTAGAATTATATCATTTCTTACTTTTACTCTGAAATCTTTTGTTTCTGAGACCATAGCAATCTTCAATGCTGGAGCTTTTTTTAATGCTTCCAGGAAGGTTGGGAGCAATATGTCAATGCTCCACAGAATGAACTAGTGGAGTTTGCATTAGGTCACTGAACACAACTAGTGCAATAATGTCTACTTCATATGTGCTTCTGTCATAACTACATTACCTCCTCTTGACTCTGAAGGCTGGAGAAACATCATATTACTGCTCAGGAGGATCTGCCGACATGGTACTCAAATGCATCACAGTCAATTAGTTCAGTAAACTTATCTTATTCACTAATACTTCTAATATTATATATTAAATGCTTGTAATGATATGATGCTGGAGGGGTTGTTTTCCACAAAGAAAACATTGGGTCATTATTCATATTCAATTGGTCTACTCATGCAGAGTTAATAAAAGTCACACTTTTTGTAGAGTTACAAAATCTGAGAAAATCTATCTATTGATTTAAGCCATGACTCATCCTTGTCCTGGAAAAGATGGGTCTTTTTCAAATTAACTCCTGTTCTCTCCCTGTTATAAATGATGTGCTGCTATCTATTGCATCTGTGAACAAATACTATTAATGAATACTGCAATAAAAGTATATATATTCTATTTTCAAAAGAAAAACAGAAGTACACAAGCAAAATGCCATGGAGGCATAAAATTACATGACGACAAAAAGCTGTTAAACAACCATAAAGATAAATATTAGTGGGTGTATAATCTGTGTGTCATTTTATCATAATGCATTACAGGGATCTAATGAGGCTTTGTAAGCTGCAATGTACAAACAGTGTGTAATTAAGTTCTATTCAACAACATAAGTTAAAGTGAATGAAATGTAAAGGTATATATCAGTATCTGTGTATATGTTGTTAATTAGTAAGAAGACAGCACAGAATATGCATTTCAATGGTAGCACCTTTTCTAGATCAGACATCAAAAAGTGCTTTACAATACAAGATAAAAGAAAGACAAAGCAATACATTGTATATAAAAAGATTTTAAAAATTAAAAAATTAAAAATGAAATAAAATAGAGAAAGAAATTACTTTAAAAAGAACACTACAACTCAAAGGGAATTATGTGCTGCTTTTTAAAGGTGACCACAGAGTCCATAGATCTTAAATCCAATGGGAGACAGTTCCAGAGTTTAGGAGCCACAACTTTAAAAGCATAGTCTCCTTTAGTTTTGATTGTGGAGCGAGGAACAACCAACAAACCCAGATCAGATGACCGCAGAGACCTTCTAGTGACATAAGGCTGCAATAGGCATAAGGCTCTAATGTAGGCAGATAGGTTTGAGGTGATTTAGAAATAGTGTCGTCATTACATAGCTTGTCCACCAAATGGCACATATTTTGGTCACAACTGTTTAACAACTAAATTTGCGGGGAAATGTTTGTTTATGTTATGTCCAGTATTGGTTAGGCTGTAATATATTTTTCCCCAAAATCTTTTGTATATTGTTATACCAACACTATCGACAGAAGACTGTTGACATTGGGAGATTCAGCAAAACACCAGATATGCTAATAAAATACATTGTTTGATGATATCCTATTTTCCTTCCATCTAACACTGTTTTTAATATTAGTTGCCATTCATAGATATTGTAGAAAGAAATACAGTATGGTTATAGTGAAGGAAGGATTGTGGCTATTTCAAATAAACTGTAGTTAAAGTATGTTTAAGGGTAGACAACTAATACACTTTACAGTCTACTGTACTTTTAGTCAGTTAGGAAATGTCTTGGTAATGGTTAGAAACAAAGCTATTGTTATTTGTTGGCTGGAAATGCTACACACCCATCTACCACCCCAACCTCCACACCCTTACTTTACACCTACATAAAGTGCACGCTACTTCCTGCATTGAAATTGGATGTAAATTATAAAAATGGAATTCCTTGGAATACTGTCATGGTTTTGTTCATAAGTGAGGCTAAGATGGAATGACATTAACAAATGTATTGGATGATTATACATTTGGATCATCTATGTTCCAATCTGGTAATGAGCTTTTGATAATTGTAGAAAGAATGACTTCAAGCAGCTGAGTTTCTTTTGCAGGGTGGCTGTGTTTGACCTTAGAGTTAGGGTGAAGAGCTTAGACATCCACAAACAGCTCAGAGGAGAACTGCCTCTCTTTTAGGTTGAAAGGGGCCAGTTTGGATGTCTCTGTGGCACATCCAACTGGGATGAGACCCCAGGGCTGGTCCAGAACATGTTGGCCTGGGAACACCTCTGGATCCCCCAGGAATATTTTGTTACGGCTGTATGTGTTCCCTGTTGTTTTTCCTCCCCTGTCTATTGCTCCGTCCAGGTCATCTCCACAATCAGTCTACAATGAGGTGCACCTGGCCTAGGGAGGAATGGGTAATAAATGTTCCAGGTTCCTGTTCGCCCCGGGAGGCTTCTTGTTTGTGGACTGCTGGTCTTGCTGCCTCTCAGCCTGGGATTTTATGTTATTTTTCTGTTGTATTTTGATTATTTATAGCATTTATTAAGTGTCCTGGTTGTTTTGTACATTTTTGTTAATATATCCCATGGCCTGGGTGTTTTTAAAAGGTGTTTTACTTTGTTAAAGAGTTTTAATTTGGGGTAAATGGTGGACTGTTCGCCCCATAAGGCCGACCAAGGGTGGGGTGTAACAATTTGAAGGACATGGCTAGGGAAAAGGACCTCTGGGCTACTTTGCTTAGCCTGCTGCCACTGTAACCCGGACCTGGTAAGCAGCATACAATGGATGAATGGTAAACTCTCAAGTGTGTTTTGAGTCTGTGGTCCCCTCCCAGTCCAACTTGGTCCAAGTGCCTCCACAGGTTGCCTGAACCACCTTTGCCAGTTCTCTCCAAGCGAAGTCCCTAAGTGTAACGCCCAGACACCCAGTTTGGGAAACTGGTTAGAACTATTTATGCTGTATCTGTTTTCTTATTTGGGTCACTACAATACAATAGCTTGTAGTAATAGGAGCTTATCAATGCCACCCTCCTCATCACAACAGTCCAATACAACATCAGCACCACATAGCACAACAGTCTGTTCATTCATTTCAGTACTATAATTCTCCAGTCAGTCGTGTTTTTTTTTTTATGTAAAACCGTGTCATTTGAAATCACTGTCAAAGCTTTATTGGAAAGCTGAGGGGGAAATGTGTAATCTCTGCTGTGATATTTCTCTGGCTTGGAATACACAACCATAATTATCATTTTACTCATAGGGTGACCTCATTCAATTGAGGGATACGTACTAAAGGACAGTGAATCAATAATGGACCAGAAGCAATTATAAACTAGCTAATTGCAAAAGCATTTTCTAAGTCAATTGACTAAGTAGCCTTCAATAACAGCTGCTCTTGCCAAGGAAATTATGCATGCAAGTGGAAAGGGTGAGTTAACATAGGAGAATTGGTTCTTAAAGGCAAATGTCTCCAAGTGATGACTGGAAAATACATTCACTTCACTGCATCAGACTTGTATCTGCATGTCTGCTGTCTCTCATTCTTAATGGCCTCCCTCTCTCCGCCAAGAGTTTTTAAGACAATAAGACTGATGGTGGTGTCGGCATAGTTTAGCTAGAGCTTAGAGCTATTTCATGTGACAAAAATGCTGGATATACACTTATATTGTTATCTATGCAAATGAGTGGATAATGCATTCATCAATTACACTCCTCTGAAGTGGTTAAATGTAGGCATATTCAAAATGAGCCAGTTTTATCTATGGAACATGCTTATGGATGATCATCTTGATTAAAGAATTGCCAAAAAAATATCAAAGTAATTTTCATCCCGCCTGGACCAAGGCTGGATTACCGACCAGGCAAAGTGGGCAACTGCCCAGGGGCCCTAGACCCCCAGGGGACCCAACTCTCCAGGTTTACTTCATATCACATTATTTGATTATTCGCAAATTTGTGACAAATTTGCACCACTGATGTGCAGTATAAATTATGACAGGTCCTCCGTCCTTCATCTTGTGGTCCTGGTCTTGAAGAGGGTCAAAATCTAGTTTTACGACATGAATTGTTTTAGTGGATATTGAGCTTGTTTGTTGTAAAGTTGTGTTTTATCAAACTGCACACACAAAACTGAGGGCAAGGTAGTATTCCATCATCAGGCATAAGGCTGCAACTATTATTTTCATTATCAATAGGTTTGACAATAATGTTCTTGATAATTGATAATCGATAATAATAATGGATTGATTGTTCAGGGCATAAAATTTCAGAAAATAGAAAAATGTTCCATCATCATGATGATCATGATCATTCCCTGAAGCCCAAGATAACATATTGAGGACTTGTTTTGTTTGCCCAACAGTCAAAAAGCCTGATTTTGAGTTTAGTATCATTGAAACATTTCAGAAGCTGGTACCAGCATTTCCGTGTTAAAAATGACTTAAACAATTAATCAATGATCAAAAATGTTGCCAATTAATTTTCTGTCAATTGATTAATCCATTAGCCTAATCCTTTTAGCTCTACAGTACTACAAAGTATAGTGGGGGTTATTAGGGGCCCAACAACAAACCTTTGCTCTGGGGCCCCATAGGAGGTTAATCCAGTCATGAGTGGCCCATGGGCCAGTTGTAAAAGAGTTGTGACCATTAACAATGCTTGAATCTTGTCTTAATGTCTGGTGATTTTCATGATGTCAGAAAGTTAAAGATTTATGTGCTACTGTATTGTTGGTTTAAATAACAGATGTCACCAGTGGTCGATTATATCAGCTGTACCTAACATTAATTCCTGGCTTAATGGCTAAAATGAAACATTTGACCAAGCTTCTCAACTTAATAGTTGAGTTCATTGGTATCTCCAATATTTCAAGCAAGTAGCTTATAAAATACACTTATTGTTATTTCAGTGTCAGATACATTTATCAACTTTTTATGTTATGCTGCTCCTCTCATTTTATCATTGTAGGTAAAGATTTTGAACACTGATTGAACATTAATCACTAAAAACTGTAGTGTCTGCCTTCTCATTAAACAAAGGAGATTATAAACCAAAATTTAATTTAATTTAGTTAATCATACCTTTAGTTACTTGCAAATGAAAGGTAAACCTAATTAGGTTAGATAAGAGATTTGAAAGGATTGGGATCTCATAGAAACATTAGTTGACCTCTCTGCTGTTTTATGCTTGGCTGGTAGCAAACACTCACCCTGTGCGAGCATGTTTGCTAGGAACTGCTGTCAACTAAGTATTATCAGCAAAATGTACTTAAAGTATTGAAGTAAAAGTACTGGTTTCGTCCCTCTGACATATGAAGAGTTCATTTGCAAAAACTGATAAACATCCTTTTAAAAAATGATCTGACTGCCGTGAGTTATTCTTAACACATAGCACATTCTGAACACTAAATACATTTTGTTACAAAACCATTATTGTCCGTTGTCAATGCATTGCCATTTCAGCAGAGAACGTTAAATGCCAGTGCTGTTGAAGTACCCTTTTGAGAGACAATAGCGTACCCTCACTGCTGGTCCATTTTTGTACCTTATCAAATTGTACCAGTTAAAGTACAACTGTGTACCCTGCAAGACATAAAAGTACCTTTGAACTATACTACAGCAATGTACCCATTGAAAGGGTACCACCCCAGCAACAAGCTATTCTGGACTTTAAGGAGACAAAAATGTACCAGAATTGTCCACACAATAATTGCTTCTTGACTGTTTATTGAAATCAATGAAAAGATAATTTTTCAGATTAACATGACAGCATTTATGGTATAATAACAAGTTAATTCATTGCAAATATAACTACACATAAAATGTATCCATGTCAATGTCAATGTATAAAATAACAAGATGTAAAGAGCCTAAATGAGGTCCGTGGGCATATACAAGTCCAATATGCTGAATCACATTCCTAAGAGTAAAGGTCCTCTTTTTTTGAGTATTTTGAACATTGATGCAGTCCAGGCATGATCAGTAAAGAAGGTTAACCACTCGAGTTACAATTACTGGCAGAGGTTTGTCTCCATCTTCCATGATGTTTGTGATGCGCCTCTGAAGAAAGGTCAGTGTTTTTTTAAAGTATGCAGAATATGTCTTGTTGAAGACAAAGTACATGCAGAGGGCCTCATCCACCAAAGTGCAGAATAAACCTCAATTCCTTCGACTTTGACGACACTCTGACACTGTCTTGACAGGGCAATTTTACATTCTTGGTCTTTTAGTTGAATAGTTGGATATGGATTTAGAGGATTATTCTACATAGAGAAAAAAAAAGTTAGCACACATAACAAGATGGATCTGATAAATCATACACAGTGATCCAAAGAAACATTAACTTATGACTAGTGGGTATGCACGACAAGAGGTATTTACCTCTCCAAGAATAATGAAATCCTCAATCTTCTCCTTGAAGATAGATGGCAAGAGGAGCAGTCCACCCCTGAAGTCAATTCCTAGATCATACAGATGGTACAATTTTAAGTGGAAATGCATTTCAATGAATTTTGGTTAATACTAATAACATGCAAATTCTCATAGACAGACTACCGCATTAGAGTTGTTATATTACTTCAGATACAGTACATTAACAAACTCTACTTCAAATGAAAACTTATGTAAGAAAAAAAACTGAACAGACAGATAACAGATAAACACACTAGACAGGTATTACCGCTGCCTAATTTGAACTATTTTTTTTTTTAAATGAGAGCCTATACAAGCCATCACTGGTTAACACAAAATCCAGGCTGTGGAAGAATGTGGATGCAGTAAAATTAAATTGAAACTTCGCAAAAACTAAATGAATATATGTATCATGCCAGTACAATACCAGTTTTACCATAGTTCAATGCAACTATAACCATTCTCTTTAGAAGGGACTGCACACTAATGACACAATGATGTAGCAAAATTGACTATTTGTATGTGCTCAAATCAGTACCTGTAATATCCTCAGCCAAGGCATCTTCTCTTGCCTCCATGTAGAGTTTTTTCAGTGGCAGTGAAGTTCTCACTGAAGCAGCAGCATATGTTGACTGCAGAGGGGTGCATAACATCGACCTCATCACACAACTAAGATTTAAAAAAGAAAAATAGGAGAAAGAAAGACATATTTTATTTGAAGTATTTAAACAATCTTTAACATGAGTTTTAAAAAAAAAATCTGGTTTAGGCATCATTTAGGACAGCAGTGTGTGATAGAGGGTATGCCCCCTTATCCCAGCTGACATTACTACAACACTTGGATGTTTCTGAGGAAGGCTGTAGTGGTGGCCAAGACAGTTATAGTAAAAATCTTACAAAAGGAAGTTAATTAAAACTGTAATAGAAGTCTCTATGAACCTTTTTTGGAATTTCTGTTAAGTGTTAATATACAGACTGGGGACCAATTTAAAGCACTTTAATTTGTCCCCTGTCCGTAGCTCAAGTTGGCATCAGCTTAACGGTTCTTATCGTCTGAGGATGTTCTTAGGAATGGATACTTCTTTAAGAGAGGGTTAGAGTTGGATCTACATGAATCACACAAATAAGCTATTTTGAATTCAAAACAGCGACTTTCACAGAAAGTTTGCACTCCTGTTAACACATTATTATCTCTGATTTGCTGGGGCCACAGGAGCTTCACGTTTGTTGTTCTGGGTTGACTGCTACCGCCATCCACGTCATTGTCTGAAATGTAAATGAAAAGGCTATTAAAGACACAGAAGCACTGAAACTCTGGACATACAAGGCAAGATACTAGAGAGACACAATTCATAAATAAAATGTTTCTTTTTGCAACCAAATCTTCCTTTTCAGTGTTTTCCTCCTGTTCCTCGCTCATTTCACTGTGCACGTAGAGCCTGCATGCCACTCACTAGCATTATTAAACTCTGTTTTGTAAATAAATTTAAAAAACAAACAAACAAACAAACAAAAAAATGTATCAAAGAACCCTTGAGTTGTAGTAAATTATTTTTTATCAGACAGACTTCTCTTGTAGATTAGTTATGGTAAATGAGAACCAGGAGAGTTTTCCTTTTGTATCAAGTAGCAAAAAGGTTGTAGCATGACGTGTTTGAGTTAATTTGCTGTACTTGACATGAACCATGTTCAAAATAATTGCACGAGCGAACTGTGATGGTGTAGAAAGTACACATACTTCCCGTTCATCTCATAAAGGTAATTATTTAGGAATTAAATCAAAACATGCTTGCAATTGCTGTCTTTTTTGAAGATGGACAACAAATACCTTTTGCATGTGTGCATGTCTGCTGCAGGTGCACACACAATGAAGCACCCCGACTCATGCTTTGAGTTAGATCGGCAGGGAAAACCCTGGATGTAAAGACTGACAGTGACTCAAGACTTGATATTTGCAAAGCAGCCTAATAATCATCATGCACCACTCGCATGGCGACCATGTGAAATTTTTACTCCCATACTCTCAAAAACTGGTTGCATATGCAACCATTTTGGTTGCAGTCTGGAGCCCTGAGATACAAATGAAACTATATACATTTAAATGTAGACCACTGAAGGTTTCAGTGGATGTTTTTTAAAGTTTCTAGGACAAAAACTCGCAGAGATTTCAAAGCGGTCTGGCAATTTTTTTTTTCTCATCAACCAGCTGATGACTCAGCTTTGAGCAGGCAACAGTGAGAACTTACTAACATAATCTTGACATTAACATGGCTGATAGCTGATACAATTATGTGAGTTAACACATTATATTTTCGATAACTATATCTCCTTATTGGTAGTGCAGAGAGGGTACTGTACAGCTACCAGTAAGTGAATTAGTGACTCTAATATCAGGACAAACTTAGCAAGCTAACTATGTCCAGCCATCAAGCTGGACATTAGCTATTACATTAGCTATTGATACCCATGCTAATGATAGCTCTTTGTTAGCTAAATTTGGCTCATTGGTTACAATTAACTTCGTAAAAATCACACTTAATTTATCTCTAAAATTCTGAGCCTCCTCCTCGGAAATGTCACTACGTCCTTCCACCACCAACTTTTTCAGCTTTTTCCCTGATGGCTCCTCCAACGTCAGCTGATAATGACCCTCCAGCTGATCAATGAGAAATGATACTACCTCCAGAGGGTCAGACTCGTCCTTCTGTGCAGCGCCATGCATTTTAAAATCCTTCTTAGTGTACACATACTTATCACAATATCATCCACCGTGCTCAATAACAACAGAATCTTGTCTCAGCCCAGCATGAAGTAGAATTTAAAACCATTTGTCTAAATGAGCCATATTCCTCAATTTATCCATTCTCCGCACACCGTTTCCTCATTCAAACATGAGTTTCACATTATAACAATATAAATATATTAAGTAAGTTTCTTGTTATAACTTGATACATTTGTATGTCATAATAATGTGAAAATATCTTGTTATAATGTGAAAAACATCTTGTTATAACGATAAACTTTTCATGTTATAACGTGATACTGATCCGTTATTTTTTGTTGTTGTTGCTGTTTTCTAGCATGGCAGCAATACATTTCTGTATATAGTAACCATTTTAGCAAAGCCACTTGAGGTCATGATTTATGGTGATTTAGAACAGCTGTATGGAAAAAAATATCAAGAGTGCATTTGACCGTCCATACTCAGCACTGGAACCCTCATAGTGTGTTGGAAAAACAGAAATGGAAATACATGTGAAAATTAAAAACAAATTTCTTTTCTGTCAGAGGCATGACAGTACAAACATTTCTATTTAGTCTCTCTATCTGTGCTATATATCACACAGTATCGGTATCTTGTTTGTAGAAGTTGCCAACAGATACTTAAAGTGAAGACTAGTTTACAACTACTTCTCTGTTCCTTTCCTCTTGTTTTGATCAGTGGCACTATAGGGTTGGAGGAGTATGTACTGTATGTATGTATTTCGAAACTGAAAAAAAAGCTTTGAAAGATTGAGACTCAGTGTTTGAAAGCTTGAAATCTAATAAAAAAGGTTTTGCAAGATTGAAACTGTTTTGAAGGCTTGCATAATGTTTTGATAGGCTGAAAAAAAATTTCAAACCTCTGCAAACATTATTTTGTATTTGAGTTTTCCTTCTTCACGACTCTTTTTACAGTCCAACACATTTCCAGAGCTTCAGATTTGTCACTGTTCTCCCAGTGTATTAGTTTGTTCTCCAGGTTTGAAACTTTGTAAATGGTGATCTGAAAACTGGTGCACATATGTTGGGGAAAAAAGTTTTGAAAAGTTGAAACATGAGTTTCGAAAGAGCAAATCTCTATTTTGAAACTTTTGTGGATGTACATTTGCAATCGTATTACAGACTTTTCTTTCAGAGCTGAGTTCAGAAATTCCGTAACTCCAAAGCAGACCACCTGAAGAAGAAAAAAAGCTGGGATCCTGAAGGCAGGGGATGAAGTACAGTCCAATCACATGCCATATTTACTGGATTAGGCGGGATACGTATACACATATAAAAAGAGAGTTTACAAAGTTTACGCAAAGAGTAATAAGGAAAACAAAAGCAATACATAAGAACTTCATAAGAAGTTACCCCTCATTGTCAATGACAAAAGACAGATCGTCAATTTCATCCCCACCACTCTGCAATTCAGACAATGATGATGAATGTCATTTGCATTTTCCTCTTGAAAAAGCAAGTTTAGTGCTTGGCTTATGTTAAGCATTCACTTAAAATACTCAAAATCTTTCAAAAAATATCTCTATATCTCTATATCATGTCATGATATTCATCTATCACCTTGCACTTAACACTGTTGTAGAGACTGCAAGTGCAAAGTTAACATGACCCATAGAGTCACAACAGCCACATTTATATGGGAAATTCACATGAAATGAATGAAAAATACTGGAATTTTCCTTTAATAATAATAATAATACATTTTATTTCAGGGCACCTTTCAAAGACTCTCAAGGTCGCCTTACAGTTAAAATAAGCAACATACAATTCAAAACAGGCAGATATAGTTAAAACAAACACATTTTTAAAAAAGAATAAACAATAAATAAACAATGCAGGATATTCATTAAATTTGCAAAAGCAAGCAAGCTAATACTAAAGTTTATAAGCTAACTTAAAGAGGTGAGTTTTAACTGTGGTTTTGAACTGAGTTCCAGAGTTTTGGTGCGGCATGGGAGAAGGCCCTTGCTCCCATTGTGGTTAGTCTGATGGATGGTAGTGCCAGTAATCCTGTTGCTGATGACCGTAGTGAACGTGAAGGTGCATAAGTCTGTAGGAGTTCTGTGATATGAGGGGGAGAGGTTGTGGAGGGCTTTGTAGGTCATTAGCAGGACTTTGAAGTTGATCCGTTGCGATATGGGCAGCCAGTGCAGTTGAATCAGTAGGGGTCTGTGGATGAGCTTGCTGGGAATGCCTGTCAGGATGCCGTTGCAGTAGTCAATGCGTGATGTCACCAGGCTGTTGACAAGCACTTCAGTGGAGTGCTGTGAGAGTGCAGGACACAGTCCAGAGATGTTTCTGATGTGGAAATAGGCCGTACTGTCCAGAATAACTCCAAGGCTCTTTGCTTGTTTGGAGACAGATATGACATCCTCCCCAATGGAGACTGATGAAATACAGGATTTTGAGAGTATGGATTTAGTGCCAATGAGCAGTAGCTCAGTTTTGTTGCTGTTAAGTCTGAGGTATTTACTGGTCATCCATGTCTGAATGTCATGGAGACAGGTGGTGAGGGTGTTTGGGGGGAGTGTGGCAGTGGGCATGGTAGACACATAGAGCTGTGTGTCATCTGCATAGGAGTGGAATTGGATTCCATGGTGTCTGAAGATGTTACCAAGGGGAAGAAGGTATATGATGAATAACAGTGGTCCAATACTGAGCCCTGTGGAACTCCACGTTGGAGTGCTGAGCTCTCTGACTGGTGATCTTGTATTTGAACAAAATATGTCCGGTCTGTCAGATAATGCGCAAACCACTTAAGGGCAGTTCCACAGACTCCTATACTTTCTAGCCACTCAAGCAGCAGTTGATGGGTTATTGTGTCAAATGCGGCACTGAGGTCTAGGTGAATGAGGATGGACAGCAGGCCAGCATCAGCTGTACGAAGAAGGTCATTTGTGATCCTTTAACCTTATATATCCCATATATGGATCATCAGTGCCACCTGGCCTGGTGTTCCCAGTCTACAAAGTCCTGGTTGCTCCTGACATTCTTTTTCTCTCTTTCTCTCTCTCTCCTTCCCTGCAGGCACCCATTGTTGCAGCCTTAGTTCCTTTTATTGTTATGTTATGCACCTTACAACATACACACACTATCTTCACTCTCATGCACATACACTACTAATTCCACTGATCTCCACACTCCATTTTCTTGTGTACTTTTGTTATGTATTTAGTTAATCTCAGTTTGATTAAATAAATTACTTTTGTTAAAACCTTTATAACCTAAATATGGTGTGTCTCCGCATATTTGGCATGGCCCTACAGCCAGGTTGTGACACTAGATTCTTTCCTTCCCATTGGAGATTATTATCTGATGATTTTATGGCTCATCTAATTATTTTTATTCATTCTATTGGTTGCTTAATTGTTGGTTGCTGTTTCTTGCATTGCATGTTGGTTGTCTGACTGCAACTGTTTTCTGTTTCTCTCTTGAAGAAGGGATCTTATGTCAGTCTGGAAAAGTTTTAGAACATGTTGGCATCCAGCAGGCAGAACAGTGGGTGGTGAAATGTTAAGTGTACTGTAAGAATACTTTTAATAGTGCAAGGATTGAAATTCACTATGATCTCTGTAGACATACCAAACTTTAAATTTTCAGGGGATGAAGCCTTTGCTAAACTTCGGGTGGATGGTCATAAAAATACAGTTTGAAGGATTTATGTATCACTGATGATTACAACAAATATACATAAATTTGAATAATCTGTCCAAATTTCATACAGGCATCAACAGAGCCCTCCACTCAAATGGTCTTTTCCTTCCTGCCTCTCTTTTCTTTTTTGAAGTTTGGAATATGACTAGTTCCTAAATTTAGCTTTTAGCTTTGTAGTAAATACATTTCTTCCTTCTGTCTCACCATCAAGCCTCAGGACTTCAGAAGCTGGGGGATAAAAAAAATTAATGTCTAAACACATTCACCTCTCCCATATGGCTGCTGTAAGGCAGGGTGAAGGTGTGTGTGGCTGCCGTTGTTGCAGTTGTAAGTGCAGGGAGAGGTCTTCCTGTCATTCAGCTGAGCGCAGCTTTGGCAGTCTGACAGTGTGATTGATTTTGTTATATAAAAGCTGATAGATTTTCTGCTGATCCGGCACCACTACGCACTGCAGCTGAGCCCTTCTCTTTTTTTGCGATGACCATGACACATTGCCTGAAATATTGAAGTTGGACACAGTGGGAGAAAGGCTTCAGAGGTGTCAAAAATATAACAGCAGGAATGATTTGCTGTGCTGTTGCATTTTGTCAAACAGGGTCAGCTAGTCAGCCACAGCTAGTGAAATACAATTGTCCATTTAAAAGGAAATGCAAATCAATTTCTGCATTTGTTATTTTATTAAAATGACAGTTTAGTGTCTATTACTGAACATGAACCATTATTCAAAGTTTTGGAGTGTAGAAAAATTAAACAATCCCAGTGAAACCTGGTGCTGTTCATGTGTTGCTTTCAGACCATTCATTCCATGTTCCTGGATCAGATGCATATATACATATAGGAAGTAGCAGTGTACATTGCGAACTGCCATACTGTTTTATACTTCCACTGAAGGGTGCCAAAGTCATAATTTTTCAAATTCTACATTGGTTTTAAAGGTACCCTGTGTAGTTTCCAACCTTAAGTAACACTATGGGGCAGTTTTTTTTGTTTGTTTGTTTTTTTATGACTGGGCCCTCATTTTGTTTTTCTCATCCACACGCAGAGGATGTATGTGCACTTTTTCATCCAGTTTGGTGGGTCACTGTGTACACTGATATTCTCTCCTTCCCCCAATTGATCTGACCCAGAGACACTGAGAATGTTTTGAATACTTCACAAAAAAATCACAAAAAACCAAACTCAAAAAAACACCACATTCAGGCTTTAAATGGTTGCTTCACCCAAATGACAAAACAAATTATTTCATTTACCCCTGGTGGTATCCAGCCATGCAGATAGTTTCAATTTTATGGCATAAATGCTGTGATGGTAATGAAATTTTTAGTTTTAGAATAGTTTTTGACTATTCAGGTATTCTATTATGGCGGGATGCGGAAATCCTGAATAAAACCTATCAACAAAGTTAGTCTCCTTTTCTTCATAATGACAAGATCCAGCCATTTTATCCTCCAAATTCGGGAAAAGAAGGCCGCGTTTCTCGGCCACATTTGAAGGAGCTTTAGAAATGGGACAGCCTTGGTCACGCCGCTGTGAAGCATTCGGTCTTCAAATGCAGCCTTTGAAGGATGCTGCCCCTGAATTGGGCTAGGGTTAGGGCCAATCAGCTGAAACGAACATGACTTCAGTGCTCTGCCTGAACTAATGCTATGCTCTATTTAATAATCCATCAAAAGTTAATTTAACACATTGTTTTAGTAAACTAAATCATAAATTCTAAGTAAGATTACTTAACAAATGTAAGCCAATTTACTCTTAAACCTCTAGTTATCTTACTCGGGCCGAGTTTGGGACTCAACAGATCCTATGGATTACATTATCTTTATTTTTTTACCTTAAAGGATTTTCTTTTTAAGAGTGATCATGTTCTTGTGTGTTTTTGCTTGGTGTAAAGTTTTCAGATGGTATCATAGATGGATAATGCGGACTTTCTTACATCTTACAGCTTGCTAACTTTACCAGTTAACGTTAACATTAACATTTGACTGCAAAGTACTCTGAAATTATAGACGCAACAAACTCAGAATATTCATAAATCTGCACTGGAAGATATGGAAGAACACAAAGACGTCTGGTCAACAGATATTTTTTGCAGTGTGGACAGTGCACTTCTTGCAGCGTTGTAAGGAGTAATGTCACCAGCTGATCAGTAAGAGTCTTCAACATTAAAACACTTGGTCCTGACTAACACCAAGCTTTTTTTTTTTTTGTTGTGGTTAAATCATTGATGTCGATCTCTGGCTGCTTAGAAGTGTGTTGTGCTAACATTATTTCATTAGCTAGTGGTCATTAGCTAGTGGTCTGTTAGCTAACATAAGTCCATGGTTAACCTACATTGTGCAACTGAAACAGCTTCATGTTACAAATCTAACTTGTCAACAGGCCTTTACCTTACAGATGTTAGTTTTGTATCTTCTGTGTTTAAATGGCATGTGAGAGCACTGTAATGTGTGTTTAGCCCGTGTCACCCCCTGGCTAACTAAGCACTGTTATACCATATATATATATTTATACTTTGAAAACATCACCCTTTTTTTCATCTCTGTAACTTAATAATTAATTACTCTAATGTTAGGTCTGACAGAGAATGGCAAAATGAGGTATAGTCTTCCACCAAACTGTGAGAAATTGCTGTGTTCCGAGATGTTTTTATTTTTATTCTTGTATTGAATCTTCTTTATCCACCTCTACCCACCTGGATGTAGAGGTTGATGCAGTTAGTTTCTATATGCCCATTGATGTATTAAGTATTTTAATGTGTTATATATGCACGATGCTGACAGATCAATTTGTGATGAAAGGGCGGTTAATTAAAAAGTAATCACTCTCAATAAAAATAATGTTTTCCAAAGTAGTACATCTCTTAATCCTGATGCCTTTCTTCACCTTATTTCTACTCCTCACAGGTGACAACCACTCCTGCTGATGAGTCCAGTCTCTCCCCATCATCCCAGGTCTCACTGTGCTTGGTAAGATTTTTATTCATTTATAAGTAGTTCTTTGAAAATCCACAGACAAGTCAATTTCATCAGCTCTTGTGGCAGTTGTGCTTATTAAACTATGTGCCTGTTTTTAGAAATTTTATATTCATATTTCATATTTCATTTGGCTTAAACACAAGCACCTCAGCAGTCATCTGCTTAGATCTGTTCTTATAACCTACTATTATGTAAGTTTCTTAGTTTTCACAGAGGAAACTGTACTTTAAGGTAATAGATTTGTTGTCAATTCAGTGTTTGATTATTACTCATCAGGAGAACCTGAGATACTGTGTACAACCAAATGGATGCTGTTGATGGAGATCTGACTTCACCACCACCTTGGCTGTCCTCTTCACATTTTACTACATGTTCACCATCGAATATCAGAACTGGAATCATTGAAAAGAAAACATTGTTATTTACTGCTTTAAGTTGATGCCCATGCAGTCCAAACATTCCCTGCTGTTGCTACTTCACATTTAAAGATTCTCACTGGTATACCACTGTGTGGCCTTTATTAGCATGTAGAGGAAATGGAAAACTGACTGCACTGTTGGTCAGTAAATATTGGTCTACACAGCAAAACGTTTGTGCAGCTTGGTCAGCAGATCAGATTTATATATTGCAACCAGTGCACCTCTAATATGTCATTAAAGGTCCAGTGTGTAGGATTTAGTGGCATCTAGCGGTGAGGTTGCAGATTGCAACCAACTGAATACCGCTCCTCTCACCCTCCCCTTCCAAGCGTGTAGGAGAACCTACGGTGGCCGCGAAACTTGCGAAAAACGCGAAAGGCCCTCTCTAGAGCCAGTGTTTGGTTTGTCCATTCTGGGCTACTGTAGAAACATGATGGTGCAACATGGCGGGCTCCATGGAAGTGGTCCTGCTCCCTATGTAGATATAAAGGGCTCATTCTAAGTTAACAAAAACACTATTCCTTTTTTTCTCACACTATCATTTGTGCTTGCAGTGCATCCCAACCCAAATAACATGTCACGTATTGATGTAAACAAGCGCATACTGATGTGGATTTACATTGTTTAATTACTATGATCCAGCATGATGAAAGCTTATTTAATATTTATATTTTAGTTAACATTATTTATTTTGTGAATAAGCTTAATTATTACTGAGTAAGAAAGCTATCACCTGTTTATTGGTAATGTTGGAACGCCCTATAGTGAGCAGAATAACAACCACATGCTGAGTGGCATTGGCAACGCATAAGCCTGTGTATACAGTGTATAGGTACACAGTAAATATTAATAATAGCCTAAATTTGAGCATTAAAAATTCAAATATAATTTGAATATTAAAAATAATAAGGAATGAAATTCAAATTGGATTATAGAAGACTGACAGCACTAATTTGCACTGTGCATCACAGATATAATTGCAGCAGTATTCAGCGTCGGTATTTCTGCCATATGGAAGAAGGCCATCAGATTTCTGTAAACATGGTATGCACAACCCCTGAGCACAATGAAAATAAGTAAATATGTTTGTTCCTGTTCAACAGTTAACAATAAATAATTGTCATTTAAAGAGTTGGTTCTGTAGTTATTTATTGAAATTTAAGTGTGGTTTGACAGTTTACAGCATACATGAATAACTGTAATCTAATTTACTGCAAAAATGTCTGGTGCTGTAATCTAATACACAGTAACATAAAATTACTGTATTTCATTTTAGAGTTGCATACAGCTACTGTAGATACAGTATAATTATATTACTATGTTTCATTTTACAGTTTTGATTTCCTGACTGTGATTTTAAGCACAGTATCATTAAATTACTGTTTCATTTTACAGTTGTGTTGTTTATTAAGTAGCAATGATGTGAAGATGATGAAGGAATCTCCGCTGACACCGTCTTTCTTGTTTAAAAAGGTTTATTACAAAAAAGCATCAAACAAGCACCATGGATCGCTTGGAGAGGATTCAGGGCCAATGCGAATCACTCTGCCGAACAGCTCTGAATCCCCACTTATATAGGCTAGTTGTTTACCCCAATACAATGGTAAAACATTTGGTCCTTGTCTACAAATAGTCTCATCTGTTAGAATATAGTAGAGACAATGACCCATCTCCAGGGGACCTTAACCTCTGGACTCTAACCTTTGAACCTTAAACTTTTGGACCTTAACTTTATGGCCTTAAACTTTTATGGTCTCTTAATATAAACATTCCTCAGTACTGCAAATGCAATGTGGCGCTTCAGACACTACAGTTGCAATATTGCTACTGTAAATATAAACAGTAAACTTACTGTGTTTATATTTACAGTAATTAACTGGCAGCAAGTGACAAAGAACTGACTGTAAAATCTGTTACAGTCAGTTACTTGAAGAAAACTTACCTCTCTGAAGTGCACAGTATGGAAGGCTTGTATTGTCATCCGGGGATGAAAAACTAATAATACAGTAATGTAATAATATACATATGCATATCCTTGATTACACAATAATAAAGTATGCAGGGAGTTATAAAAAATGTTTTTATTCTTTAATTACAGAGAAACCCCAAGGTATGTGCTGTTCTCCCATTCTTACTCTGTTAGGTACAGAACAACAACAGGGGGCAGGCTGGATTATGAAGTTTACACTGTTCTCCAATTCTTACTCTGTGAGTACACAGAGTGCACTGTATTACAAAGTGTTACCAAAGCATCACTAATTACAAAGTTTGACAATGAAATCTTTATTAATCTTGTGTTTAAGACACCAGCAACTTGACATTGCTCCAAGCCTTCAGCTCATCATGTCTTCAACAAATATTCTTTCTTTTAACAGAAATCCGACTGAACTCTGCAAAAATCTGAATACAAGAAATGATTTGTCAATATTGTACAAACTAGAACAATGATGGGCAACTGTTCTCCCATGTAGGTAAATGGGGGTGAAAGCAATGTAAGAAACACCTGACAACAGACCACCTGAATCCACAGCCTTTAAATTATGACACAATACAATTGAGTCAAGACCTCTGACACAATTACTAAACATTTTAGGATTTGAAAAGAAACTGGGACATTAAAAAAGAAAACAATACTTGAGACTCTGTGAAAAGTGCTGGCCACTTCTCCCCAATCTTGCAGTTTAGAAGCTTTCCCTGGTGTTTCTCTCCCTTTTCTTCCTCCAATAAGTGCCACGGCATTACAGCCAGACCTGAAAGCTGAAAGCAGCAAATATTTGGCATTTTGGTTAAAACCATTATTTATTTGTCAAAATAGTTGTTGATTTAACTTTCTGTCAATCAACTTACTGATGTATCGACTGATCGTTGCTCCTCTATTTCAATTCTTTGCAGTTGGAGCTCAGTGAATGTTTAACTGTACAGCCCTGAGATTCTATTATCATCTATTATAGAGAGGAGGGGCTGCTCTGTCTCAGCCAGCCTCTAATTTACAAGAATTTGCCAAATTTTAAGATATGTGGCAAACTCAGATAAACAGTTAGGCTACATACAGACATAAAGACGGGCAAAGCAAAAAGCAGCCTTTTTACTCACAACAGTTTTCTTGTACTTAGAGTAACAAGCATAGTTGTCGTCACCTCGAGTAAAACATTATCTCTGAAAAAAATGAAAAAAACTCCCGTATTTGAAAACTAAATGTTGGCAGGTATGGCTAACTACAGTAGCTTGCTAACACGTAGCTAACATTAGCTTGCTAACAGCTAACTTCTCAAATCATCATTTTAGTTATCAACTGCACCGCAACTTCCCTCTATATCTGGTTTTATTTTGGCCAAAAATAAATTGTAACACTAATTTTCCTCCGTTATGTGGTGTACCTACCCTGGGGAATCTTGCACAAAGATGAAATTTATACAGAACACATCATTCCAATAAATTTTTTCTTTTCTCTCACTCACTTCTCGGCCTCTCTCACATGCATGTGAGAGAGGCCGAGAGTGGTGATAAATCATCTTTATTTACCACAGTAGAATTAAAATAATTTTTTTAGAACTGGAATTATTTTGGCTATTTTGTGTCAACTATTGATTTGTTGCCTCAAATCAGTAAATGATTTATGTTGTTTCAGGCTCCAAAAGTAATGATGAGTCTCATCCAGACTACATTCCAACCTTACTGCCTCACAAGACTGAAAAAAAAGACACTTCACTAAGGCAGCTACAAAATAGAAAGAACTGCACTCTTGCTGTTTGCTCCACTGCACCCTGCCTTTAGTGTCTACAATACTGGCACTACAGTAACTGCCAGAGTTGTGCCCCAGTCCCTAATCACACATCCTTCGGTTAGTAAACCTTAATGTTAAGGGTTTTCCCTGGCTATCTAAGTCTCCCAGAACCCATTTGGCTTCCATTATTAGATTTGGACTTGATTTGAACAATACACATACCTGCAAAATGAAGAGTGACATTGATGCTAACCTTTACTCAATCACTGGGGACTAATAGAAAGAAAGTTTTATGTGATGGGAGGGGAGACATGGGATTATTTTAAAATTGATGACCACATTTTATTTAATGGAATTTTGTGTGTGCCCCTGACCTCAGGATGGGGTCAGTGGCAATGTTTTGCCACTTTCCAGGAAAATAGAAGAATGATATTGTAATGAAATGAAAAATGTGAGGAAATGCGAACAGGTATTATTTTTTGTCTAGGTTCATAGCTGTACAGTCCCATTTAGAGACGTGACATAAGACAAAAGTTGTTTTTCACTTCATGGGCACATAAAACTATATTATAGTGTTATATATTTTAGATATTTTAGCCTTATTTTTGTTCCTTAAAGTTGTTGTGTGGTAGTTAAGTCTTCAGTTCCATTCCTGTGTGAGACCCACAAAGCACTGATATAGAAAGGCGATGTATGAAAATTCTGGAATAATTGTACATCTTAATATGAGATGGATAATAAAGAAGATATTGAATATTCAGTTAAATTGTTTTTATTACCAATTTGAATGTTTGTTTCTAAATGGTGTTTAGAAAAGAATTTTAAATGTTAAAGCCCGCTAATAGCACCGTGAATTGTGCAGCATTTGCACCCACAATCTGCCCTGTTTTAAGGTCTTATTTACAAAGGATTCTGATACTGCAAAGATATTGATGTTTGTTGCCCACAGCTGGCTGTGTGTCACAGCTGGCTGCAGCATCACACAGCAGCTGAAACAATAAGTGCGTGTCCAAACTGAGAAAGAGGCTGTGTGCATTTACGCACGCAGCACAGCAGCGGTAGCTTCATTAACACCAGATTGGTCAGGATCTGACAGTAATTAATGTTCTGTGTTCTGCTACACATCTACAAAGGTCAGCTGTTACACACAGATTCCAGGTTTATACAGTAAAATTGTTTGTGATAAAGCAGCACTTATGGATGAATCCTGAGTTCCATCAGTGCTGTCAGGACACCCCATACCCACTTGATCCCCTCTAGCTTAAAAAGTACAGCCCCACATGCACCGATTGTTTTCCCCTCCAGTGGGCGTGGTTTTCAGAGGGTTTTCATTTTGACAGAGACATGCTTTAGCCTAAAACTGACATTTGGATATTTGACTTACCAGTGACAAAATGCTTCTTGCATACATAGGCAAACTGAGTGTCAGAATTCCACAGTATTCCCTTTCTTCATGTTGATGCCTCACGTCTTACTGCCTGTATCCACTTTTGTCTTCCTAAAAGACTCAGTTTTTCAGTTCGGCAGCTTATAAAAACTTAGTTCTGGGTTCTTTACCTTGTTGGTAGTGCATCCCACCACACAGCAGCTTTTAGGCATTTTTCTGTTTGCTAGCAGACACAAATGACGGAGGAGGCACTTTCCTGCAATATAAAGTCAATGGAGAGCGATGAATTGTTTTCCCCTCCAGTGGGCGTGGTTTTCAGAGTATGACACGCTGCGCTGTGTGTCTATAGCTGTGTGAACAAGTGTGGTGTGCTTTTTCTGAGCAATTTAACCCTGAGAGTAAACTTAGTTATTACTTGTAAGGTATGCTATTTACATTTACAGTGTTCACTTGTGAATGTGTATATAAATTACTAGAGAGTGAAAGAGAGAAGGAGCAAAACAGCCTGTTGAACCTCCTTTCAGTCTCCTCTTGCTCTCTGTGATCATATACAGTGTTTTAATGCAGCCCAAAACCGAATATAGTTGCTCTTATATATTTTTCAGTTTCTGTTGTCAGATAATCGAACATGTATGAAATCTGATTTTAGCTAATATGCTGATTACCAAACTACTGAGGTGCAGATAAAATTATTATTTCATGATTACCACATAAACAGACAAAATGCACAAAAATACAGGTTAATGACAGCAGCTGTGCTTTGAGATCAGCTGCATTGACATTTAAAACAAGTGATTACAGAGAAAGTTAGAAGCAACAACAACAACCATTTTCAAATTCAGCAACAATGCATCTGTTGCCACATCTAAATGAGCTACAAATCAAGTCATTTTTTATTTCTATAGCCCAATATCACAAATGAGCCTCAGGGGGCTTCACTATCTGTACAGCAATACAACATCCTCTATCCATAGACTCTCAATTTTAACAAGGAAAAACTCCCAAATGTGTATTTATGCTTGTAAAACATAAAAAGTCAGAAAACAACTCTGAAACTATCATATAAATAAGGCTGCTAATGAACAGAGAATCTGATTCTGAAATGTTTCCAGTGGACATTAGAATATTTGTCTGCTACACTCCTGAAATATTTTTTTTTCATTTGGTCACTTCTCAATAGATGCGCCTATGTTGACCAGAAATTAATAAACCAAAGTTGTGATCATACATGTGGCAAAGCATGATTTTAAAATTTATTGCATGCATCACAGTGATATCAGTAAGCTCTTCTGGCCCATTTTCTAGAGGGACACCTGTTAATAGAGTGACGGGCAGGTTGTTACCCTAATCCATGATGCTCAGAAATCTTCTTGTCAGTTTGAGTAGTCTAGGGAAATTAAGTCAAATTTATTTCATCCTGACTTCTTCTCAATATACTTCCAAACAAAGAGTGAGATAAGTTTCTCCAAGAAAAAAATGAATGTTGATGGTTACATTTCTCTGTAGAAATTGAACATTAAACATATAGATATTTCAATATCTATATGTATATAAATATCTATAAGATATTTAAGGAAAGCTAAAGCTCCACTTGGTGTCAGTTCCAGTGACCTCCTCTCCTTCATCATAGCCACCTGTTACTATCCTAGTGCCTCCCCCCACGCACCTGCACTCAACCAGCTTGTTAATGATCAGCCATTTCAATTTACAAAGGCAACCCCAAAACTGAGCGACCTGAGATTTTAATTGTTGGAGACTCTACCCAGATAGCATAGGGAAGTGGGACACTTCAGGCAATGATGTGGTACTGCTGGCCTTCTTCTGGCCCGGACAAAATGGATGTGAGCCTGAAATGGACCACATGTAAAATAGCAAATATGGCCAAAATATCCCAAATCAAATGTGGGCTTTTTTTGGTAAAGATGCAGTGCTCTCACTGGATGTGGGCCAGTTCTGGTTTATCTGGTTTATTCATGGTTGATATACGGCATTGCTATGGCTTGCTTGTGGCCCAGATCTGGGAAACAGGAGCAGACCGCCCAAGTACCATCATTCCACATGGGATGTGGGTCGGATGAAAGTGCCGAAAGTGTCGGGTGTGGGCCGGATGTGGGCCACAGCAATTTTGCCTTCTGGATATCATCAGATTCGCTTCCTGGTGCTATTACATACTGTCTCTCTGGAGGCAAGACAGTTGATTTTATTGAGCTAATCCCAGCTCTTCTTGACATCCATCCCTCTGTCCACACTGTGATAGTGCATGCTGGCACAAATGATGTCATGTCCAGGCAATCCATTAAGCTGAATTATGAACTTGAGTCTCTAGTCTCCACATTTGAAAGCCTGAGGAGGAGGTGTGCCCTGTCTGGTCCCACTCCCACTATGACCAAGGAGCTCTGAATGTTTTAGTCATCTTTTTTAGTCTGCACCTGTGGGTGCAAAATTTTTCTAATGCCACTGGACTAGGTTTTAGTCACTTTGATTGACACTTTGATGATGGACTGAGTGGGACCTGTTCAAATATGATGGGCTGCATCCTAACAGGTAAGGAACAGGAAAATTGATTTGCAATTTTATTAACTTTATTGCTTTTAGTCGGATGATCTCCCAAGCAAGACCCTGCTCAGCAACCTGGCTGTGTATTTTATAGTCCTGTCCCAGAAAAAAAACAGCACCTGCTGGTTTTGTTTACCTCACTAATTCATTCATTCCTGTTAGGATCACTGAAAAGCAGTGTGCAAAACTGAAATCTACTCACAGTCCACACAGAAACAATCTCATCATAGTTAAAACCACTTCTTCAATCCCTGCTATTCCCACTCTGTCATCCCCACCACCTACAAATACCCCAGTGAGTCTGCTTCACACCCTTTTCTTAGTACTTTAGGCTTTAAGAATAGAAAAGGCTTAGGTTTCATTCACTTAAATGTGCGGAGCATTATTCAACATGAAAAACCGGACCAGCTGAAAATCCTGGTAACTCAAACGAATCCTGATGTTATCATTTTATCTGAAACATGGTTAAAATGCTATGTGAGTGACTCTGAGGTTGCCCTGGATGATTATAACCTTTTTAGAATAGACAGAAACTCAAGGGGAGGTGGTGTGGCCATTTACGCAAGAGCTTCTTTTACCTGCACTGTTGTTAATGCAGTCACAGTTGATAAATGTTTTGAGTTTTTGGCTCTGAAAGTAAATATTGCATATAATAATTCAATTACTGTGGTTGCAGGTTACAAACCTCCTTCTGCTTCCTTCTCAGCTGTCGATGAGCTAGCTGGTCTCCATATAAAAATTCAGAGATGATCATTTTAGGTGATTCTAAAAGAAGTCTGTGAAGACTTTAATCTCTCACAGCTAATTATTGATCCTACCAGGCTGAACTTAAATGACTTCTCTAAATCGACTTTAATTGACTTAATTTTAACAAATAGAAATGACAAAATCACTCAATCATTATTTGAGTTTGGCTTTAGTGACCATTGTCCGATAGCTTGTATTAGAAATACAAAACAATGCCCTTGCATGGTGATTAGTAGGAATTTTAAATATTTTGTTGAGCAAGCCTTCCTGTCTGTACTTTATGAAAGTGACATTCATGATACTGTTAAAATCCCTGAAGTTGACTTACCTCTTGACCACGTTTGTAAGTCTTTTAACTCTAGTCAATAAGCATGCACCCTTTAAAAAACATAGGGTGCAGAATAGGTCAAGTCCCTGGTTCTCAGCTTGAAATCTCATTCTTGCTGAAAGAGAGAAATAAAGCCTGGGCTCTCACCAGGCGTACTGGCGAGCCTGGTCACTGGCTTACTTTCACGTGCCTTAATAAATGCACAGCCGCAATAAGGAAATTTGCTTTTAATTCTAAATTCATATTCAAATCAATCAAAATTTTGGATGACAGTGAATTGTCTTAACCGTAAGTCTTCACTTTCATTTCCTCCTCTCACTTCAGCTGATGGATCTTCAATATCTGATCACAAAGAGATTTGTGTTGCTTTTAATAAACATTTTCTAGCTGTTGGCAACCTCTTTGAAGAAACTTATACAGGACCCCCTCTGCTCACTACTTATCCTGACTCTCAGGCGATGCCAAGGCCTCATTTTATGCTACAGCTCTTCTCTTCTGGTGACGTGGCCAATGCCTTACTAGCATTAGATTTGAAATATTCAGTTGGCGAAGATAAACTCAAGCCTTACTTCTTAAAGCTTGCTGCCCCTACAAAACATATTTTTAACCTTTCTGTCTTATCTGGTACAGTTCCCACGGTTTGGAAGGCTGCTTATGTGACTCCTTTACATAAAGGCGGTGAAACAGGTTTTATCAGATGAATTACTTATAATCATAACTGTTTGTACAAATGAGCTGCATGCAGTTATTTGTTAAGAAGATTTTTAGTTTGACATGAGAAATCTAAAAAAAGACTTTTGGAAGTTAAGAGGTCCCAAAAGCACCCAATAGTGATACTGACCTAGAAAAAAATGGCTAATATGTATGTACATATATAGTTCCTTGGCTCTTTTGACAGCACACTGTGCTACTTAGCAAAGTGTGAGCTCAGCAGCAGAAGTTAGAAAAATGGTTTAGTACTAATCAGGTAGACACACCAACTGACCTCCCCATCCATCTGCCAGCACACCTGCTTGCCAGCCATAAAAGAGAATACAGCACAGTCCCAAGAATATTACCTACAAGTCTAACATAGCTCCCCCAAAACACACTTGTGTTTCAAACTTCATCAGAAGAGAAAAGGAGTGGTTACTGTTTTAGTAAGCAAGCAAAATTTTTTAAAATGTCACTTGACATGGAGCAAATAAAACCAGTGCAGTTTAAAGTGATCAGTACTGCCTTAGTCAAGAAAAGTGCAGTTTTTTAGCAGTCACACAAGAGTTCACTGTAGTTTGAAGATGAAACAAAAGCAGCATACTAATTTGGTTTGATAAGTTTGTATTATGATACAGTCACTCATTTCAATTGATGTGATTACTGTGGTAATGCCGTGATGGCAGTGAAAGGGGGTGAAATAATTTATCCAGGAGTAGCTGCACACCAACAACCACCAGGTGGTACATGCAAGCAGTCTAGAGGCAGTGTCTGTCTGTCTGTAGGGTAGTCAATACAAAATGGCGACCATGTGAAACTGTTTGGGAATGAATCACAGCACTCTGTTATATTTTCTGGGCCTGTACAGTATACTTACACATTACACAGTCTTAATTTCATAATGGACATTTGTGTTATGGTATTTAAACCAACTATCCATCAACACAGTTTAGACCTCAATATATGAAACATGGGAATTTGTCCCCCCCAATATTTTTAACTGACTGAACATCGGATTCCCCCATAAGCTGAAAGAAAGCTGATTTGTTCTCCTCAATATTCAGAGTTAAACTGACTCCAAAACACTTTGGATATGTATCATTCACAGAAAACCTGTTGTGTCTCGTTTGTGTTCATGTTCAGCAACAGTGAAAAGCAGCTATGAGTGCGGTGCCAAAGCTTTGGGCCCATCCTGTAGGTCCTGTGGGCTGCTACTGCTTCAGCCCTGAATGTTTTGAGCATAGCCCTGCATATTTCTGCTCCTCAAAACTGGTATTTTAATTTAACAGAGCAGAACTTAATGTGGAGCATCAGAGGGAGGGGAAGAAATATGGTGCTGCACATAACAAGACGCATACAGGCCGTGGATTTATAAGATCAGTAAAATTATTTTTACAGTGAGCGGAGCAGTTTCTGCAGCTGTCTCCGGTGTTTATAAAGATAAGTGTGTCTTTAAATTGAGAGTGATGTGTGCATTTATGCACGATGCACAGCAGCGGTAGCTTCATTAACACCAGATCAGTCAGGATCTGATGGTAATTAATGTTCTGTGTTCTGCTACACATCTCCACAGGTCAGCTGTTACACACAGATTCCAGGTTTATACAGTAAAATTGTTTGTAATAAAGCAGCACTTATGGATAAATTCTAGGCTCCATCAGAGCTGTAAGGACATTTTTATTTTAAGTAGCATAAGTCCAAGATAAGCCTACTGCCCCATACCCACTTGGTCCCCTGCCCCCCAGTGTCTGATTGAAGATTTCACCCTTGATTGTGTTTTTTCACTTAAATTTTTTTTTTTTTTTTTTATTTAAAAAATTGGCAACATTTACATTAAAGCCTACATTTTCTGTTACGTTTTTGAACATAACAAAACAGATTAAATAAGCAATAAATATCAAAATTTCCATATTAAAAACTCTGTTTAATATGCAGGTAGTCACAGCTGACATGACCACACGGTTGCGGGTTGTCACAGTAACACAACACGCTTTCTGGCTTGGGAGTTTTGCAGGAGCTCAGCAGTCAGAAAAAAAGTGAGCATCAGAGCAGCGATGGAACGATTTAAGATGGTAAACATCTCAGTTTTCAACACAGAGACGGCTGAATCTGAGCCGACCGACAAAACTACTCAGCTAATGGCTTAACAGAAAGGGTTTGGCTCCTTGTGGAAGATGGATATCATTTTTTGTGCATTCATTGTGGTTTATTTTTCTTATAATTTCTCTTATAATTACATTTACTAGACACACACACACATATATATATATATATATATCTTCTAGAATGTAAATAACTAACATAACCCTATTTCCCCTCGGGATCAATGAAGTATTTCTGATTCTAATTACTACAGTTAATTACATTTTTAATAGTTTGGTTCATGCTACCTTCACATATATAGCTCCAGTTGGACATTTAAGAGAAATAAATTAGACGAGGAGACAATGATAAGATCTCTTAGGGATCATACTTCTCAGATCGGTCTCATGAAAGTCTCAGACTCATCTCACATTCTTGTCTTTACTATAACCAGCCACCCTATTTGAGGTGTTACTATCTGCAATGGAAAACAAAATCCAGAAAAGTAAAGTGAGTAGAGTTGAGCCAAGCCAGTACGATGTAGCAGAAAAACAGCTTAGACCCTCTCCTCTACCGAACCCCCACTACCACAACTAGAGAAGTCGGCTTTCACATGGAAATGATAACACTGTACAAATGCAAACCAGCCAATTAAAGTAGTAGGGGAACTACATTTAAGAACTCCAAATATTTCAGATGTGGAAAACCAAACGTCAAGTTTACTAATTTAATTTGGTTCATGGTTTGTTTTTTTTAAGTTGTCTATATTGCAGGGGTTGGTTATACTCTTTAAAGGAATATCTCTTATGATCACGCATAAGCAAACAGGTTCTGATATTTATGTCAATACTAAACCACAGGCTTGGACTCAAATGCAGACACAGACTCGGTATCAGTTCAAAATCAGTCCTTTTAATCAGAGCAAGGTCGGTACACAGGTGATCAGTCAGTAAAGCAACAGTGTCTAAATCAGCAGGCAAAATGCAAGGTAAAAAGGCAAAAACAGGTCAGGTAACTATCAGGCTCTAAGAAACTCACATGAGGAAAAAGGCTGGGTTGCTATCACAAAGGAACAAGATGAACTGGCACAGAACAAAGGGAACACTAAGACTATATACTCTGGAGGAGGGGAGACAATGAGACACAGGTGCAACACATTAGGGCAGGGCAGGTAATTACACAGGAGGGAAACACGAGGGCAAGAAGTGAAGGACCTGAAACGAGACAAGAGGTGAGTATCAAAATAAAACAGGAACTTCAACACAAAGAGCACTAGGAGAAACAAAAAGGTAACTTAACTATCCAGATGAGGCGTGAAAATTTACATGCATTTATCGCTTCCCAAGCTCCCCACTTGCCGACTGTAAATTTATAATTGCTTTTTTTCTGTAGTATAACTATAACTGACCAAATTGAGGGTGGATGCCATTGATAAAGTGTCTTTTGTTTGTTCCCTCAATATTCAGTGTTAAACTGACTCCAAAACAGAATTCCATTCACAGAAAACCTCCTGTGTCTCGGTGTCATGTTTCACTCAGTAGAACTCCAATTTAATAAACCAGCAGTTATAAAAATATGTAAAATGCATCGTTAAGGCAGATGAGCATTATCTGGGAAACATCACATTTATTCACTTTACATGGAGGTAAATTTAATGCTGAATTATGTTAAATGTTCACCGAAATAGTTTCTGTTTATGAGTGGTAAGAAATCATAAATGATCTTTTAGAAGGAGTAGATGTTTACTGGTAAGTAAACATCGGGTCTGTCAAATTGAACAATTTACTTTACTTTGATAAAGTTGTTTCATAACATGACACTTGATGTCACAAACTGAACTGGCTGACAGGACACTAATTAGCATGATGCTAACATATTAATACAATGGGAAATCCCAAACATGGCAAAGCTAGCAGAGTTAGCGTTACACTATTAAAACAATTTAAAAAACAATTACTAGTTGTGTACATAAAACAGTCTTTATGAACCCATAATAACAGGAGCATTTCCAAACAAACAACATGACAAGGGAGCACACAACTATAGCATGTGCGGTGCTAAGCTATAGAAAGATAGCTCCCTGCAGTCAGTCAGTATCTTCTGCAATTGAGTTATCAAGCAGAAATACGGACAGCGCCACTCTGCCATTGCAACTACATTGTGGTCAGAGGGGGTATTATCCTAAAATCCTGTCAGCAGGATTCAAGCACTCTGCTGCCACCTAGCATCTACAATTATCTAGTGCAGGCCCCTTTTTTACCACCACGGCAGCACCATGGTAACACGGTGGTGAAGCAGACAAATGAAATGAGTTACATCTGCACTTCATCTCCATAGGTCCATCCATTAACCATTCTTGAAATGATAAACTTTTGTACCACTTTTCTAATAGGGGCTTATAAGTCGTGACTAATGTCTTTATTCTCGCCACTAATAAGAAGAACGCTTAATTTGCCAGCTGTTGAAAAATCCTGTCACTTCTGCATTCCTGTGCTATCAAAATCCTTACATTCACAATACCGATAACTGTACCTGACCATTGATCTTCTGTTCTTTAAATGCTGTTATATAAATAGCATTGCAGTTCTGTCATTCCGTCTTTCAGACCTGCTATTGTGCAACCCACCTCTTCCACCCCAGTTGACACTAACAGCTGTTAGCTAACAATGAAGGTACCTAACGTTAGTTCGCTGGTTTACATAGCTGACTATGTAACATACTGCTACTGGTGAACAAGCCAGTGTGAGGCAAAACATGTCTGAGAGGTCTGACATAACAATATGATGCCACATAAATGCTTTCTATGCATAGTTTGTTTACATCATGTTGCGCAGCACATTATGAAACAAACGTTTGGGATACTGCTGTCAAAACACTGTGGTGTAGAGACAGTTCGTTGTTGGATATTCAGACGTTTAGTCGGGTTCATCCTCAATAACTTTTGAGTGAGATCATCAATACACAGTAGGTGTATTCTGGAATCTGAAAGAAATGATTCAATATTTTGTACTTTATAGGTGATATAGAATAATATAATACATAAAAGTGGATATGAAGCTAGGCTCAAGTTAACATGATTTACCAAATGGATTTCCACTCTCATCAACAATTATTTAACAAACATGACAAAGTGTAAACAGAAAAAAGAAGCCCTGTTATATATCTCATGGCAACAAGCAACTAGTTTATGAACTTAATAATTTGAGACTGCATGAATAGTAAACAGTTCTGGAGAGGAAATGTATGGATACATGTGGTTATACTATTCTATTCTATGAAAAAAAGTAACACACTGCATACTTACTGCAAGCCACAAAAAGTTTAATAATGACAACGTTTCGATTCTACTTTGTCAGGGCTCAATGTTCAAAAAATAGAAAACCCAAATTTATACATCACACACACCAATAATTCAATTCAATTCAATTCAATTTTATTTATATAGCGCCAAATCACAACAAACGTTATCTCAGGGCACTTTACACATAGAGCAGGTCGAGACCGTACTCATTTATTTACAGAGACCCAACAATTCCCCCCATGAGCAAGCACTTGGCGACAGCGGCAAGGAAAAACTCCCCTTTAACGGGAAGAAACCTCAAGCAGAACCAGGCTCTAGGTGGGCGGCCATCTGCCTTGACCGGTTGGGTTTACAGCGAAAGAAAGAAGGAGGGAGGGGGACGGGGGAAGGGGAGAGGGGGGTGGGGTGGGGAGAGACACAGAGAAGTATAATAACAACAACAACAATAACCATAACAACAGTAATGTAAGTAGAGCTATGACTTTATAATAGTAATAGCAATAATATCAGTAGCAGAAATGGAAGCAGGACATCCACAGGACCACGCCACAGTCCCCACAGCCATGGCCCACCGTTCAGGCGCTGGATCTTCCTGTGAGACGAGAGAGCACAGAGACTCCGGGGAAGAAGTCAAGTTAGTAACATGCATTAAAGGTACATGAAAGCATTGAAATGGAGAGGAGGAGGAGGAGGAGAGAGGAGAGAGGAGCTCAGTGCATCATGGGAAGTCCCCCGGCAGTCTAGTCCTATAGTAGCATAACTAGGGGCCGGTCCAAGGCGAGCCTGGCCGGCCCTAACTATAAGCTTTTTCAAAAAGGAAAGTTTTAAGCCTACTCTTAAACGTAGAGAGGGTGTCTGCCCCCCGGACTGAATCTGGAAGATGGTTCCACAGGAGAGGAGCCTGATAGCTGAAGGCTCTGCCTCCCATTCTACTTTTAGTTATTCTAGGAACCACAAGTAAGCCTGCATTTTGGGAGCGCAGTGCTCTAGTGGGGTAATAAGGTACTATGAGCTCTTTAATAGGCTGACAAGCTCTATGTTGGCAGGTGTGGTTATCCATCCAAACCGCCCAGGGTGATAAACATCCAAAAACAATTAACAATTCAATAAAGTACATAGAAAAAAGCAGTAATGCAAAAGCCATACTTCAAAATATCAAATATACATCTTATATATAAACATTATATCAAATTCAGATTATCAGAGAGGAGGCTGCATTAGAATCTCAAAACAGAATCAGAAAAACTGTTATGTTAAATCAAAAGTACAATCTGCAGGGTTCCTACAGTAATGGAAATCCATAGAACTCTGAATTTGAACATTTTTTTCTCAAAATTAATTCTGATATATAATAATGGAACAATCTTGGAATTTAATTTTTGAAAATGTATAGGAACGCTGTGTGAGTGATTTCATCAGTCACTTTAACTTGTTAAGGAATTTATCATTTAGTGTTCTTTCTGCTCTTCCTCAGTGAGCTGTGTTATGGGCTGTGAGGATGCAAATCTGCTCAGGTGCTTGGCAACAGACAGTGCTTTCTCTGGTTTTTCCACACCTTTGTGCTGGGCCAGGGTGATAAGAGTCTCAGTTTTCAGCTCCTGCAATGTTGTGCAGATGGATGTCGACTT
This sequence comes from Scomberomorus guttatus, assembly GCA_038419695.1. Lineage (NCBI taxonomy): Eukaryota > Metazoa > Chordata > Actinopteri > Scombriformes > Scombridae > Scomberomorus > Scomberomorus guttatus. The sequence goes on from CM076445.1 coordinate 5,405,169, forward strand.
ACACCTATTGATCACTCCTGCCACAATGTTCTTCCTGAACCTATGCTTGCCCAACTTCAGTGGGGTCACCACATATTGTTGAGCCGCCTTGAAGTACTGGTGTTTATGTTGCTCCTCCCCTTCCTTTGTTTTAGCTGTGTCCCCTGTTCAAGGAGTGAAGACTTTCTAGCTGTCCCGTGTAAATGTCCAGTGTGTTTTTTTTTTCCTATTTCTTCAGGAGCTGCTTGTCAAGCACTATCTTCTGCAGGTGCTGAAATGCAGCAGAGCTAGGGAAGAGCCATGGACACTGACTCTCCTCCTCAGGGGTGTAGGCAAGGGTGCTCTCACTTTGTCATTGTCTCACCAGACAACCAGTGGTGCACACTTCTCTTTTAACTTCGTCATATTTCCCTCACATGTTGTGACACAAAACCAGAGGCAGTTTGTGATCATTCTGATCCAGTCAAACAACTCCTCATTATGGCACTGCAGCAGTCGTTTTTTGACAGACTTCACAATGTGCCAGAGGTCATACTCGTGCTGTATGCATTTATATTCATAACGCATGACTTTCTGCACTGATGGGTGGCAGTTGGTTGCTAAAACAGATATGGTCACATCATACTCTCCTAACTTGGAAAGTCACCTCTCCAGACCATCCACCTCAAGCCAATAACTGTTCTTCACTTCTGTGACTTTTACAGTTTCCTCCACCAACTTTGAGTTGATGTCCAGGAGCGAGTAGGTTCCATATGAAGCATTATAACCTGGACTGTCATATATGGAGTCTCCTGACACTATTATCATCACATAAGACACTCCGTACAGCCTCTTTGTGTACTGACCAGGCATTGTTGACCTCTGGGATGACATAGGCCTTCTGTATGTTGAACCATTGTCTTTTGGTTTCCAGACCATGGTGTCACACACCTCCATGAATGGACTGCACTCATTTCCAGTGACAAATACAGCAGCAGGGACAGAAACATTGCAGTCTATTATTCCTCTAAGTAAAGGCTGAGAATGCCACATATAATCATGGCCATCGATGCATTATGTGGTATTCCTAAATCCAAATCCACTTTTGGTGACTGTTGGTGGCCTCACCAAACAATTACCACAACCTTCCCAATGGCACACATGAAAGAGCTTCAAAAATTCTCCTGTCGACACAATACTTTTTCTCTCTTGTGAGACATTTGGTTCCTCATCCTCAACATCACTGATACTTTCATCCTCATCACTGATGCTTCCCTCACCACTCAAGTCAAACTCATCAGAATTGACATTTGACTCTTCCATTAGGCTTTCTTCCTCAGACTCTTCACAGCCCTCACTGCTAAGGTCGAGATCTTGCGGAGATGATGGTGCCCTAGCTGGGGAGAGACCTTCCACAGATGTACAATATGAATGCTCTTTGTTTATTATTTGGTTGTTAAGTATGTCATCTGTCAAAGTGCCTGTGCAAATGTACTGCTTATTGCTTCCCTCTTCTGTATCCTGTTCAAATGCATCAGTCTAGGTGCTGACACTGACTGTCAGGGTGCGGACACTGCCTGTCTCCTGCTTTATCTCCTCACTGATGTCAGCCTCTGGGGATTTGCTGCTGGCCACTAAATGCATGCATGTCTGCCTAACCTGAAAACACAAATTTGCTGTTTTTAGGTACCCAAATGATGTTGACAGCCTTAACATGAAAGATTTTGTACCTAGATCCTGACTACTGATTTAAAGGATATTAAATAATCATATACCTTAACACTTTTGTTATGTTGTTATTCTTACAATAACCATGCATAGAAAACTATCCAATGTTTCCTCTGTTTTGTTGCAGTGATGGTTGTTGTTTTTGGTTCAATGTCCATACCAGTTCTGGTTGTAGTGCTGGTTGAATCAATAAAATTACTCTTATTTAGGGTTTTATTATCATAAGATTAATATGTGTAAACACTGGGGATGTTTGCTGTGCTTTTTGATTTATAAATGGTCGTACTTTAGCTATGTTTCTGAGGTGGAAAAATGATATTTTCGTCATCTTGTTAATGTGGGACCTGAAGCTTAGATCTGAATCTAAGATAAAGATTTGTAACCTCAGATTTCATCCAAGGAGTTAATTTCCCCAGATTATTAAACAGCATTTCTCTATTTGTTTTGGGGCTGACTAGTAAGACTTTAGTTTTGTCCTCATTTAACTTTAAGAAATTATTGCTCATTCATTAATTCATTGCCAGAAGACAGGTAGTAAGGGAGTTTATAGCTGCAGCATAATTTGGTTCAGCGGAGATGTAAAGTTGTGTGTCATCCACATAACTATGGAAACATACATTGTGCTTTCTGATATAGTGGTATAGTGAGAATAATAACAGACCAAGGTAACTCCCATGTGGAACCCTAAAGCAGTTGTCATGTTCCTCAGACACATGATCTCCAAGACTGACATAAAACTTTCACCCTTTGATGTATGTTTTGAACCAGTGTAACACACAGTCAGAAAGACCAACCCACTTTTCCAGACAATTGATTAGGATATCACAGTCAATCATAGCAGCAGACACAAAACCAGAGCCCTGGAACACAGATGCTTACATGGAACATAGCCTTTATTAATTAATGATATTTACACCTGTGCTTTTCCTGCTATGACTTGTCAGATGGCCTGCTGTGAAAAAGGTCTGTAGGCTAGCAGTCCCTGTCTTTTTTTGACATTTTTGGCACAGCCATCTCCACTTGGCTATCCTCCATCTCTACTGTCTCTTCATCTCCAAGATTAAGTTTCAAATATTTAAAACCTCTCAGTCCAAGATAGGCCTCCTGCTATGTTTGTAAGTGCAGTGGCCTTACCTCCCTTATGGCCTCACTATCTCACTTATAACTTTTCCAGCTATAACAGCACTGAAGTTTTTATAGTTTCTTCCAGTTTCTCACTCAGTCTGCTTGTTTACCAGGACAACATCATCTCTACAAGCATATAAAATACTTGTATCTCCTACAACAGGGCCTCTCAACATTTTTGGCACTGAAAACCAGCAAGTAAGTCCAATAATATGTTCAGTAACTATTGCACAATAACATTGCCATTGACTGAATTGAAACAAGGGAATAGCTTCTGGCAGATTCAGTCCATTGAGAAATGATAATTGATAGCATACAAAAACGGGATGGGATGTATATGTGAACATAGAGGTCATACAGTACTGTATGTGACTTTAAAAATGTTAAATGCTGGCTTACAAAAGGTTCAGCTACAACAATATAATATACAGTAGTATGTGAAACCTGCTAGAATACTCTGTACATCAAACATCATGTGGAAAAAAATTCAAAGACCGTCTCTAAACTTGAGTTCTTCAATGAAAAACAAAACTTCAGTTATGAAGTCTGGTCATAACTCTAATTCTGCCTCCACCAAGATAGTTAGCTAGTTAGCTACAGTAACAGTGTTAGCTTTTACCATTAATTTCCAAAAATTCTCCTTAGTCAGTTGCTTTGAAGCTGCTGTTGGTAAGTGAAAAATGTTTGGATCTGGTGAGATAGTTTTACAGTGACTGTTGTCTGGCTGTACATCTGAGCTTCACATAAGCTTCTGTAAGATAGCTGGTAAACCATTAAATCAGCAAATTAGATGTTTGCTGTTGTATAGCTTTATCAACATGTTTATTCATGTTTCTTGTTTTGAGACATTTTGGCTCTGATGAGGAATTCATGTGGAAGGGGGAGCTGTGGACGAGGTGTGTCTGGCAGGTACCATGGAAGATCTGAGAATCGGTGTTGAGGATATATTGCTCAGGTGGAAAATTTAAGAACACAGAGGATTGCATATGAATGAGTATGTAGCTAACTTTACAGGAGTATTTGTCCAGGTACAGTTCCAAACAATTACCACAGCAACCAATGTACATTTACTGTAAAATCTTTATAGTTGACGATGTAATCAGTCTCAGTAAATAATACATTTTCATTTAGTATTTTTTTCACTACTAAAAGAAATTCAACATCTGGATTTACAGCAGGCCAAGTGTTGGAGCAGTGTTTGACATGTGACCCCAGTCTGATGTTTGATGTCATCAGTCAGGTGGTACCCCCTGCTGATCCACCTGTACCTCCGTTACCTCCACACCCTTGTGGTGCATGTGCCAGAGATGCAGGGAAATGCTGGACGCACCAGTGCACAATTTGCAGGGGGGGGTCTTGTGCCTTGCTAAGATCTGGAATGACATTCGAGCAGTAGCTGACCTTCAGGATGCAGACAGTTTGTTGCATGACAGTGTGGTACTCTGGGTCCAGGTCACTGACTTGCATCTCAAACTGTTGTGTTGGCTGATATCCAGATCCTCATGGACAGTACAGTGGTTTCATTGTTTGGAGAGTGTAACCCTTTTTAGTTTTAAATAGTTTGAGTAGTGTGCCATAGTCTAGTAATATACTGTAATACTGTATACAGTACAGGCCAAAAGTTTGGACACACCTTCTCATTCAATGCGTTTTCTTTATTTTCATGACTATTTACATTGTAGATTCTCACTGAAGGCATCAAAACTATGAATGAACATATGTGGAGTTATGTAAAAAGGTGAAATAACTGAAAACATGTTTTATATTCTAGTTTCTTCAAAATAGCCACCCTTTGCTCTGATTACTGCTTTGCACACTCTTGGCATTCTCACGATGAGCTTCAAGAGGTAGTCACCTGAAATGGTTTTCCAACAGTCTTGAAGGAGTTCCCAGAGGTGTTTAGCACTTGTTGGCCCCTTTGCCTTCACTCTGCGGTCCAGCTCACCCCAAACCATCTCGATTGGGTTCAGGTCCGGTGACTGTGGAGGCCAGGTCATCTGCCGCAGCACTCCATCACTTTCCTTCTTGGTCAAATAGCCCTTACACAGCCTGGAGGTGTGTTTGGGGTCATTGTCCTGTTGAAAAATAAATGATCGTCCAACTAAACGCAAACCGGATGGGATGGCATGTCGCTGCAGATTGCTGTGGTAGCCATGCTGGTTCAGTGTGCCTTCAATTTTGAATAAATCCCCAACAGTGTCACTAGCAAAACACCCCCACACCATCACACCTCCTCCTCCATGCTTCACAGTGGGAACCAGGCATGTGGAATCCATCTGTTCACCTTTTCTGCGTCTCACAAAGACACGGCGGTTGGAACCAAAGATCTCAAATTTGGACTCATCAGACCAAAGCACAGATTTCCACTGGTCTAATGTCCATTCCTTGTGTTTCTTGGCCCAAACAAATCTCTTCTGCTTGTTGCCTCTCCTTAGCAGTGGTTTCCTAGCAGCTATTTGATCATGAAGGCCTGATTCGCCTCTCCTTTTAACAGTTGTTCTAGAGATGGGTCTGCTGCTAGAACTCTGTGTGGCATTCATCCGGTCTCTGATCTGAGCTGCTGTTAACTTGCGATTTCTGAGGCTGGTGACTCGGATGAACTTGTCCTCAGAAGCAGAGGTGACTTTTGCTCTTCCTTTCCTGGGTCGGTCCTCACGTGTGCCAGTTTTGTTGTAGCGCTTGATGGTTTTTGCAACTCCACTTGGGGACACATTTAAAGTTTTTGCAATTTTCCGGACTGACTGACCTTCATTTCTTAAGGTAATGATGGCCACTTGTTTTTCTTTAGTTAGCTGATTAGTTCTTGCCATAATATTATTTTTTCAGTTGTCCAATAGGGCTGTCGGCTGTGTAGTAACCTGACTTCTGCACAACACAACTGATGGTCCCAACCCCATTGATAAAGCAAGAAATTCCACTAATTAACCCTGATAAGGCACACCTATGAAGTGAAAACCATTTCAGGTGACTACCTCTTGAAGCTCTTCGAGAGAGTGCCAAGAGTGTGCAAAGCAGTAATCAGAGCAAAGGGTGGCTATTTTGAAGAAACTAGAATATAAAACATGTTTTCAGTTATTTCACCTTTTTTTGTTAAGTACATAACTCAACATGTGTTCATTCATAGTTTTGATGCCTTCAGTGAGAATCTACAATGTAAATAGTCATGAAAATAAAGAAAACGCATTGAATGAGAAGGTGTGTCCAAACTTTTGGCCTGTATTGTATATGTTCATATTTATTTTTAAGTAACTATTTTTACATTCGGTTTTTACTACAGTGGATTGAATAAAACTATGAAGACACATTTAAACAAATATAAAGATCTTCATTTGGAGTAATGGTATGAACATATCAACATCAGTACAGCCTAACATTACTTGAATAATGCTGATTATTTTGCCTAAGAATAGGGAACATATGCAAAGAATGTTGGGTCACAAATAAATGACGAACAGGTAAATAGTGGCTGTTTTTTGTGGCAAATGTGGAGTATGAATTGTGTTGGTTGATAATAGATGCTTCACATGTGGTCTTCATTCGGTTAAGGGACAAGCTTCTATCTCGGTGGCAATTCCTGACCTTTGGAAAGAGTAGAGCATTTAGAAATCGGATAAAAGAATTCTTTTATTGACTGTTTACATGCTAAGGAGAGTGACAGTTATTGTTTGGAAATATTCAGAATAGTAGCATTTAACATCAACAGATGTGACCTGGGTCATCTTGAAATAAAATAATGTGTCTTTTCAATTGTTCCAACTAAGTCTTGCACAGCAGTGGAGGCAGTGATACATTTTCATGTCATACATTGCCCCATGCTAACTGTTTGCGAAAGTTCCTATGTGGTAGTAGCTGGTACACCAGAGAGCACACAATGCTGACATGCATCATCTGGCATTCTGGTTGTAAGTCATAGCATCCAATGCCTTGAACACACCCGTTTTCTCACTATGGTCCTCTGAAGTTTTGCATACCATTTCTGGATGAACTGATCTTTCAGCCTCTGTTTAACAGTTAGTTTCAACCAGTTGATGCTGTTACACTTTTGTATAAGCCAGAGTTAAGCCAAACCACAGTCATCCAGTATCTGCTTAACCTGCAGGACCCATAGCGACACATATACACCTGAATTAGACAGGCTGAGCATTATTTGACTGAGTTTAGTTTCTTCTACCTTCGATCGGCCTCCCCCAGTAGCCAATAATTCTCTTTTTAACTGTGGCACAGAGTGGGTATCTTCCCAGCTCCCTATAGACCATATTATTGCAGGTTGTGATTTCAATTTGTAGGGTGTACTTAAGAAACTTGAGGTGTAATTTTTCCAATATATCTATTTTTTCAACCCCCCACACTTCACACGCATACAACATAACTAGTGTAACTAACTTGTCAAAAAGATCTAGTGTGATACCTGCAGGTAAATCAAATTTTCTACATTTACCAAAAATTGCAAACATTGTACGAGAGACTTATGCAGCTCCTCAATGGTAATCTTAAATGAAACATTAAAATTCATAGTGACACTGACATATTTAAAGCAGACAATCTCTAAATTTTCTCCATTGCATACAAACTTAAGTTTGCTAATATCAGCTTTTCTGCAACCAAAAACTGACTTTAGTTTTATCACCTTTAACCTTTAATTTCCATTTCTCACAGATATCACACAAGGTCTATTGCTTTCTGTAACCCTTTTGTTGTAGACACGATAACTGCATCATCTACATACATCAGTACCATACACTGGATATAACTATCACAGTGTCATCAAAATGAATAGGCTGACAGCCATTCTGTAGTAGATAGTCCTCTAGGTCATTGATAAATAATGCAAACAACAATGGTGATACATTTTCACACTGTCTAACTCCTGCTATGTTTACAAAAAACTCAGATTTAATACCATTATCAAATACACGATTTGATGCTTTTGTACATATTCATTACTACATCCAGGAATTTACCGTTAATACCCGCTTTTAACAGTTTGTACTAGAGCGAATCCCTTCAAACTGTATCAAACACCTTACTGTAATCAATGAAAGAAAATTGATTGATTGATTTATCCTCACAGAACTTCCATAACCTTGCATTCAATACATATATGAACAGTTTACCCAGACAACTCAAAATTGTGATGCCTCGGTAATTGTTACAATCCCTGGTGTCACCTTTCCTCTTATAGATTGGCACAATTAAACCAAGCACTCAGTCTTCAGGGATAACACCAGAGTCCAGAATATCTAACTAAAATGGAAGGAGTCTGTCTGTCTGTGGGTGCTTTTCATTCATCACTTCCCTTACTCACGTCCCTTCCTCATGTCTTCCCCAGCAAGGATGTAAGAGAGAGATGCGAGGAAGAGACGCAAAGGACGGAGGAATTTAATTCACCAAACGGGATGTCCTTGATCACTCGAGACAGTTGAACAGTTTCAACAAGTTTAAAATTAAAATGTATTCATACAATTAATTAACACTTTACACTTTTACTAAATAATTTCTACATAGTGATAGCTGGAAGGAAAACACCTGATAACTACTCCAATTTTTATCTTTTGATTATAGATCTATAGCAGCGTCTGGCTGTCACAGAATAAGACACAAATAGACAATTTAAACCTGTTAATTACTGAAAGAACAGAACCGACTTAAAGGAGCAATAAAAACAGCTGTAGCTTGCAGAATATGTTTAAATAAAATATTGCTTATTTAGTTTGTGAAAGTCTGACGTCCTTTCCAGGCTCAGGATGATTTTATAGGAGAAACAGCTGTGCGGTGTCATATTTTCCTTAAGGAGCTGAGACGTACTGAAACGGAAAAGAAGAAAGGAGAAACCTTTGGCCTATGTTTTTTGTGATTGATTCATGATTCAGGAAATAGCTTGGTCCCAAATATCTAAATTGTGGTGTAATAGTAACACATCCATCCACTGGGTGGAAGATTCCAGGTGCAAGTCCTGGCAAGAGTGTGTTGGTTGTTTGCCAGATCACAAAAGTATTTCATTCAAAATTATTTTGAAAATTATGGCAGAGTGCAGTGCATGTCATAAAGTCCTTCAATGGCCTGTGTCAGACATCCGTTAGCATCAGCGCAAGAGTGTTTCCTGACAAATGTCACGCCAATGAGAAAGAGAGAGATCAGTTAGTATAATAACAACATAACTGGCCAACTTAGTAACACGATGTTTGATTTGTCTTTTCCTTATGTAGTTTGTATTGGTTGTTGGCGATACACATTTCAGATCTTTTGCTGATTTGTGAACATGCCAGAGGGTTGGCTGTGCTTTGGTTTTATGGCCACACCTGGAGGAAATGATGCAACCACCTTGCACTTGTAGATCTCCCATCGTGGTGATACTCCACATACTCTGGATGCAGTGTGCCTGCTTGTGCCGAGGAACATCACCTCAAGTTGTACTCTTGAGGTATGTAAAATCTGGGGCCTATCCATTGACAGTGGGGCTTTGACTTCATTGAGGTCATAAAATGTTTGTGTGAGCTTTTGTACCCAAATGCAAGTGCACTCCAGCATTGCTAGAGGATGCAACTATGTAATAGCAAGTACACTGCTCAGGACCCAAGGAAGTGCAGTGTCAAGTGTAAAGTTGTTTGGATGAGTGATTCTCAAGAAAGCTGCAAGCAGCAATACCAGAGGCCAAGCAATCAGCCCATTCTGAACAGGCACGTTTTGAATGGGCACTGCACTAGTTGTTAAACAAAGAGACACATAAGGGCATAAAAATGCATTCAGTGTTTTTAATATATTTGTTCAAGACTCTGTCTACTCCTGCTGCTTTTCAGGTTTTAGGTTTAGAAAAACCTCCTTAATTTCCTGTTCAGTGAAACTAGTATTTAAGACACTACTGTCAAAAATGTGTTCATTACAGTCAATTTCAAATAACTCATTCATTGGTAGATCCCAGTCAGACAATATTTTAAAATACTCGTGAAAGTAGGTTTAGGTAAAACTGAACAATGTTTATTACCTTTACCACAGCGATTCAGCATCTTCCAATAGAGCTTTGGGTTTTTAGATTTTATACTCATCAACTCTCCACTAAATTTCTTCCTATAGGCCCTCTGTGTATCATATAACACTTTTATACATACTCTTTCTCTACTTTTGTCCTCACACATTCAGCACTAACCACATTTCTATGTATATTATGCATTTTCTAAACTTTTAGGTATTTTTGTCTTGTTTGCATTCCTTATTAAAGGACCAGTGTGTAAGATTTAGTGGAATCTAGCAATCTAGCAATCTAGCAATCTAGCAAAATAGCGGTAGCAGTGGGCAAAAATGACTAATAATAATAGCAGCAGTGGTGGGCATCATGCTGGACATCCGTCAGTCAGCAGCAGAAGGTCACCTGCGATACGAGGAAAGCAAAAAACTATGGGAAAGAAGCCAAGTTAGTAACATGCATTTATGGTACATGAATGCGTACAGATGGAGAGGAGGAGGAGGAGCTCAGTGCATCATGGGAAGCCCCCCAGCAGTTTAGGCCGAATTAAACTGCTTTCCCTCAAACGCGAAAGGCCCTCTCTAGAGCTAGTGTTTGTTTCAGGTGATTATACACTAATTAAAACATACTTATGAATATTATATTCCATTTCTGCCAAGTCTGTTCCACTAGATGCCACTAAATTCTACACACTGGACCTTTAAGGAAAATGATACATGTTCCAAAAACATTTGGCTGCTGGCTGGTGTTAATAGAGAACACATGAGAAGACACATCAGTGGTTAGACAGTATGCCAAAGGCATTTTCCACCACCCTGCGTGCCCTTGACAGCCTGTAATTGTAGATCCTATAATAAGGGGATGAGCATCCCCTGAAAACCCCACCATCTGACACTCGGCCATTGCACCCTACATCAACATATAAGAATCTGTAGCTGCTTTCTACCAAGGCCATCAGCACAATGGAGAAGCTGTGCTTGTAGTTGTATGTTTAGCCAGAGGATGGTGGAGGTACAGTGGTGATGTGTTTCACATCCAAAGCTCCAAGGCAATTTGGGAATTGCCACTGCTCCTGGAATCCCTTCACCACTTTTTCCACTCATCTGTGGTGTTGGGACACTGAAAAATAAATAAAGAGGCCAAATTAAATGATATGAAATAAGCATGAATTATGTTTGTCGTTTACAGGATGATGAAGCAGAGAAGAAGAATGAAGGGAGGGGCTGGAAGAAGTTGAGGAGCAGGAGGTGGAGGAGAGAAGTGAACCAGAAGGAGTGGGAAGCAGCACCCAGCTTAATGTCATTCCAGCCAAGAAGAAAAAGAGAAGTGAAATGGAAAAGCAGGAAGTTGATGTCCTCAGTGCAGTAGGCACCTATTTTGGAAATCAAAGCCAACAAAAACCAGAAGATCAGATCACAATATTTTGTAAAAACATTGAGCAGAAGATGAAGAGGCTTTGCTCATCTTTTAGGTCTGTCTGACTACAGGCCTATATGACAGAATGTTTCTCACCTGTTGACAAGAAGCGGAATGTTAGTATCAGTCCCTCTCCAGAAGAAATGTCTCTGAAGTTGGTGTTCTGTCTTTGTGTTAATGGCCTCACCAACTTCTCCAGATGAAGAAATTGCTCAGGAAATAGGCGAGCGAAATTGGTAAAAGCTGGTATATCCCTGGCTTCCACCTCCTTACATAGGTTTCCTAGCTCACTGTCTTCACCGTTTATTGATAAGTGTTACTGCAAACACTGCTAGCAACTCACTGTCCTCCAGTTTCTTCTTTTTTTCTTGCCAGGTAAACACACAGAAAACCAGCCTAATGTATCAACGCAGAAGTAGTGGGGTATGCCAGTGCGTCGTTGCTATGGAAACGGTCATCTGCATGCGCGTTGCATTGTGTTGCTTTGATGTGAATGGCCCAGTTTTAGAATGTTTACATTGTTTGTTTTTAGAATGTAGACGTCAGGAATTCTTTTGCAAGTTGCATCCAGTGTCGTTGCAAATCATTTATCATTGACCAGTTCCACCTAGGCCAACCCAGTTCTTGAGTCTGTTGAGCAGAATTGTAGGCCAACAAAAAGAGAATAGTGAGATTACTAGAGTCCGCACTCATTAGGATGTCATTTGTTACTCTGAGTAGGGCTGTTTCCATACTGTGGTTATTTCTAAGAAGTTATTTCTGAGAAGCCAAAGGGCGATGACTTCAAAAACTTCTTTGAGCAACCTGGAAGGGAGAATATCAAATTTACAAGTCGTGAGATTAGTATTGGACACAGTGTCAACCAGATGGGAGCAAACTCATCTAACAGCGTGGTGGAGGGTGAGGGCTCAGGTAGAGGTAGGAGTGAGGAAGCTGGAGTAATTGATGCTTTGATGTTTTCTATCTTTTCAACAAAATATTTTAGGAACTTCACACAGTCCTCTGCAGAGGTGGCACAAACAGTAGCTGGGGCAGGGTTTACTAGACTGTTGATGGTATTGAAGAGAAATCTTGAGTTATGCTTTTTAGAGGCAACTAGGTTAGAAAAGTAAGAGAGTCTCTTACTCTTTACCAGTGAATTAAATGAAGATAATAAGTCCCTCATATGGAGTTGATGAACTTGAAGTTAAGACTTTTTCCATTTACATTCAACTCTTCTACATTCTCTTTTTGGGGATGACATGATGTAGCTTTTATAGGGGCTATTTGGTCCAGAGTTCTCAGGCACATGGTATTAACTTGATTAACCATATCATTTACATTATTGCACTGAGTAATACAACCATGAGTACTGAACAGCACAGGTAGCAACAAAGTCTGCAGCTGAGTTGTTATTTGAAATGTGTGTGTACACTGTTTGTTTAGAAGAAGGAATAGCAGAAATCTAGTTTATATCAAATTATGATGATCTGAAATAAAATCCCTTAGGAAGAGGGAGTTCATGTCTAAACCCAGGGTCAAAACTAAATCAAGAGTGTGGCCCCATTCATGTGTAGGAGATGATACATGCTGTTTTAGATTAAAAGATTAACATATACAGTGGAAACTGCTTATAGTGATCACGTCTGTCCGGGTCAAATTGATCACTATAAGCGGGTGATTATTATAATCGTTTTTTTTTTCTTTTTCTTTATTCTTATACAGATTATCATCTAATTGACATTTGTATATTTACTGCACGAATATAAAGTAATGAAACAGACCGCTTCGCTCTTTAATGAATTTTATTGACTGTTCCAAAATACAGTACAGCTGTTTCAAAAGTTTGTTTCGCAGCTGCATTTTGTTGGCTCGTTTTTGGCAGTTTGTCATAAGCTTAAAGGAGACTGTTTTTCATTGAGAGACAAAGACTTTCTTTTTCCCGTCATGATTTCAATGTGCACGCAGCACCAGCCTCAGGTAACCAGCCTGAAGCAGATGGGCAGGGGCGCCACAGCAGCTTGCAGTGAGAAAGTTGAACCAGAATCAGCTTTCTGAGAAACGCAACCCATAACAGCCTGCAATCAGGACAAAAACACTAGGAAGAGGGGAGGACATTTCTCTTCGTTTGATAACGTTAAAAGTAAAGTTAGGCTTTGCTGATGGCGTCCCGACTCATTTTAAAAAAGACAAGAGAAAGAGGGTGTACTCAAGCAAGCTGAGAGAGAGAAAGAGAGAGAGAGAGAGAAGCAGTGGTCGAGCAAGCTAGAGAGTGGATGAGGAGAGTGAGCAGTAGTAGTGAGAAAGCAGGTGAATGAGAGGAATAAAACATTATTTTCTGATTGTTTCACAGCGGTTACAAATAAACACGCCCACACCTGCACACAAACCTGATAATAACCTGATAAACACCTGATAATGGTGTCGCAGCAGTTAAGTACATATCATACTTGTATCATGGGAGTAAGGTTTAAAAAAATAGAATTACTGTAGTTTAAAAAAAATCCATATGTTGTCATGTATGAAAAAACCCAAAATGAACACTGTAAGTGGACCACTTGATTACTATAAGCAAATTATTTAAACAGCATTATATAGGAATGATTCTGTCCCAAGCTTTTTGATCCATAGAAGTGGATGATCACTGTAACCGTGATCACTAAAAGCAGATTTTAAACATCAGTACTTGACATGAGGGCACAGTTTAAGTATTTTTTATAGACAACTGCAAGTCCACCTCCCCTACCACTGAGCCTAGGGGAGTTGAGGAATGTATAATTGGGGGAACATAATTTGGAAAAAGCACTTATATCACCAGTTCTAAGCAATATCTCAGTTAAGAAGAGAAAGTCCAGTAGGATAAAAGTTTTATTAGCCAGAGACTTTTTATTTAAGAGGGCTCAGCTAACAGGAGAACTGTATTTATATTTTGTATTTCCACAAAATTTTAACGGACAGAGATTTGCAGCATTTACTCCACTGCTCAAAACACTTACTTTAGCGGGGGGAGAGCGAGGTGTCCAGTAAGGGTTATGGTGTCTATTGGTAATATAGACAGGAATAGAAAGGGGTCGAACAGCAGTGTGATCATTCCACAAGGGGGAGCTGGTGTGAGTGAATGGTGTGACAGTTTTTGTTGTGGGCATAAGGGATGGAGAGGGTTCAGGTAGGCATGTGTATGATATAAACAGTCAATCACGTGTGGAGGACAGAACAGCATGCTGAAAATTAGCAGCAAGCATGCGACTACCTAGCATGTTCAGGTGAAGACGGTCTCTTCTATACAGAGATGAGCACTCCCACAACAGGTCAAAGTTGTGAATAAAACCAATATTGTGCACTGTACACATGGACTGGAGCCAGGTTTGAAAGCTAAGAATCCTGCTAAAACACCCCACACCGTAACTCAGTGTGGGGATTGGTTCAAAAATAAAAGTGGTTTTCCCACAACTGTTGAGGAGATTAAAAAGACAAATAAAATCGGCTTTTGTCATCTCAGACTGCTGACAGGCAGTGTCACTGGTCACTAGACTATTACTTTCATAATTGTTGGGAATTAATCCAGGAGTCCTGGGAGTTTCTCCAGGATGTCAAGGGTAGTAGTGCATTATGAAACGGATGTTTCGGACTACAGTGTCCCCAACGATCAAGGTAGTGGGGGGGGGATGATTGATTAACTGTAGACAGACTTTAAATAGGATGAATGTTGTTGGCCTGAGGAAGCAGCATTGGGACTGGGAGTAACCAGCCTGCCCAAGTGCTGGGGAGGACGGTGCATAACATTTCCCAATGCAGCAGCTCTGTCTGAAGAGGTGGGCAGCCGCGTTGGTTCAATGCAGAGCAGAGACGGGATCCATTATACCCACAGAGCTGTTTCCCTTTTTTATTTTTTATTATTATCTTTAAATCTTTTAACTGTTACTGCAGTGCCACCATTACATTAGTTGATACAACTGGGCACCTGATAATTGTGTGAGGTTATAAAATTTATTTAATAAAAAACAGCAAAAAGAATCAACCCTCTTAAGTCATTGTGGTGGTTAATTGTGACATTCATTTCAATATTTCATGAAAGTTTGGGTTCTATGTGTTGAATTTTAAGTTATTTGCTATTGGAAGTGTTAGCAAATATGTATTTTTAGCCAAAAAAGTATATATCAGGCCTGTGCCACAAAGCTGTTATGATGTTATCCAGCTTACTTGATGGATTTGTTCACACACGCACACTACTCAAACCTATGCCACTTATGAATACAGACTATTGCTTTTCATGAAAGGTGGCAGATAGTTGTTGATGCCTTTTGTCATGAAATGTTGCCCTAAATATTTATGTGGAGTGATTCTCAGTAGCAGTGTTATGTGTGTAAAAATGTGTGTGTAAACAAAGTCACCAAGATAACTTGCTAAGAACATAATCTAACTTTGAGACACAGGCCTCAGTTCCTGGTGATTCTTCATAGTAGTAGAAATGATTGGAAGATGAATGTAGTTTATTTGAGAATGCATAGGGGCACTTTGACTACAGTTGTCCTCGCCATTTGACACATTGATTTGATAACATTAAATAAACAATGAGTGGTTATTATTGAAGATGGCTCTGAATTAGTCATCAAACTCATTTCTGTGCTTTTTGATCAAATATGTGCTCTCGGGCCAACTACTTCCTCTGGATGAAATCACAAAATGTACCCATAATTTTTCTCATGCTAGTATAGCCAGAGAAAAGTATCAAACCTGTTTTAACACCTGTTAAAAGGCACCAGAATATAGGTAATGACATCTACTCTGTTAAAAATTTTCTGGGGGAGGACCCCCAGACCCCTATTAGATTCAGTTTTGGCTGTTATCTAAAGTGTTACTGTTATTTCTTTTTTCAAGCATTACATAGGCCCTACAGCCATGGATTACCACAAAGGTGTTTTCACTTATTTTGATTAGAGCAACAAGAGACCACAGTTTAAATAGTTTCTTTAGCAAGTTAAATGTCTTCAGCTTTTGTGTGTGACACAAGCTGGTTGATTAAAAATTTATCCCACTAAATGACATACAGTCAATGACTGAAAACTCAGGCAGGAAGTGTGATAAAGGCCAGGTTATACCTGTAACAGCTCTTATCAGATTACTCCCTCTCCCACAGACACAACACTTTTTTTAGACATAAAACTCCCATAGCAAGAGCCAACACAGTCATATTATTTGTGGTCACAGTCAGTTTCATCATTGTATTAATTTTTTTCCTGTCATATCTAGAAAGATTACAACACTGTTCAGGCTTGCTGCACATCCTCGCTATTAGTGACACAACTAGGAAATGTGAAATGGAAATGTGATGTTGTGGCCTGTGTTAATTTGATGAATCCATCCTCACAACCACCTCATGCTAACCAGCAAAATGCCCCAAACTACAAACAAGAAAAAGTAAGATGTATTTTAGTTGAGTTCATGTTATACTAAGTGTGTTTGGTACACTTTGGTACCTTGTGGTATTTTCTGTTTTGTGGTACGTAACAATATACTTTGGCTACATTCAAATTATTGGGGTTTTGAGGGTAATTGTAGTGCATTTAGTGGTACTACTCTAGGTACTGTTTGGGCCACTTTGGAGGGATTTGTAAGGGTGTACTTAAGTTATTTGATACATTGAAATTCTATGGTGTTTATTTGGATGTGCTTTTGTGTACATATGGATACTTTTCTGTATGCTTTAAATTATGATCTTGTACTTTATGGTGAGCTTCGGGGTTCTTAAGGATACTTTGTTGGGGTATAAGGCAAGGCTGTCTGTATGTATTTGTTCTGTTTTTTTTAAAAAAATCTGTATTCTGAATTTAAGGTTTTAACACTTGGAGAATAAGTCAGAATTGCACTGGGCAATATCTCACAATTTTCTTTAAATATTGCAGATTGTCTAATGAGTAAATCTAAATCAAGATAAAGTTGGTGACAAGTGTATATGATTAAGAAATGACAAAGATGTTGACAAAACGATGCTTTTTTAAAAGTAATTGTACATGAAATTTACAACAAAGTAGGTTTGAAGTGTCTGATTAAAAATATGAAACCCACTGACAAACATTTAAAAAGCTCTCTTGGCCAATTTTGCATGTACTTTTTAGACACTAGCTAGCTTCAGGATGTTAGTCTCTCACCTATTGTCAAGTTGCACTTGGTGTCAACCTTCAGTATCAATCATGAGATAAGAAAGAACACCTGTAAGCATAAGCATCAGTCAAGCTTCATCCTGCACTAAACAACAAATCCAGTGAAGAAGTTACTGAGGATGAACTCACTGAATGTCTGTTCAGTGTTAAAACTATGTGCATGTCCGTGTTTTTAGCCTGTAGCCTATTAGTTTACATTTTGGCAGGCCTGTGCCACAAAGCTATTATGATGTTATCCAGCTAACTTGATGGATTTGCTCACACACACTCCTCACACCTATGCCACTTATGAATACAAGACTATTGCTTTTCATGAAAGGTGGCAGATGGTTGTTATACTGATGTTATAAGATTTATTGCAGGGCTGTTGTATTATACTGTATGTTATATTAGTTTTATCTAAGTGTACCTCGTAAACTGTCAAGTTAGTGCAGGTTGTTTGCCAGCGCCTTTCCCAAGCATCCCATATGGCTGCTACAAGAATGACTCAGCACTTGAGTGTTTCCTGATCTGCCCCCTCTATGGTTAATATCTGGTTAAGTTTATGCAACTAAGACTACCTGGTGCACATTATGAAAAGAATGTGGTGTGACCTCCAGAGATTTTGCAGCATTATACTATAATGTCACATTACCACCGCTATTGTTCCTGACAGACAGCACTCGTTATTCACGACCCCAAGAGGTCACTTCTTATGTAAACAGGCTGTTTTCACAGAACAAATGACCATTTTGTTACTGTGTGACAGACTGTGTTTTCCTGTCTTTTCTAGCTTTGTCCACTTTAAGAGCAAACTGTAATCTCCCACAGTCTTGTTAGTTATTTCCAAGTGTGCGGCTTTGACCACTCATACTTGCCCTCTCTTCGCTCAGCAACCACCTTCTTCCCTCACAAGATGCTCTCCATCCCTACAGCCCGCAGCTTTTTATCTTCTGCAACACCTTCTAATGCAGCAACCAGGGACGCCTGGGACAGAGAGATCTTACAGTCCTCTTTCCAGATGAATGGCGGCAGCAAGCCTTTGACAGGGTCATTTCTTTTACTTGTGCCAGGCTCACATCAATTCCATCCAAGGTTGTTCACTTCTCTGAGGTAAGAATGAAAAAAAAAACTGTTTGGCACTTCAGAAAAATGTGACAGCTGTGCTTCGTTTTCCCTCCAGTCACAATCATGCATTTTTCCTATTTTTTTTGGCTGAGATTACAGTAATACAGTTTGTTAATGATATTCTTTCAAAAGCCCAAACTAACAAGTTGATCTTTGTTATCTAATTATGTTGTGTCTGAATATTTGAACTGTTACAATATATTAGGGTTTTTTACGATTGCTTAAGCATGATTTTAAAAACGGGGCTCATTTTGTTAAAACACTACACATAATTCACAAAACCACACACACAAGTAGCAGAACACCTCAGATCTTTTGAGTAATGAAACACTTCATTCAAAACTATACAATAATTTATAAAAACCCAATTTTGTCACCGTATGGCACACACATGGTTCATACAATCTAATTCTGTTTGAACCAGTTACACACTGCTGTGCTCAATCTAAAACACTTAACATTTCTACTTTTCTAATGATATAGTCTGGGTTTAACTTTTTTCAGAGATATTGTTAGAGTAAAGTACATGAATATATTGACTAAATACAACACATGAGACCAGTACTGCACACTGATGAATCTATTTTTTTCTCTCCACACAGTAAAATCAGTCTGTTTGCCAAATGTTTTTCCTTTTTTTTCTGTTATTGAGTAAA
Source organism: Scomberomorus guttatus (assembly GCA_038419695.1). Classification (NCBI taxonomy): domain Eukaryota; kingdom Metazoa; phylum Chordata; class Actinopteri; order Scombriformes; family Scombridae; genus Scomberomorus; species Scomberomorus guttatus. Next base: position 5,424,260 of record CM076445.1, read on the forward strand.
ATGAAATGCTTTTTTGTCTGTTTCGGTGTGCATGTGTAGACCTTACTCATCAGAGAGCAACTTTATTGGTAAGTTGCGCTAACACTTGAAATTTTTTATTAATAATAAATAAATTAATCAATTCAATTTAGATTAGTTTGTAAAGATATTGACTGTGGTTTCATATATGTTCCCACAGGATCAAATTATTTAGAACACAGTCTTGGAGCCCATCGGCTATCTGTCTGACAATTTAGCCTCTGGGGGCAAAGGCTGATATTTCAGGGGTTCTGATGTAGCAAGCGGATATCCGGATATCACTTCCTCTTTTGCGCACCGGTCATTGTTTACAGTCCGATTAGCAACTTGAGACGGTCCAGGCAACATTTCATCTAATCTCTATAAACAGATATATGCATATGAATGCAGATAAATACATTCTTTTAAAAGCTAATAAAGAGCTAAATCGTCGTCAGACAATAGCTGATGGATTGCATTTGAAGATTGCATTTCAGCCAATGCTCCACCTCTTTTGCTCTCAGACTGTTTACCTGCATGCAACCAAAACCTACTCAAATGTCAATACTACTCAGACTACAAACAGAAACCAGAACGCTTCCAGTACCAAAATCTCGTCCCGTTGCCTACAGATTCTGCATTAATATGCAGATATCTCTTTATAGAGATTATTGAGAACAAGAAATGCGCTGCAGCCCTTCATGCCCTCCCAGTATACCTGCGTGAGGAGGGCCCACAGCTCTGCAAGACTTTGAAGGTAAGTATTCAGAGCATTTACATAACTGTTAGTTTCAATGAGGTCATATTGCGTGCTTTCCAAGGTGGTTTCGCTTTTTTATCGTAGAAGCTACCTCTCAGTGCCCTAGTAAATAATGCCTTTCTCTAACCTATAAAAAGTGAGGTAAGTGGTTGCACTGGACTTTTTGAGTTGAGTCAAATTCAAAAGCTTTTTTTAAGTAGAATGAACACTGTAACATAACTTAACATGAGCACAGAAAAATCAAGTTAACTAATACTACTGATATAACTTAGTTAGATAAACTTAATTTTCTTGGTAAAGGTAACTCACCTGCAGATGATATTGAACTGAATTAAAATGAGTACAGGTTACTTGTAGCAACCTATAAATAAGTTTGATGAACTTAATTTTCTTAGTAAAATGAACCTAATCACACATGTGAATGAAACACCACTGGTGAATAAATTATGCTGCATTCATTTCTCTAAAAGATAGACAGATTTAAGATAACATTTATTTAACTCTTAACCCACTGTTTCACCATTGATTGCAAAACAGGCCATAAATGTTGCCATAAATGATATATATATATATATATATATATATATATATATTACATTTAGTCATTTCAAGTCATTTCTATTCTTTCTAGAAATGACTTTCAAGTGTATGTGTATTTTGAACTAGGGCTGAACAATTAATCGAAATATCCAAATTGCCAAAGCTGCAATGTTTTGATAATGGTAAATGTGAGATGTAACAGCATCAAATCGAATCACATTGAAATTGCAATATCTGTCAAAATAATTGCAGTATGTATGATTTTTTAACCATATTGTTCAGCCCTGTTTTCGACAAACATTTTTAAAGAACTGCTGAATTGTGCACACAATACTGTTGAGTATCTACCTGATGAGGTAATGACCTGTACAAAACACAGTTAAGTCCATTTTTTAATTTACGAAACATTAGAATGAATGCATGGTGTCCATTCCAACAAAGAGCCTCTGATATGTCTCAAAAGTGTGCAACAGTTTTGGTGGATACTTAAGTTCCAGGGCATAGCTAAGTCCAAAGAGAAGGCAGCATGCTTTTGACAGGTTGGTCAGACCTCTGACCACTGGATGTCCTTTTATGATGATGCCAATGGCATCAGGCTGATGGCACACGTACATTTTCATCAGGTTTGTTTTCATCACAACTCTATTGGTGGAGATGAAGAATAAGAGTTTGGTCAGATAATTAGATAAACAGATCAGACAGGTAATAAGATAGATCAGACATAAAGTCAAAATTGTACCATTGTAACGGTGACGGATACTTCATTACACAGCTACACTAGTTGACAGCAAATTTTCAAAATCAATCTCATATAGCACTTACTGTCAGTGTAATGTTAACAACACCAAATTGCAGTTGTTTTTGTATCACTGGATCTTCAGGTTGTTTAGCTGTGTTTTACTCTGATTATTCAAAACTCCAGGTCACTTATGAGGTTTCCCATCAACCTGATGTTCCCGATTAATACCACTGCCAACCACGGTGCTGCTGCCTGCAGAATGACCATGGCTTCTTGCCCATCTGCGCAGGGAAGAACTGGATCTAACAAGTTGTATATTATTATTATAATGTGGGTTATGATGGGGTGAAAGAGTTGTCCTGAGGCATTTCTAAGTTCTGTTCTTTTGAGAACTGAGTGGCATTCATCATTCTTTACCAGATCGTAACAAGGTGGGGGCCCAGCTCTTTGAAACTGCATAGTCTGCCTTTAAGATGAAGTTTAACAACATTTAAAACGTATTTTTTCCTAATCAATGTTTTTCTTATTCAAATAAACATTGTTAAGTTAAGCATTACAGTGAATGCTATATATTTGGTCCAATGCAGAGGTAAGTTTTAGGTAAATTGTTAACTACATGATTTTATTAACTTCAGAATTAAAATGTAACCCTATGAAGCCCAGACTATTTTTTGTGATTTTACCTATGTTTTACTTATTTAGGAATAGATATACTAGCTATAATTGCTCTATTGGCAAGGTACCAGTGCCCACTTGGATACCAAGAGCTTAATCAATCTCAAGTTCCTCTTACCTGTATCTGTAGTTTGATGAATCCAGACTGAAGGTAACAAAAGTGCTTGGGTATCTAAATACAAGGAAAAAGTATGTTAGAATATGGTTAAAGAGTTTCTGCAGGCATCAGTGGTAAATGTAATGACTTATTTAAGTAATAACTTTAATAGCTTCAGGGTTTTCCAACATGTATCTGTCATTAATGGATTATGCAGCATTTAAAAAAGGTATGGATCAAATCTCTATAATCATGTACTATTTAGCGTACATCTCTACAGTTAATTCTGCTTTTGTAATGTGACCCACATTCATGTACTATGACAGTCATACAGTGGGTGCTGCACGTGTAGTATCCTACCCATCAGTAAGTCCCATATGGAGCATTCAATAATCACTCATGATGCAAATCCATGATAGTAATAGGCTTATATCAGAAATGCTTCATTATAATGGGGAAACGACACATCTGTGTAATACATTAAATTTTAGTCTTTTTTCCCAATAGACCTATTTCATTGCTTACACTGTCAAATGTGACAGCCATTAAAAGCTAGAAATGTCCAGCACTCATGTATTTTGTAATTTTATTCAAATATCAGGATAAAAGTGAAATAAATACACATCTAGGATAATCCAAGATCTCATGCTGCAATGAGGCTTTCTTGAAATTATGGCCAGAAAATATTTTGACATGATAAGCTGCAACAGCCAGTCACACAATCAAAAAAGTAACCTAACCTAATGCTCTTGGAGAAAGCAAATAATTTGGTTGACCTTTTGACCTTACATCTCATGAAATAAACCACACACACACACACACACACACACACACACACACACACACACACCTACACACACATACTCTCACCTTGTAGCAATTTCTTTAAAATACCTATATGACCTACATATCATAATATTTACCTGTACAATACCTACCTGTATTTACGTTCTTTAATTACACTTACATGTTGTATAATAGGCTGCAGAATAGTCACTTGTAAAATACTTAACTGTATACCGACTTGTTGGATGGGGGCCTGTAGAATAGTCACTTGTGAAATACCTACCTATATACTTACCTGTTAAGTAATGACCTGTGAAATACTCACCTATAATATAGATGCAATTGTCCAGTTCCTTCAAGTTAACTTTACAGTTGGACCCTTCCAGGCAGAAGAGTCCGACGAGCCAGACATCACTGACACTCCTGTTGCTCTTGTCACGGTGCTCACCGAGAGCACTACAAGTCCAGTTCATTTCAGTCCTACAAACACTGCTATTGTGGTGGAAGATGATCTTGTGATGAGTGATATCCCCAGGTTGGCTGATGCATTTGCATTGTCGTTCAGGTTGATGTATGCGTTGCATTTGGACTACCCCAGGAAACTCATTCACACTTTTACCTTCATCCAGAAAGTACTGATGGGTCTTGATGATGGTAAACCACTGAAACCCTGCCTGCTCAATCTCAAAAGTGACCTGTTACTGAAAGACTAGGCCAAGTTACTAGTCTTGCCCACCAAATCTACATCAGTGGCTCATGTTTGCACTTTTAATAGTTTGTACAACAAACTATTGTGATCTGAATCCTGAAATAATGTGAGATGTGCCTTTTACAATAATAAATTATTATTACTTATTTTATTATTTTAGGTTTGGTTTTTGTAGGTATTTACAAACAGGATACACCTGATGTCTTTTAATTGATTTCTTGTTTTAATGATTGATTAATTTTATTTATATACTTTATTTTTTATGTTTTCAATTTCATTTGCAGTTTGATGGCTATGACTGTAAGATAATTTAACTACTGTTTTAAGAAATCACAGTTACATTAAGCACACGTTCATACAATCACACTCATATACAGCCACACACATACTTGCACAGAGATATTCACACAACCACCCACATTCACCCACAACCATACACAAAATCAGGAGGTGATCGTGATGTTTTATGTTTACAGTTCCATTTGCAGCTAGAGCAGGGTGTCCAATCGTGCTGTGCCTGTGCAGGTTTTCCTTCCAACCAAACACTTCACCAGATGATTTCACTGATTAACACACTTTCAGCCACAGAGGAGGAACTAATCAGTGAAATCACTCAAGTCTTTGGTTGCAAGGAAAACCTGCATACACTTGGCTCTCCATGGCACACAGTGGACACCCGTGAGCTAGAGCAGGGTTTTTTTTTTAAATTATTGCTGTTACATGCTTGGATAAATCAATTTTAAGACTCTTTTTTTTTTTAAAAACCTAAATTGTACAGCTGAAGTTGTGTGTGTGTGTGTTTTTAATTGAGCATTCTGAACTTAAATTATAAATTTAATTAGTCGTGGAGTTATGAGTTATGCACAGATATATTTTTTGACTTGAGATTTTTATTCAATTAAGTACTATTGCATCAAAATAATTAAGTATGGAGAAACTAAAAACATTACATATGTTAAAAAATGTTTTAAGTACAGTGCACTTTAAAAAAAGTAAACTTTTAAGTTTGAATAAATTGTAATTTTTTAATAAATACTTACTTAACAAAATTAGGTTAGTTAACTTAAATATTTGGTGTAATCAGTTTCCACAAAAGCTTTGAGTATTTTGAACTTATTGGGTTTTACAGTGTGTGTGTCCAGTGTCTCAGTTAATCTGGTCTATCAGCCATGTTTCAGTTGAGTAATTTGTGTTTCACAAGGTTATGTTTTGTTGAAGGGCTGACATGCTGCTGGCTGTAGTGGTTTTTGTTCTTATTTTTGAGTGTGTGTTTTGGGATGTTATAGGGCAGGTCATCTGCTTAATCAATGATAGTGGCAACAGTTGTGCACCATTAGGTGATCAAGTTGAGGGAGGAAAAGTAAAACTGCTCTGTAGTAAATTATTTTCTGTAAAATTTGGTGCACTCATGGCTGTGAGTGTGTGCCCACAGATAAATTGTGATTGTCAGCAGTATCTTATATTAATGTTTTTTCTGTTATTTTGCATTCTTTGAAAGCCTCATTGGTCCAGCTCACCCTATGGTAACCTGAGCAGATGGTAAGTTCCAATGCAGGGTTTGGTTGTTGTTTTCTTTTCTTCAATTTTAAGTTATTTTTGTTGAATTTTTCGAGGTTCATTTATGCCTCTTTCATTAATATATTTTTTAAATAAATTCTATCTTTTTTGCACGTACTCATGCCTACCAACCTGCTTCTTCAACATCCCTTAAAGTTCCAACAAACATCTTCTGCCCATTAAATGGGGCAGCAGCACTACATAGATCATTCCACAATACAGACAAATTCTGCAGTGATTTGAAGCATGACACAAAATGTATTTATTAACATTTAATCTAAACCACAACTCTTCAATAACCTTAACCAAAGTGCTTTTGTTGTCTAAACTTGCACCCGCCATTCAACTTCTGAGCGGTACATAAATGTAGCACTTCCTTCAAAAAAAGAAAGTTGCGTTTGTCACCACAACGTAACTGGGGAAAATGCCTTGTATGGAAGCATCTGCATTTGTTATGTTTGTCAGCTCTTTTATTCAGGTTTTTCCTTTAATTTATCATCTTTCTGTATAGACAGCAGGTTTGGATTCAATGAAAGTCAGCTACATTGTTTTATGTTGTTAGAGAGCAACACATACAAAAAACAGATAAAATATCCATGTCATGTTTATTTCATAACCCTCCTGGACAGTGCCTGTCCTGTTAAATCTATCCACTTCTGTTATTGAGATGTGTGCATTTCAAGCCTCTAACCATCTCACTGACCAGTGTTCTTAAATCAAACAAGACTGATGCCATTGATTTTAATGGTACCCCCAGCCATCTTCAAGAGATGATCAGTCACTTTGGAGAATGCTGAAAAATATATTTTGTCTGAATAATGCATTCCTCATGGTTCGAGCTCAGGCCATTAGCGTAATTAGAAAGTCAGCTTGCATTAAATTGATATGGATGTATTGCCTGGGGATGGAGGAGGACAGTGCATGTGTGTACGTGTGTGTCGTCGAGTGAATGAGCTTGAGGATGAAATTTGTAGTCAAATTCAGTAACCAGACGAGCCATTAATCATGACAAAACAACAGCATTGCCTCGTACTTGTAGCTGACTGGCAGTAGTTGTTTAATGTGATATAAAGTCAGAGTCAAAGTATCTACATACATCACAGACTTCTGATCCCAATTAATTCATCAGCACATGATCAAACATTCACTACTGTAATTACACTGGATTAGATGAAACATTAATGCTCTGTGTATTTAAACTGGGCCATGCAGCAGCAAATACAGGGAGGGCCAAACAGGAACTGATGATGAAGTATGTGTCTCATGAGCAAGTACTAGCAGTGAATATAAGGAAATATTTTGAACAAAATATTACTACATATGCTGCCAGTGGTGGCAACATGCATGTTAGGGTGTTTTCAAACCTATAGTTGGTTTGTTCTGGTCCAAATCAGTGGCTGAGCAAAACTGAGAAGAGATTCAGCAGCCAGACATTTCTCCGTTCTTTGCTCAAGAGTGGCTAAGGTTGACAGTAAATGAGAATAGCTGGTCCACTTTAAGTGAGCCTGGTCAGGTTAGGCTAACCCATTGTCACTAAGTTTGGGGCTAACATCCTTCTTTTCTTGGTCTTGAGAAGCTGCAGCATTTATTAACTGACACACTGTAGCCTGTACTGTACATTTACTGCTATGCTACTCTAATAACAGTACCTTTCACGTAGAAATCCTTTGACAAATGAGCAGTGGGAGGATGACTCAAAACAATTCTATGGTAACTAGAGTGTTATGCAGTGTGCAAGTGAAAATTATTAGTAGCCCGTTGATATTAATGATCGTGTGAAATTTTAGCAGCAGCTCATAATTTTGGTGGTGGTGCACTGCCGCAGAATAAATATAAAGGAAACACTGTGACCATTACTGACTGGTCAAACACAGACACTGCAGCAACTGCAACTTATGTACCACTTCATTCACAAAATAAGGAAGTACAGGGTTCCACTGGTATCAATATTAGGAAAAGGAACAGACATTTCTTATAGTTAACATTAAAAACAAAGTTGTGTTGTCATCTTCCCAACTAGTTTTTTTTTTAAAAAGAGCAAGCTAAAGAGAGAAAGTGTGCCAACGAGCTGAGAGCACGAGTGAATGGTCAAGAGAGCTAGCAACTGAACAAGAGAGAATGGTAATGAGAGAACACAGCAAGTGAAGGAGAGAAATAACATTTTTATGCTAATTATTTCATGGCATATCCTAAAGCAGAAATGAATAACCATCAAACACTCAGCAGAACATCAAATGTAGAGATGGTCTCCTTTTTTGACTCTACATGTCTCCTTTACATTCATGCAACAGTAAACACAAAGAACAACAGAATCTCTGTGTTGTTGTTTCCTCATGCATGAAAATTTGAGTTTCAAACCCCGCCATCGGTTTTTAATCTGCCATAGGCCTAATTTGCCTATAGTTCACCATTCTTTAGATGCAGTGGAAAGGCAAACAAAATGTGCAAAAGGGACTTTTAGTTCTCAACTTAGTTCTTGAGTTTAGTTTCTGGGTAATTGTACGGTCAAAATGGTGCTCTCGGAGACTGACGTCCCCCAAAAGGTGTTAGCTTGCTTTAACAGTTTAAAAGTACTTTTGGTCAGAGTTAGAGAATGGTGAGGCCTGTTAGAGGGCCCAGTAGATTTATGACAGCGCAGCCTGATACCCACTGCAAGGCCTAATGATTCCAATATAAATCTTTTAGGAGACTTTGAAACAGTTTGAAGATAAAAACAAAATGTTCAAATGTCTTAAATAAGTAAAAAACTGTTCAGAAATGTCGATGCATGTCAGTCCTCCTGTGCTGGCCTGGTTTAGGACTTTAATGGAGACAATAACATAAAGGCCTTTTACAGTATCTGTCAAATCCAAGGTCAGAGAATGCTTTAACTTGTTTATTTAAGAATTAATCATGTGCCTGCTAATGTGCTTAATGAGTGTAATTAAGGTGCAGACAGGATTTATCTTTTTCTTTTTTTGTACTTTCTTCTGCTTTTTCTTTCTATTCTTTCTATTCTTTGCCTGCCTGCTGTCTGTTTTTCTCTTGCATGCTCTGTCCTTCCTCCTCTCAGCAGGGAACAGATGGCTCCCCTGTATTAAAGTGTGATTGAACTCTTCACCACCAGGACTCCTACTGTGGAGGGAACTATCTTGAGTGTAGTGTAATGCAAGCTTTAAAGTCAGCAAATAACTGCCTGCGAGCAATATACAGTATGGTCGGTATTTTTTTTCCTTGAAACATTTGGCATGTAAATTTAACACTTATTTATATGCAATTGTATTCTGTTTATACGTAAACTGAATATATCTAAATTCCAATAATGATAATGATGTTACCATCTAAAAATCTATAATGCCATATGAAACCAATACTGTGTGATGTTCTACACTGCCTACCATAACTCCCACTGATGAAACAGTTCCAATAAAGACACCAGATAAATTGCAGAGGAAAAATAAAACTTATCTTCAAAAAAGGACACAGCACCCTCTTTTTTGGCAAAAAGGGTCAAAGTAGAGACAATCAACAGGTTAATGACCAATAACTCCACATCTGTCATTACTTTAAGTCTGTCTTTTAAGTCTTGAGTACATTATATTACAGCGGGTATGTCTACTGCAGACCAGCAATGCTGGCTTAGATCCGGATATGGGTGCTACCAAACTGTCCCTTGCAATAGTTTTTAATGATCTCAAGTGATCTTGTTATTTTTACTCCATGTAAGGATAAGTCGGTAAGGTGAACATGGGGAATCCCTCAAATGTTGTTACACATAACTGACTGACTAGCTGCAGCATTGACAGTAGTGTCTGTGAGATGAATGAACAGCTGTGAATTTTAAGCAGATGGTATTTATAGTTTAAATAATTCAGAGCATCAAAGTTAAGAATAATTTAATTGAGAGCAACTTAAAGGTCCAGTGTGTAGGATTTAGTGGCATCTAGTGGTGAGGTTGCAGATTGCAATCAAATGAATACACCTTCCCTTACCCTCCCCTTCCAAAACCTGTAGGAGAACCTAGGTGGACACGAAAAACGTGAAAGGCCCTCTCTAGAGCCAGTTTTTGGTTTTTCCATTCTGGGCTACTGTAAAAACATGGCGGTGCAACATGGCGGCCTCCATGGAGGGGGACCCGCTCCCTATGTAGATATAAAGAGCTGCTAACAAAAACACAACGATTCTACACACTGTACCTTAAAGTGTTGGACAGATATAACTTGTACATATAACATCTGTCTCTTTATACTGTACTGAAATTTCATGTGTAGAGTAGTGACTAAGTCCTACACTTTAGCCACTACTGGGTACTAATGGACTTAATTGTTTAGATGTGTACTCAGAAAAATGATAGTCAGTCTTTTCCAATATTTTATATCATAATGCATTTATTTTCTCACCAGTGTCCATACTCCATATTGTCTGTCACTTCCAATAAGTTTTCAATACAAAGTTAAAACAAATACAGCTAAGCAATGTTGTCTGAGCACAGTCGAAAACTGTTTGCTTCTTTCCCATCAGCAACATCTGCGATGACTGACATGAACTTAAATAAAAAACCTGTGGCCAGTCTGGCCTTAACCATACACCCCCTAGTACTCAGAGGAATATTACACTTAAACACAAATCAAATACATGACTCCTACAGTAAGGTTTGTTAGTTTGTGTTAATACTTACTACTGCTATTGTGAGTGAAAATGCACCCAAAGAGCGAGGATGGAGGACATCAGATCATTTTTTAAAAGATGAACCAAAGTGTGGGTAACAGCTTAGCTAACAAGAATGTTCTGTAATTGTAAAGTAACCTGATGGTCAAGTTAAATGTTTTTTTTTTCAGCAAAGCATGTGACTTTGACATGGAAGGATGCAGTTCAGATGCTCCTACTGTACCTTCCAGCAGTCAAAGTTGGTTTCTTTTAACCAGGTTTTTCTAACTTACCAGATAGCATACAGAAGTGGAACACTTCAGGCAATGATGTGGTACTGCTGGCCTTCTTCTGGCCTGGACAAAATGGATGTGAGCCTGACATGGACCACATGTAAAATAGCAAATATGGCCCAAAAATCCCAAATCAAATATGGGCCTTTTTTGGTAAAGATGCGGTGCTCTCAGGTATGTGTATTCTGGATGTGAGCCAGTTCTGGTTTATCTGGTTTCTTGGTTGATATACGGCATTGCTATGGCTTGCGTGTGGCCCAGATCTGGGAAACAGGAGCGGACCATCCAAGTGCCATCATTCCACGTGGTATGTGGGCCAGGTGTAGGCCACAGCAATTTTGCTATCTGGGCATAGATGTGACAAATTCTTTCATTTTGACACTGAAAAGCAACCTCTTTTGTCATGTAGGTATGATGGCAGGTGGTTTTGGTGATGCATCTGTAATATAATATCATGCAGCAAAAAGAAGCAATATGTAAACTGTTTTCTTTCTGTATGTTCCCACGATTCTTTGAAAACCAAAAAACATTTTTGTAGTAGTAGTAGTATATTTTGTAGAAATATTTACTCACTTCACCTATTTTTTTTACCTCTCAGTCTGTCTCTGTGCTGCTGAGCCTCAGGGATCAGTCTTATCTTAAATTACCTGTGTATATTATGATTCCCAGATGATTAACCCTGTCAGTTTTACCTTTCCTCGAATGCCACCCTGAAAACAAATAGTAAGAACTGCAGCACTGTCAGTATGTTGTTTTTTACATGCAGTACTTTCATATGGTAGGGTGTCACAAACACTGCAGCCTATAGCTGGAGTTGACAAGGTGTGCGTGTTTTAAGGCTTTGGCCTTTTAGTCGAGTTTTTCCCTGGGATTCCATGCATCATTTTACTGTTCCTCCAGTGGGTGCACTGGAAGATGTTGACACATATTCAACTGTGGTGAGTGACTTTAAAAGCATGGGCAACACTGGCGAAAAAAGCCTCCTGTTCCCCAAAGATTCTCCCAAAATATTACAGGGTGTGTGTGTGTGTGTGTGTGTGTGTGTGTGTGTGTGTGTGTGTGTGTGTGTGTGTGTACACATCATTGACTGTATATGAATATGGACCAGAGGATGCTCATCCATAGAGGCAGAGGAGGTTGCTCCTCCTCTGTTTTTGAGAGGCAAGAGGGAGATCAAAATATAAAAAACAGTAATTGGTTGAAATAAACCATTACCAAATCTCAGTATCATTTATAAAATATTTTTTCTCTCTTCTCTGGAAAAAATCTATTAATGAAATTCTGATTAAAATGCTTCAACAGCCACACCTGCAGGTCAGGCAAGAGGGGAAAGGGCAGAGTGTGTGAAGTGGTGAGAGGAGAGCAGAGGAGGACTATATCAACTAATGTACTTTTTTTACTTTTTACATTTTTTTTCATGCTAATCTATGATTGGCCAAAACATGTAAACATTTTTTTCCCTGATTTCTTCTCTGATGGTTAATTATCTCTGTGGCTGTTGTGTGAATTTATCTCCTTAACAAGAATGCAGCAGAGATCATATAATGTGCTGTAGGTAGTTTGCCTGGACACTGAAGCTGTTGAAGAGTTACAATGAGCTGCCTAGACTCACATGGAAAGAGCCTGAATCAATTGGAATTTATCCAGTTTTTAATTGAGTGGTTGTTCAGTCACCTGTTGATGTTGTGTGATTTGTGGATGAGTGTGCAGGAGGTCTGGCTGCTTGTGAGGATTTCTTCATTGTTTGTTTTTAAGCTGAGCCATATATTGAGTAATAAGCTTAAAGTAACTAGAATTAAGATTTTTAAATACTAAAAGTAACTACAATAACAAGTTAAAATCTCAGCAGCTTTGTAGGCTGAAATTGGAAATTAGCTATAAATACCAAAAAGTTTTTTGTTCCAGGCTGTAAACATGTTTATTTCTGCTGTAAAGTTGGACATTTTAATGTTTGGGTCTGTGGGGATTGACTCGCTTTTGGAGCCAGCCTCAAGTGGCCATTCGAGGAACTGCAGTGTTTGTCTCTTTGTTTTTGACATCATGATTGACAGTTGTGACAGGTTCCGTCAGGCAGCGGGATGGCTGAGGGGGAGTGCCCTGCGCGCCGCCATCCTGCCCGACTCTCCTGCGCACACTGTGGCTCCAAATGACGTCACACAAGCAAGATGGCAGCTCCCAGAAGAGGAGATATTTTGGCTTCAATTTTGCATAGCGGCAAGAAGTGGAGACGCGTCGTCCATATTTATATACAGTCAATGGTGCACATACACCTTTTCAAATCCAGGACCCCCATGATAACAGGCTAATGTGCTTTCACTTGTGGTGAAACTCTGGTTCACAGCTCTCTTCAGAGAGGGCAGCAGCTCCTGTTTGGCAGCCAGTAAAAACCTGCTCCACTTTAAAAAACAGGTCTTAGATGTTCATCCATAAAAGAAGGCACTCTGAGAGGAATTTGGCTCAAACTAAATAAACTGCACACTTACATCCATTCTAAACTCAATTTTCACTTGTTACTTGCATGAGTGCTCTTCTTATTTTCTACAACTCCAAAAAGTGTTGCCACTTGTCGGCTTCCAATGCAACACTGAACCGTGTATGCTTAAGGCCAATTACTTATAATAAGAATTCTTAAATGTGTAGTTATTCACAGCACACCTCTCAGCAAAGGACACATTTTGAAGGTTTTAAGAGGTGTATTGAAAACATGGTATCAAATACTACCAATGTATGTTGTATTGTATCAAATGCCCAATTGTGTAAAAAAAAAAAAAAAAAACAACATCCCAGGACTGGAAGCTGGTATCACCTCTAAATTGAGTGACTTCTTAGAACTCACTGTTTACTCACTTAGACAACAGTCATTGCCTCCTGGTGACATGAATGCTTAGTTTATGTCAGTGGTGTTTAATTATTCTCAGCTGCGAAATACAAAAATACGTATTTTTCATCTATGAATGCAACTCTTCTATTATATGGTTGTACCTATCATTTATGGGGTCAGAAAATGACTGATTGGGCTTATTTCACTGCTGGGCCAACATCCAATTCAGTGTTGGAATATTGCCAATGGCTTCCTTTTACCAGGACACTGGTAGAAGATAAGACATTGTAAAGTTGATGACATTACACATGTAATTTCTCCAACAAGATAAAGTTGTCTCACAAAACCCTCTCACGTACAGCATAGGTCATTTTAAACATAAATACCTAACAATTCTAATATCTTCTAATCTCTACACTGTAAAACATATTAAGCTGAAACCTTTGTTTCCCTGCTGCCTCAACTACAGATAACAAGTTCAAAACACTTAAGGTATAAAGTTGAATCAATAATGTATACTGATAAAACATTATAATCAGATTTGCTTTCTATTTACATTAGAGCCAATTTGTACCAGCATCAGACAATATGTGAATTCTCTCAGTAACCTTGTAAAACTGTAAGTATGGGGTAGGGACTGCATTTGATATTAACCTCCATCATGGTTAGCATTGTTTTCATTTTTATGAAAAGAAACAACCTTGACTAGTAACATATATTAAAGACACACAGCAAATGTCCATCATGTATATTTTTTTCAAACTACAAAACAGAGGTGTCTTGGGAGAGGGTCTTTAAACTCTAAAACAATGCATGCTGGGAAGTCTGCTGATATGCTGTAATTTGACAGACCTAAGCACACATCAAAATACAAAATGCTAATTTATTACTGGGTATGGAAAAAGGGTCTTCTTTATCATTATTTGCTCACATGAAGGATGCTCTTGTCGTACCCATTTGGATACCATTACAGACTCTGTGTAAGTGTGGACCCTTTTTTATGCATTCACTATAATTGAAAGTAATTGGAATATGGTGTTTTTGGTAATGGGAAGAAGGTATTGTGTAACAAGTGGTGGGACAGTAGTTTAGGGCTATTTCTCTGGTCTGAAGATACGTATGTAAAGAGCCAGCTGTGAGCTGATTTTACCTTTCTACAATACAAGAGAGACCCAGGGTGGAATTCCCCCTGTCCAAAATTTATGGAATAATAGAAGGTGTTAACTATCTGATTTAAACATTGCCTCTAAAATTTAGGTGTTGAAGCCAAAGCAGACAGAGATGTACTTTCTGGATTCTTTTTATGAAAAAATATCCTTCCCATTTCGATTTGGTTTTATGTAACTGTAAGATTTTGCGCTTCATTACAGCATGGGGTCCTGTTCTGTTGACCGTTTCTGCATGTAGTTCATTTCACAGAACTCAAGTCTTGTTTGAGACCTGTGGGTATTTGCAACAATGTAAAATGTCAATGCTTTCATTTACTTTTTATTTAGGTCTTGTTCCAGACCTGTTAATACTAAAGACCCAGGGAACAAAATAAAAATGTAGAGATATTTTGAATTCTCTAATTGATTGACTTGGCTCTTGACACAAGAACTAACTCTAGGCAGCAGGCACTATGAGCTTTAAACTGGATTTGCTATAGTTTGTGGCTGTAAAAGGTTTGTTTACACTGGTAATGTTTGTAAACACTGGAGTAAAATGGATTAAGCCACAGATAAAACACTTCAAAGTTGTATGTGGATATACGCCACACTGATATGGTCCAAAATTCACTGCTTGGGGCTTTAAGGTTTACACTGTTTATGTCAATGTAAAATGTCCCTGCATTTATTTACTTCCTGTTACAGGAAAATTGATAGAGGAAATATAGTTGCACACTCCTCCTGTATCCACAAGTGATTTTATTCAGCTCACACCTGACACTGATGAAGGCATATTTGAAATGTTGGTGTGAGGTGAATAAAGTCACTGATGGATACAGGATGAGTGTGCATCTATATTTCCTCTATCTCTTTCATAGTCTACACCTCATTAGGTATGTGTCCTTGACTTCTTGCTTCTGTGCTATTGGAAAATTGCATGACATTTGTCACCTGGTCACTGGAAAACAGTGTCTGGCTTTGACATTGTAAGTGTCATGATTGCCTTTTTTTTAATACATGAAGCCAGACCTAATGTCTAATAAGTCCATAGTGTTGAATTCATTTTCTCCAATTCTCTTCCTTTGTAGATTAGGGTCAGATGAATGCCCATAACTGTGGAATCTTCATGTTTATGGTATGACCAATCCGTTTTAGAAATTTAGAATTGGAGCATATTTTTATATATCTATAATTCATATTGTTTGTCAAATTGTTTTTCCATAGTATGTGCTGTATGTGGTCCTGGATGCTCCCTTTAATTTAGGTATTTTAGGTATATTTAGGTATATTTCAACTTGCGTGTTATATTCTTTCATTATAGTGTTAGTTGAAGTGATGCACAGGCTAACTCAGTATTTGGAGTTACCCCTGGAGTTTTGGTCTGTTGGTGGGTCTACTCTTTGGCACATTTGGTAAATAGTGGGTTAAGTGTGGGTCATCCATTTAAACATTATCATACAGTTTAGCAGCTTTGATTGGCTTCAAAGCTAACCTGTGCATGACATTAATACAGGAGCCGGAATCAAACTGGGAACCTTCAAATTGTGTTGATGATGCATGATGTAAAAAAATAAATAATAATGTTAATAAATAATAAAATGTTAATAAAATGTTACATGGTTATTTTGCAATTACTACACTCTGGGCCAAAGTATGAGCTCTGAACTTCTAAAACAATGCAAAAGTATAATGCAGAGATGGAACAAGCCTTTTTTAATCTATACTATTCAATGTAGAGTTAAATGAGAAATGTCAGACACTGAAACTTTACCAGGTTTGGCTATTACATCTCCCTGCTGTGTCACTTACAACTTAAAAAGACAACTTCAATGACACAATGGACACTGAGTCATCCAAAACTTTTGTTTGTTGGTAGTCAGTAGTGTTTGTGACTTGAGGAGTATCTACCTACTTCCTATAGGACCCCTAGCCTTTTCTGCAACAGTGTTGAGAGTAGGGGTGTCACGATATACCCATATTTTGATGATAACTGTGATATTTAAAAAAAGAAATATTGATATCATGTTAATGATACACATATGATAATATTGTGTAAATTATCCAGTGCCTATTAAAACCCCATAACGTTCCAACAGGCTGTCACACTGTTAAGTACACAACTATGCTATGTACACAACTCCTGTCTTTAAGTGGGTACTCCTGCGACACATCTTTGGAAAGCTAAGATTCTTGTGATTCAATTGATGCAAACCATTTCAAGATACAATCACAACAGCAGGTACAATCATCGCCTCTGTCCACCAACAAACAAACAAACAATTGCAAAATTCACACTACTCGACCTATGAAGCCTCATATTACTCGACTGACTGATAGTGTGTCTCAAATTACATACTTCTGTTAGTACACTTCCGTGTAGTACACTGTTGTCCTCAGCACATCCTCGGCCGTCGTTTCCAGTTTGAAAAGGGGTCCCTCCCCTTCCGCTACATAGCCAAGATGGTGACCATTGAGGGCGAGAAGTGCCCATAGTGTAAGTACAGAAGTACACAATTTGAGACACAGCCTGATACAACTCCAACAAAAACGGTCTTGCCACATTGGCAAAGGTCAAGTTGATCCAATCCTATTTTAATCCTAAAATATTTAGTCCAAAACACATTATTACATCAATAAATATCCACAAATGACTGTTGTGTCATTTCAACTTAGCCGGCAGATGTCCTAATCTTCCAACATATTCTCTGTCATACCTCGCATTAGCATGTAAACATTAGCCACATCTTGGTATCAAAATGGCAGCAGCACTGTCACACTGACACTACACTTGACCTAACAGGAGCTTCCATGTCCTGTCCACGGCCTACAATAGCCAACAAGAGCCTCCGCTGAAAGGAGCCTGCCCCTCTTCTTTCGTGTAAAGACCGAGCCAATAGGAACAGATTCTGCTGATGATTTGGCACTTCAAATAGCCAATAAAATGCCAAAAATGACCATATGCTGCTTTATTGCTTTTTATAAAGTCACAACATGAAATTATGTAAATATAAATAGTTTGCTGTGATTTACTTTTTATGAACAGCTTTTCCACCATAGAACTTGTTTCAACAAGGGAAAAAGTACTATAATGTGTTGCTTCAGTTACTCTGAAGCAGGGGTTATTTGGTGTCTCTAAATGGCCTTTTTTGGAAGACATCTAGACATACCCTTAGAAAAATGTGTAAAATATTCATTTTCTGTGGTTTTGTTATTAAATTAATTGTTATTAAAAAAAATATTCAGGTGGGAATAAAAACCTTACACTTCAGTGTGTTCAAACTTCTTTTAAACTTTTTACAGTTACCGGTTACCGACTCTCTCTCCACCTCCCTACACTCTATTTTGAGTGTAATTCATTTGCCAGAAAAGAGGCAAAACTTACAATAAACAAAGTTAAATATGGTTTGACTGATAGCATTTTTTTTTCAAATTTTCTATAGATATCACAACAATATCATTATTGTGAAAACGAATGATAATTGTGTAGTGAATCTATCATGACAGCCCTAGTTGAGAGCAGATAAATCCAAACATCACAACCACAGATTCACAAGCTATGAAATATTTAATGAAACATGCTTTAAGCAAACAGTTAATTTAACATGTCACATAATAGTGTAGCACTTACAGTAATATAATCAAATTGTGTTGCCAATGGTAACTAGTGTTACTACATTACATCAAAGTTAGTGAAAATATTAAAAGATTTTTTTACAGCAGAGATGTTCTTAAAAAAACAAGATTAATACTACCCTTGCTAAAGTTACAATAAAAGGTATGCCTGAAAAAGACGGTGGCTGTTGGCTAACTGGCAAGCTTAGCTTAACAATGGTAAGACCAAGACAAGAGGAGGAGAAGAGCCACAAGCCAAAGGGGGTGTGGTGTGAGGTGCTGCAGGCCACAGCCGGACCTTATTGGACCATTCTGAAATGGTGTGAAAATGAAAACTAGAAATTTTGAGTTGAATTGCCTTGAAATTAATAAAAACTTGTCAATGACAAAAGATGAATGGATTCCACTAAATTCCTGAATGTTTTACAGTGTGGTTTCTCATTTTATATCATATATCTTTAATTAGATTTCATATTGTGCAAATTTAAATTAATGGAGCAGTAGGTGGGAGAAATGTAATTGCTATCAATTCCAGGGTTAGATTAGAGGATCAGGCTGGATCAGTAACTGGGCAAAGTGGGCAACTGCTGCAGGACACTGGGTGACCACAAAAGCACCAGATTCATTGTATGTCAACGTGGAAATTAGAAATTGTGGAAATTGGATTCATTAAAAATAAGTTTGGGAATATACAGTAAACCACTAAAGTTTAGGGCTTTAGGGTGAGTCTTTCATTATCAGTCTACCTGTCTTGCAGAGGAATCCTTGTCGAAATGTTCACTCTCCTTTAGGTTCTCCACCAATGAAACATATCTGGCTCATTAGCTAAATGTTCCACTGTGTTCACCAGCTAGTAGCTAACTATGTCTGTCAGCTGTTTGATGCTGGCAGGTAGTGTACAGTGGGTTTTCAGACCTTTTTAGCTAAAAACAGCTGCCTGCCACTGCTGAAAATGAGGTTGGTAAGATTTAATTTGCGGGCTGTAAAACCAAGCAATTAGCTACAAAAGGCGCCACAGAGCTGAGAACTGGGTGATAATTCTCTGCGCTGTTTCTTGTTGAGCAAACACTTTAGGGTTATACATCCATTTAGTCATTTAATACATTTTTAATTTAAAAATATTGATTCTTTAACTCGATGTCAGTAATGTTAATTAATTAAATGTTAACAATGTGGAGTGATACTGCTCAAGTACCATTTCATTTATAAGCATCCAAGTCTATCATGCAATCAAAATGCAGGGTTTAAATGTTGTCCATTTGTATAAACACAAGCTCACACACTGCATCATGTCCATTATAGCAGAAGCTGAAAACACAGACATTTTTTTTTAATGAAAGCACAATATCTGCAAAATTGAGATATCTGTCTAACCCTATTTGCCATGCGTACGTTTGGGAGTATGTAGTTCCATAAGCTGTTACCAGGCTGTGAGGAGACTGCAGAGCACAGGCTAGACCCAGAGGTAAACTTGACCTATTAGGGCAGAGAAAGAGCTTCAAGTCTCTGGACTGTTTACTCTCCTCCATGAACATTCAGCTCACGTATGTCCCAACCAATAACAGGCTGTAAGAGTGGAGGCAGAGCAGCTGAGCTGGGGGGAGGTGGAGTGAGAAAGCGATGACAGTGATGTTTTGGCAAAAGTAAGAGGCAGCTGGAGGAGTATCAGGTGTAGATAGACAGTTAGTGAAGGAGGTTTGAATATAAACATGTCTGGACAAAATGACTGCTCCAGTAAAATGGATGTTTAAAAGTCTAAACATTGGGTGTCTGCAGTCAAACTGCGATTTTGTCAAGATTCTGAGCAGTTCTGGGACTGTATATGAAGTGTGTATCACATAAGAATGAAGCAGAACATCTTATTGTGTGCATATTTTGGTGTTTATGATAATGACACTTGACGTGTTGTGATGTGTATCTCTAAACACACTCTGGAGGGTAGATTTTCAAGGAGACTGGGATAAAAGAGTGACAAATAGAGCTTATCCAGGAAGAATCTCGTGTGTGTCTATTTTCTAGACCAACAAATACCTGTTTTTCCATGCTGTATTTCTGTAATTTTTTTTCTATTCTGTGCACACAACATCTATTTCATGTCTGTCCATTCTGGATAAGTGATCCCTTCTCTGTTGCTTTTTTGTTCTTTTTGGCTGGACTGCAGGGACCAGCCCTGTAAATGTGAATGTCTGTCCGTCATTGACAGTCAGAAAACACAGTGAGCGCTACCCTGGCTGCATGTGAGTATATAAGCTAAAGTATACATTTAAACAATTTCAATATATTATTGTGGTCTTTTTTGTTATAATCTAGCATTTATCAAACATAGCTTGTACGCAGACAGTATTGATGCACAGACTGCAGTTATATCTGCGGGCACCGCAGTTAATCGGGTCGTGGGTGGTGGCCCACTGAGCAATAGACGTGCTTTAGCTCTGATATACACCAGGATTGGACCAGGATTTTTGGGCCATGTATAGCCCAGTTTTAGACCATATTTTAAAAACATCATTACATATTTTAAAAATGCATAAAAACCTGTAAATGTTGAGCATAAGCACTGCACAGCCCCACTGCAATATTATTTTGAATGCACGTTTAATATACGTCTAATACGGTTAGGTGTTTTTATCTCAAAAAATATGTTTTATACTTACAATTTAAGGACATAATTTGGAAAGCTGTATGTAACAATTGGAAAGTGAATTTGTACTGACGTAATTCCTCGAAGGAAATTATTGCGCATGCGCGAAATATCTAATCCCTGACCTGACCACATGGATGTATAAAGACCTGACTGAGCTGTGCTCTTTTGGGTGTTTTGATGCTTATGTTGCCTAGCTAGCTAGGCAACTGCCTAGCTGCAGTTTGCACTACAAGTGGTCCAGACTCTCTCTCTCTCTCTCTTTCTCTCTCTTGCTCTCTCTCTCTGTCTCTCTCTCCCTCTTCAATTCAAATAGCTTTATTGGCATTAAGGTTTCAAGAACAGTTGCCAAAGCATTCAAGTACAATTTGGACAGTACAGTAATATAAACATTAACACAACATTAAGATTGATGTATATTAATTGTATATATCCAGTATATTCTGTGTGTGTGTGTGTGTGTGTGTGTGTGTGTGTGTGTGTGTGTGTGTGTGTGTGAATGCTGATGAAGGGTTTATGTTTAGGGAATGATGAAGGGGTACAGTAACCATATTGAAATGAATCCCCAGTTAACACTAATTTTATGGATCATATATAGGAACAAAGTAATTTACTAACCATCTCCCCAATTACATTTCAACAGATCACATCATGCCTGTGTGTGTGTGTGTGTGTGTGTGTGTGTGTGAATGCATAGGTGTGCTGTGTGCCACTTACTGTTACTACGGTTGCCTGTTGATACATATCGGGCGGCAAGATATGCCCTGGCATCATTTACATTCAACATTGACTCTCAAAAATGTTACTCTTGCGGATTGTCTTGGTAAATTTGTGATGTTCCTGTTATATAATGAACAAGAGTAATGGCTTAAAGACAGTTTTGCGTGTAGATTTTCTAACATTCCCACATCTATTTCACCAGCCATACACACACGACATACCCCTGTCCCCTGGAGTTGTCTCCCAAGGTATGTGTTCTTGAAATTACATTCTCAAAGTCAGACCTGCCAACACTCTGTTTTTCCCCGGTTTCTCCTGTATTTTTACCCCCTCTCCTGCTGTATATAATTATGCATCTGTACATGACTTTTTTTCTCCCATTAGGTATTTGAATAATCACAGATACCAGTATACCTATTGTGTTTGTAATTGTCGTTATTTAAAGCTGTAAGCAATCAAGACCAGACTCCTGTCCGAGGGCCGAAAAGTTCACGAGGTAATTCTTTAGTATTATGTGATTAAGTTGCCATTTGTTATTATTGTTATTGCTAAGGTACGGTTGTTATTGTTAAGGTACAACAACTACAACATAATGTTTTTCCAGCAGTGATTGGCAATATCTAAGCCAAAACAAAGCCAGAGACAGCCAGGACCCCTAAAGGTTTGCAATTTTATTACAATTTGGAAGAAGTAATGAAGACTAAAAATACTAATGTACTAGTCTTGATTTTCTGTTTGCATAAGTCACCATTTATTTTTATAAGGTGCTCCAAGTGTATTATGCAGTGTTCTTATTTAAACAATGATTGACAACAAAGCCCTAGCATGTCTAATTACCAAATCTCCTCAAAGTTATTTGAAAAGAACAGAAATTAAGTTTTCTCTGAATAAATTTCCAATTAAAGATTGATGAGCTCCTTTCTTTTATCTTCACAGGACGGGGTAAATAGAAATTTCCATTATCAGATAAAAGTAAGATAATTACAGTGACCTTAAGAATTGGCATATAAAAAGTTGTGCGAGCATCTGATATAGACAATGGCCTCGGCCAAAAGATGGAGCAGAGAAGTTTTATCAAACTGCCACTTAAAAATTACTGCTGTTTTGCTTTGTTAGTAATAATCAAAGTTTGCACAATTACAGCTTGTTTTTGCTTTTTAATCAACTATAGAGTAATAACAATGTTTTCATTTTATTTAGAATTTCAGAGGACTGTAATAGAGATCCTATTATATTAGACGACGAAATGAATCAGATGTGATGGACTTCAACTTGAAACACATTAAAACAGAGGAGGAGTTTGAGGAGCTGGAGGGAGACCTGCAGAGTAGAGATTTTAAAAGACTAATGTTGAGAAAAAAACATGACATAGAATGTTAATGTATAATGTTAAGTAGGAAATAACAGTGTAATATTGCCAGTTGTTGATGGAGTGGCTGCATTTCATAAGGACAAAAAAAATTAAGAAATTATCAGGCACATTTAACCATCAAACCTTCTAAGAGTACTATGTTCATTGGCTTCCTTCTATGGTCCAAGCTTCATTTCAAGAGATTTCCTCATTTCAGTGCATGAGTAAATTATGTAATGAGTATGTTTAATGCTGTTTCATTATTCTACATTTCCAAGTTGGGGAGAGTCGGAGGGAAGAACAAGAGGGACTGCATAAACAAAATGTTGGACAGGTATTTATACGCATAAATGCAGTTTTAATTTAGCAGGGTATCTAGCAGCAATTCACGTAATGCATTGAAAGGCTTTTTTTGTTCCTTGTGCAGTTCTTTCCACTATACCTGTTAAAGCACTGGCCTCTATAGTTAATATGTTTTTTTTTTTTCTTTTTTTGTATCAAGTTTTCCGAGATGCAATCTCACAAGTGGATTCCTTTGGGTGGTTTAATTGCTACTGTTGTGACTTTATTTTACAGACTCATGACCAACTCAATGATGTCCACCTTTATTATGAACGGTGGTGGTCCATGCAGTAAGAGGTCATTTAAAGACACAGCCCTGTACTCAGTCATACTTGGTAGGTTATAAAGTAGACTAAACAGATTTTGTTTTTGTTTGTTTGTTTGCCACCACATTTTTTTAGAGACTTAATTGTCATAATTGTGTGTGCCACATTGTGTCCTTGTTGGATATTCTAAAGTTTAGCTGAAGAGAACAAAACATGTCAACTGGAGCAGTGTAAATGTCGACATTTTGCATGATACAGTGAGTGTAAAGTAAAACTTTAACTTTATCATTAATTCTTACTTTTTACGTCATTTTTTTCCCCTTTTTTTACATTACAGATGCTGCGACAACAACTTTTGAGGACATCCAAGAGAGACATGTAAAAGTCTACATGTCTGAGCATTTCAACTAGGCCAAGCCTGAACCAGGGGTGGGGGCTACCGAAGGACTGTAAGTTCAAGAACTTTCTCCTCATACATACAGTGTCACTCTTTTACCATCTATCATATATACTATTCTACGCTATCATACACTATGTCATACACTATGATAATATCACATACCTGGCATCCAGCATACCTCAAACGGCCTTTTTTGCAACATCTGCATCCACATCTGCATCTTGACCCCATAGTTACCACATACATCCATCAACAACTTTTCCAACTCATCTTTAAAAAAACAAAAAAACTTAAGTTTTCCATTGACTACATGAATTTTAAAGACTGAATTCTAACATTACTTCTTCTTAATAGTTGAAGCCCTGGAAAAAGGGATATGCTTAAATTGTACGACCCTTTTCTTGTTAACAGGCAACATTTTTTTCTTAAGGCATTATAGTATTATTATTGTTTTCATCAAGAATTTGACCTTAATGTTTTTATCTTATGTTTATTTTCTTTTATCCATTGTTTTTTTGTGTATTTTCATTTTTGATTATTTGCATATTTTATGTTTTGAATTGAGATAATTTATATAATTAAAAGACTTCACTATAATATAACTTAAACTGTCTGTGTTATTTATGTCTAAAAGACATAGATTAAATGGCTAAGCTAAACCCTGGTGAAAATAAGTTGAAAAGTGAAAGTGAAAGTTAAGTAGACGTCTAAATTCATATAATAGATGTTTATTGATCATCTGATAAACGTCTATGTAATCATTGAAAAGATTTTGAAATAATGTCTAGGCTAAGACTAGACATCTACTAAACTTTCACTTTTGCCTTGAATAACCTTAATTTAAAAATCTACAAACAAATAGACATATATAATATAATATAATATCTATTAAATGTCTTTTCAACATGAAATTGCTCAAAGGGGAAATGATACATCATTAATGAGGAAAATATTAATTACATTCTCTAAAATGAGAACACAGCAGACAGCAGAGCAGAGCTGCGGTCTGCTGCTGCTCCGCATCTAATTCAGGCAGAATTAGTGATTCACAACTAATCAAACTGACAACGGCGAATACTGAGAAATATACAGACACTAATAACAATTATTTCTACAATTATACAAGAAAGATTTCTGGAGAAATTGGTGCACTCAGCATGCTACAATCTTCCCAGACTGCATGGGTTATTAGGAGCAGAAATGATACTGCAGCAGTCAGCATACATAGTGCATAAATATGAAACTGTATTGCAAAGGCACAGTTCACCATGGAAGCATTTACAATTACTGATAGCAGCATCTCTAATCTTTAAAGTAAATCATTAAATAAAGTACTCATACATCAACAGGAGTGGATTTAGTGATTTTGGGTCCCCGGGCAAACTCTGTCTTGCTTTACAAAGTATTGAAACAACATTTTGATATTGGGACGGTTTAAATTCACTTGAGGACATTGAAAATTGTTTTTGGTGGTGAAAAAAGTTAGTCTGGAGCCCTGTCTATATGTACCGACATCACCACATTTCAATAAATATAAATGTATTAAAGTGAACAGATCAGTCTATAATAAATTTCATTTTATTTTATTAAGCTACATAACAGTTTGGATTTTTATTATAGCTAATAGCTATAGTTAGCTATAGCTAACATGATTTACTGCATCTCCTTGTCAATGAGGTTATTTTTTTCGTAAGGAAAAAAAGTGTTAGTGGAGCTTTGAGTTGAGATTATTTTGTCACAGTACAGTCAGGTAGGTGTGTTGAAGCTGAACTGCTGCTGTCACCAAGTGTGCTGCGGTTCCAATTGCAGAATAATCGTACTGCGTCCTCCCATCCTCAGAAGTTTGTACTCCCGAGTCAAACTTGCCAAGTCCAAACTTGGCACACTATATGAGTATATGAGAAAGGCCCTATGTCAAATTGGCTTCAGTCAAAGCCCAGCGGACCTCCTGGGGGCCGCATGTCGCCACTTCCTGTATCCATTGTTTCAAATTAAAAGCCCTCAAGCGTTTCATACATGGTCCAGCCATATACTAGGTTTTGACCTAGTCTTGTTTTGCTTTCTTCCATTTTTTGGGAGTTTTACCTTATTCAAATTGAGGGTCTAAGGATAGAGGATGTTGTATGATGTACAGATTGTAAAGCCCCTGAAGAAAAATGTGTGATATTGGGCTATGTAAATAAAATTGACTTGACTTGAAATATCTGCAGCACTAACATTGGTGCATTTTCAATTGCTTTGCTCTGTCCAGTATAGCAATCCTGGGAAATTAGAGTGTAATGTTGCCTGTTTTTTTATTATTAGACACTGTACACTGTTTAGGCCAAATATTAAGTAGTAGGCTACACTCGCATGACTTGAGTTGTTGTCGAAATCAGCTAAATATTCAGCCATGACAGAGTTGGAGAGAGGAGTGTTAGGAGGAGTTAGTTGTGTTGGAGTACAGAGAGCATACTGTAGTTTAGTGTTATCTAAAAGATTTTCAAAGTCATGGTTGGCATGGCATGAATTTATTTAGCTGATTTCGACAACAACTCAACTCTTGTGAGATTTCAGAACGAGACTTCTCCTTGAGCAAGACTTGGTTAGACACACTAATAAACATCAAGTGAAAGGTAAAGAAAAACATTTTATTCCTCTGTATGGTCCTTTCCATAATGTTGTCAGATACTTATAATAACAATCTGAGCCTGTTAGTGGCAAAAACAAGCACTTATAGATAGTCTAACTATCAACTATCAAACTGCAGCTGTGAGTCTCACTAAACTCTGCAGGCAACAGGAACAAAATATCCACAGGCTAACAAGCACTGAGTCTACATTTTGACTGGAATATGAACAAATCTGGTGAGCCCACAATGGTCTGGTATTCTTTGGAACACAGGCAGAAATTTAGCATGTACAGGCAGTGTGGAGGGCAGTGAGTCTGTACGTTGGCAGATAGTTGGTAACACATAAAAGCTGGGTATACTGGAGAAGGCAATAACTGTTGTTGGACAGAGTGCGAGGCCATGGCTATTTCCTGTAAGCAAACCTCTACATACCAAACTTGAAAAGTCTTATATCAGCACTGCTGGATACTAGGAGGTAGCCAGGTCAGCCATTCATGGCTTCTTAGTGTGAGTTCTCTGTTCTTGTGTGTACAAGAGGGACTGAACATGGCCTTTGTGGGTAAGAGTTATGCTGGCATGTTCCTGAATCAGTGACCTGCATATCTTGTTCTTAAATGTTACCATACATCATAGTGCATTGCAAGATAACTGTGACATATTCTGCTTTAAGTGTAATGGCCATAAATCGTCTTCATGCAAATCAGAGCACACAAATAGATTATACTCCAGCATTGGAGGAACTCACTGTGCCACAGTTTCAGCCTTGGAATTTCCTTGCTCTGTGTATTGGTAGGATTCAAAAGACACAAATGTTTACATGCTGGACTGTGCCAGATAGAAATGATCTTACTATGTGTACTGTTAGTATTGCTGTTTTTTTCTGGAGCTGGTGGAGAGTCTGATGGGCCAACAAGCAACCTTGCTCCTTTCCTAGCTTAATAGTAATGCACCATGTGGCATATCACCTTATCTAGCAGTGTCTGACTATATTAAGTTTATTGGATATGTGTGCCACATTTTTGAGGTATATTTTTAAACAGTGCGACTGCTCTTCTGGTTTACATATTCTTCATCAACAATACAACAGTATCAGGGAGATGGAAAGACTTTTCAAAGTCCCCCAAATCAACCTCTAGGCAAACATATAATTAAGTGCATCACTTGTTTGCATTTTCCTATTTTCTCTTATTATTTATTTACCATTTCATTTTGATTTTGCAGGAAGGCAACCTCGAGGTGGAAGTCAAATAAAAGAAACTACAGATGTGAGTTGCTGCATCCTGTCCTCTGTTATTGCAGACCAAAGTGGACCTGCAGCCCAAAATGACAATACTCCTTTTAGGATCATTTCTTCTCTCTTCTCTCTGCGTGTCTCATGTAAGTGATACATGGCAATTAGAGGTGGAAGAAGTATTCAGAGCCTTCACGTATATGTATTAATCATTAATTTTGATATTAAAGTGGAACCAAATGACTGTAATATGCAAGGGGAGGCTTGTATCGTCAAAACTGCATCCACCGTTGCAGCTTTACAGAGCTTTTTAGCCTCTTCTAGCTGATTGTTTTGGTTTTATGGTTGAGTCTTGGCTCAACTGCCTTGCATTTTGTCTCAGCTACCTAACATTAGGCAGCTGTACCAAACATAACTAAAGAGTCAGATATTTTTTCAGGAGTTGGTGGAGACCAAACCAGAGATGGAAGCAGAGTAAATATCAGACTCGTATTAGTCAGATGGCCAGAAACACAACTCCAATTGAACTACTGTGGCTGTATATCGTGTAGCTTGTTTTCAGGTCAAAAATGGTTAAAGCAGCTTTAAATTAAAAGCAGTAGCACCTAGTACAGATACTCTATTACAATTTAAATGTAAAGTTTGTTCAAGATTATATACTTTTACATTTAGGTAAAAGGCATATAAGTCAACATTGATTGTCAATAGGAAACAGCAATCTCCTGTGTTAAAGTTGCAATACACGACATTCAGCCACTAGATGTCACACTATAGCACCAACATCCAAGACCAAACGAACGTGTGTCGTTTACTCAATAAAGTTTGAAGAAAAAAAAAAAGCTGGCAACTCACAAAACTCAGATCAAACTGTCAAACTAGGCAGTGCTGATCAAATACGGATCAAGATTCCATTAGTGCATTGCTTGTTTCTTGCCTCAAATGTTTTCAGAAACATATTTTAGTGTACTGTTTAGCTGTAATTTGAGAAAGTTTGTGACGCAGCCGCCATCTTGGAAATGGACGTGGAGGACACGGAGGGACTAACATGCACTAACATACACTAACATGCACGCTCACATGCACTAACATGCACACGTGGCCGGTGCAGCTACAAAACAAAGAACAGAGAAGCTCGGATAATAACACACACAGAGAGAGTGTGACGTCATTCACTGCTTAGGTCGTCATTATTCCACTATATCCTTACATAGCAAATAGCTGTTTGCTGACATCCAGTGAGGCTTAATGTCATTTATTGGACCTTTAAAGTCCACCATTATCGATGAACCATCCTTCCGCCTCGACATTCTCCCTTTGCGGTCCCTTTGCTTTATAATAACGTCACCTGACTTACTCCTTTGCTCCTGATTTATAAGAGTCATAATAACTGCAACCACTAGAGGGCACTGTCACTTAAGCATAAACGTAAATATACAGTATGTCTTTTTGGGGCACTTGCTGAAACGACTGTTTCTGTCATTTTTTTGGGAGGACAGTCTCATAAAGGTTTTATCAGCAAAATATAAGTATCTTTCAGACTGTTAAATTGTTATATATTATTGGATTATTATTACTGCAGCATGACCATGTAGACAGTAGTGTTGTAGATGGTTAAATTGGGGCTACTAGCATGTAAAATGCATGTGAAATCTTAATCTGCAAAATAACTAATTACTAGCCGTTAAATAAAAGTAACTGAACTGAAAACTATATTTCCCTCTGTGATGTAGTGGAGAAGAAGTAAAAAAAAAACTGTAAATTTATTTGTAAATTGTTTTTTTTTTTAATACATACACAGTACTTATACAAAACAAATAACATAAATAACTTACATCACGAATACAAACATAACTATACAAATTACAACAGACATACCACATATATACATATATATATATATACACCTATACAAACATACATACATGTACATACATGTCAAGTACTATATGTAATTTTAGTACAAAAACAAATTCAAATTAAATCCTTTAATCTTTAGCAGGAACCAAATGAAAAAGTCAGATAATATTAAGTTATGATATCATAGAATAGTCACAACTTGGTTTCCCAAGTTTTTGATATTGTCAGAATCTCCCATTTATTAATGCCTGAGCTTTTTGCTCTACTTTTTATAATGATCTTTTCCTGCATATAGTAATGTTTGAGAAATAATATGAAGGCGCTCAAAACCAGCTCTTTTGGAGTATCAAATATATAAACTTTGCCAAGCAAAACAACAGTGCTCAATAACATATTTTGATCATCATCAAATAATATTTAGAGGGGAAGAATTGATTGTTCAGATGACCAATTTGGCACCAGCTGCCAAAAGGATGCAACAACTGGACAATACCAAAATAAATGCATAATATCCTCCTCATCATCATCACCACAACATAAACATTTTTCTTGTTGGTAATATCTTATTTTAAACTGGAAAGCCCATAAATGAGTAGAACAAAATTCCAAGAAACCCGTTTGATCAAAATATATTAATTGTTGAATGACTTGCTTTAATCTAAGTGCAATACATTTGGCCAGAATACAGCGTCACAGCACAAGAGTATCAGGGGCCTCCAATTGTTTAACTTCATAGGATCTTTTGCCTGGCCATCTGCATCTGTAAAGGCTAGGCTAATTAACCCAAGTGGTAGACACTGAGGCAGGAGGCAGTGAGTAGATTTGAAAGATTGTTTATTGCTTGGTTGGTAGCTAGGAGACTGGGGCACAGGCTTGGGCAAGTAACTGGAACCCAGGGGCTGAGAACTGGGTGTAAGCTAGACCAAGCAGGGCAGAGGGAATGCTGAGGGAAGCTAGGCAGAGTGGGATCCAGGGAGCAGGAAGTGTGCTGAGCCACTGAGGGAGGCAGGCGAGGCAGCAAGACTGGAGACAAGGCTGGAATCAGGCAGATGTGAGCTGCAAACACAGGGAAACAAGTATTAGATAACTGCAGCAGAACAATAGCTAGACTCAGAAAGCTAGAAGCGTGACTGACTGAGTGTTGAGCTAGGAACTAGGTATATGAAGTAGAGCAGGATGATGATGACGACTGGCAGCTGGTGACCTGACTCCACTCCTGCAATCAAGCACAAACACACACACACACACACACACACACACACACACACACACAGGGAAAGGGAGAGGAAGAGAGGCTGCCAGCTAGGGAGACAGCATGTTACTGAGGTGCAGTTCCAGGGGCAGATGTAACAGCATCATGTTTTAGCAATTGGGAAATTAACCCCTCTTTTTGAAAGTTAAATTGCTGCCCAACTTCAAAAGAGAAATTATAGCAGGCTAATAAAATGTCCTTAATTTCAACAAAGAAGGTAAACCTATATAAACCTCCAAAGGTAATCCATCTAATCCGGGAAACCTGCCATTCTGAAAAGAACATATGGCATCATATAACTCCCTTCACATAATACCTGCTGCTTATTTGTAAGCTTAGGACGAGGATAAGGTCTTATAAAATCAAACAAAAAAATTGGTGATTGAAATTCTTCCTCTTTGAATATATTAGTGTAATAATCCATCAAAGTTTTAAGGATGTCATTCGTAGAAGTAGCAGCTGTTCCATCTTCAAAAGTTCAAAAGTTTTACAATGTTTTTTCTGAATATATTTCTATTTTGAAGTTGCAAGAAATGTTTAGTGCATTTTTCACCATATTCCATCCATGTCGCTTTACTGCTATATATAACCCCTATATTCTTATTCTGATAGAGCCTCTCTAATTCTTTTTGTTTCACATCCAGTAATTGCAGATCATCAATATGATTTTATTTATTCTCATCCAAATGGGTTCTAATAATTTGTAATTCATCCAACAATGTTTTTTCTCTGTTATACATTTGTTTATGTTTCCAAGAAGAATACTTTATAGCATGACCCCAGAATGCACACTTAAAATCATCCTACACAATGTGTGGATTTGCAGAACCAGTATTAGTTTAAAAAAATCCAAAATAAATTGCCTAGTTATTAAGATAAAGGTCTTGTCTTCCAGTAATGATTGATTAAATTGCCAATAACCTCTTCCCCCGTTTAATTTCAGCAAGATTAAACTTTGATATAATAACATGATGATCGGAACAGAATCTTTCACCTATTACTACTTGACTAATTTTTGTAATTGAGGAGAAGGAAATCAGGAAAAAGTCTATTCTGCTAGCCATCGAATTTCTTCGCCAAGTATATCTGGAATAGATCTGGATTCTTTATCCTCCATAAATCAGCTAAGTCCATAGCAGACATCATAGAGGCTGTTTACACTTGGTTTTAAAATGAGTTTCGGTGATCTGAACACAAGTGGACAGCCGAAACCCATCGCTGTTCACACCTGTGTCTATCATGCGTCTCCAAGGTGTCCAGCTGATTACTTGTGTTCAGTTTTCATTTCCTACGTCACTCCTGCTAGAAGGTCAAAGAGCCCTGCGCACAGTTATTACGTCAGTCTGTCACCAGACAAGTGCCAGATTTGTTTTGCATGGGCTAGCTAAGAAAACAAAAAATATATAATACCTGCAAATAGAACTTTATTAATAATCTTATGTACTATGCTGTTGCTTGTCTATCAATGTATGTACAAACAAACAAACAAATATAAAACACAACAACACAAAATAATAATTTAAAAAAAGTCACATCAGTTGGCTTCACTCTGTAGAATGATGTATGTGCAGAGTTTGTTTCCACATTTATCTGTTGAAGGAGGATAGTTTCTCTAAATTTAGCGGCATCTAGAGGAACAGACTTGGCAGAGATGGAATATAATATTCATAAGTATGTTTTAATCAGTGTATAATCACCTAAAAATAAGAATTGTTGTGTTTTTGTTGCCTTAGAATGAGTCCTTTATATCTACATACTGTAGGGAGCGGGTCCCCTTCCACAGAGGCCGCCATGTTGCACCACCATGTTTCTACAGTAGCCCAGTGAAAACTTGAAGCCTCCAGTGCACATACGCTGAGAATGGACTGAAGTATAAGAAGAATGAAGTAGGAGACATCTTGTGTCCAGCAGTTAAACTTACATTTATATATTCATAGATTCTAGATTTTTCAACAAGGGAAAGGAGAGAGATGTAATTTTAATTGAGTCCTGGAACAGAAACATTAGATTTAACCACAATTTGTTGTTGTTGATATATCATGCATTTTTAAAATCTGGGTGGTATGCATTGATAAAAAAAAAATTATGTTGTTGATTCAGTTGTGCACTTTTAGGGTATTGAAGGTGTCACCGTCTGCCATGTAGACTGTGATGTTCAGTAGTGGCAGCTGACTTTGTGAGACTGAGCTGCTGGTGCTTTTCCTGCAGGTGAAGCTGCAGGGCCGAGGACCTCTTCAGTTTACGTACACAGACACTGCAAGGGAAAGAGCTGGGCTTACCTGGGTCTAGAAGTGCTGGGAATGCTGCATCATCATCTGCAGTGGTGGTCAAATGCAGTGGTTTAATGATGGAACAGAGAGCTGCATTCTATTGTGACCTCTGACCAATGGACTGTGTAATGTCTAGCTTCAGTGTGTGTGTGTGTGTGTGTGATGAGAGAGTAAAGGGAACCTGCAGTTGGGTTTGTCCTTAGTAGCAGCTTAACCTAAAGTCTGTGAGATGCAGTCATGACTTTTGCCATATTTGCTGCTTTCACAGTTACAGCAAAACTAACAGTAGTCTGCGGGACATATTAACACCAAATTACATGTTCCATAATATCTGTTATTTTTAAGATTACATGGAGCTCTTCTCAATGCAAATAAGAGAAAACAAGGGACAGTTTGGTTGACCTTGTTAAAGGGAGGAAAATGGAGGTATCATTTTTCTTTGCGGCCCCATAGCCATGCAGTAAGATACAAATTCCTTTCCCCCAGAAAAATCTGCAGGCATATACAGCAAACCATTAAAAACCCATAATCCATAAATCACAGCGGCAATAAAAATTTCCTACCCGTTTGCAGCCATTTTCCTGATCACTCTACTTTCTTCCCTTGGGCACTCTACACATAGTTTGCAATCCCTGCTGTGGTTCCTCCTCCGACTGCTAACTCAATTCTACATCCCAAGGCTTTCCATGTCTCAGAGGACAGGGAAGTGCATTTGAAGGTGCCCTTAGCTCTCTGGGGAGAAATGTATTATCAGGCAAATCTATAAAGACAGAAAGGAGGGAAGAGGAAAAGTCTGCCTCTGTTTCATACCAGCAGGATGTGATGGCTGTTAGTAGGAGATGAGATCATTTATTTAAACTGTACAATCTCTCAAATATTTGCTTTTGCATTGTGACTAATGATATCCTGCACATAGAGCTCTTTCAAGATGAGATTAGAGAGCTGTCACTGTCACTGTAGTCAGTAAAGTGCAGCACGGTCACCATCTGGTCAGTAAACATTTGTTCCCATCATACAAATACAAAGAGCTTGAGGGTCACTGGTTCAATCCGCCTGACCGGCAGGATAAATCTGGGTGGGGAAAGTGAAGAAGCAGCATTTGCCCCTCCCTCATTACCACCATTGAGGTGCCCTTGAGCAAGGTCCTTAACCCCAACTACTCCAGTGGAGCTGCTTAGTGGCAGCGGATCAGACTGTGGTTGTACTGGGCAGCTTCCGGGTATGAATGTGTAACTGTGTGGATGTGATCAGGGCGTTCCTGAAAAAGAGAGCATTGCTCTCAGTGAAGATTCCCTTGAATAAGTAAAGATTAAAAAAACAAACAAACAAAAAAAAACCCATAAAGAATGCAGATGCTTCCATACAGAGAATGATGGCTCGCTGAATGGTTTGACGGGTATAAAATAATGTGAATCATATGCTATGGCCTTCACAGTCACCAGATCTCAAACCAACTAAACACCTACAGTATAGGAGATTTTGGATTCTTGCTCACCACCATCATCAAAACACCACATGACACACACTGCTCTGGAGGCTTGTTATGGACACTTAGTAACACTTTATGTTGGTTTTATCTTTCATTTGTCTATATGCAGTGTTTTAGACATATTTAGCTGAAATTTTAGTTTCTGTGTTTTTGGTGGAACATTGTAAACATATGAATGGACACAGGAAAAAATACTGTACTTACTGTATGCTGCAGAAGTAGTGTGAGAAGTTTCTGTACAACTGTAAGTGATGTTTTTATTTCTCTGTGAGAAAATTATACTTTATTCAATAAGTCCTCCCAATTAAATAACAAAATATGTTGTTTGACCATGCACTCGAGAAAGACACATACAAGCGTGTTCTGATCTGATGCCCCTATCAACAGTAATTGGCAGGACAACATCATTTGTCTGTGCCTCCCAAAACTGTTACAAATTACTGTTAAAAATAATGATGTTTTATAATGTTACGGTTAATATCTGGTCAGGTTAATGCACAGGCTTTTGTCACTAAATGTGGTGAACAAAAGAATGATGAAATTATTGTGTAGTGTAGATGTATGTTTGGCCTACAAAACCATGAATTAAAAGAAAAGGTTTGGTGGAAGAGACTGTTGCAAAGTGCCATACAAGCTACAGACACTTGTTCCTTATGGTAATAGGTCCTAAATGCTGACCAGTCCACCTGAGGAGTCCAGCTCATAAAGTCACCATCATCTTGTAACTTTTTTTATAGACTTAGTTTGTCCAATTAGCCATTTTGAGGCCCTTGAGGTTATATGTTGATTAATAAAAATGATGATAAAAAAGTTGGTTGAACAAATGAAAAGTGAGTTCTGTCTCACCTAGTTTCTACTGAGGCCTGCTGGTTTTTAGAAAAAAGGAAGGGTGTGCACATGTAAGTGACACATATCACAATAATAAGTGAGGAATATCTGCAACACTGAGGTGCCTCCTTTAAAAGAAACTGAATTATTGGACACACATCAACAGTTTAATCACTTAGTCTCTGTTAGGTTTTATGCCTTTTAGTTTCTACTGCTACTGCTGGTTCCAAAAGTATTTTTACCACTGATAATTGCAGTTGAAAGTTGATAACCCTATTGCTGCTTGCAGAATTCACCTGGATACTAGAATAATAATGTAAGTTTCAGTTATTCCCACCCTGTCTCCAGAAAGAAAGTTGATAATTAAACATTTTGCAAAACCTCAGATTTTGTTCAGTGCCATCCATCCATCCATTATCTATTACCATTCATCCTTTGCAGGGTAATGGGAGGCTGCAGAATGTCCCAGTACACGCTGGACAAGTCACCAGTCTACCACAGGACTGACAGACAGCTGACTGTACATAAACACAAGACATAACATGATATTATTTTGAATGCTTTTTGTCTTTACTTTTTGCTTTTCTCCAAAAAAGAAAAAAAAAGGATGTTATATTGATATTAACATTTACAATGTCAAATGTGTTGACATATGTTAACAGTGGTTTAAGAGATAAACATGTCTGGAGTCCTGCCTTAAGTGGACATTGTTTGGACATAAATAATTATATTCAGGGTGAATCCATCATGCCACAAAGTTCCCCTTGTTCATGTCTGTTTGTTATTATTGGTCCTAAAATCAGAAGTAACATCAATTTCTAAATAACCAGTGATGTTTGAAAAACCCAGAGGGTTGTTTAAAACACTGTATTGACAATATTTTTAGAATCCTTAAAAACTCTTCTAACCATGTGTATGAAAAAATATTCCGTCCACTGAATGATAAAAAAGAGTTTCATAAGTTGCACCTTTGTTTCCAAACCAAAATGAAGATGGCAGCCCGTTAGCTAAATGGATAGTAAAACAGAGTTGCAACTTGGGAAATGGGTTAAAAATCTTTAATCTGAATATGTTATGCAGAAGACAGAATATTTTTGTATGTATTGGGTACCACATTTTGTGAAGATTTGAAAAGAATTGCAAAAAATAAATAAACATTGAAAAATTATGAAAATCTGTGTTGGAAGAAATGGGTGTGGTGTGTATGGATAGATTCACGTCACTCATAAACACAAGGAAAAATGTAAAGTGCCATGTAAATGTCCATATGGTGTGGTGCTATAAAATCTGGATCCACACCAAAAACTAAATTGTTGCTTTTTGTCCTAACCTTCCACCCAACCTTGTGTGTAGGCTAGCCTTTGTGTATATAAACCCTCCCTTTGTGTCATTTGTGAGGTCAGTTATAGTCAGTATAGGTTGCTGTTTGATTAGTTGACCTCATTTTAGTTAATAAGAAGTAAAGATTGTGTCACAGATTTCTATTAAGATTTAGGCTACATAATTGTTTATTTACAGATCCAGAGTTCCTGCTTTATCAACACAAAAGCATAAATAGCATAAAATGAATTGTGCCAATAAAGTTTACAAATAATTTAAAGTTCATTTTGGCTTTTTTCCCTCTGGATTGATCCACCCAAGTTCTAAATGCTGTATCTCCTTTCAGATAAATTGTAACTAAAACTAAAGATAACCACACTGTAGTATGCTCCAGGAGGAAGCAATGATCAAAGGCTGAATGTAATTCCTATTATTTATAGATGAATGGAACTCTTCAGGGAGCATATATGCATCTGTGTGTGTTCAGGAATGCATGCATGTGAATTTATACGTGAACTTATACATGGACTTTGGCCTCTTTGGGGATTTGAACAGATGACAGTTGTGGCAAAGCAGTGGTGGTGTAATCCCTGTGCGTTCAGTGGAGTCCAGCTGTGCCAGAATAATACTTCAGCAGGCAGTCGGACAACTGAAGCTGGAGGGTCAAAGGTGAAGCTGTCAGCTTTTTAATGTGTTATGAATTGTGTGGGAGCAGCTAGTGGGGCTACAAGGACTTAGCACATCTTCTAAAAGCCCTGTGGGATTACCTCTTTACAGGATTAGATTTCACTGGCTACCACAGCCTGAGGAGGGTGGACAGGAAGTTCACAGCAGCTCCCTGCAGAGAGCTCCAGGGAAGATACTTATATAACACATTTTAGATGTGTCAGTGGACCCGTCACTTCACACTCCACACTGCGATTCTGTCCAGACAAGCATTTTTAGTTAACTAATGCAAGAATCATCTGATAAGTCCTGACAGAGATTCAAGACATGGGCGATTAAGAATCCTTTGTCAGTATAAAAAGAAAGTTGTATAGTTGTATCTATAATTTGAGCATTCTGATGTATGCAGTACACATAAATAAATGCTTGTTTCTTTTTGTGGTACTCAGAAGTCATCTGCTCAAACTGCACATTGTATTGGGTGGTTTACCTGTACTTTAGGGTGGGGGGGAATTGATGCTTCGTAAATTTTCATCCCTTTATCTGATGTATGAAATTTGCTCACATTTACATTATAGAAAGTAGCTAATGGGCAGTCTTGAGAGACTGGTGCATTGGAACAATTTCTCAAGGGGAAAACACTAAAATACACACTGTATGAAGCTCACAATTGGTTAATTTTATTGAACAGTTTCCATCCAACAATGATCTTCCTTAACTCTACAAGCCAAAATAGGTCTTAGTTTGTGTATCAATTAAAGAACATAAACATAGTACAGTAATTACTCACCATGATTCAAATTATTGATCATAACCATTTAGTCCATGGCTGACATTTAATATATAATTAACAACACTGAGCTAGCGGCTCTGTGAGGCTGTACTTAGGCACAGCAGTGCTTTTAGCTAAATACTAATGTCAGCATGCTAACATGCTCACAATGACAATGCTAACATTTGGTGATTAGTGCTAAACAGAAAGTACACCTGAGCCTGTTGGGAATGTTATTAGCTGTATTTGGTCATAAACCAAAGTATGGACAAACTGAAATTTTGATGTTGATGGCACCATCATCACCAAATTATTAAAATACATCCTGAGGGCAACATGAATGTCTGAATAAAGTTTCACAGCAATCCATCCAATAATTGAGATATTTCAGTCTGGTGGACGGACCAACATTAACATCCCTAGAACCACTAGCAGTGTTGGGCAAGTTATTTGAAAATTGTAATTATTTAGTGATTACACATTTCCCTAATTGTAAAAGTAATCACATTACTTTACTCATTACTCAATAGCTAAAATAACGAGTTACATTACTCATTACTTTACTTTGGTTACATAGCTGTCAGCTCTGTCAAAATTGCCTTTAAACACACAGTGAATCTTTTCTATGTACTACATGTAGAAACAGAAAATGAAATGTTTGTGGTTTAACAAGCAGGCAGGATACAGTTTGGAAGAATTTTCTGAACATCCAACAGCTAGCATTAGCGTAGCCTCAGTGACTGCACACATCACTCCAGAAGTCCCGCCCTCAGCTGCACGATTCACACACCCTTCAACTCTGAACTAAACTAACGTCAGGTGACTCCTGTATGTAGGTGTACTCGTAGCTAATGTTATCAAGCCACTACTCATTACTGAAGTAATTACATTACTGTAACGCATTACAAAGTAATGCCCAATACAGGCTGTATTACTAAAAAGCAAATTGACTGAGAACACACAGCAAAATCTAATGTTTGTATGAGTGACAATTAAACGATAATTGAAATAAATCAATCTAAAAAAAAATTATGTGTCCAAAACAAAATTACATTGTCAATCAACTATAGACTAAGTACTATAGAATATAAGATAAAATATGTATCTCCGAAGAAGTACAAAAAGGGATAGAACCCTGTTTTATAATATGAATCCAGTAAAATTAGAGGGGTGACAAGAAAAAACTAAATCTTAAGATGATCCCAAATGAACAAATACCCATAATTAAACCTTCTGTAATACTGCAGAAGGACTGTGCACAAGATCAATATCATTCTCCAGAGTTACAGCTGCATCATGCTGAGCCCCTGCACAGTGACACACAGGGCCAGCAGCAGCACTCTGGGTTTCTCTCCTGCCACTATGCTCAGCTCAAACAGCTCTTTCAGTGTATCATCAGTGGAACAGAGGAACAAAGTCAGCCAGTGGAGCTCCCCTCCTTCCTGCAGGGGACCGGGCAGAGACTGAGTGAGATGAGCTCGACCGCGCTCCTTAATGCTGCTCACCTGGAGGACAAAACAACACAGAAATATGTCAGCAAGTCAAAAGACCATGGTGATGACATACTGTACAGAGCACATTCTGACACAGTGACTGTGTACAAAATATTCCATGTTTGTGAGTTCCAGTGATGGTTGTGGGCTCTGACATCCAAGATTTTATAGTTGGCTTCTGAACAGTTTTGCATCCACAAACTTAGCATGTCATCACAATATCATTAATGGCAAAGCAAAGAAATGGAAAAGGTAACTCAGAGAATAAAAAACACACATATACTAGTGAGGTATTAAAGATACAATTTAATCATTAAATACAATTTAATGATTACTGAAGCGCAGAATTCCAACTTATTGCATCTTTCTAATATTCTTTCAAAACACACAAAACACTGATCTGTACCATCTCCCAAAATGGGGTACAGATTCAGCTGCAGATAAGCCAAAAGTGATGGTACTTTCAAGTGGCCCTAATGCAGCCTACGTGTCATATTGGAGATAATTAACTATTTTCAACTTGTAAATAGCGTTCACATCAACATCCAAGTTGTAATTATGACTAGGAAACTTTTTGTGAAAGCACCAATAAATTTGACTTGGCGCTTCATAATATGAAAGTGTCTGAAAGTCAGCCAAAGTTCATGTTCCAGTCATGTTCAAGGAAATTAAATCCAAAATTAGAGGTCCAGTGTGTAGAATTTAGTGGTAACTAGCGGAACGGACTTGGCAGAAATGGAATATAATATTCAAAGTATGTTTCCAAGTATGTTTTAATTAGTGTATAATCACCTGAAAATAAGAATCGTTGTGTTTTTGTTACCTTAGAATGAGCCCTTTATATCTACATAGGGAGCGGGTCCCCTTCCACAGAGCCTGGCATGTTGCACTGTCATGTTTCTACAGTAGCCCAGAATGGACAAACCAAACACTGGCTCTAGAGGAGGCCTTTCACGTTTTCGCAAGTTTCGTGGCCACTGTACGGTTCTCCTACACGCTTGGACGGGGAGGGTGAGGGGAGCAGTATTCAGTTGGTTGCAATCTGCAACCTCACCGCTAGATAACACTAAAATCCTACACGCTGCACTCTGGTTGTGCCTCTTAGGTTCTCTTTTTCGACTGTGTCATGGTCTTGCTGCAGTCACGATTTACAGATGGTGTCTCAGAATCAGTATCTTTAACACAAAATGAGAACAGCTACATGTTTACTTATGATGTCTTTGTACGTTGATAGGCTGGGGACTGTGGATTTTGTCCCTCATCTATTACATTGTAATGACGTTACAAATAACTTCCAGGCCAAACCATTGAAATAGCTCTTTCAATTCAGGTGAGTATCTTTCAATAATCTACTGACATTTGTCATATCGTGACATATATTTTATATGATTTGTAGAAATGTGCTGTAAAGATACTGGTCTGGCCCTTCAAGATCTGCAATATAGGCCATATACACTCACCAAGCACTTTATTAGGAACACCATACTAGTACTGGTTAGGGCCTCCCTTTGCTCTCAAAACAGCCTCAATTCTTTGTGGAATGGATTCCACAAAATGTTAGAAACATTCCTTTGAGATTCTGGTCCATGTTGACATGATTGCATCACATAATTTTTGCAGATTTGTCAGCTGCACATTCGTGCTGCATATCTCCCATTTCTACCACATCCCAAAGGTGTTCTACCAGTTTGAGACAACTTTTGCTTTGTAACATGGAGCATTATCATGCTGGAAGTAGCCATTAGAAGACCAGAAATTGTGGCCATAAAGGGTCCACAGCAATACTCAGATAGGCTGTGGCATCTAAACCTTGACTGATTGGTATTAAGGGGCCCAAAGTGTGCCAAGAAAACATACAACACACCATTACACCACCAGCAGCAGCCTGGACTGTGGATACAAGGCAGGTTGAGTCCATGGATTCATGCTGTTGATGCCAAATTCTGATCCTACCATCTGGGTGCCTCAGCAGAAATGGAGGTTCAACAAAGTGTTTCTGTCTGCAGAACTGCTGCTCACTGGATGTTTTGTTTTTCCTCACCATTCTGAGTAAACTCTAGATTACAATTTTTCCCCATTCTGATGTTTGATGTGAACATTAACTGAAGCTCCTGGCCTGTGTCCGCATGATTTTATGCATTGCACTGCTGTCACATGATTGGCTGATTGGATAATTCGTTGAATAAGCAGGTGTACAGGTGTTCATGTGCTTGTTGAGTGTATATGTATACAGTCTGAAAGGAACCTACTGATCTTAGTAAACAAGTATACTTACAAGTTGGTTGAAGCATCTCAGTATGTCAGGACTGCACTTGGCTATCATGGATGGTACATAGTCTGGCAGTTCTGTGTAAAACACAAACAGTTTGTACATATACTGTATGGTTATTAGGCTCTAAGCTAAATCAAACAAAATCAAAATCATGTTTTCAGACAGTTATCAGTTACCTTGCTACAAACCAGTACCACTCACAGGTTGTTTGTTTTGTGGTGTCCACACCAGATGATTGCAAAAATGACTTGCAAGGTCCTCATTACAAATACTGTACTGAACACAGAGTTATACAAAGAGTCTATGGTAGTGTTTGAATTACATTGTGGCTTTTAGTGGGTCTCTGAAAGCATGGACTGGTACCAGTTTGCAGCCAAAATGCTGGCTCTCCATTAACACTTAAGTCCAAATAGAATTACAACATTGACCAAGGTATATCTAAATCAAAAACCTTGTAGGTTCACATTTTTTCAAGTCTATCTTAAAACTTTACTGACATGCCCATATGTACATATTAAAAGAGCTATTGGTTGCTGTCAAAGAACCTCAAAGAAATCACTTCCTAAACTGATTTTAAGGTAAGAGATGGGGAACAAAATTTATAGCCCTTTTTCTGTACAAAGATGCTTTCTAAAGTTCAGTTGAAGCTAATATGAGTTTTCAGCAGTCTGAGTTAGACACATTGAGTGGTTATCTTCCAAAATAGTCTTTTTGATATGAAATTCCTGTGTTATGCTTAAATGGACAATGTTTTCTTGCTGACCCACAGTGGAGAGATAGTAACACAAAGTGAGAATTTGCTACCAAAAGACAGTAACTTTGGAGGATACCTTTATGACTCAGCAGTCTGAGTTAGTCCTCTGTTATCCATTTGTGACCTGCCTGTCTGCCTTGCCCTCTTTGGACTCGTTTGCCTGTTTTGGACTGCCTTCCTGTTACCGACCTGTAAGCCTGTCTCTTCTCATTCTACCTATCTACCTTGGTGTCTGCATTTGGGTGCTATTCCTGTTTGCCCCACACACACACGCCCATGATAGCTCTCAGTGTTTCAGTGTACATATGGTTATGTCAGTATTGCTTCAAGATAGACTTAAAAAAAAGTGGACCTATCCTTTTAAGGCAATCCAGTAAGTGTACTTACAACACAAAAAATTACTTATTTACTTGTATTAATAAATGAACTGATAAA
The DNA here is from genome assembly GCA_038419695.1 of Scomberomorus guttatus. NCBI lineage: Eukaryota > Metazoa > Chordata > Actinopteri > Scombriformes > Scombridae > Scomberomorus > Scomberomorus guttatus. The sequence continues at coordinate 5,467,590 of CM076445.1, forward strand.
AATTTTTGTTACTGCAATAAATATATGCTGTAATAAATACTGTACTAATGGTATAGTATTTTGTAGGTTTTTATTAAACTTATGAAGAATGGACTAACTTCCATTTGTAGTATTGACTACTTGTTACTTAAGTATACTTGAATACTACAGAAAAGTGTGACAAATTGAATTTCCTAAGTCAATCCATTACACATACTTCATAATAGTATATCAAAATCCACTGTAATTGTGCTTATATTTAGACTAATTAATGCATAGTTCAAAATAAGGTACTAATTGTACACAATTATTGTTTTGTAGTGTACTTAAGAAAAAATACAATAACATACACTTAAAGTAGTATATAAATATACCAGAGTACTACTATATGAATAATACACTTAAAGTAGAACAATGAAACACAGTTTTAATACTTACTACTTTTCCAAACTTAAATTTAGCACTAAAGATGATAATGTGCTTCAAATGTACTTACTGATATTTTATATACCATAGTATACTATACTTTATTTTTCCCTGGGTCATGGGAAGTAAACAGAATCCATAAAAAAAATTGATTTTGGCTAAGAAGACTTTCAGTCTTACACACACAGAGACAACACAGCTGGACACAATACAGATGACTCACTGTCCATTGCGCTGACCAGCAGGTAAACAGCTCTCAGGAGAAGGTTACTGTCAATCATTCCAGTCACAGTGTGACTAATTGTGGCAACTCTGAGCCGATCCAGTACTGTGCGGACGGACCCTGACAGTGGCTGCTCAAAAGGCTCACCTTCACACCACTGATCCAGCTAAGAGGAGAGGAAAATGAGTTACTCATCTTTCCTACATCAGAAAAATTTTAAATGCCACTTACCAAAGAAAAAAATGGCTGTTTGTTTTCAATTTTCTTATTAAAAATATCCATAAACAGAAAAGAAAAACACCAAACCAAAATTGTATTGTGTTGATTGCAACTTCCTAGACCCTTGCATTTCATCTTTTTGTTCAAAGGATGCTATAATTAGCTTAAAACCTGTGTTGATGATGAACATGTGTGCATTTCACTTAGAAATAAATCCAGTGCTCATACTGCATCACACCGTGCACAGTTCTGCTCAGTGTCCCAACAGCTGGTTATATTTTATATCTATGGGTCTGTGGTGTGGATACTGTTGCACTAACATCCCATACAGCATCTGTAAGCATATACTGACATTTCACAAAAGCTATTTGCAAGCACTGCTTACACGCCAATCACAAATTGCATCTCATTTCCTGTGAGAGTCCTAGAGGACTCTCACAGGCTCATGCATGGGTTTTTTTGTTGTTTGTTTGTTTTGAATTAGTTAAAATTAATGCAAGAGGACATTATCTCATGTTGCAAATCCTAACAACGAATCGCAAAGAGCTCCAGGACTGTAACTGTAACAAGAAAAAGTTAGCTTAACACTGTAGCTAGCAAACATTAACCAGCCTGTTGCGTAATGTTTGTCTTCATTTTGCTCTTTGTCTTAACACTGCTTTACAAATCCACCTTTCTTAGAAGAGAATGAGGCCAACATGTAAGTAACTGTTGTTGCTGTGGTTACATGCAGTTTAAGCACTGACACTCTGTGTCCAATTTAAAACCATAACTTAAATGGCAAATAAAGTACCGTTCGCTTTAGTTGAGTTAGAGCATCTCTGTCTTCTGAAAGCTGACAGAGCCTCTGGGACAGAGTGAAACGAGTCGCCATGGGAAGACGAGCCAGTGGCTGGAGAACCACTTCCATCTGCTGTAACTCTGTGGGTAACAGAGGGACAAGCAGCAGTAACAGTGGTTTTGTTTGCAACACATTTAAAATGTTAGTAACCCATGAGGATCTCACACGTTTGTTATTATTGTGTGGCCAAAATGACACACATACCTTCTTTCACTTGTTGTAGGGTTTCACAGTTATTCTCAGCTGAGTTGTCAGTTTCAAATGTTTCTGGTGCCAGGGTCATTTTGGCAACTAGTTTAAACATACACAAGATGTTTACATGCTTATTTTCAGCATTTGACCCTCTGAAAGAAGTTGAAGTGGCAGTTGAAATACAATTTAAAGAAGATTAGACAGCAGTAAAAATGGAAGTGCTGAAAGATTTGGAAGTTTGGCAATTTATGTGTAAATACTGAATGAAGTGTCAGTGGAAATGTAAGTGCTGAAAAGGAGTTGAAGATTCAATTGAAGTTCAAGCACTGAAATAGATGAAAGGAATTTTAAGTCATCTGAAGTCCTAAAATTAGTGCCAGTTCAAGTGTATAAACTGAAACAAGAAATCAGTTGAAGTGTCAGCTTAAGTGTAGTAAAATCAGTTGGAGTAAATTGTGTATGTGGAACTTAAAGACTTGAAGATAGTTTTTGTTTAAAGGTGAAGATTTGACCTGAAAGGGTTTGAAGTGCCAGTTAATGTGTAAGATGTGTAGCTCAAAAGCAGTTGAATGGTCATTTTCAGAGTAAAAGCAGTTGAGTGTCAGTTGAAAAGTAAGAGGTGAATGTAATTGAAATTACAGTTGACATGTACTTTGGGTGGTAAAAGTAACTGAAATTTCATGTGTGCAATGTAAGCAGTTGAAATGTCAGTTGGTATATAAGCACTGACATCAGCTGATAGTTGAAGTTTAAGTTGAATCGAAATCTGTTCAAATATCAATTGTCAGTTTTAATGAGTGAAAGCAGTTGAAGTGTCAGCAAAAGAGTAAGTTGATAACATTGTTGAATGACTCTGCTCTTGTGAAATACTACATACAAGAGGAAATAGAACATAGAGCAACAGGGTAAAATGCAGTTTTACATGTTTCTATTGGAGGGGGGATGCTTGGTTGCAGTTGCTTGGTTGGTTCTTCTCCACTACCACCAACAGTCTCAAGACTACTCCTAGTAGTCATTTCTGAAAGTGAGAAAAAGAGATAAATTATGAAATTAATAAATTGAGTTTCTATTGATGTGTGACATGCACACATGCACACTTCTATTCTTACCGATTTCCTCATCATGAAATGTGATCTCATTGAGGGCGTAGGCATAAACCTTTCCTGCTGGGAGAGTAAAGATACCATCCTTCTTCTTCTTGCCCTAATTAAACAAATACACTGACAATTAATACCACAATTAAACACACAGGTGTACCAAGACTTTTGGTTGTCAACACAGCCTAACCAATTTTACCAATGAGCACAAAGACCAAACCACACTCCAACACTAAAGCCCTTTTCAGACATGGAGTACATAACATTGCTGGCTTCATGGAGTTGTGATGGCTTTTTGTCATTCAGACAGAGGTGACTTTTACATTAAAGTGGTTGTAAGATTGTTTTTTGCTTTTGCACATTTAAGCTAATATGAAAGAGCGATCTCCTCCACATCTCAAAATTGGTTCTTTGTGTGTTTCCTAGTTTATTAAACTGATTTTGTGCATGAAGAGACGATGGTTGAGATATTACATATATTACAGGGATGTAGGTGGAACAAGATGTGCATTTCTGTCTTTCTGTTTTACCTTGTGCTGCTACAGCCTTTATGTTAAACTGATGCCATTCTGTTCAGACTTGTGTCATGTTTAAAGTGATACAGAAATGTTATAAGTCCGACCTCATAAGATTGCCATCATGACTTATACACAAAAGTGACTCGGGTGCTTATTCAGACATGAGACCAACATGTTAAATTGCCGTCAGATTAATGTGTAAACGGGTGCATGTCTGATAGGGGTTTTAGAAGCACAAGCATAAGTACAGTCATCATGGAACTGTGATTTTATATGCAAATCACATACATTTTGTCTTAAAAGAGTAAATTAACACCCCCAGAAAATCTTTGCTGACCTCCAGTGGTTTAACTTCTCACCTTACTGCTGCAGGGATTTATTCCAACAAGTCCTCCATATTAAACGACCAAATACCTTGTTTGACTATGTAACTCCAGAACGACACATAGGAGTATTTTCTAATCTGGCGCCCCTCTCGGCAGTAATCAGCAGGACAACATCACTTGTCCATGCTTTCCAAAACCGTTTCAAATTACTGTCAAAAAATAATGATGTTTAAGATGTGACAACACTGTGCTTAAGGTCTGGTTAGGTTTAGGCACAAAAATCACTTGATTAGAAAGATCGTGGTTTGGATTAAAATGATCACTTTGTTAAGGTTTGAGGAACATGTGGTGTGAGTTAAAGTTACTACTTCGATCAACTAACCTAACCGTGGTTATTATTGACCACGGGGTTAAGGTTAGGGGACAATCGTAGTTACATTTTTTAAAAAACTGTCCCAATTCACGCTTGAAAATGTGACACTTGTGGTTGGAATTGGGAAACAAACATTAATCTCCTGTTGCAAAGTCCACTGTTTGCACAGTTTGGATTAAGCCATCCACCCAACCCGCCTCCTCCAAATGAGGAAATTTGTCAACATAGATAGACATCATCTGAACTGTGCCACTTCTGCAGGTCATAATTACTACTAGTGCAGTGCCCTTTCAAAACATGCCTGTTTAGAACGGGCTGATTGCTTATTATTTCTCAAGAGAGACATATGTATCAATTGACAAATGTATTAATTAAAACGATAAGGGTTTAATAAATTAAATGGTTTAAATCCAGACAGAAACTTCACCAGTGAGACTAACAGGTTGAACCATAAAAGCAGTTTACAGCCTTCCATTGGTTGATTTTGCTGCCAATCAAACGTCTGTGCTCCTATTGGCTAGTTTTACTTACTATTGGCTAGCTGATTTTTCAGCGAGGAGGAAGGAGTAAATGTCATTTCAAGAATTTCTAACTAGGTGATTGAACATTTTTGTGGAAAACACCTATTTGTTATTCAAAGCAGAATATATTTTCTATGTCTTAAAATATGTCTGGAGGGGATCTTAAATAAATTATTTTTAAACGTGAAATTATCAACTAAATTTGTTTTTACTTCTTAGGCATTTTGATATTACTTCAAATGAAATTAACTGCCGAAATGAAATTATTTTGTATTCTCTTTCCTAATTGGCAGTGCAATACAGCATGCTTCCTCCTGATCCAGCCTCCATTCTAATTCTTGGTTATTATTTAAAGGGGATAGCCAAAACGTCTCTCTTTCACCATCATACTCACCTGTAGAAATATACTCATTCCTACATTCATTATATTCCCCCTTCCTCCACAGGACCCATCCACTTCAGTTTTTTCACCAATGGTGACATCAGCGGTGTTGAAGATGATCCTATCCACAAAACCCAGTACCTCTCCCTTCCTCAGTTTAGGCATGAAGTTTTTATTTATCTTCCTAGAAACAAGAGAGTAAGCAAAAAGGTGAGAGTTTCTTTGGGCATTCCATGTGATTTGCTTATTCAGAAAGAAAGACAAACATAAGGACATTTCATTTTCTCGTTTTTTTAACGAGACACAAATGAAAATATGAGTTGAATTCTCCTCATCTTGTTTATAGGTACAAAACCAAAATACACAGTGGCAGAAACGAGAAAACAGGCGAAAACAGGCGAAAACTGTTTTTTTTTTTGTATTCTCATTTTTGACTGCGGAAAAAACAAACTTAATAGGCTCAAACTTAATAGGCTTATTCCACCTGTGGGCGGACTTGCTCCTGATTGGTTACTGCACTCTGTCAATTATTTTTCTGCTGTGCTGCCTTCAAAAGAGTTTTTTTCTCCTAAAACTTACATTCCCATACAACTAAACTGCATTCTCAATTACATTTCGAGGGAAATGTATTTTCTTCCAGATTGTGTTTGTTTGTGATGTATCGTAAACATTTCTAATCAATATATCTTTGCCATTTATTTTCTTGCTTTCCTACAATGCGCTTGACCACACATTAAGGGTGTGGACAGGTTGTGATCTGATCCTCTGAAGTTAACCTGCTCAGGTTAGCTGTTCAGCATACGTTACCATGGTGATGTACCCCAGTATGATGTAAACCACTGTAAAACCAGAGTTAAACCTGAAGTTAACTCACTAACCCCAAATCCTGCTTCATAGTACAGGCCTCAGGTCTGTTTAAAAGCGTAGCGCAAACCATTGGCCAATTCACTGTCTGGAGTTTTTTTGTTGTTGCTCGAGTGACATAAAAACATAGCAGCAGTGAATAGTTTTTCTGTCTCTTTGTGGTACCTGCATGGCTAGACTTTCTCTGTATGAAGTGAAATGTTATTGACAGTATTAATTGGATGTAGTAAGTGTAGAATGTTTATCACAACAGGGCTCCCCCGAAAGCCACTGTAATTCGAACCCTGTTAGACACTGTCGAATTTACTAAGCCAGGAGCCAGAGACAGAGAGACGGGACAAACAGAGAGATGGAGGCATACTGGCCGCAGTATTTGTTCTTCAGCTTGCAAAGTTCTACTGTCTTTGACTTAATGGTGACAGATGATGATTCTTTTTGACTATGTGCTCCTCCCGTGAGACCCATTGAAGCACTCTCAGCACCTCCTTTTATGTGGGCACCCACAAGGCTCTGCCTACTGAAGATGTAGTCCTTAATGACAGTTGTTTCTGGGAAAGCATGGGGGATACAGTGGATTAGTATTGTTATTGACAGGTGTAGTTTTGTCTGTGGACTGTGCTGTGTGGTGTGTATATATACTGTATATCTGTGTACATACCTGTAAATTCAGAGAAGTCAGCAAATGCTGGGATGAGGTCACCAAGCGTGAGACTCATGACTTCATAATCAGTGGTTATAAAGTTTTTCTTCTTCTTGACTAGTGTCAAGAGAGTTACATCCTGAACTAAACTTGCATGGTAGATGAGAGTATTCTTTGGGTCCACTTGTCGGCAAATGCCATCAACATGATCCCGAAACATCTCCTACAAAAAGTTGGATATACAGTTTATTACCTCCGTGGTTTTTATTAACAGCATGGAGAGAGAAAGAGAAAGAAAACAAGGTGTCCAACACAAATGCAAAAAATCTCACACAACAGAATTGAAAACATGATTTGGGTATGCATGCTAGGGACATGTTCTTGCTGCTGAATTGTTCCTACTAACATTTAGACCTCAAATGATGTTTGTCATTTCAACTCCTACTGTATGCGGAGTGGTCAAGTTTCTGCAAAAAGCGAACTATTTTAATGAAGAGTGAAAGAGTAAGGAGGTGAATTTGAAGTGGTAACATTATGGTTTAAACACTTCAAACATCAGAGAATTAAAAACATCTTCACTGGACAACACTAACATCAGTCAGTTGTCATTATATTTGAATGTGAGGCATAAGGTGTTGGCTAATATGTGATCATTGCTCAGAGATGTTATTTTCTCAAAAATGCCCCCCAAAAAGCAAAATAGGACATCAGTGTAACAGCTCAGCTAATAAGAATGCTCTGTGATCAATCCAAAACATTTATCATTGTTGACATTAGTAACACATACAGCATTAATATTATCTGAACTATCACCATCTCCAGCCCTCCACTTTTTCACGAGTGGGTCAGAAGCTAATAGTTATAATTAAAAGTTATAATTATAAAAGTTATAATTCTATGGACACTATTTATAAAGTAAATTAACCACAGCATGTCCAACTGATTAATTTGTCAGTGAATGCCGTGCATCATTTTATCAGGAAAAATCCTGAGCTCTGATGTGAAGTTCATGAGTTGATTGAAAAATAAGAGGAAAATTTTGAGATGCTGTAAGTATAATGTTAATGTTTGAGCACTGCTGTGACTCTGTCACAACACACCATTTTATTAGCTTGCAGAAAACTCTTGAGTTGTGTTGCCAACAGACTGAAAGAGGGACAAAACTAAAGAATTTCAGCAGACAGTTGGTTCAAACAGGGTAGCACATTACCTACCAGTTATTATACATTTAGTTTGTGATTCCTTTTTTGTGAATCTATCATATGTAAATCTTTGATATCGATAATGAATTAATATTTTAGTCTCCGGTTAAGGCTATTACCATGAAATTAAAATATCAGATTAGAATCAGAGAAATTCATATGATTCATATGGTCCTGTTTTAAGTAAATTATATAAGAAGATACATATATACCAAAATTAACAAAACAAACTAAGCAACATTTTCCAGAGTCAAGCTACAGTATTTGTGTTTATGTATGCGCTCAAGAGATAAAGAGCTTAGAGCCAGTGCACATTGTGTGCATACATAACTGTGCATCTACGACCTTGGTTTAGAAGTTAGTACAATACACAACAATTAATATTGCAGATTTAGCAACCAATCACTCAGCTAATAAATCTATGCTTGTGATTTTACTTTGACTCTAATCTTCCTGTTTAGAATGTTAATAGTCTCTTTTTCCCAAAGAGTCTACCATACTCATCTAAATGCAGGCTAGCAAAGTAACCTGTAAAATATCCTTCCTGAAAATATCAGTAATGTGAAACATGGAAGTAAAAAGGATTTCATGCCTTACCGCTCTCAAGTTTGCAATTCAAGAGAAGTAGGCTATTCAGTGTTAAAATGCAACTCATCTGCAGCAGTGTTTGCTAAGAGCTTAATTCCATCCTGAACCTTTTATATAAAGCAAAGTTCAAACTGATAATAAAGTTTTGGCAGGGAATACAGACTGGCAATTCTTTTAAAGAGTTCCTCTGAACTTGGTATTTATTTATTTTTTATGACAACACATTGATATCGTGGCTTCAGCCATAAACTAAATGCTCTTTGTGGTGTTCTTTGTGTTGACCTTTTGACTGCTAATGCAATTATGCAACTCACTATCCAAACATAAAAACTGAAGTGTTACGCAAACCGCAGATTACAATCTGTGACATACGGGCCTCATGTAAGAAGCACTCGTACGAACAGTTCATTCTCAAGATGTACATATGACTTAAGAACATTTGGGGCATTCATTAATTTTCTTGTACTACTTACATATGAACGAAATTGACGAGTGGTCCAGACCTGTTGTACATGAATAGATTATCTCTGCCTTTCTTCACAGGGGAGAAATTGATTCACAATTATAGTGTCTGACTTAATTTGACCTTTAAATATGATACCAAAATTAACAAAAACTTAATTCAAAATTAATATTCTGTTGAACATATCGTCATGGCTGCCAATTTACTGAAAGTTTTTTAGATTTTATGATTTTTGCCATAATTTTGTGCAGCAACTTCTCCATTTCAGTAGTTGTTGGAAACTTCGCTCACTCACTCATGTTGTGTAGCAGCTGACAGTTTAATATCACCTGCAGACTATATTATTCTCTCCTAATATCTCTGTCACATGACTGCCTCCCATCACAGATTTTTCATGCACAGCTAATGTTGGTCTAAATATCGCCTTAGGAACAGGGTGAGGAGCTCGGACATTCAGGAGAGGCTTTGAGTAAAACTGCTGCTTCGCGTTGAAAGGAACCAGTTGACGTGGTTCCAGTATATGATTAGTATGCCTCCTAAATAGGAAGCCTATAGAGGACTATATTAAAAAGATAATTAAACTTGAAAATGAAATTGCACAATAGCATTATAATTTTCCACATACAGTGGGGCAAAAAAGTATTTAGTCAGCCACCAATTGTGCAAGTTCTCCCACTTAAAAAGATGAAGCCTGTAATTTTCATGATAGGTACACTTCAATTATGAGATATAAAATGAGGGGGAAAAAAATGACATCTGACTTTTAAAGAGTTTATTTGCAAATTATGGTATAAGTATTTGGTCAACAACAAAAGTTCATGTCAATACTTTGTTATATACCCTTTGTTGGCAATGACAGAGGTCAAACGTTTTCTGTAAGTCTTCACAAGGTTTTCACACACTGTTGCTGGTATTTTGGCCCATTCCTCCATGCAGATCTCCTCTAGAGCAGTGATGTTTTGGGGCTGTCGCTGGGCAACACTGATTTTCAACTCCCTCCAAAGATTTTCTATGGAGTTAAGATCTGGAGACTGGCTAGGCCATTCCAGGACCTTGAAATGCTTCTTATGAAGCCACTCCTTCATTGCCCAGGCGGTGTGTTTGGGATCATCGTCATGCTGAAAGACCCAGCCACGTTTCATCTTCAATGCCCTTGCTGATGGAAGGTTTTCACTCAAAATCTCACAATACATGGCCCCATTCATTCTTTCCTTTACACAGATCAGTCTTGCTGGTCCCCTTGCAGAAAAACAGCCAACAAGTTGAGTTTTTAACCAAAAAGTTCTATTTTGGTTTCATCTGACCATATGACATTCTCCCAATCCTCTTCTGGATCATCCAAATGCTCTCTAGCAAACTTCAGACAGGCCTGGACATGTACTGGCTTAAGCAGGGGGACACGTCTGGCACTGCAGGATTTGAGTCCCTGGCAGCGTAGTGTGTTACTGATGGTAGCCTTTGTTACTTTGGTCCCAGCTCTCTGCAGGTCATTCACTAGGTCCCCCCGTGTGGTTCTGGGATTTTTGTTCACCGTTCTTGTGATCACTTTGACCCCACGGAGTGAGATCTTACTTGGAGCCCCAGATCAAGGGAGATTATCAGTGGTCTTGTATGTCTTCCATTTTCTAATAATTGCTCCCACAGTTGATTTCTTCACACCAAGCTGCTTACCTATTGCAGATTCAGTCTTCCCAGCCTGGTGCAGGTCTACAATTTTGTTTCTGGTGTCCTTTGACAGCTCTTTGGTCTTGGCCATAGTGGAGTTTGGAGCGTGACTGTTTGAGGTTGTAGACAGGTGTCTATTATACTGATAACGAGTTCAAACAGGTGCCATTAATACAGGTAACGAGTGGAGGACAGAGGAGCCTCTTAAAGAAGATGTTACAGGTCTGTGAGAACCAGAAATCCTGCTTGTTTGTAGGTGACCAAATACTTATTTTACTGAGGAATTTACCAATTAATTCATTAAAAATCCTACAATGTGATTTCCTGGATTCTTTCCCCCCATTCTGTCTCTCATAGTTGAAGTGTACCTATGATGAAAATTACAGGCATCTCTCATCTTTTAAGTGGGAGAACTTGCACAATTGGTGGCTGAGTAAATACTTTTTTGCCCCACTGTATGTATGTGTTATTTGAGTAAAAATTAAAATCAAAATGCAATAATCCCATCATCCCCCCAATATTCAAATATGCTCAAAATGTTAACCACTGACTGGTAAGTGGACTTGCCTTGCTAAGTCTGTGTTTGACAGAATCAAAAGTCCTGTGTAATTTATGCAATTTGGCTGGATAGGCCTGGATAAGGTCAGAGCTGCAGTGTCCAGGGACGATATCCAGGCTGAACTCTCTGAGAGCGTTGCTCAGGACGAAATGTGGCATATAAACCTCAGTGGACGCTCAAATCAAAATTGATAGGAAAAAATTGGGGGAAAAAGGGAATCCAGTGTGATAAATATGGTTAACCCAAAGTGAAGAACTTGCCAGGAGACCGGGATGTCTTATCCATTATTATTTTAGATATCACATTGTTTTGTTTTTTGTTCAAGAAAAAAATGACATGGCATGAGGTCACCTTAATATTAATATTCTATTGATATTCAGTTCAATTATTCAATGAATATTCTAGCCTCTATTCTATTTTTATTTTTAGTTATTCTATGTAGTCATTCCATATAGCCTTTAACTGTATTTGTTTCTTTTACCTCATTTGATTTTGTATTTTGATTCATGTCAAGTGGCTGCTGTAACACTTTCACTTTAAGTACTCTATCTATTGGTATACAGACTTCCCACATCAAAAGACACACATCCAGACAAATGTCATCTTTATGTGCCAAGTGTAAGGAGAGTATTTTAACAATTCTGCAATGAAATGGTCAGACTAAGTGGTTCAGATATTGAAATATTACATCAAAATAATAAGGCCTCCCTGGAGGTTGGGAGAAGCATTCATGGACCCAAATGAAAACAGTTAACAGTGAAAGAGTCTTTGGTTTTGTGATAACCAGCCATTGTGTAATCCCCATTTTAAAAAATTATTACTGGCATTTTTCTTCTGTTAATACATATTCTTTCTCAGTTTAGTGCGCATTTGCTAATTAATTGTCATAACTATATTGCCCTTAACTGTACCAAAGCCCCCTTTGCTCAACAGTAGCTGTGGTTATTTTCATAAATCAGTTTAATACTTTTTTCAAAGAGGTTTAGGATTTTGAGGACAAATGTTATACTACCCAACTAAACTATTGAACATTTTTAACTATAGTAACTTAAGAGTTTATTAATATTGGGGAACAGGTGTTATCCAAGTGTGGCAGCCACACACAACTTTCTTTCACAGTCTCAACCTAAATTACACATACACTCACTCACTTGCCATATAATAGGATCATGTTCAAAACTATATTTAAAAAAGAAATTAAGGACTCTTCCCTTTTTTATCAAGTTAATGTAAAGTCTTGGAATCTTTTTAGGTCTTCAGATACCCACTTTCAATGTAGAAACATGGCATATGCCACAATATTCTGAATAGAAATAAGTAAATTAGTATTTTTGATACATAAATTTTGAGGCTTATTTTATTATGTTAAGTCAAATTAATACAAGAGTACATGCGCTGGGTTGTGTGTGTGTGTGGCACAGAAAATAATCCATAAATCGGTAGTGTACATACAATGTAAGGTACAAAAACCCAGTATAATGGAAGGAATACAAGAGTGCTGACATTGTCAGTCTCCTTCGTGGCCGTTTTACCGCGCTGTCTACATAATTATGCCCATGGTTTTCACGCTGTTACGTAAACTTACGTGCGACGTCATTCCGCACTCAATACGTCAACTCGTTGAGTGCTCAGTGTTAGCACACAAGGTCGTTAGCAGCAGTTACCCGTAAAGATGATGTCCCTCGCTGCCCGTTCAGGGGCTTTCTCCCCCTACATGCAGGCTACAGCTTTTGCAGTCGCTGGCCCCCTGAAAGCCCTGATACCCGGAGTTGTTGTAAAGGGAGAGACGGTTTTGTTGAACCCGAAGAAACAATTCCTGTGCCACGAATCGCTAAGTGGTCAAAGCCCAAAGACGGGGCCTGCTGTAACCGTTAGCATCAATGGTAAGTCTGTCATTGACTTAAGTTAACTTTCTTTTGTGTGAACCTGTGCGTTAAAATGCCAAAGACCGTGTGTGTTATCAAAGTATTTACAGAAATTACCTTCTGTCTCATTTGTCTCAAATAAATTCCACCCAGCAAGAAACTGAATTAGCTGTCTTTAGCAGCCGTCCTTCCGTGTTACATTAGTTAGCGTTAGCGAGTGTCCTGTTAGCCCAGGTGGCTGAAGAGCGGCCTAACACTGGAGGTCAACGTTAAGTCGGGATAACGTTACTTTTATTCAGTGTGTTTGGGACTGACAGTAACATTATGTTTCGAAACAGTAACGTTAACGTGACCAGCCACAGTGTTCGGACAGAGTGTCTTCCCGACCTTCTGAAGTAGCTTAGCTGTTGGAAGGACATAGCATCCGGTGCTCCGCTACATTCAGTGTCCTTGTTGAGAAATCATTACTACAGTCAGTCGTAGTAACATTTGTAAGTAAGTTTGCATCATGAAAGGTGGATGAAAACATTTAAGAGTTACAATTTAATATTTAACTCAGCACTCCTTGCACTCTTCACTTCTTTGCACTATTTGTGTCCTGTTTACAGTTCACAGAAACGGTTTCACCTGTATATAGTCATTCCTTGTATATATGTGTATGCTGTGTTTAGGGCAGTAACTAGGGCTGCAGCAAACAATTGTTGCCTTTTATCGATTAATCTGTCGATATTTTCTCGATTAATAGATTAGTTGTTTGTCATAAAATGTCATATTATACAGCTATTTAACATACAGCTATAGTGTTTGCACTTTTTAACTGTCATACCCAGGGCTCGAGACTAACGGTGTCCCGGGGAAAGTAGCCTCTGGCACGAAAGGGGTTTTAAGTATAATTTTTTTTATTTATTTTAAGCTATCGCTTAGCAAATGACAAACTGAGCTGGACTCGAGCTGGCATGGACTCGACAACATGATTTGACATTGTTCCACAGAGCTTCTTGTGATGTCACAAAACGCTTGGCTTTCTCGGTCTTCAAGTGTCCACATAAATGTTCAGTGGGGTTGAGGTCAGGTGACTGTGGAGGAAAGTCCATGACAGTCAGGACTCCTTAGTCTTCTTTGGTCTTCAAGTAGTTCTTGCAAAGCTTTGAGGTGTGTTTAGAGTCATTATCCTGCTGCATTATGAATTCTTCTCCACAAAGATGCAAACCAGAGGGTCCAGCATGTCTCTGACGAATGAAGTGGTATTTGTCCTTGGTCAGGGTCTAAGTCAACCCAGTGCAGGTGTCCAACTCCAGAGTAGGCAAAACACCTCCAGACTCGAATAGTTCCACCACCATGTTTCACTGTGGGTTTGATACACCGTGGTATCATTCTCTCTCCTTAGATACACCCTTCTGTTACCGCCATAAATCTCCAACTTGGATTCATCAGTATATAGGACTTTTTTCCAGTCATCCTCTGTGAAATGCTGGTATTTCTTTCCCCTCCTGAGAAGTGGTTTAAAAACTGCTACACATCCTCTGAGACCACTACAAGACAGCCTTCTTTTGACAGTACTTTTGCTGATTGGAGTTTTGCGTTCTTTATTTTGCAAATTCTGTATCTGTCATGAAGTTGCTTTTCTATCTCTCAGGGAACTAAGCTCGATGTATTGATCTTCTGATGGTGTGGTCACTTTTGATCTGCCTGATTGTGCTTTGGATACAACTGATCCAGTTTCTGCAAAGTGTTTTAGAGTTCTATGCACAAACCTTTAGTCTAGTCATGATGTGACACAGAGAAAGCCCCTCTTTGTTTAGAATAACAATTTGACTTCTGACACTTTCACTTAGTTCTGATACCATGTTTCCCACTATCACAATTCTACTTAGGTAGCAATGATCTGCTGGAAACTTTTGATGCACAGTCCTATTTATAACAGGTGAATACTGGCTGCAAGTTGAGTTACTTGAACAAGCCTCTGATAATTAGATCAAATCCACCTGAGTGTCATCTGAATGTGTGCTTCAATGGAAGGGATACAACTCAAGGAAATCTGACCTTTTGCACAAAGGAGTTAAGTTGGTCAATGCCACAAATATGCTTAAATTTGATTGCTGACCTAGAAATAGTGCAGAATCTTAAATATTTCTTCATTTTATATTAACTCAGAAATGTTTCTGAATCCTCAACTTTCTGATTATTTCCAGGTTTATGTGAAAATGTTAGATTTTCAATGTGGTCTCAGACTTTTGGACTCCACTGTATATATTTACAGTTTTATATAAATTCATTACAAATAGAAAACACCAAATTTAAGTGTTGACTTTGTGGGTATTCAAACCAAAAATATCCCGTTATTAAAACTAGGCATACGGCTGTTTTGGTGGAGGTGTGTTACTTCAGGTGTTGGTGAGACAGTAAGATACAATCCAGTTTGAGTAAAAGATCCATGATCTATGTTTGGAGGCTTATTAGACCCCAAAACACTGCACAATGGCTTATAATATTAAGAAAAGGGATTTTACAACTCTGGAAAGTTAAGTCAGCAGCAATCATTTTCTTTCATCTCAACAATCACAAGGAAATCAGTAGAACTATTGCCTTCATGTTTCAGAGGAATCTACCTGGACTGTGCACTTGCATGCATTTGATTGTCCACTGCAGTGCATTGCTGGCCCTCTGCGTTGACACCCACACAGCATTGTTTTTTTACACAGGGCTGAAGTCTGTCTGAATGGGCTTTTTGCACCACCATAACACTCTTAGATCATGACTGGTGCAGCCAGTTGTTTTCAGAGGTCATATGAGTATTTGAATGGAGATAATCTCTGTGATTAAGATGGGAGAAGTAATTTTATGTTTACTTAATGGCATACACCTGTAGCTGGATGGTCCAACCGCCAGTTGATCAATTTCTTGTTAAAACTAGCTACTTCATGAAGATAAGCACATTCCTAACAAATCCAGGATAAGGTTATTAACGAGAATACATTAGGGGAAGAGTGTAAGAGAATTTCCATTGCAGTGAATATCCTTCTGAGAACAAATAAGTAGAAATGCACCGAAGTCGGCTGGACTCAT
This sequence comes from Scomberomorus guttatus, assembly GCA_038419695.1. Lineage (NCBI taxonomy): Eukaryota > Metazoa > Chordata > Actinopteri > Scombriformes > Scombridae > Scomberomorus > Scomberomorus guttatus. The sequence goes on from CM076445.1 coordinate 5,483,599, forward strand.
TTTAAACCAGACAGCGGTGCAGCCTCCTCTGCTGCCACCTGGTGTAGTTTGTTCTTCGGCTACTCAAACCCGTTAACATTTGGAAAGTGAGAGCTGCCCGATTAAATTGTTTTATCCCCATTCTAGTTAGCAGAGAGCTAACTGCGAGTTAGCTGGCTTGGCTGGCGGTAGTCTCTAGTATGCAGCAAGCACGGGAATGTCAAACCTGACACCAGAATAAAAACTCTGGTATACTGTGAAATACAGAGATTTATCTGGCGGTGATAGGCTTACTCAGCATTGTGTGAACTCGTTTGGCAAGGGCTTGAATGTAACAGACACTTATATGTAAAAGTTCCGCACTGCAGGTTTAAAAGGTAAAATCACCTGGTGTGCGCTGCCTGTTGCCAATAAACATTAATTTACATGTTTTACTTAAACAAGTTTAAAAAAGCAGTAGATTTGCTGTAACGTTACCAGTCGGCGCCGAGTCTCTGCTGAAGTTCATATAATTTAGTTTTAGCATGCGTGGCTGTGATGTTACTGTCTGTACCGCTGTGTGAGTGCGACCTGAACCATCATGCAGCTATGTGCAGCACGTTTTTTTGTTTGTTTTTTGACCTGCAAAAAATCAGATATGTGAGACTGATCAGGGCCTGTCACCAGTTATAGCTGATTAGCTGAAAACTGTCCATTTTCAATCGGTGGCTGATCGATCTGTACATCTCTACAAAAAAGGTCCATTCTAGAGCAAAAACCTAGCAAACGTCTGTGTGAGGGTGGTATCAGGATGCCAGTGGACACTGTGAGGGAGCTGCAGGGCTCCATGGTTGTCCTGCTCATTTAATATTGAGTATTTGCTGATAACTACTCCAATTTGGAATTAATTTAAAATATTTTTCATACATAAACCATGCATTACTTCTCTCCAGTTTATTCATGCAGTCTAGCTGATCTGTTTTTATCTGTTTTGTTTTTTTTTGTGTGTGTATGTTCAGCCAGTGCAGGAGTCCGATTCGCCCACACAGATATCAGGGTACCAGACTTCTCTGACTACAGGCGCCCAGAGGTGCAAGACCCCCAAAAGTCCTCCCAAGAGAGCAGTGAATCCAGAAGAACCTTCTCGTACCTGATGACTGGTGCCACAACTGTTGTGGGAATCTACGCTGCCAAGACGGTGGTCTCTCAGTTTGTCTCCTCCATGAGCGCCTCGGCTGATGTCCTGGCCATGTCGAAGATCCAAATCAAGCTGAGTGACATCCCTGAAGGCAACAACATGACTTTCAAGTGGAGAGGCAAACCGCTGTTTGTCCGTCACCGCACAGAGAAGGAGATCGCCACGGAGGAGGCTGTGAACATCGCTGAGCTGCGCGACCCTGAGCACGACAAGGACCGGGTGATCAACCCCAGCTGGGTCATCGTCCTTGGGGTGTGCACACATCTGGGTTGTGTGCCCATTGCCAACGCTGGCGACTTCGGTGGGTACTACTGCCCCTGCCATGGCTCCCACTACGATGCATCAGGCCGCATCAGGAAAGGCCCCGCCCCCCTCAACCTGGAGGTTCCCTACTACGAGTTTCCAGACGATGACACTGTGGTCGTTGGATAAACAGCACTCGTCAGACTGAGCTCTAATTGTACATCAGCTTTCACTTTGTTTAAAGCATGACGGTGCTGAGGTCATCTGTATTATAAATGTGTACTCAATACAATGATGCTTTTTGAGTAAATATGTCCTCTGGAAGTTCATGTGTGAGAATGCTGTGTTTAAGTTTTATTGGTTTTGCTGCTAATGTGATGCCAGCTGGGGAAACTGTTCACATCAGCTTCCTAGAGGAAATTGCAACTAGTCCATTAGTATATCTCACTCCGTGTCACACATTGGCATATAGTCTTCTCTAATTAAAATCCAAAATTGCAGTGATATTTCATGTAATTCAGTTACTTAACATACTGAAAAGCAAGGATCTGCTGTGTTTTCTTTAACCTTGATTTTTAAATTCATGATTGCAAATAATTCTGAATGTGTGTCCAAGGTGAATAGGTGAACAATCGTTAAGTTGCAGCAAGATATCATCCTCTCTTCTTTCCATGCTTCCTGAATAGGATTTGAACATTAAATAAAAGCACCTGCTTATCTTATTAAGTTATAGTCCATCTAATTACCAGAACAAATGTCCTGTTCAGGTCTAGTTAATAAAGAATTATATTTTATCTCACTGCCTGGAATCAATGTTATTTGACCTTTCTGTAAAGGGAAAAAATTTCATCTACCTAATGAAACGGTAGTTATTGCAACACTGACTACCTGTTGACAGACTTTGAAAACCAATAGAATAATGTTCTAGTTGTCTGACGGAGTGTAAAGTAATGTGATATGGGATGGAGGATGTTAAGCGTGTCATTTGATGTCTGTTCCTCATCATCTGAACATGCAGTAGACCAGAATCTGTCCCAAAATTGTAATGCGTGTGAAGATCTGTATCAGCTGGAGAGTTAAATTGATGTTGTACAGCTTTCAACTAGCAGACCGTCTGGATTGTTACATTCAGATTTAAGTGTTGGCTGCACCTTATTCTCTAGACTGTAGTGGTATCTGACAGGTGGTGAAATGTTGGAGACGATCTCACCACAAGTGGTGGTTCAGTTTTCATTTGTTGTGAAGATCTGGTTAAAATAAAGTGAACGCTTATTGCACAATTAAAGTTTTAACAACAGTGATTTAATTAGTAGTGTTATTAAACGGGACATATGCTTTTCTGTTATTTATATACAGTTATGATGTTGGATATCTATTATATGAATTATAAGGTAATGGTAAACAGCTGTAGGTATATAACATTGTATACTATTGGAAAATGGCCATCGATAATGTAAAGTATATATGGTCGTTGTGGTTAATTGGCCAAAAAATTGCAAAACTACTGGGGTCTATTCCAGAAAGCAGGTTTAACAAAACCTGAGTCTAAAGTCTGAGTTGATGAATCCTGCGATTGAAAACTCACTTCTGGGTTCCAGAACAGCTGATCAGAGTCATGAGTTAGATGTGTGCTCCAAAACTACAATTCACCATGGCAAAAGATAAATGAAAAGCAGGACCTCCATTTTAATACAGTGGATGTAGAGATATTAATGCATTTGCATGCAGACTGTGAACATTCATCTTTAAAAATGTTTTATTTAGCGTTGCCCAATAATTCATCATTTAACACACTTGAATTTCCTTAAATGGATGATTTTTACATATACATGCAGTCTGCAGGTGCACCACAATCCCTATCACTCAGAAATATTAACATATAATCATCAATATGATATGAAAACTATAATAGGAATGTTCCATCAGTACAACCAATCACATCATGAGTACATGAGTAGTATCATGAGACAGAGATAATGTTATGTGTCTAAAGCTTCATACCGATTTTTTTATTTAAACTGAGATTAGGCTACACATTATGTGCAACAAACATTTCAGTGCAGGAACTGTTCTAATAACCTGACAGCTGCCTGACCAGAGTCACTGTTATAAAGGGACATGCAGATGTTTTATTCTGAGCTGAGGGTGAGGGTATAAATGTGAGGGCAAAAACTGATGTTCAAAGAAACAACTGATTACCACATAAAAGTGGGACGTTGTTAAAGATAGTCCTTGAGTAACAAACTAATATCCACCTGGAATTTTGATTCTTACATACAGTAAATGTCTGCTAATGCACTTCAATACGCGCTTATATAGACTGTAACAATGAGGAAATGAAACGTGTCTGCCAGCTGCTTCAGGCTCTGCAGGAAGGAAGAGACTTAGGGTTTGTTGAAGAAAACCTACTCTTTGTGTGGAATATATATCTTTATTTCTACCTTTTAGAAGCTTCTCTTCCTTGTTTTTCTGACAGAGAAGTCCTTAATGGGACTGGTAAAATTGTTTTGCACAGAATATCATTTTCAATGGACATCAGAGACAGGTGATTCAGTCTGTTTTGGCCCATTGTGGATCTCAGTCTATTTTTAACTACAGGCAAAGTCATAAATAGTCGGAGTGCTATATTAAGATTTGGAAACACTGACTGTAGTTTCCGTCCTCTTACAGTAAGTTGCAGCAGTGACCTTACTGAGGTATCCTCGTTTTCTTTTATAAATACTGTGAATTGTCCAGTTTCATCCACAAAATCTTCCTCCAGATCACCTGCATATTTCTTCTGGAGATTAGCTTCTCCTGTATGAAGATCTTGCATGGAGGTGGATGGAATATTGTTCAAAAATCTAAATGTCTGCTGAATATCTGTACGAGGGATACCTCTGTCAGGTTCAGTGGCTGTGTCCACTTTGTAGTGTTTAGTCATCACTTAACTTTTGCAGTGACTTTTGAATTCTGGCAGAATTCTGATGCAGTGCTTTTGTTGCTTGTGTGTGTGCAGACCAAATTCCTCTATCTCAAGACAGCAGTTAACACTTTTAACCCCCACTAAACTGCAGCGCACAGTACCCACCCGACCAAAGGACATGCCGACATACATGACATGTTGGCTCCATTATCTGGCCTCTGCAGTTATCAGCAGTTATCATTGCCCATGTCTTGTAAAACACCAAGAACAGACTGGTAAAATGACTCTCCTGAATGACTCTGAATGGGCAGAAACTTGACAAAACGCTCTGTGATGCAGCCATCAGGTGAGCTCGCCTGTGTGTGTAACATCTGGAGTGGAATCAACACTGATCAAAAAGTACTTGCCACTTTTATCTGACTGATTATCACTGTGAGGACCCACTCTCATCAGTTCAATAAATTCTAAACATGTTGTTAGACAGAGGTATGATGGTGTTCCCTTGGCAGCATTGCCATATTTTTCTGTATGCGCTTTCAAAAATGGATCAAACTTCTAGCACTTGATATTCCCATTATCAAGTTAGCCAAAAATTTCACTGTGTCCCTCGCTTTGATAAAAACTTCACCACCGCAGCCATTACTTTAACCTCTATTTGAATCATATTGTTGAAATCCTCCTCACACAAAATTTAGGCTCATGTGGGAGACAGATAGGTTGACAAGCAGGACGTTCATTTTTCATTCTGCTCCTGGTTGCCATGGGAATCACAATGTGATAACTTGGATCTGCACCAGTAACAAAAATCAGGTTTTCCCCCTTTTCTCATAACAAAGAGTATGAAAAATAAAAGCATAATTGTATTTAATGTTGATGTCATACTGCATGACAGTGTAGATCTTAACAGAAGATACAAGCTGTGGACGTCAGGAGTAAATCCCAGAGGTACAGCATATCGTCTCAGCCTCTTCTTTTGCTTCCAGGCAAGCTGTAGTTGACTTGAAGCTGTGCAGGGTCAGTGGCTCCTTCATGCTGGTGGGGAGAGACAGCACCCAGGTCTCCACCACCTGCTACCAACTCAACAGCAGACATCCTATAAAAATTGGTGTGTGCAACACTGGAACAGCTTTTAGGGGCGTGAAGCAGAACTCCTCAACCACACCTGCTACAGTACTCCTGATAAACCACATTAACAGCTGCTCACTTACACATGTTGTTTAAGGTAAGTGCACTCATGTAGACTGGAGCATTAACTGTGCTTCGAATGGTCATACATCATCTGTGCAAAAACAGCTTTATTTTATGGGTCCATAATTGGGAAGTTTTCTTTAAAGAACTATGAAATTTTGGTATTTGGTAATTATAGGAAAAATAATAATTTCTACAAAAGAGCTTCTCCTTTTAATCCCACATACATATTAACTGATTATTCATTTGGTTCATTGTTTAATTGTACTGTGCTGTAGTCTGTAGGAAAATAATACTTTTTGTATGGGTTATGTCAGCAATTTATAGCAGTTACTTTAGAATGTAAAAGCAAACACAGTATCTTATTATTAATATTAGTAGTAGTATTTCTGACAGTAACAGACAATCTTAATGAACTAGAAAACAGAAAAAGGACAGTTATGGTATGGGTAAGTGAATATAAGGACTTAAAAGTAACGAAGCAAGCATCATGATTTTTTTTATGGACATCTGATTTAAAAAATCTGTTGAGTAGAGTTTCTTTTTTATGGAAAGGGCAAATGAAATCAAACATGCAAAAAATTAGATAGTACCTTGAGTAAACACATACTAACACTGAGTCAAAAACTGAGCAGAGGAATTTTAAGAGAATTCACATTTTACATTGTGCTCATTCAAGGCCCCCCTGGTGGCTGCAGGGCCCCTAAGCAGCCGTTTAGTTTGCTTATGCCTCAGGCTGGTTATGGGCCTGTGTCTTTTATTAATGTGCACAGTGTTCCCTCACTCACAGGCAGCAGTCAGCACACACACACACCAGACACACAGCAGCTGAACAGAGAAAATGTTTTTAACATTAGGATTCTATCTGTATGTAAGACCTGTGCCATGAGTGGCCCCTCGAAGAGAGTTATAATATAGGGCCCTATTTTAGTGCAACAACAAGCACAAGGTGGTAGGTCTTAGGTGCACGGACAGTGTGGGCGTCTCCATGTGCATCCGCTATTTTGGTTCATGTATGTGTAGCAACGCAATGTGCAAAGGGGCTGGGTGAAGGTGAATATAGATCAGCGGGTGTGGTGATTATTAAATACTCTCTCAGCCAGTCACATCACGACAACAAACAGAAAGCTTTTCTTCAGGAAATGACTGGATGATTCAGAGCGTCACGACATGAACACACATCACCACAAATCTGCACCCAAAGACAGATGGAGTAGTTGTTTTCATCAGTTAGGTACTATAATAACGATAGAAATAAAAATAAAGAAATTGATATGATTATGTTGGACCGACTGAGCAGTATGTTTGTTCTTCATGCCCCTGTCAAGACGTGTGATGTCAATTTTTTACACTCTGTTCCCTGGTTCACTCATGACCTGCAGAAAATAAAAACAGCTGGATGTGTCCTGGAATGACACTTCAGGCGCTCTGGGCTCACTGTCCATAAACTGGCCTTCCATGAACATCAAAGGACTTACTCAAAGTCCCTTAAAGATGCTCAGTCACAGTTCTACTCCAACCTAATTAATAACAATCCTGGCAATCTTAAGCATCTTCTTTCCACCATAAATCATCTCCTGAAGCCAAAATCATCTTCCCCAATTGAGGCTACAGAAGAGCGATGTAGCAGCTTCATTGACTTTTTCAGAGCCAAGGTCAACAACATCCGCTCTCTGATGTCCAGTTGCATTATTGGAAGTGTACTATCCTTTTGTTTCTTTTAGTGGGACATGCACATTTCCAGGTCTGTATTTTTAATCTGGGGCTCATACTGTATCTTTGTATGATTTACAACATGGCTGTTTATGGGCATCCATAACCATAAGCGGCACTAAAACATCATGCTTGGTGGTGGTGGGGGGGTAAAACTTGGAAAACTACTTAACGAACTGTTGACACAGTCATTGTCATTATTTTGGTCCTAGGTCTCATCAATAATGACGAGGAGTCAGCCTATCGCAAGGAGGTGGAAAACCTGGTGCTATGGTGTCAAACAACAACTTGTCACTCAATGTCAGCATGGCAAAGAGGTGATAGTGGACCTGAGGAAGGAGAGAAGTTGCCACCACCACCCATCAATATACATTGGTGAGTCTGAGGTGGAAAGGGTTAACACCTTCAAGTTCCGCGGTGTCTACATCAGTGAGGACTTCACCTGGACCCACCACATCACTCAGATGATCAGGAAGATATAGCAGAGGCTGTACTTCTTGAGGAGGCTGAGGAAATTTAAGTTTCCATCAACAGTCCTCTGCAACTTCTACCAGTGCACCATTGAGACCATTCTCACTAGCAGCATCACAGTATGGTACAGCAACAGCACACAAGCAGAACATAAACGTCTGCAGAGAGTGATCAAGTAAGCCCAGCACATCATGGGAACGTCCATCGCTGCAGGATATCTACCAGCAGGGAGTCCTCAGAAGGGCCTACAACACCATCAAAGACCTCACTCACCCCCAGCTCCACCTCTTCACACTCCTGCCATCTGGCAGATGGTACAGGAGTCTGAAATGCAGGACCTCAAGGCTCAAAGACAGTTTCTACCCACAGGCCATAAGCCACATCCAAGCCACTGCCTCTACCTATGTATGGATGTACATGAGTGGTGGATGGATATGAATGTGTGGGTGTGGGTGTGTCTATATTTATTTGTCCAACAAATACTTTTTTTTTTTAGTTTCTTAGTTTCTAGTATATTTTAAATAGATTAATTGATGGCACCAGGTAGAGACATAGCAAACTAAGAATTTCATTCCATTGATAACTGGAATATTTCTGCATATGACAAAAAAGCCTTTGGATTCTTAACTTTACCAGTATGCAGTGTAGGCTGCACAATAGCCAGCAGTACATTTAGGGAAAGCTTAGCCTGTTTGCCAGTAGTTACTGCCCAGAAAAATCATGATTTTGTTGAAGGTTAAATTTCTTCAGTGATAAATTTGGGGAAGCTTTCCCTAGCCTCTTAATAGCACTGCCTATGGCCATAACAAATCACAAAAAGCATGGTATGTCCCCTTTAAAAAAGTGTTAACACTTAACACACAGAGACATTAAACAGATTTTACTGTATATTTAGTTCTGTTGTGACAATTCAACTACTTCACTTTCCACTGAAGTTCAGGTGAACAATTTATATCCAAAGACAAGGTTATACTTAGTAACATAATATGGTTATCTGCTGTCATCAAGCATCCTGCAGTGTAAAGTGACCACTGATTAGCATTGTCTGTAAACATTAGCATGCTAAAATGATGTGTTTGTGAATTCAGCAGCAGCAAAATGTCCACATCTTTGGTTGGGAGTGTGTACATTACACTGAACACAATTCCTTCTCTCTGTGAGGATAAAGCTCATTGAGCTGTACATCTTTGTAACGTGAAAGAGCTCAGATTAGAAACATCAAATTGAAATAGAAAATTGAAGCCGTCTTTTTCAAGGCGACAGCTGGAGTTTTGATAAAGAGAGTCCTCTTGCCTCCCACTGCGTGCACAACAGCACACAGCACTGAAAATTGAGATGAAAATGAGAGCTCAGTAAGAGGAGCCTGGATGGCTTCGAGGTGGGAACAGATATTTCATGACAGCACAATAAAGCCTAATAGAACTTTTTCTCTTTTCTCTCCCTCTCCAGTCATGTGCCTCTTTGCAGTGGGACCCCTTTTTATGCTTGACACAAGCAGCCGCTGATGTGTGAAGCTTAAGTAGTCTTATTAATGCTGCCAGTCATGGATCAGCACAATACACAGATCCTCCCCCTTTCAGAGAGAAGGCTGGAAATGAGCACACATGACGGAGGCACAGTGGCTCTGAATACGCAATCACTGTCCTTCATCATTTGCTTTTACACCCAATTCCTGTATACTGTATCTACAGGTTGACTTGCTAGTTCAATGCACGAACCATACACACTTATAAACACATCACAGGAATTTTGTCTTTCTGTGTTTCTCTTTCTCCACTTATTAGTTGCCATCTATTGCTCCTGAGAGTCATTAATAAAGCTTTGGAGCAACACTGTGAGAATATCCCATCAACAGACTGTGATGTCTGCCCAAAACGCTCATAAATTCAGGCTGTAAATTAAGGAAGTGAAGGTTCACTTATTAAACATGCTCACATGCATTTTAAGGCAATATCTAACCCTATCACCAGGTCAGTGTCTTTATGTGAATGTCTTAATTTGAATATGATGATGGTCAGAGTTTAAATAGATTACATTAATTATATATTTCTCATATTTTTTATAATTTTGTTGAAAATGCAAGAGAGCTGTTTGAGCCACAGGCAAACAGGACTAAATGTCTACAGCAGCTCTTACAGGCCACAATGTTCATCACACACCACAAACAAACAACACACTTCTTATTTTTGCTTTTTTATTTGTACAAAACATATGGGATCTTTAAATGAGCACATTCAAGCCCACCAGAGGATGAACCCTTTCTATTTTGGACACGAGAGCTTTCCTTTGGCATCACTCTCAGGCCAAAATATGATCTTTGCACACAATATACTGTATGACATAATCTCATTGGCAGATTGAGTGTAAACTTTCATTTTAATGACCTCAAGACATTTCTTCTAATGTCACCCTCAATACAAACTACATTTTTTTTTGCTGCAATACTGGTAGAGCTCTTAGAACACCATGGCTGTCAGTAAGATGTTTTCTTTGTCCAACATAATGAACATTGCAGTCTATAGAGGCCAATAGCAGGGCTTTAGATGTTGATGTTTGTACCTTTACATTTCTCTTGAATGTATCTTACATGGCCAATGAATCTTAGACTGTATAGAATCTAATCCAGTCCACAATGAAAATGTCTTATGTCTCATCAGTGGTCATCTGGTGACATAAACTGTACAAAATGTAGCATGTAGGTACATACACTGGACAGACATCCATACAAACAGGCTGACACATTCACTCACCCACACCTACACCTTGGCTCTGCATCTGTGCACAAGCGAGCCAAATGAGGTGAAGGTGTCATCTTGATGGAAAAAATCTATTTCAGAAAGCTTTTAGGGCAGGTGTGGGAGTCTTTCACCTGCTCCTGCGATCCATACTGCAGCTCGAGGCTACAAGGTGCTCTTTTCACTGCTGTCCAACTGGAAAATGCTCCTGCCAACAGTCTGTGTAATTTCCACAGATACACTATGTCACTTAAACACTGAGGATTTTTTTGGATCTTTTTTTAGCAGATTTAAAGAAGCTTCTGGACCATATATTACTTCTTTCCTTCTGCAGAATGACCATCATCCCTCATGAAAATGTTTCATGCCAACAGATGCTCTGCAGCAGCACATCACTCCAGAATAGAAAACTGTCACAAACTTGGGAACACTTCAGGTTTTTTCAGGGCTCGACAGAGGTACACCAGCAACAGACACCTCTCAGTGTGTAACTCTGATAGACTTGTGTTTGAATTATGGATGAGTAAACATGTGTTCTATTTATGCAACTCTGAGAGCAGAATTTCACTCTGACAAATATCCTCATTCACCTTAAAATCAACATTATTCCTGTACAGAGTTCTGCTGCTTGTTACACGCAAAGAAGAGGCTCTCTCCTGCTGGAAGTAGGGTAGGACCTCAGCTTACTCTTTACAGTACTACTTATAAATTATGCTACTTCTAATTAATAATAATAATTTTAATCATCTTTATTTATATAGTGCCATAAGCCTTGTGGCCGTCCAAGTGTTCAATTTGGATCAGTGCACATCAGTGCTCTGCAGTATTCTGTATGAGCGACCAGGTTGCCTTTAAAGTTTTTTGAGTTAGTTGATTTGGAAAGTTTTTGTTCAGTTTGTTCATTAGTTGTTCTAATGTAAAATAACACCTAACTTAAACCTGCAATTTTTGGCCACTTGGAGGCAGCAGGAATAAGTTGTAAACACAACATTGGGCCGCATGCAAGAACCACTCATATGAAACAGCTTCATTCTTAAGATACATGTATGAGTGATTTAAGAACATTTGGGGCATTCATCTATTTTCTCGTACTTAGAATTTTCTCTTAGGTATGAACAAAATTGCTGTGTGGTCCAGACCTGTCATACGTGTCATGAATAGATCATCTCTGCCTTTCTTCACAGGGGAGAAACACTTGTTTGATTTACAATTATAATGTCTTAATCTGAATTAATTTGGAGTTTAAATATGATACAGAAATTAACAAAACAAACTTAATGCAAAATTCATATTCTGTTTATCATATCATCATCAGTTTTATTGCCATAATTTTTTGCAGCAGATTCTACATTTGTTGGAAACTTCTCTCACTCAGACAGCTGCGACTGTGCTCTGCAGCTCTCTGTCCAGTATCATGTTGTGTTGCAGCTGACAGTGTAACATCACCTGTAGACTATAATATTCTCTCATCTAATATCTCAGCGACTGTCACATGACTGCCTCCCATCATGGACCGCTTTGCTTTGGAAAGACGTTTTTTACAATCTACTCTTTATTTCTGGAACATAAGTGCTGTGGACATCTTTGCATGTGTACATGAGAAACTAGACAATGGTAAAACTTTCCAGTGCAACCATTTTTCTATACCAGTCCTCATTATGCAAACCAACCAAATTAGTGTCTTGGCAGCATTTTTTAGTAGATTCTGAGTAGCATTATGAAAGAGACCTTGTCATCTCCTCACCCCTTTCTCCCCTGCAGTCTCTTGTTTTTGTCAAATGAATGCAAAAATGCAAAAAAGAATCCTTAAAAAGCAGAGTGTGATACAGACTTGTATGAGACTTGCATCTCATTTAGCCTCTCAGACGTTCAAGGACAGCTAATGGTGAACCCAAAAAGTCCTGACAACAGGAACAAAAAACAAAGAGTGGGAACACGGCTGCCCACGCTGCAGGAGATGAAATGTCTAGTGTGTGTAATGTAATTCTGCAGAAAAGCTGCAGTGTTGCGGTGAATTCACACCAGCCAGGGAACAGCTTGTAGGTACGATTTCCCTGGGATAACACTGACCTTTAATTGCATTAAGCCTGTGTGCACTTGCCACTGTGGCTTGGCTGGAAGACTGCGAGGGCTGCAGATGCACCATCTGTGTGGCCTTTCCTCGCTCACCGTGGCTAACATTGGATTGTGGAGAGCAGCTGTCTGGAGGGTAGTGGGCTGGGCAGGGTGAGTGGGGCTCGGCCGCTCACATCGTTTTAAAGACGGTGGAGGACGGAGCGGAGAGGATGGTCCTCACCTGAATCCACAGTGACAGCTTCCCTCCAGGGCAGAGGCCTGTGCACAGGCTGACTGGCCTTTCTTGTCTGGGGCTTTTCTAGTCATCTGACATCTCCTGTCATCTCTACTACAGCATCTACCCTTTCAGTTGTCATATTCTGCTATCTGACTTTCAGGGTCATGTACCATATGTTGGGTGAGTTGGGTTATCCCACAATCTTTTTTAATGCCATAGAGGTTCCACTGTCCTGCTGGGGTACCCCACCAACAAAACTAAAAATAGAAAATAGAAGAACAACAGTGAAGAGTAATTACAGAATAAAAGTACATAAGAATAAAAGCTGCTTTAATGTCAGTTAAAAGTGAGTCTTTAAAAGAGCTTGCTTTATTTCCTGTGGAAGTCTATTCCAAAGCTGACGAGATTTACAGTGAATGCCCTCCAGCCTTGCCCTGGGGACCAACAACAACAGCTGGTCAGCAGGACTCAGACTAAGAGAAGGGGTGTATGGAGTGAGAAGGTGAAGGTAAGCTCGATCAATCAGTGCCTTAAAGACAAGCTGTAAGTTTTAGAAACAGTTCTGAACACGACAGGTAAACAGTGCAAGGATGTGAGGAGAGGGAAAATGTGCTTACATTTTCTAGATCTTGTAGGAACCCTAGCAGCTGTGTTTTGTTTTTGTTTTTTTGTTTTTTTATTGATACTAATGGGAAAACGAACAAAAACAAACACAAAATGCTTAACCTCAGAAAACAGAACAGTTTGCTTGCTGCCAGAAGTGCTGCACAGGTGGAGAGCCAGGTGGCATAGAGATCATCATCAAGGTATTCTGTCTGCACCGTGAACACGTCAGTTTCAGAGAGACCCATATGATACATTTTCCTATGTGTAATGTGTGTTCTGTGAATGATTTTAAACTGGATAAGTTGCAGGTTGGTGTTGCTGGTGATGATTTGATTCCAGAAATCGGAAGTTGAAGGGAACTCTAATTGCTGTTTTAAATTCCACGTACATTTTAGGACAATCACAAGCATACATAGAAGATACATATGAATCTTCCTCTGATATTTTCAGTGAAGTCCATCCAGTTAGCGTATGTAAATCACCAGCCTGTCCTCACAAGAAAAACGACAGTGTAGGTCTAAAATTCAGGCCTATAGTTCCGTTTACACCATCCAGCAGTTGTGGTAATTATGACCTGGGGAAGTGATGCAGTTCAGATGTTGTCAATATAAGGTGACTTGATAGGTTGCCTTATTAGGAGGAGGCAGGTTGAGTGGATGGCTGGATAGTTAGATGGAAAAAAATGGACCTTGCCGCAGGAGACCATTGTTCACTTTCCGCTTCCAACTGCGACAATCATATTTCCAGCCGCGAGTCAGGACATTTTTTTAAAAACCGTAACATTGTGGTGTTTACTGTTGCCATGATGACAAAGGTTGCGTAACTTTAAGGGACTATAAACCACATAACAAGTGATCATTTTAACCCAAACCATGATCTTTCCCAAACCCTAACCAGACCTTAACCACAGCGTGGAAATTGGCATTTTACGCTCCTATGAGTGGTTCTGGAGTGCATTACTATGGCTGCTAGATGGCATAAATGTAGCTACTGGTAGTTTTTTGCCGGCTAATTTTAGACTTATGCTGTTGTTTAATTTTGAAGATGTGTTGCTTTCACAGTGACAAGTGACAGACTGAATATTCAAAACTAATTCAGAGATGAATGGTAGCCAGGATCAAGCCTACATAGTAGTGAGACTGATGCATGCTTGTATATGATGTCTGCATAATCCACAAGAGATGAAAAAGTGGACTGAACAAGTTTTTTTCTTTCTGCAAAGAGAAAGCATTTCTTAAAACTGTAATAAAACCCTAATTTAGTTTGCAGTTTCTTGAAAAGGTTATTAATGAGAGTATGGGAAGTTAATTTGTCATAAAGCCATACTCCAAGATATTTGTATGTATGTGTGAAACTGAAGTATATCTGTAGATCCCTCCTGTCCTAAACCATGATCTGGGATTCATTAGCTTCAGTAGTTCTATATCCAGCACCTCTTTATATACTTAGTAAGGGACACCATTAGGCCCTGGGGCTGACTAAGTCATTGCATGCATTATTTCCTCTTTCACCTCAATCCAATTTGGCAGACTAACATCTATTTGATATTCTAATTTACCAACAGGAAGTTGAGATGTCTGGAGGCAGTGCTAACACTCCTCACACAATCTGTATGCACCTTGTTCAAGTGGCCATCTAACTCTTGCTTTATTGATGTCACATTCCGTTATTGTCCTCACTAAATGGAGCCTTAGCAAATGTATATGGGTCTTTTTTAAAGAATCTATACTTTCTCATTCTTTCCTCATTCTGTTTCTCCGCTCTCTTCAATGCTATTAAGTGAACCCTTATCCCTGTTTGAAAAACATATATATATATATATATATATATATATATATATATATATATATATATATATATATATTTATTCTTTAGTCATTCAGGGAAGTTTCACTGAGAGGAAGCCTCTCTTTTGCAGGAACGCCTTGATCACATTCACACAGATACACACATTCACACCTGGAAGCTGCTCAGTACAACCACAGTCTGATGTGCCAGCCACTGAGCAGCTCCACTGGAGCAGTGAGGGATAGGGGCCTTGCTCAAGGGTACATCAGTGGTGGTAATGAGGGAGGGGCATTGACTGACTTTTTCACTTTTCCCACCCAGATTTATCCTGCCGATTCGGCGATTGAACCGATGACCTTCTGGTCATAAGCTCACTTCTATAACCTTTAGGCCACCACTGCTAATGACTTCCTTCTTGTTATCACCGACCTTTCTCTATTGTTTCAGAGCTACCTCCTTTCCTGAACAAGTCTATCAGTCTCCTATCGTCTCCTACACTTAACTGGCTCCTAAACTACTTTACCTGTAGATGTAAATTGTGCAAAGAAAAACATCCTTTGTACTGACAGAAAAATGAAAAAATACTACAAGTCACTGTCACCTCCTCCTTTCCTTATTATATTACAATTATTAATATTTTTGATGACTAGACTTCTCACTATAGCACCAACAGTTGAAACAGGATTATCGGGGGGTCTACAAACCCAATGCAGACACTGTTGATGAATTCAATAATATCCAACAAAGTATTTCTTTAAATGTAAAACCGTGCTAGCCATAATCATAAATAACTACCTATGTATCCTATCCTCAATGCACAAGAATAAGCCACTGTGTCAGAACAATATTAATTTTGTAAAAGTGGCCATTAAAAATTTCTTCACTGAATTTTCAACATTTTTGTCATGCATCTTTAATACAGTACAGGCCAGAATTCAAACAATAGCTGAAACAGTGGCCAAACAAATATAATCATGATTCATTTTTTATCATGGCTCATAAGGTAGACTCAGTACATTTCCCCCAGCATTATTTCCCTGAATACAACAACAGCAGCATGTAGCCCAACACTAACCACTCTGCTGCTGAGTTTCTCTTGCTAATACAAATAGCCTACTGTTTCAGTCACTGATGAACTGCAGTCAGTTCTACTTTGCCATTCTCTTAACCACTGTTAAGCAACTGCCAATAAAACTGCAATGATGTGATTGCTGAAATATGAAAAAGAACAGCAAAGTAGAAGCAGTTGGAAGTAATTACTGAGAGTAAACAGTATCTGTTAAAAAGAGAAACTCAGCGCAGCAGAGTGGTGAATGTGACATTACTGTATTGTTGTACTGATGGAATCAGTGCTGTGGAAATATACATCATACTGAATTTACTAAGACAACAGGTAAAGATGGAGTAGATGTTGAGTGTGCATTAGCAGCAAAATTAATGGAAAAGTAAAACAGGTGCAGGTCAGATAGCAGGGAATTATAGTTTTTGAAATATACTTATACAAATATACTAAAAACAGGGAAAATTACAGTCAAACTGAAATTAAAATGAAAAAATAACATCACATTTGATGAAAGACAAGTAATCCAGTTGGTTATTGAAAGGTCACACAAAGCCATTTTCCACCTCAGAGCAGATGTATCAAGAGCAGCTGTGTGAGCCTGCTACTTTATAATAAACATCATCACACATGGCATAAGCCTGGAACCACAGTACCCCTCAGAGATCAATGTTTCATTTTATGGTTGGTACAGTTAATCACGGATATCTACCCCTCTATCAAAATTTGACAAAAAAGCATAATTTACTATTCTGTTTTACCATAAACATTGAGCACCAATGTTTATAGTCAGATTCCTGCCAGTCCAACATCTCCGGGAATCAGTGCTATGGAAATGTATACATCATACTGAATTTACGAAGACTACAGGTAAAGATGGCGCAGGTGTTGAGTTTGCATTAGCAGCAAACTTAATGGAAAAGTAAAACAGGCTCAGGTCAAATAGCAGGGAATTATAGTTCTTGATCATATTTCTCACTGAAATACGATATATATAGTTGTTAAAAGTGTAATCAACTGAAATTGACATTCACTTCAAAATCAGTTGTATGGATGGGCACTAAAAATAGTTCCTTACAATAATGTCACTGTTTGGGCTACTTGGTTTTTTCCAGATAGAAGTAGCAGTAGTAGAAGCAGCAGAGCTCGTACCTCAGCTGGAGTATGAATAACCAATCTCAACTCACCCCATAAAACAGTAGGACTTGAATGAATTTGTAAATAACTTAGAGCTTCAGAATTTCCCTATTTAAAGTGTCTTTAGCATCAGTGGTTTTAACTATGACCCCCAAGTCATTAACATTATCATTAGCTTGTTGTCCTTTTGCTATTATTAGTAGCTAAATTATTGTTTTTGTCAAAACTAATTTGCAGCACTGAAATGCATCCTACATTTTCTCGTTCAATATTGCTATTAAATGCAATATAGTGTTAATAAGTAGGACCGCCACCTTCCATGCAGAAAATTAAAGGATGCCCCCGCTCCTCGGGGCCACAATCACTACAGGCCCAAGGGGTGGGCTGCCTGTGGTAGTAGATCATAACTGAAAACAATGTTTCAAGAAAGCATTTAGATTCATACTTAAAGTTTGAAGTGATAACAATGAACATTAGAAATAGAGGAACATTAAGTTACATTTTTTTATCCTTTAAACAGTACAATCTTAAAATGACTTGAATAGGTGCACAAATTTCACACTGGCCTTCAATAAATAATCTGCAAACACAAAACCTCAGCGTAAAGGCAGATACAGTAATGTATGCACAATGAAACATACATAACACGGTTAAATACATTGGGGCAACTTAAACAAATGTTTGTCACTTTCAAGAATTCCAAATTCAGACTTACATTAATGGGGTGTTTGAAAAAATATATAGTGCAGGAGAATAGGAGGATTTCAGAAAGAAGGAATAATCTTACATCTCAGGATGGTGATGCTGAATGTGCCACATATGTCTCCTGACTTTTCATGTCAATATTTTAATGTCTTTTATGTTTCCTGTTTCACCACAAATGGAAGAAACCCAGAACAAATTCTGGGTGTGCAATTAACAATTTATGAAACTTTAAAACTGCAAAACATTGCTCCTTCCCTCAACCCTCTTTCACGAACAGTCATCGATACATCAGAAAGTTTTCTTTTTTTCTGTGTGGAGCAGTAAACAAGGGTTAAACAGTCAACAGCTTTCTCTCTCTCCCTCATTGTGTGTTACTTCTTTTTCCATGTGTACTTCTTATCACTCCTTGCAGCACTGAGTAGCTGTTTGTCTTTCAAAACGCTGCACTAAAACTCTGAACAGGACTGCTCAAAGCTGAGAGTAATCAGGAGCTCACTCCTCATGAGCTCCATGGAGCACCTGTTCCTGCTGTCACTCCATTTGTTGGCCATTCTGGAAAATATCCTTTCCACATATCCAGTGGATGCTGGAATGCTCAGGATGTGGCTAATGATGGACAGCAGCAGACAGGTCAGCTACTTGGAAGACAGCCACCCACCTGGCAGCCATGTCTTTGGACGTCCATTCATCTTCTACATCTTGATATTTGTTGGGGTACATTTATCATATAGTTCATCCATGTTGACTTTATGGATGAGGTTGAGTTTACCAGTGACCCTCTCAATATTACTGGAGGTAAGCATGCCATGGTGCAGAGAGAGAGGTTGCAGGGAGAACAGCCAATTGTTCTCTGAAAAGTCAAACCATTTCTCAATTTATGTGATTGCCGTGTTAAGAAATGCAGTGTAATCTGCCCTCGCCTTGTTTGCAACATGTGGAAGTAGACACTGCAGCTTCACTTTTGTTAGGTAGTCATAGAACTCGCTATCTCGTCTCTGCGTGAGTTTTGCTTGAAGTTATCCATGATGGAATATAACTCAACACAGGTGTCTGAATCGCTTTTCAGACTCTTTACAACTTCCTCAAAGAGGGAGAGGATGTTATTACAGAAGAGGAGGTAAACCTCCACAATGTCACCATCTTCCTCAGTTGAGTCTTCAATGAGCTTTAACAAAGCTCTGATCTGTCTGGGACACTCATCCCCCAAGCTGATGAAGAAAGACTTCAGAGTAGTCCAGGTTTGCATAAACTGGGTGACGGCTGGATTGAGGGAGAGCCACCTTGTTGTGACATATCATAGAATCTTCGTTTGGCAGATGTGGAGAAGAAGCCATAGACCTTCAGCACAACGTTTTCCACATCAACAGTGAGCTGGTTGAGAGCATGTTTCACTGTGTTATGCACAATGTCGGCATGGCAATTCCCTTGCAGCAGATATTTTTGCCTTTTCTTCAGGTTGGTGAAGACGGAGTTGTGGATTCCATTATTAACATTTGTGATATCTGCACTAAATCCTATCACTTGATTTAATTATAAGCCAAATGTATCAAGGGAGTGTTGTATGTAATCCCAGCTGACTCACCTGCATTCGGCTTTATCCGTAAGTGGGGTTCGGTTGTCGGTCACCTGCTGGCTTGTCCTCCCCAGGGCCGCTGTCCTCTGGTGGGCCCTGACCTCTGCTGCTCACTGGTGACAAGAGACAATTGGCAGCAACTAAACTTAGCACAAACAGTAAGGAAGGTAGATTATTTCTTTGTTGTAACAATGCTTCTTGGCAATAAATCTTATACCATTGGAAAGCCTGTTTATTTCCCTTTTAAATGGTGCCACATTTGTAAGGAACATGCATTTGTGGGATGAGCAGCAGAGCTGAGTATGTGGGTTGCACCCATGAAAAATTTACCAACCTTTTTTTACTCAAACAACTGGGCAGAGCTCTGCCTGTCGTCTATGTTGCCCGGTAGTGCTCTGGGTGGTTTCCTCTGCCATGCTGGCAAGCCTGCGGTTCCTGTGTCTTCTCCCATCATTTCTGCTCGTTTCTCCTCTCCGTCTGGATTCTCCCTGCATGCTCCCTGGCCACCTGGAGGGGAACAGCACTTCAGGGAGACTGGGGAGCGTCACCCCTCCTGCAGCTCCTTGTTGCCACGGTGGGGCACCTCTGGGCCTTCTCTCTCTCTCTCCCTCTTTCCCCATAATTCTGCGCCCATAGGTGCACCGATGGAGAGAGATAACTCAAGCTGTCCATGACAAAGTTACCCACACCTGGTTCTTACCCGGACCACAGGCAGGTATAGAAGCTGCTCCCCATCTCTGCCGTTCCTCCTGCCAACGCGTGCTCTTTCTTCTGCTTCCTTTTCACCCAATTCCCCCCTCTGCCATGTTGCCTGCCTCAGCCTTTCTTTCCGTATACAGGTGTCTGGTCCCTCCTCCTAGGTGTGCCATTGGTTTCTCCGGCTGCACTCTCGTGTCTGATTGTTAACTACAATGTCTATCAAACGTAAGAGCTCAACCAGGTGCAGATATTTAGTGGTAATTACATGCAGCGGCAGGTAGTTAAACATGCATAAAAACATTAGCAACATCAAATTTGAAACTAAAAGCATGCAAATAAAAGCTATTTAAAACACAAAAATCATAACCACAGCAAACCATAAAAATATAAAAATAAGAAAACAAATAAAACCATTACTTCTGTCGTGTGACATTAAGACATTAAGAATATCACCCATTGCCTTCAGAGTAAAGACATTGCTTCTGCCTTTGTTCTCCCTAGAGACATTTTTTGTCCAATTTTGGAATCATGCAGAATCTTTTGATTGAGTTTGTGTGCACAGTCAGCACTGTTGAGCTGAAGTTGTGCTTAACCGTGACAAACTGTACAGTATGTATTGTATAGTGTTGTGTGAAATATTTGTCATCTGCCTGTCTTATGTACTGAAAAGAAGTCACACCATCCGTAGAGTGAAACCACAAAAAATTCAAATGTAATGATCAACACTTTCACATTAGAAACAGACAGAAATTTCTAAAAAGTAAAAAAAAAAATTCTCGGAACACTTTTTTTTTTTTTACTTTTTTACTGTTAATCCATTAGTATTAAAGAATGCAATTTTCCAGACTGGTTAAGTTCATAACATAGTTGTTTATTTTCTTTACATGGGCACTATATTTATATTGATTCATATATTAAATAAATGTTTATTTATTCGACTTTAAAAACTTAACGTTAATAAACAAATCATAGCACAATGTAGCCTACTAGAGGCCACGCCCACCTCACCGGCCGAGATTTATAGGGCAGGTAACAAGAAAATCAGTCCCTGTTCACTCAGTCGTTACACTACTATTGCAGGTGATGTCTTTTTCCTCGCTTACACTTTTTATAATAACGTAAAAGATCTCTAATCCTGTGTTTTGCACCATGTTTCAGCAAAGCATCTCTCATTCCGGTCAGTCACAGCCCCCGTGGCCCGGGAGCAACAGACTGTGGCCAGGGGGATCAACGTGTTGTGGCTGGGGAGCAACACGTTGTGGTTTTGTTGGGTGTTTCTACATGGGTAGCACCATTATTGTTGTGTTGTGTTGTTGTGTCATTATGTGGCTTGTTTGTTGATGTTAGCAGGAGAGAGGCAAGGCACTCAGGGCCGCAAAAAAACGTCACATTTGGATTTCCTTCACATAGAAATCACACCACAGACTGTTACAGACAACCGAGAAAGTCGGGGAGGATCTCATTATATACATTATGTTACAACCTGTTCACTCATTGGCAATAAAAAAGATTAATATATGTAAATTGGTTCATAATTCTTACATACAGAACCTTTAACGGGCCATAACTCTTCAATGCTAAATTCAATTGCAACCAAATTGAGAATGTTGTACATACAGCCACACTGCACAAGTGTGTAACGTTTGCTACAATTCTACCCACTGTAACATTATAACATGCTATTTCTACAAATCTGTTGTCTTCAATAAAATAAAACGTGGTACACAAGTTCTCCATGAGAATGTGCACGACATATTGAAGCATGACACCAATAGCTCCACTTTGTGGCCATTAGTGAAACACCACCATGCTCCTTATTAACTGCCATATCTCTTAAATGTAATATGCCATGGTTACCAAATTCAGCAAATTTGTACAGATGCGGGTGCTGAACAAGTCTGTAGTATTTGATGCAATTTCACCTGTAGGTGGTGCTACAGATTTCAGCATTTTCAGCAATGCTTTGCAATTTATTTCAGCTGTCATCATTCACCCGCATTTTCCGCAGGAAATGCATTTGCTAGTTCCTTATGCAAAATTGGGGGGGAATTTAAATTTCAGTTTGAAAGCAGTTCAAAATTTCAGTTAAAAGCATGTCTTTAATATACACCTGTTTCAAAAAAGGCTTTGCTCTTTCTGCAGGTATTTGAGAATTTACAGTAGTTTAATACTTGATACAGGCTCCTAGTGAGACACTTGTCAGACAATACACAGTATAGGTTACAAGCACACATTCCTACCTTAATGATCACATTTCATGAAAGACAAGTAATCCAGTCGGTTGCTGAAAGGTCACACAAAGCCATTTTCCACCTCAGAGCAGATGTATCAGGAGCAGCTGTGTGAGGCTACTACTGTATAATTAACATCATCACACATGGCAAAAGCCTGGAACCACAGTACCCCACAGAGATCAATGTTTCATTTTATGGTTGGTACAGTTAATCACTGACATCTACCCCTCTATCAAAATTTGACAAAAAAGCATAATTTACTATTCTGTTTTACCATAAACATTGAGCATCAATGTTTATAGTCAGATTCTTGCCAGTCCAACACCTCTGGGAATCTGTCGCATTGAAAAGCCTGTTGCTCCCAAGTGAAGTGTGACATTTACTGAAGCTTGTTAAAAGATGAGGTTTCTGCCTGCATGGACCGGGAAGTAATGAGCAGCTCGATGGATGAGAGGATGGGAAACGGAGGTGAAGCGATGAAGAGAGAGAAAGACGGAGATATATTTCTTCCATTATTTCCCGGAGCAGTAATAACCTGGTTTTTAATCTCTCCCTCTCTCTATTCCACAGAGTAACTTGAATCACCACAGACACATTAGTGCAGCCAACTTAATCATATTGTGATAAGGCTTTCACTGATAAAAGGCATTTCATTTTAATAGATGTCTCTCTTCCCGTTAAGGTGGTGTTAAATAATCTAAAGGCAGTGGCCAGTATGCTGTCCTGTCTTTACAGCATAAAAGACATTTTCCCTTTCAAATTCTATGAGAGGAAGGAATGGTTGCTTTACAGGCTATCAGTCTGTATTGTATACCTGCATACACCAAACTGCAGAAAAAAATAACCACAAAGAAAAACTGGAAACATTTTGATTTGACTTGACAAATGTCTCTGGCATTTTCAAATGAATGTTGCCACAAGTGGAGATTGCACAAAAGTTGATAATAGCACATTCCAGGAGATGATCTTGCGTTAAACAATGTTCATTAATTAGGTTGAAGTGCATACATTTCTCATTCAGTTCAAATTTGACCTAATCTGTTTTTCTTTTCTTCCGAAACCTGTCCATCTAGTACATAAGATTTTGATTTTGCTGTATGAATAAATCTGACTAACCTGAATTTATAGCGTTGTCAACATTAAAGCACTCTTGCTAGTTAATTGTTCCCAAATGCACAGACAAGATAGCACACAAGTACAGCTGATGGGAATGTCATTTGTTTTGGGGGTCAACATTTTATAGCAATCTACCAAATAGTTGTCGAGAGTCAGAATCCCTAGAGCCTTGCCACCAGCATGGCTAAAAATCAACAATTTAATGGTGCTGTTTGAAGAGGTACATATTAAACGTATGTAAAACAGGACATTAAGGCCTTACATGTATGAGAACCAACTGTTAGTTTAACCAATTTTCCCATTTTCAAAGCTGGATAGGGTAAGACTTGCAAATAGTGTTTGCAGGCTCAAAACAAACTGGAGCCAGTACTTTTTCTGGACTTGCGTCTGATTGGATCCTTCATTGGGATTCATTTAAACTCAGTTCCTGTTCACGTTTAGATTGTTTATTTAATCCTATGAGATAGCTACAGATTCGTTTTGGTTAGGTTCAACTTCTTGGACCTTTTTGAAAAGTTTCTGAGGTGAATTTTCAGAAAAGTCTTAGGCATATCACCTGTAACCTAATAAAAAAAGGCATTTTATTTCAATACTTCTGTGTCACTGCCTCTTTCTAACCTCACAATGTATTGATTGACAGTGAATGGGATTATATGATCAATATGGATGACTAAAGAGGCAAGTCTAAACCATGTCTGCCATTATGTCCTCATCAGTCACCTATCTCATCTCAAGAGCTGCACATGGAAATTTATTAAAACTCTTTATATCTACCTACCGCTGTAGTCCATTCAATGAGGAATGAGTCCATTACATGTGCTGCAATCCATCTCACAAAGAGACTACACAGGATGTCTGTGCTCTCCATCTCAGAACTATTGTGGGTCATCATAGCTCTCATTAGGGCTGTGGTATGCTAGACTAGAAGGATGTTACTTCCTCTGGAATAGGCAGTAGGATGAAATAAAGGTTATAATGATCTGAGGAATGGAGCCATAATGTTTTTTATTTGACTGAACAACCTTTGGAGTCACGCAGATAGAGAGGTTTTCTGCATGTGTGCAATGTATGTTAGTGGGGAAACAGCTGTAATCCAGAACCAGGACAGATCATATATTTCGTTTTCTGTGTTCGTGGTTGAAAGTGAACAGCCATTGTAATTTCTAATTTGAAAGCCTGGTTATGAATTATGTATGATATGCCGACGGGTGCACTTTGTGGAGCAATGTAGAATAATTGCAGTAACCTCCCAGCGTCCTTCAACCTCCTCTGGGAGCCTGGTGCTTCTTGATCAGAAGACGCAGGGCACCACCTCTCTGTCACATCAGAAAAACAAAAGACCGGGATAAATGATTTGGATTCGACTCCAAAATGAAATAAACCGAATGTGACTGAATGTTCTCTTGTGCATGTCTGGCTATAATTAGAGCAATTCAATGCTTTTGCAGAGCCACACTATCAAACCCAAGGCCCCCAGGCTGCATTCAGCTGTACTCGTGCCCCTCACTCCCCGGGAGCCCGGGCTGCACTTAGAGAGGTGAAGGACCCCCAGCTGTAGGATTGATAGGATAATGGAGCCCTAACTCTCACTTGGCCATTCTCAGCAGGGGTCTGAAGAGTCCATCTTGGATTGCTGCAGTGTGTGCTGCACAGAACCCATTAACTGGGCAGGTCACCACTCTTGACAGCTTTATTATGGATCTGAACTGGCCTCTAGGGTTGTTTTGGGTGACTACTAATCAGCTTATTTCTTCCAGATCCCAGCGCTAACCAGTCACTGTAAGAACCCTACCATTTCATAGTACAATGTATAAATAGCCCAACCTTGTGGTTTAGTTAAGGGCATACAGTATGCAAATATTATAAATTGGTGTTAAATGAATCCAAAAACATGACTGAATTAATCTCAGTGGCAAAGGGACTTGAAAACATGCCTTTCAGAAGATGAGTCTTGGGTAACTCTGAAGTATCATTAAGGGATATTTGTATTTGTTCAATCGAATTTAAAATTGTTAATGTTGTATAGAGCACACTTCTTATGTTACACTGGGGTATGTCCTTTGGAGTCGCCCTAGGATGGAAGAATTTTGGTCTTTTGATCTTTTGGTCATATGAAAGTGTAAAGAAAATTATCAGCTCCCAGATTTTGCTCTGTCCAAGATTATTGGATCTAGGTGATCCTGTGTATTTGTAATATCTGCCTACATTTCTTGCTCTAATGTCGGACAGGAGTTCAAGTGTAAAACATTGGAAATTTGACCAAAAACCTTCTCTAAGTTAATGGTATCTTCTATATTTGAAGGATAACACTGGTGACATTTAAGTTTTTTTATTAATGTCAACAAATCTCAAAACCAACAATGAACTGATCCTACTAACAAGTATTGTGTGTGTGCCCAAAGCCTGATATATCATATTCCTCTGTGCCATGGGGCTCCACTGTCAAAAACTATTTAAAACACATCAGTGAGCCACACTATTGCACTGGGTGGCATGTTCCTTCATTACCATGAACACACACACTGTAGTTTATTTTAAGTTAATCCCACATACACCATTCTGCTGCTAGAGATACTAGCTAGAACACCAAATATTTATTATTTCTGCAGCTGAAAAAATTCCCCAACAAACGCAATATTTCCTCCTGATTGAACGTTTATTAAAAACTACAACTGTTTTGGAAAATTACTGGATCTTTTTTTTTTTTTTAAAGATTTATGTCTTCAGTATGATCAAATGGGGTTAGAGCTGAGTGGCACAAACAGGGTAGAAAGTCTGAAAGTATTGACAGAACGGACTAACACATTTTTTGGTCTTTTCATGGGATTTATTGACATTTACTGACAATAAGAAAACTAGCGTCATTATATAAGCTTTGCCACAATTATTTTTTTAAGATATGGGATATATTTGCTTGCTTACTTATTTTTTTACTGGATTACCTATTTTTTCCACTTCTTCCAAATCCTTCGGGTGTGCATGTGCTGTGCACATGTATATATACAGTATACTTGAGTAGATGTGTTGGGAATATGAACATAAATTTTGGGGGAGCTAACAGAAATGTGCTAGAATTTACATGCACATACTGTAAATTTGTAGATAGATTTTTTTATTCAAATAGGTTTATTTTGGGGTGTATTTCTGTAGACACTGCACATTTATGAATGTCTATAATATTTATGCATACATGTATATGAATTTAAATAGGTTTGTGTCTGGGTATGTTCCTGTAATGTTGCACATATATGTAAATTATGTTTATGATGATGATTTCTTCCCTGGTGGGGGTGGCAGTGGGATGGTTTTAGAGATGGAAACAGGTTGCTTGGGGTTGAGTTGAATGGTCTGGAGATGGTAAGAGAATGATTTGTATTTACGGTATAATTCAGTTTCTCAATATGTATCGAGTAAAGTGTATTAAAAATGTGAATATATTTATGGAAAAAAGAGATAATCGGAAAAAATTAGTAATGGACCAACCTTTCTAAATTACAATTGTATTGAATATATATGGAGATCCATATAGTATGTAAACTACTCCTCATTTCTACCTCATCTGCTTTTTACTTTTTGTCAGTCATGATTTCACAGTATGCATGTGTTATGACTGTCTGATTACACTGAACGCATTTTGGTTCTGCTGTCCAACATTGAGCAATGTGAGAGATTTTCTTGTCTGACAGGCTCGTCGGACACCCACACAACAGCCAGATGCTCACCTCCATAGGTATTAATAGCCTTCTGGTGATGTGATGGTCGTGATGATGGCAGCGTGAACACACAGTATGAGCATTTGCATATTTGCATATGGTTGAGTGTGTGTTCTTAGCACACTGCGCTTAACACAGGGTCCCAGCAGCATTTCTCTGTCTGTGTTATTTCCTGTCAGACAGCCACTTGCATCAGCGAGCTTGTCCTGCTAGGCTCAGGTCTCTGTGTCTGCTCTACTTACCCACAAAACAGTGTGGTAACAGGCCTGTGGCATTAATTGTCAATATCCTGTCATTTCAATTTGCAATGGGCAGGAAAAGGGAATGAATTTTAATACACAACACATAATGTTGAAGCTGCAATATGCAACTTTTTGATTTTTTAAGGGGCATTGACAAATATTAAATTTATCTCCAGTTTTGTGGTATGAGTGTAGTAGTTTTACTACTGGAGAATCCCCTAAAGCTCTGCTGCAGAAAAGTTGAAATGAGCAGAAATGCATGTACTGATCAACACAATACATTAAGAAAAAACAGAATTTCAGCTTCAAATACGGCATTACATATACAACCTACGTTACAGTGATGCAATCTAATAGGTACAAAAACAACTGATCATTATTATAATTACAAATTATAATCGATCTGAATCAACATCTCAGACACAGTGTCAATAGAAATTCTATAGTATAGTATTTACTGTAGAACTATTGCACTGGATTGCATTAGGTGCAATAAGGGTGTCCATGACATTGGATTTGTCCAATTCTACCATGTACTTTCCTCCAAATTAATGTCTAAAATCCAACCCTGTTTCACATAGTGAACTGATCTTAAAAAAAAAGTCAATATATTTGATTTGCTGTTCCAACAATATCTGCTTGTGGCAACTAATACAAGATTTACATTTTATGGTTCTGTTTAGACAGCTCAAAGTTAGGGTTAGGGAAAGATGTCATCTTGGTTAAATATTATAGTTCTTAAGAATCCTTGTTCGCGCTGTACTGTAGGAATTAAGCAATTTGAATCTAGGGTGGGGATGGTGGACTCCGCCATGATAAAAAGTACAATTGAAAGGCATTTACAAAATGTAAAT
This sequence comes from Scomberomorus guttatus, assembly GCA_038419695.1. Classification (NCBI taxonomy): domain Eukaryota; kingdom Metazoa; phylum Chordata; class Actinopteri; order Scombriformes; family Scombridae; genus Scomberomorus; species Scomberomorus guttatus. The sequence goes on from CM076445.1 coordinate 5,512,030, forward strand.
AACTGAATGGCGATTGCTGAAAAACATTCCAACAATAGTATCAAAAAGCAAGATTTGATACAAAATTTAAGGATTATAACTTTAAAAAGTCAATAGTGACTTGAAGCATAAATCACAAGAATGTAACATTCTCTGGACTGACAGGAATATTGTCAGTGAACATAATCCAGGCAATAATACATTTTACTGGGAAAAAACCATAAAGTAGTATATGATTGTAATTTCTTAGAGATAGGGTTTATGTATCATTAGTGTGAATAAATGCTCTATATAGTGCCTGAGAAATGTTTCCATGATGGAGAGAAAATAGTATGTACACTATTTTTTTTCTAAAAATCCCACTATGTTAGTGTATAAATATATAATTCAAGCAGGAAAGGGCATCACTGACTCTCTTTCATCCTGGCCAAAACAGCAACACTACATAGAGCATAAAATATAGAGGACTATAATTACAGTTATGCAACACTAAACCTGTCAACGATGATGCAATGATAATAATTCATAAGTGTCCACAATCTAAGTTACTTCTCATTATAGAATAAACTATTGAGTATCTATTATGTAGAAAAAAGTGAATGAGTGACCAAAGGAGTGATTTCACAGCATTTGTGTGAGTACATGTTTCTTTCCCATGGCTGACTAAACTGTACAGTCATTCGCCAGCTACATCACTACAATCCAATAAAACAGCCCTGCAATAAATCCCCACTTTATGAAGCCTTTAATGGTCATCCATCCACCCATGAAACCCACAAAAAATCTGCCATAACACATAATGTACAGTAGATTTCCCCCATTTAGTAGCTGTGACTGTGAAAGCAAATGATATGCATATGTCATACAGATAGATATCAGACTGTATAGAGTAGCCTATAAAGGGCTTATACTGTACTTAAAAGGTAAAATGTAAAAGGGCTTGTTTGTCAGATAGATGGAAGGCTTGGAAGGCTGTGTTTCTTTATACAATAAGTAATTGCACTAGGGACATGGAAAAAACATTGTCTGACATTTTATCTTGTCTACCTTAGGAAACTGAAGTAAAGGAGAAGCATTTTTTTGTCCTTTCCTCTATCCTTCCTCAAGTTTCATATATATGAAGTCTGTGCTCCACTAGGCAGCCCAATAAAGAGAAGAAAAGAGCCTGGCTGTCTGCCAGTGGTCCCTCTGTGAACCCCAGATAATAAAATGCAGGTATCACTTTGTATGAACAGCTGGATTCTCAGAGATTACATCATGTTATTGCAGGGCTGCCTCTAGACAACTGAACTGTAAGTTTCTTAATCAAACCGCTGAGCATAAAACTTCATGAGCAAAAGCTGAACTTAATCCAGTGCTTTTGAGTATTTGTTCTCCATGATGTATTTTAGTGTTTGCAGAAAACTATTGGATTCTTAAACTCGGTCATCAAATAAATGATAGGTTGATTGGTAATGAAATGTCCTTTTGTTTTGAACTATGCTATCTGGTAAGGACATCAGCTGATATATGGATATGCGAAATTGAGCATAATGGCTTATCGCTATTCTGATTATTTTATTGTAGTAGACGATCACTGAGATAATAAGATTAAGAGTCTACAGCCATGCTAGCAGCTCTGTGAGGCTGTATACTTACTGTGGTAAGCACTGTGGTGGTTTGATGCTCATGATGCTTCCATGCTAATGTTTACATGCTCTTGCCCACAAGGACAATGCTAACATGCTGATTTTTAGCAGGCAGGTGTGTTGGTTTAGCACGTTAGCATGCTAATACTTGGTAATTAGCACTAAACACAAAGTACAGCTTTGGCAAAGTACAGCAGAGGCAAAGGCAGTACATTAAAATTTCAATAATACATTTAAAAATACAGTTGCAAGTTAGAAAAAGGGGGAACCTTAAAATGTACAAAAGCATCAGTACAAACATTTTTACAGTTTTTACAGTTACAGGATCACCAAAGTTAATTCATCCTGCAGGAACATGAGTGTCCAAATTTTCAGGATAATCCATCCAAAAGTTATTGAGATATTTCACTTAAAATCAAAAATGCCAATCTCATGGTTATAGAGAAAAAGTCATCACCTGGTTTATGCTACTTTTCCCATCAGGATTCTCCTTTCTCCTTGTTATTATGTTCAATTGGACATTCACTTTCTTGTCATTTGTGGAAATCATGAACACATTAGAGGAGTAATTTCTAAGACATTTCAATCTATTGATCAAAGTTTATAGATATAAATCCTTATAAGATAATAAGTAATAATAAGATATAAGTGCTTATAGGATAAGCACTTACAATTTAGGATATCTAATTAAGGAATGTGGATTGAGAGACAGTGAAAGGGTAACACTTTACAATAGGGTGCACAAAATTGTGTGTAGTTACTAAGTAATGAGTGAAGAACAAATCAGGAACAACCCGGTAAGTGATGAATCATTAAGTACTTCCCTAATAATTCCTAATGGAGGACTATATAGTAGATACTGATGAGTTACTAAAGAACAGACTGGTAGATCCTATATTAATGAATCATGAGGTAATAATTAGTTCATGAATATCTGTGAATCGATAATACTGACCACTTCCTTCAAGAGTCGTTCCTGATTCGTTCCAGCTGCTGAGAGGCACAAAACAAGCAACAACTCATTCATTGCTAATTACTGTAAACATTAAGTTACTGTTTTTGAGCACCCCAAGTAAAGTGATACATAATACTGAGTAGTCACTCAGTAGTCCCTCATTACTTCATCATTATCTTATGATTACTTACCCCCAATGTAAAGTATCAAAACTAACAAGTAGGTTCTGGGGAGTTACTGAAAGATTCACAGTTAGTTTAATAACAGACCAGAGACCAGCAGGATTCTCATAAAAAATATTTTAATCATCATATTCAGGGTGCATAGTCTACATTAAAATTCACATCCACATGTCATAGGCCTATACTATCGGCTACAGTTACACTAAATGCTAAGCTTACTTTTAGGCATATTATATATTAATACATATATTTCTTATTCATGATTTCAGGGTTGCCAACTTTGGGTACCTGGCTGGAATGAGATTTGATGCCATGGGCTTAATCATGCATACGTGCACGCACACTTATTCACGTGCACATACTTGAACTCAATTCACCATCAGGGTTTAAAACACTACACAGAGTAGTAGAGTAGTAGTGGTTAGAGTGGAAGCTTAGGTCTAAGATTTAAGGATATAACTTGACTACACCATCCTAGAACTTCCACCCAGGGAAATGCTCACAATTTCACAATATTAGACATGCACTCACTCAATAAAGGTCACACATTTTATTGAATGTTCACCAGTTAAAACGGCAATAACAAGAGTTTACACACACACACACACACACACACACACTCACTCAGTCAAATATATACATGAACACACACTCACTCATTCAGGAAAATATTGTATATATATATATATCAGTGTCAACCAGTTTTTTTCATGGTTGCCGCACTAGCAGGATGGACAGGCGCACTAACCATGAAGTTAATCTCTCTACTAATTTGTCATCCCACAACATAAAATATGTAATGCAGCCTATACAATCTGAATTAAAAATAGTGTCTGCATTAAAAGCTCTGTAAGTGCTTTTATAGCAGGTTTCAGGTTTGACTTTTGTTAGTGGGGTTGCTCTTTAGTTTAGATTTGGATAACAGATTGTGCCTTTAAAATATTTACCAGAATAGTGATTCATCTAGATACAGGTATAAGTTCCTTACCTGCTTTCAATTTGTTCATGTCTGTCTTCAATGTGTTCATGTCTGTCCATCACCTGAAACCTGGGCTGCTTCTATGTGTTTCTCTTTCCTCCTTCAACTTTTTCTTTAAATCTTGAATCAGTTCTTTACTTTCTCCTTGTTTGTAATGGTGTCTTTCAACACCAACATCCTGCGATTCTTCCTCGCTTCTGTCTCCTCTCTCCTGATTCCTTTACTCACTCTGAAAAAGTGAAAAGCCTTCCTTTAAAAATCTGAGTGAACATAAAGCAAAACTTTAACTTGTATGGTGTTAATAAAAGTAATTGTGGACAAACAACACACAATGGGAATGCATCAGCAGTCAAGCTATCCAAACTATCAAGCTAACATTACATCAACATTACTGTAAAGGAGGCTAAAGCAGCAACACAAGATAAACTGGACAGTTAAAATTCTAATGTCAACTTTTTGCTGAAGAGTTTTTGCTAGCTACTTACTTTATGGTCCTTTGTCTGACATTATTGACCAAAAATCTTGGTGTGAACTGTAGTGACACATTTGATGGTGAAAAAAAGGCCGTCTCCCCCCGACATTATTAATGGCGCACGTTAGTTAATGTCATATAAGATCCTGTGATATGAACTCTGATTCATTCGTCTGTCTCATAAAAGCGACTCCAGTCTGCCTGCTAGCTTCAGCACAGAGGGTTTGTTTTAAACACCCACATAGCAGGAGTGAATGGTGGATTGTTGGTTGTTAACAGTAACAGCTGTCCCTGTGTCTCATACGAGGATACAATGTTCAAACGGAAAACAAAATGAGCACTCCTAGAAGCTACAACAGAAACTGCGGTAGGGAACCAGTCTGAGCCACTGACAGCTGTAAAGTGACGGGAAGTTTGCGTAAACACTATTTAAAAATTTGAGAGGTGGGTAAACTGCGTTTATGTGCATTTAGTCTCCAATACAGCCCTGTGTATAACTGTAAAAATAATTCACTTGGTTTAACTATATCAAAAAGACTTTGACCATTCGCCTGTTGATCTCTGTTGCAGTGTTTTGGCATGAGAATTGTTTGGGCAGCGTGGCCAAGCTTTGCACAATATATAAAGCTGTTTGGCTAGTGTGTAGTGTAGCTGTGTAGACCAGGTAAATCCTCTTTCACCTGGTTAGGTTACAGCAGAGTTGATCACTGCCACAGATCATGGCTCTTTTTTGTGGCGTGCTGTTGGACTGCTAACATACCACTCAAACCTCAAGCCAATAGGACGTGTCCACTGTCAAATAGAAAATGCCCTTTAGGCTACTCTTGACACACGGAACTTGTTTCTCATTTCATTCTGGTCTTTTCACAGTCGTTTCTGATGCCTGAAACAAAACACAAACATAGGCTAGTAATTGTTGCTTGGGGCCATCAGATGGACAAGTTGAAATTATTTGATCACTTATTTAGACTCAACACTAACTGTCCAACAAGAACTGGTGGGTGAAGTGGACCTAACCTATGTGGCAAACAGTTAGCGTTAGCCTGTGTTTGCCTACCAACTTCAGGACCTGAAGCGTTTGCTAAAGTCTGTGCCTGTTCTCTGTCTGTCTCTCCTTGTGTGGTAGGACTGGACAGTTGTGCTCATCAACACACATAGATTGAAATATATTTTAAACTATTTATTATTTTGCTGGATGTTTTTTTTAATATGTAAATACTCAATGCAGTTTATGAAAGCAGTTTGTATTGGGTGTTATTGCCTTTCCACACAGCCACATGATAAAATCTTTAAGCTTAGCCTAATTAAATTGTTACACACTGTGTTTATTATATTTATTTTTAAGGCGTCAGCATCACCAATGCTACAGATTATGACATGGATGTGAATATTAATGTATATGTGGTCTGAATATGATAAATAAAACACTTGTTAAGAATCCTGCTGTCTCTGATTTTTTGTTAAGGAACTAATTGTAAAGATAATGAAGTAATGAGGGACTACCTAGTAACTGCTCAGTATTATGTACCATTTTACATGGGGGTGCACAAAAACAGTAACTAATGTTTAAGTAATCAGTAACGAATGAGTCCTTACTAGTTTTGTCCTGCTCAGCAGCTGGTTCAGAGTTAATCAGGAACAACTATTGAAGGAAGTGGTCAGTATGATTGATTCACAGATATTCATGAACTAATCATTACTACTATATAATCCTCCATTAAGAATTATTAGGGAAGTACTCAATGATTCATCAATTATCAGGTTGTTCCTGATTCGTTCCTCACTTGTTCCTCACTTGTTCCTCACTTGTTCCTCACTTGTTCCTTAGTAACTATACACAATTTTGTGTACCGTATTGTAAAGTGTTACCAGTGAAAGGAGGTTTCTAAGTATTATTTGTAGTTTTCCTGCACCTTTCTGCAACTGAAGGAAACCATGCAGCATCCATTAGTCATGTCACAAGCTGGCAGATGATAAAAAAGGAGATGTGTGGGTAGGAGAGAGGGAGAAATCAAAGATCGAGAAAAAAAAGCTCCCATGATTGTAAATTTCAGAAATGTGTAATTTGAGAAAGAGGCAAATAACTCTCATACACTCATGCTTAGAAATCTTCCCCTCATCAAATTGCATCTGGGTTTGCTAAGCTCTAAAAACAAATTGGTTTTCTGCCTTGGGAGTGATATAGTGTCACTGCTGGGGCTCATCCTGCTGGATCACATGATGAAGCTGAAATTGAAGGGTTGTTGAGGTTCATTTTGGTCAACAGGCATTCCAGCAATCATCTTTTCCCATCAGCCAATGAAATCTGGCAACACTAGGGAGACCAAATTCAAATTATCCAAGTGCAGGACATCATGTTGATTTTTCTGGACTGGGATGGTAAGAAAAACTTAACACAATAAAATAATAATTGACTGGCAAGATAGTGTCCGTCGTCATCCGGGGTAGAACAGTCTGACCTCTACAGTCCTTTGGCAATTTACCACAGGCTCTGATGAATAATTCCTTTGGGAAGATAACTTTTGGTCTCAGAGATTAAATCTAATATTTGTTGCTGCCACATTAGTTTGTTTGAAGGTAAAGTTAATCTTCATGTGCTCAAAGTTAGGAAAAGCTTGTGTTTTTGGTTAAATATTGAAGAAGTCAACACTGACTTAAAGCACAAGACAAGATACATGAAATTTTCAGTATCTAACCAAAAACACAAGCGTTCACTAACTTTAAATAACATCTTTTTGTAGCCCAAACCTACATGTGGGATGTAGGATGTGAATGTCTTTAGAAAATCCCATGGACTGCTGCCAGATGCTAACCAGGAGCTTCAACAGCTGTAAATCAGAGTTGGTGCTCTTCCCAGTGTTGATATAACATTCCAGTCATTATATAATCTTTTGGTGAATGGCAACATTGTAGATTGGTCTGCTTAATTTACTTATGTTTTCTCCTACAGGTCTCTGATGCCAGTGAAGATTTTTTACAGTTTTTCGTCGACTTATATAGGCATAATATCAACTGCGCCACTGCTCTGGGTCATATAACTATAATGACAGTGTCATCTATCATGTTTGAGTGACAGATGCCATCTAGCGGCATCTGTCACTCAATTATTATATGTAGTTTTTGGATGACTGACATTACAACCTATTGTATTGTTTTTCTTGAGAAGTCAGTCTCGCACATACTCGTGCTAGCTGCGCTCTATTCTATGCATGAGTTGCCATTGCTCTCCGACACTATGGTTGGCGCTGTGGACCAATCTACAGCAAGCACACAGGAAGGCTGTTGTAGAAGAAGATAGCTGGAAAAGCTGAATGATGATGGTTCTTAGTTAAAACTTTTACAGTGACAGAGAGCTCCTTCTTTCCCTAACCCAAACTTTTAATCTAACCTTAACCATAGTGTTGTTACACCACAAAATGCTCAATCAGGGTGCATGCTTCAAAATCAAGGAGAAACGTCCGGGGCTGAAGAATGAAGCCAACGCGGAAGTGCCAAAGACTGCAGTTCTTCGTATGGCCACTTGAGGCTGGCTTCAAAAGTGAGTCAATCCCCATGTTAAAATGCCCAACTTTACAGCAGAAATAAACATGTGTAAAGCCTGGTACAAAAAACAGTTTTGGTCTCTATAGCTAATTTCACCATTCATGACAACTGTACGGGGGATGAATTTTTATATAACTTGCTCGTTTCAATTTTATTAAGACTTGAAGTTATGCATAATTAAGGCATGACCGCTTTGAGTGACAGGTGGGTGCCATCACAGGCAAGTCGACAACGTTGGTTAGGTAACATAACCATGGCGTAACCCCAGATTCACACAGTACAGGTGTAGCCGTAGCTGTTGCTATTTCAGTGTGTTTTCAGTTCATTAAAGTTAATTGTAACATTTTGGTCACTTAAAAAAATTTTGTTCAGCGTTTGATTGTACTAAAAGACCCTCTAAGGAGTCAGATGTTCAGTTTTTTTCCAGTGAGTACATTTTGTTTGAATGGTTTTAAAGCCTGTTTTCTCTAGCAACAAATTTCATTAGCATTAGCATTATCACAGTTAACCTTAGATTGCAAATTCACCGTGCTAACCAAGCTAGCAGCTAGGTCCAGACAGACAGACAGACTAGAGTGAAATGCTCCTTAAGAGAGGTTTGCAGGTTGATGTCAGAGCAGCAACAGTTTCAGAGGAGCTCCTTTGCTATTTTTCTTTTTTTAATATGCTTTATTTACAGTTTTCAATTTTACAAACACGAAACATACTGGGGGGATGTACAAAACAATACAAAGAAAATACAACATCAAGTGCGACACAAACCGGACAAAACAAAAAGGCTGCTCTACACCCCTGTCCAACCACCTCATTTTATAGTTTGTTTGGTTGTCTGTCCGTACTCCCCTTTCTCTCCTCCCCTCCCTTCTTTGCTCTCATTGCTCTCTCCTGCTTTAGGCCGCCCCCAGACCCATAGGACGTTGCTGGTCTGTTGTAGGTCAGATACCCTCTAGAACAGTCCCCACCCCTACAGGAGGGGTCTGCTCATTTGTGTCTGAGGAGCAACTTTCTTTTTGAAGGGGGGTTTGATGGGGAATAGGCCCTAGACACCAGGCTGTCCAAACCAGCCAGGACCCCCGAGCCACCACAGCCACCTGGGCCCAGTAAGATGGGCAGAGTCATATTTGGTTTGGGGAAATGTAACCTAAGAAAAGATAGATAAATGAGTCTGCAAACCAGTAAATAAAATAAGTAAATAAATAAGTGAGAAAAAAATTATGAATGAATAAAGGAAGAAATTAATTAATAGAAAGAAAAAACAAAACAAAAACAAAACAAAAAAACCCAGGAGACATACAGTTGAGTAAATGGATTGTTAAGTGTGGTGCAGTAGTTTATAACCTGAGAGTGTAAATGTCTTTGTGTTGTTGTGCATGTTTCCTGGCAGTGAGTGAACTTTTTTTTTCCCTTCTTCCAACCACATTCTTATTAAGAAAAATTGTAATAATCAGTAAATTATAGTATTAGTAATTATTAAGAGGGATTAAGAGGTTAAAAAAAGTATATATATTTATACATGCATAAATAAACATACACACACACATACACACCTATACACCTATACATATACACATATATAGACATATAAAAAAAATCAATATCATCATAATCATTTTATAAATTTGTGATATTGTTAATAGTATTCTGCTTAATAATAACAATAATCACATACTAATCCTCATCCTACCAGTCTGTATAATAGCATTTATAATGATAATAATGATATTATCCACAACAACAGAAATAATAATAATAATGTATCAACATCAAATGACTCCTCATTCTCATTCTTATATATAATAGTATATGTAATAGTATAATAAAAATCATCATCATCAAAATTATCATGATGAACATCAAGAAAGAAAAGGAGGTGAAAAGCGAGTGAGAAAGTGAAAGAGAGAAAGAGGAAGAAAAATTGAAATTTGGATGGTGTAGATAAAAAAAATTGGGCTAAGTAATAGATATGCATAATAATGAAAATGATGGTTCGGGGGAGGGAGAGTAAGTTTAGGGGGGCAGTTTAGAGACAAAGAGAATAAGAAGAGAGGAGTGAAAAATGAAATCAAAACAAAAAGGAAGAAAAAAAAGAAAAATGAAAGAAATAACTAAAAATAGTTATGGGGGCAGGGGGTGATGCCTGTGTGTGTGAAAGTGAATGTCCAATTGCCAATATGTGGGGAACACGTTTGTGTGTGTGTGATATGTGTGTGTAAGTGACGGTGTGCATGTTTATTGTGGATGGTGTACAGGCAAAAAGAGGTGATGAATAAAAACCGGTGCAGGATTTAAGAATATAGTGTATTGATTAAAGTGGTTTGTTTTTAATGGAGGCAGATCATTTTTCCATTGATATGTATTCGATTAGCAGATTTTCTAGTGTGTAATATTGATTCTGTTCCTTGATTTCCAGTTCATGAGGATAGTTTTCTTGGCGGTGGTTAAGGCTATGGACAGTATTCTACTGGATGTGTCATTTAGGATGATGTTGGATATGTCTCCTAGTAGTCAGAGTGGGGCAGATAATGGGATGTGGCAGTCAAAGAGAAGAGAGAAGTTGTCAGTGATGTCCTGCCAGAATTGTTTTATTGGTGTACAGTCCCGTGTGGCATGTCTGTGGTGTTTTGTGTGCAGTGTGGACAAATTTCAGAATCTATAAAGCCCATTTTAAACATCCTTTCTCCTGTGTAGTGTACTCTATGAATAATCTTGTATTGTATGATTGGGTGTTTGTGTGGATTTAGAGAAAATGTTTTTGCAGATTTGGATCCAGAAGTCGGCACCGGGGATAATCTGTAGGTCTTGTTCCCATTTATTTGAAGGGATGGATATTGTTGAGTCGGACACGGATATTATCTTGTAGATTTTGGATAGTTATTTTTTTGCACTGATGTTGATCAGGTCTGAAGTTATTGGAGGAAGATCTAAGTTAAGTGATTTAGTGTTGATTTTGGTTTGAATAGAGGATTTGATATGGACTTATTCTAAAAAATGATTTTCCCCAATGCCATACTTCTGGACCAAATGGGGGCAATGAGACCAAAGATATGTTTGAGGTGCGTGATACCTTTACCAATCCATGATGAGGAGTTAAGTGTTTTTTTGTTCATTAAAAAGTCAGGGTTGTTCCAGATGGGAGTGTGTTTGGTTGGTGAGAATGTGGTGTTAGTTATTTGGTGAAATTCCCACCAGGCTGTCAGAGTTGTAGCTATGGTAGGGTTTTTGAAACAAGGATGATATGCGACGTAGCAGCTTATGAATGGTAGGTCAGAAATATGGATTTCTTGCCTGCTTGTCTGTCTATAAAACTGACCTCTAGTCATCAGTTACCTGCCCATACAGCAGCTCCTCATGTACTGAATAGCTCCACATATACAGAGGAAGTGTTTGCCAGATAGTCGATGCTGCTTTGGTGCTGTAGAGTTTAAGTCATTCCAGTTCTTGTTGAACCTGTTGCCTGTATGTGAATTATTGTATGAATATGTATGTAATAAATGCTTGTGTGAACTTCTGAAAGGTTAAAAATGCTTAGTGACAGTCATAGAAACCATGTTTGTGTGTCTGAACAGTATGTCCCTGTGTGAAAGAGAAACAAAGAACATCTGTTCATACTGAAGCATATCCTGCCATGTCTGTATGGGTATAATCATGCATAGCATAGTCACAACAACTCCTAGAGGTTGGTGTGAAAGAGATAAAGGAGTATTCACCCCAATCTTCAGGGCTCACTCCTCTACAGCAGCTCGTATGTCTGTATTGAGTGTGAGTGAGCCATGCTCTGAGCATTAAAGAAGGTGTGACAATACTGAAATTGTTTTTTTCCTCATTTAAGTCAAGTGCAAAAGGGAAATTGCCATGACAGGATCATATCCTACTATACCTACTTGCCAGCTGTAACCATGACCACTAATCACCACTGACCACTGAAGTTAATTGTCTGTTAACCCAACTTGTTTTGTTGTCTGAACTTGTGTCCAGTTCCTGTTGCCAGCTTTAATAACTGTGACAGCAGGACATTAAAGAGGAAAGCTGCCCATCCACATCCACATACTGAGGGCTTTTACTCCTGTCCTAAAGACAATTTTCCACAACTTAAACTAACTAATGAGAGCAATTACCACTCTTCCCATGACAGGTTGTACAGTAGAACACCTGTTCTCCACTTTAAGCAGGATTAAAACCAGCAAGGCCTCCATGCTGACAAATCGCTTTAATCACCTTATTTGTCTTTCATTTGGAGAATTAATCAGAGACACTGGACAGTACTGGATCACTTCAGTCAAAGCCTTGTCTGCTTCAAATGTGAAATCCTCTCTAACTGTATCTATTAATAAGTAATAAGGCTACAGTATGAATTCCTTGTGTACCAGTTTATTTTTGCTGTTAGTTTTTAGATTATTACTTCACTATTGAGCATGTTGGCTGCATAAGTTCATACTACAGACTAACTGGATGAAAATCCTGCATCCATAATTTGATCTGCTAGTTAACAGTGGCTGCAGGTGAGTGTAGGTTACCAGCTGCGTCACATACTGTCACATACCTCTTCTGTGAAATGATCTGGATCAGAACTATGACCTCAGTTCTAGTACTTGTAGTGGGTCTTAGTTTTTCAAGTTGGCCAACATGTTAAATGCACACACCCCCACCCCTTCTCTCACAACCTGATTGACACAATTTACCCCAAACCACATCTCTGAGTCACAACTCATTCACACACAAACAACAGAAATACTTTGCTACAATCAGGGGAATTCTTCTTCAGACATTCAGCAACCATTTCAACTTGTCAAAGCAGGAAAAACACAGGTGGTTACTGGGAAAAGTGATAGAATAGTCATCATTAATGTTATTATTTACACCTGTGCTCTTCCTGCTTTGACAAGTCAAAATGTCTGCTGTGAAAAGGGTCAACTGAATTGATTTAACTTTAGCAACAATTCACATGTGCAGCTTACACATAAACAATTCAAGACAGGCAGCTTCCATTAGGTTTAGACTACACCACAAGGTCCACACCCCTCAGGGTACTCTGGCTATGGTACTATTCTCTGCAATGTTCAGCTTATGATCTACTACCAAGGATTTGGTTTTATTTGTGGAAACATCATTATGCATATTCCACTGTAAGCCCTTATTCTTTAATACTTTAAATTTTGATTCTCCCTGTCTTTCCCCAACATAATTTGTAGCAATTCAAACAGCCATATTGACATAAACAGTAACTCAAAAAACCGAGTTCACCGTCTGAATGGTGAAGGGGAACATAGTAAAAGTAATAAAATAAACAAGCAATAAATTCACAGCATGTTTGTGTGATCAACTAAGCCTTAAAAAATAAGAAGAAAGAAACAAAAAGTAGAATACATTACAATAAAAATGACAGTTATTCTAATTTTTCGTTAACCAATTCAAACCCTCGGGGCTCAAGCATAGTGAATTCTCCGGCCATCTAGTGAGAGGACTTGACTATGAAGTACAACAAGGACAACCCAAAAGCAGCCAAAGCTTAGTATTCTATAAACTCTATAAAAATCTATAAACACAAACAACACTCCTTCTGGGTTGTTGATAAGAAATGCTAAGTACACTTGCATGCTGCTGTGCAAACTGGTGATTTGTCTCTAGTCTAAAAGTGAGAAGAGAACAATAAAATAAAATTTCTACTACTGTTTGTCTACTATAAAGTGTTTTTACCTTTTCTTCTCCCTGGTCTTTCTCTCATTTGGCTAAAAGTATCCAGAGCCAACATTGTATTACAGCCACACTTCTGTAATCCTTTCCTTCAAAAAGTCAAATAAAGCTTGATTCTGTTAGATGTCAAATGTAGTATTCCCTTTGTCTAAAATCCCTGCTGTCCTGCGTTGCTGAGAATTTCTCTCAACTGTTCTTTTCTTTGATATCTGTGAAATCTAATGACTGGATGTTCTACGATTTCCTCATCCTGACAAAAATCACACTGTGCTGTTGGATGGTAACCTTGAATAAGTAGTGTCTTATTAATCTAACATGCCCTGTTATTAGTCTTGAAATCATGATCTCTTCTTCTCCCCATCACTAAGTCTAGTGCCTATTTTACTTTGGATATAATATATGTGTTCCCTTGGTCTCCTTGTTCCTTGCTATAGTTAATTGATGGGTGCAATATTTGAAAAAAACTGATTCTCATCTGCTGAACTACTTACTGAACTACATACTGAACTGGACTAATTACGAAAATGATTAATGTGGATCTCTGTCCTCAACCCATTGCACAGCGTTGTGCTTTCACACCTGGTTTTTGGTTCATTTGGTCTGAACCAAGTTTTAGTTTTAGAACCTTTAGTTCTGGTCCAGTTCATGTTGACACTTTTTTTTACAAACGAACCAAGAGCTGTAAACATGACAGGTAACTCGATTAGACAGTTTTCAGCATCATTGGCAAATCCACACATGGGGAAATGGTGACTGAGAGCAGGTCATGCAGCACTTAAATGCTTCTTATGTGTAAAGTTATGTTCTCTAGTATCACAGAAAGCTTATGAAGAAATAACTGATACTTTCAGACTGCAAATGATCCCCTTGGAAGAGTTTGATTGACTTTCATACCAACCCAGTTGAATCTCACTAGTTGGGACCAAAACAACTGTACCAAGACTCTTTAGAGGAAGTGGTCTCGATCCGGTCCCAAACTTACTCTGGAGTGGTTAATTTGTGGTGGGAACGTGATCCGACCTCAATCTGACCCAACTACAAGGCACACTCTGCAGGTATGAGCTGAACAGCTCCTGTAGCCAGGTGTACTTTGCATGCTGGGATGCTAGCAACTAGCCAGAGATGTTAGATGATAGATGTTTCTGGGTTTTTGGGATCCATGTGTGAATATTTGATTATGATCTTCATGATACAAAAAATGATTTAAAACTTTATCTGAAGCTTATATGAGGCTTCAGCAGTCTGAGTTAGTCCTATCAAGTGGGTATCTGCCACATACAGTCTAATTCCCTCTTTGTGTTTCCTTGGACAGTGTTTCCCTGTTGAGCTGTGGTGGAAGTATAGTAGACAGCAGCATCCACTTTCCCTCACTGCTCACTGCCTCTCATCATGTCAAGTGAGTGTAGAAATCATACAGCTCATCCAAAACAATTAGTTCTCTAATGCGACAGGACCACCATCTACATTAATAAGGGCAGGAAAAATTGTTTTTCAAATTGCTCTTCTGCAGCTGATTCACTTCTTCCTTTGTACCTAAACTGTGTAGCTGCTCTTAAATGACACACTGTATCTGTCCAGCTCATCTGAACCTTAAGCCTCTCTGCTATCTCTGTGCTGTCAGTTATGGCAAAGGCCAGACATGATCTCAATTTTCCTGCAGACATTCTGTCACTCCCTTAACTTTCTCTTTCCAATGTCTCACTTAAGTGCTCTGCAGTATCTGGCTCACTTTTGCTCCATTTACACTTGCCATTTCAAGTGTCTCATATCCAGATAAAATCCAGCTACCACCAAATACACTGACTCCATTTACTGTCCATTTCATGCATCTTGAGCAACAAATAAGCCAAGTGTAAATAAAATATAAAATAAAAAGATAAAAGAATGAAACGCGTACATAATGTACTCCCAAGTGTAACTATGTCATTAAGGCTCTGTGGAAGTAGAAACTGCAGGGTCTGAATGGTTTGTTACACAGAACCATCTGAGAAGTCGTCCTTAAAAGGTGTGTGGAAAAGGGCAGGCACTTTCAAAAAATACTTGGCAGGTGATTGGATGAACCATCTGTCTATAACCATCTATCGCTTCTCGCTGTCATCACACCTATATCACACCCGTAGCTGCCAGTAGTTCTAGGACGCTGATTGGTTCGGCTACAAGCACATAACTTGAAGCCTGACAAGATGGATTCTTGTGTGGTCTCGTGAATCCAGCTGCCTCGCAAGGTAACCATTGTTCTTCCTGTCATGTATAAAGCAACAGAAAAAAGGCAGCTCCAGCAATTTCAAACAGCCATACAGAAGGCATGGTGTTCTTTTGCAGTTTAAATCTGATAAATGATCAGAACCACTGAATGATCTGTGTGGGCGAGGGAGCATTGATCTGTATGGGTGAGGGCACAGCGGGAGTGAGGGCCCGTCAGGACAATAAAACTTTTTATCTTGCTAGTCCATCCATGTGAGTCATCCATCTGTTGTTAGTTTCTGAATATGAATGCATTAGTATTTTGATATCTTAACTGTTGTTGTTATAACTAAACTGCTAAAGTGTACAAGTTATTCTTCCTCTGGTGTTTTATGGTAGTTATCAAACAGCAGGTGCATAACACTTTTATGACTTCTGTTATCTCATTATCTTGTTAGCTGCATCTTTTAGAGTTACATTATTTTAACAAATGCTTGTGTAACAGACTGCTGCATCTGAACCCTGCTTTAGCCTCCAGACTGTGGGGAAGCAGTCTTTACAGATACAGGGCTAACTTTGGGGTTAACCCTGTCAACATACTAA
The DNA here is from genome assembly GCA_038419695.1 of Scomberomorus guttatus. Classification (NCBI taxonomy): domain Eukaryota; kingdom Metazoa; phylum Chordata; class Actinopteri; order Scombriformes; family Scombridae; genus Scomberomorus; species Scomberomorus guttatus. Next base: position 5,528,246 of record CM076445.1, read on the forward strand.
GCTGCTGGTAAACAAAACTAGTGAACTTAACTCTGACAAACATCTATCATACCTGCCTGTCTGTCTTGAGTGCAGCCTCACCACGTCTCTTTGCCTCCGCTATTTTCCAACAGTATTTCCGTTTAGCTTCTTTTTGTCCAGTATCGTGTTGAATGAAGCCAAACTGTGCCCTTATGACCAGCAAAACATCTTTTTTTCTGTATCGGCTTGTTCTCATCTGCACCCACCCCCAGCTGCATTTCTCTAACACTTGAGTCATATGAAGGAATGAATTTATCAAACACATCAAAATGACTAAAATTAGATCAGTTAGTGAGTCATAATGTCGGTTTCGGTTACTTTTCGATTAATTACCCAGCCTTAACCTGAAGTCTGAAACACCAGAAAAAGAAGTAACAACACACTAGCTAGCAAACAATTATACATCAACTAACACAAGCATGCGGATGGTCTATGAGCAAGACAAAAGTTTTGCTCATCTTTACGGATACTCACTCATGCTGCTGTCTCACTGACACTGTGGAGGGATCAGATAAATGCTACAACAGCACATTTTGCTATCCATATGCTCACAGGTGTTGAAATTGCCGTAGCCTTTTCCTGTTCACTTGAGAATGGGTAACTTCAGTGTAATTTTAGTGTCACTATCTGTCATTACCACTGTGGCAAGACCCTGTAAGGAGCCACTTTATGCATTTACACCTTTTCAACATCTGACTAAAACTTAAACCACTTCCAGTTTCCCAAGGTTTCGTGAAGTGATTTTAGCAGCTGGATTGCAGTCCATCTTTAATGCTTCATGGTTGCATTTACACTTTTACTTTTTGATATCAGATAGACGTTCAGTCTGCCCAAGACGCATGAAGTGGTAAAGTGTAAATGGGGTATTTGACTAGTGATCGACACATCACATCACATCACATCACATTAATCTCATGTCTCCTTCCAGCTGTGGGAACAAAATCTGCCTCATACTTTCAGGGGGCCACTTGGGTCTCGAGTGTAGTGCTTGATAAAGTGAGTAATACCTGGCTTTCTTTACTCTCCCTATTCTATTCTTTACTAGTTTATTTTGAATATGTTTGCCAAGTGTCACTTGTCTCCTTTACTTGAATTCTTTTCCGCTGCTCTTTCATAACTGCCTCAAATTGAGTCATTAATTGAACTTGCCTGAGGAAATTTCCATTTCCAGGCTCCAATAACCTGCCTGCATGGCCACAAAAAGCACAATTGTACTCTGCCAATTTGTTGACAATTGCAATCAATCTTTGAAAAACCTCTTTGGTGATTTAAGTCATTAGATCTTGGTTCAGGCGTTCCATAACAATGTTTGTTTTTGGTCTCTCTAAAAGATTGTGGCAGCTACCCATGTTTGTTTTGTGTTCAGCTTTATTGCTGTCTTGAGTGTACTGATAGATGTTTCCAATTACTGAATCTATTTCTGCTTAACTGAGGGCTCTTGTCGGGCAACAATGAAAGCACATCAAGCAATCTTTTCTTTCGCTGTTTGCTGTTTCGCTGTTTCGCTGTTGACCTGCTTATTTTCTCTCCATTCTACATGTCAGTGTAGTAGCAACTCCACTTTTTTGGTGGTGGTGGGGGGGTCTGCTATTCTGTTAAGTATATCAAGTATTTATGTGATCATGGGTGGCAAAGCCCCCAGATAAGGGTAAGGAAAGGGTGGGGAAAAATGGCTTGTTACATTATAATCATCATTAACATCATCAAGTATAAACCATAATTAAACTTGTTGGGAAAAGTTTCATTTTTTAATTTTGTCTAAATAAAGCCAAAATATGTTGTTTACAATGGGATCATCTACAACTGGTTACACTGATGGTCCAGTCTCCACACAGAGATTGGAAAAACCCTGTGTATTGGTGCCACAAAGAGGCCCTAATCCATCAAGGTGTCTGTATACTAATTCAGACATACTTGTTGGATGGTGGAAAAAACCCTTAAACCCGCTCCCCCCGCACCTTTCCGATGGCAGATAAGGTAGCTAGCTAGCTCTCCTTTTTCATTCATGACACAACAATTTGTCACTTTTCATGTGAACAGCCGAGTGCAACACTATGACTGCCTTCCAGAAGAGACTGTCTGAAAATATGCGCCATTATCCCTGTATTTAAATGATATCATATCCCCTTGTGTCCCCCTGCCCTCTATGCGATGGTCTGCTTTTCACTCCGCCTTTGAGTGAAGCTGTTTGTAACAAATATAAACACATTCGTTTTCTGATAGACAACACATCATAAGAACCAGTTCTGAGTGACCATAAATTGACCCTCACAGTCCATCATTCACCCTCAATTGGAGGACTTCTGTTCTCCTTCAATCTGACAGTGCTTGAAGTTGTATGCACGACTTTAATATTTCTCTCCCTGGGACAAATTGGCAGCAAAGCTGACTAGCGGCACTGTATCCACTTCTCTTATTAAATCCATGGTAGGGCTAAAAATGCTGTAGCTATGCTGCAAATTTATCCTGGTTTTAAATTCATCATGAGGATGACTGCTTTACTAACTAGGAGTCATGACTCTAATGTATATTTATAGTAAAACAAAATCTAATCTGCCTCTGTTTACTTTCATTTATATATATTAATTAATTTTTGTGTTGAAATGTGTTTAAGATGTGTACATATATGGAGCCAAAAGTCCACAGAGCCAGTACTTCTGTGCAACATTAACTGTCCAATAGAAAGATGCACCTTAAGTTTACCTTTCGAAAAACCAATATGGCAGAAACAAATATGAAATTTCCACTCAGAGACTAAAGTGTATCTTCCAAATTATATGTTTAAAATGCAAGCAAGACATCAGTGCTACTAGACTGTTTACCAAAGACTGTTCTCTGTTCTAAAAGTATGGTCACATTACACTTTGGTTCAATGAAATTTCCCCTTATATTGAAACAGGAAATTATGTCTTGGGTCTGACATAGATATGTATACAAGAAACATCAAGCAGAGCAACAAGGTAGTACAGCAGGTCTACAATGGTGTCTTTGAAGTTATAAAAAGGCACTTGGATTGTCTTTGATCTACCGGAGGAGACAGTGGTCCACTCCAAGAGATTGGGGGTTCACTCCATAAATGCTGCTCATGAGGAGCATGGTGAGTTCTATGGGTTCATTCATGAGCTCAGACTAGATGAAGAGCACTTCAGGGAGTACTTCAGGATGGACATCGAACAGTTTGATATGCTCCTGGGAAGGATAGCACCTTGGTTGCAAAGGCAGACAACAAAATTTCAGTGGAGCTGACGTATTCCAGTATTGTTAAAGCAGTATTACCTATTTATACATTTATATACTAAGTACCATGGGTGTAGATTTGGGTATGGATGGAAGGGACATGATGATGTGGCAATCCTCAGACTACATATTGTGTACTATGAGTGGAAAAGTTAGTCTGGAGCCCTGTATCTGAGGTAGAAAAAGCCATGTACTTGAGCTGAATCACGATGAAAAAGTTATCTTATGCAGTCAATTTGAACATGGTTCTCACAGGTCCTTGAAATCCTGAAAGTTTGTAAATTTTAGGGGGAAAAAATCAAGGCACTGAAAGTTTTGTATTTTTACATTTCAGACAATGACGTGGATGGAGAGATGGTAGACTGCGAACTCAGAAAATATGATTGGGTATCTCTTTGACAAGTCTTTAAAAAAGCAGCTAAAATTCAGAGACTTCACACACTGCTACAAGGAGGTCACCCTTACTTTGGAAGCAATCAACCCAGAACACAAACATGTAAAGCTCCTGTATCCCCAGCAAACCAGAGGTAATAATGTATTAACTGTGCTATTTTTTCACCTTGTCTTTCTTGCATTGAGGTGTTATTGTCCTAATCTGCATTAAAGTGGTTGCAAAATGGCAGAGATAATGTCATTCTGTTGCTGTATTACAGTTTGGAACCTACCTACCCCTCTGCAGTCAACATATGCCGCCGCTTCAGTGACACCGTCACATCTGTTCTCACAAATATGCTTAAACTCGTCAAGGCTTTGCCACTGAAAAAACTCTACACAGAAGCAAGAGAAGATGCCTTGGCTGAGGATATTACAGGTACTGATTTGAGCACATACAAATAGTCAATTTTGCTACATCATTGTGTCATTTGTGTGCAGTCCCTTCTAAAGAGAATGGTTATAGTTGCATTGAACTATGGTAAAACTGGTATTGTACTGGCATGATACATATTATACTTATTTTGTTTTTGAGATGTCACCTTTTTAAATTTAAGTTTCAATTTAATTTTACTATTGATTCCACATTCTTCCACAGCCTGGATTTTGTGTTAACCAGTGATGGTTTAAAAAAAATAGTTCAAATTAGGCACCATTTTCTCACACATGAAATTTTTTCTCAACCCCATCCACACCATTAATACTGCTAGATGGCTGTAATACCTGTCAAGTGTATTTATCTGTTTGTGACATCTGGCAGGTGTATAATGCAACATTATCTTAACGCTGTTCCATTTATTGCTTCGTAAGTTTTAATTTGAAGTAATAGTGACTCTAATGCAGTAGCCTGTCTATGAGAATTTGCATGTTATTAGTATTAACCAAAATTCATTGAAATGCATTTCCACTTAAAATTGTACCATCTGTATGACCTAGGAATTGACTTCAGGGGTGGACTGCTCCTCTTGCCATCTATCTTAAAGGACAAGATCGAGGATTTCATTATCCTTGGAGAGGTAAATACCTCTTGTCGTGCATACCCACTAGCCATAAGTTAATGTTTCTTTGGGTCACTGTGCATGATTTATCAGATCCATCTTGTTATGTATGCTAACTTTTTTTTCTCTATGTAGAATAATCCTCTAAATCCATATCCAACTATTCAACTAAAAGCCCAAGACTGTAAAATTGCCCTGTCAAGACAGTGTCAGAGTGTCATCAAAGTCGAAGGAACTGAGGTTTATTCTTGCACTTGGATGGATGAGGCCTTTATCACAGCCTTCTGCATGTACTTTGTCTTCAACAAGACATATTCTGCATACTTTAAAAAAAACACTGACCTTTCTCCAGAGGCACATCACAAACATCATGGAGGATAGAGACAGACCCCTGCCAGGCACTGTAACTCGAGTGGTTAACCTTCTTTACTGATCATGCCTGGACTGCATCAATGTTCAAAATGCTCAAAGAGGACCTTTATGTGCCCTTGAGGATGTTTTTGTAGTGGGTCATGTACACACTGAAGCTATCCATTTATTCTTGAAAATTAAGTACATTCTGAACATTGAGACTTTTTGGGTGTTGTGTGGGAAACAGTTTTTTCCTTACTTTATGTCATTTCCATGCTTACCATGTCACAGTTGACAATGACTGGATTCTGCTCAATCCAGGAAACAAGTTAGACCATCAAGCTCTAGACACATACTTAGTTGATGATAGACTGTTTATTGACTGTTTGTTGAAGTATTCTGTCTAAATATGTTCTATCTAAATATATTTGTTACCAAGAAGTATTCTGCCTAAATATGTTGATATGACCGTTTTGTTGATGCATACTGTACATACAGTACAAATCAAAGGCAACACCTGAAAGCTGATCCGTTACTGTGAGGGGGTCAGATGGCTCCAATATCATTCAGAATAACTTTTTATTGATTTGCAGTGATCATGGATCAAGGGGTAAATTTGGACCCAGTCCATGCCAGAGAATAATAGAGCCATTGGATCCCTTTAAAGTAAGGGTTTCTTTAGAAAAGAGGGTGGGTGGGAGGGTGTTGCCACAAAGTATTCAGTCTAACTTTGGGGTGGGGGCAATGTAAGAGTCGTCTGCCAATTTAAAATATGCAGTGTATAATGTTAATAATTTAAGCAATCTTTACATCTCGTTATTTTATACATTGACATTGACATGGATACATTTTATGTGTAATTACATTTGCAATTAATTAACTTTTTATAAACACCATAAATGCTGTCATGTTAATCTGAAAAATGATCTTTTCATTGATGTCAAGAAACAGTCAAGAAGCAATTATTGTGTGGACAATTCTGGTACATTTTTGTCTCCTTAAAGTCCAGAATAGCTTGTCGCTGGGGTGGTACCCTTAGTACCATTTCAATGGGTACATTGCTGTACTATAGTTTAAAGCTACTTTTATGTCTTGTAGTATACACAATTGTACTATAACTGGTACAATTTGATAAGGTACAAAAATGGACCAGCACTGATGGGTACACTATTGTCTCTCAAAAGGGAATGTGTTTGCATACAAAGTGCAAAACACGAAAATAAATATGCAATGACAGTCACAATCATTATTTTCCTTGTATGAATGTAAGACTTATTTTAGTGAAGTCAGACTGCTGACTACATCATCAATAGTTTATAATAAAGAAAGGTTTTTAAAAGAAATTCTTACCCTACAGCATTTTAAATATATACTTTTGTGTAGGTTTTTCTTTTGTTATTTTGTAGAATGACTCAGGAAATGACCATTCCATATTCTGTTTGAAGACTCCTTGTTTGACTGCATAATTTATAACCCCTTTATTTTAGATGCAAAAACGATTAAGAATTTATTCAACAATTAAACAATACAATTTAATGGTACTCGGACATATTTGATACATCATGATTCAGTTGTTTTCATTTTTCATGAGATTTTGAATTCATTAGATGTATTGCACATTAAAACTCTGTTGTGAAAATTGAGCCAAAGCTCATGTATGACATGTATTTTCATGCATTTGGAGATACAAAACAAATAATCATCGTTTTGCTTCATGTCTAGAAGGCAGACAATGAGGGTCAGATTGACCTGGAGGCAAGGGAGAATCAGGTGCAGTTGTATGGACATTTTGGGGGATGAAGGCCAAACCAGCCTGATCCAAGACATTGATGTACAGAGACTTAGAAGGTCTTGCAGTTTCAGATAAGTTAGTATAAGCAATATTGGCTTCACTACAACCTGGAAAAAGAACTTTGCTTTCACTGTGTTAAGGCTTATGCCATCAAGAGCAGTACTGCTTTTTCTTCAAAGAGCTTTAACAACTGGAAAAAATGCAGCAGCTAGCTTTGATTGCCTTTGATCATACTTTTCCTCTTGGCTCTTCCATAGTCAGGACTATGTCAGCCCTCAGTGCCAAAATGAGTATTTAAACTTAATGGGCAATACAATGGTCAGAGGCATTACAGCAAGCATCAGGTCTCAGCCAGTTTGTCAATATTCAATAATGATTGATATCACTCAAGATATAGAAGGAAAAGGGCAATTGTAAGTGTGCCTTAGGTACATCGACCACAACCTTGTATGTGGCTTGTATGAGGCACCATGAACAAGTGGAGCAGACATTGCAGAACATTCTTTTGTGATTGAACCTATATCTGGATTGCATGGTCAAACCTATGATGGTGCAGTACGTCTGGGAAATACACAGGAGCCAAAGCTCATGTATTGAAGAGAAAGCAGCCAATGTTGAAGAGAAAGCAGCCATTGGCTATTTATGTGCACTGTGGTGCACACTGCATAAACCTCATCACACAACATGCATGCAGTGCATCTCCTTTAATTCAAGACTCTTTACAGTGAGTTCATGAGCTGGGAACTCTCAGTAACCAGTCAGGAAAATTCCAGGCAGTATTTCATGGGCAGGCAACATCATGGACGGTTCGGGAGAAGACTGTTGGAAGAAAACACAGGTGAATATGTGAAAGCCACTCTTAAAAATAAAAGGAACGAGGAACACTTTCAGAAGAACTGTTCAATCAGGCAGATATACAAGTCTTGCACAAACTAGAGAATGTTCTCTCTACTGGGGAAACAAGAAAAGTAAAATAAATTTTCCTATAAGTAAAATGCTGTTTTTGTGTTCTGTTTGCTGGGGTGCTTATATGTCTACAGTACTTGTTATGTATATGGCACTTTAATGGTAGATTTAATTTATATAGTGGAAAACACCCATCAAGTGATGCCAGAACTATTCTGTTCTGAAATGTATTTCTGGTTTGTTCCTACATGTGATTGTTAACACTTTGTGTGAACTTTGCATGAAATTCCTCTGGAGTATGTTTACACACAGTTTATGGATTTCCCTACTGTTTTATTATTATTATTATTATTATTATTATTATTTATTATCTAGTAACATTATTACAAAAACATAAAAAACAACACAAACACATTTTTATTCAAATTAATTAAATTTGAATTCATTTTAGTTTCCGATTTATATAAATAAAATAAAAAGTAAAATATCTTTTCAAATACATTAAAAAAATCCATGTGATACCAGTCATGTGTTGGTAAGTTAGCAGATATTTATGAAATAAAGCAAACATTTTACAGAATGTGTGCTTGTGAATGTAAGTACATATCATTGTAGCTTGTATTAACAAAAATGCTGCATATATAACATATATTTTAGTATTGGCTGTCAAGCTACAATAATAATGTTGGCCTAATAGATTTTTTTAAACTTTCAGATTCCTCACAACTGGTGGCTCCTATCACACAAATTCCAAAAGCATCAGGGTGGGAGCTTCAGCAGTAGTTGGAATAATATCCACAGCTACACAGGCCATCTGGGATGGTGTTGGGACAGTTTTCCATTGTCCTTTTTGCTGTGGTGGACTCCTCTGGAACAGCTCTGCGAGCAGGTACCCATGACCTTCCAGATGATAGTGTTCTACCAAATGGTGATCACCTGGGTCCACTCCCATTGCATCTGTGGAAGACAAAAGCCTTTTCCCTTCGCAGGGAACTTCTTCGTCCCTATCCAGATCGAGGAATCCATAAACCAGCACATTTTCAATTTTTGTCTGTCACATGCTCGGAGGGTTGTAGATAATGCCTTTGTCATCATGTCATTTCAGTTCCCTACCAGGTTCAACCATACTGGATTTGTCACAGGACAAAGAGTCAAGAATAAAGTACAAACAAAAACACACCACACCTCAAACTGTTTTCCCATAAAAACTGTTACATTTTGCCCCCATTTGTTATGTGAATAGAGTACTGTGTAAATAAGATGTCTGTAGATTAAATGTGCATATTTGTGAGTGTGATTATTGGTCTAACAAATAACAAACTGAAAGAAACAGAAAGACCCAATATGTTTCAGGCCTTTTCTATGGCAAAATAAATGAAAGATAGATGCTGCCAATTAGTGTTGTTGTATTCCACACATTCATTCTTCATCCACATATAATTAATCTAAACAAAGCCAGCAGCAGAAATAAAATCATGACAAGGCAACATAAACTGAAATGCAAACCAATTGAAACCATCATTCAAGTGTCTTTAAAAATGACCTAACTCAAGAATATCTATAACAAATTGACCACTCAAAAATTATTTATTTGCAAATTCTGAATTGTGCACCATTTTGCAAAATTCTGATTTGTAATTCACGCCATACTTCTGGTGACAGTCGTCTCAGTGCAGATGCCATTAATGTCATGAAAGGATCTATTTTATCTTCCTGCTCCAACACCACAGCTAATATTTCTTTTTCAAATGCGTCCTGATGTGCCATGTTTGTTTTCTGTCTCTTTGCAGCACCGGGAGCAACTTGTAGGTTTAAAGAATCAGCCAATATCAACATTTTGTTGAGCCACAGAGTTGAAAATTCACTACATGCAGTCAAGAAGTTGATGTTCACCAGGATTATCTCATTTGTAGGGAGCAGCAGCAACAGCACCACTGAACCCAACAACAACATCTCAGGGATTCTTGAGTGAGGAAGAATAGACAGAAAGCGACAGAAATACCTAGGAAAAGGCAAAAGGGTCGCACAAACATCACACACTGGTGGCAGTGGAGAATGCGATAGCAAAGAAGGCTAAGAGAAAAGCCTGCACAGAAAGAGAGACCTCCAAGAAGAAGCACAGGGGACGCAACAACACTGACATCAGCAAGCTCATAGAGGTATCAGTGGAGAATGTGATGGCAAAGGGGACTAAGAATGGCCAGCACAGAGAGAGGGACACCCAGGAAGAAACAGAAGAGTCGAAACAATGAGACTGACACAAACAGCAGTGAACCCACCAAGGTGTCAGTGGAGAATTTCAAAGACACGAGGAGAAAAAAGAAAGCCAGCGCTGAGCAACTGCCAGTAAGAGAAACTCCCAGGAGAACAAGGAGGAGGGGGTACAGTGATTGCTGCCTGAAAAGATAAGTTCATGTCAAGAAAGTGACAGAGAGATTAGTGTCCCTGCTTCTGTTTGTAGGTGTGTACTGCTCTGGTCAAGGTCACCAATTACTGCTTGCTGCTGGTGCAGGCCTTTACTCCATTTTAGTTTTCCTTAACCTCAACTCAGCAATTTGACACAGTGAACGACAATGTCTTAATCAGCTGTCAGTTGTCTTTGGATTGCTTAATCTCATATATGTTCAACAGGTCCTTTTCTGTTATGCTTGGAGATGCTCCTCTCATGCTCCTCTCTTTTGTGGGGTCCCCCAAGGGTCTATTCTGGGTCCTCTTTTTATTTATCAACATGCTGGGCATGGGCAAATCATGCGTAGACATAATACTGATTTTTTACTGCTATGCGGCACAGATGTGTCTTTTATTATGTCCTGCCTTGCTGAAATTAAAAATTGGATGTCAAAAAATGTTCTGCAGTTGAAGTACTCAAATCAGATATAATTATAATCAGCCCTTCTAAAAAAGCGGCCCATAACCAAGGTGCAATTTTTGATTCAGAGTTGTCTTTTGATGCTCAGGTGACTAAAGTGGTGTAGTCTTGCTTTGTACAACTGAGACATTTAAAAAAGTTAAGGTCATTCCTCTCATTTGCAGATCTAGAAAAGGATCTCAGGTGGGCAAACTCTGTATCCTCTCTTTTGAAACTCATTTTTATCATATGGCTTTTTCTTAACTGATGGTAATTTGTGTAATTGTTTTAATAGTAAATTATTATGTTTGTGTTGGTTTATTATTATTATTATTATTATTATTATTATTATTATTCAAACCCCAAGGGGTTAAGGCCCAAAAATTCCATTTTTGATAGGCCACACCCCTCACACTGTAAGTCCGATTGACTTGAAATTTGACACACAAGTCCAGCTCAATGTGCTCTACAAAAAAGCCTCCTGCACCATAACATCCGCAATAACGGATTTTTTGCTAAATTGCATAAACTGAAAAACAGTAAAATGAATAGAACTTTTTGTATTTTGACTTAATCAACACCAAATTTGGGTATACCACATTGCTGGACTGAGATATATATTTCTATTATAAATGAGCAAGACTGGTCGAAAAACATGGCGCCATCAACCAAAATATCTTCACAAAGGGCGGGGCTTATAGAATATATAAGCCCCCGAATATATTTATATTTTTACTGTAAAGCACTTTATAACTTTGTTTTGAAAGGTGCTAAATAAAGTAATCATTATTATTATTATTACTTTAGGTTAAGGCCATGTGTTCCGTTTAGAGTTAGGATTAGTTTAGGCAAGAGCTGGGCAATGATATTTTCAGTTATCGACTTTCAGTGGAATGTTGATTCAGTGGTATTGTTTTTCAAAACTGGTTTGAACAAATTGATGATTTCAAGCAAACTGTAATTAAAAACCTACCAGTTTTATGCATGAAGAATTTTGTCAGCTATAATGAATTTAACATCAATTTCAGAGTTAATGGTCACACAGCATAAATGTCACGGTTCAACAGATGAGGCGCATCGATGAGCCAAGGGATCACGGCAAGTTCAGATATATCTGTAATAACAGCAGGACAGAGGGGAGCAAATGCTGTAAAAGTCTTTACACAGCATAGATTACAACTATAGCGTTGGGGAGTTTTATGGATATGGACAAGTTATGGTGACATAAGTACTGGTGATGTGTCGGTTGCGAACAAGTCGGCTCTCTGAGCTGGCTCCTTTAAGTGAATGATGGGAGTCAGCTCCTGTCTGAGAGCCAATTTCTTTTTTTCTTTCTTTTTTTTGTAAATTAATACAAGACAGAATAATAGGATGATCTTTTCGCCACACTGCTTGCCCACACACACTCCATGCACTGACTGAATGTTGTGTTGATGTGTATGTGAGTGCGACCAATCGTGTGATGACAGACAGAGATCATACCATCAGGTTAAAAGCAGAGTGGGGACTGACGGTCTACAGTTCTGAGGAACTGTAGCTGCCCTGAGTTGTTTTCTCTTTGATTTACCCATTTCATTTAGCATTTTTAAAACTGGCCTGACACTGTTTTGGATAGTTCAGTATAAATATAACATTCAATACACATGTGTAATAGTGTTTGATGTTTTTACATTATTTAAGGTTTTTATACCAAACATAATGTAAAATGATGTTATTCTGGAAATTTAAGCTTTAGTATAATTACTTTGAACAATTTAAGTGACATATGTGCACACATACCAATCATAGGTCAAAACATTGCTAAATTTGGCTGAATTATAAAAGCCAGAAGTGGTACTAAATTAAGAGTAATTTGGGAGCTGAAAGAGCCGGCTCTTGTTGCTGAGCTGAGCCAAATGATCTCACTAAAAAGAGCAGGAATTCCTCACTTTTTTCATGGCAGCTGTCATTTTTTCTGTTCTCACAAAGTAATTGTTGTTTGACTTTGTTAAAATCACAGAGATTTCCACTTCTAAAAGCAACTGCTGTAGATGTTGAAAAGTAAACTCCAACAACATATATATATATATATATATATATATATATATATATATATATGTCCAATCATCATAAATCTCGCTACGTAACTTCAGTCCTGTAACTCAGTGCAAACCCTTGAATGCACTATACTGTAGTACTTTTCTCATGGTACTAGTACCATGGTATTGTTAAAACTACCATGGTACCTTAGTACGTACCCCATGGTACATGGTACAGAAACAATGGTATATGTACCTGTACCATAGTAAAAAATAATTTATCAGAAGAATATAACCACTTTATTTTTTTTTTCTAGCAGGAGAGCGCCTCACTGAGATTCAAAATCTCTTTTACAAGTGTCCTGATTTTCACATCTTGAAAAGTGCAACATAAATCAATGTGGTGCTACAGTACTGTACTGTTCAAAACACTAACATACGGATATTCTATCAGACACTGTCATTGTAAGACATGCATTAGCCCCTGCTTTCTAATTAATTTTAATCAGCACTAATCCATAATTAATAACTTGTCTTCAATTAGTCGTGTGAGCATTGTCGAACAAATCATAAGGGATCCTGTGTCAATTTGTCAATCCTGGCCTTGGTGAATTCAATAATACCAGGCTCAAATGGTTTTATTTTAAGTTGTAACAGCCAGAGTTAAGTGTATGTGGGACACCAAATTGGTCCAGTAGGTCTCACCATTTATGCTTTGGGTCACTTACTATATAGGTAGGAACTTTCACTCAGGTGACAGGTGTTGTTGAACGGAGGAGCACAAATACTTTTTTGACTGCCACGCCATGTGAACGGTCTTTGTTATATTGGTGAAACGTCTGGCTGTATGGAGATTTATGCACACACTGGTTATGGATTCTTGCCTTTAATACGTTGAAGACCATTAACAGTGAGCAATAAATATCCCATCAAAAGCAAGACTAGCAAGACACTACTAAGCCATGTTATGGTGAGAATTTGGTGTCAATTATGGTGTCAATTTTTAGCCTGTCTAGGCAGCCCTTCAGTGGCTTTAAGTTTAGGCTTGGCCACTACAGTAGTATACCAATTTGAATCCACAAGTACATCAATTATTTGGAGCTAACACAAGTATTTCAAGTAATATTGCATTTGAGTTTGTATCTAAAGTTTTTGGACTCATAGTTGCTTTCTTTTGAGGATGTACCATCATTAATAAAACACAAACGCTGCAAAATTCATATGAACAGGTTATGCGTTGCCACAATGAACCCTGCTGATGGAGAATGTTATACCTTTGTTTTAGAAAGAAAATTGGTTCCTGAGTGAATCATGTCTCCACACCAAATTAAAATCATTCCCCCCGGCACTGAGCATTCTGAGCAAACTGAGCATTGCAATAGTTTCAAATTCCATTAACCTCCCTTGCATCTCAGCTCGATTGTTGGCATAAACCATCTCATGTCTAAATATTGACTCAATATATTTCATCCAAATGATCACACATTCAAGAAAAATGTCACATTAAACTTGGCTGGTTCAGTTTTACTTTATAAGGAAATGTTCAATTATGAGGGAGCAGGAATACAGTAACTCATTTACTACATTACAAATCATTTGCATAACACACAGTCACAGTATTGAGGCTGAGATGTGCTGATTGGAGTCAGCGGTGACACTGTGCAGTTACCCTACAGCCAAAAAGCTTTGAAAGGAAAACTGTCCCCTGGCAACCCAGCTCACTGGCTGACAGATGAGGTGGCTGCAGGCCAACTGATGTGGTGTTACCCTGTTGGCACATCATTGCTGAGGTTGGAAGAAGGCAACAGCATTGCAATATGACAATGTAAAAGAAAGATAAGGATAGGATGAGAAAAGTAAAATGAGGGACAATTCATGCCAACACAGTTTATTATTATTTAGCTGAATAAAAAACAATAAGAAAAGAGAAATGTAGGCATGTAACAAATGTGAATCATTAACTAGATGTAACACCTGACTACATTATTTAATTTATGAGTTACTTGTGATTGCTGATGATAAACAATTTATCAATTTATTCTTTTATGTCTCTCTGCATTGTAGTTCTACCTTTGTTCTACCATGCATATTTATCTGCAAGAAGAGGCAGTTTTTTACATTTCAAAATGGCAATTCCAGAGAACTCTAAAGCCCAATAAGCACAGGCGGATCTACGGGTAATATTAACTTAATCAACATTTATGGGCCAAATGTTGATGGCCTAAATTTTAAAATTTGTTTTTAAATATTTAAATATTTAATGTAGAGGTAGCATCATAATGGGAGGAGATTCTAATTGCACCCTAAAACCACTTATAGACCGCAGAGATGCCTCTGCCTGTACAGACAAGGAGAGTAATTTTACAATTCATGTCAGATACAGTGCATTCAGATTCAGACCCCTTCACTTTTTTCACATTTTGTTATGCCACAACTTTATACTAAAATCGTTTAAAATTCATTTTTTCCCCTTATCAATCAATATTCCATACCCCATAATGACAAAGAGAAAACAAAATTTTAGAAATTTTTGCAAATTAATTAAAAAGGAAAATCTGAAATATCACACTGACATAAGTATTCAGACCCTTTGCTGACACTTGAAATTTAGCTCAGGTGACTTCCATTTCTCTTGATCATCTTTGAGATGTTTCTACACCTTGACTGGAGACCTGTGGTAAATTCAATTGATTGGACATGATTTGGAAAGGCACACACCTGTTTATATAAGGTCTCACAGCTGACAATGTATATCAGAGAAAAAACCAAGCCATGAGGTCAAAGGAACTGCCTGCAGAGCTCAGAGACAGGATTGTGTTGAGGCACAGATCTGGGGAAGGCTACAAAAAAAAATTCTGCATTTAATTTTCCCAAGAGCACATTGGCCTCCATAATTCTTAAATGGAAGAAGTTTGGAACAACCAGGACTCTTCCTAGAGCTGGCCACCAGAGCCCTGACTTGAACCCAATCGAACATCTCTGGAGAGACCAGAAAATGGCTGTCCACCAACAGTACCCATCGAACCTGACAGAGCTCGAGAGGATCTGCAGAGAAGAATGGCAGAAAATCCCCAAATCCAGGTGTGCAAAACTTGTCACGTCATACCCAAGAAGACTCGAGGCTGTAATCGCTGCCAAAGGTGCTTCAACTAAGTACTGAGTAAAGGGTCTGAATACTTATGTCAATGTCAGTGATATTTCAGTTTTTCCTTTTTAATTTGCAAAAATGTCTAAAATTTTGTCTTGACTTTGTCATTATGGAGAAGAGGAAAAAATGTATTTAAACGATTTCAGCATAATGCTGCAACATAACAAAATGTGAAAAAAGCAAAGGGGTCTGAATACTTTCTGAATGCACTGTATGTGCTTATTTAATGTGTGGAGGGTGTTAAATCCTAACAAGAAGGAATTTTCATGTTATTCCTCTACTCACCTCATTTATTCGCGCATAGACTATTTCCTAATCTCAAAAAGTCTAATTGCCAAATGTAAAGAATTGCTCCAGCAACAGTATAGTGACTTCGGATCATGCCCAGTTAACCCTGCACTATATTGCAGTAAAGCCATTTAAAAGGCCTGCCAAGATGGCGCTTTGATACAAAATGGTTGCACGATCCAGGCTTTTTAAGCTTTGTGGATTCCCATATAGATATGTACTTTCAAATTAATAACACAAACCTCTCCCTCTGTCAGATGGGAGGCATTCAAAGCGTATATTCGAGGTCAGATCTATACAAGCTCTAAGTTGAACCAGTTTCGTCATCAGATGTCTGATTTAGAACAAGAAATAAGACAATTAGAAAGGGACATATTCCTTAATGACACTCCTGAATTACAACACGAGCTGGCAGTACAAAGAGTTCCGCTTTGGGTTCGGGGAGAATTTTTGTAGGTGGATAAAAATATTGTATAGCACCCCATCTGCGGAAGTATTAGCATAGCATAATATCTGAATCATTTGCAGTATCAAGAGGTACATGTCAGGGGTTCTCCCTATCTATATTACTATTTGTACTCGCAATTGAGTCACTGGCTATTGTGGTCAGAACGCATTCTCAGATCAGAGGAATCACAATTGGAGGCCTTGAAATTCTCCTGGCCCTTTATGCTGATGATATCATACTAATTATGAGAAATCTGGCTGTGTCATTGCCAGGTCTCCTAAAACTGATTACAGATTTTAGTGTATTTTCAGGCTACAACCCACATACTCAGCACTGCTGCTCATCCCACAAATGCATGTTCCTTACAAATGTGGTACCATTTAAAAGGGAAATAAACAGGCTTTCCAACGATATAAGATTTATTGCCAAGAAGCATTGTTACAACAAAGAAATAATCTACCAAACACAAATTTCCTTACTTTTTGTGCTAAGTTTAGATCAAAATCCAACATTCTTTTTCTTAAAAAATCTGAGAGACTCAATCCTTTTTTTAAAAAGGATTTTTAAAACTCCCTTGAAGGTTTCAAATACTTAGGAATAATAATAACACCTGAAATAGAAGATGTGGTTCCGACAAACTACGAACCAATCATAGCCTCTGTAACAGATTTTATAAATAAATAGATGCTACTCTCCTTTTCCCCAAATGAACACATTAATAGCATCAAGATGAATATCCTACCTACCTTTCAATCCCTACTGTTGAACCCCCCACTATCATTTTTTCCCAAAATTAAGAAGATTATTACACATTTTCTCTGGAACAATAGAGATAAGATTACGCTTATCCCTTTTATACCTACCCTATGAGAAACCTTCCCAATCTTTCCTGGTACTACTGGGCAGCCCAAATTAGAGCAGCAATGTGTTGGTTTTTGGATGGAACTTCTATACCTTGGGTGGAAATAGAATGTACTACAACAATTCCATTACCACTGAGTCTGATTTGTTCTCTGACTCTCCAAAGAAGTTAAAAAAGAGAACACAACACCCTTTTGTTTGAAATACAGTTGAAGTCTGGTTCAAAGTACAAAGTCATTTAGGTACAAACTCACAGATATCCTCTTTTACCCATATATGGGGTAACAGGAGATTTATGCCAGGAAAACATGATCGTGGGTTCAAATTATGACTGATAAAGATCTCAATAAATCAGAGACTTATGCAATACACATTTCTGACTCTAAAAAATAAACACAGTATCCCCTCTACACATTTCTTTAAGTATCTGCAGCTTAGTTACATATCAAAGACATAAAATCACTCACTTCTTTGCCCATCTCTCTCCATATTGGAAGAAGTGAGAAGAAGTTGTCATGGTCAAGTGTCTATGATCTATAAGCAACTTAAAACTAAATCAGAGGAATCCTCAGAGAATAGGAGACTTGCTTGGCGTAATGACTTGAATAAAGAGATAACAAAAGATGAATGGAAGCAGATATGCCATTAAGCCCAAGTTCAAACTATTAACACGAGATTTAGACTCCTTCAGTACAAATGGACCATGCATACTTATGTAACTCCAACCCAACTACACCATTTTGATGCCAACAATCCAGACCAATGTGTGAAATGAAATGCTGAAAAGGGCACTCTGGTTCACTGTTTATGGGTTTGCCCAATTTTGGAGAGATGTACTTGACACATTATCACAAATAGTTTCAGCTAAATTACCAGATTGTCCAAAACTGTCTATTCTTGGTCTCTTCCCAGAGACCCCAAGGCTGAATAACACCAAGAAAAAAATATTTTTTCTTTTCTTCAAGCCAAACATACAATATCTGCCTTTTGGGGAAAAAAACAGTCAGTAGCTGAAAAACCTCTCTCAAAGAAAAACCTGACACCTTTTATAAAATATGGGGGAAATTCCTTCATTTTCTGGAAAATAACTAGATGTGACCTTGATGAGTCAGTATGAAAGATATGACCAGATAATGTTAAGTTTTTCTGTGTGCCAGCTTGATGACCCATTGTCATGTCAAGACTTAATGACCATTCTACAGGTAAGATGCCTCTTATATACACCGAATTAATTATGATTTGTGCTTCCTTGTTGTTGTTTTTTTCTGTCATTATATTCCACATTATTATTGTTGTTATTATTATTATTATTATTATTATTATTATTATTATTATTATTATTAATTGTTGGTTTACTAAACAATGTCTATGTTATTTCATTATTACTGCTATTTATTATATTTTAGTTTTGGGTAACTTTGTGTGAAGATAGATGACAGATGGGGAGGAAGATGGAGATGGGAAGAAACAAGGGTGTTTGTATATGTCTGGATATGCTGAAATTCAAAATGCCAATAAATATATTTGTCAAAAAAGAAATGTTCTTTGGTGTCCTTGAGGAAGTTCTTTTGCTAGAAAGAGCTCTTGTCAAGCCTCTCTACAATAATTATGCACTGAAGTGAATTAACACATACAACAAGCAAGGCAGTGCATTAGCCATATCTCATTCCACGTCTCATCATTACCTTTCAAATCAGGGCTCATGGCAGCTGTCTAATGTGTGTCTATTGTCTCAGATGATCGGTTTAGAAACTCTTTACATGTGACATGTCTAAGAGTAGATTTTTAATTGACCCCAGCCTTTTTATTGTTCTCTGATCTTTGCTTCCCATTTATAAAACAGGTGTGGAGGAGAAGATGGAAGGAATGGCTGATGAGGAGCTTTTCAACAGGAGCCTCTTTACTCCCCTGTTCAAGGAGAGGCTAATTGTCTGACCCCCGCTAATAAAGACTCCAGGAGGCATAGAGATGGGAGTGATGAAGACACAAATGGACTGAAGAGCAATGTCACCTCTGGGGTATGTGATTCATTTTTGCAAAAGGACACATTATATTGACTTAATGGAGACATAACTTGCTTGCCTCACTCGGAAGCCACCAACAGAAATTGGTGAATTTCTGGGTTAGGATAATTTTGTACTGAAGGACACATACCAGTTCTTCAAAGCTATTCTGCTCAGCAATGTTCAGCAGATATTTCCCTTAATAGCACCATAACGCCACTGGATTTTTGATTCTCAGTGTACTGTAGGTCTCTTTGCATGTATACCTATAAATAAGACTCTTGCTTCTAGTTTGACCGCACTGTCAGTCAGTATTACAAACCAATGCATATGGCAGTGAGCACAAGCCAGCAGTGACAATACAAAGGGATAGACAGATCGAACGACACAGTGGAGATATAGAAATATCGTGTGCAGTAGCTGCAGTAGAGTTTTATGGCTGGAACAACACCACCACAGCCACCAGAAGACACTGTAGTTGACCCAGAATATGTCTCACCTGGCAACTCCAGCTACCTGTAACACCTCACCTGCCTGCACCTAAACATTGTACACAGAGAAGAAAAGGGAGGAAAAAGGTTGCAAAGACAAGGGAAAAGGTCTACCAAGATCTTTATGCAACTAATGCGAAGCTCAAAGATGCCCTAAGGAAGCTGGAGAAATACAAGAAAATATGTGACTGACTTAAGAAGAAAATGGAGCTCTGCTGTTTCACAACACAATTTTTTCACAGATATAAAAGAAATATTAAAATATGCACACTGCTAAAGATTGGTGAGTGATCACCAAATTTGTGGCTGATAAAGTTTTTAAGAAATAGGCCAGCTTTGCTAAAAAGGCAAACGCGAAGAAGAAAAAATGTGAAGAATCCAATATAATATATATTTCTGAAGCGTGACAACAACAGTAGGATAAATAACAGGAAAGAAGGAGACAGTTACATAGAACAAGAAAAGAATACAAAAACGCTTCCTGGTTGAATCAATTAGAACACTACACCAGAAGTTTAGAATGGAGCATCTTGAAGTTTCATACAGCGAGTTTTGCAAAAAGCGATCTTTCTGGATTGTTAAACCAACAATCAAGGACAGAGACACATGCCTCTGTAAAATACATGCAAATCTCCAGTTTATGGCAGAAAAACTGTTTTATCACAAAGTGATAAAAAGTACCAAACTCAATGACCTAACCGAGTCTGTGGCATTCACAAATGCAACAAAAGAGTGCATGTACAGGGAGTGCCCTGACTGTAAGGATAAAGACCTTTAAAGTTCACTTCACAGTGAAAGAAAAAGTCCATGGGACTCTACAAACACTGCTGGATGATTTTTCAGACCAACTTAAAATAAAGCTAGGAAAATACATGTACAATATCAGACGTCAGTATTCTGCTCTCAAAACTCTGAAGGAAAACATAGAGGAGAGGATGGTATTGTCTTACAAATTGATTTTGCAGAAAACTATCTGTGTAAGTATGGGAATGAGACCCAAGCAGTCCATTTTGGCCATTCTCTATACAGGTGTGGTTCACACCAAAACTGGGGTGGTGTCTGTTCTATGAGCTCATCAATGCGCCATGACCTATCAGCTATCTGGGCTCATATCAACACAGTGCTCCTCTACTTCGAGGAACTTCATGAAACTTTCTGGAGGCAGGACACAGTGGAAGAATTAAAAGGTATTTAATGAATGACAGCCATCCATGGCATTGCTTCCCCTGACCTGGAACACTCTGTGGCCACCAGTCCCGCCGAAGTAATCTGCATATTGAGAACAATCAGAATGCAGGCAGAAGTAAGATAACAAGAGCTGTAAATGGTGTAAATGCAAAGGATTAGATGTAATTTTCCAGATAATGTTTCAAGATACAAACGACATGTTAATATATGGTGGAAATGGGCCCATAGTTTCAACAAGTCCTTCAAACCAAACAACAAAATACAATGCTTGTAATCCTATACAAGCAACATAAGCATTTTCTGGTCTGCTGCCCTTATCAGCAAGACAACATTGTTTGTTTGTGCCTTCAAAAAATGTTACAAATTACCATTACAAAAGATTTATATTAGCACATTCTGATCTGTCACCACTATTGTTAAGGTTTGGTTAGGGTTGGGCACAAAAATTACTGGTTTAGGGTTGGGGTGATAGCCACGCTAGCAGCTCTGTGACGCTGTATTTAGGTTAGGTTGTACTTTGAGCTGAATGCAAATGTTAGCATGCTAGCATGCTCACAATGACAACATTATGGCATTAGTACTAAATAATTCACAGCTGAGGGTGACAGGAATGTCATTAATTTTGGAGGTATTTAGTCTTAAGCTAACAAAATTTAACTGACTAACTGAACAGAAAGCTATTACAATTTATCTTGAGGTGGGCATGAATGGCATCCTTAGAGCCACACTGCTAGCATGGCTATGAAAATTAATCGGTTAGAGTTAGGGAAAGATTGTGGTGATGGAAATTAACATTAACTGTTGTTGGGAAACAACTATCGGATATGTCCTCATTTTTTGGTCAATATGTCTCTGGCCCTTTGCATCAACTTCCAACCATTAGCTTCACTCCCCCGGATTCTGACTCTCTGTCTTAAGCAGCAAGTGCCTTTCACCATGACCCCTTATGCCAGTAGCTGCCAGAAATGCCACAAAATCTTTATAGAGCTGTGTGAAGTGGAAAGAGCAGGAGAAGAAAAACACATTAAATAGAAATGTGGCATAAAGCAGAGATGGTGAGGGCTGGCAGAATCACATTAAGGGGAGAGAATCTCCGTGGAGCACTGCGCTGGGAGGATTTAAGATCTGAGTCTTGCATATCATTGAGGGGGATGCTGTGTTTGTGAGTGGGCAGGCCACATCCTATGACACATATTGTCACACAGGAAAGAGAGGGCAAGAGATACGGGGGAGGGAAGAGAGTGGGATGTGATGGAAGTGGAGGCAATGAAAGCGCAGAAAAAGCAAACATGAGGAGAAGATTAAAGTGATGGCAGCAATGACAGAGACATTAAAAGAGAGTGGAAGACCTGCGAATGTGAGATCTATATTGCATTTCTGTAAACACTACTACCTTCTTCATCTGTGTGTCTGCAGTGAGCAGCAGAGATAAGCTTGACAATTTGTCTTCTGTGAATGTCTGCAGCAAACCAAACACCATTACTGCTGGATAAACTAGGATTAATCATCACACTCTCAACCCCAAACCTAACCATCACCATTACATTGCACATCTTAAACCTATGGTAACCTGAACCTAATCCTAATTATACATTCAGTTCTTAATGAAAATCCTTACCATAAATTACTCATTAACCTTTCATTTTTCTCAAACCTAAAGCAATACAGTGTTGGTATTTGATTAGGAGCAGGTTCATTATTAGCAATAATTAATAATTATCAGAGATCATTATTATTAAAATTAATAAAATTATTAATGTGAATTAATCATACGGGGCACCACTCGGAAACCGGGACCAATAACCAAACAATAAAGTAGTCTCATAATCAAGGTCCACTGAAGAGTGCTAATATCTGAGGGATATCAGCATCCACAAGTGAACATAGAAGGTTTGAGTTCAAGCTCTGACTCTCTCAATCAGCCACTTTTCACAATATATAAACAAAATAATGACAAAAGACTTCTCTTTAAAGATATAACAGTGTTTATTAAACAATAGCAAAGTTAACAAAGTCAGCAGATGCTTTGATCAATAAAACACTCCTAAAATCTAATTCTAAGTGGGAACCAAATGGCGGATGTGACTGCGATGTCTTGGTTATAACAATAGCAAGATGGTGCCGCTTGGGGGTCGGCTTCCCTGCACTCACCCATTTCAATGTATCAAACACACGTGTCTGATGGTAGTTAACGAGGGGCAGAGCGGCGCTGTGTCCCACGCTATCTGACCATCAGATGTAAGAAAGGTGCGTGTATGTGCGTGTGTGTGTGTGGGTTAGTAGCAAGAGAGGGAAGAAAGAGGAGATAAAGCTACTTCTCAGCAGAGTCCCATGACAGTGAGGGGAGTGCTTCTTCACGCTCTGTCAACAGGTTTGACAGCAGCTGATTCTCGCGGTGTTGCGGGGAAAACAGCGGAGTCGACTCAGTTAAAGATGAGCAAGCACAGAGGCTGTCCATCTCTGTGGAGAAATCCTTTCTCCCTTCTGCAGGCAAAATTGAGAGAACCGGGTTGCAGCAGCAGTCTGGTCCAGCGATTGTCTTCGAGTGAACACGGGGTGAAGTCTTAGCTCGTCCAGCGAGGGGAGGCTCTTCAAACTCGGCAAAGGGGAGATACACGTGCACGGTGGTTACCTCTGTAGTAAGCTAGCTACTGTGGAAAGGCGAAGATCTGTGTGTGCAGCCGGTAGTGAAGGCTGAGGTGACGTCACAGCTGCGTTGCCGTGACTTCCTCTGGAGTTGGAGCATCTCAGCCAATGGGAGACGAGAGTTTGGGGTTTTCACAGCCCTCTCATTTATTCTCACTACTACTCACTCACTCATATGAATGGGGGCAGTGCATTGCAGAGAGCTCTGGCAAAACAACGCAGGGTCATCCAGCAAAAAAGTTGAACCAGGCTAAACTTTTGGTGCAACACAACATGACCAATCATATATATGCAAGCACACATTCCTGGTGGATTACTTTGTAACGTGAATGCAGGGTTTCTGCTGTTTACCTTGTGATTGTCGTGACGAAAGATAAAATAGTTGCCACTGTGATAACTTTCCAGAGTTGTAAGATCCTGCCTGTGAGTATTACTAACTTCTGTGCATCTGATAAGCCTTTAAACACATTAATCCGTAGCTCCTACTAGACTTCCTGGATTGTATTTCATTGTTTTACTGGTACCTTGGTCTGAATCCCCGCTAACACTTTAGCTTACAAAGTTTTAGCTTTCCATAGTAAGATAACCTTCATGTGGCACAAAGAGCTCTTACTTAATGGCCCATGAACCCTAAACTGCCATCATGTTCTGGGCTGATCCACAGACATATTATTCGAGATCAAGGCCGTTCATCGCATGGCCATCTCTGAGGTATGACAGTATAAAGCACAATCCATTTCAAATTCTTTACTTGCTCAAGGTATACCAGGTATCAAAAACACCACACTCCACTCTGTTAAAGCAGTGTAACCATTTCCTGGTCACACCAGCATTTTAAAATGAACTTTTTAATATCAACTTTTGTGTGAAGTTCAACTTTGGTTGAACTAAACTCTCATTAATCATAAGCCTCACGCAACTGACACTTTTCACATGATCTGATGCCACGTGTCAATTTTTCTCACACAGTGAAAAAAAAATTCATAACTGATAATGTCATGGCACAAAAAAAGGATACTGAGAGTGCAAGGACAGACAAGACAGGGCAGCACAGCACAACAGCAGCACAGCGCAACATGAGTTATGAGTTATTCAGACCATCAAGGGGAAAGCCAGAAATATACACAAATCTCTTGTAATTTATTCCCATGCATGTTGCTCAGAGTAATCTCAGTAGTCAGTGGGTCTTCTGGCAGTAGCACAGCATCTCTCCCTCTCCTCTCATGCTGTGCACAGGTAGGAACAAGAGTGAGTTACTATGGTTACAGGGACGCTCTGTGTCTCTGAGACTTTCTCACGATTCCCAATAATAGGTTTTTAGGTAACCTACTACCATTTTAGGCTGCATAATGTTTTTATAGATATAATTTCAAATATGAAATAGCCATTCTTCTAATAATCATTTCCTGTCCTGATCCACCCAATTATATACTGTTTTCGATGCACTCTTTTAATAGCACCCTCAATCTAACTAATTTAGACTAGAGCAGGTGGCTGTTTCTTGACTTAATCCAAGAGCTTTGGTAGTATAGAAATGCGAGAAATTTGTTTTAAATTACAATTTTTTTTTTTCTGGGAGAGGAACCCCAGACCCTCCCGCCAATTATGTATCTTTCCAAGTTTGCTCCCCATTTTGAAACATAACCAGACGCCCATGCTTGCACGTTGTCTTTTTTCATGTGTGTGTGGACAGTGGGGTTGGCTCACGGATTTCAATCACAGACCTCACGGATTTTAGTCATGTCAACTTGACAGGTATGCAATGGTCATTTGTCTAATTTTATGAATTTGTCAGGTGTTACTCAAGATCTGTCGGTGTGAAGTGGCTTAAGTAGAGTAAGGTTAGTAAAGTTATTGCAGCATTGCAGCACTAAACAAGGCCAGAGAGAGGTTGAGTGGGTCAATTTACCACAAATAATGCTCATTTTATTATGAACAAAAATAAGTACTACTAACATACCCACCCCCCACTCCCCCAGGTAACAATCTCTCCAAGCTGAAGTCAAAAGTTGGCAGCCCTGCATTGGCAACTATGCTAACAAGCTTGCTAACATACAGTAGTTAGCAAAGCTTGTAGTTAGCTTTACTTCTTAGAGTGTCCTGTACATGCGGGTACTCTTTAACCAGGTTCATCCACTCCCACCCTCCAGGGCTTTATTAAATGTACTTCCCTTGCTTTCTTTACGACTTTTGGAATAAAAGGACAGTTACTTTATATACAAGCGCCTGTACTTTTTACTATAATAGCTGCATACAGTATAATAGTAGCCGCATGTCACAGCACCCCCTGTCGGTGTGCTGGAGGAGAAAACAACGTCACCTTCATCATATTCACACGGTGGCCATTTTCCTCTGACATCACGCTCAGGGTGGGAAGCTGTCAAGTAAAGCCTATGTGAGAATGGTGAGATGGTCGCTTGAACTTCATTTTTTATATGTAAAACTGAAGTGATAAGCGTTACTGAACTGATCTCTGTTAGTGTCCCACTTTTTGTAAAAAAAAAAACCCTTTGGGGCTGCCATAGACTGATGTTTAAGAGTAAGAAAATAAGCTTAAAGTGTCTTCTGTCTTTTCGAAAACTAACAGATCAAACAATACATACAGAGTTCCCGACGCTAGGCTTTTTTTGACACCAAACAAACGATTGTTAAGGTTCTTCAGTAGAGCTTCATGTTCATGTTCAGGTCTAACTACGAGAAAACAGTTCCATTTATCCCCATTCCTGTCTTCTCTGCAAGGTCAGCCTGATAGTTAGGACCATTAATATTCATGAGCTAGAGGGCTATACTGGTTAAACAGCTACCCTCCAATCCCCTCATCCCCTCATCCCTCCAGCCCCCTCACACACACACAGACACACACACACATACACACACACACACACACACACACACACACACAAAGCAGAGGAAAGCAGAGACATTAAAAGGATGAACAGCAGGCTGGGACAAAGAGAAACAGAGAGTGAGCACTGAGCATAATACATGGCAAACAAACACATAATACATAATTAATATCCTGCAATCAATTATTATAAACACAACTACTGGGTGAAATTCCACATGAGGGGGTTAAAAATACATTTGATCTGTATTATTGAGGACAAAATAAAATAAGTAATGAGTGAGTAGATAGTGAAAAATCTATGGCTTAAATCCAGGGAGTATTATTATTAAATTCTTTAATTAGTATTATTTAATAATAATTAGTAGTAGTAGTATTACAGAGAAAATGTTACATTTTAATTATTTTATCTAAGAATTACCAGACAGTGAATCAGTAATGCGCTGGCTCAAACTGGAATCAGGTGGTTCATGTCCAAAAACTACATGACAGTAACATAACGGGATTTGCCAGGATAGCTAACATTAACATAACATTAAAGAAAACTAACTTTATCTCATTGATGTTGCAGTTGTTTAGGCAAACTACACCACAGGCATAGATTTGGGTAAAACTAGTAGGAACATGGACAAGCCCCAACCAATGTCAGAGTATTGCAGAATTGTCCTCTCCAACATTTTTAGATATCTCAAATGATCTTGTCAATGAATTGAAGGTTTATTCAGAGTTGCAATATCTCTCTATATAAAGCAAGGAATCTCTGTCTGTCTGCATTTATGTATATATGTTTAGACCAGCATATCTAAAGACCCGTTCATCCGATCTACTTCGTACCTGGCAGGTGGATTGCTGGGGAATCAAGGAAGTGCAATGTCGAAGTGTGAAGTTATTTGGATGAGCGGTTCTCGAGAAATATATAAAAATACCTCATAAACAACGTTGATTTGCGAGAGTTAAGCTCTATTCCCGCTCCTCACATGCGGGAACTTTGTTTATATGTTGAAGACATAGTACAGGATGTCTCAGGCACTGAACAGGCACTACAGTTCATCCAATCAACTTCAGCTCAACTCAAAATTGTAGTCTCCAGGCATTCTGCTTGTGAGGCATTTAGGGAGCATCGGCAAATTGTAGCATCTACCGATAGTCTGACTGAGAGGTGTTTGGGGGACGGGCATTGTTCTCTGTAGGTATTAAGAAATCAGCCCATTCCTAACAGGCACATTTTGAACAGGGACTGCACTAGTTTGTGTCAGTTAGCTGCATAACTGACACAGCTATAAATATGTTTTTCTAATTGACCATACATTAAATTTCATGTGTAAGGTGTTAGATGGTTTTGTGGGCTCAAACCTGTCATCCCATTAAGCAACTTTGTAATAACGGGCAAAATGCACCCCAAAAAGCAAAAGATGGACGTCTTCTTTTTTACCAAACTGTCAGTAACAGCTAATAAGAATGTCCCTATTCATGGCTAGAACATGAGATTAGTTATTACTGTATGGGTAATTATAACATGGACATTGATTATAAGGTTAATTAGGCACAGCATGTCCAACTGATTTGTTTGTTAGTGAATGCCATGCATCATTTTATCAAGAAAATTCTGGCAGCAGCTTGACAGGCAGGTGAAGCTGCAGGCTCTCGGGTGAGCCCTGATGTCACAGTGAAATTGCTAGCCATAAGTTCATGTGTTAATTGAAAGATAAATGCAAGTGAAAGATTGAAGCATAACTTTATTATCTGCAGGAAACTCTTGAGTTGTGTTTGTGTGTTGTGTGTCAAAATAAACAAACTGAAAGAAGGACAGATAGAGTTTGAAAATTGTTTACAGCAGACAGTTGGTTCACTCGCCTATTGGTTATTTTGCATTTACAGTGGGGGAAATAAATATTGAACACATCAACTTGTTTTTGATTAAACATATTTGCAGTGTAGCTATTTATATGAAATTAAGACCAGATATTAGTATTAACTAAGGAAACACAGCTAACGAAATCATAACATTCCAATCAATAAAAAAAGTTATGTTCATTAAATTGGAATGACACAGGAAAAAAGCATTGAACACATGGTAAGAAAAAGCACTGAATCACTGAAGCACTGAATTAGTGGAATCACCAGGTGATTCCACTAATTAGTCCTCTTATCTGTGCTAATTAGAATCAGTGAATGTGGCTGTTAGCACTTCTATTGTTTTAAAAAGGGTAGGACATCTTTGAATGTATCATTTGCTATCAAGATGTCACGCAAGAACCATCTCATGATGGGTAGAGGGAAAGAGCTCTGTCAAAACCTTTGCAAACAAGATTGTTGAGCAACATAGGAATGGCACAGGTTACTGACTGATTTCTCAACTCCTAAACTTTCCCATAAACACCATTGGGGCCATTAACCGCAAGTGGAAGCAACATCACCCCACCACCAACTGGCTACTCACAGGAGCTCCTCACAAGATTGCTGACCAGGCTGTAAGAAAATTAGGTAACTGTGCATATTGGTCACCTGACAATAAACATCCCTACCAAAGTTAAAACCAAACCAATGCCATTGGAATATACAGTATATGCACCCGATACCCAATAAAGATAGAGCTAGAATAATGGCTTGGTCAGAAAATGAGCAACATACTGTAACTCAAAATGTATTTTTATGAGGGCAAATACTTTATTTTTTTATTTAGAACTGGAAAGCATTGAGTGCTTATCAATTGAATGTTTCCTGAGGGGTAAAAGTCAATTACCAGTTAAAAGCTTTCCAGCATCATATTATTCACCCTACACTTCCTCCCTCGTCTCTCTTCACTGGCTGTGACATTGGAATCAAAATGCAAAGAGCTGTCTGTGTCTGTCCATCTGTCTCTTAGTCTGTCCCACAGCATATAACCATATCCTTTGCAGGCCTAAGAGCCAGGTCAAATAGAAATAGTTCATTTGACACATCTGACCACGTCAGAAGCAAAAGTATTCATAGGTGTTCCACACTCGCAAGCAGAGTGGAAAGCCGTCTGTTGTAGAGATTTGTTTGTACACAGAAAAAGTGACAGAAATAGTTGTGTAAATTTAAAATAATAATGATGAGAAAAAAGCTTAAGGGAGAATACCCTACGAATTTTATCACCTCTGGATCATTACTAAAAATTAGTAAAACGGGAAAGAATGTCAGACTGTCGGTTTCTGAAAATTACAGAAATGGTCAGATGCAGTTTATAATTCTGACATCAGAAATGTGTGTGTGAGGAGGGGTTATTCAAATCTGGTCAATCATCCAACAAGCCTTTCAGTTGAAGCATACTGGTCCCTTAAGGCTAACTGGCTGTAAATCATCGGATAAAGGAGACTATAGGCTAAAGAACTGAGCAAGTTGTGGTTTTACGTGAGGTTAAGTGTTGGACTATGATTTGGTGCACCACAGTGACTTCCTGAGTTTCTGCTGGGGGCCTGGCAACTTAATGGTAATGGCAAGACTTCAGGAAGTCAAGACAAGCAAGACCATCTCTGCATCCATCTCAACATCAGAGGGAGTACCGAGGCAAACAAACATTCATGGCCTCACAGATCTTCTCTACCAAGCATCCTGCTAGCCAATGTATAGGTGTTGAATAATAAATGATCTCTGTGCCCATATCAGTTTCCAACATGATATCAGGAAATGTAATGTCCTTTGTTTCACCGAAACTTGGCTAAATCCTGGAATACCGGACAGTGCCATTCAACCAGATGACTCTTTTTGACTCTGTATATCAATCCAACAAGACAGAGGACTCTGGCAAGAAAAAAGGAGGAGGCGTGTGCTTCATGGTGCATAGAGACTGGTGTGACAGTGGGAATATTAGAGTGCTATCCTGTTCCTCATCACCTGATCTGGAGTTATTGTCAATCAAATGCAGACCGCACTTTCTACTGAGGGAATTTACATCAGTCATTATCACAGCAGTATACTTCCCACCACAGGTGAATACAGAGACTGCCCTGTTTGCTTTTTGCAAAGACTTAAACTGCTCACAGATCAGTAATCCTGATGCTGCGCTTATTGTTGCTGGAGACTTCAATCAGGCCAACCTCAAGAAGGTTATGCCTGACTTCCATCAACATAATGACTGCCTCATAAGGGGAATAAACTCTCTGGATCACTGCCACGTGCCATTCAAAAACGGCCACAGAACAGAATCACTACATGCGTTAAGGAAGAGTGACCATGCAGCCATCTTGCTGAGGTCAAAGTATGTAAACAAACTATGACACATTCCCCCAGTGATGCAAGAGGTCAGGAAATGGTCAGGCCAATCAGTGGCCACCCTACAGTCTGCACTACATGACAGTCTGAAGCAGGTTCCAGGACACCACCATCGACATCATTGATGACAGCAATGGATTCACTGAGTCTGTGGTGGATTTAATTTGTGAAACAGAAACAACTGTACCGAAAACTACAGTTAAATCATTCAACAACCAGAAACCATGAATTACCAAGAACCATCTGGGATGCCATAAACACATGCACTGCAGCCTACAACTTATGTCTGCAGTCTGGAAACATGAACAATTATAAAGCAGCTGCCTACAATGGAAGAAGAGCAGTAAAGGAAGCAAAAAGGGACTACAGGAAGAAAATGGAACTACAATTCCAGGAGGGCAACTCCATATGCATGCGGCAAGGTCTAAGAACTATGACAGATTACATGCCCCCTTGTCAAAACAGCTGAAGCAGAGGTTAATGGATGCATAGGCTGTAAAAAATATATGGACGTAGTCACTGTGATGTCACCAATTGGTTTGTGAACTGCCATTTTGAAGCCTCAAGTTTAGCGCTTTGACTATCGCCATAGGCCTAAAACCATTAAAACAAAGTGTACTCTACGGAAAAACTGAACATCCTGAACTGAACTGGACTGAACTGAACTGAACCCAACTCCTTAGGGGGTCTTTTATCACAACCAAATGCTGAACAAGACTTTTTTGGGTGACCAAAATGTTACAATTAACTTTCATGAACTGAAAAGACATTGTGAAATAGTAGCAGTTATGCCTGTACTCTGTGAATCTGGGGTTACACCATGGTTACGTTACCTAACCAACATTGTCGCCGTGGTAGAGACTTGTCAATCACAACGTAGCCACACCTTAAAGCATACACTGCTTTATTGTCTATGTCACTCTAAACTGAGCCACAATTTACAAAATGAACATCATGATGCATTGAAGAAGACTTGATACTAGCAATTGAGACCATAAACTCATTAGGAAAGTGTTTACTGAGGTAATAAATCAAGTGAGAACTAGGGTCATTTTCTCATAGACTTTCATATAATTAGACTTCTTTTTGCAGCCAGTGTAGTCACCCCCTACTGGCCATTAGTGAAAATGCAGGTTTAAGGCACCGCATTGGCTTCACTTTTCAGACCGGGAGCTACCCGCTTGAAGGGATGGGTGGGTGCACCTTTCACACCTGTCACCTTTTCAGAGCATGACATTAGGAGGGCTTTCAAGCGTGAACACCAAGAAAGCAGCAGGACCAGACGGTATCAGTGGGTGGGTCCTCAAACTATGTGCTGACCAACTTGCAGTGTTCACAATGATATTCAACCTCTCCCTGGCTCAGTCTGTCATACCCACGTGCTTTAAGAAGTCCACGATCATTCCTGTGCCCAAGAAAACAAGACCAGCCTGCCTAAATGACTACTGCCCAGTGGCACTCACTTCTGTAGTGATGAAATGCTTTGAATGGCTGGTCAAGGATTACATCAGCTCCTCACTACCCAGCACACTAGACCGACTACAGTTTGCCTATAGTCCCAATCGATCAACCGAAGATGCCATAGCATACATCCTCCACACCATCCTATCTCACCTGGACAAGAAAGGGAACCATGTGAGAATGCTGTTCATTGACCACAGTTCAGGGTTCAATACCATAGTTCCCTCCAGGCTCATCACAAAGCTCAAGGATCTGGGATTAAACACCTCACTGTGCATGTGGATCCTTGACTTCCTGATGGGAAGACCCCAGGTGGTGAGGGTAGGTGGACACACCTCTTCTACCCTCATCCTTAACACCGTAGCAGCCCAGGGCTGCATTTTGAGCCCTCTGCTGTACTCCCTGTACACACACAACTGTGTAGCCACTTTTGACTCCCACACCATCATCAAGTTTGCTGACAACACAGCTGTGGTGAGCCTGATCACAGATAACAATGAAAAGGCATACCTGAAGGAAGTAGAGCACCTGACCCACTGGTGTCAGGGCAATAACCTACTCCTGAATGTCTGCAAGACTAAGGAGCTGATAGTTGACTTTAAGAAGAAGCAGGGAAGAAACTATGTCCCCCTTAATATCAACAGGTCCTCAGTGGAGAGGGTAGACGGCTTCAAGTACCTTGGTGTCCACATCACCAAGGGCCTGACCTGGGGGAAATTCCGGGTATCCTCTCAAATACTGAGGAATTTCTACTCCTGCACCATTGAGAGCGTCCTGACGGGGAACATCACTACCTAGTATGGAAACAGCACCGAGCACTACCGCAAGGCCCTGCAAAGAGTGGTGCATTAAGCTGAATATACAATAGGCAGTGCTCTACCCTGCCTAAAGGATTTTTACATCAGGCGCTGCAAGAATAAGGCTAGGAGAATCATTAAGGATCCCAACCACCTGGATAACAGCCTTTTCTCCCTGCTGCAGTTGGGAATGAGGTACCAGATACACCAGGCCAGCACTGAGAGGCTCAGGATGAGCTTCTACCCTCAGGCCACTAGGATCCTAAATGAGATCACTGCCTAAGACTGTTCTCCCCTCCCCTCAATCATACACATACACACATATCATTACTATTTTTTTTAATTATTACTTATTTAATGTATTTTTATTGCACAATTTGAAGAAACTGATGGGACTGAATTTCACTGTGATTGTACCTAAATGATTGCATGTGACAAATAAACTTGATTAGTGAACTTAAGAGGTTTTGGTAAGGTGGATTTTGTCTTTATTCTAAATTGAGTGTCACCTGGCTGTTGCTTCATATTTAACATACAGATATGAGAGTGTCTTAGTAAAAATGGGTTCTCTGCACATCTTCCCGTAATGTGCAGCTGAATCAGGCGCTACTCAGATCAGGGAGCGACAAAAAGCGAATGCTATGGAATGTGTCATTGGTGTCCTTGCTTTTAAGGTGGAACCTTTGTTCAAATCTTGTTGCTTGGTGACACAGATATGAAAGTACTCTCTCGTACTCAACCACTAAAAGTAGGATTTAGCACCATGGATGTATGAAGGAGAACTGGATACCAGACTCAAAGATGGCTCCACATTCATTCCTATGAAAGTTGCTTAGTGGCGCATGAAGCTAAAAAATCAGATTCCCACTGTAAAGAAATTACCCAGATGTTGCTCAAGCTTTCTGATTGTTGGGCCCATAGAGCCCAACTAGAGACTTCCGCTGGCTGAGCTGGCTAACTTCCGGCTGGCTCTCTGCCAACTAGAATAGGAATAAAATTATTTAATCGTGCAGCTGTTCTAGACTTTCCAAATGTTATTGGACCAAATGGATCAAATTCTGATAATAAAACAAATGATTTTGCTGGGGCTGTGAAGCTCTAAAAAATGTATTCACCATTTTACAGCCACTCCTTTTCCAATGATTGTGTGATGGAAAAATGCATTTTGGGCCAGTGCCCATCAGGTGACGGACCCGGAAGTTGTGTTTACACGGTTTGGCCACTATGTCAAATTGGCTTCACTGCCCGGCACTGTTTAGCAGCCAAAACAGAAGTATGGGTATAATTTCGCTTTTAAAAATTTTTTTTTAAAAAGTGGGAATAATAAAATGGTAGTGGTGGTAAAAGCAAGACTAAAACAGTGACGTCTTTGTGTGAATACAATATTCAGCAGAAGAATCAGCGGATTAAAACAAATTTTTAACCTCACTACAGGCACTGCTCTAAGAACAGCGAAATTGTCTATCAATTTCAATGAGCAGCTGGGAAAGAATGAAAATGTGTTTGAGTGTGAGTGACTGGATCAATAAACTGAAAAGAAAGAAAAACTAAAAAAATGTGTATGATTTGGTTCTTTGACATCTTCCATACATCTGTTTTTCAGCACTTAATAAATCCCCAAATCTCCCTCCTGTTCTCCCCTCCTCTCACGATGGCCCTGTTCATTTATCTGCCTGTCTGTGGTAACGATTGGCAGCTGAATGAGAGCTCTCCCGAGTGTGCGAAAGTGACCTTTTCAGTTTCGCGTTATTACCCTAAACAGCTCATCATGATCAATCTTGAGCTTCTCTCTCTGGTTTGATCGATTGCAATTAAAGACCAGGACAAAATGGCACAATAAATTGACAGCACACTGCTGCATGTTTATATATACTGCAAATCGCAAGAAAGTGTAGCCAGTGCAAAAACACAATACGCTGTGCTGCCAGAATAATTATTTATTTTTTTAATCATTAATTAACCTTAACTGATGGGTTTAAGAAACAAACAATATTGATTAAATAAGAATTAAAAATATAGAAATTATTAATCTGTCTTTAAATTATTTATAAAGACTTTTTTAAAGGAAAACACTTTTTTTAAAAGGCTTGTACATTTTACTTTTAGGTATTTCACTTCTGACCATGTTTTCCTGCAGTATTAAGTAAGCGCTTCTGTTTGCTCCACACTTTGGATTTAAAGACACACCTGTGTCAGGTACCTGTAATGATTAAGTCTCAGGTACCTAACTGGAAGGGTGATGTATTTCTGTCCTCATTGTGCCATTGCAGAGAGGCGGTTTGGGTCTCTTTGCAGTGAGGTGAACTGGGCCAACTGAGTGGGGGCCAACAGGCTGCAAGCCAACAATTATGTTGTGTATTCGGCTACTATTTAACCACTAGAGGTCACTGTGGACCACAGGATGTTGTACTGCATATTTGGAAAGAAACTGAGAGAAGAAGCAGTAAAGTACCAGAGTCAAGTTCATGCAAGTGTCGCACTCTTTTTCCTTGATGTTTTGATTACTTGGGCATATAACAAAGTACTGCAATTTTCACCACCTGTCAAGTAGCAGTGGGTGTTCGGCCTCTGTCTTCAGGGGGCAGTAATAAGCCCATTACAGCTTGGCAAACCAGAATGAGGCGTAGAAGACGCAGCACTCAGACTGAGACAAGTGACACAAAGGTGAGATTTAAGCATTATGCTGTCTCATCCATTGTTTCTATGCAATTGATGAGATGGGGCTACACTTAGCTTAGTGCACGCCAACTATTTTTTTTCTAATCCATTGAGTTTTAATGAGTTTTAATTTAATTCTAAATGGCTGCACAAAAACTGTTTGTCTTCAAGTTGAGATGTATTGTATGAACAATGAGTTTAGAGACAAGAAACATTGCAGGTCATGTGGAAAATCAATGAGCTTTGCATTTTTATAAAGAGGTGGATGCTGCTAAACTAAATCACCTGCTTTAAGGTAAGACAGTTCAGTCTGACTGTGTCTTAATGTTTGATAACAATGTGGTGGGGTTCTGGCTTTAGATGGAAAACTCAGCATTTGATTTTATTCTCTGATAATCAGTGTGTTTTTGGGTTTTTTTTAAAACAACAGGAATTTTAATTTAACTGCAGGGATTGAGGGTTGGGGATAAAAATTAAAAGTAGAAATTAGTTTAACCAAGACACACATCTGCATTGGGATCAAGAGCAACAGGTGCAGCAACGCAGCAATGCTTGTTGCTTTGTTCAGTAATGTTTAAACATTGTGACGGGTTTCTTTAAAGTGGCTGTAAGCATGATTAACCTCCTATAGAGCCCTGAGGCAAAAGTCTGTTGTTGGGCCCCTATTGACCCCCACTATACATGGCAGTACTCTAAACCTGAAATGATTAGTTGATTAATCAATTGACAGAAAATTATTTGGCTATAATTATGATATGTGATTCATCATTCATCGTTAACTTGGGCTTCAAAGAATAATTTCAGCATTTTTATATTCTGGCATTTAATACACTGAATCAATTATTACAGTAAAGGATAGAATTGCCAGACCTATTGATATTGAAAATAATTGTTGGTTGCATATGGTGACCAGACATCCTAGTTTGTCCGGGATTGTCCCGGTTTCAAGCTGGATGTCCTGAGTCCTGTCAATGTGCGTCAATCAATCAGTGTGTTGTTGTCATGGCTGTTTAGCAACTATGACACTGGCATAGCGTTGTGAAGATGTAGGTTAAAGTTATTTTTATGTTACAGCCTATAAAGCTATTTATAGGGCACAAAGAGATTTGTACCAAAAAAAAAAAAAAAAAAAAAAGCTGGCAGAGAATGTGTCACAGATATGAGAGTGTCTTAGTAATTTAGCTGGCAGCCTGAATTTGTGCACACTGCAATCCTTGGTGGATTTTGACAAAACACAATTTTTAGTCTGCTGAGGCGCTGTCCATGGTGTTGAAAGGTGCACTTTGTAGGTGTGCCAAGAGCTGAAACAATTGTCCCCCATCGTGATGAAAATGCCTGTGGTGTGTGCGTAAGCACATACATGTGCACGTGCATGAATGTGCAGTACACTTAAGGGTCCCAGTTTGGGGGTTTGAAAATACGGTCACCCTATGGTTGCAGCCTTACATTTGACAATGATGATGGAATCATTCTACCTTGCCCTCAGTTTTGTTTATGTGATTTCTATATAACACAGCTTTACAACAAATGCGTTCATTATAAACTAAAACAATTCAGGTCTTAAACTAGATGTGGAGACAGAGAGCCTCTTCATGGCGAGATGGGGGTTGGAGGACCTGTCATAGTTTATATTGTGCTTAAATGGTGCAAATGACCTTTTCACAAATTATGTAGACCCAAATGATATGAAGTAAACCTGGGGCTTTTGGGGCCCCTGGGATACTGAGACCCTTGGCTCTAGGGACCACAAATAACAACATTTAATTTATTTTTTGTTTAACTCAAGATCTGTGAAATCTTTGGAAAAATTTGAGCTTAATTGTTAATAATAATAATCAGGTTAATGGATGGATGGATAACTTTATTAATCCCAAACAGAAATTACATTGTTACAGCAGCTACTTGATATATATCACAAAATACTAAAACAATGACGTAGATAAAATAAACAAATACAATTAAAGGCTAAAATATTGTATTCATATACAATCATTAAATAGACTAACTCAAATAGGATAAATAAAAATAGAATAGAGACTAAAGATATAGCCATGGCTAGAATATATGTCCCTGGATAAAAGACAGTTAGAAAGAAAGCTACAAAGATTGATGTTGTATTTGTTTTTTAATTAAATTAAAGTCTGAAGAACATGTTGAAAATGTGGCCCTAGTGAAAATATTTTCCACCTCACCAAAAAAACCTTTAGGTTTAGTTTAAACATGTGTAGTGTCTGAAGCTCAATATGGTGTTTGCATTCCTGAGGTATGCTTAAGTTAAGAGGTCCAAAAGTTAAGGTTCAAAGGTTAAAGTCCCATAGGAGATGAGTGTCTCTCTCTCCTAAGTCTAAACAGATGAGGCCATTTGTAAATAAGGGCCATATGTTTTACCTTAGTATCAGGGTAAACAATTATCCTATATAAGTGGGGATTCAGAGCTGTTAGCCAGAGTGATTCGCATTGGCCCTGAATCCTCTCCAGGCAATCCATGGTGTCTGTGTTGATGTTGGACTTCTGTGTAATAAACCTTTTTATACAAGCAAGACGGTGTCAGCGGAGATTCCTTCATCATCTTCACATCATCACTATTTAATAAACAACACATGTAAAGCTGAAAATTATACCAAAAAGTCTGGAGAAAATGTGGGGAAAAAATTACCTTACTTCTTGGTGATATGAGTTTTTTTTGGTTTTTTTTTATTATAGTAGCGGTAATATCATGCTATCATGGTTCTGCCTTCAAATCACTAGCTTGAGGCCTTGCAGCATCTCCTAACCAATAATATGTTGGTGTGTCGCTTCAATAACTCTTATTACTCTGGGCAAGTAACTTTATACAGCACAGATGCGGCTGTCAAGACTAGAGGGACTCAAAAACTGGTATCTCATATTGACCATTAAATATTAAACACTGGGAGGATGAAAATACAGCCCCTGCACACTGGGAGACATACCGAATCTAGCACTGGTCTTAAGATGTCATGAGACGGTGGTTCAGTCTTTGATTTGTGAAATTATAACCAAGGGGATGATGGCTGGTGGGGGGCACTTGCTAAAAAAAGGTTAACAGTATACTCCAACCAAATGTAGGTATCTTCTCAGACTTGGATAAATGAAAATCCCAGTCTCACTGAGACTCTTCATTTGGTGTTTTGGCGATAAAGGAGCTTGTGAATCATGGCGAGAGCAGACACAACTCAAATGTTCCTCAAAAAGAAAAGTCAACATTGGGACCCCTGGTGGCATTCTTACAAAAAACAATTAAAACTAGCTCTTTGAAACAACATTAATGGCAGAAAGTGAGTCAAACTCACAAAAAGTTGACAAAATTAATAAAAATAGATGGAGAAAAAGGGGAGGCTGAGCAAGAAGGATAATGCAAATAATAAATGTACCGACACAGCGAAGGGGAATGATGCCAGGGAAGATGCTTGCTGGCAGTCAACAGGACTCAGTAATATTGGCAGAGTTACGCAGACTAAAACAAGAGCACACAGAAGCGGTTAATGACAACAAAAAGGCTCTGGCAAGACTAGAGACTAACATGAAGGAACTGGTGGAAAGAACCGCCTTATTGGAACAACAAACAGTAAATATGGAAGAAAGGCTGGCAGATACAGACGACAGGACAGCACGGCTGGAAAGATCAGTCGCCTTTCTACTTCACAGAGACACCATAGGATTTGTGACTGGTTTTATTTATTCATCAATGGAAATTCCAGATGCCATGGACATCTGCATTGAAAGAGCAAAGACAAAACACAGGCATTTACCATCATTATCAGCAGAAGAGGGGTCTGAAATGATACAGCCAATTTCATTACAAGAAATATCTGATACTATAAAAACTCCCCTGGTATGAATGGGTTCTGCAGAAGAGATCACACCAGTATTATCTAAAGTGTTTAATTATGCTCTATCATCAGGTAACCCACCAAAAACTTAGTCAGAAGCCATCATCATTAATCTAAACCGTCACAGGCTGGAGGGACTACATATCTCTTCTGGCCTGGGAACGTCTTAGGATCCCACAGGAGGAGCTGGAGGGCGTTGCTGGAGTGAAGGATGTCTGGGTTTCCTTACTCAGTCTGATGCCACCATGACCTGGTCCTGGATAAGACAATGGATGGATGGAGATTTTACCTCTGACTCTGATGGAGAGAATAGAAACGGTAAGAATGAATATATTACCAAGATTGTTGCTTTTGTTCCAGTCATTGCCTATTGTGATTTGTAGTTCTACTTTTAAAATAGTAGACAAAATTATATCAAAATTCCTATGGCAAAATAAAAAAGTCAGAATTAAATATAAGACACTTCTTTGCCCCAAAAGAGAAGGGAGGGTGACCTGATATCAGACAGAATTGTCAACTCAGTACACTCCATTTGCAACAGAATCAGTCAACTCGACTTAGTGGAGTGGGCGGTTTCAAAGGTCTGAAGCCAGGCAAAAGGAAGGGTTGAATTTACCTAATTTAAAAAAAATACTATTTGGCAGCACAACTTAGAGCTATAATTATGTGGATAACTAACATGACAGATGCAGTGTGGGTGGGAATGGAACAAAATTCATCTCCAAAGGTACCTTTGGAATCACTTCCATTCTTGACTGAAATGGCACAGAAGAAACTCAGGATTGCTAATGACTGGATCAGGGATCAGGGGAATGACGAAAATATGGTCAGTAGTATGAAAGAAATTAAACCTGTCAAACTCCATTTGTAGGGCCACCAAAATAGGGTTAGGGTTACAAACCCAGATTTTTTACCATCTTTTATGGACGCTGTATATAACAAATAGGAAAACAAGGGGTTAACATATACAGACCCTTTCCAAAAAATTAGAATATCATGGAAAAGTTTATTCATTTCCATAATTCCATTAAAAAAGTTAAACTTTCATAGATTATAGATTCAGGGCCCACAATTTAAACGATTTCAAGTATTTATTTGTTTATTTTTACATATTTTGGGCTTCCAGCTCAAAAAACCAATGAAAACAGGAATTCCAAAAATTAGAATACTGTGAAGAAATCACCATTTACTTCTCAGTTTTTGCAGAAAAAAAAGAAATTAGGATGACATCAAATCAATCAAAATATGGTACTTTCTAAACAATATGTCAATGTTCAATACTTGGGTTGGGAATCCCTTTGCCTTAATCACTGCCTCAATGCCACAGCGCATCGAGGCAATCAGCCTGTGGCATTGCGTGGGAGTTATGGAAGCCCAGATTTCTATGATGCTTGCTGTCAGCTCTTCTTTGTTTTTGGGTCTGGTGCCCCTCATTTTCCTCTTGATAATACCACATAGATTCTCGATGGGGTTTAGGTCTGGCGAGTTGGCTGTGATGGCATTGGCGTTAAACCAGGTTTTGGTGCTTCTGGTGGTATGGGCAGGGGCCAGGTCCTGCTGGAAGATGAAATCTGCATCTCCATACAGATCCTCAGCAGAAGGAATCATGAAGTCCTCTAAAACATTCTGGTAGACTGTTGCGGTGACCTTGGATTTAAGAAAGTAGAGTTTACCAACACCTGCACCGGACATTGCACCCCAAATCATGACTGACTGGATATTTCACACTTGACCTCAAGCAGCTTGGGTTCTGTTCCTCACCCGTCTTCCTCCAAACCTTTGGACCTTGATTCCCGAATGAAAGGCACACTTTACTTTCATCGGAAAAGAGGACCTTGGACCACTGGCCAACAGTCCAGTCTTTCTTCTCCTTGGCCCAGTTGAGACACTTCCTACGTTGGCTCAGGCTCAGAAGTGGCTTGACCCGAGGAACCCAACAGTTGTAGCCCATCTCCCGGATGCGTCTGAATGTGGTGGTTTTTGAAGCTGTGACTCCCACCTCATTTCACTCTTTCTGGATCTCTGCCAGATTCTTGAATCTTCTCTGTTTGATAATCCGCTGAAGCCCACGGTCATCTCTTATGCTGGTGCATCTTCTCCTGCCACATTTTGCCCTTCCACTAGACTTTCCATTGACATGCTTGGACACAGCACTCTGTGAACAGCCAGCCTCCTTAGCTATGAACTTTTGTGGCTTACCCATCCTATGGAGAGTGTTAATGATGGTCTTCTGGCCAGTTGTCAAGTCTGCAGTCTTCTGAAACTGAAGCAATTTAATGAGACTTGGAGAAACCTGTGTAGGTGCTTTGAGTTTAGTAGATGATTAGTGTGTGACACTAATGTTTAAAACATTCATGCCCTGCAAAATTTGGGCTGATTTCTTCACAGTATTGTAATTTTTTGAATTCCTGTTTTTGTGGGTTTTATGAGCTGGAAGTCCAAATTATGTAAAAATAAGCAAATAAAATACTTGAAATTGTTTGAATTGTGGGCCCTGAATCTATAATCTATGAAAGTTGAACCGTTTTAATGGAATTATGGAAATAAGTTGACTTTTCCATGATATTCTAATTTTTTGGAAAGGGTCTGTATGTCACACAAGTGTTAAATGGACAAACTATGAAGTCATTCAGACAACTTACACAGGAATTTAATCTACCAGCCCATGACTTTTATAAATTTCTACAAGTAAGACATTACCTTCAGAAACATAATAAGGAATGGGAGAATATTTGTAAAACACCATCCAAACTAGAGGAACTGTTAATGTCATTTACAGAGGAAGAGACAAAAAAGGGGTTATATCAAAAATGTATAAAGCACTACAACATGAATCAAATAATAACAATATGGATGTCAAAGAAAAATGGAAGCTGAAAACAAATATTATAATAACATTAAAAAAAAATCAGAGGACACATTTCAAGCTTCAAGCAGGATATAAACGAACAGCCCAACTTGGAGGGAATTTAATTGGAGGGTGAAAATGCAGTATTTTAACACTCCATCTATCACTTCAAAATACAACAATACATCTGAACTATGTTGGGGGAATGGATTGGTGGGGGACCTCACACATTTATTTTGGGATTGTCCAAAACTCCTGGATTTCTGGAAGAATGTTCAAAAGGTGATTAAACGGGTTTGGGGTATTAACTTACCTTTACATCCAGCACTTACCTCATACTGGGTATACTTGCTGATAATATGGCAGATAGAGATTTGATTTCTTTATTTTTATTATATTATATTTTATTATATTCTTTATCTTCTGTTTTTAATAGCAAACAAAATGATAACTAGCTTCCTGGTTGAAGCCGCAGCCCCCCAGCATAACGTAATGGAGAGGCAGGGTAAAAAATGTCTTTATCATGGAGAAAGTCACAGCTAGATTACAGTTGAAAACAGACAGGTTTGCTGAAAGATGGTCACCATTAATGGCAATGCC
The DNA here is from genome assembly GCA_038419695.1 of Scomberomorus guttatus. NCBI lineage: Eukaryota > Metazoa > Chordata > Actinopteri > Scombriformes > Scombridae > Scomberomorus > Scomberomorus guttatus. The sequence continues at coordinate 5,571,218 of CM076445.1, forward strand.
AGAACTTTAGTCAGCTTGTTTTTCCTATTCTTACTTCTTATTTATTTCATTGTATTTACTTAATTTTATATTCTTATTCCTAGTACAGTTGTACAGTTTGTTTTGTTTGTTTGTTTGTTTTATTTCTCAGGTATATAAGCCACAAAGTATGTTTGGCTAATACTACAGTTATTGTATTGTGTATTCATTGGTAGTATGAGTGAGTAATTGTATATATATCTCCTCCAAGTTGTATGTTCTCTGTATTATGTGTGTTGAATAAAAAAAATCAGTTCAAAAAGAAAAAAGAAAAGTCAGCATTGTTTTCTAAAACTAAAACTAGAATTCGGTTTGGCTGACCAGACTGTGCAGAGTGCCAGTTTGCCAGTACCAATATTTCAGGCAAAATTCTTAAGAGCTTAATCTTGCTGGATTTATCCATATCTTCAAAAATCATTTTTATTTTTATTTTTTATTGTATTTCGTAAATAATTTTTTTAAAAACATAGACTATACAAATGGAGCTATATTGAAATGGTTGAATAAAGTGAAGTATTTAAATGTAAAAATAAATTGTACATTTGACATATGATTGATTTTTTTTATTGGCCTTACATGCACCTGATCTTGAAGGTTTTGAATTTGTCCACTTATGCTGTGGGAACACAAACATTATAAAGGACTTTCTTGAAGTAATGTGTGAAGTATGGCATGGATAGACTTGAAAAAATGTGAACCTATCCTTTAACCCTTGACTCTGGTAGCACTGTCACAAAAATAAATGGATGTGTCCTGCATTGTTAGCAGGAGCTGTGCATTCACTATTTACCCAAAATAATACAAAGCATTCATGCACACATTCAATTTGTGATACAGAGAGACTTTCACTGCAAAGAGAGGGTTTACACTAGAAATGGCTTTGCTAGATTACACAATCTGTGCAGCATTACTGAAAAGAGGGAAGTATTTTCAGGAATGCAACAGCGTTTATTATTTGCTCAAACTCATCTATGTGTGACCTCTTGCACTCGTGAGAATAAGTAATCTCTAGTAGCAAAGCAAAGTAGCACAACCTTGTTATACCGGACATACTGTACAATGCATGTGACCTCAACAAAAGACCACAGTTTGTCTTTCACTGTTGGGCTTCCTTTACAAACTGAAATTATATTGTTGTTTTTGTTTTTTTTTGTTTAGTTTTGTTTTTTGCTACAGCTCTGTAAATCATTTGACAATTAAATTAAATCAATCTATTAAATACTGTCCCATTAACCCGTCTACATAGATGAAGACATTATTTTGATACAGCAAATCAAATCTTGCACAAAGTAGTAATGTGGTGTTCTATCACAGGCAGAGCAGATGGTCACACTGAGCCTGATAGCATCCTGCTACACAAGAGCCACAGACCCTGAACAACAACCCACATTAGCTTTCCTGCTAAAGTCTCCTTCTTATCTAACTTACAAACATGAACACACATCTTGTCCTGCACCTTAGCTTGTTGAACAAGCTGCCAAACAAACATCCACCACTGCACTGGAAAAGTGCGCTGCTAATATCAGTAAGTATTCATGAGACAGCATTGCTTTTGTGTGCTAATATTACTAGAGCTTCACAGAAGACATGTATATAGTCTAAAACTGTGACTACATTTATAATGGAACATTCCAGTTTATCATCTGCACCTCAACAAATGAAATATGGGCCATTTGTCAGAATTTTACAATTATCTATTCATAACAGAGAGGTGATACTTTTTTTCCCGTCGAGCCAAGTGAAGCCATTGCAAACCCATGCATTGCATTGTGTATGCCACATTGCTAATGGTGTTTTATGAATACATGAAATAGAAAAACTGTTACTGCAGAGAATTATCACAAAACTCAGCATTTCAATACATCCCCCACCTACAGAAAGAGATAATAGTGTGTCATGCGCTTTACATCAGATTCCCTCTGCAGCTATATTACACCGAAACAGATTTCTTCCTGTGGGATTTGATTCTCTGCCTGTGCATTGTAAATAATTAATTTCTCCAATAAGAGAGAGAGAGTCATTAATATATGTGACACACAGAGCAGCTGTGATTTATTACAGCTGCCTGTTAATTGCACATGATAAAAGGTTGTTTACACCTTTAGCCTGTTTCCTTTTGGCCCCAAAGCCATATTTTCAGGGATGATATTTTTCATCTGCCACTGACTGCTCCTAAATTCGAATTATACGGTCAACTCATTGTGCTCGGAAAGGATACAAGATACTAGTCTTTGACCTTGGTGTGAGAGACCAATACTCAGGTATGCTTCACCCAATTGTTCACCCCAGTCACAGGCAGTAATTACATAGGTATTTGTTGGCAGGGTCAGCCGAGGATACCAAAAGAAAAATGAGTCACTTGTGCCATCTGCTTAAGTTAAAGAGTTGGGAGTGTGTCTGTGTGCCACGTTTGTAATCAGCACAACAGCAAAATTTGTTGCCTTAGGAATAACACTCACATCCCAGGAGAGGCTCAGAGACGGGTGAAGAGCAGAGAAAAGTTATGCCCGAAAGGCCTCCATGCACCCAATCAATTAATTACTCCCACTTGTTTTGAAATTAGCATAACAAATATAGCTTGTGGTTGGCACTGAGAAACCTACTCATGCATTCTGGCTGAGGGAGAGCAAAAATGTGTTCAGAATATATATGTGGGATACAAAATGCACTGAAAAGGAAAATTAATGACATAGGCTTCTAGTTCCCCCGATGTCTTTTGATTACATAAAGGGAATGGATATGAACATGCAGCTCCCTGTACACTCATCCTAATATTTACCATACAGACGAATGCATATAAATCCATATGGTAATGTGATTTGGCACCTTATCTACAAACCACAATTGTGCTCTGACACAAAACCACAAAAGAACAATACAATTTCAACATGAAAAGAAGAATGAGGCACTGAAATATGCGCATACAAACACCTATAGTAGCTACAGTTGCCACCTTATTAACCAGCTCCTCCAAACACTGAATCATGTGGCTGCAGCTAGGGGTGTAAAGAAAAACTGATACGTATCAGAAAACCCAAACAAGAGTCAGAAACACAGCAAGCAGTATCCTAACACAACCACAGATGCAACCCAAATTTCATGAGAAATCCAGAAAATCCAGAAAAGTTACCAGGAAGAGCAGTCAACCCACAGCAAATAACATTAGCTTTAACAGTTACTACATTCAGTGGACACTGCTCCCTAATTCCTCCCTGCTGACGACTGTTACAGAAGCCATACGCTATTTTATTTACAAGGACATGCTCAAAAATGCTCAGAATGGCAAATTTAGACGAATGACACTGACCTGGAAACCAAAGTAAATAATCTCCAGTCAGCTGCATTGGGGACTGGCTAAACTATCACAGTATCACTGCCCATATACTTAACCAATGATTTTTTTGTTGTTAGGTTTTTAGGTCCCTAGCGAATTAATGAGTTTTGTCTGAATTTCTGCTCTTATGGCTCATAAAATTTAAATACGCACAGAAATCTTTTTTTTAATCTTAAACCTGCAATAACTGATTTTGTTGCCACTTGGGGGCAGCAGAAACCAGTTTTGAACACAAAATTGACATATCACCTTTTAAATTGATTTATTGAACTTAGCAAACAGCTCTTTAGCTGCTAAATGCTCCACTATGTTCACCAGCTAGTCTACAGCTAACTGTATCTGTTTGCCGTTTGATGCTGAGCAGGTAGTATACAGTGGTTTTTAGAGCTTTTTCTCTGAGAACAGCTGCCTGCTGCAACCAAAAACAACAGGTGGCATCATGGCGGAGATTTTGAGACAGACCGTTGTAATTTTTGCTCTAAGACTGTTAATATGTCACTTTATTAAGATTTAAAGGTACCATATTTCACACTTTTCTGGTGTTTTATTTGAAGTCCTGTAGGAGGGGCAGGCTGTCCCTCCAAGGCAAACGCTGAACATATAGTTGTGACATGACAACCTTACGGAAGTCCTCGTTTAAAGGCGCAGTTTTTGAATACGGGCATTTCTCCGTGGACTGAGCCATTTGATACTTTCACAATATTTATATAGCACTTTGCTTTATAATCAAAAAGACATGGAAATCTCCTTTTCTACAACATGGGACCTTTAATATTTTTTCAGGTGAGAAAGTAACCATGTAGATTCCCAATATGTGGTCAGTTTATCCAAATAACGTCTGTAAATCTGCTACGACGTTTTTGGAAATGTGAGGAGTTACTGGCCGGTGGAGACCAGCCAGTCATCTTGCAGCAGCAGCCAGAGTCCTGTGTCATCATCCCGGGGAGAACATGATCTGATGAACTGATCTTTGCAGCTCTTTGGTGATTTTCTGCTGGCTCTAATGTCTCTGTAGCATTTTGATATATGATATAATTCCTTATGGAAGATAAATGTTGGTCTCACAGATGAAATCTAACAATTGTAGCTGCCACATTAGTTTGTCTGAATGTAAAGTGAAGCTTCATGTTTTTACTGGACAGAACAACAGCGCTGCCTCTGGGACTCTATATGTACAGATATCACCACATTTCAATACATAGAAATGAACAGATTAGTCTATATAAATTTTTGTTTTATTTTATTAAGCTACATAACAGTTTGGATTTTTATTATAGCTACATTACAGGCTGAATAACATAATTTACTGCATCTCTCTGTCAATGAGGTTATTTTTTGTGAGGAAAAAAGTGTTAGTGGAGCTTTGAGTTGAGATCATTTTGTCACAGTCTAGTCAGGTAGGTGTGTTGAGGACTTGGCAAGTTCTAGGAAGGACGTTTAATAGAAAATAGAAAATTACAACAGTCTGGCTCAAAATCTCCACAATGATGCCATCGCCCTTGGATATCTTTTTTGGACCACAAGGCATACTAGGTTATGTAAGAATTGCAAGGGCTCTCCTCTCTATGCCAAAATGCTGACAGAAAGTTGAAACTGGAAAACAGTTTGAAAAACACATCATAATGCAAAAAAATATCAAAATAAGAATAAGATTGCAAGATGGTAATTTTTTTAATGTTCGTGTTTTATTTTTCAGTGGAACGTTTTTCAATGCCAATACTTATTTCAGTGCCAGTACAACTTTTTCCAGTACAAGTGTTTCAATGCCAATGTTTCCTTTTTCAGTTCAGGTTTTGTCTTCAATGCCAAGTTTTATTTTCGATGTCAAAATTTAACTGTCACTGTTCTGGCCTCATACAAATCCTACTGAATCTAAACTGAGTCAATATTAAACTGCAGCCAGGTTGAATTGTATCACATCGTTACAAATGTATTTATGGTTTTATGAACTATATAATGGACTATATAGGACTACGAATAGGGATAGATAAACGTCCCTCATATAAATGTCCAATACAGATCAAGTATAAGTGATGGTGTCCAATGTAAACAGTTTCCTCCTCTCCTAAACAGCTGACTTCATGAGATTGTTGCCTGCTACACTGTTTGAAGCTTACAGTGAACAAAAAAACATGCAGTTCTGTGGGTGAAGACAGATTGTAATCAGGGCCGACTAAAGGCATAGGCCATATAGGCAGTCAGCTAGGGCACCACCCTGTCTGGTGGGCACTGGTCACCGTCATAGAAAAATAAATAAATAAAAACTCGCCGGTGGACGCCCTTCCTCATTTTCTGCCTTGAGGTAAAAACGGAACAAATACATAAAGAAAGACAGAAATACATTTTGCACCCCTGTTCCTCACAATGTTTCATCTGCCCTGCACCTGTACTACCCGGATAATGCATCACAGACAGACAAAGTGCGTGAGATGTCAAGAGGCAGATATTCACATTTTATTTTATAATGAAAAGGTCCAAACCTTCAGGTGCACAAGGAAGAAAACGGAGAAAAGAGGAGGAAAAGAAATCCCAATATAGAGGTATGTTGTCCTATGTTAACGTTAAAATGCTGTTTTGTGTGTAACATTAGATGTTTCATTTGTAGTGGCTAGCTAGCTAAGTAGCAATAAAGCTAATGCTAGATGATGATGCTACGATAGCTGCTGCTGACTCAGATAACGTTACAAAATGGAGGATATGAAACTGAATGGCAAGCCAGTAGCTAGTTGTCTGGATAACTGCTCCTTCCTACAACGTGAGGCATTGTGCTGAAATTTCACTGACTAATATCAGTGATAATGGCTAACGCACTGGTTTACGCCAGTTATGTGTAAGCTGGCATGAGCCACTTAGCATCATAGCACATTGTAGTAAGCTAGATTGATGTTTAAATATCATATCAATAAATTAGGTCTTATACTGGATTACTGTGTTGTAAAATGGCAGCAGTTAATGAAAAAATGATCCTGTGTGGCAGAAAAACTGCTGTTTTACCATCAGTGAGTTCTATGACATATTATGATTGACAGCTACCCTAGTAAGGGTAGGGTTAGGGATGTGTGTAAATAGTTAGTTGTTACTCAGAGTTATGTTGTAACGTATCTCCGTGGTGCAAGTTTTTATTTTAGTAATGCATAAATCACAACTTAGTAATAATTTACGTTATAACTAAGTTTGGACTTGCACGCAGCTGGTGCAACAGGCTGCAGCAGTTGTTATTATTATTATTACTGAATGTTACAATTACCTTGTTACCTATTAAATATAGGTCTTAGACAAATTAAATAAGGTTTATTTATACAGTGCTACTTTATATGCAGTAGAAGGACACAGAGGACTCAGTGCAGTGGTGTAACAGTATGGATGTACTGTATGTTTGAATACAGCTGCAGGTCAACATCTAACACCATATGAAGCACTCCAGCTACCTCCAGTGAAACACAGCCTGCAGCAGGTGCGTTCTGTTCATTGTATGTTACAGCTGCAGTTATATAACTAATGTCAATATGACCAAATCCAGACATATTCTATCACAATCAGTTATGAACATACATAACTAATCCTGTACATCTGGAATGTTTTGTCCATTTGTCCACGAATGGATGCCAAGGTATTTTTTTTTATTATGTCAGTACTTTGGGCAAACCTTTAACCATTTTCTAACCCTTCACAATGACAGAAAGCCATGGGAGCTGCAGCTTGCACACATATATTTCATTTCTTTCATTTTCATTCAATCATTCTCTTTTTTTTCATTTTTTCATTCATTTTTAGGACAGTATCGCCACCTACTGGACCTTGTTTCTTACATACTTGCATTGTCATGGTAACACTAACACAATAAAATATATTGAATCATAAATATAATTTCTATATTAAGAAAGGGAACATCGGTAACTTAAATACTAATCACTATTAGATTGCAACCATCTGTATTTATTCAAGTTGTCTACAGGACACATTAAAGCAAGAATAATTTATTCCCATCAAAAATAATTTAAACTAGATTCTTGACCTTTTTTCACACATGTAATTGAACAGTACTGGTTAACTGTCAACTCTATAATTTATGCTTCAGATGTGTTTATTACCTGATGTGCTGTAATTTATGAATCACTGTGTGTCCTTACTAAAGGAATAATAACTATATTTGCATGTATGTTTAGATTTGCCTGCAGGTGAAGGACCAACAAGCACAACATACACTGCTACTACTCTACAGCCTGCAGACACCCCAGTGGAACATATCCTGAAGTATGTGAGTCCATCAAGGCAGCACCTATAGATCCTGCTGACTGGCAGCCCTGTCTGATATGGTGAGGACGGAGTTAGTCAGCAGAAGGTCATATCAGGTAAAATAAGACTCTACATTTCCATAATGAGAGGATGGGAGAAGTTCCCATCATCACCACTTTTACAGAAAATTAGTGAATGGAGAGAAAATCCAGGAAGCCAGGTGGTATATTCCAAGAAAAAAAAGTCTTTACTGCTTCTGCTGCAAGCTGTTCTCACAAGAAAACTACAACCTAATCAGTAATGGACTTAATGACTGGAGAAACTGCAGTGAAATACTCAAAACCCCTGAGAACAGTCCAGAACTTTCTGTACACATGACATCATGGAAGGAGTAATCTATTGAGTGTAATCTATGAATAACCAAGTGCCAGTCAGAGTCTTATATGTTACTAACAGGTAGTTGGTAATATTTAACAATTTATTCATTCTTTGATACATGATTCGTTTGATTGAGAAGTGATTTTTTGTCTTGAAACCATTGTGGTGTCTGATGTTTGTTGTCCACATTTTTACTGTAGAATGAGCAGGTGGTGATGAGGCAGTACTGGTGGGGTAATGTGGTTTGGGGGGGGTACGAAATCCTAAACAGGAAGAGCACAGCTACATAAATAACAGCTCAGCATAATAGCAGTGTACAGAGTTGCATGTCTGAACACACAGCTGCCGAACCGGCAGTTGTGTGTTGTGAGGTTCTGTGACCAGGGAACGAGAGGATGAAGGTATACTGGCCACATGATCACCAAGACAGGATAACTGAAAGATAGAAAGATTGTGATTGTGATTTGGAACATTCACAATCTTTCTATCTTTCAGTTATCCTGTCTTGGTGCCCAAAGTGTTTCTAGACACTCATTAGACCCCTTGATACCAACTGAGCATCATTTAATACCAAAGCACTGTTGGTCTCTTGTTCCATCTCTTCATAGCCACATGACAGCTGTCACAGCAGCCAAAACAAACCAAACTAAACAGGCGAATGCACTTGTTGAACCGAACCAAACAGGTGAGGTGTGAAAGCACCCTGTCTATCCAAAACTGTTTAACTTGTGTGGTTAGGTGTGGTCAGAAGTGTGCTCTGTTATACCTGTCACAACACCCAACAGTGATGTCATGGTGACACCCTAGAGTACACTTCCACATTACTGCAGCAAGGTGAGAAGGCCAGGGTATGATTAGTATGTACAAAGTGTGGTCAGACCATGGCTACAGCAAAGTGTTAATAGTTGTTCCAAATGACCACACTCAAGGCAGGGTGAAAAGCTGGCCATCATAGAGAGGGATGAGACACAATGAACCATTCATATGGGGATGATGGTGCACACTTTCCAGCATTCATGGTGTTGTACTTGCTGTACACACAAAAATATGTTCACATCCTGCCAAGTGTCTTACCTCTACACACACTGGCCAATCACTGTTTGCCAGTTTCAGAAAATTGCAACAATTGTCAGATGCAGCCCTCCAATTCCAGATGCTGTTCAACGTTCCAACAAGCGCTTTGGATGATGCATTCTGATGCCTTTAAACTACTGGATGTTGAGTGTTTAAGTGGTGTGTAGTTGCTCTTCTGACTCTAGCTTTCACTTGAGTGTGTTTACGTCCACAACAGGTGCACACTGCAGGAATTGGAGCCCTTTTTATACATAGTTTCCCAGTTTTATAGAACAGAAAATAATCAAAAGTTCTAAATAAAGTTATCATATTTCGTATTTGTTTTCAAATCCTTTGCAATGTACTGTATGTCTGAAGTCACCAACACACAGACATCAGCAGATAGCTGAGACATAGATAGACATCAGCGGACTGGTCTGATGAGGTAAGATCATTCAGTCTAGATCATTCCACTGCAGCGTTATATTGTATATTAACATACTCTATTTGTACAATATGATAGTCCTTGTATGATGAATACAAATTACAACGATCCTAAAACTCCTAAACCCACTGAACAATGACTTAAAGAAGTCTAGTATATTTTCCATGTTTAGAACTGTTTGCAGTCAGTCCACTTACTAATTGTACCTTAACTATGCCGTGAATGATCCAAAGACATCTCTGCTAAGATAGCCTGAGACAGCCATTGTCGCCACTCACCACCTCTTTGCAAATGTATTTCTCGTCTCGTTTGGTATGGTTATCCTGGTTATCCTAGTTTTGTTTGTTTAGTGGTTTGCCCTGATACATTGTCCCAAATCGGTCTCACCAAATTTGTTTCTAAGAAGAGCATGAAGTAATAAATAGGCCACGCAGACTGGCTACAACACCTAGTTTAAACAGTTGTTTGTGAGGTTCTGGAGTTTTTAGAGTGGGAAAGTCGTGTCTTGATCTAAACCTTCCCCATAATTTGCATGTGACTGATTCTCTGTGGATGTTTCCCAAGCACTTTTTGAATCAAGGAGAAAAATGTCTGATTTAACTTGCATGAGATTTAACCAGCCTGACACGCATGTTGTGCACAGGGACACACTTCACACAGAAGATATTATTATAACAGACTATTTAGTAGTTGAAGGATGAGGTTTTGACTGCATGTACTCAACAATCACAGACTAGCGTTCATTTAGCCCTCAGAAAAATACTCCAGAGTTTCTATGGATTGCCTTTTCTGGTGGGAGGTCACAAAGGCAAACATCTCATCACACAAACTATATACACAGACGTATACAGATCCAGACTAGCAAGCACATGTTAAAACAATCTCTTCACACAGTCTCCCCCCGGACTATTCCCTCTTCTCTTCTCCCGACACCCTGACCTAAGAAATGCAGCCTGTTCTCTCTCACCTCTCCCCGGCTCACACAGAGGTGATAGATTAGAATGACTGCTGCCACAATGCCTGCAATCTTACTGTTCAAACACTCACACATACACTGGGAGCCAGCGTGTGTTCTTAACAAAGGAAAACAGAGGTGAAAATTGAAAATATGGAAATCTGCGTAGTAAGATTGTTTTTTGAGCAAGCAAAGAAGTACTGTTTCAGACAGAGGTATAATGAGCAAAATATGGAGCAAAATGCCAGCTAAAACAGCAGTAAGATTAATAGTAAACAGTCATGCATATGTGTGAACAATATGTAATACATAAGCAAGTGTTCAGTGAGGTGACAGAACACAGAGAAACAATGAGGGTGATGATGTCATGATCCTGTCACAGTCTGGCTCTATGTTCTTTGGTTGCTATTATCCACTAGATGCCCTCAGACCTTTTCTCTGTTTGTTAAACTGGACTGAAGGCCATCGTACAGGACAGTGAAGTTTGCTTTCACACTAGTTGTGAAATGTGACTAAAGAGTTTAACATTTGTTTCTGTAGATTTGTGTAATTTGCATTTACTATGTGCTATGTTTGAAAAACTGAATCATCATGAAATTAGAGTGTGCAGGTTGTAGTGTACTTGTGTATTTAGGTTATTTGCATGTATATTCTTAGGCAGATTTATGTATGTTGGTTTATTAGAGGATTGTGTTTTCTGGTTTTTTGGTTTTCTGCTGCTCTGGGGTTTTCCTGTTTTCTCTGTTCTGCTTTTCCCTCCACACCTGCCCTGCACCAGCCTAATTAGCCCTGCCCTGTTCTCAGAGTCTTCCCCAGCCAATCAGCTCCTTTCCTGTTCTCCTGTTCCACCTGCACCTCATCCCCTCGTCAGTTAAGTTTCTATTTAAGTCCAGGTTTTCAATTCAGTCTCTTTTGGATCCTTTGTTCTCTTTTTGTTTCTGAATCGATTAACGAGACATTCTTCAGTTCATACTGGCTACTTTGTCCTGCATTTGTGTCCATCTCCTGCAGCTCCCCTGACAAGGTTTTCAAGTGATTCAGCTGCCATTTTGGACCACAGATCTTGGTTTTGGTGACTGTGAACAACTGCTAATGTTTGTTAATGTTTGTCAACAACCTGGCTGTTTCCACACAATTCATTTGTCTATAAAACAGTTATGTTAGTACACTTGTACAGTATGTATCAGACAAATGGTTTGTGATAACATGCATGCGGAGGCTGGATAACAGTCAGAAACATTTTCTTTTAATACAGTGTACATATTCTCCAGACATTGCAGATGTCCTTGTGGTGTGGAGGACTGTTTTAGCGTGGGAGACTGTAACATAAAACATCAGAAAATTTGAACAGAAGGTAGAATAGGTATATTATGGAGGATTTTGTGTACTGGGCTAACCCTAATCCAAAACAAAATCCTACAAGAGACATGTTGTAAATGTTCTGAATATCACCGTGCCTCAGGGGCTTTATAGAGGCTTCTTTCCAGTGGGACATTGTCTGAACACCCAACAGTGCAGCATCACCTAATGTAGTCTTCTCGTATCCATCTGTGACTGTCGCTTCACCTTGACTGCCTCATATTTTACCAGATAGACTGGCACACATTTTGGTGCCAATGTGTGCTGTTGACACAGCATTGAAAACTGTAGTACCATTTTCTCATTTCTTAGCTTTCCCACATTTTCTAATACCATGACTGACCCTGCTAAACATAGTTTTTGTCTGCTGACTTTTCAACAACAGGACTTCAAGCTCTGTGCTATCAAGTTCTTTTTACTTTGGGGTGACATTTTATGAAAGATACTTGCTTCCAATCAGAGTGGAACAGCAAGCCTTTTTATAGAATCTGAGGTGGTTAATTATACTAGTAATCTATAATCATGTCTAACATATGTGGCATTCATGGATTTGATGTAAACAAATTAAATCAAATTTGCACAGTTAAGAGGGTTTACTGAAACCAACCTGGAACACTCATTCCAGCAAAAATAATTGTTTGCAACTTAAATGTCCCAAAAATGCTTTTTAGACAAATTTAGCCTGGTTTTAACCTGGACCCCGAGGGCCTCTTTTGTGCAGCAAATGATCAAACCAATGCCACGTCAGTTGCACTGTGTAACTACTTTGACAGCAAAAGTAGCCTCAACATTTAATGATCCCAGTATGTGGTAATGTATTCCCTCTTCTACACTTTAATCATTCCCTAATGATGTCCAGATCAACAACTGGAGAGCAATGGAACATACGGACACAGCCACATACACACACGGATACAGTGACCATCCCTCAAAACACACACTCACTCTCACAGACTCCACAGAGGGCAGCCAGCCAGCAAACTGTTCAGTTGCCTGATGACTTATGGTGTTATATTTTTAAATTAGCCACTCCAGCACATCTGATAAATCAACACACAAGACATTAAATGGTTCATTATTATCCTGATATGATTCATAGTCAGAGGGGGGGTTGGTGGTGGAGGGGGAGGGTGGGTGGGGTGGGACATGCCAGAGTAGCTTCTTACTGATTCACCATGCTATGTTGAGACAGCCATGCCAGTCTGATTTATGGTCCAGTGCAGCCTGAGCTCAGACTGAGCTGAGCCAGAAGTGACAGCATGTATGCACATGACTGCACAGTGCACGCAGAGGAGGTACACACTGAACACACAACACACCTAGCCTTAGTATACCTGCACACATGCATCTTCTGTGTCTGTTTATGTACACACAGATGTGCTGTGCTTCTTTAGGTCGCTTTTAGGGACATTACATTGACTTCCTTTATTCCCTCAAGGCTTACACAAACCTTCATCATCACTGATTCAAACTCGAACCTTTACCTTAAACCCAAGCCGAACCTAAGGAAGAAAAAACATTTCAGAAGCAGTTTTACTGAAACTATAAGGAAGCCAAATTAGAGACACCAATTTATGCAGTATGCCTTATTTTTCTTTCACCTTTGCTCCTGTCCCTCCCTTCTCTGATTGCATTCATGCAAGATATACTGGGGTCCCAATGCAAAACCTGGCTCTGAGGTAAGTTTTTATTTTTAATACACTTGGCAATCTTCACCTCTTGTCACAACACCTTGGGTAGTTATTAAACCATTGAGACAAGCTGCTGAGATGAGGTTTCTCTGCAGGGAGTCACTCTACAAAACAGAGCAAGGAAATAACTTTTTGCCATATTACAAAAGAAACACTCTGAAAAGAGTTTTCTGAACATAATGGTAAAAACTACCATCAAACTACCAGTAAGACAACAAACAAGTTGACACCTGAACTGTCCTAGTAAATGGATGGTAAATGGACTGTACTTGTATAGCGTCTTTCTAGTCTTCCAACCACTCAAAGCTCTTTTTACACTACAAGTCACATTCACCCATTCACACACATTCATACGCTGAATTGGTACAGGGGCTACCATGCAAGGCCCCAACCTGCCCATCAGAGGGCATACAGATGGCACAGCCATCAGGAGCAATTTGGGGTTCAGTATCTTGCCCAAGGACCATTCGATATGCGGACTGGAGGAGCCGGAATCAAACCACCGATCTACCTCCTGAGCCACAGCCACCTCCAGAAGTAACAGAGCATTACTGGGATTAGTAACTGTAATTTAATTACTGGATTTCAAAATGCCATCCCTTACACTGCTCGTTACTGAAAAAAAGTCATCATATTACTGTAACATTGCCTAACACTGCTGGAAACACATATTCAAAACTTAATCTTAAATTTACAAAAATTTCGACTGGCTCTATTAGAAAAGGTCAAGAGCAACCAACCACATTGCTTTTGAGTTGTAGTCAGAGGTGTGCTGTGATGCACCTCTATTCACACCCGTGAAGGGAAGCATGAACTTGTAGCTACTGTTAAGCTGTCTCACTTGTCACATTGAGACTGTGTACCTTACTTTGGAAAGAAGAAATAGCACAAAAAATCAATTAATAAAAAAAATGAAATGTTACTTTGCTTAGGTCAGTACACTCAGGTACAGTCTTATTTGGTCTGGTGTGACAGTAGCGCATAGTGGCTAATGTTAGCAAACCTTAGATATTGTTGTGTAACTGACATTACTGAGTCAGTTTAGACTAAATGACACTTCCCTACTTGTTACTGTTAAAGTACATTTTAGCATGTCACAGATAAACCACAAAAATAGAATAAGTAGTACATGCACTGTACTTGACCAGGACACATTTTTCCTGCTTGTGGTCTCATTCCACTCACTCTGTCAGGTCTCCAATGATGATGTCTTGGGAAATGAAGGGAAATTCAATAGACCTTTATCTTGAAAATTTCCATGTGGCCACAGTGTTGATCAAGAACTACACAGTTAATTTAAATGTTACTTAAGGGAGCCATGTATTAATAAATAATAAAAGAATAAAAGAATTAATTAAAAGAGTTTTCCCAGACCATCAGTGCATTTGCATGCAGTTAAATAATCAGGTTACTTAGAGAAACCAGGTTAAATGGTAATCAAAGTCAAATATTCCGTGACGCAAATCGATTTATTTATTTATTTATTTTAGAGGATACTTTGTTGAGTTGAGTCAGACTTTAGATGGAATTATTTTATTATTGATCTCTCCTTTTATCCATCTACTCCACTGTTACTTTCCCCATGTGAAGTCTTTTGTCATGCTCATGACATGCTGTTACGCATATACATGGCAGATAAATCAGTTCTGATAATAATAATAATAATAATAATAATAATAATAATAATACATTTTATTTATAAAGTGCTTTTCAGGGTACTCAAAGATGCTTTACATAAGTAAAAATGATCATAGAAAAATATTTATGTTAATGGAGTGGACACAATATTAGGAACACTTTTCAATATAATGCACTCCAGTACACCACCCACTACGACCTCAATAATAAAAATAGAATTGTCACCTTTCTGACAATGTCAACAAAAACTGAAAATGTATAAGCTTCGTAAATGTCGGATTTATGGCAGAGCTGTTGTATTGGAGTGCATTAGATTGCACAGGTGTACCTAATAAAGTGGCCGGTGAGTGTATGAAGTTATTGCATTTTTCATGAGTTGCAACAAAATCATTATAATCAGCGCAAACAGGATCATTTTTATTACATTATATACAAAAAATGATTACATTATGAGTGACATTTTAAGCCATACACATAGACTACATATTTATTACATAATACATTCTTATTGTTTGCTGTGTAACCTACAATATATGTCTATCTCTGAGTTTGATGTTAACTGCTCAGGTTTTAAAGTTCCTCTCCAGGCATTTCTTGGTTGAAAGCTCCTCTTCTCTCCCATCTGTCTTTTAGCTTTCATTTACTGCCTCTGATCTGCTCTGTCATTTCAATAAGTTTTCTGGAGAAATAAATAGATGCTTTCAGCTGCTGGAACCGTCACCACCACATTTGCACAGAACCAGAACCCCCTTCCTCTACTCCCGCCTTCTCTGCAGTGTGGTGGTACCCCGTGGACTCCCAGTAGTTCCCAGTAAGCATAGTGCACACAACAAACTAAACAAAGCAGCTTTTTTTCAAACACCCAGAAACTAACCAGTTCTCCTATATGTGAGGATAATGCTACTTAGCACAATGTATTTTTTTGTGGTCATTTTGATTAAACACAACTATAGTTGAGACTATGCATCATGTGAGCACAAACAACCTTATGAGAGCGCTGTGAGAGCGCTGACAGTGAAGTAAAACAGTAAAGTTGCAGTCGGACAGCTAAACAATGAGCTGAAACTTGTTATAAAGCTCCATAGAGCCGAGAGAAGCTGCAGAGTCACTGATAATTCTCTGTAGGTTCATCACTATGAGTGATACCTCTCACATTACACATTGATATATTGTTATTATAAATATATTAATCATAGCCGTTTTAAGTAGTGCAAATTCTTGAAGAAATTTCTCCTGTTGCTAATCTAACCGTGTGACCAGCTGGAAGTTGAGGGATAGTTTTTACTATACCTTTTTGTAATATGGTTAACTGACTGAAATCTAACTACATGTTCCTGTTGCTCACAGTCCAACCACATGTCTCTTACACAGGTGCTTTTTTATCAACACATTGGCCCACAAGGATGTTTTACTCACAAATTAACATGAAGTGTTCAAACTGCAACCCTGTGTGGAAGTTTGTTGTTTACTTGAATCAGCTACTGGAAGATGCTACATCATGGTAAATATAAAAAGCATCACAAGGTGATCATATGTCAACAGCAGAGTGTAGAAAGCATATTGTGAAGATTTTAAATCATTTTTACATGTTATGCAAGAGAAGGAAAGAATTTCCAAAATATTCTGGTGTAGAGCTCATTTTGTTACAGGTGTCTTTATTTGGGCTCTTACCATAAACTGAACCATGCTTGCAAAAAAAACATATTCTGTGCAGATGTGCACAGAATATGTTTTTTTTGCAAGCAAACACTAATATTAACACACATACACATGGTTGGCAAACATACACACACACCTAAATGATGGCATCATGAAAGTAATTTGCCTGGAGCCAAGCAAGCAATTACTGGATCTGAACTGCACTGGAGGACTCCCAGGCTTACCAATTACAGAAATTCAAGTGCTGATGCACTGCCAGATTTGTAAAGAGAAGTGTGTGTGTGTGTGTGTGTGTGTGTGTGTGTGTGTGTGTGTGTGTGTGTGTGTGTGTGTGTGTGTGTGTGTGTCAGGGCTTCATCAGGGAGAATGATAGCAAATCAGCAAAATGCAACACCACCCAGCAAGCTACACTCAAGAGAGTACCATGTTTCCCAGAAGACTCAGAAAAAACTATAGTCATGACTAAGACGTAAAGCCAGAGCTGAAGGCCTGAGGAGGAGGAGGAGTATGAAGGTGTGAGGGGTGAAGGATAAAATTCTATCTCAGCATAACAGTGAGTGTGAATGCCAGTGTGAGTGACAGCATGGGCAAGGTCGATCAGCGCTTGAAAATTACATCACGTCAGTATCTTTCTGTAAGCTCTGTGCCAGGCTGGAATTGATTGAGACGCAGCCATCATCGCTGCCTCTACAACCTGAACCTTCTCTCCGTCCCTTTTCTCATTCCTCCTATCTAATTACCTGCTCTCCCTTCTTCTCTGATCCTTCATCACTCTCTATATCTTTTTCTTCATCCCTTCTATCCCCTGCATGCTGTTTTTCAGTCTGTCCCCTCACCGGCCTTAATGGGTGACACTTGGTTTGGACTGATGTATGTGGCTGATATAATATCTTTTTTTATTAAAGATGGGATGTGGTCCAGGTACTATCATCTGACTGATTCAGCTTCCATGTGGATTGGAAATTGTTCATATATTCTGATTCAAATAATAGGAAAGAAATGAAACAAGGTTTTGTAAGTGCAGTAACCCAAACTGTCCAGCAGAGAGAGCATGAATACTGTTCATTGACAATGCTAGGTAGCTTTCACTGTGCTGGTTAAGACTTTGAGATTTGAAATATTAATTTAAAAGAAAAAAAAACAGAGGAATCATATTTATAGACAAACATAGAAAATATGTAAATATTTCTGTGTGTGTATATATAATGATACATGCATGCTTACATGTATATAAGCATCTGTTAAAGTATAGCCAAATGATACTTATTTCCAATGAGAGAAAGAAAGAGAAACTCATAATTATTGGTTGTGAACCCCGTTTATACATATCAGATTTAGTTTGTTCATTGTACCACTCACTGGTTGCTCACTGGTTGCTCATATTTTGAATAATTTGGCTGCAAACAACAGATACAAACTAATACCTCCTCCTCTTCATTCCTTAAATGACACAGAGGTTATTAACCTCTCCATACACCACTATAAAAATAAAATCTCTTAACAACCAAATGTTAGTGCTCTCTTTACGTTCCAGGCATTTGACCGATGAGTCACGTACCCTCACAAACAGCAAAGGCAAGGTTACAGCAAGGCCGTCCAAACAGTAACCAAGCAACCAGGTCAAAGACCTGAAATTTAACAGGCTGAACTTTGCTTTAAAAGCTTTGCAGTGCCTTGATGAAAGAGACTGCAAAGAGTCTCAATTTAAGATCACATGTAGATGGTGTATGTACAGTACATTAACAGTCAGAGGCCTTGTCATAGCCTATTTTCCCTGCAATTGCTAAGTTATACCGGATATGGTACAAGCTACTAAAATAGCTCTGCACTTGCTTACTTTTCTCACCAAATAAGCACATAATATATTTTCCAGTGCAATTTTTGTGCTTATGATGGCATTGGCAGCAAAAGAGTGGAGCAATGAAATGATCTGCAGGCTCCTCCCCATGAACTTTGGAAAGCTTTTTTTCTACTTTGTCTGCTAAACAGCCAGACCTTCCCTTCTCACTTCAACCACTGACTGAACATCATAGAAGTGAGTAGACTTTTACAACTGATGTATAATTCTATTGATAATACCTGATTCTATTGATAGTTCATGATAGAACAGAGAACAGAGAAATGAAAATACACACATCAGCACAGCAATGTGATGATTAAAATAATCTCAGTTTATCATTTCATGATGTTGTATTTTACAGTATGGTATGATATGGTATGATGGCATTGTATATTGTGGTATGGTACAGTTTGGAATGGCATAATATGGGATGATGTGTTTTCATGTGGTCATTGAACATGGTAACAGACTGCTTGACTGAGAAGAAACATTTTAGTTTTAAAAAATTATGATTATTTTTTATTTCCCAACTATTGGAAATCAAATGTAGGTCTAGTATAGGAAGGGCACTACCAATTCCAGAGCGCAAGTAATGCACATGTACAACTTGAGAAACAATTTACTCACTTGCCATAGAAGACAGACGGGGCGAGTTCTCTCTTCTTGCACCTCTTTCACTCATTGATGAAAGGCCATTAACATTCAGGGTTTTGAGCACATGTATTTGCTGATTATTTTACACATGTACAAATCTTGCGCGCATTTAGAGACTGATGTGCACATTCACAGAAGTTACTGAGAACATTGTCCCCACAGACTTCAAACATTCATTTTTCCTTTCTAATGTAATTTCAACAAACGTGTGTGCAGTAAATTTTAACAACTGTGTGTCCTTTATGGTGGTAACATTTTTCAGATTTTTTAAAAAGAATTTATTTAATATTAAATCTGCAACTACTTATTAAGGTTCTGTTTAATTTAAATGGATTGCCAACAGATGGTTCTAATAGGAATCATTTAGTTGTTTTACATTTATTTGAAAATACTTGAAAATGGTCAACTGGAGCAACTATAGTTGCTTTTAATTAGATTGTATGTTTACAAGGCTTCATCTGTCACCACACAGGTTGCATTTTGAACTGGGAGCATGGAGTCATTCACCAATTGAACGCATATGCATGTGGTACCATCATACAGGAAGAAAGATTTTTATGGCCGCTGACTCATGAAATCTGAGTAAAATTGCGCCATAACTCAAATTATCTTAGTTCACTGTTTATAGGCAGATAAGAGATTTTTATGTATGTTGCATACTTGCCTGAGAACTTTAGAGCGTGACTGTGTTGTTGGGTAATTATATACTGACAGGTTTGTCTTGTATATGAGTTATTGCTTGGACCTTTCATTTAATTTTTTTACTATATTGGTTAGAGAAAGTGCTCATTGATGAACATATACATGTCAATGAGCCAGAGTTAGTCTAAGAAGCAAATTTTCATCTTGTTGTCCCATCCTGTTGGCTACATATTAAAAGGCAATCTAAAACTAAAATCATATACAGTATGTTACAAACAACCAGATAGAACATTTATTTTAATAGAATATTTTTATTTGTGTGAAATTATTTTATATAACTGTGTTGTGATATTTAAGTCAATAAACTAATTAACTGTTTGATTTTCCAGTCAAATTAACCTGTAAATAATATATTGACAATAATAACACATAGTGTATTTGTGTTCTTACCTACCTAATAATAATAATAATAATAATAATAATAATAATAATAATAATAGTACAATATTTTGTGCTACGCAAAAGATGAAAATTAACATAAAAAACATGAAAAAAGTAGGAACATTAAAAACAAAGCAAAGAGATCAAATACAAGTGATTTTTAAAAATGATCACAGTTAATAGTAAATAATTATAACCTTAGGTAAGGAAAAATATGTAGAATCTTTGAGGTAAAAGCAAGTTTTAAATGATGAGTTGTAAATCTGCACAAATCTACATTGAGGCTGTTGCAGAGTCTGGAGTAAGACTATGAAGTGATTTGAGAACACTGAGAAGCACATTAAAATTTATTCTCTAGCTTACAGGGAGCCAGTGGAGAGATATTAGTATGGGGGGGGTGATATGTGCACTCAGTTTTGCTTTTGTAAAGATCTTGGCTGCAGTTTTGTGAGCCAGCTGTAGATTACGTCTTCTCTAGATGTCAGGAAGGTGTGTGAACAGAGCATTACAGTCATCAAGAAGAGTTTAAACAAAAGAGTGTATGCATTTTTGAGCCATCAAATCACTTATTCCTGAAATGTAATTTACAAGATCGTCGACAGGGTTTAGATCACCTGATGAAGCAGAGATATATAGCTGTGTGTCATCTGTATAGCAGTGGAAACCAATTCTGCATTGTGGAGGGTAGAATCTAGTAGCAGCTTGTACAGACAGAAAAGAATGGGGCCCTGTACTGAACCTTGAGGAACACCACATTAAATATTGACTATTTATGAGCAGGACTCTCCTTAGGAAACAAAGAACATTACTAAGCAAATACTGTATACTAATAATTTATTTGTAACAGAAAATTATATGTATTATAGATATAATATATAATTAGATATGTTTTCATGTCATCCTGCTGTCACTGCTTGCTCTTTTAAATGAAAAGACTGAAATTGTTGTGATTTCTGATAACAATGTTTTATCATCTTTAGATATGTTCAATGCCTGGATCGGGTTGTTTCTTCTCCTGTCAGGTAAATTAACACTAAATTCAGACTAATTTAAATTTGGTTTATATGTCAGTATCAGTGCAACAAATTGTGAAATGTGATGGCACTATCACCACGCTTGCAGGGGCGAAGGCTTTCCTGATCCACAACACACACCGCAGCCTGTGTCTGGAGGACACAGCGCCTGCAGGTGAAGTTCTGCTGAAGAAGTGCAACCCGGACTCAGAGTCTCAGCAGTGGGTCTGGGTAGACCAGAGCATGCTGATGTGTGTTGCATCGTCCAGATGTTTGTCAGCCCAGCACAGAAAACCTGTCCAGACCCAGTCCTGTCTTGATCCGGATGTTGATGCTACAGGGCTCATGTGGGACTGTGACAGGGACAGACTGATCGGCAGGAACACATCAATGAAGCTTTCCATAGCTGGCCGGCGTCTGACTCTGTCCCAAGACAGCAAACATTCAAAATGGAGATCTCTTGATGAGGGGGACATCTGCCAAGAAAAACTCAGTAAGTCAGTGAGAATGTTTTGCTCTTGTACAGATTGTTTTCTGCACTATGGGGTATTTGTGCCAGTGAGTAATGAATTTAAATTAGATTTCTATTCTCCATTTTTGTATGAAAGTTTCCAGACCAAATTGAGGTAGAGAAATGTGCATCCAAATGCAGGCACATCACTGAGAAGTAGTGGAAATGAAGAGTGGAAAGAAGTGGTTTATGTTACCTTTAATAGAAACATCTCAGTGCCATTGTATCATACAAGCCTGCAGTGACAGAGACAGAGGGAAATAATGGTAATACACAGTCTGTCCGTTTAGGCTACAAACTCTTCAGACTCACAGTTTTCATTTAAATTTTAAACTTTCATTTACAAATTCCCTAAAATACAAGGTCTGTAACTGGACCTAAATATTGCAGAGAATGACTGTATATGTAGTGTCAGACCAAGCACTCACTCTGTCCTCCTCAGTCAGGGAGCAGACAAGCTTCAACCTAATTTATTTTCATGGGTATTAATACGCTTTACTAGAAATTAAAGCAATTGTTTTATTAACCTGCCAGTGGTTGCTAAGACAGTGGTGCATTATTTATTTTGGACAGACCAAAAAATACTTGTACACAAAGCTTGTTCTTATTTGAGCAGGATATTGTTGCTTCAGGATATAATGTAAAATTAAAGCCTTGTACATTTTAGGTTATTATTATTATTACTGGGAAGCTTGGACTTACATATCTTAAGGTGCACTATTTAAGGATTCTATATTAACAATTGATCAAGTGAATGTGTGTAATGTGAAAGGTGTCGCTCATAGTAACACACCTGAAGAGAACTGTCACCCAAGTCTGCAATTAATCAACTTCAATTTTATTATTATCCCAACTTGATTTGCTGGCAGGCACAACGCACAGACAACAGGAATACACTGACTTTATCAATGAGCAGCAACAATAGTCAAGCAAAGCAAACAAAATAGTCAAGGACATAAAAAGCAAAATATACATTAAAAATAATGAATAAAAATAGAATATTTAAAATTAACTATATAAAAAAGAATAAAAACAGGAGATCAAGCCAAAAACAGAAACACCATCCTTTGCATAAAAAGTTGAAGATAAGAATAAAACCAATGCCAAATATAGAAGTGAATAAAGTGCAGTTCCTGGTAAGATAAAGTGCAGGTGTGCGAGTCTTAGTATTACATTTAGAGATTTAATCTTTCAGTGGCGACAGAAGTAAGTTTACTTTTACAATAAATGTCTTGAAGCCGGGTTTGCTGCACCCTGATCACCTTGACTAGCTTAGCCAGTCTTTTTTTTTTTTTTTACCAAACTTAGGCACTCAAACCAAACCACAATACAATAAGTAATAACATATTCAATAAAACACTGATCAAATAAAGTCATAAGAGCCTTGCACACCTTAAAAAAATTAATCTCCCATAGAAAGAACAACACTGCTGGACCTTTTTACAGACTCAAAACAAAGCTTGACAAAATGTTATTAGTTCAACAAAATTTATTTTTGTGTAGACTAAATAATGGAAGGCTAGTTGTAATCACCAAAAGTGGGGACTGTGTATTTACAACATTATTTCTAATTTACCAACTTTGGTATAATATTGAAATGAATGCATTAAACATAACACTGATAGCATTGTTTAAGCAATATTCCCTTGAAAAGTTCAAACTATTTTGTTTGTCTTGAGTCTTGACTTGACACTAGTGTCAAGACTTATTTGAGACAAAGACATAGAAAAAATTGTTGGGCAGAAAAAATGAGCAGAATTGTTAGTTCAGGAGGTCACTGGATGTATACCACAGTGATATTTCTCTTTTTAAAGATCCCATATTGTAGAAAGGGAGATTTCCATTTCCTTTTTGTTTATAAAGCAGGTCTAGGTGCTATATCAATACTGTGAACATATCAAAACACTCCACAGAGAATGCAGACAGCCTGTATTCAGAAACTGTGCCTTTAAACAAGCCATTTGGACTTCCGTAAGGTTGTGATGACACAACTATAGACGTTTGCCTGAAAGAAACAAAATATGTTTATTTATGTTATTTACCTAATTTATGTGCACTTGTTTCATTTCAGCTCAGTGTTAGAGTCTCTACTGCGTTTTGCTGTCATTTATGGTCACACTAGTTTCTCTCCTCTCCTCTGCTCTCTGTGTTTCACCGGGGGCGGGGTTTAGCCCCTCCACACATACACAGAGCAGAGCAGAGGAGAGGCAGACATCGGAGGAAACGCTGCAAAGTTGTTGATGTCAGGAAGCAAATTTGTCATTGCACAGCCTTCTAAAAGTTGGATAACATTATCTTCAGCAGTGGTCATCGCAATTTACCAGTGAGTTTTACCCAGAGCCCTGGTTTTACCTACAGTAGCTACAGTAGGCTTCAATCCGTTACCTGTCACTGGCCTGGGCATGCATCACTCAGAAAGTAGTCAGCCAATCAGAGAGAGTGAGAGATTGAGTAGACATAAAACAACCTGTTCTTGGTAGTGCTCCAGAGAGAAGTTTAAGAGAGGAGATGTAAAACTATATTGAGATGGTTTTTGGTACTTAAAACCACAAAAATATCCTCTTATGGACATCAAGACTTCAAATAAAAACACCAGAAAAGAGTAAAATATGGGACCTTTAAACAGCATGTTTGATCGCACTAACCCTGAAAGATATTAATGTATATACATTTACATTAATAAACTTTTACAACAAATGATCAATGATTTGACTTGATTGGTATAAAAAGGTTTTGAGACATTGTGTAGCATGAGACTGATGACAATGAAAGGTAATAATGCTGCTATGTGCTGTGATGCAGAGTATGTGTATGTCTGGGCTTCTTGCAGGATCCAGGAGGTCATCTAATGAACCAGATGAGTTTGAGTTTGCAGAGCAGACAGGCATGGTGGGGGCCATGACTGAGGAACAGAAAGAGTACCTCCGCTGGTACTATCGCACCGAGGACCGTGAGTACTGCTCTTACAAAAAAACGAAAACAAAAATTTGCATGTGTAGCTTCATGTCAACACTCTCAACAACTGAAATCATGTTGTACTTTTAAGTTGTTCCCTGCTCTTCCCAAACAGAAACCCTGAGGTGATCTTCATTATGACTTTTAAACTCCCATGAATAGAACATTTTATAGCATGAACAAGAATGAACAGGATCACTTTTAACTGGTTAACATTACATTACTATTATAAGGCCTGTTTGTCTTTACTCAAAACATACTTCAAAAAGCTTACTTGTATGTGATTCTTCTGATTCTTATATTTTACATCTGCTTCTTTACATATCTACCCTATTCTATATTATAACAAGTGTTGTCTTCTTCCTGTTACAGCCACTATATGGAAGTTTGTGCTGCTGGGTCTGGCCTTCGTTTGCCTTCTTATTGGTTTTCTCTTGTTGGGAATGGGAGCCATGGCCAGCAAGTATGAACTGTCTGACAAAGTCCACTTTCCCAGCAGCACTTGTTTTGATGACACACACAGTAGGAAGATGGACATACTGTATGTCATTTTGAGAGATATTTGTGTCTTTTATTCCCCTACAGGAACAGAAAAAAGATCGCAAAGTACAAAGCAGCAGCTGCTCTCGCTCACAAAAGCGAGGTCGAGGAGATGCAGGTCATTTCACAGCTCAGAGAGGACAGCACCAGTACACCATCCCCAGAGAGGCTACTGCAGGGAACCAAGGCTTCCCTGTCCAACGGGAAGGCTAGTGAGCTCAAAGAAGGGGACATCATGGTCACATGGAAAGATGGCAACACCTCCTGTCTGTACTCAGATCCTGCAGCAGAGGCAGAGCTGTCGGAGGAGGAGAAGGAGGCTGAAGCAGTGGAGGAGAAACAGGAGGAGGTCTCAGCTGTTGAGCTGGAGGCTCATGAAGGAGACGAAACCATGAAGTGAGGAGTTTAGCACAGATTACAGATTACTGCTTTAACAACAGGTCTGGATAATCTCAACATGTGACAACAGTATGTGCAAGTTTAACCTTTTACCACCAACTGTTTGGCTGCTAGCACGCTAGCTTGAACTGTTATGGACTGTTATGGATAAAACTTTTGTGTTTTCAGTCATTGCTGTCATTTACAAACAGAACATCCCATCATAAAAGTAACTGAGTATAGAACTGAAACCTTAAAGATATGGTGTCTCCCTGCCAAAAACAATCCATTTGTTTTAATTTAGGCAAACCAGCCCAAACAGGGAGTAAATGTTGAAGGATGTACATTATATGGTAACAGCGCTTTGTGACATGGGGAAATGTAGTTTGTTACTGTATAATAATATTGCTGAAAATAAAATACTCCTGAATGATAAACTGTATATTTGCATGAAAGAGGTCTCTTTTAGAGAATCTTAGCCCCCTCTGGCTCCCCATAATTCCAAAAACTGGCTAACAGCACCTCTGAAGCTCACTATGTACAATCCTGTAATGATTTCCTAGCAAAGAACAGACAGGTGCAGTGACTTCCTGGAGTCTTGTTGTCACAGGGAGTTTTGCCAGTTTTGGTACCATTGTGCTTGAGACCTTTACTAAAACCTGTGATCACTGATCATATCTGGCAACCCGCACTGTAGGCAGAAGTGCTGGGCGAATTAATTGTTTGTTCATCAAGAAATAGTTCCAGCACATGCCCCCTAAAATCACAACTTCATATTTCTGTTTGTGTAGAGATTAAACTAATGCAGCATGATAATTAATGAGATTTAAAGGTGCTGGTAGGTGTATGTTTTCACTTTGGACAGAACCAGGCTAGCTGTTTCCCCTGCTTGTAGTTAGATCTTATGTGAAGCTAGGCTAACCACATCCTGGCTCCAGCTCCACACTGAACACACAGACATTAGATTGGTATTGATCTTCTCATCTAACTCAGGTGTGTTCAAACAGAAAGCAAAGTGAATAGTCACCTTATGTCATTAGGGCGAATTTGACCATTTGTCCATTGTTTATTTTCCCCAAACAGTCAATGTCCACACTGTATGTGTAGCTGTAAGCTAGCTCACAACAGATGCACTGATCGTGTCTTTGTGTTTTTGCTCAGCTCAATCTCTGACTGAGCTAAGAACTCACCAGAAACATCTTCTCTGTTTTGTTTTTCCCCTCCAGTCTCTCTCTCCTTTTTCCTTGTCTTTGCATGTTTATGAGGCCAAATCATAAAGGCCCAGCAATATACACACATTATTTGTTCTGCTTTAAACATTTTGAACTCTGATTTCCTTTCCATTGACTTTGTATGTAATTGTGCCACGTCTAAAATTCACCTTGCGTTTTGTCTGAACACACAATCAGAAAGAAAGCAAATAAGCATATTTCCCCAAAAGCTGAACTAATCTCTTAATCTCTTATGCATGATATGCTCTCAAAACTTTGCCAGTGTCAAAAACAAATGAGCACTCATGAGGAAATGAGCACTTGCATCTATGTCTGTAACTATGATTGTCATAGTGTTTACTGTTGCCATAACAACAAAGGGTTCCTAACTTTAAGAAAGTAGTAACTTTAACCCACACCATGTTTCAAGTGATCATTTTAACCCAAACCATGATCTTTCCCTAATCCTAACCAAGTGGGTTTTGTGCCTAAACCTGACCAGACCATAACCACAGTGTTGTTACACCATAAAACATAACTATTTTTTAACAGTGATTTGTAACAGCTTTGGAAAGCACCGATAGAGGCGGCATATTAGAAAACGCCCCTATGTGTCATTCTGGAGTGGCTGGTACAATCGACCTATGTGGTCATTTAATTAGGAGGATGTGTTGAATTAGTTGTACAAGAGTATACAAAACTGGAGCTGCAAACTGATGCATTCTAAATGTGTGTGAAGTGAACTTCATTTCAGAAAAACCTCCACTGCGACTGGTTTGGTAGGCTCTACATGGGTGGCCAAAATAACATGAACACCTTACAGTGTCTTCATAAAGTATATATTGCAGGGGCACTGTATAAATATGATGAAAACAAGAGACAGCATTCAAGTTGAGTTTCACAACAGGCATGAAGTAATAAAACTGATTTTCTCTTGCTTTGATTTGTCACCTGTAGTTATAATTGCAGTGTTAATTAGCTTGATTTTATGAACAGTGAGTTGGGTTAAATCCCCCTGTAGGGCAAAAAAGTTATTTATATAGAATATTTTGGATCCATTAACCACCTTGTGGTATGAATGAGGATTTATCATTGATTTATTTGTTGATGATATTATCAATGATCTCAATGTGTATAGCTTCATGTGTGTTGATTATTGTTGTGTATGGAATATGGTTCCCTCTGTTGGCTACATTTTTTTACTTGATTATGTTATGAAACACACCTGTCCTACTGTAGCCAGTTTACACACTGAGGGAGGACGTCTACCTGAAACATTCATGCATCAATAAATCATTTAATTCATGTGTGTTCCCATGATAATTTCTTTATTTGTCACCATTCACATAGCTATCTCATCTATGTTATGACTGACACATGTTCAACCTATCAGCTAATGTTGCCTTTTTCCAAATATTTTGTTTCACTTCAGAGCCATGCAAATCAACTGGTTTGCTACTGTAAAGGCTTCTGCAAACAAACTAGGTTGTCCAATCATGTCTAAGGGCTTCATACCTGTTCAGAATGGCCTCACTCAAAGGCAAGGAAAAGCTGGCTGCCATAGCCTCATCCTGGCTGCATCCTACTGCCACAAAGATTGTAACTTTTTTGTTATTTCTGCCTTCAGAAACAGGGTTTTGGATACTGTCAGACGATCTGACAAGCACTGCGTTTGAAGCATACTGAGGTCTTGAAGGATAGGTTCACAATTTTTCAAGTCTGTCTTAAAACACTAGTCAGGTGCCCATATGTACATTAAAACTGGTTTTGCTTGCTGTAATCATTCCTCCTGTTCATAGTGACCATTAATAGAGCCCTTCCTGATGTGCTTCCATGGTACTGTTCCTCCACACAGCTCAACAAGTAAACATTATTTGACTAATTCAGACAGCTGGAGCCTCATATTAGCTTTAGTTTTTAATATATTTTGCACAGAACAATGCTTGTGGATTTTGTCACCAATCACTTCTATTAGAAGCGCTTTAGAAAGGCATTTTTTAATTGCCAGCGTGAACAGGAGGAAAGGTTACAATTAGGAAACCCTGCTTGATTGTACATATGGGCACCGAGTATTGCTTTAAGACAGATTTGAGAAAATGTTAACCTAACCTAGCACAGAAGCTTTCTGGTGACCCAGAGGAGGTTGTGGAGAAAAATCTAAAGAGAAACAAATCAAGTTTAACAATAGTAAAAGTAGGTGTATTAAGGCTAAATTTTATGTATCTAATGACAGTTCCTGTTTCTATCCTGGTTGCTTTAGCCTAAGCTGCTGTGCTTTACACCCTGTCTACACAGGAGGCATTTCAGACATATTTTTCTGTCATCTGTGTCATGTGCGTCTGACCAAACAGATACACTTCTATGTCAATCAATAGAGCTGTCTACACCAGCCACGTAACAGCTCACGTTTCAAATAAGCAAGACTCTTTTCTTCCATTTCATGCATGAAACCACAGTGATTGTGCATTTGGGATGTGAGTACTGTCAAAACATGCTGACATGCTGTTTTCACAAGGGGCAATTTGTAAAATTGGTAGGTTTTAGCATTTGGAGCTTACGTCACTGATGACTGACACCGCCATTGAAAGCTGAACTGACTTACAGAATGTTAGTCCCTGGTTAAAACCTTAACTTTATAAATTGTGCTTATATAGGCCTAGTACTGAACTGAACAAAAATCCTCAAACCAGCATAATGAAGACAGTCATTCTTCTTCAGTCTGTGTTTACTTTTGGTCTGACTCCGAGACAAGTGTTTGAAAAGATTAATTACTTTTATTTGGAAAGTTGTAGCAGGCTCAGCAGTTTCCCTCGATATACGTTGTTTTGCTTACGTTGAGTTTGTTTACATTGAGTCCTTGTTTCTCCAAATCTCTATACCGGTAGTGGCAGGTGCACAGTTGCATGACCCACAGAGCCACAATGGTTATAGTTAAAGGAATTTTCCTTTAATATCATGATGTTTTGAACAGTGATATAACCACTTAAGGTAGTGTAAAAAAAATAATGAAGGACCTACACATACTGTATGTAGTGCCTACAGGTCTTTGTAATGATTTAAACAAAGAGATTCAAAACAGCAAAGTGAGCTGCAATCTCCACTCTACTTTGAATGTCCCTAACAATGGCTTTGTCAGCCAAAAACTCAGAATGATCGACACGTTTTTTTCTGCTTGCCTGCCTGTGCATCCTGTTACATGCCTGTTGGGTGTTGTGGTGTGCCTTTTTTCCAGTTTCCCTGACCATGCCACCGATTCCTGCCAGCACTCATCTGTCACTGCCAGTCCTGTTCTGCGGTCTTCTTCCCTGTCAGCTCCTTGTAGTCTCCAGTCCATCCTCTGCTTTGCCTGTTTTTCACTGCAACACAATTCTCATAACTCTTAATGTCATTTACAGCATTCAAGCATTTTCTTCCCCTCTATTTTTATAATTTCATGTTCTGACTTTCACACCCCATAGCATTGGATTGGACGAATTAGAGGAAAAACTGACATACAGTGTCTCAGTAGGGTCTTCAAACCATTCAGTGAAGCTGTGCTTTACTGACTGAATCAATGTTATTCAGTCTTTTCTACTCTCTCTACATTATGTTATTAGTCTTTCACAGTGTTATTCTAGTGCAGTGTCAGTGGAGAGGATGAAGGGGAGGGGATCAGAAGATCTTGAAGCCTTTGAGCAGGGTGAGTGTGGCGGCCCGCCGTTTGCTCTGTGCCCTGGATGTCTTCACGGTGACCAGCTTGGCAGTGGCGGGGGCTGGCAGCTCCTTGTAGCAGGGGGTGGTGAAGGAGGGTGCCGAGGAGAGACTGAGCAGCGCTCTGTCCTCGCTGATGTAGACGGCTGGAACCAGAGAGCCACGCTTCCCCTGCCGCCTCGCCCTCCTCACCGCCTCGTAGAAGACGTGTTGCACGGAGCGGAAGTCCAGACAGGCCGACACCTCATAGAACAAACAGCCATAACGAGAGGCGAGGGCTTCACCATCAGACTTACTCACCTGCCTGAGAAGAAATAATGTTTGAGAAGTACCACAGTAAAAATACAATTTCATTAAAACATATAATCTTACTGTACTGTATAGTTACAGCTTGAGTCTCAGGTCCAGACTGAAATATCTCAACAACTACTGGATGGATTGGCACAGGACATGGATCCCACACGATGAAAATGACTTCAGTGACTTTTCCTCTGGCGCCACCATGAGATTGACATTTTTGGATCCGAGTGAAATGTCTCAACAACTATTGGATGGATGGCATAAAATGTGGTACAGACATTCCTGTTCCCTCCGGGAACTCCTTCAGTCTGTGCTTTGCAACTACTGTATAGTTAAAGTGAGGCAAAGATCACGGCTATAACAAATAAACTACAGTGAAGCCATATAGTTGTGGTTATGCAATTAAAACTTAAATTTAAGAAAAAAGTTTGTGGTTATGGTTAATAAAGGAAAATGAGAATGTTAACTGTAGCTGTGACAGGACTATTGCATCACAGTCAGATGTGCTACACACCCATCCAGCACCCAACCTCCACACCTCTACTTTCTGCCTCGCTACATGAAGGGCACACTACTTCCTGCATTGGCACTGAATGTTGATACTAGGCGTACATCATGACATGCAGAATCATCAAATATGGATGCAAGTCCTGGGGATACTGGGCTGCTTTAGTGTTAAAATGCAGACATTAGCTCAAAGCACCTCTGTGCCTACACGAGTACATCTTCAAAGAGCTGCTAGCACTGCCACTGTACTGGCGGCAATCAATATTTTTACATTAACAATGGATCACATGACTAGTTGTATGTGAAAGGGGTCATTCGTAGTGATGAACCCACAGACAATTATCACCGACTCTGCAGTTCCCCTCAGCTCTACGAAGTGTTTTAGTGTTTTTCAGCTCACTGTTTTAGTTTTACAGCCCTCAACTTTACTGTTTTGATTCACTCTCACCATTCTCTTAGCGTAGTTTTCAGCCACAGCAGGCAGCTGTGTTCACCGAAAAGGCTCTAATACAGTACACTACCTGCCCAGCACCATATGGCAGACACAGTTAGCAACTAGTTGGTGGACATAGTGGTGCATTTAGCAGCGAAGGAGAGAGATATTGTTCTCAGGAGTGACTGGTGGATGTGTAATAGGCAACTGTTTGTTCACCGTATCCACTTATCAGTGTTACAGCTTGTTTCTGCAATTATTCTTATTGCAGGTTTGAACTGTACACTGCCCGCCACCAGCTGCGACAAAATGAGGAAGAATTCATTGCTTGACCTTGTCAAAGTAATGAGAAATGCTGCTGCATCTTGTCCTTCAAAAGTCCTTACGTGTTCCAATGAAACCATCTTACAACTACCTCCTCTGCCA
Organism: Scomberomorus guttatus; assembly: GCA_038419695.1. Taxonomy (NCBI): domain Eukaryota; kingdom Metazoa; phylum Chordata; class Actinopteri; order Scombriformes; family Scombridae; genus Scomberomorus; species Scomberomorus guttatus. The sequence continues at coordinate 5,603,525 of CM076445.1, forward strand.
CAGCTGCACAAGCCTCTAAATGTGTTGTTTCAATATTACAGAAATTAAATTAAAAGATTCTCAGGTTTTCTTTCTTTGATGCGTAACAAGAAAGTCTGCATACTGTGTCGTTTTTACTATGATTTTTTTTCTCCAGGCCTTTCTCAAGCTTGCTGATTTTCAATAATGCTAAATGTCATTTGCACTTTGTATCCTGATCTGTATCAAAAACATATTGTTGGACAAATTTAGAAGAGGTGCATAAACTTCTAATCTTTGTGTGCTTTATAAATACTGTATGTTAAGTGAAAAAAGTGACACACACAAACACAGATACCAACCTGTATCTGTCCATGTCCAGCTTGTTCCCCAGCAGGATGATGGGAATTTCTGGCTTGAAGGTTTTGTTGTGAAGGGCAAGTGTCTCCAGGTACTGCTGGCAGCCCTCAAAGCTCTTCATGTTATTGATGCTGTAGACTACGAGGAAGCCACTGGCCCAGGACAGATAACGCTCACTGTTCACTGGACCCTCCTTCAGACAGACACAGATATTGTCAAAACTGTTGAGCAGATCTTTTTTTTTTTAACTGAATTTACAAATATTGTGGTGATATTTAGTATTTCAAATTAATCAAAAATCAAAGTACTCCAATACTGCAGTTTTTTTAAACTGTGCGTACTAAAAATCACTTTACACTACTGCCTACCATTGTCCAAGTCCATACTTATGAAGATATTTGAATATGCTGTTCCAAACTTTAAGGCCTTTAAGCCTTTGTTTCTGTCTGTATGAGGTGAAAATAATCCTGAATAGGCATTAAACTTGCTTGAATATATAACATATTACTTAATATGTTATTCCATTAAGTATTTGTCATTAATGTAATTTTCCTCATTAATTCCTCTGGTTTAATGATTGTTTAATGTGAAAACATGAAAAACAAAAGCAACATTGTGGAGAGCTCAGTGTTAGAGAACATGAGGCTTTAGTCTGCATTTTGGAAGCTTACCTGTATTTTCTTTGACTGTCAGCAGTGAGTTGTAGTTATTTAATGTGCGTGTTATTTAAATGTGTATTATTTGCATGTGTTGTTGGAGATCAGTTTTCCGTCCTGCTTCACTGTTCTTGAACTTTCATGCATTTTAACTGGATTTTGTTTGTCTCTTCTGTCTTGATGAAGCCTTCAGTGTCTTTGGTATACCTGCTTTTCACCAGTAGGTGTCAGCCCTCACTCAAAAATGGTTTTAAGGTTTGGTTATCTTCATATTACTTTGGTTAAGGTTAAAGTAATGTATGCAACATTGTTTATTTTTATTATATTTATTGTGTTGCTGTCATTTTTGGGTTACTAATTTTGTCAATATGTTGCACAATTGAAATTAACCTGACTATTATTTCTTTATGAATGTTTTCTGTTTTATTTCCTCAAACTCAGTTAAGAGAGTTTTTTCTATTTTTCATGGAAACAATAAAGAAAAATATAAAAAGATAATGGGCTAGACAGATAAACTACACTTGACATGACTTGAACGTGGAAAGAGGTCAGTAGTACAGTATATGTGTTTTGCAGCAGGTAGACTAAAACCTGCCCCACACTAGTACTCTGCTTGGTCTCACTCAGCTGAGAAAGACATGGTGTGTTCATACCTGGTCACAAGTGTCCATCACTCTCACCATGACTGGCTGCTGGTCCACAATCTCTTCTGATGAATAAATATCCTCTAGACGGCAGCCAATTCAGGAAAAAACAAAGAAGAGCTAATTATTTATCATATCATTGTCCTTTTCACAAGTGCATCCCAATGTTTTCATTACCGTATGGTTAAAATGAGACAAGAGAAATCTCACCTAGGTGGGGGTCATATTCACTGATGAAGCGCTTTGTAAGGAATTTCACAGTCAGTGCTGCAAAACAAGGGGGAAAAGCTTCTTGTGAAGACTGAACACTGTCTGACCCCAGAGTCTCTGGGGACTGGGGTCAGTGAGGGCCATGAGAAAACCACAGTTACATAAACATTCCCATTTGGCATCAGCTTTCCAAAACACTACATGACGAAACTCATAAAGTACAAATATATCAGGATGGTGGGCACAAAGGGTCATGGAATTATGTAATGGACACAACTTATAATCTAAAAACAATAAAACAATTGAATAAAGTTGGCTATTAACTGCAGGAAGAAATGTTTGTCATTTAGACTTACAATTAGTTCTAACTGAAATAAAGTCAAAGTCAATTAAATTAAAGTTACTCAAGAAACTGTATAAAGTTACACCAAGAAGTTTTCCTTATGAAACTGTGCAGGAAAATAGTAGCTGCATATTCACATTTTAATTAAATATAAATTAGTCATTCATTGTAATTATTCTGGCTTGTGTATTTGCAGTCTGCTGCATACTTTATAGGAAATTATGGCTTTGTGACACATAAACATTTGTAAAAGCTTCAGCAGTGGAAAATAATTTATCTGCTAACCTACTGTAGCTAATTTACTGTAGCTTGTTCAGTCAGTATTGTATGTAAAGACTGAACTATATTAGAAAATAGCCTATTCAGCCTCTTTCCATCAACCTAAAGTTCGAAGGTAAGGCAAAAAAATGTCTCAGTTTCTTAACATTTCTTGCCATTAAACATTTAAAGATTTAATCCAGATTAAGTCCAACCTGATTTCCCTGCGCCCATCACCCCGAGCAGCACCAGGTTGCACTCAGCAGGACTCCTCTCAGCAGCTGCAGCAAAGTTACAAGTCTTCGCTTTTCCAAACATCAAGGACATGATTACCTTCCACCAAATTGCTTCCAATCCTTATTTCTGACAATGTCTAGCATTCATGGTCGGATGATAATGATAAAGTGGATAAAAATACATGTCTGTTTAGACAGGATGTGGTCACAAAATACATTTTTTCCATGCATTTTTCCATGTGTGGGAAAAATATAAATAATAAAAATGAAAAATTCCTCTACTGATCAAAGTCGTCCAAAAAACATAAATTTTCCAGCTAGCGTGCTCTGACCACTGTGTGATTCTGTTCTCCAAAAAACACTGAGAGGGGGAAAAAAAAGTCTGGTGCGCAACTGTTGCACCAGCCTCTCCATTTTATCCATTTTAGGAAAAAGACTTCAAAAGCAAGCTTGTAAAACCTGGACTACAGTGGAAACAGCAGCTGATTCACTGAGGTGAAATAATGATGTTATGTAAGATAAGTAAGATATATGTAAAGATAGATATTTTCCTTATGACAGTCATGGAAGATGTTTTGTTTATATTTTCAATTATGTTTTTTTTTCCCTCCATGCAGGGCCAGTCCAAGCTTTTCTGGGGCCCAAGGTAAATTATGTCCCCCCTCAGCTCAGAATACTTCCTAAAACATGTATACCTGACATATTAGCAACTTTTAAACTTCTAAACTTTAGTGATGGAAGAAGTATTGACATCTTCTTAATTAAAAGTAGCAATCCCACACTATAAAAATACTCCTTTACAAGTACAAGTATTGCATCCAAAACCTTACTTAAGTAAAAGAAAAGATTTATCAGTTGCAAATTGTAAAGTATTAAAAGTACTCATTATGCAAAATGACCCTGATCAGTGCTGTATACTGTACACACTGTATACAGTGCCTGTAAGAGTATTCATCTCCTTCTCATCTCCCCTATTCATCCCCAAGTATAAAATACATCTGTTTTGCTTTAATGTTAAATATAGTACCACTGACCCCAGAGAAACTAAATTTCATCCCTACTGTGTACTTGTGTGTGTGGATGAGTTGACAAAGTTCTCTTGCGCCTTGATCTGAAAAACTAGTAGCTATGACTGTAAAATAAATGTAGTGGAGTAAAAAAAGTACAAAAGTACAGTATTTCCCTACGAAATGTAGCAATATGAAGTAAATATGAAGTAACATCAAATGGAAATACTCAAGTAACGTACCTCAAAATTTCACTTAAAGTTGCAATACACGACATTCAGCCACTAGATGTCGCACTATAGCACCAACATCCAAGACCAAACAAACGTGTGTCGTTTACTCAATAAAGTTTGGGGGGAAAAAAGAAAGCTGGCAAGTCACGAAACTCAGATCAAACTGTCAAACTAGGCAGTGCTGATCAAATACGGATCAAGATTCCATTAGTGCATTGCCTGTTTCTCGCCTCAAATGTTTTCAGAAATATATTTTAGTGTACTGTTTAGCTGTAATTTGAGAAAGTTTGTGATGCGGCCGCCATCTTGGAAACGGACGTCGAGGACATGGAGGGACTAACATGCACGTGCGGCCAGGGTGGCTACCAAAACAAAGAACAGAGAAGCTCGGATAATAACACACACAGAGGGAGTGTGACGTCATTCACTGCTCAGGACGTCATTACTCCACTATATCCTTACATAGCAAATAGTTGTTTGCTGACATCCAGTGAGGCTCAATGCCATTTATTGGACCTTTAAGTCCAGTAACCTGAGTAAATGTACTTTGTTACATTTTTTCATATATATATTTTTTTTTATTTAATTTTAATTTTAATTTCATTATTCTTTTTTTCTTTGGGATCATTTAAGGCCCCCTGTTGGCCATGAATGGTGCCATAAGTGGCTGCTTATTTCACTAAGACCTATGATTTGAATGAACAAAAGCCATGTGGAAGTGGCAGGTATGCAGTACAGTCATGTCACGTTGTTTGCTGTATAGGTTAATACCAAAGCTACAGTATCAGATGGTAGAACATTTTTAAAAATAAGTTCAATGTAGTTATGAAATTTTGGACACAATCTTACACACTTCTTCTGCACTTACTTAGACCTGGCAGTAACACAATGGAAAAGTACTCCATTACAAGTATAAGCCATGCATGTTCTGCATTCACATTTTTAATGACAGCTGAAATACTGGCATGTGCACTATGCGATCCAGGGAAACAACCTATTGTTGTAGTTTGACTGCTCCTGCTGCCCAAGGACAAATCTTCAGCTGCCCCCAAACTGTCAGCCACAAACAAAGAGCAATATCAATCTCCAGCACATTCACTGCAACCCTGCCATTATCCATCTCCTCTTTCAGTGGGGCAACACTGGTTTCTCCTTTGACTGCATGTCATCATAATGTACTTGAACTGTGTCACACGTCCGCCTGCTATGTATAGAGTCTGCTCTCATGGCTGTGAAAACAAATAGTGAATACCCTGTCAAGTACCATCTGCTCTGGATAGGAGGCATTCAATCTCATTGGTAATATGCGGTAAAACACCACAGATGTGCAGTTTGATTTTGATCAAATTTTGATCAAACATTTCTTGACCTTGCAATTCAGCTAGGAATGTAATGCAGATCTACAGCAGGGAGGTGATGGAATCCAGCAGCTGCCCTCAGTTAAGCCAGCAGCCAGGACACTGCAAGCCACTGGACAGCCTGAGGGTGAACATTCAGGACAGTGTTTTTGCTGTGGATAAAACCATCCTTGCTCAGAACTGTGAGTACTTCAGAGCATTGTTCCAGTCAGGAATGAGAGAATGCCAACAGGAAGAGATCCACTTGCAGTGTGTGGGGGCTCTGGGTTTCCTTGTCATGCTGCAGGTCCTGGACGGGGAGCGACCCATGCTGAACAGCGACCAGATCGTAGAGGCGATTGAGTGTACGGCTTTTCTCCAGGTGCCAGCTCTCACGAAGCACTTGATCAATATTGTCAATTCTGAAAACTGTTTACTCATGTACCACACAGCTGCTACCTATGGCGTGTGGGAGCTCTCCCACAGTTCAGCCTTATTCATCAGGGATATGTATACTGACCTGAAGGAAGATGTTCACGCCTTACCTAACAAACTGTTAGAGTACATTGAGTCTCTTATCCCAAGTACCTACATGGCAGTATGTAGCCATTCACCATCCACTGAGCTACTGCAGGATTTCCAGAGGACAGTCTGCTATTTGGATGAAGAAAACAAAGAATGGAAGGTCCTGACGCATCTACCTGTAAACACTAGCACCACAATGGCAGGCGTGGCTGTCCTTGACAATAAGCTTTATATTATTGGAGGGGTGCACAATATAAGCAAGAAGGTAGTAGAAACTGGTTTCTGTTACAACCCTGCAACTAATACATGGTCCACAATCGCTGGCCCCCAGCAGCTACGCTACAACCTCACTCTCATAGGTCATGAGGGCTGCCTCTACGCCATAGGAGGTGAGTACAACAAGAAAGCCTTGTCATCTGTGGAAAGGTACAGAGTGTCTAATGGAAGCTGGAGTTTTGTCTCCCACCTCCCCTGCCCTGCCGCCTCAGTGGCGTCCGCTGTAGCCATGAGCAGGATCTTCATCTGTCTCTGGAAAGGCAAGGGGGCTACGGATATACATGAGTATGTGCCTGAAAAGGACCAGTGGCTTCTGGTCACCACGCTCATCCGCGAACAGAGTTATGGTCTTTATATGGTGGCCCATAAAGATAATTTGTATGTGATGCGCAATGGACCCTGTGATGACTTCTTACTGTGTGTGATGGACTGCTACAACCTGAGTTCATGCCAGTGGACGGCCGTATCAGGCCAGTACGGGAACAGTAAAGGTTCTCTGTTTACTGCTGTGGTCAGAGGAGACTCTGTGTTCACCCTCAGCAGAAAGGTGACCACAGAGTACACAATTGAGGATTACAAATGGAAACTCAAGCGTGAGATGAAAGGTTTTGGCAGGATTGGATCCATTTATACATTTCTGATGAGGCTGCCGAAAGCCACCATCTCCCTCATGGGAAGGTCTCTGGATCTGACTCAGGGCCATAACCTTGGAGACCTTGTTGACTGTCCAAGATTTTCAATGCAATGCTTTGATAATATATAAGGACTACTGAAAATTACTTGATTTAGCTGTTTTTCCTTTAAAGCATAATTCTGGTTAATCACAACTTGGATCTTCTTTTGGTAGATTTGGTAGTTTTGGTAGATTTCATCAATAAAAAGCAGTCTAAAGGTTCGAGAAATATCAACAGTCGGACAATCAGACAGGTTTTAAACAAACCGCCCAGTTAGACAAATGTATTTGAAGAGAAAACAAAGGTGAAAGAGAAAATGATTACCCACACTGTCCATCACAGTTTAGACACTGACCACCTGGTTAGACATACCCTACCTCCCCTAATTTTGTTCACATGCAATTTTCCTGTGTACTGACTGAGAATCCTTCAGTCCTGACATTCTGGCTGTGCTCACTTGCAGATTCACCTCTAAATAAAGTGGTATAGATAATCTGACTAAACTTGTTTACAACCTGTCATATATAAGTTATCATATAACTGTATAACTGCAAAACTACAAAAATAAGACTTAAGTTGTAATAAACCAGAATTTTCCTTTAATTTAACCAGGTTTAGCAAGTCGGTTTTAGGGTTGTTAAACGGAATGAATTAGATTATGTTCTGTTGATGCTTACCAAAGCTTTCTCTGTGTGGGAACCAGTCCCTGATGGACACTGCTCCTGTTTTCACAGAAAACAAGCCATGTATGACGGTGATTTCCCAGACGGATTCATTCTAGGAAGCAGGGTTAGATAAGGCCAAAATTCAGGGAAGAAAAACTAAATAAATAACTTAAAAAATTAGAATAAAAATAGAAACCTGTAAGGAGCATTTCTGTTGTTACAAGATGTTGACGTGTGTAGATAAATGAAGTGTAATTCAAGAAGAAACACTGCCATGGTGTAGTGTTCTAATACAGCTTTAATGAATCTGACACAATTAGACCTACTTGGATTATTTAAGACTGTTACACAGCTAATATAAGTTAGACCATAAAAAAGTGTGAATATAAGAATAAACACTTTTAGCCAAATAATGAATGAAATGGTAATAAACAAATAATGAAAAAACCTGCAATATGGGCACATCATATCCTCCTTATAATTGCAATATTTATTGGAAAAGCATTTGTTTTAAGAATATACTTTTCCTTTGTAAAGGCCACCATAAATCCTCAGCTATAATGAATTGTGTTTAGTATTTTTTTTTTCTTTTGTGCCTTAACCAATAGGAATTTCATATTTTCCTGCAGTGATAATTACATGAAATATATCAGGTTGCAATTCAGTTATGTGAGTCTTTGAGTTGATCTGCCATCATGCTACACGCATCATTAGTTCTTCCAGGGCTCGCTCACGGTGGTTTTCATGGACGAGCAGCACTTCTTTGATGGCATTCTGCTGGAAGCCCATCTCATTGAACTGGCTTAGGAGATGAAGAAACTCCTTCGCCTAAAGAACAAGACATAATTATGTTCTTCCAAAATATTTTTGTACAATTTTTAAATTAAAAAAATTATAAATCAAAGTCTTGTTGTCTCTAAGGTTGGTTACTATAGGTGTCTGCATTCCTTGTGTGTACTTCCAAAAGAACTTACTTTTGTTTCACAGTTCTGAAACATCTCCAGAGCCTCTTCTACCTGAGCCATATCATAACCCAGCTGACATAGATGGTCACATGCCACCAGGTAGCTCAAGATCTAAAAAAAAAAAAAAAGAACACACAAATATTCATTAATATAGGATGGATCATCATCTTGTGGCAAAAATATGTTAAAATACCAAGGAAAATGGTGGTCAAATGAAACATGTTGTTCTCTCTGACCAATCAATAGGTAGAGGAAAAAAGCTACCCTAATTATAACCCACCCTATTAAGGCTATTAATACTGTACCACTAACTGTCTGGTTATAGCTCATGTTATCTCCCTGTTATTATTATATATGTCATGTCTTAGGCTTATTTAAAAAAAACTAAACCAGTGGATGTTTATCAGCAAGGCTTGCGTCTATAGGATTATAGCCTTAATATCTTTAGCCTTTCACACTAATCCACCTGATCCAGTGTCTATAAATCAATTGAATTAATTTGCAATGTGCTGTAAATTTGAATGAAGATTATCCCCCCTGTGTGATCAGCCTTTTTCACAACGCATTTCAAAAGAATATGTATTAGAAACTGCTACACATTTATGACCTTAGTGATGAAAATTAGCACTGAAAGTTATGGGGACAGCAAAACTGATGTGAAATCAGTTTAGGAGCTAAGCAGAGTCTAAGGTTGCCTTTAAACCATGTCTCTCTGAGATTAATAAACTATGCTGTGACATCAGTGAAGTGAAATACAATATGTGTGAGAGCAGTGTGACCTGTGCAACAGTGTACTAGCCAGCAAGAGACATTATTATGCTCATTAAGTAATTAGTTCTTCCCTGCTGATGAACTCTTATTAAAGTGATTTGCCAGCTGTCATATCAACTTTTGTTGACTGTCAAGGAGGGAAAGGCAAAACAGGGAGGAATGCAGGCTAACAAGGGCAGATCTGACATCTAAATTCACTCTCTGACAGACTAAACTTTGTAAAACCAGTTAAGATTACCAATTAGTAAGATAAAAGCATTGAAACTTATCTTTGTATCAAATTATAAATAAGAGTGTGTCCATCGATGTCTCCTGTGCTATCCTGCTTGCTTATTTTTCTCATGTTAAAAAAAGGCATTTCCTCAGTATGCCCTCTTTCCCATCAACCACTTGTAATTTATTTTGAGTTCTGAGCAGACATGAGGTGATGTTATGGGAAAACAAATAATACAAAGCAGGCTGTGGAAACTGTGAGGATCTGTGGTCTATTTTTACAGTGGCTTAAAGTGGCTTAGTATACAGTATTTCTGTTTCATTACTAGTTGGCAGATCTTTGCTGCTACTTCTCTGCAGTGACAGCACCTTATCGTTATGTTACTGCATGTTACTCCACACTCTGTGATTTGAATGACATACGGAGTGCTGACAGGTTACAGGACTACCTGTTGCTGTGAGTTTTGTCTCTTATTTGTCATCACCATATCTGGACCCATGAAAGAAAGACAGCTAATGCAGGCTAGTCCCCCTCCTTTCTACAATGTAGGACAAATACAACACTGAGTGTGTGGGAGCTAACAATGACTCAGCAGGTGCTGAAATGATTTGAACAGAAAAGTAAAGTCTGGTGGAAATCACGGCTAATGTTAGCAAACTTGGCTAATCAGCCAAGACAAACTTAATGGTCCAATGGACCCCCCCCCCCCCCCCCCCCCTAATGTTGTAAATAGACTTTAAATCACCAATTGTTGATAGTTATGTGTTGAAAAAGGGAAAAAATGCCTTGTATTAGCGTTTGTAGGATACGAAATGATGTTCTCCAGATAGCACCTCAATATAAGTCATAGTTTTACACAAAAGTGAGGAGGCTTCAAATTTCAGTCCAACTTTTAGCTTGTTTGTCCTTGTTGGTTTCTGACTCTGAGTTGTTAGAAGCCATATTTTTCCACTTGTAATGGAGTTAAAGCTGGAGTGTGGGGCTTTTGTCTCCCCCTTCTGGCAGTGAGAGTAAAGGGGGCGCTCGGCTATGATTGCCTGACAGAGGCATGCAGCACGCTCTCATGTGCACCCCAAATGACAGGCACACAGAGATGGCCGGTAAAAACGGATATGTTTTGACAGTCGACCAGCCCAAAAGGTTTTTTTTGACAGTCCGCTGGCCCATCGGGATTTGTCCCAGTATGCCCGATGGCCAGTACTGGCTGTAACCTACTGTTGCTGCTGTAAAATGGTGGATAAATTGTTTTGAGCGTCACACAACCCCCACGAAATGACTCATTTCACTATCAGAATTTCATCCATTCAGGCCTATAACATTTGGAAAGTCTAGAAGAGCCGCATGATTAACGGCCAAACAGCCAGCACGGGAATGTCACCCGTGATATGAGATTTAAAAACTCTGTATACTGTGAAATACAGAGAGATTTATCTGGCAGTGATAGGCTTAATCAGCATTGTGTGAACTTGTTTGGCAAGGGCTTGAATGTAACGGGCATTCATTTATATGTAAAAGTTCTGCACTGCAGGTTTAAGCTAGCAGTTCCCCCTGTTTCCAGTCTAGAGCTAAGATAGGCTAAGTGAGCATCGTGACTTTTGGCAGCAAAAATGTTTTTAAGTTTGTACATGGCACAGAATTTGACTCTCTAAAGTTTACAAAGTTTGAGGTTTTCGGTCTAAGTGATACAATAAGTTCACATATTGTAACTTAAAGGGACACTTCAGTATTTTTCACCCTGTACCCTATTTTCCCATCTTTTTGTGTACTGGTCCAGTGTTGAGCGAGAGCGCTGCTACTTCTCCTTGAGCAAGACTTGGTTAGACACAATAATAAACATCAAGTGAAAGGTAAAGAAAAATGTTTTATTTCTCTGTATGGTCCTTTCCATACTGTTGTCAGACACTCATAATAATAATAATCTGAGCCTGCCAGTGGCAAAAACAAGCACTTTTAATGGATGTACACTGAAGGGGCGCTATTGCCTCAAAGGATTACAGTACAGCCCATTTCAAGGCTGCCGGCTGAAGTGCTCTCACTCAATACTGGACCAATTTCAAAAATTGTTGTCCCTATCACTTAGACACAAAAAGATGGAAAAATAGGGTCCAGGTTGAAAAATACCAAAGTTTCCCTTTAAGGTTCCAATTCTTTGCTAACAGCTGTTTTTGAGTGGAATATCAGAAATAGGTCCTACTGTAAACCTACAGTAAATGATTAGAGTCAGCTAACATCTGCTCTCAGATCTCTAATGAGCTTGAGTGAAGGGCAGAGAGCGAAGAAAAGTCAAAAGACTCATGTGTCACTGACTGACCTGCTCCGGGGTTTGCCGGCCTGTCTTCTGCAGGGCAATAATGGCAGTGCGGAGGGGGTAACCCCTGGCAGTGATAGCCCCAAGCAGCTCTCTCTCCTCTGGGCTCAGAGCTGAGAGGAGCTCTGCTGACGAGTCCGAACCAGAAGAGGGGAGACCCAGATGGTGTGAGGTCACATGAGGATTTCTACAGGAATCCGGACTGAGAGACTTCTAGAAAAGAACAGAAAGTATTGAACAAATGTTGCCTAAGTGTGTGTGTATCTTTACAGAAAAGAACAAGGCAGTGTGGAAAGGGAACAAGACAGCCAGGGGCAGACATCCAAATTTAATCTGATTTTGACATTTTATAACCTTGATTGCAAGTTTGAGCATGGGAGCCCTGAAATGCAGCTTTGCTGAGAAAGACATTTTCAGAGTACTTCCACTTGCTAATCCTGATGAACCTCTTATAACCTGGCTGGATTCAGGGACCAGACTTTACACAGTCTATTTTTAGAGTGAAGATCCCTGAAAACATTTTGGAAATGTGAGCTGAAAAAAAGAAAGATTGTTAAGATTGATTTCCCCTCCCAACTGACGGTGTTGACATTCACAAAAGCCAAAGAATCAAAGGACAGTTAAAGATTGAGTTATTGAGCCTTCAAGGTTAAAATCTATGCCAACTTGAATATAAATAAGGAGAAGCTCATTCTACATTTGCTGTGTTGGCCAGTGAGGGTATTTGATTCTATAGTGATCCCTGTCTTTTCCTGGCTTATGTGCAGAAATTTATAGTATGGCTCAGGAAAGGTAATGCCCTGAGCTTTAGACTGTATTCATAGTCATCTCCTGGGAACCAGAGTGAGGACTATGTATACTGCCGATTCCAGAGCATTAGCCTTCCCTGAGCCACACTATAAATTTTCACTCACAAGGCTACATTGCCAACATAACATCGGGCTTTCTTGGTTCAAGCATGGAGACACATTGTGAATGAGAAATCTGAAACACATGTTACAGAGGCTACTCATTAAAACATCTGGGCAATTGAAATATGTCAGGTTTTTAATGTTTTGTTTTTTTTTGGTTTATAAAATATTTGTATAAAAATGTGTATGCTTATACAATGCAGTAATATCAGAACAGTGACATTTTATTGTGTTGGCTCTGTTCTCCAGCTTAATGGATTTGAAATGAAACAATGGCTATGACATTAAAGTTGCTTTATTTTCAAATACACTGTGCTGAGAATTTAAAAAAAGAAAACTATCACTGCTTGTGCACTGTATGTATTTTTCTAATTAATGATGATTAATTGTATTGTATTTGTTGTATGGGTTTTCTGGCCATGAGAGAATATAGCTTGAAAACATCACACTATAGTGATTTTTTCATTTCATTATACTTTTCTTTGGTCCAGCACCATTCTTGATTTGTGTGAGATACTTATCATTTCTACACTAGCTTAAACAGATCCTGGACCAGTATTATCTTCTACAATATGTCTGACTGTACTTTAAAGCTGGAGTGTGGGACTTTTGTCTCCCCCTTCTGGCAGTATGAGTAATGCTCTGCCTATACAGCATGCGCATTCATCTGGCCAGTGCAGGAACATCCAACCCAAGATTAAATAGATTAAAAACTCAGGTAAACTATAAAATACAGAGAGATTTATCTGGCATTGATAGTTTAATCAGCAATGTGTGAACTCGTTTCACAAGGGCTTGAATGTAACAGACATTCATTTATATATAAATGTTCTGCACTCCAGGTCTAAAATGGTTCCTGAGCATAAAACTGTCGCACTGTTGTTGTAATCATAGTGCAAAATTATCTTTTATCTTAAAATACAGGGTTACAGGGTTTTATCTCTTACCATATGTGTTGGCTTCTGCTTGTTGATGCTGGGGAGCCTGTCAATTGTATTGGATCTGGTGTTAGGGTTTCTATGTGGGGATGGGCTCTTTGATTGGCTGTCTGTTTTGGGATCATCTTTCTTGGACGTCTCCAGCCCTGAGAGGGAACACTGGCGCAGGTTCTTTCTGCGCTGGTGTGGCAGGCTGCTCAGGCAGGCAGGAGGGTTCAGGAGGTCTGGGACGAAGGCTTTCTGTGCTTTCCTCTGACCACGCTGACATAACGCAGCAGAGCGGTCTCCACTCAAGCAGGCTACCGCTGGCAAAGCTGTCTTGGCTTTCTGTACAGCACTTTCTCCTTCATCTTCAGAGTCTAAGATGACAAACCTGGTGCGCAGGACAGCAGGGCTGAGGCTGTGGGATCTCTGTCGAGGATTGGGCTCCCAGAAGTCAGAGCTATGGCGGCTGGCCAGGCGGCTCTGCTGGGGGCTGCTGAACATCATCCAGTAGGGCGGGCAGGATGGTGGCACTCCTGATGCAAAGGAGGAGACCTGAGGCCGGTGCTGGTTGGTGAAGCCATTCTGCAGTCCTGTTAGCACCCAGTTCTCCAGACTGAATTCATACTGTCACATGGAGAAATAACATGTCAGTTAAATGCACATTGCAGTTTCTATCTCTTCTATCTCTAATGAGTCAACAACGTTGTATCTTTCTCTTTTTTCTCTCCTCTCTCCTTTGAAGCAACACAATGACATTTTAGCCATATTATAGCATTAACATTAACACTTTGGTCTATAATTAAATATCTTAAGCTAGATAGACTGCTATTAAATTTGGTACAGACATTCATGGTCCCCAGAAGATGAGTCCTATTGACTTGCACCACCAGCAAAAAAACATGCAATTATCCAACACTAGCTCATGACAACATACCTGAAGAAGACTATTAATAAATCTACAGTCACGCTAGCAGCTCTGTGAGGCTGTATTTATGTACAGCAGTGCTTTGAACTTCTGCTGACTCAGCATGGTAACATTCTCTCAATGACAATGCTAATCTGCTGTTGTTTAACAGGTAGCCTATAATGTATACTGTGTTTACCATCTTAGTTTAGTGTGTTAGCATGCTAACAAATTAGCATTAAACAAGTATAACCTGACCTCCAGCACATGGGGTGCAGGAGAAACTTATGATGTATATACAGTATGTGTGCGGTGAGTCTGTGGATAAAATGTTCTTTACCAAAAGGGGGGACTGCCCATTGGTCCGAAGGCCCATTATTCCGACAGGCCCATTATAACCCCAATAGTTCAAAAAATGTCCCATTGGGCCAAAAGCCCATTAGTCTGATGGCCCGTTATCCTGAAAACAAAAGCCCATTGCTCCGAAAATACAGTATGTGACTCTGTGTCACATACTGTACACATACAGACACAGTAAAAACACACGTACCTCTGTCTCTTGCAGGATGGTGAGGTAATCAGGGACAATAATTTCCACGTCTTCTTTGACTTCCTGTGACGAACCCTGTGGCATTTTCAGAGGGACACCATCCATATTGCTCACTGAGCAATGCAGTGCAACTCACTGAAAGAGCGATAAAGAAAATGTGACATTGATTTTTTTAAACTCTACTTCAAAAAACCATTCACCATTGTCGTAGACATGACATACACACTGACTATGATTAAACCTGCAGTGCAGAGATTTTGTCTCCACCTTCTGGCAGTGAGAGTAATTACAAAAACACTGTTGACCCGTGCTTTATGACGTATGCTGAGCGGCTGGTCTCACCCAGCCAGCGGCTCCTCACAGCTCAAAACGTCCCCATCCATCGGAATGCCGAAAATGACGTGATTTCCCTGGCAAATCTGATGGGAAACCAATCATTGTTGGTATACATAAAACGCATCACTACCAGTGGTGATTTTTCTTTTCCTGGGATGGCAAAGTCATGACCCGCCCTACTCTGCCTCTGATTGGCTTACCCTGATATTCTTACCCTAACCCTAACCAATCTCACTCCTCATGCCTAAACCTAACCAACCTAACCAATGAAGGCAACGAGTACTAGCCAATCAGAGACAGAGTAGGGCGGGTCATGACTTTGGTATCCTAGGAAAAAAGAATTGGTCTACCGGTGCGCCCGCGCAAGAATGTCATACCCAACACCAGACTTAAAAACTCTGTATAATGTAAAATACAGAGAGCTTTATCCGGCAGTGATAGATGTGTGAACTCGTTTGGCAAGGGCTTGAATGTAACAGACATTCATTTATATGTAAAAGTTCCACACTGCAGCTTTAAGGTGCAACTGGCAAAGAACACCAGCAGTTTAGATACAAAGTCTCAAGAAGACAAGTGTAGCCTCAACAGCACTGTGGAAGAGTTCACGTGACTAAACAGATAAAAGAAGAAACTGTACAGTATACTACAGTGGGTAAATTAACAGTTTGGTCTATGCACAGCAATAGCTTGTGGCAAACAGATACAAGAAAAGCCAAGACCAGCTTAAATTAGATTTACTTTCCCAGAAATACATCCCTCTCTTACACCTCTGCACTTTCTATATTGGTTGAGTGTGTTACACAATGAACAGGGAATCATGTGCAAGCAAAGGATTAGGGATTAAAACACTATGTTTGCTAAACAACCAGCATGATGCTTATTTCTTAGCCAGGAGACATTCAAAAGTTCAGCCTCACATGCACACTTCATATTTACAATGAAAGAAATTAAATGAGACATTTCTGAACAGCCTTGTTAAGTAATCCAATAGCTGCTGTCCTATAGCCGACGCATGTCACAAAACATGTTGTGCTATATGACCGTGAGTAAACCATAAGGCAGACACAGACTTACGATGAGGCAAATGCCACTCTGTTAAGTCTCCTCCATCCCCACTGTCCTGTGAAAGCTAATCAGACATTTGCTTCAGTAGCACCAAAACACAACACATGCTCCTAACAAGCCAGATGGTCCAGGACTTACAGGACCAGAGAGGCCAGCTGCTCCATAAGCTCATTGTGTTTTCAATGACGTGGGAAAACAGAGAACCCATCAGGTAACACTGGATTTTTAAGGTGAACAATTAACATGTATGTCCTGGCGAATAAAAAAGAACATTGCTTACTGGATATTCTTGTGCTCTATTCCCACTTTTCATATAGTAAGACTTTTCATATGGGAGCAAAGAAAGAAATAGACGACAAAAGTATTTAAACGACGGGTTCACAATTTTTCATGTCTTAAAACAACAGTCAGGTGTCCATATGACCACTGAAAGAGGTTTTCCTCGCTGTAATCATTCCTCCTGTTCATACTATTAAAAGATCCCCTTCAAATGTGCTTTTAGTGTAGGAGATGGGGGGGCAAAATCCACATATCAATCCAGTCATATCAAGTGGATATCTGCCACATTTACAGTCTTTTTAGCATCAAATTCCCTCTTTGTGTTTCCTCAGACAGTGTTTCCCTGTTGAGCTGTGGTGGAAGTATAGTAACAAAAAGAGGGAGTTTGGCACTAAAAAAACTGTAACACTGAAAGATATCTACTTGATTTTGACATTTTTGCACAGGAGGTGGACTGTAGATTTTGTCCCCCATCACTTGTAAGCACATTATGAAGGGATCTTCTAATAGTCAGTATGGAGGAATGATTATGGCAAGAAAACCCTGTTTCAATGTTCACTAAAATAAGTTTGAAAAGACTTGACACACTCATAGCTTTCTGTTGTGACAGTATAGTAGCCTGATATAATTGTCTTACCAAAAGTCCTGAGCTTGAATAAATAAATAGTATTTTTCTAGTAAAATGTTTAAGGGGGTTTAAGTGATGGATGGAATGTTATTGATAATTTTTTATCTCTGTATTTTGTGTGTAGGCCATGCCATTTAAAATAAAATAATATAGCTTACCCTAATCTTTCATAAGACGTAATATAGAAAATAAGAAATAATTAGCATTTCTTCTAAATTCTATAATTCATTTTACTATTAAAACTGTTATATAATGCATATAATAGTTTGCATATAATAAAGTAGTTTCATACTTCAAACATTATGCATCATTGAATCCAATAATAAAACAATACAACAATCAGCCTACCTGTGTTTTCTCCGAGCTTCTGCTCCCTCTCTCCTCAGACTCTGTGTATCACCTCACAGGTGTTTGTCTGCTTCTGAGGCTTTACTGTCTGCAGCCTCTGACTGGTGACAATATTAGAGGAGGGTTCTTAAGGATAACCACCTGGATCACTAATCTACTGCCATACATCAGCTGCTTTACTTTCCATGCACACATTCACTGCAGACAACCACGGGGGAAGTAAACAAAAACAAGCAAAAGCAAGACATCACAAAGTAAAGGCAAAGTTAAGTGATGACAGTATGATCTTGTTAAGGAGCTTAGGAACAATGTGAATATAAACAGTGTGATGTAAGCACTGGTGGATATCATCTTTGGGACTTCTATTACATTTTTTCTTATTTATTGTATTACAGCAGGACAGGTACAAGAGATCTAAAACCAGTTTAGCTAAATTAAGTTTTTGCTATATTATATTATATTATAGGTACAGTATTAATATTATGTGGACTTTTTATGCCCATATTATAAAATATACCAGTTTCTTGTGTCCTTATCAGGTTAGAATTTGGTCATTTCATTTGTGTGTTCATTTGGTCAACACTTTGATCCAGTGCAGGATACTTTGAACACTAGTGGCCAGATTTCCATGACATTTTTATAATCCTGGTGACCTTGTGACCGTTAGTCTAGTACTGTCTGGTGCCTTGACCACCACTTTAGTCCGTGACGAGATATTTCCAAAATGAACTGCTGAATTGCTTTGCATAATAATGGTCCCCAGAGGATGAATCACACTTATTCTTTTGGTGACCCTGAGACTTTTCCTTCACCGCTACCATCAGGCCAAAATTTCAACTTGTACAGAAGAGATCTGAAAGTCTAATGGGCAGATTGCCATTATACTTGCTGAGCACTTTGAAGCTCCTTGGAGGATAAAACTTCCATTTGGCACATTACCTCACAACATCCTCAGGTCAATGTCAACATAGTACAAAGGATATCTCACGATACCGTTTACGAGTTACCAAATATACAGAGCTCCTAATGGGATAAACACTTTTCATGACTCCATGGTCATTCCTCTAGCACCACCCTCAGGACAAACTTTTTTTTAAGTATGTTGTTCATGTCATTTAATACTTTAGTTTTGTGAGTGTAATGAACAGTGCAGTCTTTTCTTTCAGACTTTATGTCTTGCATTTCACAACACCTCATAATCTGATTTAAATCTGTCACCTGGCATTCACACACATCTCTCATTTACACAAAATGATTAGCATAACTTAGTAATTAGGTATGATTTGAATGCTTGGTTAACGGTTCTTTTCAAAGTCTTACTCTGATTTGGAGAAAAATCATAATGCCATACTTTATCCTGTTCATTCAGAAAGTTATCTGAAAAGTAGAGAAAAATATACTTAAAAAATATAAAAACTCAAGAAATAATTTACTGGTGAATAATAAAATCAATTTCTTTATTCTGTTTACTTCTATATTCTGCTCATTCAGAGAATTTTCATAGCAAAAAAATTATCTTTGCTAAATACATTTGTATTACTGTAATGAGAAAACACAGACGATACAGACAAAAAAAACAGAAAAAAAAGACCCGGGGAGGTGATAAACTTTGTCAAATTAAATAAAAAAAATATATGTGAATGTTTTTTGTTTTCATCTTTTCTGCCTTTGCCAGAAAAAAAGAGAATTAAACTGCATTTTATTTGGGCAACATAAAATAATCTCTCCAGACGTTGGTTTGGGTTGTACGTGTCATTTTGAATCACATTAGCCCTTTTCACATGTGTGTGTCATCACACACGACATGAATGTTCTGGACAGTTTGTTTCTCCTCACCATAGTGGCAGACCTTCAGGGGGTCAGCAGTGAGATGGAAAATAAAGAGGCAAAGACAGATGATGGATTTAAAAACTTACAGTATGTTGCCACTGTCTCTCTCAGTTAATAATAAGTTAAGAGTAGTTACATTCTCTGTGGTTACCAGAGTGACTTTTATGGGACAACAGAGGTCTTTTCATGTAAGGGGTTATGTGAACCTTAGCAATTAACCACCCGTAACTTAACTACTGAATCTAATTGGAAAGTGAAATTACCAAACCCCAACTGAACACCAAGACAAAATTAAAAATATTAAATAGAAAAACCAGATGAAAAATCCCAACTGATAATAATCCTGACCTTATCTTGATTTGTCAAGCTTGTTCAATATGTCACTTTCTTCAGATGTCCAGCTGCATGTGTTTTCTTGGGACTCTGTTCACTGTCCTCACCACAGGGACAAAGAAATGTAACAGAAGATTCAAGTTTTCTTTGTCAGCCACGTCTCAGCGGTACACAGTCAGTCAGAGGCTGTCACACTCAGTGTCAGCACTGATTAGAGCCGAGGCCCAGGCCTGGTCTGACGGGGCATCCGGCAGGATCCAGTTCTGAGGAACCGCGGTACCGTCAGGATGATCCGTTGCCACCAGAAACACGTCCCACTCTCTCCTGAAAGAAAAACATATAGAAGTCCTCGTCTATGTGTACGACTTGGATATATATCATCCTTAAGTTCATTGTGACAGCTAAATAGAAGTAATGGTGCACATTTATTTCTGCTACAATGTCATTTTTCATGCCACCACCAGAGGGCACCAAAGTAAGAACACCAACACATAATGCTTTATGATATAATGGTACAATCCTGCCTTTTTCTTCTTCTGAATAGCCCAATCATTTCTCGGGCAACATGGTCACAATTTTTATAATATGGAGGCCAAAAATGGACACAGAAAATATATTAAAAAAATAATAAATATGCACAATAACTAAAAAACAATACACATCTTATTGGTTTTAATTATTTTCACATTTAGTTTACTGTATTTCTGCCTGTATTTATTTATATATTTTGCTGAAGGGATAAATAAATGGGCAACAAATAAAGATCATTACATTTTTCTGATTTGTATTTTCCTGTTTACGTGTTTCAAGCATTTATTTCTACATTTATGTTTTTGTTTCAATTTACAATAGATAAATAAGTGTAGACGTTAATGTGGAAATAAATGTGGGAAAATATGGAGGAACATTAATAAATGTGGAAATGAGTAAATAGAGAAATGGATAAATATAAAAAAATGATTTAATAAATAATCAATTTAATTATTTATTTATTTTTAATTTATGTTGCACATTTATTTATTCTTTTTTTAATGTGCTGAGCAATGTTATTACTCTTATTCAGGTTATTATTATTCTGACTAATATTGTTGTTACGCAACAAAGTATGAAGTAGAACACAAACCTTATTTGTACTAAAGAATGCAGTGAGCGCTCAGCCTGGGTATAGTATTCTCTGAAGGACTGCAGGACAGGATTAGCTGGAATCTCATCTGGGGAAAAAAAACAGGAAAATTAACACAATTAAACAAAAAAAACATGTGTGAATCAATTATGCCACTTCTAAACTGATGAAACCACAGTACATGCGGTGTAAGCAGTTACCTCC
Source organism: Scomberomorus guttatus (assembly GCA_038419695.1). Classification (NCBI taxonomy): domain Eukaryota; kingdom Metazoa; phylum Chordata; class Actinopteri; order Scombriformes; family Scombridae; genus Scomberomorus; species Scomberomorus guttatus. The sequence continues at coordinate 5,624,599 of CM076445.1, forward strand.
AAACAGCATGCTGTCCACTTTGTGTTTTCTCTGCAGCTGCCTCTCCCTCTCCTTCTTCAGTCGCTTCTCCAGGTCTCTCCTCCGCTCCTCCTCCTGCTCTCCTTCCAGCATCACCATCAGCGCTTTCTCCTCTGCTGAGTAAACCGCTGTCCTCTTTTTCATCACAGACCTCAGTTTCTCCAGCCGGCTGCTGAACGCCTCGTCAGATTCTTGGTCAGTGAAGATACCTGCCACACAGAGTGTTTTGGCTCACCTGATAGAGGCTGATAAACTGGAAGGATGCCTTTGTGTACAGTGTGGCTGAAAACAGCGAATCTATAGTTGAATACAAAAATAATTCTCACCTTTCCTCGATGCTGCCTCTTTCCTCAGTTTGCGCAGTTTCTCCAGAGATCTGAGGATGTCCTGCATTCTCTTCACGTCTGCCTGCTTCTTTCGCACCTCACACAGAACAGAGTCTGCAGCCAGCTTCAGCTCCTGCTCCTGGTAGATAGAAATAGAGAGAAAAAAGGTGAATATGGGCTAATTCATTAATACCTTTTACTGTTCTTTCCTTATAATCTCTTTGTGACAAAATCCTTACACAAAGCTATTGTAGTTCACTGTTACCATGTCTACATGAATGATAATTTGTCACAGTATGAGATCTGAGTTAGCTATGTGCTGTACAACACTAGAGGGAATGTACAGCTACAATGATTAATCAATTAATCGCCAACTATTTTGATAATCAATTAATTGTTTTTAGTCTTTCTTTTTTTAAAGAAAACATTTTTTTCTGATTCCAGCTTTTCAAATGTGAATATTTTCTGGTTTCTTTAGTCTTCTATGACCGTAAACTGAATATCTTTGAGTTGTGGACTTTTGTGGACAAAACAGGACATCTGAAGACGTCACCTTGGACTCTGGGAAACAGTGATTGACATGTTTCACTATTTTCTGTCATTTTATGGAACAAACAACTAATCGATTAATAAAGAAAATAATTGACAATTTAATCGCTTTTTTGTGGAAAAGCCATATTAGACACACATTATTGTTCCAAGCAGATTTTTTTATATGTCTGGAGAGGATTTTTAAGTTATGTGTTTATGTAAAAATATGTGGCTGATATATTGTTATATTATTTCATATTCAACAATGCATGCCTTTTTCTGCCTCAAAAATCCAGTATGAGTCTGGCTGTAGTGAGCATCCAAGCCTGAATCATGTCTCAGCATGAATGCTAATGTTGCTCCCTGTCTGCTGGGTGTGCAAACAGGCATTTCTTCAGCTTTATAAAGAGATAATATGTTAAAGGTGTTTGCTTTTCGGCTTGCTGTGGTCTTCTTCTGCCCCCAAAATGGACCAAATAGGTGCAGCTTTAAATTCTAAATGCACTTACCTTCTTCTTCTCCTCTACTTCATGTATCTGCTTCATCCTCCATTTATCTATGGCAGCCTCTTTCTCCGCCATGCGTGCCTCTCTCTCCTTTTCCTCCATTTCCAGCAGTTTCCTGGCCCTCAGTCTCCGGGTCCTCCTCTTAGCAATACGGGACAATTTAGCTTTAAAGCCACTTACACACTCACTGTCGCTGAGAACCTTCAGTTTCTCTTGTAGCTCCGTTTTGACATTTAAAGCCACTCGATAAGAGTCTGTCCAGACACAGTCATTTTCCAGATTGTGCTTGAGGCTCTCACAGGACTGAGACAGCTGTGAGAGGAGCTGAGCTGCACTGTAGAGAGCCTCTCTCAGCTCAGGAACACAGAGCTGCTGTGGCTTCTGGGTCCTTGGGCTCTTGGAGGACTTGCCACTGTTTTGTAAGAAATGTTTGACCCACTGTTCATCCTGCTTCCTCTGGAGAGCTGTTTCATCTTGGTGCTGCGGCTGTTTAGTTGTCCCCAGACTCCTGTCACTGTCCCTAACCCGAGGAGGAAACGAGCTGTGGCCGAACGGAGCTCCTCTCTCAGAGAAACTCTGATATTCCTGCTGCTGTTTCTGACCTGACTCTACGGCTGGGTGGAAGTCATACTGGTTAGTTTGTGGACCAGGTCTGAATTGCTGGTTAAATGTGTGAAACGCTGCCCCCGGGCTGTTGTATGTGTTTCCCGGGGCGTGAGGGGGGATGCTCGGGAAGTGTCCGGGTGGTGGACAGCCGAGAGGAGGCGGTGGGACAGAGGGATCAAAAGTGTATGGAGGAGGCATGTGGGGGGCTCCGAAACTCCCTACTCCGGGAGACGGTGGAGGAAAATCGCACCTGAATCCGAAAGAGTGTCCGTCAAATCCCTGAGAAGTTGTCCATCGAGGAGCAGTGAGGTCCTCCTGCGCAGCATCAGGAGGCGCTCTGCTGGTGGTGTACGCTGTCTCCACATAGCCGCCATGATACACAGGAGGCTGCTGCTTTTCTGGTGGACCGTGGTGAAATGTATTGTCCATTTTTCATGCCCAATAGTGCACTTAATCTACGGAAAGACTTAAATTAGCAAATAGTTAGCTATCCATTCCTAGCAGAAGCCATGTTTACGTGACGTCGTCATTACTTCTTTATCTTCTTCTTTGCAGCAGCTTTGAGCCCTTTAATAGATTACTGCCCAACTACCAGCAGTGGCTGAAGGTGGTACTGCAGCCAATGACTTCAGTAACAAAGGATCATACCAGTGTTGTTGCTATTGTACTGTAAAAACACATAATACATACAGTATAACAAAAGAAGTATTCAGATCCTTTACTTCAGTAAAAGTACCAATGCAGCAATGTAAAAATACTCCATTACAAGTAAAAATCCAGCATGAAAAATCCTACTTAAAAAGTACATAAAAGTACATAAGTATTATTAGCTTGATATAGTTACATTATTGCAGTAAAAGTAGTGGTTTGGTTCCTCTGACTGATATATTATTATATATGACATCATTACATTATTAATACTGAAGCATCAGTGTGTAAGCAGCATGTTACTGTTGTAGCTGCTGGAGGTGGAGCTAGTTTCAACTACTTTATATACAGTTAGCTAGTTTAATCCAGTGGTTCACAACCTAAGGGTCGGGCCCCTCCAAAGGGTCAGCAGATAAATGTGAGGGGTCGTGAGATGATTAATGGGAGAGGAAAGAAGAAAAAACAAAGTTCTGATACACAAATCTGTTTTCAGTTTTTTAACTTTTTCTCTAATCTTTGATTTACAAACATGACTCCAAATGAATGCTAATGATGCTCCATATCTGCTGGATGTGTAGACAAGCAGTATGTGAACCATATAAACATAAAAGGTCATAATTATATCATCATGTGTATATCATGTTTAAAGCTTGTTAAATCAGTTATTGCAGGTTTAAGCTCTCAAATAAGTGTATTGTAGTGTTCTGACATTTAGTAATGAAGGATATTGTACAACCTTTATGTTTCATTTGTTCTCCATTAAAGGATAGGTTCATAATTTTTCAAGTGTGTCTTAAAACAGCAGTCAGGTGTCCATATGAACACTGAAAGAGGTTTTTCTCACTGTAATCATTCCTCCTGTTCATATTAAAAGATCCCCTTCAAATGTGCTTTCACACAATGTAAGTGATGGGGGCCAAAATCCACAGTGTGTCCACACAGTCATTTTGTGCAAAAATGCATTTAAAAGTTTATCTGAAGCTTATATATCAAGTGGATATCTGCCACATTTACAGTCTTTTTAGCAACAAATTCCCTCTTTGTGTTTTCTCAGACAGTGTTTCCCTGTTGAGCTGTGGCAGAGGTATAGTAACAAAAAGAGGAACTTTGGCACTAAAAAGACTAATGTTGAAAGATCTACTTGATTTGACTCATTTGGACGCTGAAACTTTTAAATACATTTTTGCACAGAAGGAGGACTGTGGATTGATCTGTATTTCAAAGTTACGCGTTTGCTCAAGAACTCATTCATATTTCTGACAGTAGTTTCCAGCTGAGGTGAGGCGAGAAAACAAGTAAAGAATGAGGAACCATAGACTCTTTTAAACCAGGCTTAAAAACCTTTCTATTCAGGAAGGCTTTTTCATCTTAACTCTTGCTATTTTCTTCTTATGTTGTGTTTTGTATGTTTTTAACGCTGTAGCACTGAGATAGTGCGAATGAAACGTGCAGTCCAAATTAAACGCATTATTACGATTATTATTATCTCTTCAGGGTTAACTATGGGTGTGTGTGCGCGCATGCGTAGTGGTAAAAGCCGCGCAAAGTGCGAGCAGCAGCTACAAAACGTAGCAGATTACAGATAGTCTGTATAAACGAACTGTGGTGACATAATGGTGTAGTAATGCTGTCCTGTATGGGGCCGTGAGACAGACGCGGTGTGTGTGTGGTCGGTAGGCGGTGGCAAACACAACCGGGAGGCTGAATCTTTGCGGAAGTCGGCAAAACTAGAGTCATATGACCAGGCAGCCGGAGAAAATGCTACCTAGATATGGATAAAATTCAACCGACACGGTGACTAACATCCACAACGACACGGTAATTGTAACCATGGATCGTATTTAGACACAGTAAATGTGCCATGTGTCATATATGGTGTATTGAGTGTCCACCGTAACGTTTAACTGCTGAGTGTTTCCTCCCAACGGCCACACATTTATTTCCAATGTGTCGTTAATGCAGACTAACGTTAGCAATTCAGCTAGCAGAAAGGAGCCAGGTGTTTGTACTATACTCACAGCTCTATTAGTTAACTAACTGCGTAATTCAGCTGTTTAATAATGAATTAATAATTTGCTCTGAATGTGTCCCACAGATGGAGGAGATTAAAGTGTCTCCTGATTATAACTGGTTCAGAAGCACAGTGCCGCTGAAAAGAGTAAGTAGCGATTTTATTTCGGGGTCAGGTCTGTGATGGTGGCCTGATGAGCCCACTGCATGCAGATCACCACGGAAGGAGGGTCGGGCTCAATGTGAACAGAAACAAGTATACATGAATACCTAAAATGAAAAATATACTGATAGAAATGAATAGAAATATTGAAATAGATTGGCTGTACAAAATAAATAACATTCTCAGGAATGTAAACATGACAATGCTCTTAAAATAAACACTATCAGGAATATTATTTTCGTATTTCCTATTTATTTGACGTGTTTAGCTGATATGTTAATTTCAGTGGCCACTCAGTGATAATGAAGCTGTGTTACTCAGGGACGTGAGGTTGGTGTTAAACACATCATTGGTTGATCATTGTCATGAAGAATGATTGGATTTGCATATTTGTCTCGTTTTTTTTTAATTTCAGTAGGCTGGAGTTGGTCAGTGCCAGGATGAAGACAGGTCATTTGCTACAGGAATACATGCTTTTTTTTTCTTCTTCTCTTTTTATATTGAGCATGAAAACATTTGTTACCACAGATGCAACGAGTCATCATGCTTCATGTGATTCCTTGTAGAGATGGAAAGTGTGCTTGAGTGATGCCTGAGTAGACAAAGTGGTACATGAATTTTACTCAAGTATAACAAAGATAACTTATGTTGTAAACTATTCAAGTAAAAGCACACATGTAGCTCTTTTGAAGGTTACCTTGTGGTATATGGGCAGCATCACAACACTTATATATAGGAGCTGCCTCAATCATCCATTTTTTGACCTTTGGAGAGCTTTGGGGTTAAAGGGATGTAGCTTAAGATTTATTGGCATTGTTATATTGTGTCATTTTGTATCTTTCTAATCTTTTTGATGCTATTTTCTGACTGGTGATGCATATGCTGTGTGTTAGTTCAAGGTGCTCATCAGTCAAACCAATCTCTGTAGTCCTCTGATTGAATGATTCAGGCAGCTCTTATGTCTGTATATATGGAAGTGTGATGCTGTTCATATACCTGATGAAGGTCGGATAGACCCAAATGTTGAGATCTAATAAATATTTCAGCAGTAAGCGAGACAGTGTGCGAGAGTTCTTATTGTTTTCAAGTTGCACCTTCCTCTGACACACCTGTCACATATTCAGGTGTGCAGAGATTTTTTTTCAAAATATTTTTGAAGGTTACCTTGAGCCTACTTGAGCATTTCCATTCATGCTACTTGACGCTTCTACTCCACTACAATTCAGAGGATAATATTGCATTTTTTTACTCCACTACATTTGACAGCTTTAGTTACTTTTTAGATAAAATTTTTACATGAAATAACATATGAGACGTTTATAAATTACACTGCATTGTTTAAGATTAAACCAGTAGTTCCCAAACCTTTTGGCTTGTGGTCCATTACAAAAAAAATCAGTGTTTAGTTTTGGTTCCTTGTCAGGTGTTAGCAGGTCTACCAAAGAGACATTTCTCCTCTAAACATCTCACATGGTGTCAAATAGACAAGACACAAAGAGGAAAAACCATAGACTGTAAAAAAATATGGACTTAGCCACCGTGACGTCACCCATTGGTTTCTGAAGAGTGGTTTTGAAGCTCAAAGTGGGTGGCTCCAGCCGTCACCATCTTGGCAGTGCCTGAGTCCGCCTAACTCCTGGCTAATCCAAAATGGGCAAAGAGGTGGAGCTCAGGCGGACTGAATGAAGCCTGTTTGCTGAAACAAGCCGCCTAGCAGCTAGCAACCTGTCACTCAGAGCGGCCACGTCCTTAATTATGCTTATTATGTTTTACTTTTACTTAAGTAAAATACCTGAGTACTTTTTCCACCACTGCTTGTGGAAACATCACTTACAAGGAATATATCACTCTTCTCCTGGGATTCCCAGGAAGTCTGATTTTAAAACAGAACTGTGGATAATTTATCATAAATTTACATTTAGCCTTATTTTCTGATGCTATTCTTTCATATTCAATAGATTATGTGGTATGTCCTCTTACCAGTTTTATGTCCAAATGGTTTTATTGGAGCATCTGAACACTTTCATTGGCTTGAGGTCATTGCTGTGTGCAGTGGCAGGAAAGGAATATCACGTTCAGCCATTTTGGCGTGTCGTTTCACAGCGGTTTTAGGAGCCGGGAGCATTGTTTTTGGACATTTAATCATGATGTTTGAGCGATCTCCTGCCCCACATGTCCATGTCTTGTTTAATGCCGCTCTGCAATCAGCTCAACTGCTCTTGATTTGCAATGGTCTGCATTTATGATCAAGCCACTTGTTAAACCAACATCATGGATTGTGTTTAGAGAGCTTTCTCATAAACTATTCAAAGCAAAACTAACAGAACACTAAAGTACAACTGATCAGATATTCTTGCCTTTTCAAAAATACTTGAGTACAATACTAAATTAGAAGGATTAAGACAAAAAGGAATGACTAATGGCTAAGCTGCTTAACTACAGTAACAAGAGTTAATACTGAGTTACTTTCCCCTCCTGACCATGTTTTTTCCTTTGTGGAGTCAGTGACCTCCTACTCTTATTGCTCTGACTGCATTAGTTACCTGCCATTTAGACCAATGAGAGCTCATATATTCTCCTTCTCTGTTGTCAGAGCTTTTTGCCTTGGATTCAGACCGCTGCTTCACCACATGGTCACTAGTGAACTAATGACAGCTCAAGAGACTTCTAAGTTCCAACAGTGGAGTTTCACACTTGGCTTTGGTGAGCCATTGAGTCCCTTAGAATTGTGTTTTATGAGAGTAACCAAAACGATGGTTTCCTCTCTCTGTGTTGAGAGTAAAGGAATATGACATATGACCCACAGCACATGTTCAGAGGCATATATCAAACAGTCAGTCAGTCAGTCATGCTGTCACATGCTTACAGTAACTATGACACAGTCTGCACGGTATAACCTTTTTTTACTACTGGTGATCTCAACACAGGATGTGAGAGCAGATTGTTTCATTTGAATGACTTTTAGAGGCCTGAAGACATAAAAGTATCCATTGTTTCACAAGAAAAAACAAATATTGGAGTAAAACCTGATTTGCTAATCTTAATCTTGGGGATTTTCTTTTTCTCTCCTGTCTTGTTGACTGTATTGCAAAACATTTTTATTATGTTTTAGACCTTGCAATTGTGCCTCATTTTTTCATACTGCATGATGTATGATGTTACATGCATTTTATAAGTGTAAAACATGTTTCTCATACAATTTTAATGCATTAAGGGTAAAAAGTTGCTGAATCATGCTGACAGTACAGTTTGTGTAGATGGCTTTTTCCCTGTTATTTAAAAAGCTGTTTGCGTTTGTGAGCCTCCAGCATGAGTTAGTTGCCTTTTTTATCTTAAACATTTTTGTAGATCACAACTCTTTATTGCATGAACATCAGGTTATAACTGACAAATTCACTGCAAAAAAATCAGCAGTATCAGATTCTAATGTAAGATTTGTGAGAATAAAGCACTGATGCAGTTTATTATTAGTGAAGTCATTTAAGGTTTGTGTGTGTTTGTTCCTGTTGCAGAGCGAGAGAGAAGCAAAACACTCATTTGTTATTCAAAATATGTTCAGTCATGGGATCACTTTTTCAGCGCCATTATCACTCAGCTAAAAGATGAAAATATGTCAACAGTTTCACCAGCTTAGGTAATGAAAAGCTGATGAATGGATGCCAGTGTAGCAGTACGCACCCATTTTAAAACTACAGTATGTACAAGCCATGTGTAAGTTAACTTCCTCAAAATAAATGTCAGAACAAACAGAAATAGTAAGGAAAAGAACAGAGCTGCTTACTGTTGTATGAACACAAACTACATGTGTGTGGAAATAAAACCACAGTGTAAAGCAGCTGTCAGGTGTGTCAGGGTCACAAGAGGCCAGCAGACTGTTTCCAAACGACTGAAACAGATGAGTGCATTGAATAGCCTAATAATTTAAGAAGCTGTGCTTTCAGGACAGTCTGAACAGCTACAGTATTGGATATCACTGGATAAGATCGTGCCATCTCAGCACAGTCAGCTGTGTTGTATGGATACAAATAACTTCTGTGACCTGCTGTAGTCAGTGCTGGATTAGTTTACACCATGTTCCATATAATACCCAGCTAATCGTCTGTAGGTCTGATTTCAGAGAGGCCGTGTTTTGTTAATAATTTGTTTGATTATTGAGCCAGCTTCATGAGTCACTGTGTGTTATTGGTTGAAGATTTCTAAACCACAAGGTGAATTATAATCATATTGAATGACACACTATCAGCACAGTCATGCTAAGACCATATGAAAATAAATAATAGTACAGGTGATGAATGGGATGAGATGAAATAGTGACATGATAGAATCTTCTTTTGACAGAGTAGTCTGGTAGTGTCCCAATAAAACCACAACCGTGTTAACAGTCTGCAATAAGCTTTATACATGAGCACATTAATTTCAGCTTAATTACATAATGTTTTCCCCATGATGCCCTTGGTTATTCCCACAGTTCAGAGACTTGTAGTGGATTAAACATTATCCATGGGTACATTATCAGTTAGTGTGCTGCACCTTGTTGTGTGATGTCCTAAAATGTTTTTTTTATTATGTGAACTCTGTATTCTTAATCTTAACTTAAACAATACACACCAGCCCTGGTGTCTGTGTCATGAAGCAGCATCCATCTATCTCTGTACTTCACTCAGTTTTATGGTAGAAGCTGACTCATTTTCAACTGGTGTAAATCACCATGGTAACCAATGCTGCACAGCTAATTCCGAGGATCAGATAAAAACCTGTCAACAGCTGACATGGACATAAGTACTGAGTTTAAAATTAAGTGACAAGTAAAAATTATGTTTATATTCTATGTTTTTATATCCCCTCAGGGTTTAAAACAGCTCCCAACAAACAGAGGGATAGTTTACCTCTCTAAATACACAATGAATGGAGATTAGAGCTGGATTGTAATTAATTTTCTTTAATTTCTGACAGAATTCGTGACAGTGTAGATATCTTTTATGCTCTTATTCCATCAATGCAGCTCAGAACAAAAAAGTAAAATGTATACACACTGTTTTTATCAGAAAAAATCCACACTGTTAATTAGCTCCTAGTAGATAAAAAAACGTGATATTTTGGTCAGATGGATGTTAACAGACATCTCCTCTCTGCTTTGCTAGAAGAAATAACTTTACATTACTTTTGACTTTTTAGACTGTACATAACCATAGTAGTTTGTTCATAGTGAGACAAAGAAAACAAAAATGCCATCATATTCCCTCTCTTATTTATGGCCTTAGCCTGACTTAAAATGTTGGACATTATTCCTTGTGTTTCTACAGCTTCTTGTTCTATTGTAGTTGTGTTGTTGTATTTTATACATTTCACCTCACTGTTTCATCTCACATCATATAGTCTTCAGGCTCAGTGAAGCCAGATAACACAGAGAGAGCCAGACGAAGTTGAGCATGTTTTGTGATGAAGGCTTCTGGAAAACTTTGTAGCATGTTTGGTCTCCATCTTCAAGGCAAATAGTTCCATATTTGGAGCCACTTCAGAAGCCAGCATTAGGTAAACTGTAAAACAGGCATAACTAGCTTGTAGCGTCCATTATGTTAAACCTTGATGAAATAAAATGATGATCTGTATTAAAGCAGCATTTAAACAGCATTTTCCACATTTAAGCATACATTCAGTATGAATAACGGCACATATTTCTTGTCTTGTTTTTGTCTCCGTCAGATTATTGTTGACGATGACGACAGCAAAGTGTGGTCGTTGTATGATGCAGGCCCAAAGAGCATCAGGTGTCCCATCATCTTCCTTCCTCCAGTCAGTGGAACCGCAGAGGTTTTCTTCCAGCAGGTGCTGGCTCTGACCGGCTGGGGCTACAGAGTCATCTCGGTGAGTTCATGAGAAACAATGTGACTGCCATGTAAATGCATAAATATCTAGTCTTCAAATATAAAACCACTTGTTCAGTCATATTTAGAAATAAATTGTCTCGTATTTGGGTCTATACAGAAGTTTGTAAACCTGATGGGAAGTGAGTCAGCTTTGTAGGAGACATTGAGAAACAGATTACAAGGTTAGCCTGAGAGAAGACAAGCATGTGTGGTCTGACATCCATTCCAGATATGTAACTGATGTTTGTTTGCTGTTTTCTGCATTGGAAAGCATTGTCATATATGTTAATTCAACTTACAAAAGACTCATTTAGTGCTGTCAGAGCAGAGCCAGTGACGGTGACAATGGCTAAATAATATCAAGAAACGTATTAAAGCCAGACAGATCTCATGAGTTTTGAGTGAGCTTTATGAAAGAGTTTAAGCCTGGTTTAAGACCGACTTTGCACATGGAGACTGCTTTCCTCTTCAGGCATTGCAGCACAGATCGCAATATATTCCCCATCAGGCATGGGAAGATGTGGTTCATTTTTCATGAGCTGTGATCAGTAGTTCAGGTTTGGTATGTTTCAATAAGGTGCCAGTACCAATGTTTTCAGTATCTTTCTTTGAAAAATATAGACATATTTTCTACTTTTTTCACTTAACAAAATATGGCAAACACAATCAGTTATACAAGAAGTTTGACTACATAAAAACAGTTTAAAAGGAATAAATTAAATTCATTTTGACATATTTTGATACAGTTTGTGATACTTGATGCTACGGACACATTTTGATGCTATTCAAAAAGTATTGAGGTTCAATGCCAACCCTGGTGATTACTAATCTGACCTGATTAATAAAGTTGCCATAATTACAACATGAATATCTTGTTGCTGTTGCTTTGTTGCTCTCAGCTGCAGTATCCAGTGTACTGGGATCTCATGGAGTTCTGTGATGGCTTCAGGAAGCTTCTTGATCACCTGCAGTTGGATAAAGTAAGCCTGTGTTTTCTTATTGCCTCATATTCCACTTATCCTTTCTTCCATTATGTTAATCTAATGATCTTCTCTCACTTGCCCCAGGTTCATCTTTTCGGTGCATCCTTGGGTGGATTCTTGGCCCAGAAGTTTGCAGAATACACGCACAAGTCCCCCAGGGTGCATTCACTGATACTGTGTAATTCATTCAGTGATACCTCCATCTTTAACCAGACATGGACAGCAAACAGGTAGTCTGTTCATGTGAGCAGGTTGTTTCCTGTGATTACATGGCAGATTTTCCTCTTCCTATTTAATAATGTTTCATTTCTGTGGTCCTCCTCAGTTTTTGGTTGATGCCAGCTTTCATGTTGAAGAAGATTGTTCTGGGGAACTTTGCTAAAGGACCTGTGGACCCTAAAATGGCCGATGCAATTGACTTCATGGTTGATAGGGTAAGGCTTGTGTGTTCATATGTGTTACTGAGGTGTTGTAGTAGTTCCTGAGCTGAGTAGTAAAAAAAAAAAAAAAACACCACCTCTTTATTTGATTTTCTTGGTATAGAAGTGGAGTAAAATATTAGCATCACTAATGCTAAATTATATGGAATCATAAGTGCCCCCCAGTGCTTACATTGATGTCTGTGTGTTAAGTACATAGCATAGTTAGCATAGCCTAGAATAAAGACTGGAGTTGGAAGGGGGTGGCTAGCATGGCTCTGCAAAAAGTGAAGAAAAAAATACACCTTCAAGAGCTCAATTAACACGTTGTTTAACCCAGACTCAAACAGAAATGTGAAACTGACAATTTGTGGTTTTTATGGGGAGTTGCATGTTGGAACTATTTCTGAACAACAGCTGAGTGTAGTGACTGAAACCTGTGCTCACTCATGCTATAGCATATAGGTGGTGCACAAGTGTGACACAGATGGACTGAAATAGTTTCAGTACTACAATCACAAATTGTCGATCTTGCATTTCTGCTTGTGTACAAACAAGATACAACATGCGAATAGGTGAGCTTTACAGGTGCTGGTAGACATTTATGTTTCCCCACTCTGGACAGAGCCAGGCTGACTGTTTCTCCCTGCTTCCAGTCTTTATGCTAAGCTAACTTTCTTTACAAAGTCAAACCTTATTGCTTAAGCGAAAATATTTTAATGTAGTATGTTTGCATTCAAATACCAATAAATACTGTACCTCTCAACAATTCATACATTTCATCTTCACCTCTGCATTGTAGTGGACAGTCAGACATTGTGATTTGAAGATTATTTGTTAACAGATTCTCTGTTTTGTCTCAGATATGGATGAAGAGTATCTACTGTGATACCAAACTACAGCTGTGGTGTATTTTAATGTGCCTCTGCCTTCCATGTTTTGTGTCTGCTGTAGTTGGAGACTCTAAACCAAAGCGAGCTAGCCTCCCGGCTAACACTGAACTGTCAGAACTCTTATGTTGAGCCCCACAAAATAAAGGACGTTGCTGTGACCATTATAGATGTAAGTGTTAAGCATTAGTGTATTGACACAGTAAACAAACTGCTCATGAGGTGTAACATCATCCATTCATATATATTTGTGCTGAAGCTAAATGATGTGTTTATCTGTTACCTCAGGTTTTTGATCAGAGTGCACTCTCACTGGAGGCGAAGGAGGAGATGTATAAACTGTATCCAAATGCCAGACGAGCTCATTTGAAAACAGGTGGAAACTTTCCCTACCTGTGCCGGAGTGCAGAAGTCAACCTCTACATACAAGTAAGGTTCAGTTTATGGTTCAGGAACAAATGTTGGTGCAACACTGTGAACTGCAGCCTGCAGGGGAAGTTTTGTGGTGAGACATGTTACATGATTTTGAGATATTCGGTCTGTAATGATTGTGGTATTTTATTATGGCCCTGCACTGGCGACAGCCATGGCCGGAGGCATCGTGTTTTCAGTTTGCCCGTCCCATTCTCGTGAACACGATATCTCAGGAACGTCCAGAGGGATTTTCTTCATATTTGTCACAAACGTCCACTTGGACTAAAGGATGAACTGATTAGAATTTGGTGGTCAAAGGTCACTGTGACCTCACAAAACACGTTTTTGGCCATAACTCAAGAATTCATACACTAATTATGACAAAGTTTCACACAAATGCAGGGTTAAAGTTTCTCCGGCAGCATGTCTGATGTCAGGCATAGAGCATATAATACTTAACTCAGTACATTGTACATTTCCTCCTGGACAATTTTCAGGCTCACAAATCTTTTCTTGCTTTAATCCCTGCAAATGTCTAATAGAATAAAATAATTAAGTGATGACATTTTATGTCCAAAATGTCAAAGGTCAACTTTACTGTGACATCATAATGTTCCACAAAAACACTTTCTGGCCATTATTCAACACTATGACTCAGGAACAGAAGGGGGGATTGTGACCATATTTCACATTTGTCAGATACTGAATTGGTGACACTAATCTTGGTGCTCACCTTCAAACTGTGGTGATTGTATTGATCTGTGCTGCCATGTTAAAGATGTGTGTGAAGCATCCATGTTTTAGAACTTGTAGCTTCTTTGCAGCAACATCCATATCCTTGTTCTATCAGAATCAGCTTTATTGGCCAAGCATGTGAACACATACAAGGAAAATACATTTAATACCTTTTTTATTAAATCCCTTCAAAGTCTTCAGTACAGATATGAGTCTGTTGGAGGCATACAACCGTGAGGTGGTATTTCTAGTTTAAAGGTGTTGAATTTAAGGAAAATGTTGTGCTGTGATTGTTACAGCAGCTGCTTCTATATACAAAGATATTCTGCAGGCATGACCTTCATCAACAAGCATCTAATCAAATTAGTTGATATTAATATCAGTATTAAAATATTCATTGGTAATTTAATCATTGATAAAAACAGTTGCAAACTTCTCAAATGGCTCTTTCTGAAAGCCTGTTGTGCTTGTATAGTAATAAAGGAACAGACGTATGCTTGAAGGTGCTAATGTGTACAGTATTAACATTTTAAAAAATGAAACTACATTTTTGTGGCCAGTTTTTAAAGCTGCATTCATTGATTTTTGTTTTGTTTTTTGCCATTTGGGGGGCAGTGAAACAACAACATTTACATATGGGGTTAAGTGTTTTTGGTCTTTTTGGTCTCCACCAACTCCTTAAGAATATATCTGGCTCTTTAGCTGCTAAATGCTCCACTATGTTTGCCACCTAATTGCTAACTTTGTCTGCTGTTTGCTGGGCAGCTAGTATGCGGTGGGCTTTTAGAGCTTTTTGGCTGCAAACAGCTTCCAGTGAGACTGAACCAAAACAATAAAGTTGTGGGCTATAAAACCAAAACAAAGAGGCTTAAATGCCACATACAGCTGAGGGGAACTTGTAAAGTCGGGGTTGTAATTTTCTGTGGGTTCATCACTGTGAGTGACCCCTTTCACATTAATACATAGTAGTTTGGCCCATTGTCAATATAGAAATATTGATAAGTGCAGCTTTAAAGAGCTACATATATAGCTGGAATGAATGCGACAGTCAGTGTAGAAGTGTCAGAACTTACTGAGAGGTGGACTAACATTGTTGTAATGTAGTCCTGTTTGTGTATGATGTGCTGTGTTGTTTTTATTTCTTTGTATCTAGCGTTTCTCACGTGTCTCATTCTGTGTCTATAGATTCATTTGCGTCAATTTCACGGGACACGCTACGCTGCCATCAACCCTGCCATGGTGAGCGCTGAGGAGCTGGAGGTCCAGGAGAGCCACCTGAACAAAAACCAAGACTCTGATGACGAGCAATGAGACAACGTTTCCCAATTATCTGGACCAGCAGAACTGTGGCCGTTCTCTCTGACTCTTTGAACCATTTGACACAGTTTCTCTCACTCATCTCCTGAGCTCATTTCAAAGGACGTTCTCCAGATCACCACTGTGGCAGGTTTTTCTATGGAGCGCAATAGTCAATCAGCTAGTCAAATGAGTATATTTTTATTTTACAGATGAAGCAATATTTTGATAATTACTTGTACATAAATGGTACTTGGCTGCTTTGCTTTAAAAACATATGACACCTTGCCTTATGTGGAATGAATTTGATAATTGTTGCACTCATAAATTGCCTGAATTGTTTGCCTCAAGTGTTCATTTATATGTATAATATACATTCTGGTTAACACTACCAGCAGTGAACTGGTTTACTGTTAACACAAAGTCAAAAGATTAACACACTGGTTATGAAGAAACATGTATCTGAAATGTTTGTGTAATTAAATGAGATTATGTTACATTTTTTCCTTTTGTTTTGGAATACAGTTAACTTTTTGAATTTCTCACATTTTGCTGTTTTGTTATTTTCACCTGTATGTCCTGGTGGTGGGCTCTTTTCAACACAGCACTGCAGTTTGTTTGTTTTGGGGCATGCATGTAACATGCTGGAGTCTGAGTAGGCAGTATCTCCATAAGTGAGTCTGTTGTTTCAGCCACTAGACACAAATACTATTTAGGAATTGGAAAAACAAAAGTAGGTAAGTGTCAGGGGATCTTTTGTGGTGTCTGAGTTCAGAAAACTCATCACTCAACTAAAGATTGTCACTGCCTCCAAAAGGTGGATGTTTGTCCTGACATTGCTTGGCACTACAAAGGTGACAACGCCCCACTGCGGTTGATCCATCATTCAAAATGCCCTTCAGCAATATTTATTAATTGTCTTCCTCTGTTCTATTATTGCTCCACTTGTTCTTTTGGTATTTTAAATATGTGAATTTTAGAAAAAGGAGATGTACTGTGCCTTTTTGAGATACTTTTATCTTGATTTTTAGTTTTCAGTAGAAAAACAGTTGAATGTTACAGTCTGATAATGTGAAGCCAAGCAGGAACACCAGGGTGTACTGCTCACCTGTGTTTGTTCCAAATAGCCTATGACATAAGTTTATTTGAAACTAATTGTTTCAAATAAACTTCATAACTTGTAAAACCAATTGATCAGGTGTTATTCCTGTGTAATTTCTGAGCTGGATGTTTGTCAGAGTTGATGCAGAGTATACTGCTTGTCAGAAATACATACTGTAGAAAGATCATGTAATTAATCATACTGCATCGACACAGAGGTTTCAATGGCCACTTTTAATCTCCAGGAAATTAATTATACTGACAATTTCCTGAAGTAGCAGTTAGAATCTAAGACTAACTCATTTGTATCATCAGTTGTGTCCGTCTCAGTCAATCTAAATATAAACCTCACTTTAGTTTCACTTGGCTGTTTCAGAGCAATATCTGTGAACATGAACATTTCTAAGACTTCACTCTACCATAAAATACATCAAACTTTTAAAAACACACACCTGAGGCACCAAGTGAAAATTATATACAACTCATAACAATGGAAATAAAGATTTTTGTGAACAAGGAACTCAGTATTATTAACAGTGCAATGGTTTAAACAAGCCACCACCTTAAAGATAACCCAAATTTATTAGATTTTAATCTAGCCCCCAAAACTGCATTCAAAGTGACAAGTGTATCTGAAACTCATAATGCATTAAAATAACTAAAAACGCTTTACACTTTGCGTTGAGAGTACAGAGGAATAAATAAGATAAAAGCATTTGTGCAAGTTCAAAAGTGGGGATCCATTCACCATGACTTCAACAGAGGAAGTCAATGTGTTCTTATAGTGTGTGTGTGTAAGCTGCTTAACGGATCACATCATGCTCACTGCATTACAGAGCATCTAAACTTGTCAATCAGCTCAGTCGACAGCTAAAATATTTTTCAGCAATATTCACATTTAATCTAAAATACGCTAATAAGCTATTGCTCAAAAATACCCTGTCGATGGTAAGTAATCTTAAAAGACATTTGTTAGTTGGTGTATTGACCTTCAGCCAGTCTTAAATAGTTTCTCAGCAGAAAAAGGTTCCGAAGTCACCCATGCCATTGCGTCTGAACTGGTTTCCCTGGATAGAGACGAATATCTCGTGGTCCATCAGATTCTGCACGGCTCGGCTACAGGACGCCTCCTTGCTTCTGCTCAGCTGGCGACAAAACTGCCACTTCCTGCCTGAGCTGGCGGCTATGTCGCTGTCCATGCCGTTGTTGTTCTCTGTCGACATGGGCTGAACGTCTGCTGAGCTGCTGGTGGTCGGGGTTGTTGATGTGGCGTTGAGGTGAGGATCTGTGACACCTGCAGGTTGGCACTCAGCTGTCTGTCCAGCATCTTCTTTTGCAGGCTCTTCTGGGAAAAAAGCTTGTTAAGTATTGATTCCGTACTTTTTACACTTACACTTTACTTATATACACCTGTAATATTCAGCAATGTAACCTCCACTAGTTATAAAACATTTAATTTCACAGTATATTCTGACTTTGAAGACTCTGCCTACCTTCACTTTTGTCAAGAGGAACTTTCTGGTCCTCAGCATTTCTGGTTTTCACTAGAATCACCCCGTAGCCTTCATTGTTGTGGATCACATTGTTCTCCATGGTGATGGACGGCATCACATCCAGCTCATCAGCAAAGTCCTGAAGAGACAGACAACACAAACTTTAAAAATACCCTACTAAATTAAAAATAAACATTTATTTTACCTGTGTGCTTTAACCTTTCTAGAGTGCAACAGAAGTCATCTGAAGATTATCAATTTGGTTCTTATTTGGAAATGAAGATCAAGGTTCAAAGAGGTATAAAGTTAGATTAACATAAGGTCAAACCAAAATGGAAGTGTTTATGGGCATAATCACAGACGTTTCCATTAATAATAAATTACAATTATATAGCAGATGTCTGGTGCATGTAATTAGCTTGTCTTGGTGAGTTCTTGGTACACATACTGAGACGTAATGAGCACATCTGATGGCAGATGACTTAATTTCTCACCTTGATGAGGATCCCGTCCTTACAGTGGTGGATGCCGTTGCCAACCAGACTGCATACACTGCCAGGGTAAATCTCTATACCAGCCCCCTGCATAACACACAGCAACATGACTGACAATGTACACAATCTCTACAGTCCCACCAAAACTGCATTTTTGAGGCCAATATATAAGAGAAAAAAATCACATCCGTAGATAATAAAAACAAATATAATCAATAATCATAGTCATAATCATGACCCGTTCAACATACCAAGTGATGGTACCAGGAGAGGACATATGCTTCTGTAGTACCCTCAGAATAAGACTCACATTGTCCCACATTCAGACTACACACAGATTCTGAGCATGTTTTCAGTATGTAGTGTGTTCACACTGGAAAAGTGACAAAATTCAGTATACTCAAAGCAGACAGCATGCATACTAAATACTGTCCATCTCTGAGTGGCTGTCGGTGGATCAGTTCATCTGTCTCACTAAGATTATGAAAATGTGTGTGGATCATTTAACACCATAAACAGACAAAATCACCTATGAAAAAATGCCACTGACAGCTGTTTTTAAGGGTGTTTTCTAACCTGCATCGTTGAGTGGGACTCAGGTTAGTTTTCCTCCTTGGTAAGTTTTGTTTGGGCAGATCTGAACACAGCATCATACTCAGGTGTGGACCAAAACAACTGTACCAAGACCCTTTTGAAGAAGTGGTCTTGGTCTAGTCCGAAACGAACTCTGGAGCGGTGCGTTTGTTCTAAGAACGTGATCTGACCTTGATCTGACCCAACTACAAGGCGTATTCTGCAAGTTTGAGTTTAATGGATCCTGCAGTTAGGTGTGACTTGCATGCTGGGGTGTGGATGAGTGAAATTATCAGCTGCTAGCAGCTAGCCAGAGAAGAAAACTGGGACGTCTTCTCTGTCTGAGAGACGTGATATGCATATGTATTTATTTATCTACAAGGCCTTATTGGGAAGCTACCATCTTATATCACATTGATGCTACACTGGTCCTCTGGACCACATCACACTCGGTCTAAGTTTCTAGAGTTTGTACTGAGCTTGGAAGATCTGCTTTTTGTTTTTATGCTCCGACCGCCTGGAACTCTTGGCAGAGCACCCTAAAAACGGATAATTTAGTAACCCTTGGATTTAAAAAAAAAAAGATCACTAACCACTTGACTTCTGTTTGCACCTGTTTTAATTGATTTGGTTTATATCTTGTATCTTTTATTATCTGTACTTGTTTTAATTGATTGTTTTCTTTTATCTTGTACATTATTTTATATCTTTTTTTATACTCAACATCATTGGAAATGAAGGCCAGCCCTAAATGATTTTCTTTGAGTTTAAATACAGTTAATATTGTCAGGGCCGCCTTCCTGTGTTTACATTCTTGCTCCTCCCCGAGACACATCTAACCAATGAGTGAACATTCTCACGTGTTGTTTTTTCTGTGTGAATACAAACTGAACCAATAGGAAAACGCAACAAGTTTACCAACTAATTCACTGATTTGAACCAGAGCAAACCAACTATATGTTTGAAAATGCCCCAAGAAGAGCTTTCACCACCTGCAAAAAAACATTTGAAAAACAGGCTGAAATTAAAAAGGGTTTTGTAGAGTTTTGTCTCAGCACCTGCTGAGACACTCACCTTGGAGCCATAAAGGTCACACATGTTCATTGTGAGATGGGCAGATGTTCGGACAATAATTCCGGTGGTCTCACACTGCAGCACACAGTTCTCCATGTTCAGATTCCCCTGACGCACACCTGGTCACAACAGGAAGTCAGAATGTTCAGAGATTGTCCGTGACCTAACAACTTGTTTATTACGCTCCAGAGATGGACACAACAGCTATACTCACACAGAATGCCCTCAATAGCATCATGCTGAATGAACTTGATGTTGGACATTCTGACATCAGCTCCCGTGGACTCAACAAAAGAGTCACCCTTGCTTTTCTTCTCAATCACCACCTCATCAGGGAGCCCGAAGCCTGGCAGAGACATGAACCAAACCAGCAGGAAAAAAGAAATCAGTCAGTGCAATTATACAATTATATAATTATACACTCTCTCTATAATTACAATAAAGATGTTTAAACCCCTGTGGAGGTCTTCATTTGAACCATCCATCTACACCGTATACCTTCTATACTGATGGAGTCTGGCAAGAAGATGGAGCCGGTAACACTGTAGACCCCCGGGAGAATAATGACAATGTCGCCCTGATGGCATGAATCCACCGCTGATACAGGGTCTCTATGGAACTACACACACACACACACACACACACACCTTAGGAGAGTCACATAGCTTGCAGTCTGTTTATCATCTGATTGTGTGACAAAACAAGATGGGCCAAGTTTGCATATGCAATACTGAGCCTGAGAGGTCCTGTAACAAACTGATTTCACATAACAGTTTCCTTGCCTCTGGTGCTACGTCAGGAGGAAAAAAAAACTACCATAGAAGACTAAGACAACCAGTAAATGTGGACATTTCAGCAGTCCGAACACTGAATTTTTGGCATTATCAAAATACTTGCAATTCATTTCGTAACAATCAACTAATCAATTAATCAACTAATTGTTTTAACTAAAATTATTTCATTTTATCAACTAGTTGAAAGTAGAGAAATTTTAAACGGGATGTATCATGCACATTCTATATTTATATCCTGGAACACTGTTTTAAAGCTGCTCCTTTTCCAATGATTATGCACGGGAAAAATGCTTTTTGGGCAGTGACATCTGGTGACAGACCCAGAAGTTGTAATTACATGGTTTGGCCACTATGCCAAATTGGATTCAAAGCCCGGCACAGTTCCTGGGGGCGTCAAGATTCAAGATGTTTATTGTCACTCTGGTTATACAAGTTCTTTTTATAAAAAAAAAAAAAATAAATAAATAAATAAATAAATATATATATATAAAGACAGAATCAGTGAATTTAAACCCTATAGAAAGTTATTGTACAGATGGTGGTTATTGCACAAAGAGGTGATTTTGCAAGCGAAGCATTCAGAGCAGGTTAAAGACCTGGCTTTTGTCTTGCAGGGAGCATTTTTACATACATTCATATAATTTCGGACCCCTGTAATCACCTTTTGTTGGCTGAGAAGGCAGGAACACTAAAGAGGAAGCCTGAATAATGTTCACAAACAACCTGTAACAACAGCCTGAAACTGAGGAGCAGCAGACTATATGAATGTTGATTAAATGTATCTGACACATTAGAACAAATGTCGCCTACTTACTTTTACACCCTAATCATATTCTATATTAATATTTATTTTCTCATTAACAGATGGGGGTCAGCTGCCTGCTACTAACCTGGATTTCAGTGTCTTCAGTAGAACACTGAAGCAGCAGTCTGTCATTGAGGAGGGACTGGAGCTGAAAGCTGGTGCAGGAGACTGTGACCACATGGACCACCTTGATACCTGACGCTCTCAGCCCACGGCTCTGGACACACTGCTGCCTGGTGTTACCCTTGTAGCCCAGCACATACCTGGAGTGAAGGTGATGGAGGTAAAGGTGAAGAGATATTGAGGTGGTATAGAAACTGGTTAAAACAGAGGAGAGCAGGTTTTGGGAGATGCGGGTTGACAGACATATACACAAACCTCTGCAAGTCTCCTACCTTAACAAGGGGTTTTCAATGATGTGCAGCTTGCGTTTAAATGTTTCAAGCTGATCGCAGAGCTTTAGGCCCTCCACCATGGACACGTTGTCCGGCTCAGAGTCAGAGTCACTGCTGAGGGCGCTGCGCAGCACCAAGAACTGCTGGAAGCACTGGGAGCAGTTTTCCAGTAAGGACTGATACTCTGCCACCAGGCCTGATGGGACTCTGTCCTCCAAGATGTCGTAGTAACTGAGAGAAGAAACATTTTGAAATAGGGTTTATGAGGCTGCACTAACACAAAATGCCAGATCATCACTGAGACACAAAGTGCACTCACAGCCTGAGACGAGGCTCCACACAACGAACAAAGTAGTCAAAGTCATCATCTTCATCTTCCTCATCCCACTGCCTCCAGATGTGCTTGTAGAAAAATCTGCAAATAGAGGAGAGGAGGCAGGAATTAAAAGGACGAGAGAAACTTGACAGTAACCTTTATCAGACTGAAATCCAGTGAAGTGTTCAATTAAGCAAAGTGCAGCAGTCACCTGAGGTGCTCAATGGCCAGGGCAGTCTGGTCAAAGTCCCCAGACTCTTCATAGACAACCTGAAGCTCCTGCAGGGGGAGCTTGTGTCGAGTTGCCTCCAGCAGAGTGTTCATGGCCTCCTCATTGAGTTCACAGCCTCTTGCCTCACACTGCAGAGGCAGCACCGGCTTCACACACGCCTTCAGATCCCGAAAGTCCACGTCACATACCTGAAATTACAACCACCTATTCAGCAGTAGTAGTAACATTTTAAAGACCTGAATTTTTTGTGTAGTTACACAGATTTATTTTGAGGGCTGCTTGAGTGAACCACTTGACTGTGATTTCCAACCCCCTTCATTCATTATGTTTCCATCCAAGAAGTTGGCCTGTGCAAATGAGCACATTTCCATCTATATTGTTTTGCAGATATACACAAGAGGCAGATGCAAATGTACTTGGTAAGATTTTTGCCATGTTCTCATTTTAGTTGCAGTTAAGTACTCCTTCCAGCATGGTAGCAGCATGAGAGCGGTTGTAACCCGTCCTCACTACACAGAGGAGGTCAAATGAAAGCAAAGAGATCTCATTCAGAGCTTTGTTGCCCTAAACTGAGCCTTAAAGGCACAGCTCATGAAGACCTGCCCCTCTTTGCCAACATACAACATTGTCACACTAAAATGAATGATGACTACATAACAGGGCTCGACATTAAGGCCTGTCCACTTGTCCGGAACAGGGCAAGTGGAAGAGAAATTAAGTCATAAACATACAAAAAAGCATGTCTTCACATTATGTGCAGTATTCCCCCTGCCCCTCCTGAAAGAAACAAATAAAAATAAATGTAACTTGTACTAGCAGGATAGGCTTGCATGTGATCATATGTGTGTTGTAATCAGGGCCATAGTGGTTTCTTTCAACACCATTAACAGATATTTAGCTGATTTTGACAAAAACTCAACTCTTGCAAGATTTCAGAGTGAGACTTCTCCTTGAGTGAGACTTGGTTAGACACAATAACAAACAGACTAAAACAAGCAAAAGGTAAAGAAAAATGTTTTATTTCTCTGTATGGTCCTTTCCATAATGTTGTCAGACACTTATAATAACAATCTGAGCCTTGATGGAACATTGATGGGGCGCCATTGCCCTGAAGGATTACCTTACAGGCCATTATGCGGTTGCCGGCTGCAGTGCTCTCGCTCAATAATGGACCAATTTCAAAAATTGTTGGCCCCATTAGTCACTTAGACACAAAAAGATGGAAAAATAGGGTCCAGGCTGAAAAATCCCGAAGTAAATCTGACGGCAGCGTTTGAGATGCAACTTTCATAAACAAAGAAACAACAACAGTGCCATTGTGTTGTTCCTTGTATTTACTGCTTACTAGCTCTGATGTTTAATAAATATAATAAATGCATGTAAAGCAAAGAGTTCTTGATATGTTTTAATGAACCTTCAAAGCCCTGTTCTGACTCAGGATCATTGTCTCACCTCCACCAGAACATCAAAGACATCTGTAGACCACAGAGCCTGCCAATCACACGACTCCACAACCTTCTCCAGGTAGTCTGCTGTAAAGGCCTTCACCTCTGAGGGCTTACAGTCACCTACACACAAACAGCAAAATCACACAAAAGAAAAACATATACATACAAGGACTACGACCAGGAATCTAATGACTATTTGAAAATCAGTGCTTATTTATTTCAGCGTGTTTGTTCTTACCGAGTATGTAGTCCTGGTACGCCTTGAACCTCTCGTAGAAGAGGAGGTGGCCTGTTTGGAAAGTGTCAGGGAGATCTGAATTCATTCCTCCGTCGCGCTCACATCTCTGCAGCTGGGTCCCTGACTTGTCAGTGTTGAAGTGGTCTGTGCCGCTGTCGTCACCATCATCATCACTCTCTTCTTCTTCATCCTCCTCCTCCTCATCTTCATTCTGAAACAGAGCTGTTGGGAAAAACAAATGTAGTATAAGGACTGTGTAGTAGATTTTCAAAGTATGATGAAAGAGCTCGGGATAGATGAGACTTCCTGTTCCTTCCTGCGTAGCAGAACACAGAACATTAATTACTGTCAGATCCTGACCGACCTGGTGTTAATGAACGCCATTATTGTAAAATTCAGACATTAATCTAACACGTTTCATACCTGTCAGAGTCACATTAGTAGCTGTGGCCTATTTTGATGGACATTTCAGCAGATTATGTTATAGATGCGAAATACTAGAGAAGTAAAAGAAGCAAAATACATGAAAGTTGGTTTGTGACACGCAATTTGAGGCTTTTGTGCTCTCTGCAGTTTTGATTATGGGCCAATCTGAGTGCACTGGAAACCACTCAAACAGACTCAAAACAAGGGCAAATTGCACACAGCTGCAAAACTGTATGGGTGTGTTTGTGCCGTCATGTCATTAGCGCAACCTTGCGCCTTGAGACGAGGCAGATAGTGGTAGCAATTCATGGTACTATCAGCAGCCACAATCCATTCTTGTGAATTTGCCCCAGAGCCAGTTCAATGATTTGGGAAAGGGGGGAGGGGGGTCTTTTCATAGATTATGCTTTGGTGCCGTCTGGTGGCACACAGATAAACTACATAACATGAGTTTGAACAAAAAAAAGTGCAGTTTTAATTTACAAAAAAAAAAAAAAAAAAATCAATTTTAAATAACTTCCTGGTCCTACTTCTATCACCAATTTTATTACATCATTACATTACATTTTTTCACAACAGACATTTGGACTTCACAGCAGGAAAAGTACAGGTGTTACTAATTATATTAACGATGGCTCTGTAATTGACAGTAAGTCATGACAGTGTGACAGTAAGTCAGCATGCACAATACCAGGACCCTGAAACTGACACAGCCAAATGTAATTCAGCCATCATTCATTTTATTATTAACACCTGTACTTTTCCTGCTGTGACATGTCAAAATGTCTGCTTTGAAAAAGCCTTATTTTGATTTATATAGACTTTGATAAGTTTAAAGCTGCCACAAACAAGGTTTTTTTTACTATCAATCAAGAACATAGTCAACAGATCAATCTTATTCTCAATTGACCTACTGACTTACAATTACAACAGAGATGATTAGCAAATATTCACATTTAAGAAGCTGGAACCATCTAATGTTTATCATGGCTGACAAATGACTAACCAATTAGCAAAACTGCTTGTGATTTTCAGTTAATGGATTAATTGATAAACTGTTTCAGCTGCAGATGAGGTAAAGCTACCACAAACTTGATCTAGAATTGTGTTTTCCCAAATCTACATATAGGTATGCATGTGGTGTACTTTGCAAAGTATTGTATAGTATAAAACATTCAATTTAAGAAGCCTGTGTCTAGACACAACCTCAAGAAGAAACACAGAATAACAAATTTGCATGCTGACATGGCATACAGCAGAGATGGTAAGAGAAAAATCCCATTGCCATAAATATTTAAGATAGATTAGCTATATTAACCCAAACTGAAATGACAGCGGATCAGCTACACCGTGTTCAACCAAATGGCACAATAAGCTCCGTTTTTCAATGTGTGTTTATGTGTTTGTGTGTGTGAGAGAGAGAGGCTAGAGATTATGGAGCTTATACTATCAGGGACTAGTGCATTTGTATAAATCTGTGAAACAAAACTGAGTTGAAATTAAATTTGACAGCTAGTGCAGTTATTGGCATATTTTAGTGTGACACAGCTCAGGGCCAACACTGTCTCAAAAGACCTTGATGCTAAACATGCCTCTTCCACTCAGTTCCACTGTTTGTTTGTTTTGTGCTAACAGGTGAAACCAGTACCACCAGTATCACCGAAAGTTGCAGCTTGTCCAACTGAGTATTGGACATTTGTGGTATCATGGTCTACACAGGGGGACTAGAGAATATCCCGTCTGTGTGTGTGAGAGATTGTGTTTATGTGTTAAATCTGTTATTCTACTGTTTCTGGATCTCTCTCACCCACAGATCTCTGGATTGTTGAACCCACAGTAGTGAGTAGGCTACCTTATTGTATGAGTTACTACTACAATCACAGCCTTCATCAGCTCTTACTACACCACCAGTGGACTGGACAACTGTAATATTATGGAATTAATCATTTCTGGAGACATGTTGTCATAGAGGGACACCTCAGCCCAACAGCGGAGTCCTTGACATGAAAAAAGTTAGGATCAGCTGAGGGGGGGTGAGGTGAGAGGAAAATATAATTGACACACGGACAGTCCCGTGAGATTTTATAATCTGCACAGCATTGTGTGATTAGAAAACACTTTGCACACTGACAGAGATCATTGGTGGTTCTCAGAAGAGCAGCAGCACCACTAACAATAGTAATGCTAATGTCAGTTTCAACACCTTCAGTGTTCTTGGATGCACATGAGACAGATTTTTTTGAACAGCGTTTGGTCACATGGTTTGGGGTCTGAAGGAACTGATACGAAAATAGACAAACTGTGACCATTTTAATGATGGACATTATGTGTTTAAACAACAAACTTCGTTAGCAATACGAGCCAAGTAACGCTAGGTTAAGTTAACCTGAATGTTTGACGTGACATTGAACCTACGTTGCCGTAGACGCACTTTAACATTATTCAAGGAAAAACATTATACAAACCTTGAGTTATATCAAGCACATTATGCCCAGCTTCGGAGTTCCCGTTGTTGTTTTCTATGTCGAGTTCAACATTAACGTACGACTCCAAATCAACTTCGACGATCTCCGTCATGTCGTCTGCAGTTTCTTTCTTCGTCCTGTCCGAAACCGTTACCGCAGCAGACGGGTTTTCTAGCGCTTCTTGCTCCATGAAGAATTAAAAAGTACTGCTTAATACTTTGTCACGTAAAGTTCAATGTGCTAAAAGCCAATGGCGCTGCAATGTTTTGTCAGTTTGACACACAAACAGAAAAAATAACTGCACACACCCAGTTACTTTCAAACTTTCCCCGGTCTGCAGCTCAGTAGCCAATCGAGACAGGAACAACTACAGCATCTCCCGCCCCCGAACTCCCGTGAGCCAATGGAAGCAGGGAAGGAGAAATGAGCATGCGCAGGCCTTCTTCTTCCTCTGCTTAATAGCAAAATGTACAATTTTTATGCAATTTCTTTCCATTGAATGGAGGATTCAGTTCAGACTACAGAAATCGCAAGATATATGCAAGCCAAGCTTTGAAGAAAATAAGAAGTCTTTCACTGACTTAAAGCATGTAAGTAAAGCCTACAGTGTTGCACATCAGTTTTCTAACCATATAGTGACCTAAAATATCCTTATACACAACTGCTGTCTCAGTCCTCATGCATGAATCTCAGACAGTTATTACCACGTGATTACATTTTCATTCACTTCACTTTACCTTCACTAAATGTACAGCCATAAACTTGTATCAAAGGAAGTTCAGCATCAGTGTTGCTGATGAGCGAGTAAGGACAGAGTAGTTCTCTTGACTAATAGAGGAGCAGGATTGATTGCAAACATCGCATCAACTGATGCGCCTGCTTGTCAGCTAGACAGGTTGTGTGTGAGGACTGAGGAAGAAACAATGTATTCAGACATATTTAGGGAACATTTTTTGGAACATACTCAGCATACAGATTGACAGCAGACATGTGGATCCTAGGAGGAGCACTGAGTTTAGTTTTTCCTAGTTTTAGGAAGCACTAAAATAACAAAATGGACCATTTCTTTGGTTTCTGGCAATGTTTATGGAGGTAATTAAACACATTTTCAGCTTATTTTTGGTAAATACACTGAGCCCTGGCACTAAGAGTGCGGTGTTATGTGATTCACAAGGTAACCTAGACAAAGAAAGAGCAATATATTTCCTTCTACCTGTATGTGACCTGCCCATTGAGGCTTACAGTAAGTTGAGCCCCGGAAACATATCAGATGTCTGAACACGAGAGCAGACCCAGCCACTGGAAAGAGGTCAAAGGCCTTTGACCAGGAGTCTGTGGATGGCCGGAGAAAGATCAAGGAGGACATTCACATCTGATGCCAGACCATCTGTGAACATAGATGAGGGTTACCATCTCACCCATATACAACTACCTGTTATCATGTGAGAGAAATAAGTCACATGATAACAAAACTGTCTCCTTTAGAACTGAGTAGCTCCATCCAGTGAGGAAGGCCACTAGATGTGGCTGAAAGCTTCAGAAACAACAATTTGGACCTTGCGTTCAGAATTTTTTGTTTGTTCTTATTTATTTGTCTAGCATTCAACATTGTGGTTCTCCATAAAGCTGAGATCTCTCTTACCTTTCTTCTTTGGCCTTAAAGACAACAGCCACTGCTCTCAAGCATTTGTTTTTGGCAGACAGGCACTTCAGCAAACACACTCTCCTTGGTACTCTGGACACATGTAAAGTTTTCACTGTACTAGACATTCTTGTCCCAAACAGTTGTCTGCGAACTCCCAGAAACAGAATTTACCTCACTAAGACCGTTACGTGTTTATTTGTCTGCCTCAGCAGTATTTGAGCCACATGTGACAGTACATGGCCCAAAATGTTACATTTACTGCCACTTGTACTATTTAGAGTTGATTAACTGTGTTAATGTTTTAAGACTTGTGATCAGGACATTGAATAGAGATTGCTTATATGGATAATGCTGTACTGTTTTCATTGAAAAAGAAAATACACTGATCATTTGGAAAGATACTTCAACCTTAGGAAGGTCAAGCTTAGGAATTCTGCAAGTTAAATATTGTCTTTGCTACATAGAAATGAATGGAAAGCAACTGTTGCCTAGAAGGTAGGAAAAAATCAAAATATGTGAGACACTGTGGTACTCGGTCGGCAGTAATGTAATGTACATATGAGTTATAATAGGGGAGAAAAACACTTGTATAGTCTTTTAAAACACAACTTAAACTATGCAAACAATTATCACTACCCATAAGTTTGGTTGTAAAACTAACCCAACATGCTGGGTCAAATATGGACAAACCCAACGCTAGGTTACTTTGACCCAGCATGTTGGGTTGTACAATCAACCCATAGAGTTGGATTGATTGTACAACCATGTCACACCAGCATAATTTGTGACATCACAACTAGTTTGGAGTCAATCCTGGTCCAATATTCAACTTACACGTGGAAACTTGAAGCCTCCAGTGCACAAACACTAAGAATGGACTTTACAGTGAAGTAGGAGACATCTTGTGTCCGACAGTTAAACTTTTGAAATTAAAAATATTTGCATATTCATAGATTCTGGATTTTTCCATGAAGGAGAAGTAGATGTCATTTTAAGGATTTTGACGAGATGATGATTTTTTGGAAAAACTATATCAGACACAAATGTTATTTTTCTATACATCTTAAAACATGTCTGGAGGGGATCTTTAATAATAAGAATCATAATAATATAATTATGATACATTTAATTTGTACTGCACTTTTCATTCACAGTGAGCTACAGCATTAAAAACATACCAAGATGAAAAAGCCTTCCTGAATAAATAATAATTAATATTAATATAATAAATAAATAATAATTATTAATAATAATTCTACATTGACTGTGAGGGTAAAGTCAGCTTTCATTTGAATGTGTTAACATCCAAATTGGGCTTTCATGTATATTTTAATATCATGCAGATGGAATAGCAAAAAAAGGAAGACTTAGTCACCATTATTGTCAGAACACCCTGTTAGAAATTGTGAACTGTACACTCTGGCTAAGGGGGTTTTTATATTTAAAGAAACTAGTGCAGTGCCCACTCAAATTGCGCCTGTTCAGAACAGACAAATTGCTTATTATTTCTTGAGAACAGCATATATATGTATCAACTGACAAACGTATAAAT
The DNA here is from genome assembly GCA_038419695.1 of Scomberomorus guttatus. Lineage (NCBI taxonomy): Eukaryota > Metazoa > Chordata > Actinopteri > Scombriformes > Scombridae > Scomberomorus > Scomberomorus guttatus. The sequence goes on from CM076445.1 coordinate 5,655,062, forward strand.
TAAAACGATAAGGATTCAATAAATTAAACAGTTTTAATCCAGGCAGAAACTTCACCAGTGAGACTAAACTGAGGTTGAACCATAGAAGCAGTTTATGGCCTTCAATTGGTTGATTCTGCTGCCAATCAAATGTGTCTGTCTGCCTACACCTCTGTTTTTTTCTCCTTTGTATGCAAGTTCTTTCCTCTCAGGTAGTTTAATTGTCCCGCTCAGCAAGTCAGAGCCCAGAAGTCCTGCTGTGATGTGACAGTGTTTATATCAAGCAGCCCCCACTGCACTTAGACACGGAACTGATATACTCTTTTTGTCTTGTCTTGAAATGAGTCAGGAGACCCACAACAAAGCCTAACTTTTAACATTATCAAACGAAGAGAGATGTCGTACTCTCTTCTCTCTCATGGCAGGGTTGTACAGCTCTGATCATGACACTTAGTCGCAGAGCCCAGAAGCCCCACCATGCTGCTGAAGAGTGGAGCAGGCTCGCTGTTCACTTGTTTATTCAAAGTTTATTAATACTGATCATGTCGTGTGTCCAAATTGCACCAAATTTGACACTGCACTCCCTTGTGTCCTCAGCAATGCACCCGCTAAGTGTGAAGTAGATCAGATGAACAGTTCAAGAGATATGCGAAGGACAAACATATGGACAGACAGACAGAAATTCCTCGCTTTATATAGAGATAGAGAGACAAGGTTAGTGTTTACCAGAAAAGGTCCCCAAGAGGTAACAAAAATGCACACACACAAACACACACTTACAGAGTAGCTGTCTTATCAGTATGTTGGTGTGACTGGAGGATCAAAATCAGTCAAATGACCTGCAAGACAGGAGCAGCCAGGCACCAAAACTGATTTCCACCTTCAAAGATTCTCTTATCTCCTCAGACGCCATATGTGCATATATATGTGTGTGAGTGTGTGAGCTTGCATTTGTGCATTTGCCTGCATATGTGTGTATGTGTGTGAACGAATGTGTGTGTGGTTGATGATATGATGTCCTCTGACAGAGACTATCGCATCAAATCATGTATCACTGTCTCATCTGCATCAGCCAGGCACACACACACACACACACACACACACACAACAGTGGGGGGGTTGGGGCGGTAAGAGCGAGGGAATAGCAGATAGGGTAAGTGAAAGCGTGGAAAGAGATGGAGGGAGAGATGGCTTTAAAGAGGGAGGGAGACACAAAGAAGAGCCGTATCTGATTCACTATCACATTTCTTTCAAATATTCTTAAAAATTCTTTTAAAAAAACACATGGCCCCATCAAAGCCAAAGTTCAGGAGATACAGACAAAACAATCTGCATTCCAGCAGCTCATGTTTCACAGGGGCGTCTAAGGTAGCAGCACTTATCCAACCATGAAGGAAAATATCAAAGGTGACCACAAGTAGAAAACAACCAGTTGAAAAAAAAAACAGCGCACCTGGAGGTACAAGGTTCTCAAGCGACAGCCGCAGTGGTGTGTTGTATTTTTCATGGTGCTCTTTTGAAGCTGTCCCTACATTTTCCACCGGCTCCTCAAAGGTCAGACTGCTACTGTGTTTCATCCTCCAACCCTGTATGCTATGACTTTCTCCGTCACCTCACCATTCTCACTGATGTTTCACTCATGTTCACTCTGTTTTCCCTTCCCTTCCCCTTTTTCTCTCCTCATCCCTTTTTTCTTTCTTTCTCTGTCATCACTAATTTCCCTCAAATCGAGTGAAAACCAAAATGAAATCAGATCATATTTAATGCTTGGTGGCCAGTCTGTGATGCTCAAAAGAGAGACAAAGACAGCAGATACATGGAGTTAAAAGAGTGCCTACATGATGATCCACAAATCAAAACAGAGATCAGAGGAGAGTATAATGTCTATCTGTGTGTTTCTGCGTGGAAAAATGGAGAAGGAAACATCTATGTGCATGACATCATGTGTATTAAATATACTAATGCAGTGTCCGTTCAAAACATGCCTGTTCAGAACAGGCTGATTGCTTATTGTTTCTCGAAAACAACATATATATGTATCAATTGACACTCAGGCACGGACTGAGCAGCTTGCTGTTCACTTGTTTATTCAAAGTTTATTGATATTAAACGTGTCGCGTGTCCAAATTGCACCAAATACGACACTGCACTCCCTCATGTCCGCAGTAATGCACCCGCCAAGTGTGAAGTAAGATGGAATAACGCTTTCATATGTAACTACAGCCTCGACCGGCGGGGGGCAGCATGAGCAACCGTGCTTAGTGTCGCCGACACCAGAAGCAGGAGAAGAAGAGAGTGTTTTGACTGGTGAAACACTACCTGGTTGGGTCGTGGCACCAGCAGTAAGGTAAACCCGGTAAACCGCGGCGTGTTGACCCTAAGCTAACAAATGTTTTGATACTACATGTAAAAAGAAAGTCTGCGGTGTCCGCTGTGAGAAGCAGTTGAACGGAACCGCTGTGCAACTCTTCTCAAACCGATGCACTACCCCATCAGTTAGCATTAGCATTAGCATGCTGACGAATATTCACCGTATCTTTAGAAAGATGGACCCACAGAAAGCTGGGTCCAACTCACAGATTTATTTTCACAGTGTGTTGTTGTTCCGTGGGATGTTGCACCAGTAATTTACACGAGATAGCTACTAAGCTTCCCTAAGCTTTTCTATGGGAAACATGCGGGACGGTCTCACCCACACTGCGGGGACAGACAGGTTACACACAGCTGAAGGCAGGTGCTCGAAAGCACCCCGAGTGTGTTTAGAAAAATGTGTTTTCATACAGTCCATCAAAAATTATGACGCGTATTCACCATAATCCTAAATTGTTCAGAACAGATGCTCATAAATAATGATTGACTGGTCCAGAGACATTAAAGGATAGATTCACAATTTTTCAAGTCTGTCTTGAATAAAAACAGTCAGGAGCCCAAATGAACATTGAAACATGCTTTTTTTGCTGTAATCATTCCTCCTGTTCATACTGACCATTAGAAGATCCCTTCATAATGCACTTACAATGGAAGTGATGGGGGACAAAATCCACAGTCTTCCTGTGCAAAAATGTATTTAAGTATAATATATATGTATTCTGTGAACAACATCCAAACAGAACAGACTTGTAACCCCTTGGAGAAGTTTGATAGCTAACAAGATACAAATCTCAGTTACTAGAAGGTGTGTGCTTCCACTTTTGACTGAACTAGGCTAACAGTGTTCCTCTGCTTCCAGTCTGTGCTAAGAAAGCGTAAACATATCGCACACACACACACTATATAAACTTGACAGTGTAATGTGACGGTAGCATAAACGGGAGCCTTGTACATTTGAGTTGAACACATCTGACACAGTTTTGTTCATCTTTTTTTCTGTACCTGCTTTTCCTGTTCTGGTTCTGCGTCACTGAGGGCAAGAGCCTATCCCAGCATGCATTGTGTGGCAGGTCACCAGTCTATCACAGGGGTTATCATATATATATATATATATATATATATATATATATAAACACATTCATCTTCACATTCACACCTTCACAAAACTCAGAGTTATCATTTCCATATTCAATATTTTAGTGCTTTTAGTCATAACTGGAAACATTATTAGCAAAAATCAATTCTTCAGGGAATTGTATGTCATGTCTTATGATCACTGTTACACTTGTCATTACAACATGATCTCTCCCCTCTCCATGCTTTATGTTTGTCTCAGCTGGATTATGTCTTGCCCGTTTTTTAATTTTAAATCACTTCTATATCTGGTTTGTTCAAATGATTAAACGTGTAAATTTGTGCCTGCTTTAAATCTCAGATTGAACACCAACAGAATGACAGTGTGTTGGGAGTTTGATGTCTGAGCCAAACAACATCTTCCTAAATTTTTCACAAAGAACAAGTGAGTCTGCAAGCCAGGAAAGAACATGGATGCTTCAGCAGGAGTAAAAACATGGTACGCACACATACTTTTCACAGAATTTACTAGGTTACTACCGTTATTACAATTGATTGAAATAATGACCAAGACCATTCAATTATAAATTCCTTCAATGGTGGCTGAATATTACCGCTGATGTTTTTTGACACAAAATTTAAAAGTGAAGTCAGGTTATTAGAGCCTTAACAGGTTTTCTTAATGATCCTGAGAAGCCCACATACACATTTTTGACACATTTGTGGTAATCAGGAAAACTTTCAGACATCTTCAGAGGAAAAAAACGAAACTCTAGACGAAGCGACCACAGAGCTGAAAAGAAAGAGAAAACGGGTTTGTGCACATAACTCGCACAGTAACCTTCTTTAAAGATATCATTGTCAGTGCAGTGTTTTTGTGCCTACATCAGAGGACATTCACCTGTTATCTCACATATTTTATTTTCACATTTCATATTTTGAAAATGTCAAAAAATGGTGAAAAATTCAATCATTGTTTTGTCTTGACCTACAGTCCACAACCCAAAGATACTGAGTTTAGTGTCATAGAGGACTAAAGGAAGCAGAAAATATTGACATTTAAGAAGCTGAGACCAGAAAATGTTTGCATTTTTTTTCTTTAAAAATTACTCAAAATGATTAATCAATTATCACAATAGTTGCTGAATTTTCTGTTGATCGACTAATTGACTAATCGTCGCAGCTCTAAATAAATATTGAGCAGAGCACTCAGACTGCAAACTGTGTGTGTGAGTGATACTGCGGTTTTTAGTCTGTTAGTGTAACATCATACTCAGCATACGCTAGAAAAATGACACCTGCTTTTCCCCAGTGCATCAGTGCTATTGGCCGACTGTGCACATCCACACACATCCACACGGTCAACACTGAACAAAAGGGTGATGGAGTGAATATGAAGTATAATGTGACCATACAACAAAACAGATGGGAGATAAAGGAGATGAAGCTCAGTCTGCACACGCAAGAAAGGAGGTCTAATCAGGCAGCATAAGTGGAAACACCTGTGTGTGGATCGTTAATAAGCCTTTTTTCCTTTGACTTATAATAGCAGGAAAAGCACACTGTGATATTAGAAATATATTAACAATATTGCTTTTCATTTGGTGCTGTAGTTCCAGGACCCTGGTGTTGTGTTGAGTCACTGACAGTAATCAACAGACATGTAGATGTTTAAGATTTACTCTAAATATTATATTCAATTCAATTCAATTTTATTTATATAGCGCCAAATCACAACAAAAGTTATCTCAGGGCACTTTACACATCGAGCAGGTCGAGACCGTACTCATTTACAGAGACCCAACAATTCCCCCCATGAGCAAGCACTTGGCGACAGCGGCAAGGAAAAACTCCCCTTTAACGGGAAGAAACCTCAAGCAGAACCGGGCTCTAGGTGGGCGGCCATCTGCCTTGACCGGTTGGGTTTACAGAGAAAGAAGGAGGGAGGGGGACGGGGGAAGGGGAGAGGGGGGTGGGGTGGGGAGAGACACAGAGAAGTATAATAACAACAAAAACAATAACCATAACAGCAGTAATGTAAGTAGAGCTATGAATTTATAATAGCAGCAATAATATCAGTAGCAGAAATAGAAATAGAAGCAGGACATCCACGGGACCACGCCACCGTCCCCACAGCCGCGGCCCACCATTCAGGCGCTGGATCTTCCTGTGAGATGAGAGAGCACAGAGACTCCGGGGAAGAAGTCAAGTTAGTAACATGCATTAATGGTACATGAAGCATTGAAATGGAGAGGAGGAGGAGGAGGAGAGAGGAGAGAGGAGCTCAGTGCATCATGGGAAGTCCCCCGGCAGTCTAGTCCTATAGCAGCATAACTGGGGGCCGGTCCAAGGCGAGCCTGGCCGGCCCTAACTATAAGCTTTATCAAAAAGGAAAGTTTTAAGCCTACTCTTAAACGTAGAGAGGGTGTCTGCCCCCCGGACTGAATCTGGAAGATGGTTCCACAGGAGAGGAGCCTGATAGCTGAAGGCTCTGCCTCCCATTCTACTTTTAGTTATTCTAGGAACCACAAGTAAGTCTGCATTTTGGGAGCGCAGTGCTCTAGTGGGGTAATAAGGTACTATGAGCTCTTTAAGATATAAAGGCGCCTGACCATTAAGAGCTTTATAAGTAAGGAGAAGTATTTTAAATTCTATTCTGGATTTTACCGGAAGCCAATGTAGCGAAGCTAAAATAGGAGAAATATGATCTCTTTTCCTAGTTTTTGTTAGTACACGTGCAGCTGCATTCTGGACCAGCTGGAGAGTCTTTAGAGACTTGTTAGGGCAGCCTGACAATAAAGAATTACAATAATCCAACCTAGAAGTAACAAATGCATGGACTAGTTTTTCTGCATCTTTTTGAGGCAGGATGTGCCTGATTTTTGCTATATTACGTAGGTGAAAAAAGGCAGTCCTTGAAATTTGTTTTATATGATGGCTGAAGGACATATCCTGATCAAAGATAACTCCCAGATTCCTTACGGTGGAGCTGGAGGCCAGGGTAATGCCATCCAGAGTAGCTATATCATTAGATAATGTGTTTCTAAGGTGTTGAGGGCCAAACACAATAACTTCAGTTTTGTCTGAGTTCAGTAGCAGAAAATTGTCAGTCATCCAGGTCTTTATGTCCTTAAGGCACACTTGAAGTTTAGTTAACTGATTTAATTTAAATGTGGATGTTCATGTCATGACACAACACAGTTATGGCAAAATCTCCTCAGATGGTTATTAAATAATTATAATTCCTGATGAGATGATATTGCATGTCTCTCATTGTCAACATAAATATATATAAACATAAATATTAAATATATTATTCTATCAATAATATTAAGAAATACCTTCCCTTCCATAACATTGTATCACACACATAAAGGCCTCTGGATGGCCTCAATCAAGTGTGTCTTCTCCAAAATTACCATATTTTCACCTAAATGCTGCCCAAGCACCATATCCTATAGAGGAGCACACAGATTCATAAGCCTGTAACCACATATAGTGCTTACATTTAGAAAGTGTTATTTTATTTTACCTTTATTTTACCAGGAATCAAAAATCTCTTTTACAACAGAGACCTGGCCAAGGTAGCAGCTGTAGTAAATGACAGAAGCCAAAATAAATTGAGTGAATAGAGAAATAGAGCACTTTTAACTCTGTCATATGCCCACATGCTGATAATTTACTTTGACTGTCTTTACACTCTAACCACTTTGATGACAGGTTGCAAAAATATGAAGGGCTGTTAATGACTGTGAAACGTTCAGGTGTGGCCAGCTACTTTCAGCCAACAGTCTCAGACTCACACATCTCTGCAGTTAACAAGTTAATCTTTTACTGCATGGATATACAGTTATGACTAGATTTTGCCTAAAACAACTTAATATAATTTGTTGATCTTTATGCTTGACTCTGATTATCTTTCTCAGTTTTTTAGGGTGAAAATCCACTTCAGTTCTTTGTCAACCAACAGTAATCCTCTCATACCCTTTCCAGGTTCTTCATTTAGCCCACCTTCTGAATCTTCGTGTTAAAATGTGCAGTCAGGAAAATGGCAGCGAGCTCAGCAAGATTTTAAAGGCTGATGATGATGTCGATGACCTCTCAGCGAGTGATGAATCTGAGCCTGAAGAACAACCCTGCAGTGCACCCTTTGACCCCGAACTGGACGTGGACGATGATGATGGGGAGGTTGGGACTGCTGTTCCAGCTGCTGGACAGAAAGCCCAGAGTTCCTTCAGTCTGAAGGGAGGGAGCTCAGGTTTCTCAAGCCGCAGCCACAGCATCTTTGACTGCTTGGACAGTGTTGCCAAGCTGGCCTCCTCAGCATTAGGCCAGGACAACGTTATTGACGGAGTGTTTGCTCGGCCTCTGCCTCCAGTCCCCAGCCGCAAGACGAGCCAGCCTCCGCCGAGCAGCTCCACACCAGCAAAGAAGAGAGGAGTACCGGACTACCTGGTGCACCCGGATCGCTGGACCCACTACAACCTGGAGGATGTGGCTGAGACCAGTGACCGAGGCAACAGCAGGGTGGCCCACCAGTACCTGGCCAGCCTGCAACAGAAGAAAGAAGAGCCAGAGCCAGACAGCCAGGGTGATTCCTTCTGTAGCACCCAGCAGAAGATCATCTTCTCCAAGCCCAGCCATCTGGCCAAGAAGCCTGCTGATGAGTCATCAGCTGGTAGAGGCCAGGAGAAAGGGATGCGCCTCAGTCACCTGGAGGAAGAGGAAGACGAGTACACAGCAGGGAAGGAGAAAAAGAAGGCTGTAGGACGGAGAACAGATGAGTGCAAAGAGGAAAGAGGGAAGGATGAGGTTAAACAGGCTAGAGCAGCCATCGGTCAACCAGAGGCTGAGGAAAAGGAAAAGAAACATGTGCAAAAAGAAGGAGGTTTGGATGAGGAGGAGGAAGTGGAAGAGAAGAAAGAACAGGCCAACCCCAGCTTTGCCTCCTTTAGAAAGATGAACCAGAAGAACTACAGGAAGAGCTCACGGCAAGAGGACTGAGGACAGCAGTGTAAAAAGCTATGCCCCTTATCACACAACTACTCCATATTTGAAAAACTGTCCAGTCAAATCTTAAAAGTCCAATTTAGAAAATGTTGCAGCTTTACTGTACTATACTCATATAACATCTTAGTTGAGTCACCAAACCTCTGAGTCACTGAAATGATTAGTCTTCAGTGTCGATTCATAAATGCAAACTCTACAAAGTCATATATCATCATCATTATGGATTAGAAAGTTTCAGATTTGATTTACATGGGTGTCCATTTACTTTTAGGTCACTTATCTGTGTTGAAACAAATCCTTCAGCACAATGTTAAACTATTTGGTGTGTAAAGGCATCTCTTAAACACAGCTTACAGTGATGGACTGAAGATACATTTGGGTAGTAGACTTGTTTAGTTTTTATTTTTAGTGGAGGAACCAACATCACTTGGTCAAACTGGGAAAGGAGCTTTGAATCCAGTATAGGAATTTTAACACTATTGGTCGTTATTTGTATTTGATTTTTAATTCTTGTTGCATATTTTGATTTTTGGAATACCCTGGGTCTTTAATAAAAAATATTGATTTGTATTATGTCTGCTGTATTTTTTCAAACACATTTAAAGCTTGTTTGTTTGGTTAAAACTGATAAAAAATGTGGCTAACTGAAAACTAGAATAATTAATAAGCAAAATGGGAAGTATGTACAGTATCCACATGTATACTGTAGGCTACATCAGCATAGGGAAGAAAATGTGATAAAAGTCTAAGATTAACTCACCAAGCCCAAGAAGTCACTGCAACAATTTATTAATTTATTATTTATTTATTAACTTAGATTGTCGCATTTTTTTTTACCCAAAAGTTATACTATCAGATTTTAAAGTTGCTATAATCACATAACAATTCTACACAAAGTAATAACAGGAGCTACCTTGCTCAATACACAACATCTTTCTCACAGCAGACATTTTTGCTTATCAAACACAAGTGCAACTAATGACAGTAATAGCTGCTGCATTGTGTTTAGGAGTGCCACTTCAGCGACCTGGCACAATGTATGCTGGGCCTCTGGCTTACTGGGATAACTAAATGTCACAGAGTTATCATTTATTTATTTTTGTCATTTATCATTAGTGTGTTTTTCTTGCTATTATCTTATAATCATGTATTCTAATTTTTATATTATGCATTATATTTAAATTTGGCAAATTATTTTTTGATGGGGACAGAATATTAAAGACACCTCCAGAAACTTCAAACCAGATCCAACCACAGTTACAATTACTCAAATGTTTTCAGCAGCATTCAGGCCTCATTAAAGTAGATGGAGTGGAGTCATAATGGTGGATATCAGGCTGCTATCAATGTTAATAAATGTCCCAAATGCACTAAAGCAAACTTTTTTTTTACTCAGTAGACGAATGCCTCTGTTGTCAGGTAAATTAAAAATGATATGATAGTTGATCACAGTGGGACTAAAGGAACACATTATGTTGTGTGCCAGTCTGCATTTTCCAGAGTGTTTCTTTCAAGAGCAAAACCATCTTATCAAGAATTAAAAGCAGACACAGGTTGGTCCAATTTACCCAAGTCAGCCCGGTTAAGAGGCTAGTTTTATCTAGTGTTTAACAGTCACTGTTTGCATACTGATAGGCTGTAACTAAATGCTCATGCTGTTCAGATGGTGTGCTGCAAGTCATCAGCTGTTTGCATTATAAAGGTAGTTTTGCATTGCGGCTACAGAGGATGGTGAGGTCAGTGCAAATGACACTGAAAAAACTGTGAAGTTGCCTCATTTTCTGCTGGCTGTAAGCCAATAATAAGAAAATGATGGTGAGGTCTTTGACCTTGTGGTGCATTCTTATCAGATGGGAAAAACCTTGCTGCTGGGTGTCATGGTAACACATATCAAGATGTGAACATGAATGATGAAGTAGATTGTGCCTTTAAAAACAAACTTGCTGCTTTCTAATAACTAAAACAATGTGTAAGGCGTGTTCAGCTACTTGTTCCAAGAAGTGGGTTTGCTGAGCTGCCTAGATATTGGTTGCTGAGTAAAACCTGGAACTCCCGCAAATCTGGAACCTGGACTGATGTAAACACACCTGCTCCAGGTCTCACTCAGCGATGGCATCCAGTCTGCTTAATGGAACGGGCCCAATTTCTCAGTAAGGGTATGTGTTGTGACTATTTCGAGGTGATGAAAGGGTGAGTCACTGGTTTCATATGTAATTGTGAGACATTCAGTTCAGTATGCACCCAATTTCAAACATTTAGAAAATCCTGCTTATTGAGCCAGCTATGACATTTGTAAGCTGATAGACTCAGATAATGGTGTGGTCCAAAGACTCAACATTTATATAGCAAAGAATATGTGATGTCCTTTCAAAAACTGGCAGCTACATTTGATCTACAAAGTAAAGACCTTTTTTTTTTTTAAATTCTTCAATGCGGAACAAGTGATATTAAAACTGTGATGGCAAAGGTTTGATTTCCTCCCTGTATGTTTTCTGGTTGAAGGGTGTGTATATTGCATGGCTCTTTGAAACAGAGCCAGTTTGTATTTACTGATATATGTATTTTGCATTTAGCAAATGAGGTTTATAGTTTATAGCTCATATTACCCATCTTTTCCGCGGAGCTTGAATTCAACTTGAGATTGTTCCGTTTTGGCAAGAGTTGACGTCACCGCATCCGGCCAGGTGAGAGAGCACACCTTTACCTCTCTAGATACACACGCGCGCACACTCACCTGTTAATAGCTGGCGCAGAGAAATGCGGAAACGAAGTTCCATGCACAGGTATAAAGGAGATAACTATAATCCGACGAGTGATTGGTTCATTTTAATTATGCACTGATGGAGTTATGAGGACGGGCAGCTGGATGAAGGACGATGTGTTTTCTTAGTGGATGTAGTTAGTTGTCGAGCTTCACAGCAACGTTCAACATGTTTTACAAGACTGTCGAGGTAAGCAGACAGCTGCTGGTCAGCAACTGAAGTTTTATCTTCTCTGCAGTGAACTGTGCTGTCAGCCTGACTAACGTTAAACCGTCTGGCTCACTCAAGTAACGTTACAGTTTCGAAGTACTTGTACTTTACTGAAATATTTCCAGTTTAAACTAACTACTTCATACCGCTACTCCACTACTATGTTTATGATATGTTTTCCTCTACATATGGTAACTAGTTACTTTGCAGGTAGTGTAATATAGACCTGCAGGTACATTTATAAATGCACATTATGTCACTGATAAAATGTTTTGAATGTAAAACTTAAACTGCCCAGCATATAAAGTAGTTAATATGACATTATATTATACTACACAATTAAAACAGCGTTTTCTTGTGAATGCGTCAGTAATACTGTACTAATCCAATAACATAACATTAAATAACAGGAGCTGTTCTGCCTCCTGAAAACAACCTTTGATACTTGAAGTGCATTTTGCTGATAATATTTCAGTATTTTACTAATGTTAAACTTATATATTAGGACTTTTACTTGTAATGGAGTATTTTGACACTGAATTGTTATTTTTCACTTCAGAATCCTTCTTCCACCATCTGTTCATTTATGATAGAGGCTGCAAGTTCATGGTTAAATTTCTATGTGTAAAAACAGTTACAATCCAGCAGAATATTTAATCTCATTAAAAGCAGGTAAACAATTATCATGAGTTGGTTCAGTGGAGGAATTGACAGGTCGGAAAAAGAGAAAAGTATAAAACGACATTATCAGATATGTTGCATGTTTGTCACGTTCTGCCATTTAAAAATAATAATGAATGAAAATGAGCAAATGCAGAATGCCTAGAAGTTTTTCCTTTCTTTTTTTGTAATTTTTTCCCCCAAAAACAAAACTCCCCTAATTCATATTAAGCAAGTATCCAAGTCACAGTCATAGGCAAACAAAACACAAATATAAATGTCAGTTAACACTTACACAAAACACAAAAGTAGTAAAGTAGTAATCAAAAATAGTAATCTAACAGAAAGACAAAAGACTCCAAACCTGATCAAATTCATTGGGAGTTTTCCTTAAATCATACATAACTTTTCATAGAACAATTGGTGCACTTCAAAAATGTATGCATGAAATTCCTCACTTCTGCTTTACATCTGGGATAAGCAAAAACTACCTATGCTATTCTAAGCTGTTACTTGCCAGACCTACTGGTTCAAACCTGTACAACTTCACTTTAAAGTCAACTCAAGATCTCCACATTTCCATCGATACTAAATAAGTCATCTAACATTTCCAATGTTGTAGCAGGTAAAAGCATGACATACAGGCATTGTGAAACATCAAGACGTGTTGAAACAAGCAGACTAAGGCTGCAACTAATGATTATTTTCATTATTGATCAATCTGCTGATTAATTTCTTGATTAATCGATGAATCATTTAGTCTATAAAATGTCAGAAAAAAGTAACAATTGCTTAAGGTGATGTTCTCAAATGTCTTGTTTTGTCTTTCTAAATTTTGTTTGTCTAAATCCCAAAGAGCTTCAGTTTAATATCAAAGAGGAGAAGGAAAAACAGCAAATATTTACATTTGTGAAGCTAAATCTAGAGAACTTTTGACATTAGCAGAGGCTGATCAAATGAAACTTGTGACAAATATCTCCAATGAACATTCTTACAGGTCTAATTGTAATTGTAGATATCTTAAATTATCCCTCTGATTCTTTACACGTCTATTATGACACATTTTTTTTCACATCTAAAATGTAATCATGGACAGTCAAGCAAAAGCATTTCTTGACAGAGCAGCATGCAGTATATAGTCTAGCTTTTATCCTCCTCCCCAACTGACATTTAGCAGCCTGCAGGTCCCAACCTGCCCGGCAGTGACACCACCATCATGCTGAGGTCATTGTTTTTTTCATCTCTGCTGTCTTCTCTACAGCAGTCAAAACTGTAACAGAATTTAGACTTTTTTTAGTGACCTCATGCCATTTACAGGAAGGACAAACTGATCACCTGAGCTGTTACTATTCTGGAACAGCGGTGACTTCCAATCAGATAGTAAGCCCTTTAGCATTGGGTGTGACCCTAACTGCTCCCAGTAAACAGTTAACAGGTTTCACAACTGACCTACTGAGAATGGGAATCATGAATGGATATTCGCACCTTTCACTTACTGGTATTTACACTGTCTGGCTCAATCACAAAGGAGGGCATTTACACAATGCCTGAGTTGACAATGCACGTTTTCCTTTCAGGAAGGAATAGATGTCATTTTAAGAATTTCTAACTAGGTAATTGAATTTTTTTGTAGAAAAACCAAATCAGATACAAATTATTATTCCAAGTAGAGTATTTTTATATGCGTTAAAACTGTCTGGAGGGAATCTTTAAGTAGCTTTCAAGATAAACACTACGTACGTTTACATGCTTTCTCTCTCACACAATTAGTCAGTTAATTGATTGACAGAAAATGTATCTGCATCAATTTTGATCATTAATTAATTGAATGTAACATATTTTACTCTAGTCAGGCATTTTATGGTAATATGAAACCCTCAGGGTAATATCATAAAACAACTTGCCATAAAACATGTCTTTGTATGTTGTTTTATCGCTGACCTGTGTGTGTGTGTGTGTGTGTGTGTGTGTGTGTGTGTGTGTGTGTGTGTGTGTGTGTGTGTGTGTGTGTGTGTGTGTGTGTGTGTGTGTGTGTGTGTGTGTGTGTGTGTGTGTGTGTGTGTGTGTTAAAGGAAGACATTGAGCTGTGGGACAGAGTGAAGGACAGTGACAGCACAAAGCCTTTCTTTTCCTATCCTTCAACGGTAAGAGTCCATCTGTCTCACTGCTCCTCTCATCTATACTTTTCCTACATCAACAAGATAACTGTAGGCTCTGCATGGCCTCATCAGTCAGCTCTGTATTAAATCATGCAAAAAAGGGAATATCTGCACATGGCTATGAAAGGTTTCTTTTGACTGTATTGAACAGGTGAGGCTGTACGCTATCAGATGTGTGTTTCAGAGATAAACAGGCTGTCTTGAAAGGTCCTTCTGTCGCCTCTCTGCTGTCTCATTTGCACAAAAAAGCAAATATGAGAATGTATCAGAACTATTATCTGACCAACTTTAAGTTTTGTCCTCTAATGAGGTTGACAGGTTTGCTCAGTGCTATAACTCCTGCCTGTTTCAAGAAGTCTTTTTGGTAACTTTTCTGAAAAAACCTGAAAGCTGCCAAAATCTGGAACATGGACTGATGTAAAAACACCTGCTCAGAACAGATGAAGTAACCTAAAACTGCTTCTTTGGTCAGAAGCCAGTTGCCTCATTGGATGAGTGACTAGCTTGTAAGCTAACACGATACAACATGTAGGTTAGATAAGACAGCTTTGTAGTAGTTCCAAGAATATTTTTTCTATCAGGTTTTGCTTGCCTTCAGTCTCTGTGCTAAACTAGGCCGGTGGACTACTGAGATTATTGTCCAATATTGTCCAATAATGTGTCAAACATCATAGATTCATGACATCTAACAGTGAAAGAGGGTGTTAAAACTAAATGCCATCACTTGCAAAACCATTTTAAACGGACACTTGTCCAATTTTACACTTGAAGACCAGTTTACTCATTATGAGGAGTACTACCTACCTAGCCTACACAGCTGTATAATGTCTTCTGTGGCTCTGGAGGAGCTTTTTATAATCTGAGAAAACAACCCTGATGATGTCATCTTGGATTAGATTTAAGACTTCAATTTTGTAAAAGAAAGTTTGCGTTATGAACTGGGGGAATGGGATTTGAAAGTTGCATTATGGGAAGTGTTTTTTTAATCTGTTTCTCCAATTTCATAGAAGGGCAATAATAAATCTCTGGAGAGCACCTTTAAGTAAGTTTCCATCTATTTATAGTGGCAATTGAAAATTTAACAGCCCCATCTACCTCTACTCCTCAGGACAAATGTATTGAGTGAGAATTATATTGTAATATAATCTGTTTTCCTCCATATACACATGACCAAATGTATGTGGACATCTAAACAAACTCCCAAACCTAACAATTGTTGAACATGTCATTCTAAAACCAGGGTACTAGACTGCTGTTGCAACAGCCTCCATTCCTCTGGGAGGGCTTTCCAGCAGATTTTGGAAGCTGGCTGCAGGGATTTGTTCTCATTCAGCCACTTGAGCACTGATATTGTGTGATAAGGCGTGGCTAGTTGTTAGCATTCCAGTTCATCCCAAAGTTGTTAGATGGGGTCGGGGTCAGGGCTCTGTTCAGGCCTGTCAAGTTGCTCCACAGCAAACTGGGAGAAAACATTTCTTGATGAAGCTGGAAAGGGCCTTCCCCAAACTGTTGTCACAAAGTTGGAAAAATGTCATTGCATGCTGTAGCATTGAGATTTACTGGAACTAAGGTGCCTAGTTGTAACCATGAAAAACAGCCTCCAACTAAAAGTGCTCAGTAGATAGTATTCACATGCTTGTGTATGTGTAGATATATGTAAACAAGGTTGATAAAATATTAGTAACTATTAGTAAATATTATATTAGTTGAATATAATGCAGTATAATATAATATGACCAATACCTTCAAATGAAATAAGAGGTTCATCAACTCCTTTTTGATGATAACAACACAAATGCAACATATAGTTTCACAAAGCTGGGATTAATTATAGAACTATTGTAGCATTACTCTATTGGATTGTTTCTTTTATGCAGAGGTGGGAGAGGAATCCCTTCCCTTCCTGAGGTTTGTTCCATTTTTTTCCCTGTTAAAAGTATTGTTTGTCTTTTTTTTGGGGGGGGGGGTTCCTTATTTGAATTGAGGGTCTAAGGACAGAGGATGTTGTATTGCTGTACAGAATGTAAAGCTCCCTGAGGCTAATTTGTGATTTGTGATATTGGGCTATGCAAATACAATTGACTTAATGGCAGCACTTTCAGTGTTGCAAACTGTTGCTACACTGCTATTGCATCCTGTGCTACACCACATACCAAGTTACCTAAGACTGTAGCCCAGGTTTGACCCAGACTGCAAGTCTGCACTGGTCTGAAAAAAAGACCCATCACAATTTCATTTTAGTATGATACTTTATTTTGAGCTGCTTAACAACAAGTATGAATGGAGACAACTGAAATCTGCAAAAGTCACATCAGTTTTGATTTCTTTCTTGTGTGTTCCTGTCTTTAGTCTCCATTTTCACTGGATGTATCTTGTCTTTAAACAGCCCACCCAAAGGACATTTGACTATGTACTGGTGGCCCACAAGGTCGACGATGACAAGGACCATAGGGCTCAGAGGCAGGAAGCCTTCATAACGCAGCTAGAAAATAAAAATATCTCAGTCACTGTGAGTCTCATTCCTTCACCTTTCCTAAGTATCTACAAAACACCATCCCCTGGCTTGTGATGTAATACTGTGTGAATGAGTATGAATAAAAGCTAACAACTATGAGAGGGTGTAGTATTCCTACTGATGCTTGTCTTGTTGTGTGTTAGAGAATCATCCATGATGACAAGGTGTTTTTCGGCCTACGTGCCCCCAATGAAATATTTGAAGACTACATGTACCTGCTCAAAGTCTCTGATTCCTGCAACTGGAGTGGATCTGGCAGCATCACTCAAGCTACAAGGTAACACAAATACACACACATACACCACTGTCACCACCACACACAATGGTGTACACAACATGTAAAGGTGGTTCCAGGAAACGCTGGCCTGACAATTGGTGTGCTGTTTCAAGAAAAAGCTACAGTTATGTAATTGCGTTTCATAGTAAACAACATCTCTATCTCGCCATGTTACACCTATGATACTTATTAGCAAACTGAAGTTGGTGGAGCTGCTGGTTGCTGAAAAGTTTTATCATTTGAAAAGTTGTTTTTTAACAATAACATTATGTTCTTCGACACAGCAATAGGTAGGGAAGTATCCGGGATAATTTAACAACACTACAGGTTTATGTAATGACCTTTGGTTATGAATATTTCCAACTTACTTCCCGACAAAAGGTTTCTTGCCCTTAAAGGAGTAGTTTGACATCTAAAATATGTTTATTTGCTTTCTTGCTGAGAGTCAGATGAGAAGATTGATACCACTGTTACATCTTTGCCAAAGATTTTTAGGCTCTAAATAGTAAAATTGCATTCCTCTTTATTTACTAAATGACCACACCAAGAATTTGCAGGTTTGGTCTCATGCAATATGTATTTCAAGGCGTTCCTGCCACAGTGAGAAAATTTTCCCACCGATTAAAAAACTCATGACAACACTGGTGTTACCGGCTACAATGGACATTTTACAAGGCAAGATATTCGTCGTACTTTGATATTTCACATTAGATTTTTAGTTTAGATCTTCCCCTTACTTACGAGTTAGTGACAGTGGGCTTCAGGCTGGTGCAAGCGGGTTGTTCTCCGTGTACAGCCGGTCTGCGTTTACAGCAGAGAGCAGGAGGGAGGACAGATGTCTCACTCCGCTACTCAGTGCTGCAACTCTGCTGCTGCTGTGGACGGCAAAGGAGCAGACACTTTCAATTTATAATTGTAGCATCCTCCGATGCAGTATTTAATAAATGTGGGCGCTGATATGCGAAAATTAACTAAATGGGTTTTATTTCTATTTTTAAAAAAAAAGCAAAACAGTGGGGGTGGTGGGCAAGTAATGTAATTAGTGTATGCCCGAACACTGTGTGACACTGGTAATACGGCAGGAAGCCTAGTTCCTGTTTAGAGGTGCAAAATATGGAGGAGGGAATGGAAATTTTTCTAAAAATACCCTCAGCACATAATATATCATTGCAAATGGACCACTGTGGCAGAGAAAACTGTGTTTTAAATTTAATGTCTGGGAAAAGCAGGTGTAAAATCTGTAGTAATGTTGTATTAGACACACTCTGTGAGCCATCAAAACTCAAACACTCAAACTGTGCTTGAAGTTACTGATGGATGACGTAAACTGCTGCTGCTAATGTGCTACACAGCTTCTGTACACATTGTATGAGTGAGAAAGACGGACAGAGAGAGAAATGAACGCAAACGAAAGTTCAGTTTTACTCAAGTTCTAAAACTTAAAACTCTTAACTTCACTATTGGCTGCTTGGCAACAGAATCTTAAGCTCAGTGATTGGATGCTGCATACAGCAATGATCTGGGACATAATTGGCATCTTCTAAACTTGTTATTCACAAACACAGACACAGTTTGATGATTCATGTCTGGCCAAGAGTTGGAGGTGCACTTTAGTCAGTTCAAATCAATTTTATTTATATAGCGCCAAATCACAACAGAAGTTATCTCAGGGCACTTTCCACATAGAGCAGGTCCCTACTCTTTAATTTACAGAGACCCAACATTCCCCCATGAGCAAGTACTTGGCGACAGCAGCAAGGAAAAACTCCCCTTTAACGGGAAGAATCCTAGAGCAGAACCAGGCTCTAGGTGGGCAGCCATCTGCCTTGACCGGTTGGGTTGAGAGATAAGGAGGGAGAGAGAGACACAGAGAAACACAACAACAACAATAACAAAAATAATAATAATAGAAATATTACTAATAATAATAGTGGTAGCATTGGGTGTCACACTGGACCAAGGGGACAGCAGGCTGTCCGCAGCCACAGGCAGCAGGCGGCCCGCAACCATAGGTCGACACCTGTGAGACGAGAAAGCACAAAACTACTGGGAAGATGCCAAGTTAGTAGCATGCATAATGGGACATGAATGCATAAAGATGGAGAGGAAGAGGAGGAGAGAGGAGCTCCGTGCATCATGGGAAGTTCCCTGGCAGTCTAAGCCTATAGCAGCATAACTAGGGGCTGGTCACACGTTAATGATTCATCGTTAACGTGTACAACCTAAAATCGATCTGATAAATAGGATTTAAACCAGCTTAATGCAGTTCCTTTAATGCCAATTAAATGTTCCAGTCTCTGTGATAGGATGTGATGGTCAGTGGTGTCAAATGCAGCACTAAGATCTAACAAGACAAGCACAGAGAGAAGTCCTTTGTCCGATGCAGTTAGGAGGTCATTTGTAACTTTCACCAGTGCTGTCTCTGTGCTATGATGCTGAAAATCCTCAAATAAACTATTTTTATGTAGAAAGTCACACAACTGATTGGCAACTGCTTTCTCAAGGATCTTAGAGAGAAAGGGAAGGTTAGATATAGGTCTATAGTTGGCTAAAATACCTGAATCAAGAGGAGGCTTTTTTAGAAGATGTTTAATTACAGCTACTTTAAAGGGCTGTGGTACATAGCCTGTTACTAAAGACAGATTGATCATATCTAGTAAAGAAGTGCTAACTAAGGGTAAGACTTCCTTAAGCAGCCTAGTCGGGATGGGGTCTAAGAGACAGGTTGATGGTTTAGATGAAGAAGTGGTTGAAGTTAGTTCAGGAAGGTCGATTGGAGAAAAAAAGTCTATATATATCAGGTTTTACAACTGTTTCTAAGGTTCCTGTGTTTGAGGATAAATCAGTGCCTGTTGAGGGCAGGAGGTGATGAATTTTGTCTCTAACAGTTAGAATTTCACCATTAAAGAAGCTCATGAAGTCATTACTACTGAGATCTATAGGAATACATGGATCAATAGAGTTATGACTCTATTGTCAGATACAATCCTCATACTAATACTAACTATGTTGAACCTAGGGAAGCTAATCAGCGTGAAGGCTAACCAAAACCTAAGAAATGGCCCTAAAACCACTGCTAGGCCGAGGGCCAGAAGAAACACTGCTAACTTTGCAACTGAGCCAGACATTATTCTGATTAGGGATCCTATAACCAAGCATGTAAAAATGGCAACGACTAAAAATCTAACCGTGGATAACACATCTGTCAGGAAACTAACAGAGATGTTGCCAACTATTCTCTCTACACATCCAAGTGATATGAACATTATTACATTATACACACTGGATCCTTCGACATTCTACAAAGGAAAACTGGCTCTGAGATCCTGAAGAAAGACTTTTTTCCTGCTACTGGAAAAACTGAGTGACTGACTGCCAACCACAACATGTACACATTTCTGGACCAATCCCAACTTTTGAGATAGAAATGTAATCTCCTTGGCCTGAATACACATACAGGCAGACAGCCTGTTTTTATGTTCATTTTATGTCTTTTTTGGTGTGAAACACTTGGTGCCTGTAATTTCTTTTGTTGTAAGGCACATTGAGCTGCATTTTTGTATGAAAGGTGCTATACAAATGAAGTTATTATTATTATTATTATTATTATTATTTGTCAGCCTGGCTAAAGTACTGAAAAAGAACCTAGGGCTGTTTTTATTCTCTTCTATTAATGATGAGTAATACTGTCTATTTTGTCTGTATATATTACTTACTGTATATATTGTCTATACAATACATTAACTTGAAGTTTTTAGTTCCAAAACCCTGGCCATTAATGTGATCCTGCCCTCGCACACAAAAATAATCTCGTTTTAGGCCTAATTTTAGACTGGTGGATATACAGTCAGTGTATGTCGTATACCAACAACTGTGCATTCAAAATACATAGTGTAATGTGAACTTACTCGGTTTGACCATAACAGTCCAGTCCTGCACAGAGACTTTCTTCACTATTCTTAAACCTTTTATTGTTTCTGTCAGGATCCGAATTGTCCATTTCATCCTTCATCACACCTTCATCAACACAGGAGGTGAGCGTGATTAATAAGGAGGTAATCTGTGACCGCAACCAGCAGGACTTAACTATAATTGAACAATGTAACATCACAAATAAATGTGGAATATTTTGTATCGTGGGACAGTTAAAAATCCCACACAGCATCTTGTCATTGTTTAATGTTGTGTTTTATTCTGTCAGAGGACCTGAAGGAACTGTTGAAAAAGGATGTGTTTGAGACCATGTTCTGCCTCCATGAGGTGAGAAAACTTTTGACTTATCTGATTAAACCAGTGCTGCTGTTACTCTAGCCATCTTTAAACAGAAACATTATAGAAGAATGAAGCAGCATTATAGCAACATAGTTCTAGCTTCAGAGCCTGTGTAAATATGACATGCAGGTAAAGACCTTGCCATTTTTAGTTGAAATGCAGGATCAGAACTAGGACTTACTTGGTATAAAGTAAAGCTGGACATATAAAGTTGAAAAGACTATGATAACTGCTAAAAATTACACAACCATCCCATCAGTTGAATTTTTACTCTGTACCGCCCCCCGATTCCCAGAGGAAAAAGCAGAAGCAGCTGAAGGAGAAGTGGGCTCGATGGTCAGGTCTGTTTACTGGCCAGCCATTCAGTGATGTCAAGTAAGTCTGCCTGTCTGTCCATCTGTCTGTCACTGTCTATGTTAGCATAGTGGATTAAGGAAAGGTCATTGTTAAAACCTGTGGCATTTATTGAGACAAATGTCTAAAATGAAGGACTGTCCATGCAGTTTGTAAAAATATAATTTCAAAATGTGTAATCATAATTATAGACAAACTGGAGAAATTGTTTCAAGCTTGAAGTGAACATGTGGATATACAGTACAGGCCAAAAGTTTGGACACACCTTCTCATTCAATGTGTTTTCTTTATTTTCATGACTATTTACATTGTAGATTCTCACTGAAGGCATCAAAACTATGAATGAACACATGTGGAGTTATGTACTTAACAAAAAAAGGTGAAATAACTGAAAACATGTTTTATATTCTAGTTTCTTCAAAATAGCCACCCTTTGCTCTGATTACTGCTTTGCACACTCTTGGCATTCTCTCGATGAGCTTCAAGAGGTAGTCACCTGAAATGGTTTTCCAACAGTCTTGAAGGAGTTCCCAGAGGTGTTTAGCACTTGTTGGCCCCTTTGCCTTCACTCTGCGGTCCAGCTCACCCCAAACCATCTCGATTGGGTTCAGGTCCGGTGACTGTGGAGGCCAGGTCATCTGCCGCAGCACTCCATCACTCTCCTTCTTGGTCAAATAGCCCTTACACAGCCTGGAGGTGTGTTTAGGGTCATTGTCCTGTTGAAAAATAAATGATCGTCCAACTAAACGCAAACCAGATGGGATAGCATGTCGCTGCAGGATGCTGTGGTAGCCATGCTGGTTCAGTGTGCCTTCAATTTTGAATAAATCCCCAACAGTGTCACTAGCAAAACACCCCCACACCATCACACCTCCTCCTCCATGCTTCACAGTGGGAACCAGGCATGTGGAATCCATCTGTTCACCTTTTCTGTGTCTCACAAAGACACGGCGGTTGGAACCAAAGATCTCAAATTTGGACTCATCAGACCAAAGCACAGATTTCCACTGGTCTAATGTCCATTCCTTGTGTTTCTTGGCCCAAACAAATCTCTTCTGCTTGTTGCCTCTCCTTAGCAGTGGTTTCCTAGCAGCTATTTGATCATGAAGGCCTGATTCGCGCAGTCTCCTCTTAACAGTTGTTCTAGAGATGGGTCTGCTGCTAGAACTCTGTGTGGCATTCATCTGGTCTCTGATCTGAGCTGCTGTTAACTTGCGATTTCTGAGGCTGGTGACTCGGATGAACTTGTCCTCAGAAGCAGAGGTGACTTTTGGTCTTCCTTTCCTGGGTCGGTCCTCATGTTTCGTTGTAGCACTTGATGGTTTTTGCGACTCCACTTGGGGACACATTTAAAGTTTTTGCAATTTTCCGGACTGACTGACCTTCATTTCTTAAGGTAATGATGGTCACTCGTTTTTCTTTAGTTAGCTGATTAGTTCTTGCCATAATATGAATTTTAACAGTTGTCCAATAGGACTGTCGGCTGTGTAGTAACCTGACTTCTGCACAACACAACTGATGGTCCCAACCCCATTGATAAAGCAAGAAATTCCACTAATTAACCCTGATAATTCACACCTATGAAGTGAAAACCATTTCAGGTGACTACCTCTTGAAGCTCATCAAGAGAATGCCAAGAGTGTGCAAAGCAGTAATCAGAGCAAAGGGTGGCTATTTTGAAGAAACTATAATATAAAACATGTTTTCAGTTATTTCACCTTTTTTTGTTAAGTACATAACTCAACATGTGTTCATTCATAGTTTTGATGCCTTCAGTGAGAATCTACAATGTAAATAGTCATGAAAATAAAGAAAACGCATTGAATGAGAAGGTGTGTCCAAACTTTTGGCCTGTACTGCATGTACTGTATGTTCAATGGCTATCAAAACACCGCTTGGACTTTTTCATGTTTTATTGTTTTACAGCACTGAATCACATGGGAAGTAATTACAAGGTT
This sequence comes from Scomberomorus guttatus, assembly GCA_038419695.1. NCBI lineage: Eukaryota > Metazoa > Chordata > Actinopteri > Scombriformes > Scombridae > Scomberomorus > Scomberomorus guttatus. Next base: position 5,678,662 of record CM076445.1, read on the forward strand.
CTAAAACTGATTAACAGAATCTTTGTCAGAGTGGAAAGCCAATCTCTGCTTTGTGACCTACATTAAGGTAACCTAACCACTATTAATGCTATTATAGTGCAATGCCTGTTCAAAATGTGCCTGTTCGGAACAGGCCGATTGCTTGGCCTCCAGCCGCTACTGCAGCGTATAGAAAAATTAATACAGTTGATGTGAGGTGTGAATGAGTATATAGGCTACACCAACAACATGAAAGAACCTATCATTCTATAATACACAGATGATATAAATAATGGGCTAAGTACTCTAATAGTAAATACATTCAAGTATCTAAAATATAAGGGCTGCATTTAAAAATAAAATAATGTGCATCCTAAAATAAAGTGGTTCGATCATATTGGGCTGTTAGATCTTTCCTATTTTCTCTGTTCTCTCCCTGACACACTGCCAGTCAGCAGAGCCCTGAAGCTCCACCCTGCCCCTGCACAGAGCGGAGCGGCTCATTGATTGCCAGTTTATTCGAGGTTTATTAATATTAAACCATAAAGCTGCCGGTAGTCTGGCATTTTTTCTTATATTGGAAAGCTGATAGTTGAGACAGAAAACAAGGGTTAAGAGAGAGAGACTGGGGTGTGTTGGACAAGCATTTAAGTTACCTGGCTAGAACCAAATTGGGATGTTATGCTTATATGTGACCAATTCATGTGACCTGATATGTACTTTTTAGTCACCTTGTCCTGGATTTGTCTGAGATGCTCCTTTGTATTCATGGTGTAATTTGTGATTCAAACAATAAAACATGAAAAAGTTCAAGTTAGATGAATGTTTCTTAAAGGCACTGGTATGTTTATGTCTGTCTGTGTTCCAACATGTCTCCCTGTGTGTTTACTGCCTCCAGGTGTTACTTTGGGGAGAAGGTGGCCCTGTACTACCTGTGGCTGGGCTGGTACACCAAGTTATTGGTGCCAGCTGCTGCACTGGGTGTTGTAGTGTTCTTGTATGGGCTAGCCTTTTTCAACACCAATCCTCTCATGTGAGTCAAATGTCTAAGTGATTTGTGTTAAATGGTCTACAACATGCAAAACACTGGTCCTTTCATCATTATCGTTTTGAACTTTAAAACTGTATAATTAGAAAATTTCAGACTACGGTAGAAGTAATAATTAAACAAAGAGATTGTTTTGTAGCTCCAGCACTTCCAGCAAGCATTTATTTGGTAAGCAGGGAATTTCATAAATTGGGATTTAGGAAAGCCATTAGAATCACTGCCACAACATGACTCTTATTAAAGACAATGACCTTTTCATTAAGTTTTTCTTTTATCATTGCACAGATTAAATTCTGTGAGTATTTGTCTTAACTTTCTGTCCTCAGTAAGGAAGTATGTCAGTCCAACATCACCATGTGTCCTCGGTGTGACAAGAGGTGTACAGTCTGGCAGCTGTCAGACACTTGCATTTATGCTAAGGTAAACTAATCTTATCTGTGCCATTGTAATTTATTCTGTTTACCTTCTCTTGCACCAGTTGCATGTGAGTTCAAAGTAGTTCTGGCTTAGAGCTCAGTCGTGCCTAAATATTCACACCTACCAGCTACTACATATAAAAATGATAATAATCACATTATGAGTTTGTATGATCAAGCTAATATTTGGCGTAAACTGCATTTATAGGCCCCGCTCCTACATAATAGTAACCTAAAACTTAGCCCTTCTCTCATTTTATTTTATTGTATTGTAACTATTTTCTAATGTATTGTTTTGCATTTTAACTATTTTTACTGTATTCATGTATTTTAAATGATATTGTTTGTTGATGTAGTGTCCTGTATTGTCAGTTGTCCTGTTTAGTGTTTAATCAGTGCTGTGTGGTGAAACCAAAGATAATTGTCCACAGTGTGGACAATATAATTCCTTCCTTCCTCCTAAATCAATGTCACTTTACTTAGGCTACTTGCAGGGCATGTTTGACTCAATAATGGGCCCTGGGGCAAAAATGAGCAGCTATTTACAGTACCACCTGTTTGTTAAAATTTGGTTAAATGCATTTTTTTTTAGGAATATGCTAATTGGTTACAGACAGAGGTAGATATAAACAGGTTTCCCATTTCTATCTCGCAGCTGTCAATTTTGCCAGCTGAAATGACTGTAGCTACAAGAGCTAATGCTAGCTCTGTGAGTTGGTTGAAAACTCTGCCTCTGGCTGATTTGTGGAGTTGAGCAGCTTATGTTATAGCAGAGAAACATACTGTTTATCCCATTTCTTACACTTGTGCTCTTGTGTGTTTGGTTTTGAAAAGGCTAAAAAAACAGACACAACCATCTAAACTTGTTATATACAGAAAATGGCTCTTACTACAGCCACATGCACGCCACTTCAGCATGGGGCTGCAGTGAGAGCATGCTTGACATGCCTGCAGTGCAGCTTTGGTTGCTAAGCTAAGATTGTACAATTGCTGTTCAGGGGAGGTGTTGAGTGAACAGATAATTAATTGCATTACCACAAACCAACTAACACAAGCTGGCCCTTGTACTTGGTTGCACACACAACTGCTGCATTTGTTTCTTAGCAGCTGAGTTGTAAAAGCTGTACTAGCTAAGACATTCCCTAAAATTGTCACCTAAGGACCAAGATATATATGTTATCTTGCCACTTCAGGGGATACATGCAATAAAGTATTTTTGTCCACACAGGTCAGCCATCTGTTTGACAATGAGGGAACTGTGGCTTTTGCTATGTTTATGGCAATCTGGGGTGAGTCTCTGATCTGATCTATCTGATGTGATGTTCCAGATGACTCCTCTTTGATTTGTCCCCTTTGTGTTCACAGCTACTCTGTTCCTGGAGCTGTGGAAGAGAACCAGGGCCAGATATGTTTCTGCTTGGAAGGTCTATGACTGGTGTGAGGAGGAGGTATTTCTCTTCTGTACTGTATCATGCTTTGGCCAAAGAGATATCTGCATTCTGAAACTAAAAAAAGCTGTTTTACCTTGATCATCGAAGTTACCTTCTTACGCCACTTGTAAAATCTCTGCAAGACACAAGATATATGATTCCTAGACACAAATTTCCTTGTTGGCTAATAGAATGTGATGTATGAGTTAAGTGTTAAATCTCAGTATGCATGTGTGTGTTAACAGGAGGAACTGATCCTGGAAATAGTGAATGATCCACACTGTCAAGCCAAACAATTCAGGCACTCTTACTTCCGCAGCATTCTGGTCCTCATACTGGTTACACTCATGGTAAAAATGTTATACAAACACACACACACACACACACACACACACAGAGTACTGTCATGTATATGACAGCCTCTACATTTATTCCAGTTTGTTGCAACTTGAATCTTATTTTCATAAACTTTTGGCCATCATTACTGTCTGTCTGTAATATTAATATTGTACTCCCCAGGTTAATGGCTAAGTTCGGGGAACACAGTGATATCATTAGAAAGAAATCTGATGTGGGAAAGAACACGAGCAGTCTGAAGATCAGACAGATTTTAAAAAACCCCAGGTTAGCCAAACACAAAACAAAAATGTAAGATAAAACAAAAACAGTTAAATTATTATCAAAACCATCCACTAGGTCCATTTTGTTGGACCTAAGTGATCAAATTCTCAGGGTGTTTGCTCAGAAAAGTTTATTTACCTATTTACAGCGGTTCCTTTTGTAATGATTGTGTATGGGAAAAGCGCTTTTCGGGGCAGTGCGTGTCACATGACACTGCAATACTGAGTGTATGCACCTAGAGCTGATCCTGATCTCAGTTGACAGTCTAACTTCCTGTTCAACTTTGAGCAACTACAGTTGTTGGTCCATTATTACCAATTTTTCTTCACGTTCCATTTTACCTCCAAATAAAGTGGTTTATATGATCTGACCAAGCTGTCAGCTTGCTTACATTCTGTCTGATTGTCTGACTTCAATGTAGCAGTGTTGCTGTGCTCCTAGATCTCAGCAATTACTTTGGTGAGTACAGTGTTGTCATAACTCATAGAAACTACAGCCGAAACTATGAAAATAAGATCCAAGTTGAAATAAACTGGAACTATCCTTTAACCATTACCCAGTCCTTTTGCCTTGGCTGATTTTTTACAAATTAATTGTAAATTAGATCATCCTTCACCTTATTTGTGAGAGCATCCAATTTTGTTCAGTCATCACAATACTTCTTCTACAAATGGTGAAACTGGAAGAATGCTTGCAAATTTGACCAGTTTCTGACCTTTTCCACATAAAATCATCTAATTCAGTGTCAGTATTACACATCAAATCAAAACAAAGCTTGACTTCAACACACCAACTGCCTTGCAGATGTTATGTATGTTAAGAGCTAAGAGTTTTGCTTTCCTTTGAAATTGACTTCATTCTGTTGCCAAACAAACTCCACAAAGTCAGATCATACAGCACTGTATATATGTAAACCATTTCTAATGTGATACCTGAAACTCAGCATGTTATTTATGGAGATTGTTGGGTGTAGTATGCAGCGTGGGATGAAGCACTATCTGATAGACTAGGCTTGATTCAGGGCAACAAAGCTTCTCAAGAAATCTATCTGCATGGAGAGATCTGCACAGATACTGGCTACTGATGGCTACTGATAAGACAAAGAACTGCATTGCAGTTGCATTGCAAAAGAGTAACAGCAGCTGTCTCACGTAACATCTTTGTGTGTTTGTATTTCAGTTGATGCTAATCATTGGTCTTGCTCATGCCCTGGTGGTGTTTCGTGTGGTGGCAGCACCCTTAATGTCTGAGGGTAGCTGGGAGTTTATCAAGGACCATGCCAACACTGTGGCTGTGATGCTGGGAGCTGTCCTGCACTACCTCACCATTCAGATCATGACCCGGGTAAGCATTCTGAACCCACTAAAGAGCCTCAGATCCATAATCTGGACCCTTTTTACTTCCACCAACACCTTGAAGCATGTTTTGCAGGTACCCGCTAGCTAAAAGTGCTACCCTGAATCTTGTCGTCTCAAGTGAACTCATGAGCTGAATCCAGAGAGAAAAATATTACATGTAATCACTAAAATACAATGTGTTGTATTGGCACTGAGCGGAACGCTGCCCTACATCCAACTTACTGTAGGCCAAACTGAACTCAGGCCTGTATGTCACAGGAATGCGCGGTGAAGAAAAGAAGAGAAAAGAAGTCTCTGCTTGGTTGCTTGAAGAAACAAATCATCAAGGAACTGCAGCTGGCACCATGACAGAGCTCTACTTGAGGATTAGATTTGCCCAAACTCCTAGAGTTGAGGAGTCCCTCCAATATGGTCACAAAAGAGTATAATGTCATCTGGCCAGAAGTAAGAAAATAAAAACCATAATCAGGATCTCACGTCTCGTGCAATCCTCAGGTATTCTAGCACTTTCTGACTGAAGAAGGTAAAACTGGTCTGAATCACTGCCTTCATCTCCAATTAGTCGAGTGGTCAACATAGAAACATGCAATTCATGGTGTTGTTGGAACATCAGACTCCATAGCTTGTTTGACTTAAACCTCACTGCCTTGTACCAAAGGACACAATGCATTTTCCTCTGTTTTTAAAATTGCATTTGCCCTTAATTAAACCAGGATGGTCTCTTTATATGGAGAAAGCTGACAGAGCAGCTGAACGAATATACAGATCTTGGCTCTTGCAGAGGTCCTGCTCCCAAAAATCTAATATCTACAACTAATATAAAATAACTAATACTTTTCTACGTCTCTCTGTTTTTCGGTGTCTCTCTCTATGTTCCTGTAGGTAAACAGATGGGTGTCCCTCAAGCTGTGTGAAATAGGTGAGAACTACTTTTTACAAGACACCATAGAATGCTTTTTAAAAAGTATAATAGAAACAACTATAAATGTTTTTAACATAATGTTGTTTCCCAAAATATGTAAAGCAAAATTGTTAGTACGAGATGTGCTAGTGCTTAGTGCGTTGCTGGGAATCTTGTTGCAAATCTATGTGTTTCCTGTGTATGCAGAGAAGATAAATTCATTCGCTGCCACAGAGAGAAGCTTCACAGTCAAAATGTTCACCTTCCAGTTCTTCACTCTCTTCTCCTCACTCTTCTATGTGGCCTTCTTCCTGGGCAGGTACTGTGTGTCTGTGTTAGAGGGACAATTCTAATATACTGATGAAGAATTTCAAAAATGAACTGTTATGTTTTGACTGCTCCAAGTATGAAACATTTCATAGGTATTGCAATATATATTTATTGAAATGTCTTTTTCAGCAGATCTTTTGGGGTGGAGGGAGTGCGTGGGGGTTGACCGTAGTATTGCTAAAGTCCTGAATACAGCTCTGAAATTCATACATACTAATATTTTTTTAATGAAAACATGATAACAAAGCAAATACAATATTGTGTGGAGGAGTGAGCTTGCTAGCTTTGGGTTTTACACCATTTCTATCTGGTCTTAGAATTTGATCTGTATCTAGATTTGGACCCTGAATAAAGACTTAGTTTGAGCTTTTTGACTGGCAGCATAGAGGTGCCCTGTGGAGTGTTCTTGGAAACAAACAAAAGTTTACATTGAGTGTTACTCACCAAAACTCACTGTGTATATCCTTTAGGTCTAACTTGTTGAATGCATTTTTTCGACCAAACACTGCAGTGTGTACAGTCCATTTGTGTTTCTGACTGAACTGTTAATTGAATAATTTACACCCTAGAGTTTTTTATTTTTCACAACTCTGTGTGCATCTTTTTACTCTCTTTGTCTGTGGTGTCAAACAGATTTAAAATTCTCGTTGTCTTCTCACAGGATTAATGGCCATCCAGGAGACTATGTGCGTATAGCTGGGTGGAGACTGGAGGAGGTGAGTAGATTCAGTTACTTTTTAGGTATTCATTCACCATGTCTGCAACAGACTGCACCAAAGAACTAAAACCTTAGGTTTGTTAATTCTGCGCTAGAGTCTTTTTGTAATGCTCTTTGTCCTGCCTGCGTGTCTTTTAGTGCCACCCTAGTGGTTGTTTGACAGACCTCTTTATCCAGATGGCTATTATCATGCTGCTCAAACAGACTCTCAACAACATCTCTGAGTACTCTTGGCCGTGAGTATGCTTTGTCATTTTTTCAACAGTACAGAATTTTATTCAATTTATTTTGATCCAGACAACACTGATGCTTTGTTCTCTGTGTACTTCTTTTCATATTACATTAAACAGCGCTCTGGTACTACATGTGCTATTAAACCAGGATGCCCTGTACACTCACCTTTGACCCACAGCAACAAATGCATTCCTCTTATTTCCAGGTTGATGAAAATAGATACACCAGCCTATTCTATACTACTCTACTCTACAAGACCTCATCAGAAAAGGGTTATTAAAATGACTTGGCAGATTGATCTCACAGTGTAAACATGTCAGATTTTGCATCTGTGTTTTTCAGCTGGCTGAAGAGATGTCTCGGCAGAGAGTCTGCAAAGAAGTTGCAGAGGAAGTGTGGTCACTGTTACAGGAGGGCCTGCCGTGATGAACAGGGATGTGTTGAACCTTGTGACAATTGCAAACTTAGGGATTGGCTGTGTAACTACCACCTGGCCAACACTGACTCCTTCAGCCTATTTAATGAGTTCCTGGAGATGGGTAGGTCCCACCACCCTAATTGATATGTAGCATATCTGAAGTGGTTCAAACCCTTTTTTAATCAGCAACTAACTGGTTTTAAGTTGAATTTGCTTGGTCCATTGTATCCGTGCACAAAGCCCTTAATAATTAACAATTGATTAATAATAATAAAAATAATTTTGGCACCAAGGGAAGAAAAAACTCAATGCCAAATGTTTTGTAAAGTTGCCCCAAATAATGAAAGTGTGTGAAATATGAATAATAAGTTACTTATTACTGTCCCCATCCTCTAGTGGTCCAGTTCAGTTTTACCACCATATTTGTGGCAGCATTCCCTCTGGCCCCCCTGCTAGCTCTTATCAACAACATCTTTGAGATCCGCCTGGACGCCATCAAGATGGTCCGCTTGGAACGTCGGCTGGTTCCCAGGAAAACCAACGACATTGGTGAGCTGTGTGTATGTTTATATATAAGTCGAAGCACTGTCAAGACAAATGGCCATTTGTCAAGACAAATGGCGAGTGCTGTGGTGTTGTGTAGAGAGAAATTTGGTGGTAAGTTAGGCCAAGGTCAAAATAACAAAAGATGACTTTTTGGTGCAAATAGTGCCACCATGTGGTCATTTATTAACCTGTTTTTAGGATGCTTGGTAGCAGAATGGTTAAGATGTCGAAGCGTTAAATAACTTCATTACTTGGAGTGATTTTTCACCACTCTTACCAACCAATCTGAACTAAAATTGGTACATACAACATTTAGATGACCCAGACAAAATGCAGCCAGTGGTCCTCCAACCTATATGTCACTAGCTTTTGTCACTTGAGATTCCTGTTTCCATTAGGGAAAGAGACAAGTTTGTTTTGGGGCATGTCTGCTTGATTGACAATCAACTCTAGTTGTTTTCACTCCCACACGTGTGTCCTGCCTGCAGGTATATGGACAAAGGTTTTGGAGGCAATCGGTGTGCTGGCAGTGATAGCCAACGGCCTGGTCATTGGAGTCTCGTCAGACTTCATTCCACGCCTTGTCTACCGCTACCGCTATGGACCCTGTGCCAATGGAACCACACACACACAGTCAGTAGCATTTCAGCTTTTACAGTGCAAACACCATGTCAATACTGTATATAAAACACCTCAAGAGACTGGCATGTGCCATATCCCGTAATTTGGCTTTTGTGCTTTTGTTCAGTTGTATGCAGGGCTACATTAATGACACTCTGTCCACGGCCTACCTGAAACACCAAGCGGTTCGAGATGACTTTTTTGACAGTCAGATGGTGATTGACAACAAAATCAACGTCACACAGTGCAGGTGGGAAGACCAGCTAAATCTACTCGGTCCAAACATACAAAGTAAATGGTAAATGGACTGTACTTGTATGGCGTCTTTCTAGTCTTCCGACCACTCAAAGCGCTTTTACACTACGAGTCACATTCACCCATTCACACACACACATTCATACACTGACGGCAGTCCTAAGGACACTTCGACATGCGGACTGGAGGAGCCGGGAATTGAACCGCTGATCTTCCGATTAGTGGATGATCCGCTCTACCTACTGAGCCACAGCCACCTGTAAAAGGAATCAAGGAACAAAGGAATCACTCAAACTTGCATGAACAGGACAAATTGTAATGTAATTGTATATCTCATGTCTGTGCAGCTATAGAGACTACAGGAGTGATGAGGACTACACTCTGACTTCTCAGTTCTGGTTGGTCTTGGCTGTGCGCTTTGCCTTCATCATCCTGTTTGAGGTACATTTTAGTTATATAGATTTGGGTCAGACACTTGCACATTTTAATTTAAATACCTATTTTAAATAGTTATGGGGTGTCTCTTTCATGTCTGTGTTTTTCCGCAGCATGTTGTGGTGTTGTGTAAGTTTATAGCTGCCTGGTTCGTCCCCAACAATCCCATTCAGGTGAAGAATGATCGGCTGGATGACAAACTGGCACGGCTGAAGGAGGAGCTATGGTAAGTGGAGATATGTGCTTCATTTATACTCCCGTGCAGACACGTACACGGACAGCTGTGGACACCACGGACAGGTAGTTGTTCTGTTTATACTACCTTCTGGGGTCTGCTTGGAGGACGCATTCCACACCTGTGCAGTATCGCCGTCTACAGGAACACAGTGTTGTGTCCATGCGGACTGATGCAGACAGGTCCGCGTGGACACAACAAATTGCAGGTACACGGATGTCCACACAAAGCCTACGCGTACACCCTCTGATGACGAAATTTACGTAAAGATGACCTTCATGGACTCGCGGAAAGTATAATTTCAGCATAAGAGGAAACAAGTAACACATTACAATACTGACATCACAATATATTTACCTAAATCACTGAAAATATAGAATAATGCTGTGGTAACACTTTCAGAAAAAAAGTTAAACAATGTAAAGTTGTAAACGCTTACACATCCAGCAATTGACGGGTAACTGTTGACTGGACAATGTTGCTGAGCAGAGATGTGGTGAATGTTTAAGTTAGATTTTTGAACAGTATGACATGCAGACCTTTTAACAAAACAGGTTACATAAATGAATGCTGTTCAAAATTGTGCTAGCTTGCATCATGGCTCTAGTGATGGCGATGTCCGCCAGTTTGTCCTGCACTTTGGCCCAGACTGAAATATCTCAACACCTGTTTAGAATCAGAATCTTTTTATTAGCCAAGTATGCTAGCATAAAAAGAATGTGTCTTGGTGTTTGCTGCCACAAACACAGAAAATCTATTCAGAGAGTAGAATTTTTATAGTCGTGAAATGGAATGTAAAACTTGAATGAAATATATGAAAGTGAGAAGTGCAAAAATGAAATGTGACGTGCAATAAATTAAATAACAGTGGAGGTTGAATGTATGATGTGTTAAGTCCAGTTTGATGAAATACATATGAAAGTTGGATTTCCAGCTTTTTTGGACTTCAACCTTTACCCATGTAATAATTTGGCTTCTTTACAATGACATCACAGTCTTGCAGACTCTCTGTTGTTTTATAATGGGAGTTGTGATGTGTGTTTTTTTTTTTCTTTTCTTCCTTGCAGTGAAAAGAAACACAATTCAGACAGACAGTCAACAGCCGTCTAACATCCCATAGCTGCCCTCAGATCTGCATCCTTTCACAAGCCTCGACTGATTGACATCTCAGGGGAATGATGTTGCCTTGCTTTTATAATTTATACTTTCCTGTTGAGGCTGGACTGGGGTCACCTCTGCCCTCAACTGCTGTACAATATTGTAATTTTGTTTTTTAAGTTGTGTGAGGTTTATCTTGCATGATATTATTTGACTTTTATTTAAACCTACTGGCATGTCATGTCCAACTATAACACTATATATACATTGTTTTCCACTAAGTGACATGAATGTGATTTGTTTTATATATTAAAATATAAGAAATAATATGTTTTTGTCATTATACGTTTACATGGAAGTTTTGCAAACAAGTGATAATGACGTTATGGTCTGGGACCTGTTCGAAGAAGCACAATCACTGAGTTATCTGGATAAGTCAGAACCTTAAAGGAATACTTTGGGTAATGTGTGAGAATATTGATACCACTTAAACAACCGAGTAAGCTCACAAATTAGTACAAGTAATCTTTAAATCTCCCAAAGTGTTTTGTCATACGATATCCCTGCATGGTAGAGCAACCTGAACAGTAAATACAGATGCATGCAGGCAAGGATTGTCATGTGGCCAGCTACTAAGACCAGAGGGTGAGCCAGAAGGTTCTGTGTATCACAGAGGAACCTTCACATTCCCTGTTCTCCAGGTCTGAGAGGATAAACTGGTAGGTGCAACACAATACCTTTGGCAACAAAGAGCATATAAGAAGTCATTTATCCCACTGTAATTGGTTGTTCTGTACTTAGAGACTTTTTTTTCTCGTTTCTATCATTAAGGTGCTTTTCTTAACATTTGTGTATTGTATTCAGAGCTGGTTTTAAGTCTTTTGGTCCAAGTCCGAGTCAAATCTCCAGCTCTGACTATATTTATGACTTAGTGTCAGTGTTGTTATTGTAGTACATTGTGAACATATTATGCTTTCATATTGTAACAAACTGCCAGATAGACCAAAGACAATTTTCCACGTTGGAGGACTTTAAAGTTGCATTAATTTCTGTTCTATGTCTGTGCATTAAGTGTGGAGTGAGAGACAGGAAGTGGTTAGCCTAGCTTAGTTGGCTAAACTTGGAAGGAAATTGCTACCCTTACTTAAACCTGCATTAAAGTTGATATGGCTAATGTGTTGGCAAACAGTTGCCCACTTACATATCCAGTGGACACAGAGCAACATTAGCATTAATTTGTTGTTGTATTTCTGTCCACCTGATGGTCTCCATCAAATCCTGAAAAAAGCAGCTCAATGCTCAACTATGTTCACCAGCTAGTTGCTAGCATTGCCTGTCTGCTGTACAGCTAGTATACATTGGTTTTCAGAGCCTTTTTGCACTAAAAGCAAGTATTATAGTGTAATTGATCATATTTACATTTTGGTTTGTCTCCAGATTAAAACAAAAAAGATACTGTGTGTTAGTAAGTTTTAGAGCTGTTGGTAGGCTTATTTAAGGCATATTTAACGTTAGCTGTTTCTTTTTTCCAGTCTTTATGCTAAGATAAGCTAATAACATCCTGGTCCTGGCTCCGGTTCTGAGTGGTAAAGATCTTCTCAGCTAATTCCCAGCAAGAATGAATTTGTGTATTTTATTCTAAATTTCTTAGTATTCCTTTAAATCTGGAACATGGATTGATCTAAAAACAGCTGTTCTGGGTTTTATTATTGAGCTTCTTCTCAGATCAGATACCAGGAGAAGCTGTCTGTAATTTTACCACTTACTGATCTGTGAAGCCTTAAAATATTTAAGCCCCTGTATTATCTTTCAGCATACACATGATTTTATACAGTCATTTAAACATAACCGTTAATGTAAGCACCATCTTCGAAACCTTTCAGATTCAGAACACCTCACGGTATTGAGTTTGCCTGTTTGTATGATCTCCTGAGACTTTAACATGTTCATATGAAATGTGTTGTGTCTGTATGTTAGCTCTGTCCTGAGCATGAAAGTATTTGACAGTATCCAGGCGTGCACATCACCCTTAAACTTCTTCCTTTCCTTTGTGACCTGGAAATGTATTTTCACACCAGCCAGTGTGACTGTCAGTCCTGCAGTATGACATAAATGAAGCAACGTGGATGTCTTCCTCAAGAGGCTTTGCCTGAGGAAGCATGATGTAGTTTAATACCTGGACCAATTCTGCCATTTCAAATTCAGAAACAAATTTTTAAAAAAAAAGATTTGTGCAAAGATAAGATTTGTTGCTGTTTTACATTTTATTAGGGATATAAGTATACAAACTACTGTCCCACCTCTTTTTGCCTCTGTCTTGAGGCACCTGGTGCCCTCTCTCTCCTCTCATTTCCTGTCAAATAAAGGCATAGAAATGCCCCCAAAATAATACAAATAAATAAAACCTTCTGTCTCCTCTCCTTCTTTTCCTGCTTCCTCTAAGTTAAAGGGCCAGGGGTGGTGAGGGAGGAGAGGAAACAAGCAGAAGGAAACTTTGTAGTTCCCTTGATGCCACCAGCTGTTGCCAGCGATATTTCATCATAATTGTTTTTTATTATTTCATTTAACTGGTTCAATTTTTAAAACTGCTTCAGGATTTAACACACCTTCATTTTAATTGCATTTCTACACTTTGGTGTTGTGTAAAATACAGATTCTATGTTGATCTAGATCCATTTCCTGAACTCTTATCAAAGATCTCAGGACTCTAAATCAGATTTTTAAAGCCCATTTTCTGGATCAGCCAAATCAATTCTGTGCTGTCAGCAGGATTATTAGGGGATTTTTCTGTTAATGCATGAACTGAGATGGAAAGTTAGGTGTTTACAGTCTCACATCAGTCAGGTTTTATTGTCTTACTAGTCTAAATCAAACTGGTAGGATTTTCTGATCATGGGCTATCATGTTCTTACTGGGAAGATCTCTCATAATCTGGTGGTGCACTGTAACAGCTATTTTAGGACTGAGTCTGACTAGTTCACCTGATCGTCCAATTGTTTTTTTACTTTTGAATCTACAATATGAAAACAATACAAATCCAGAAGAAAACAGACAGTAACAGTACTGTTGGTACAATATATTGTATAGAGTATACTGTATATACAGTATACTCTATATACTGTATATTACAGGAGATTTTGCTGTACTTCACTCTAGAAATAACAGCAGAGGCTAACAGCATGCATCACATAAGCAGCAAGACACAGATATACAGAGATTTACAGATATACACAATGTGACAAAGTGAAAATCAAAACATCTTTATTGAATATTTAAAATATATCAATATCAAGTAACAGAAGGGCTTTTTTGTACTAGATTACAGCTCAGAGCCCACAGAGATAATATGCACACTGCACACACTCATTCATTTATTTATTTATAAGGACAACACACATTAATTAATATTTCTGTAAATGTGCCAGTGTTAACCAGCTGGCTAATTTTCAACTGCAGTACTTTGCTGAGATGTTCTGAAACCAATGAAGTGATGGTTAAAAATTACAGACATCAAGATGCCATGAAGACAATAGCAACAAAATAAGAATTCTCAAGACAGTGCCTGAGTCATGCAGAGCAACAGGAAACAGCAAAACATTAGTACAATAATATCCGCTATTCAGCACATGTAGCCCTGCGATCAAGACAAGGCAACCAAAAACAACTGAAACACAAAAAATGAACATAAACTAAACTAAAACTTGAAATAAACCTAACAAAATGTAAAGGTTTTTTCTTCAGGTCAGCGTGTCGCAGCCAACAATCCACTTCTTTTGGTTGTAAAGTGAAAGTTTTTGTCTAGATTACCTTTACCTTTTGCTTCACCAGCATATATCTCATCATTGAAATACAGTCACTTAACGAGTCACTGATTCTGGATTACAGCTGTTAAATGATTAATTTAATTTATAGGGTTAGGGTTAGATAGACGTTCAATAAACTTCAAAAAAATGAACAGAAAACTCAAAGGCTAAACAGTAAACAGCAAAATAAAACAATAATATACAAACAACTAGATTTTATTAGTAATGATCAAACATTACTGACAACAGCAGGTAGAGTTAGGACTCTGTGCTGGGTTAGATTAATGTCTGACTCACCAATATTATCATTCACAACTGTTTGTAGAATCTATAAAGTCCTTTATTTGCATTGATCAAGACATCAAACAGCAGCAGGTATGAGCATTGCATCTTCATCTTAATGTTTGCCTAATGTATGCAGGATCATCCTGCATGAGCTTGATCCTCTGTGCTTTTGTACACTTTGGTGAATCCATGTTGATCCAGTCACATCATTTGGAGTATAGGTTCTGTCTTCAGGACCTTTTTTCTTTTTCCTTTATTTGTCCATTCTGCAGCCCAGTCAACTGCTGGCGCTCCAACCAGCATTAAATTAAATCAGTGAGTGACCCAGACCCTGGCTGGATTTCAGCTGCGGATGTTCCAGCTGCATGCCTTAAACCCCAGGAATCCCCAGGACAAACATATGAATCATCCTTTACTGTAGATCAGTAGTTCAGCCACAAGAGGGCAGCGAAGATCCATCTAAACTACATCAATCTGACCATCCTGAAATCCACTTTCAAAAGTGTCAAAAACATTTACTCTGGAATAAAACTTCAAACTGTGAACTCTGTAAGGTGAGGTTCCTTCAGTTAGATAATGTGTAGATAACATATCATCTACTCATCGAATTGATTACATTTATAAATCGTAGTTAATCAGAGCTTATAATGCACATAAGCAGGTTTGGAAGTTCTGGTATGTGTCACTGAGGTCAGCAATGCTCAGTCTGGGGTTGAGGTTTCTGAGGTTGGAGGGAGAGAAGAGTCCACATGGCTGCTCTGTAACCCCTATGATTAAACTGAATGAAACTTTGAAGCTCCTGGAATGGAGATTGGGTCACTGCGACCACAGTTTACCTCCACACTCGGTTTTCATGTCATTGTGGCAAAAGTGTTCTTATTTACACATCAAGCAGACACAGAACAAAGTTAACATTCATTTGATTCATGTGTCAGGCGAACTGACAAATGTAAAATTCACTTTTCTTTTAGCTCTGTTGTGCTCTTCTTCAGAAAGATCTGATTCTTTAGCAGCCAAATGTTCCACTGTGTTCACCATTTAGTCTCTAACTCTGTCTGCCTGCTGGGCTGCAAATCAGCTGCCTTTTGTGTCTGGAAACAATGTTGATGAGAGCTGTGAGACTGAACCAAAACAGTAAGGAAGCAGGCCGAAAAGCCAAAACAGTGGGCTGAAGAACATTCAAATTCTCTGTAGGGTTAAAGTGCACAGTCAGCAGTCAGCGGGCTCATTACTTGCAAAACCTTTCATGACACATGTAGTCATTTGATTGAGTGTTAAAATTATTGCAGCTTTAAATCAGATTCTGTTTTAATTTGAGTTCTGTGGGATGATTGATTCTTTAAACTGATATGAAATTTAAAAAAAAAATTCAATGAATGTTTATTAATCATGAGCATACCAATTGACATATTGATATTTAATAAAATCAATAGAATTTATTTTGAATAAAAAAGTTTTTTCTACCTTGAGTTCAGCCTTTAAGGCTCTGTTGTACTCATGTTGAAACCCCTCTCTCCAGTTTTTCCCACTGCAGATACAGGCCTTTCATTCCCCAGTAAGACCCAGCCCCTCCCTTCCTCCCTCTGCTAGATAAGTGCTGTGAGGCTCCTGCTGGTCTGCTCCATCCTCCAGTCCTGGTCTGAAGGTTACAGCACTTTTTCCCACACATCCTTCCAGAGAAATCCCCCACACACCAGCAACTCCATCCTCCCTGCTTTCACTCCACTTGAGACTTGTGAGGTTTGTTGTTTTTGCCCTTTACTTACATGTTGCTAGACTTTAGTGATTATAAAGAACAGTTTAAGAGAATCTCTTAAATCTCTTATTTTTCTCCCTTAATAACACACTATATACTCACATCATTGATCATATTTGACTGCACAGCACATACTATGTATTTTTCAAGGCCATGATTTTCCTCATTGTGGGCACAAGATACTATTTTGTGAAGCCAGGCTAATTGCTGTTTTGGTTAATTTGTGCCCCTGTTTTATTTTATTCTGTGCAAAGCTTCATTATGGTGCTGGGCCCTAAGATCCCTGTTTCTAATCTATTTCAACTGCATCAACTCTGCTGGTGTTCCTGCACAGCTCTCCCCTGAGATCAAATGTCTAACAAATCTGATGTTTGGTAAAGTCTCCTTTCTTTGTGTGCAATGGTGGCCTTTTTTAACCTTCATAACAGACTTGATAAGTCTCTCTAACCAATCATTTTATATTTAAAAACACTTATTTAAATTGTAATAAAAATTTTAAATTCCCAGAGGATGAAATCCAGATGACTTTGATGATCCCCTGACTGATATTTTTGTTTTTATATGAAGTGTCTCCACAACTATCAGACAAACTTTTTGGTAAGTTCTTGTCAGCTGTACTTTGTGTTCAGTGCTAATTAGCATATGTTGGCATGCTAACATGCTAAACTACCCTGGTGAACATGGTAAACAGTATACCTGCTAAACATCAGCATGTTAGCACACTGACGTCAGCACTGATGTCAGCTGAATGCACTGCTATGTACAGCTTCACAGAGCTGCTAGTTGTAGCTCTGTACTCATAGTCTTGTTGGACTGCTAACTACACACACTACACCACAGCTTTGGTTGTAATGTCCTTTGAATTTGTTAGCCATGTTAAAAATACAAGGTAAGTATACATGGTAAGTATATGTAATTTGTACTGAATTTACCATAAAATGATTTTACTAAACATCTGTGTGATTTCAAAGTCAATCAGTGTGTGGATAGCTCAGTCGGGTCCTTCTCACATTAAGTGAAGTTAGAGCAGTGAACAAATCATTCAGATGTAGGGAATTTACCTTCCCCCTTCCCTGCTGACTGCAACACCACGTGATTCAAAACTCCATTTTGGAGTTTCACAAAGCCAACAAACAGCACTAGGCAGACGCATTGTGAGAAAAGTTTTGATTTTATTAATGAGCAGGTATGGTCATTTGTTACTTTTATTACCTTAGACTGTCAACATCAGTCCCATTACATCATTCCACCATGTTTGCCACACAATGAATTCATCCTAATAAAGCATTTAGTGTATCATTCTTCAAAATGTATTTTAAAACTCCTGGTCTCTGCCTCACAAACATCACCCCATAAATTCACTGACATGAACATGCTTGCTAAGGTTAATTTTTTAACTAATTTACCTCTTTGCTGTTCTGCAGTCAAGAACCTGTCTACAGCTCTTCTGGCAGATTTCATCCACACCAAATATCCGTCATAGAATAAAATACTGTTTTAATAAACTGTTATAATCCTTATGCTGCATCACTTGTGTCTTCCCTGACTGAACACTTATTTACCACTAGAAGGCTGATGTTAATGATGACTTGTATTTATAGTAAATAAATCTGACATGACATGAACACAGCATCACACTTTCTTGCTACAAAG
Source organism: Scomberomorus guttatus (assembly GCA_038419695.1). Taxonomy (NCBI): domain Eukaryota; kingdom Metazoa; phylum Chordata; class Actinopteri; order Scombriformes; family Scombridae; genus Scomberomorus; species Scomberomorus guttatus. The sequence continues at coordinate 5,696,802 of CM076445.1, forward strand.
TAAAATGAAATGAATCCAGAGATGGTATCCTGATAGTTAAGTAAAACTACAATTTTTCAAATGACTTATGGTCCAGGTTGGACAGTCTTCTGATCTTCTGGCTCTATGGCTATTTGCATAACTGGCTGCAGACTTGTTCTCGTTAAAATAAGTCTTTATCGCCCCATCTCTGTCCTTGGCATGACTTGAAAGCTTTCTGTACAAAGACAACATTAACAAGGTTTAACTACACAAACTACAGCACATTCATACCCACATGTGCACACAAACAATAAGGTCAGACTGATGTATTGGTTTGCTGATATATAGTGTGAGCTTAACACAGCTGTGTCCATCTGACACAAAGGTGTTTGTAGGTGGGAAGACGGTGAGGGATCATGTCCCTGATTGGTAAGTATGAAGGAGTATTGCCAACTACAGCACACATCACACCCTCCCTGTGAGGCTTGCTGGTGACTCCAAGTGAACTGGGAAGAATCATGTCATTCTACACCCAACATTTTAAAATATAATTGAAATTTAGAGCATCGTTTATTTTATCAGCTATCAGCAAAAGTCCAAAATAATTGGAATTAGGGTCAGTGTAAAAAAATATATCAGTCAAACCCTAAATATACACACAGAACATGTAACAATTTTGGGGGGTTTAAGTCCACTGTGTGTGCTTGAGCATTAGCGGTAAATTCACATAATCACAGCCTATCTGCTGTAAGCCAAGCCAAGTTAAACACAAAACCACCAGAAAGAGGACAAACTTAGTCCCATCGTTCTGCTGGCTCCAGTCAATTTTGTCTCCTCCTATAAGGCCGTCATGGTTAGATCATCTGCCCATTATATCCTTCTGTTCCTCTTCTATTCCTCAAAGCAACCTTGACCCTTGAGGTCAAATGCTTGGAATGAATCATGTAATGCCCTGCAGCTTAGATGGTGGCATCTGTGAAATCTCGACGGGCAAATCCTTTCTGAAAGACATAAAGACACAATACAAACAGTGTGAAAAAATGTAAAAAAGTAAAACCATAGTATCTTTCACAGTGTCTGTGGTTGGACCACTGTCTTCCAATTATACCACAACATAAACTTCAATCCAAATGTGTTTTGACTGTGTACTCTTGTAGCCCTTTTATTATATTAACCTATGAATGCCATGATAATTATATTAACTATATTTCTACCTACCAGCAGTTTTTGTTTGAATTGATTGAGCAGTATTAATTGATTTTTTTGGCCACTTGGAGGAAGCTGAACAAGCTGAAAACACAACACTGACCTTATAAAGTTAGCAAACAGTCATCAGTTTACACATTCAGCAGACACAGAGAAAATTAACATTTATTTGGAGTCAAATTTGTGGACATGTCCAACATTCACTCTCCTTATAGCTCTGGTTTGGTCCCCACTAACCCCTTAGGGAAATACTGCACCTGGCTCTTTAGCAGTGATACTGAACCATAGTGGTAAGGCTGCTGGCTATAAAACCAAAATAATGAGCTGAAAGACACTACAGTGATCTGTAGAGCTGAGGGGAGATCATTTTCTGTGGGTTCATCACTATGAGCAACACCTTTCACATTAAACACAATGATTAAATCAAGTGTTAATATGAAAACATCAATAAGCACAGCTTTAAAAAATAACTACACCCTGAAAATCCTTCATAGTTGGAAGAAATATCTTGCGCACACACATTTTGTCCTGAGGAAGACTGTGTCCAAAATGATAAAACTTCACCCTCTGGGAACCATGAATAGCCACAGCACATTACATGGCAATCTGTTCAGTAGTTTTCCAGATATTTCTGCTTGGATCAGTTTGTTTTTATTATAACTTGTGAGGACAGCCTGTCGTGTACAGCAAGTTGTGTGCAAACTGCATGAGACTGGTTGAGGACAGACACACAAGAGGATATCTATCAAATGTAATAACTTCACCATGGCCACCCAGCGGACGGATAAACATGCAGCTTTTGTTTGCTGTGTCAGGTTCAGTGTGTGTGTGTGTTTGGGGGGTGGAGAGGGGGGAGGTTATACGGGAAGAACATAACAGTGTTCAGCAGCTGCCAAGTTCACCTAACAAACTCTTCTTTTATTCATCCCAGAAGGCACAAAAGAGACAAACCCAAAACCTCTCAGCCAGATTCTCTGCATTCCAGCTGAGAGGGATCACTCAAGAACTAAAAAAACTAAAACACCGGCAGTGACAGACACATGTAGAGTATTTAAGAGATAAAGCATGGATCCTCACAAGAATGTAAAAAGTTTGAGTGTAGTTATGTTTGACAAAAAAACTCAAAGAAATTCAGGATTGTAAAATCTGTAAACTTATTCAAGTGTAGTTTTGAAGTAACTTTTCTCACGTTATTTCCAGTTACAATAAGAAACCCTTCACAGCAGGCATTAGAGGAATAAAGTGTTATCTAATAGAATCAGCGTGGCATTCCATAGCAGACTGGTCCCTCTATAAAAGGAGCTGCTTCTCCTGTTCGTGCCCAGGCTCCTGTAATCCTGTTAGCCACTCACTTTGGATCTTTATCAACTTCATAAACTGAGGAAAACCAGCTTGTTCTCATTGTCATTTTAACATATTTTCAGAATTTTTAGTTCATTCCTAATTTCAATTATTCCCATTGTGCTGTGGAAAAATCATTAAGCATAGCATGTTGTTTTATCTTCATTAGCTTAACAGCTAAATAATAAACTCCAAATTGTTGCTTATCCTACACAGTTGTAGAGCTACAGGTAGCAACATTAAAGCTGCTCTAATTAACATTTCTATATTAACACTGGAAAAAATTGCAACCTGTGTGTGAAAGGGGTGATTTGTAGTGACAAACTCACAGAGAATTATCCACCGATTGCAATTCCCCTCAGCTCTGTAGTGCCTTAACTAATTGTTTTGGTTTTCTGGCCTGTGACTTTACTGTTTTGATTCAGTCTCACTGCTCTCCTCAGTGTTATTTTAAGCTGTACCAGGCAGCTGTTTTCAATGAAAAGCTTTAAAGATGCTAAAAAATACATTTCCCGAGATCTAATCTTGTGTTGCTAAATTATTTCTTGGTAAATATCAGTCATTTTTGATCTTTTCTCTGAAAGAAATTTGAGATTGATCTCAACGATTTGATTATATCTTTTTCATAATTATACCCCACTCACATATTCTGCTTTGTAACTTAAAGGACCAGTGTGTAAGATTTAGTGGCATCTAGTGGTGAGGTTGCAGATTGCAACAAATTGGAGCCCTTTAGGAGAACCTACGGTGGCCACGAAACTTGCAAAAAATGCAAAAGGCCCTCTCTAGAGCCAGTGTTTGGTTTGTCTGTTCTGGGCTACTGTAGAAACATGGTGGTGCAACATGGCAGGCTCTGTGGAAGAGGACCCGCTCCCTATGTAGATATAAAGGGCTCATTCTAAGGTAATGAAAACACAACGATTCTTAGTTTCAGGTGATTATACACTAATTAAAACATACTTAGAAATATTATATTCCATTTCTGCCAAGTCCGTACTGCTAGATCCCACTAAATTCCACACACCTCTAACTCCAGGCTGAAAAGCAGTGTTTTGCTGCCCTCTCTGGTTTAAAGATTTTAAGCTGTCTGCTGGATGTGTAAATAAAGTCTCTTTGTGTTACACTTTACACTTGTGCTGTCCCCAAGTGGCCGAAAAAAATTAATTCAGTTTTAAAGGTTTTTAAATTAGAAAAAACTGCTGCATCTCTGTAAATGTTGTAAATTGTGTTGGGTAAGTACTTAAAATTTCCATTTTATCTTGACTCCATTACTGTCTACTGAAATGTTGCATCATATACATTTTAACTTGATTGATAACTCAAGTTGTGTAACGCGTACTTGTGGTTATCCCTTATTCCTCTGAATTCTGCTGATGGTTTTCTAATGTGTATTTTTGGCAGAAATAATAGTCATGAATAAAAGGATTGAAAAGTGAATGTTTAGAGAACAAATTGCATCACCACTGATTTCCCAATGTATGACATGACAGAAAGGATTGAGAGAGCCACACAGAACTTTACTAACTCAGAAATAATTGCTATCAGCTTCAGAGAAAGTATTTGATTTTGCAGAGCCATCCCTCCCCAGATAAGGCATGGCCAGAGAGTAACAAGGTTCAGCCTTTCAGAACAGAGCAAAAGAGGGAGGAAGAAGAGACCAATGGGAGGAGAGGAGTGGAGGTCAAGTGGGATAAAAAAACAGATATGGGCAGACATAAACTAGAAAACCATCTGGTGGAGACAGAAGTTGAAAACACAATGTCAGCCAACACCCACACATTGTGCTTTCATTTGTCTTCAGACTCATGTCTGCATGTACACACATACAATTATATAAATACCATGGTAACAGTGCTATTTGTTCTACAACTTAAATGTATTTGTAACAGTTTTAAAGGGCCATCAAGTATGTTTTTTACTGTCCTACTGCACCAATAGAACAAAATTCATCTGTGGGGATTGATTATTGATAGCAATCAACAACGCTAATCAGTTTTCAGAGGACACAATAGCTAGGTTTCCATCCAAATGTATCGCAAATTTTAACTGAAATTTCAGAAAATCGGCAAAAGAAGAGGCAAATTTATGCATGTTTCCAACCACTACTGTTATGTGAATATAAGGAGTTGGTTCATCGAGCTAAGCAGCAGGTGGTGCTAAGTCAGGTGCCATTATACCACTGCTGGGATAAGAGGGCGCAACAAGATAAACAAGCACCAGTCCAAACCCTCAAGGACAGCACCAGGCTTTGAAGCCAATTTAACATTTTTTTTATTGGGGTAATTCTTTACAGCGGGAATTGGCTTTTTTGGCTTCATGTGCCACTGAGCAACTTTCATAGGAATGAACAGGGCCCCGCCTTCAACATTGTATCCAGTTTTCTTCATACATCCATGCACCAGTAAAACCCGTCAAACCTCAAACAGTGAATAATGTAGAAAACGTGATGGAAATATGATATTTCTGTTTGTTTCAAGTAGTAATTTGAAGAGTGTTAGTCTCTTCATTTCTCCAAACTGATCTACTGTTTTTATCTGCCTTTATTTTTCGTCTCTTCAGTGGAGCAGAAACATAAGTTTCATTTTTAATCTTTATTTCAAACTGTCAACATTCACAGTATCAAAAGAAAAAATCTGAATCACACTCATACCATAGGCTCATACAGATAAAACATCAATCATGTGAGTTAAATGTTAACTACGTCAGAACTTATTTAGCGCATTAACTCTTTTTCAAAAAAGGCTAAAACCACCTCAAGTGAGCATTAAAAGTTTTTTGCAAGTTGAGGAAGTTTTTTCGAATTTTTCCATTTCCATCAACCTTTCTTATCATCCAAGATGTTCACGTATACTGCCCTACAAAGGTAGAGGGAAGTATACAGAAGCAGTGAAGTTAACAAAAGGGGTTTTCAAACCGGCAAACTGCATAACAGAAAGTTTGTAATGCCTTTATTTTATGTCTTTTTAGGCTGATTACTCAAAGATATCGTTGCTCTAGAACCTACATAATACCTAAAAAAGGTCTCTGGATAATCTTTACTGAATGTGAGAGGATTTTATTATTTTGATTATTTACGGTTCCTAATTCACAAGGATTACGTGCCTGTCTATTCATCTACTATTGATATTTATACTGAAATCAAACGTCAAAGTTTAATGCTATTCTTTTAAACTAGCTGGTAGGAGTTTTTCTTACCAGTTTTTTGTTTGGATTTAGATACTACTTAATTTATTTAACATAATGTGGAATAACAAACTGATTACAAAGTCGTTGGTTCATCAAAATAGATATTTTTCAATTACAAATGACAGCTAGGGACAACACAGTAAGCAAATTTAGTTATAGCTTCAGCCAAGGCTAGCTTGTGTTATCTCACCAGCTCGATAATTGATATAAATCTCTTGCTTTAGCTGTGTCTATCTGAGCAAAAAGTCAGAGGGCAAGTTGTAGAGCCCACAGATAAAGAAGCCAGAGAGCAATTACTACAACTTGGCTTTGTTTTTTTCATTCTTATTTATAGTTACTGAAAATGTTTCATGCTGCTTTCATGGCTAATATTAATGTTTTATTTGATAAACAGATGTCAAAAGTCCAACTTTGGACTTAATATGCAGTTCCTGCATTTTAGCTTTGTGGCACAGTATACAGTCCTAAACACTGACCCCCCTCATCAAACTTAAAAATAGACTCAAGTGTCTGGGAACTACAGTCTAAAGACCTCGAGTAAGAGAGCAACATAGACCTAGCAGAGGATGTACTTCCTACAGCAGCTGAGGAAGTTCATCCTGACAAAGGAGCTGCTGATACTATTATTCACAGCAATCACTGAGTCAGCTTGTTGCACATGAATCACAGCCATGGCCACTGCACAAAGACACTACAATGGAAAATCAGGGCGACTGAAAAAATTATCAGTCAGTCTGCTCCCCCTCTAGGACCTGTACACCTCCACTTACTGTACACACGAGTGACACGTATCATTGTCATTCACATTACAGGCTTTACTCTTCTAAATTCATACACAAATTTTAACATTCTTTGCATCCTTGATCTCCTTGCACATGCAGTAACCAACCAGACTAACAACCTGTATAGAAGTCACATGAGTGTCTCTATTTCTGTTTTATATTACTTTTTATACATTTTTTACTTATTATTTGAATCCGTATTAGGGCTGGGAGATATAAACAAACAAAAATTTTACTAATTAGAAAATTTGGAACTTATACTGTTGACAGGTTACTTGAGAATGCCCTGACAACTAATTACATGAGAGAAACTGTCCTGTTTCTAAACAATCATATAGCAGTCTTTTAGGAACAGACTGCACACTTTCCAAAATAGGCACAGCTTGGTTGACTTATACCTTGCCAATACTACTACTTAAAGCCCCATTTGGCCACAGTGATCAGTGACAGTCCCAAACATAGCCAGGCTGATGGTGGTGTATGTATACTGTTAACTAAACCGTGTGCCAACAATGATGGAAAATATCACAAACTGAGTTTAACAGCAGAAGCATCACCATCATCTATAAAAGCACATACAAGAAGGAAGCACTTACACTCTCAAACAGGTAATTAAAGCTTTCCACTGGGACAGGACATCCCCACAACAAACTGTATTATTACTATGTGCTTTAATATATGACATCATATATACCAATATCAAGTGATTTGACAAATAATTATCCTGATTAAATGTTTTGCCATATCACTCAGCCCTGTTCTGTATGTTTGTTTTTGCACTATATGTAAGCACACTGTCAATATGATCCTTGTGAGCATACTTGGCCTTTAAACATGATTGTGATTCAGATAACTTAGCTTATACTTGGCCTATTTGTCTGTCTTACAGCTCACATTCAGAGGGCTGTTTCACAAAGCAGAACTAATGAAGCTGCTGGAAAACCGTGCTGAGTAATAGCTGGACCCCCCCTTTCGTGAGCAGTAATCCTGCTTTATGAGAAAGACCCTCGGCCTGCACTTTTGTTTTGGAACAAAAGTTCTGCACCCATTGGAATTCCAAGGCCCCCCCTAAAAAAGCATAAGAAACACATCTGAAAGAACACATTTTTACAAAAACAAAATAGAAGTTATTATTGTCTCTTGAAACTTGAAGCTCGTGTCAGCTTCTAAATCATCTACTTACCTACTTGACCCTTTACCAGAAAAACTTTTACTTTTAATTTTTCTGGGACCTACAATGTTAGATATTGTGAATGTATCATTTACTACTGGCATTGTCCCTAGAAGTTTTAAGACGGCTGTGGTTAAACCTCTACTTAAGAAACTACACCTCGATCCAGGGTCTCTTAATAAGTATCAACCAGTCTCTAATCTTCCATTCTTTTCTAAAGTACTAGGGAGAGTTGTGTCTCAACAACGTTCAACTCATAAAAGAAAATTATCTATATTCTGGAACCATTCTGGAACCACTCTTGCTTCCCTGGCTGTCGGTGCCATTTCCTGAGGTTTTGGATCTGGTTCCCCATCGTGCAGGAGTTCAGCCTCACCTCATGTCTCTCTCTCTGAATGATGTCTTTATCCTTCTCTCTTTCCTGTGTGAATAATGTCTTTTCTTGTCTCTTCTCCCATGTATGTGAATGGTGTGATGTGAGTCTCCACTGTGTGCATGTGTAGTCTGTCCTCCTGCCTGTTGATGGAGGTCAAGTGGCTCAGGTCCTTTTCTGTTCTGGTGGCACCTGGAAGCTGCTTGGCATCCTCTTCATCACAATTTTCATATATATTATAAATCCATTATAATTTTGTTATCCTGTTCCATGCTGATGCTGTATTTCTGTAATTTGTGTTTCTTGTTCTATTCTGTTGCATATCTGCCCATCTTGCGATAGGGATCCCTTCACTGTTGCTCTTCCTGAGGTTTCTTACATTTTTTTCCCCATTTTTCCTTATTCGAACCAAGGGTCTAAGGACAGAGGATGTTGTATTGCTGTACAGACTGTAAAGCCCCCTGAGGCAAATTTTTGATTTGAGATATTGGTCTATACAAGTAAAACTGACTTGACTACTGTTACTATTGCATGGATATATACAATATTACCTCTTCACTGTACATTTCTGTTGGATTTCAGCTGTCAGGAGAGCTCCTGCTCATATGTCCTGACTGACTGCAATAAATGTGTAAAACACACTTCCACTCTGTAGAAAACAGGATGAGTGAGAGGGAAGCATTGACCAAGGGAGAAAAAAAAAACAATTAAAAAACAGAACTGAAGCTGTCACAAAGTTCACGTCCTGAAAGCCCGACCCACAGTGCTAACACTGAGGGGCAACAATTTTAATGAAGACTTGTGTGAAGTCATTTTGGGTCTAAACTAAAGTGTAGCCAGACCCACACAGTGAGCTAGCAGGACAGGACAGTGACAGCACTGTGGAGATCAGTTAAAACACTGAGTAATGACATACTGCCTCTAACACTCAGGACTGAAGCCAAAGGCCGCCTGGTTACTTTCAGACAACTCCTCATTCACATGATGGATGTGTTTAAGAATGTGGTCCTTCTCTCAAAACATTGTAAAGAAGAAAACCTCAGTTAAATCTCTGGTGTGAGGTACCAGAGGCACTGAGAGAACCAACAGCCCTCACTGCTGCTGCCCGGCAGGAACTCTTCAGCTCTCTTAAGGTTGGTTTGTTCCTGTGGTTGGTCAGCAAGAGATAAAATACTTGCATCTGACATCCAACAATTCCCTGCAGCGTGAGGTCACATGGATTGGACGCTGTAGGTGCTCTATGGCAAGGAGCCCTACCTCTAAATGAAGGGAAGTTTGTTATCACAACATTTCATTCTGTTGATTGTAAAGAGCAATGATTCAAACTTCCTTTTCAAGGACTTTGTTACTTTGTTAAAGCTGCACTAATATTTCTACATTTACAATGGATCAAATAGCATTGTGTAATGAGAAAGGTGTCACTCGTGGAGAAGAACCTACACAGAATTATCTCCAAACTCTGCAGCTCCATCGTAGCTTCTTTCAGCTCATTGTTTTGGTTTTCTGCCCACAAAGTCCACTTTAGTTTAGTTTTTCTGAAGTTGGTAGACACCAAAATAGAGCTAAAAGGAGAGTGAATATTGGACTTCAATAATGTGGACACAAATACTCCACATGAATGCTAATGGTGCTCTGTGTCTGCTGAATGTGTAAATAGGCCATTTCACCAAGACAGCATTACAAAGTTGTGTTTTCAGCTTAGTCCGCTGCCCCTAGAAGCCAAAAATATATGAATGTGGCTTTAAAAAGAACACTTTTTATTGACTTCACAGGGCATATGATTGCTTCACAAATTTCACACTTAGCTTACCATTTACTTGTTTCAATTCATATTTAAACCCAAAACCACCATGGGTCTTCCCAGACATACGTAGTACTACATTTATGGTCGAAGTGCTATCAGAGTTCCTTAGACAAGACTAGAGCTCAGACAGAAGTGAAGTCTGACCAGTTAGTTTTAGTAAAAATCTATGGTAAAACTGGACTAAGATTAAATTGGAGTAAATTGCAGTTTTGGACTGAGCTGTAAAACATTTGGATGATTTTGATTAATGTGTATTTTGTATGTCTCTGGGTATCAGCAGTTGTGTTTCTCACCAGTTTGAAGTCTTTGTGCAGCTTGTTGTACTGGAACATGTTGCAGAGGACAGTTGATGCTGCTCTGGCAGCTTTTAGACTCCCAGAGCTAAACCAGGACACAGTGACAGACTGTTAGAAACAAGGAGGACTAACAAGGAGGAAATACCAGAGCAAAACCAGAGGACAAAACACAGAGATAAACACTTTAAGATGACCTGCAAATTAAAGGTTATATTTCAGACTGGCCAATGGCCAGTGAAGATGGCAATGACAGCTCCAGAATATGTACACACAGTGAAGCCATAAACAGGAAACAAAGGTCACTGAGAGGCCACAGCTTTGATATGACTGAAAATATAAACCAATAATGATGAGCATAAAGAAAATATGTTGGTTGCAGTTATTTTCATAGATTTAACCTTAGTAGTGTGTTAATAATGATGCCATCATCCTGCTTTCTGTCTTCTCACTGTACTACAATAGTTAAGGATTACAGTAAAAGTTTATCGTACCTGTGATCATGGCACGTTTTGATGCCCATCAGTTTGGGCAGGCCGTTGAAGTATGAGATATCACGAGCTGCCAAATAACTACAGGTGACCAGGTGATTGAGGGCTCCACAGATGTTGACCACCACCTCGCTGGATGGCGTTTTCTGAAGGCCATCACTAGGCAGCTTGGACACCAGCACGTTCACCATGTTCTTAGCTGCAAGGACCAAGATAAGAGTGAATATCTTACAGAAAAGTTCTAGTGAAGTAAGTAAATGCTTACTTCTGACCCTAATATGCTTTTCAAGCTTGGTCCATACAAGGGAATAAAAGTCACGATATCTCGACCTCTGCTGCACTGAATTTGGTCATTCTTTTTTTAATATCCACCCTTTTTTAACTTCAACTTTATGGGAGTACAAAACTAAATTGCAGGATCACCCCTTACACACACAGGAACTCCTAGAAATGCATAATTCTATTACTCTGCTACTAATTTTCCAATTTATCAAACATTTAACTAAAAGTGAATTTCAAATGGTACAATGTGGCTGGTATGCAAAACAAAAATAAAATTAACATTATTTAACATATAAAATGTTGTGTCTGAGCTCTTAGCTCTAATCAGTGCAATAATTATCAAAGATGTCTTAATAAACAAACAAATCAAAATGTTTCCAATGCAAAGTTCCACTTTTATGCCGATGATGCTGTGATATACTGCCTGTGTCTACACTAAACCAGGCTCTTTGTCAGCTGCAACTTGTTTTTAATACTGTACAACATACTCTGTGTAATTTAAAACTGGTTTTGAATGCTGACAAAACAAAAATCATGATGTTTTCAAATGCAAAATCTAAGCCACTGACCCTTCAATCTATCACCACTTTTCAGGGCTCTGAGATTGAGTCTGTTTCTCAATACAAGTATCTTGGAATTATAATTGATGATTCTCTCTCAATTAAGCCTCACATTCAGCAGCTGGGGAAAAAACTAAAGTTGAAATTGGGTTCTAATTTTAGAAACAAATCTTGCTTTTCCTTCAAGGACAAAAGGAGACTTGTTGCTGCAACTTTTATGTCTGTGCTGGAATATGGCGATGTTATATACATGCATGCATCTTCACAATAGAGCACTGAGATTTATTACAAATCTCATAGCCCTTACTCATCATTGCTTTTTGTATGCTTGGGTTGGATGGTCTGCCTTGTCCACCCGTAGACTTAATCTTTGGCATATTTTTATTTATGAGGCTATTCTTGGACTGCTTCCTTCCCACCTACAGACCTACATTCTACAAAAAAGTATGGGAAGTTACTGTCTTTGCTCCCAGGACTTATTCCAACTAACTGTCCCTAAAGTCCATACTGAACTGGGATAAAGGGTGTTTAAGTATGTTGCTCCCTCGGCTTGGAATCAGTTGCAAAATTACCTGAAACTTCGGGAGCTGGTCTCACTGGACGCATTTAATGTGATTCTAAATGACTTGAAAGCAGCCACATCTGGCTGTAGATGTTTTGAATGTTGATTAATGTTTTTTGATATTTTATAATTCTGTAATTTGTTTTCATTTTAAATTGTTATATGTTGGTTTTATGTCCGCAACCGTGTTAATTGTGCTGCTGCCTGTCTTGGCCAGGACATTTTTGAAAAAGAGATTTTTACTTTTACTCCTGGTTAAATAAAGGTAAAACAAAAAAAAGACCTGTCATCACATTACATAGCGGATACTAATTAGGGCCCCCAGTGGTAATATCAAAAAAGACACTGTGGCAGACAATGCATTTCCCGCCATGGACATTGACATGCGCATGTCTTTGACATTCTTGTAGCATCAAGCAGTTGTTTTTCCCAATTAACATGCAAATGTATGCAGCAAGGTAATCCAAAATCTAACCAATCTAACCAAATTAGTCAATTAATTTAAATTAAATCACAACAGCATCCCAGGTGTTACTGCACCCCTTTAAATATGTTAAACACAGAGAGTCCAGCCCTGAGAGGACTAGAATACCTTCAGTGCATTTTTGTCATGGCTGTCATCAGTCCTAATTTGCATCTTACCAATGTGGTCCTTGTTGTTGGAATGCCTGGCCAGGTTTCTCAGCAGGCCGGTCAGAGGCCTCAGCTCCATTTCATTATTGGTGTCTAACAGATCCAGCAGGATGGGCAGCATCCTCTCCTGCTCCAACACCACACCACTCAGCACTGATGACCACTGAAAGAGAGGGGCAGAGATCACATGAGCCTGAACTCATTCTGTTGATTATGTGTAACTGTTGATTTTCTTGCAGAATAATCCAAAGCAACCAAAAAGTACAGAGATAGTACATTTTGGAATATGAATATACTAAACTATGTTGTGTGTGTGATCCTACCCTGGCATCTCCTGCAGTGATATTCTGCAGGGCTCCTATGGCAGCCTCGCGGCTGATGGAGCTGCTGTTGCTGTTTTGCAGAACAAGCTTGTACAGTGTCACCACCTTAGGGTGCCACAGCCACTCAGACCCTTTAGGCTGTCGGTTCACCTCAGACAGTATGGACAGATTCTGGTTGCGCTGCTGTGGAGGATGTAAAAGAGAGAGAAATGGTTGGGTGAGGGATAGTGATTAAAAGACACTGGTAGAAGGAAAAAGATAACATTGATCATGTCTTTGTATTGTAGAAAGAAATCCAGAAATCTGAAGAGAAACACTTGCTCTATCACCTACAAATAAATGTTTCCTCTACACCGCCATAGAATCTCATTTCTTAAGCAGCTTACTTAACTAAGTCCAATTCTGTGTACATAAAAATAACAAGCCTAAATGTAAGATTTGTTATTGATCATGTCAAATATATTTTATAACATGAACAGGAAGTGTGTTATATTATTTGTTAGGACTGCACAAAAAAAAATGAAAGCAATATATGGACGGGAATCACTATCAACAAGTACTGAAACTAAAATCCCCCACAAAGAAAGGAACAGAACATTTAGTACTCTGCAGTGAGTTTAAAATAATAGTTTTGGGAAATACACTTATTTGTTTTTTCCTAATAAGAAGATCAATAATACTCTCATATTTGTCTGTTAAATATGAAGCTGGAGCCAGGAGACTGTTAGCTTAGCATCAAGACTGGAAACAGCTAGCCTGCCTTTGTCCATAGTAGAAAAACCAAAGTGCAAATTTGACAAGTTGCAGTCTTATGTTGGTTCATTGACCATTTGGTTGGCCAAGAGCAGTGACCTCCTGGACTCTAGCTAGCTAAATTAACCTTTATACTTCACACACAGACATGAGAGTGCATCTGTCAGTAAGAAAGCAAATAATCTTATTACTAAAAATGTCAAAATATTCCTTTACGATATTTTGATTCTTGTATGTTATTTCTAATGTCACCATGATATTTCAAAGTAATCCTATAATATTCCTCTGTCATTAGTATAGTATTTATATTTATATATTTTCTTTAGCTATAATTTGTCATGTTGTATTTCCATACTGTCTGCTCAAATGTAGCTACTCAAATGAGTTTATTAAATAGCCATCACTGCCAGTTTACCACCATGAAACAAGAGACCATAAAGTCTAAAGCCAAATCTGTCCAATATACTGTATTTTGAAGTTTCTTTTGTACAACTGAATTCGGCATGATGGTGGTGACACAGATGAAAGTACCACCCAAAACTTTATGATTCATCCTCTGGAGATCATGAACATCTCCAACAAATTTCATGGCAATGTGGTCATTGGTTTTGAAGAGATTTTGCCTTTTGGACCAATGTTTGGGAAAATTATAAAAACCTGCCAGTGTCACTAACCGAAAAGGTCAAGGGGTCATTATGTGTCATCCTTTGGAAACCCTGAATTTTCATGTAGGTCACATTCCAATCTAACAAGGAGTTGTCAAAGATCTCTTTCTCTGGACCAAAGAGTTGGATGAATGAATAAATAGAGGGACGGCTATTAGCTGGGTGGAAATCCTCCCTGTTTGCTCTGCAAGTAATTTTCCTGAAGGAAGCTATGTGAACATACATGTAACTGTCTCCATTAGCCTCCAGTGCCTGCTATTGAAAAGAGTAATGTGATCTGCTGGTTTCTATGTGTTGTATTGAAAATGGATCCCCCCTGTGGACCTGAGGCCACTTCTAGGGTTTCTATCTGCTAGGCCACTTATTATCAGGCTATCAGCTCTTACTGAGATACCTGAGAGAAGCCTGGCCTGTTCTATGTCAACAGTCTGACCTAAAGCTTGACTTTTTGAGGCTCGGTAAGAGAAACATTTTGTGTGGAAGCATAAATCCCTTGTATAAAAATGACTCATGCACATGAAAAATTCTAAATATCTGATAATGGTTGTGCATCTGACTGTATGAGTGGCAGATGATGGCTATATCATTTATACAAGGCAGGTGGTTTATGACCTGGATACACACAGCCTGTATACAATACCCCCTACCCAGTGACAAAATGTGTTGGTCCCCTTCTAAACAATGAGTTATTGAGCTGGCAACCCAGAGCAGGATGGAAAATGGAGGGATGGATGGTGTTGTTGTCTGTGGGACTCCAAAGCAGAGTCAAATGGATTTAAAATCAGCAGAAAAGTCAGCAGTCATGAAGACAGCTGCATTTTCTCTTCCTGTTTTCAATATTTTCTATCAACATAAGTCAACATCAACACAATCAATAGACTCTAGTTTGTCCATACTGCTGGTCTCAAGCATCCTGCAGATGACCTTCCAGTCAAAACCTGCATCCTTGACATTTAGGCCACTGCTGAACTCAAACTGGATAAATTAACAGTACAAAACTATCTTCAAGTCTTCTTAGTGGTGATGTGATGTCAGCGCGTGCATAATAATGCACTAACCATAAAATCAACTATAACTTCCTGATTCTTTATAATATATAATGTTATGTTATATAAAAAATGTTCACCTCACCTTTACTACAAAGAGTGCTGCCTTTTACCGCAATATTATTGATCAATGATCAATTCTAGTGTCTTTTTGGGAGAATGATATGTAAATTAAAACAGATATCTTTTACCTGAAAATGCAAAGAGGGTGGGGACTTTTTCAGACCTGAGTAGTGTCTGCAGTCTTCCTCACAGGCAGCATACAGCCCCACCAACTTCCACTAAGAGGAAAAGGCAGCGTATATGATGCCTGAGAGACAAACCCCAGGGCAAAAAAAATCCTGAGCCCACTCGCTACTGCTCTGCTTGATTTCCTTACTAAAATCTCTCTAAACATTGTCCTCTTCGTGAGCTGCCTTCAATAATTACTGTGCGCTCACAGCAACAAGCTTAACAAGCAGTGACTGAGGCTGATGAGAGCAGTGAGGGTGAACCAAAACAATAACAATGCAGAGCATAAAAACAAAGACAAAACAAAAACAAAGTGCTGCTTTAAAGGATGTGTGGATATCCTGGAATTCATTATTTGGCAGGATATACTCTACTGGGATGAATGTTTTGCGACATGTGCGATGAGTTTCACCTCTGTGTGTTTTTTGTTAGACAAGGTGAAGCAGCCGATAGCCTCGCTGTCCCTGGATGCAGAATGTCTTGTTGGGCCCTCCAGACGGTGTCGAACTGAGGGAGGAAGCTCCGAGTACAGCTGGTAGGACAGATTCCTCAGCACACACAATGAATTCTCCAAACCCTAAACAGTGAGCGAGAGAGACAGAGGGAAGACAAATGGAGGTTTGAGAAGAAGAGGGAAAAAGTGGAGAGTTTGTATTAAAAGCAGTAATAAATAACTAACCTGAGGGGAGACTGACACACGTAAACAGGATTTTGCCATTTTTTTCAACATGGATAATCTGATGATCTCCAATCTAAGAATTTTACATTTTGGCTGCAAACGTGTCCAAGATTAATGCTTGTTGGTGGCTATATGAAAAACTCATTGACATGTCAGAATAGCCAAAGATTTCCAAAGAGAAAGACGTATGGTTAGATCTCTTGACTACCTTTGAAAACCATCTAAATACTTCCAGCCAATAATCCCATAGTACAAGAGACACCAAAATGAATGAGAAAATGATCCATCAACTAGTTTGAACCTATCACATAATTGGGGATATTGTTGGGTCAGCTTAGGACATGCGCTGATAACTGATGGAGCAAATAAAGGTGAAGGTATTGAAGGTAGATCTGCCAGCAAACTTTAGGGAGTGACAACAACAGTGACAACAATGAACAGTGTTGTTTGTCATGGGCATGGTGAGGACATGTCCCAACCAATTTCAAGGTGTTGCTGAATTGTCCATTCCAATATTTTTGCTGATCTCAAAAGATCATTCCATTTTAACTCCAGATAATGTTAATGGTAAGATCTACTATATGGTTTTTCCAGGTTTGTGTGTTTTCTGTAGAAAAAAGTGGGTTATTATGGTAAAGTGTGAAAAATCTGATTATTCAGAATCTGATTTTGGTGGATGGTTTAGATCAAATATGACATTTCCAGAACAGTCACCATGTATTTTCAGTCTTAAAACCAAGGAAAGTGTGACATGTCCATCCAATCAGATGCAGGAGGGGTTCAGATTGCTGTTGCAAGGATAAGGCACATTTTCCAATTCAACCCCTGTCGCAATAGGCCAGACCACAATGAGTGAAGAAGAATGTGGGCTTCATTTATGGCTGTGGTGCTGAACACGTTTTGCTGCATTGTCTGTGTTGGTGCTAACCAGCCATCGCTCTGGTGTTGTTGGAGGAACAAATATTCAAGCCATGGGATGTACATTATATGACACATCTTAGAGGTCCTGTACCTCATAATGAGCCACTGAATGTTTGCAGGATTAATCTATTAAGTATTGAACTGGCTAACATGTTAACATTACCTAGTGATTCATCCACTAGCCCACCACCAAGCAATGCAACCTTCTTCTAATGCATTGCTTTAACTCATCTATGTTGCTAAATGGCAAAAAAAAGCTGGAGTCTTTTAAATTGTGCGTGCAACTTTAGCCTTTTGGTCTTGTTACCTCCAGCTTTGGTATCAGGGCTCATAGCTATTGAGGTTTTAAAGGGTCTGCCAGTTTCCTGCCAATGTGGCATAGCAATCGATGATAGAGCTTTTCGAGGGTGTTACCTTGTCATCTGCCCTATCTTCTTGTTGAATGTAGGATACCAAAGAGTCCACCAGGCCTTGCATATCTCTCATCTTCTGTCTTGTCCTCTCATTCACTGAGCTCAAGTTCCTACGCACAAATACACACACACAAACATACAGATAGAGTCAAACCCAGGCAAGGCTAATGCAGAATGTAATGCAATACAACTGTCTTGGGTACATTTTGAGTTATTTTTTTACCCAAAGGAAATATTTGACCTTTCAGTGATTTTACCACACACACTTTATGAACCTCTGTTCGGTCCATTCAGTAACTAGTTTTTGGAAGCTTATTACACTTGCATGTAACTGTACCTCTGATCAGAATCCTCTCAGAGGCTACAAAAGCTTTACAAGGTGTAACCTACATGTAACTTCAGTTCCATACAACTTGCTTGTGGGTGGGAACCAAGGATACTGGCATCTACAGTTTGTTTATATGTGAAACAAGTTGCTGTTTAACCATAACTAAGGAGAGTGGAAATATTTATAAATTTCCCTGTACTGTTAAATTATTAAGAGAATCTCAGTGTAACAGGTTTTGTTTGATGTTAATCTTTACATGCAGTAGGAAACATGATCAGAAACAGCTTCTCTGTCATCTTTCCTACTCTACAGAGGACATTCCCATCAGTCTATCTGTACTTCTGTGTTTAGTGCTAATAAGCAAATGTTAGCATATTAACATGTCACTGTGAGCATGTTGCCATGCTGAAGCTCATTACATTCACAGTGACATTGTGCCTAAGTACAGCAGGGTCATAGCTACCAGTGAGGCCACAGAGATCACCTCATAGTGTACAGATGATAAATATTCAATAAAAAATACTCAAAAAATCAGTAGAGTTTAGTTGATGTAAAAAATGTCCTTGGTGGTTTGGGTTTTGCTGGGGAATTTCGGTCTGGTGACCTCAGTATTTCTAAAATCCTGGCTATGGCCCTGAGGTACAGCCTCACAGAGCTGCTAGTGTGGTGGCTGTAGACTGTTACTCTTCTGCTTTCCTTGCTATCCCAAAATAATTTTTAGACCTTGAAATGAACATTTGTGACAATTCAAACTGATGATGCTGTCTAACCCATAAATAACATGAACATGTGCATCAAAACCACAAATAGGTACATGGTAAAGGGTTGATTTTGGGTCCTCTGTGGTGTTACCTGAGGCAGCCGGTGGTGTTGTAAAAGATGTCTCTCTCAGACGGGCTGAGTGGGATGCTTCCGCACAGAGGAATCAGTACTTTCTCTGTTAGATCTGATAAAGCTTCTTTGGAGAGCTTCTCCTTCAGGTTGTCTCTAGAGGACAGATTCCACAGTACACCTGCAGCCACAACAGCAGTGTTAGGTTAATATTCTGTAGTCTGTAACTGTGTAATGTAAACCAGTAATAAGTAATACGCATACACTCTATATAAAGAACAACACCTGCATTATGTGGTTGAATTGTGGGTTGAATTATTATCTTAAAATGTTTTTGGGTTACTAGACTATTACTACCAGTGATGTTCTTTCGAAGCTCGTCGTCGGGTTCGCTCAGGATGCTGACGAGACGCATCACTCCACCAGCACCTATGAGTGCCGCCTTGTTGTCAATGTTCTCATAGATGAGGTTCCGTGTGGCGCCAGTGGCAAAACGCTGCACTTCCTGGTTGTCACTGGAGAAAAGCTGAACCAGAGCTGGAACACCATGCAGAACACGGACCTGAGGTGAGACAGATAGACAGACATAAACTCAGGTTAACAACACACACAACATATTTTAAATACACACGTATAAGAGGTGCTGATGGTGAATAAATGAATAAACAAGAAGATTAATTACATAAAATGAATAAATATATATAACCACACACAACCAAGTGTAAATTAGTTACCTGGTTTTTAGCATCGTTGCTATGGTAACACTGGTGTTGTATATATGCAGCTCCCAGAACTTGCAAGGCAGTGTCTGACTCAGACAGATATCTGACAGCTGTAGGCATGTCCAGACCCTGCATCCTACACACACACACACACACACACACACATACACACACACATACATTAGGTGTTTGTTGTCTAAGTAACACATCCTGTCAAAAAAAACAAAAAACAAAAACATAACATACCAGTAACGTGCTGTCAGATGATCATATGAATGCTGTGGCAGCTTGACTAGCTTTCAATGATTTACTTTTAGTTTTTCCTCATTTTCCAGTAGGGTAGGCTAATGTTTGTTCTATTCTGACCAAGGCATCTTAAAGGGGACCTATTATGCTTATTTCCACATCAATATTTTTATTCTGGGATTCCACTAGAGTAGCTTTGCATGGTTCACGGTTCAAAAAACTCCTTATATATCTTATACTTTTTATGCAGCCCTCAGTTCAGCATCTGTATGTAACAGGCAGTCTTAGCTCCTGTCTCTTTAAGGCCCTCGTCCTGAGGAGCCCACTCTCTTCTGATAGGCCAGCTTTCCTGAAGCCTGCCGAAGGGCAGCACATATCAGTCATGTTAAGTTCCTGCCGATGAAAACCCAACATTTCCTGCTTTACTGCTTCACATTAAAAGCTTTTAAATTACTAAAAAATGGGAGACTTTTATTGTGAAGAATATACAGGAAGTGAAATATGTTCCTCACTGAATTAGCGGATCTTCGCTAGTGGCGCTAAAAAATGGTTGAAACAACAACATATGGACATATTTGGAACTCTTTGTTCAGCTGATCAGTAAGAAATAATGCAGGGAGGAATAGTACAAGCTGAAACAGCCACAGTGATGATGATGTGTGATGAAGAGCTGCAGACAACCAGCACACCTCCAACAGGTAAACTACTTATTTTACTTTGCCCTGCTGTGTAATGGAAAAACACTCACAGTGTGCTAGGTCGACTCAAGTCATGGCTCGGCGTGACTACCCCCAAAACAATGGAAAAACACAGAGTTCAGAGCAGTCTGAAGCTGATGCTCTTTGCTCACAGGGATTACGTCTATATATGTTTACCTCATTATTTGACACTTTGGCCACGTTTGATATGAACATCCGACATTGTAACATTATACATATGACTGAAAATAAGGAAAAGAATAATAGATCCCCTTTAACATGCATTTGAAACACATGCTCATATTGTCAGGTCTGTCAGTATCGGTAATTATTTATCCTATAAGTAGCATCAGATCATCTCTGTCCAGTTAAGACCATCAAAATACCAGTAGTAACCTTAAGACCAGTTCAAATCCTGATTTTGTTCTGAAGGGTACAGCTTAAAACTTCCAATGTAATATTTCATCATTTCCCAAAAGTCCTTTAAGTGTTGCTAATTTGGTTTAATATGTTGTGATGTAGCATTTATGCAAGAGAGAGCCTGTGAATGCTTTGTGTCTCTACAACTGCAGGGAAGTGATGGTGATGGAGTGATGGAGGCTTTCAATTAAGTATAGCTAACATGATTAGCTGATTAATCACTTGGTTGATCGACAGAAAATAAATCAGCAACTAGTTTAATAATCAATTCATTCGTTTATTAAGCAACGAGACTGATAGTCTCAACTAAAAATCTAAATCTATGTCATAGATTGTGTTTCCACTCCAGTTAAACCTGTACGTCAAGTATAAATCCATCTTAACACCCCTTCAGCCTTTGAGCTCTTACTCTCTCTGTACTAGACTCTCACAGCTGAGCTTTACATTTTAAGGAATTATACAACAGACATCCAATATATCTACTCATTCTCAGACAGCAGCATACACTTTCTAAGAAATTCATATATCAAAAAAGCCTGATTCAGTGGTGGCCCAGATGTAAACTTGTGTATTATATCTCACCCTCCTAGTGGGTCGTTGCTGTGTATCGATGCACCCTCCAACACATCCACTCCTTTCCCAACACTCCTCACACTGTGCAGCGAGGCTGCCCGGTGCAGGGGGGCTTGGTACTGCCCTGTCCCCAAAGCATGGCTGGCCCTGGACACATGCTGCTGCCACTGCGTCCCCCAGCCGTCCCCTGCCATGGGGACCCCCCTGCCAGACCCCACCCAGCCATCCTGGCCAAAAGCGGAGCTCTGCTGCTGGTAGTGCTGCTGGCGGTTGGTGATACGGCTGATGGTGCGGTGAGAGGGGCCTTTGTAGGTGTACTGCTGCGGCAGCTCTTCCTCCTGCCAGTACCCTCTTCCCTGGGCCAGTGTTCCGCTGAGGCTGCGCCTTAGGGTGCCTGGGGGAGGCACGGTGATCGGGTAGGAGGTGTTCTCTGGAGGAACCAACATAGTCAGAGGAAGTGTCTCCTGGTCTGCCTGGCATAGAGACTTAGAGCGTCTGCTTCTGCTCTGTGATTGGGTGGCCTGGTAGCTGCTCTGGGTCATTCTGGCTACTGAATGATTCACCTTGGAACTGCCTTCCACAGCAGAGCGAGAGGAGAAACCAGAGGAATGCAGGGGTACTGTGGGCACCTGCAAGGTCAGTGGTGTGGAGATACATCAAAGGTTAGCAGACACACTGCTGGCTAAACAGCCCAACAAGCAGAGATAAATACACTTTTCTAAAGTTCTGATAAGAAAAATTTCAACATAACTCCCTCAATATTGAAGGTTTATCTTACAGTACAGGCAAGCAGAAATATTGTCCCAGCTTACACAAGAAACAATAGCTGAGGCTGGTGAAGTTCATCCTAACAGTGAAAAGGTGGTGCAAGACTTTCCACATTCAACACCTCCTCCATACTTCCTTCAATAAAAGCCTTGCTACTGTAAGCTGCAGGAAGCTCACTGTAGTCTTTTCATTGTTAAAGCAACTGACAAACATCCTGTTTATATTTTTCTTCTGTCTTTACATTGTTCTGAATTTTGTCAGCAATGCAGAACTTCCATTTTCCTTTTCATAGACAATTAGACCAGGACTAATAGAAAACATTTTTCATGCATGATACCGGCTTGTTGCTTTCAAGTGTGTGTGCGTGTGCGTGTGTGTGCGTGCGCATCTGGCACACACACTGCAGACAGGTCTACAGTTAAGAAATATACAGTGACAAACATTGTCCAACTTTTTTAGAAAATGTAAAAATTGTTTTAGATCAATAGTTAAATAATGATTAAATAATGATTTAGTTTATTTCAACTTGGGTATTATTTGTGTAGTTTTGGTGACCATGTTTAAGAGTTATACTGCAAAGTCAAGAATTCATTTTTATGCTCAAACCCTGCACTCACTAAAGATCCCAGTTAAGATCTGGAAACATGGTGACATCACCACAACAAAGTCTGACAGGGCAAAAAATACTAGCAGTCAGGTGGCTGTTTTAGTAACGTGAAATGAATTCATGTTCATCAATCAAACTCTTGCCCATGGTGGAAATTTCCCACTGTGGTCATCAGCTGTGTGCACATCCTGCCTGGCGTAAACACCAAAACCACAGCTGCGCTAGCCGCCCAGAGCACCAATGCTATGCTAGGAAAATACCCAGATGCTCCAGTGTTCATTATGGGGGATTTTAACAGCTGCAGGCTGGACAGTGTTCTCCCATCCTTTAAACAATATGTTGACATCCCTACAAAGAAAGAAAATGTTTTGGACTGTGTTATGGGAACGTACACAATGCTTACACCACTGCTGGGCTCCACGGACCATAACATTGTCTTCCTGCTTCCGCAATACACACAAGTACTGAAACATCAACCAGTGGTCTGAGAATGCAAATGCACAGCTACAGGGGTCCCTCGTGTGCACCGACTGAAGTATTTTTGACGGCAATCTGAATGTGAGAGTTGAGATAATCACGGATTACATCATGTATTGCATGGCGACTACCATCCCAGCAAAAACTGTTAAAAAATACCCAACTCAGACCATAGATGACTCCTCAATTAAAACTTAAGCTCAAGGAAAAACACCAAGCATTCCATCACAAAGACTGGCTTTCCCTCAGAGCCATTAACTGCTCTGTGAGAAATGAAATCAAGAAAGTAAAACTTGCATATAAGGACAAATTAGAACAGGACTTTAGCAGCATGAATACCAGGCAGGCCAGCACTCCTACACCCCACTGACCCCACCTCATTCACTAGAGATTTCTATTGCCAGGTTTGACACTCTCAACTGCTCCACTAAGTGTGAGAGATTGCTTAGGAGCCTACCCTCCCCTGAGCAGTCACACTCTTACAGAAGTGGACATCTACCATCAGCTCATGAGGTGCAAAGCTGGCAAGGCCCCTGGCCCAGATGGGATCACAGAAAGGCTGCTCAAGAGCTCTGCCTTGGAGCTCTCCCCTCTACTCCATTCTATCTTTAGTGAGTCGCTCTAGACTGCAAACTGTCCCCACCCCCTGGAAAACATCTACCATCACTCCTGTCGCCAAGAAACCCCACCCCTCTGAAGTGAATCACTACAGACCAGTAGCACTCACCTCCTTCATTGCAAAATGCTTCGAGAAACTTGTACTGAATGCCGTCTTCTAAGTTGTTAGCCCACAGCTGGATTCCTATCAGTTTGCCTACAAGGCCAAAAGAGAAACAGAGGATGCCTCCTTTATACTTTCCTCCAACACCTGGACTCCCCTAGCCACTATGCTAGTGTCCTCTCATAGATTTTAGCTCTGCCTTTAACACCATTCAATGGCATCTGATGATCAGCAGATCAGCATCTCCATGTTCCACCTCTCCTCATCCGTTGGATTCACAGTTTCCTCAGTGACAGACCCCAGGCCCCCCTCCTCCATTACAAAATACTTAAAATATTCTGTGACCTCCTCACAGACAGGGACTCAGTCACAGTCTACCAACAATCCGTTGCCCACTTCACCCAGTGATGCACAGTCACCTCCCACTCCTCAACGTCACCAAGATGAAGGAGCTCATCTTTGACACTCACCATCCCTCATTGCCCCACTTCATCAATGGCCAGCCAGTGGAGATGGTGGAGACTTTTAAGTACCTTGGCATCATCCTGGACAATAAACTGAGCTTTGATCACCACATCACAGACATCCATAAACACTGCCAACAAAGACTCTCTGCCATCCACAAACTTAGGGCTCTCTCAGTCAAACCCCACCTCCTGCTCCTTCTGTACCAAAGTATTGTTGAACCCATCCTCCTGTACTGCGCCACCTGCTATTTCACCATGCTCACCCTCACCAATAGAAACAAGCTCCTTAAAATCACTAAAAACTCCCATCCTGCCAGCCCTCATTGACACTGCCACCACTGACCATAGCACACGACCCTTGCCACTCCCACAACCCATGCTTCACCCTCCTCCCCTCTGGCTGCAGATACAGACAACCACTCTGCAAAAAAACACGCTTTGGGAGGAGTTTTGTGCCCTCAGCTATCACTGCCTTAAATAAACTGGGCACACTGTAACAGACTTGTGTTGTTGTGATGTTCTTGTTTGTTTATACCTTGTTTTGATTATTACTTGTGTACAGACTGTGAAAGCAAATTTCAGGACAATAAAGAATCTTCCACAGGCTGATTTCAGTATGTTTAGAATTAGTATACTTAATCTTAACTAACTTTTAGGCCAACAAAAAAGGATTATGTAAAGAATCTGGGATGGGTATCAATATTGGTGCCTATAAGATACCTTATTTTGGGGAATGTAAACACGTGTGGCCCATCTTCTCTAAAGTTAGAGAAGTTTTCCATAGTCACTCAGAACACATTTTGGTCTGCATCAAAAAACAGTATTGATGGTTGCTGACCAGCTCTATAAAGGACTCATTATTTCTCTACCAGAATTTTATTCCTGGCACTTTAAGGGTTCTGAAACAGTGTTTAAATGTGCATCTTTGGAAATACAATTGACTGAAGATATAATTAGACAGTGATGAATGAAAATGAATTAAAGAAACCACTATAGGGCCTCTTGATAGGTCCCTTCATAGGACGGCTCTGATCTCAACAATGAACTAATAACTACTAACAATGTCATTATTACTGACACAAATGATGACCAAAACTACAAAAATAAGAAATAAATTGTAATAAAATGGAATCATCTTTTAATAATCAATGATGAAATTGATTTGTAATTTCATGAATTTATAATACTCCAGTCCACACTCATACCTACTGTATGGGTAGTCTTACCATCTATGAACCAGATGACTTATCGGCTGTATCATTGGGCTTAAACAATAAATCCACCACAAAATCCAAAGAAAAGACCATCAGTCAAACTAACAACTTTCTGTCTGGCCACAGTAAAGCCTCACTGAACCACATGACAAAGCCCAAAGGACACTGTAAATATACAAGCATGAAATTGTTATGAGGTGATTTTTTTGACAGTGCTTGGCTAACTGTTTTCCCCCCCTGCCTCCTGTCTATGAGCTAAGCTGCACTAAACATATTCTGGACCTACAGTATCTCAGTTCTGTGACAGACTGTTCCTTTAAATATATTTGCATTTTTTATAATATGATGCAGAACTGTCATATGGTACTCACAGCCAGGACGCGGCTGGGTGTGTGTATCATGGATCTGGAACTGAAGCCATGGGTGTGACTGAAGTTCTTTGCTGCAGGAAAACTGTGGTCTAGACAAAGAGAAGAAAGATAAAGTGTTAGCGTGATGAAAGAGATGGGTCA
This sequence comes from Scomberomorus guttatus, assembly GCA_038419695.1. Taxonomy (NCBI): domain Eukaryota; kingdom Metazoa; phylum Chordata; class Actinopteri; order Scombriformes; family Scombridae; genus Scomberomorus; species Scomberomorus guttatus. The sequence goes on from CM076445.1 coordinate 5,723,062, forward strand.
CAAAAGACTCTTCTGATACTGTAAGACTCAAATTTAAGGACAGCACTCTTCATGACAATCTGCTGTGAAACTTAGCTTAGTGCCACATGTCCTACAGTATGATATCATTTACCTGTAAGAAGCATTTTAATGTTGTTGATGGTCTTACTATGTATATAATTACATTGAGGGTATGGGTTGACTGTAGTAAAATAATTAGAAATATGTCTTACTCTATTAATATTTAATGTTTGCTGTTCTGAAGCTAAAGAAAAGAAAAATGAAAAGTACAAAATACAAATACAACAAGTAGAATGTGAGTGCAAATAGAGTGCAGATCTCAATCTCAAGATAGCAGCGAAGATTAAAAAAAAAACAGGGATTTATACATCTCGTATTGTGCCTAACTTTAGTGGATCATAACATATTGGGTATGGAATTAATCTGCAGATGCTCCAGTTCAAGATGAGGCCAAACTTTTCTATGGATGTCAGTTTTTGAGCCACAACAAAGGCCAAATTGCAGCCTGCAACAGACTAGGTAAGCCTTGTTTTTAGCCTAGCTGATTGCCGGAAATGCCTTTGGCTGAGTCATAACGCATATTGTGAAATGCTAAGGATGAAAAGACAAAAGTCTAAGCTTTATGATAGGCTCATAAGGAAAGGTGTCAAAAATTGTGAATCACCACATGAGGTCCTTGAACATACAGTCATAAATGTGCACAAAAAATATTAAGCTGATGGGTCCAGTAGTATGTGAGATTATCTGCAGACACACACACACACACAGAGACACAACCAAACACATGATCTCCTCCGGGGTTACGCCTGCAGGAGATAACAAAACATGATTCAGGAATGGTCTGTGTTGTTTTCAAAGGGTTCAGCTGGTGGACTGACACTCTTTAACTTAATGTCTAACAGTGATGCATCACGGTCTCCTTCTCTGTTTGTCATACTAAGGACAGCCTGATCAGTGCAATGCTTAGAGAATTGAGCACATTGAGCATAAATATTTATTCTTAGACAGTGCTTCAATTGGAAGACATATTAATCTTCATGGGGAAACTGGACCACTGAAACAGAAAAAATGAAAATCTACAAATTGTAACTGCAATCAACAATTTAACAGCCAAGCTTTAGTCTAAAGAAGCAAAAGCAAACAAGTCAAGTCAATTTTATTTATATAGCTCAAAATCACAACAGAAATGATCTCAGGGTACTTTTCACACAGAGCAGGTCTAAACTGTTCTCTTTAATTTACAGAGACCCAACATTCCCCCATGAGCAAGCACTTGGCAACAGCTGCAAGGAAAAACTCCCCTTTAACATGAACAAAAGCACTGCTGTGCAGATTATTCTGCCTATCCTCCTTCAATGGCTGTATGGCTGACTTTTTAAAGAGCTCTTAGGATTGAGATGGGTGTTTGTGTGCTAACCACACAAAAAATGTTCTCAGTGTTTAGTAAAAATCATTCTAGATCATCCTTTAAAGTGTGCTGAATTGTATCCATGGAAAGCCTAATTTTCACAGAGGTAGTATCCACATAGCAAGAGAATGAGATGCAAGAGTATACAACCACGCTAGCAGCACTGTGCGGCTGTACTTAGGCACAATGCTTTGAGCTAAATAATAACAATGTGTTTACAAGGCTAACATTGTTGTTCACCATATTAGTTTAGTGAGTTATATAATATCTGTACCAAATTTGATGGTGATCCATTGTAGTTGTCAAATTCAACTTGCTGGTGGCACTAAATGAAAAGTCAGGGGATCACCACAGTTATAAGACACATCATCTGGGAACCATGAATGTCTGTACAAATGTTTGCGCCAATTCATCTAGTACAGTGGATGTTGAGATGGTACTAAATGAAAAGTCAGGGGATCACCGAAGTCACCACGTCATCCTCTGGGGATCATGAATGTCTACACAAATTTTTATGGCAATCCATCTAATAGTTTTTGAGATATTTCAGTTCATTATTGGAACAGATTGAAATTGCCACCCCTAAAATCCTGCTGCTAGCATGGCTAATAAAAATAGCTGTATTTGTTATGTGTGTTATGCATACCAGTGAGAGAAATATTAGAGTGCAATATATGAAAGACTATATTAAAAGGTCTATGTATAATGGGGGTTGGGCAGATAGCAGATGGATTCACAACCTCACAGATAGAAATAATGTACATAGACATGAAGACATTGAATGAAGTAACTTAATATAGACTGCACACTGTAACCACATGTATGAACACTCTATCTCAAGACACCATACTCGGGAACTTTAAGTGAACTCCTGTGCATTGAACAGAGAGAGGAAGGGGAGCTTTGCCTGAAGTTAATGGCTTGGAGAAAACAACACACATCATCCAGTCCAGCAGGACGGAAGGAAAGAGGGAGGGGACGCTGTTGGGAGGGGAGCTGGGCTGCATGCCTGAACATAAGCATCACCAGGTCAGATGTCAGGGAAGGTACGCTCATGCAAGACCACCACAATACATAGAGGACAAAAAGCAGAGCGCACACAGCATATAACCAGCAATATACGACATGTAACCAGGATCTTTCTTTACACAGCTACACAACCATAGACACTCCTAAAGCCATTACATATATATAGCCTCTGATTAGCTGCACTAATCCAGACTTTTAGCTCACAATCTGCAATCTATCAGCTTCAATCCTGCAATATAATGCTCCACTTTTTTCAAACCATATGTCCATCTCATTCAACAGTGAGATTAATACTGTTTCTATTGTTATGTTTCTATTATGATTCTTTTCGTTATCGATTAATCTGACAGTTATTTCAAGATTAATTGACAAATTGTTTTGTCTATAAAATGTAAGAAAATTGTGAATAATTTTGCCCAACCATCAGTCCAAAACACAAACATATTCAGTTTACTATCGTTTACAACAAAGAAAAGCATCAAATCCTCACATTTGAGAAGCTGGAACCAGCAAATTTTTGGCATTTTCGCTTAAAAAAATGACAAAAGCAATGAATCGATTATCCAAATAGTTGCAGATTAATGTTCTGCCTATTGACTAATCAATTAATTGACTAATTGCTGTGCTTCAGGGCACAGGATCTGCTTTTCAACAAAAAAGCAATACAGCTTATCTAAAATTCCAGCCACGTCCGAGCAGGAATAGCTATGGGCCATCTGGCGATTTTGGTGTAGCAGCCAAACTGCAGGTTTGCTTATTGCTTATGAAAGGAACAGTTTTAAACCTAAACCTAAGACACATCAGTCTTTACCATTTTTTTCAATTGCTAACATACATCTCTCTATACTGAGTTCACTTTTTCAACACTGTTCACACTGTTCTCTTTACCAAAGTGCAGCTCGGCACAACAGTTAATCGCCTAAAAAACATCTTGTTGAAGTATATTTTATTTATTCATTTATTTCACATAAATGCAGATTTCACTATAACAAATGACTGTATTAGGAAGGTATATATTAATGGGTACTGTATTGGACTGTAAAATTTGAGCACCTTGTAATTCAAATAAGAGAAAGTGATTAGCATTTAACAACTATTTTGAAATTATTGTGTTCCGTTAAAGATAAAGGATAATTCTGGTTTTCAGCCTGCTGTATTTCCCATAAATGTGGCCATTGTTGATTTTTACATGAATAATTTAAATGAATAATTAAATGAATAAAGCTTGTCTATGAGACAGACCAAAGGTAAACACAGAAACTAGCCGCCTGTAGCAGCCTGTAACTGCTTAGGGATCTACATTGAACAGTGGATCAATAGCCCAACACTGTGTGAATAACAGCTGTAGAAGAGAAGTCAACTACTGAATGACTCCCAAGAGTCTTACCACATTACAGTCAAAAACATCCATTGCAAGTCTTCCTAATTTGCTACAGTATAGCTCTGATCTGCATTTCTGGTTGGTCACTACACTACACCAATTGTTCACTATAGGCTCATGGTACTTGGTTACTATAAAATAACATATTGTTAAGTATTTAGGAGACCTCCATTTCTATTTTGAGGAAAATCAAGGAAATTCATATTAATAGTTCATTAAAACGTTCAAACCTGAAACTACAGTGGGGAACAACACTGTACCCCATGGCTCTGTCCACTTTGGTACCCTTCAGCATTAGGTTGCAGAAACAGAGTAAACTGCACCCTTCCTCCTGCCTGCATTGGTTTCTTTTGGTTTATCTTCAGCACTGGCTAAACTAACCAGTTAATTATCAGTACCAGTAGTTAGAACAACAAACTCCCAGGGAAGTCAACTGTAGTAAAACTACAGTCCATCAGCTATTAAAGCCAAAAGATATCATAGCAGAGATGATAAAGGGTGCTGTTGGTAGCAAACAGTGGTAGCATCAGTAGCAGAACTCCACTTTTTGTCTAAGTCTGTTTCCCACACTATTCAGTGGTGGTGTGTGTTTTTTGAAGATAAACCAATGTCAATAGACAGCAGTTGACTACTTACTGTGTATGTTTATGAAATAGCTATCTATCTGTGTCTTGGTGATGATCCAGCAGAGTGGAGTATCTCCAGTGGTGGATCTGTTGCAACCCTTAATCCCATGGCCTTGAAAATATCCAGACCTTTAAGTCAGGGTTGTGGTATAGTTTCTACTCTACCCTATATGTGTCTTTAGTTCTCTACTGAAGGCATGTGAATCACATGTCCACATGTCTCATGTTGTATGGAGAGACAAACAACTAAGACATAGAGACAAATGGATAGAAGTAGGTTAATACAAAGTTGCTGCTGATCAAAATCACGCTCACATTCCATAAGATATTCAGAGTATGGGAATGTTGATATCTGAAGTTTGAGTATGTTTTTAATCAGCTCTACTCTCAAAGGTTTATGACTATAATTAAGCCCATCTTCCAAGATGAGATTGATAGTGCAGCTCCACTCTTTTACCATGAGCCACTAATGGGTCGTAGTATCCAGCCAAGCCTTTCTCAACACCAGGTTTTTTTCAATACTCTCCATCTTTGTCACAAATCCATCTTCTACTGAAGCTCCAGCCCTATCCCATAATATCCAATAACACCCCGTTCTCCCACACCTTGGTCTCCAACAGTAGTCTTAACTCTACACCCAGTACCCAGAGTCTTATAACCCTCTGCTATGTTTATTATACCCCACAATACAAAACTGTGGGACAAAACAAACACTACAGTGATAAAAATAGATACACACCAGGGAGCATGAATGTGCTAAGAGACCTTAGATCATGATGTATCTTGTGTGCAACATAGACATTCTGACTTCAGTGTTGAATAGGCAAATAGTTAGGGGGTTGCCAAAACCATTAGGAATCTGGAATTAGGAATTTGATGGCAATCTGGCCAATACTTGTTGAGCTTTCTTGGTCTGAACAGACAGATTGACCTACTAAAGCTGGGCAGACTTAATCATATTTTTATTAATATTGTACATTGTGTTAATCTTCCATTCTGTGGCCAGAACCTGCGACTTTTATGCTCACATTAAGATGTGATGCTCACACATCAATGTGAGCACGGAACCTCCACTCAGTTTTGTCAGTAACAATTCCAATTAAGTTTATTCAAACAAGATGACTGTGTCTTCAATAATGTTGACAAAAAGAGACAAAAGGCAGCATTTCTATATGCGATCCTACTATCTACACAGAAAGTGATCAGGAAAAGACTATTCTCTGTAGTTTAAACCGCATCTTATGAAAACAATCGTGGGAAATTGGACCGTAGAACTGCTCAAACAGCCAACCCAAATTTCTAACCTGCCAGAAATCTAACCAATTGCACAAAAGCCAGACTGTTGATCATTCAGACAATTAATCAGGCGTTGTGACTTCAAACTAATGTCAAATTCGTCCCGATTCTAAAATGAGTTCTAAAATTCTAAAATCAGGCTCAATCTGTACATTGTCAACCCTGCTTTACGTACCAACTAATATCGGCCCCACTAGTGTGAATCTCGGATTGTTGGTTTTGGAAAGAAATGGTTAGATGCAGCAGTTCTGATGGAGTATACTGGCAGTTTTATATTTATTTGCTCATAGTCTATCCTTCTTATCTCGCTTAACTATAAATCTGACTCTGTTTCTCCCACAACAGTTGTGGATAAAATGATTTAAATGTTTTCACAGCCAACAACTTTGCAGTATTTCCTCAGGGGGTGAAATAAAAGTTCAGCTGAGAGGTTTTTCGCTATCATTGGACATGGTTAGACTACATGGTTAAATGACAAGACTCGAGTTTCTAGCAGTATATCTAGTGTATTTTATTTTCAGTCTCATAAAACCTACAAATCTAAAAGGCTGATAGTGTATATACAAATACATACAATTTGCTACAATGTTTGAAAAGAAGAAAAAAAACTTAACTAATGTATTAGGTACAGTATGAGACATCTAGCTGTGAAGTTTTATAGCTCAGTGACAAATATCAGACATGCAGTATGAGAGCAGGCCTATCCTCACTGGCCACGTACAGACCCGTCTAAAATAGACTGTGATAACATGCAGTGAAGAGGAGATTGGAAAAGAATGTTCCACACACAAGGTGGTCAGTCAGCTTAAGGGGGTGTTGAACCAGACATCACCTACATTACATTTTTCGTTTCAACAGGCTTAAAGTCTGGAGTCAAAACTTCCATTCATCCACACTTCACAATAATGTCTGTTACGCATCTCCTGTGACTCCACATATTTCTGTCCAAGTTTGCACTATTTTGCTCATCTCCCTCTCTCCATCTGTTTCCTTTGCTTGCATTTTCACTATGGCTGGATTGCATCCTGATTATGTTGATTTCAGACCACAATGTGTCAACTTTATCAGTTTTTGCCAAATTTCTGTGGCTCATTCAACTTCAAATAGAACATAAAACAACTTTCTAAACTTAGGTCCATCTTTCAAACCATAGGCTGCTGTGTTTTAAAGGGGATATATACTTTTTCAGATTTTCTGTAATTTTTATACTGTTATGATGTTGGATGTCTATGTTAAACATGGTCAAAGTTCCAAAACATGAGGTGAATGTATGTAAAATCCTCCCTGAAAGTCAAAAGCCAGGGCTTCAACCTGCTCTGAATACTTCGTTTACAATGTTACCTCTATTTCCTCCTCGTAAAGACATCAGATTGTTCGTGCATACCCACAAACGGTCATCCGTCCCATAGCTGTTGTTGTTCCATGTGTTGTTTGTGTTGTTGGGTCAGATTTAGGCTTGAATTGTGTGTTATCCATCACATTGAACAAGTTTATATTCATTTCTTTTTAAAAGAATTTTGGAGCAATTACATACAGCACCTTTATTATAGTGACAGTATCATTATAGTGATAATATGGGTCTTAACCAGTAGGCTACCAGTGGGCCACGTCTGCATTAATTTCTATAAAAACTACATTATGGTTGTGAGGTAATGCAGTGCAGACTTTTCACATAATTTTGCCATTATAGTGATTTACCAAACAATGAGAGTGCAACACTGACAAAAATAAATGCACACTTGATGCTCAGTCTCAAGAGTCTGCTAATTGACCTTCATACTGTACAGAAATAAATGGAAACCAATGGCTGCCTAGAGCAGTAGTACAAATCCAAAACTTAATACATCCAAGAATCGAAACATTCTTAAATGGTCTGCAACAATGTAGATTATACATGTTTTTAGTTAAGGAGCTTAAACTTGCAAACACACAGGTATAATACCAAAAAACGTTGATATTATACGCTTCATTGAAATTTCACTGTTATTTGACAAAAACAGAAGATTCAGTCTAATGAATAAGGATCTGTGTTGGCTTGGAGATATGCAGTCAGTAATTCTACTAATACAAGATCTCACACAAGCTAACACTCAGCTTTCAAACAACATCCTGACTCCCTCATGGGTCACACAGAGGCCCTGCTCTCCTATCAGACAAAAGTAGGGGGTTGCAGTAGTATGGAGGAGGGACTTCTCCTTCCTCTCCCGTACTTTCCCTTTGGAAAGACTGATGCAGGGTCACTAACCCGCCTGGGATGAGACAGATGTGGAACTTCCCAGTCTGAATGGCTACTACTGTAAACCTGTCAAGACAAAACCATGACTTGGTCTTGGATCTGTGTGTTTAATTATCACTTTTGTGTCCTAACTTCTTAATTAATTGAAAGGCAGTTCTTGTTCAACACAAGAACATTTATATCTAATAACCATCCCAACTGGAACCTGTGATATCATTACTTAAAGTTTCCAAAGTAGAGAAAAAACAGGAAATGAACAGGAAATAACACCCCTGCAGTTTCCCATAATGCACAAATAGGAATATGTGTATTAGTGGTGAACAATACACACAGATAAACAACTTTTCTGTTGTCATTTACCTATATTCTTATATTAAAAACTTTTATATGGTTTGTACTTAAAATTGTCTGTCATCTACTATCAAAATAAATGGTGAATGAAATGGTTTTGTAAAGCTAACATTCAGGATAAATGACTTTATGGTCTGGCCTCTGACATCAATCCTCTGAGCAGCCTTGGTATGAACTGGATCACAATAACAAGCACCCACCCATCTGCATGCTTTAACACAGGGATGCTAAAGCTCCTTTACTGCGTCACTGGCATGATGTGTGGCAGCTATTATCAGGGCTATAACTGGTCCAACTCATTACTGAACAGGAGTTTCTATTTGTCTGTTCAGTGATTCAAATGAATGTAAGAGCAGAAAAAAGTCATGATGAATTGGAATCGGGTTTCGAAATTCCACATCGTCAGTTTTCTGCATGTCATCTGTGTAACACATTTCCCATCTTGCATAATAACTTTGGCTCACATCTGTTGTTTTGTGTTGAGACTTTGATGGGTCTATGCCTGACCGTAGGAGTATCAGAATAACATTATGTGTATTTGTTCTGATTTGTTTGGTACAGGATTTAGGTTCGGTATGCAACCTTCTCTGGTTCAGTGTTGGCTTGGGCAATTGGACAAATATATTGACAATTGGCTGAGTCCATTGCCAGTTGCTTTTTTGGGGCACTTTTTTGTGTGATTTTTAACTTACTATAGTGTTATACAAGTAGCATAGCTCTTTTAAGGGATAGCTCAGTGCATAGGTTGTGTGTAGCAAGTGTGCACTCGAGAGAGAGAGAAAACGTGTGTGACAGTGAGGCTGGCGACCAGACCAGAGAGTATGAAGTTAGCAGTATAGCTGTGAACAGTGCAGTGTGTGTACAGTTTAGGCTATTTGTCTGTGAATAAATGCTACAACTCATCAAGACCCAAGCTAAGTTAAGCTTCGTTTATACAGCTGCGGACACCACAGACGGGTAGTTCTGTTTATACTACTTTCTGGGGTCCACTTGGAGGACACGTTCCACACATGCGCAGTAGATCGGCATCTACAGGAAGACCGGTGTGGACTGGTGTGGACAGGTCCGTGTGGACACAACAAATTGCAGGTACGCAGATGTCCACACAGAGCCTACGTGTCAATCGCTGATTACGAAATTTACGTCACACAGACCTATAAAGCATAAAGCAGGTTGCCATAGAGCCATGGTTCACCAAACCATTAGTCAATGACAACAATGGCCAGGACTTGTTGGGACTTTTGGTCAGACATTTTATAGATTAAATGACTAAATGACTGTACCTTAGTTTGTAGGTCACAGTTTTTTTTCTCATTAGAAAAAAAAAACTTTAAAACTTTGCTAATCGATATTTTCATAACAATGGTTCAACAGACTTTGTGTGACATCACAAAGTGATCAGAAGTCGCTCATAGTGACAAACCCACAGAATTACTGTATCACCTGACTCTGCAGATCCCCTCAACTCCAATGGAGTGTTTCAGCATCATTGTTTTGGTTTTACGCCCCACATCTTTACTGTTTTGGTTCACCCACCCTCTTTACAGGCTGTTTTTATTGAAAAAGCTCTGATAAACCTATTGCACACTATTGCCCACCATCAAACAGCAGACAGAAAAAGCAGGCAACTAGCTCATGAACACAGTGGAACATTTAGCAGCTAAAGAGTCAGGTTTCTTTCTCAGGAAGTGGTGGAGACCAATACAGAGCTAAAAGTGAATATTGTACTTGCCAGAAACATCAAATAAATGCTAATGTGCTCCGTGTCAACTGGATGTGTAAATAGGCACATTTGCCATATAAGCTTTATACAATGATATGTCGATGTGATGTTTACAGCTTTTTTAGTTGCAATGAGCTGAAAACATCAAACTTTATCTTTAACTTATTCTTAACGTTCTATAAGTTTGAATGGCGATGTCAAAGACAACTAGAACTGCAACGATTTGTCAATTAATCAATTAGTTGCCAACTATTAAATTAATCACTGACTATTTTGATAATCAACTTATCGTTTGGAGTCATTTTTAGAAAAAAAAGTCCAAATTCTGCGATTCCCCCTTCCCAAATGTGAATATTTTGTGTGTTCTTTAGTCCTCTATGATAGTAAACTGAAAATTTATGGGTTGGGGACTGTTGGTCTAACCTGACTCCCCAGATATTTTGTTACACAGAACCATCTGAGAAGTTTGGAAAAGCCTGACAAGATGGAATCTCGCGTGGATTCTCAAAAAAAACTCCATAGCACTACTGGAGGTGAACAACTCTACAGAGTACCTTTAAACTGCTTTGTAATGGAATACACCAGTTAGTGTGTGACAGCCCCATAAATAAAGTAAAGAAGTGACAGACCTTTGAATTTCCACTACACTCCACAACCCAGTGTGGACATTATTTTATGCACAGTTAACTCTGCCTTTTCATTTCTAATCAGTATGTCTTTTTTTTTTTTTTTTTTTTACTGTTGACCCTTTCCATGTTATTGCACAACATTTATTTAACAGTCTCACAGCAGGAGTTGCTCCTTGAACCTGTAAAGTTTATCAACTGGAAAACCACATGTATCTATCTAACAGTATCACAGCAGCTTGTGCACACACATGCACATCACTGACACACAAATCAGACCTCTGCCTGACCTCTGTGGCCAATCATTATTAGACTGGAATAGAATATATATCAGTATATTGTGGTATGTAATTCATTAGTCTACATGCTATAGCCTATAAAATAGAGTGGTCTGTACTATGTTATTTTAGGTTATATTTTCTGCTTTTCTGTTTTGTCGTTGTGATTGTGTTTGCTGAATTAAACCCAACTTACAACCTAACTTTTTTAAAAATGAGGAGGTCTAGGTTTTACACACTGTAAAGCCCTCTGAGGCAAAAGTGATTTTAAGTTATAGACTAACTGACCTGTCTTTGGCTAAACATGGCTCTCTAAACATGACTATTTTATTTTATTGAAAGGAATCACAATTCTTAGTTTAAGTGTTGTGGGGGGCTACATTAACGGACTTAATGGTTTGAACAAAGTCTTTTTAACGACTTGAAAGATAAAGTGCTCCACAGCGCCACCTGGAGCCCGCGGAGACAAGTTGTGTGATGCGGCTCACCTGTTGCTCCCAGCAGCGAGTCGTCCAGTCGGTGTAAAGAGGAGGACTTCTTCTCGGCCAGCCGCATCCGGACCTGCTCCCGGACTCTCCTGGCCTTAGCCATCGGGTCCGGAGACGGGCCGTCCGAGGGAAGCACATAAGCGGTGCAGGAGGAGGTGGGCTGCAGAGCGGACAGAAAGCAGCCCTCCACCGCGACACTCATACTGACCGCAGGGAATCTACAACTTCACCAGGCAGAAAGAAAAACTGTCCGACTGCAGGCGCGGCTCGTCCGGTGACTGAGGGTCCGCTGCGAAATGGAGATCAGTCCGCTGCCCTGTAGGCGGGTCCTGCAGCGTGGAGGGGGGGCAATCAAAATCCACCTGCTGACTGTCAGGACGAAATAACAGTCAGAGGAGCAGGATGTATATGGGAAACCTCATAAAGCATGTAAGATACCCTATAAAAATAGTTGTAGGTAAAATAAAAACTGTAGGTTATGAATAATTTCTGACTATACAATGCATTGTAAAAAGTATGGATGGGCAGTTCAGTTTTTGAAGCATTTTTATTGCTTGTTAATATTACCAATACAGGTAGAAACATTTTTTACCATAATAATGACAATTCCCTTTAAAGGAATGTTATAATTAACGGGCACTGGTCATAACACAAATCATGTGACACAAATTGGCATAATAACTTTGTTACATAATAAATATAGGAGTAACTTCCTAATAAAAATAAAAACTGAAGAAAAAAAAAACAATTTGGAAAAAAAACAACCTTTTCTTACCAAAAGATATAAACTAATACAAACCTTTACATTTAAATAAAGATTCTCTAATTTGCAAAGTGTGTGTTATGCAGGACAACTTAAATTGATCCCTTCCTAATTACAATATTTACACAAAAATAGATTGAAGTTAGGAGGCCTGTGGTGTTGCCTGCTGGTTTGCTGGCTTTATCAGTATTTTGTTCAGTTTGATTCCAAAAGAGCAGTGTTTATATAAATACTGTAATAACTGTGGTAACAGTATTCCCTAATGAATAAGTATGCCCATGTTTCAATTCCTTGTCCCAATGGAAGGCTATCAATACATGGATATCTCCGCGGAACCATAATATGATCTGAATTTTTTATCATATTCATGGTTTGTAACTTGTGTGTCTACACAGGCCATAGAAGGTCTCAAAGTGTGTGCCAACATCTTATTTAAGGATATGTATAAAGTTACTGGTATAGACACTTTATGCTGGATTAGTCATAAAATAGTTTTAAAACAGTGATTTGATTGACATCTGAGTGCAGCAGCACAGGAATTACTGTTCATCTGGTCAACAGACAGCTTTTATGACACATACTGTGACCCCCTAACTGAAAAATGACGCCTCTTTGCTTTGATGTTTTCTCATGAACACTGATCTTTATTTTAAAACCCTGAAACACTTCTATGGATGCATGTCATTTTCACATGTAAATAGTGTTTTAACAAGACTACAGCCAAGCTAGCAGCTCTGTGAGAATTGAAAGAATTTCATGGTGGCTGTGTTAACCTCTAAGAGATGTGAGCGCCCAGCAAGTGGCCTGATGGTAGAACTAGAAGAACAGTTTATGGTAGTCTACTTGTAGATGTGGCTAGTGTGGAGATATCTTGCAGTGGACCATGAATTTGCCCATTCTGATGTCAGACAATCATGACTGAAAGTTGCAAAATGTATTAATCATCAATATAAGTAAACCCTGGCATCATCTTAGAGGGCTGTATGTTATGCAAGATCTTGAAAATAATCATTCTTATCACACTGCACACAAGATGTGAGCAGCAAAACTAAAATGATGACTGGGGCCTGCAGGAGGGACAGGGAGGGTAGGTGGAGTCAGGGTCAGATGGTTAAGTTTAGCTAGCACACTCAGCTGAAATGACGTTTCAGATAAACAATTGGGACGTGATGTCACCCCAACGCCCTCCCAAAGTTCACTGAGGTGAATCACAAGGTGAGTACAAGCTCATTAGAAGAGAGATACGTGTTTCTAAACATAGAATCAGACAAATAGTGAAGTTCTTGCCTCTGGCTTCAACTTCAACTTAATTGTTCTTTTACCAGCATTTCAAATGAGAATACATGACAGGATTGCAAAATAAGCACAGTTTTCCTGTTGATGGGGTGGTTGTTTAAAAGCCCAGGAATGTGGAAATAACGTCATAGTCCAAAGCTAACTTGAGAGGTCCGTGGGGGGGGGGGGGGGGGGGGGTCTGGAAAGTTAAGCAGAGAGGCTCAGGGAGGGATTCTCGCACCCTTTCACAGAAACCTACAGATAAACCACTGACTCTTAGTTTGGGTGTGGATGTGAGGAGGAATGTTGTAACTGGCATTTTTAGCAACAGCACGCACACACACGGAGGTCATGACTTCTTATTGTTACTAGATGAACCCAGGAATGTGTGCTAAAAGGTCTTTGGTCTGGTATGGAAGTAAAACTGAAATGATTTTGTTCTTGTGTAGTTAACATTAAGCTACATAAAAATGTCAAGTAAATTCAATACAGCTGAATTTTCAGTAATGAGTACTTATTGGGATAACTACACGTTATTCAGGGAGTATTTAATCATCAGTATCTCACACATTACAACTTAAAGATATGGTTGTGTCCAGGTTTCTGAGTATGCAGTGATTTGTATCTTTTAACCTTTGCTCTTTGCCTTCTTGTATGGAAGTCTGTGGCTGCCAATATAGAATTGTTTTATAGAATTGATGTAAAAATGTATATATAAAAATTTTAAAAAATCAGTGTACTCCCAAACATAACACTGCCAAATTAAATGTGAAACCCTAACGCTTTTCATTTTCACATTTGGGGACAATGTACAATGTAAACTTTGCATTTCAACTATGTCATTGCAACGATAATTCATTTATTTCAAATCTAATGAAAATAAAATGGAAACCCCTTTTTTGTGGTCAATTTCACAATGGTTGGCTTTGAAAGATTTCACAGAAGAGGCCCAAAAGAATCGTGTCATTATGAAAATGTTCATTTTCATTTCATGCAAAAGTCTAGTTTTCATTTTCATTTTCAAGTTTAGGTTGCACATTGTCTGCCAATTTGAAAATGAGAAGGCCATGTTCACTTTCATTATCATTACAGCAGTGTTGAACTCTGGAGTACACTGACAATGATTTGTCAGTGGAGTTTTAATTTTAACTTTGCTAGTATTTTTAAACATTAAAATCATTATTTGATTATAAAGTTTTAATGTTAATTTCCTCATCATCACACTGATTAAGCGATTTCATTTTAAAGTTGTCAGTCACAGACTTCCATATACTTCTGCAGCAACAGCATTCTCTATTCAACAGATCAGGAAGGAGAAATTAAAGGGATAGTTCAGATTTTCTGGCAAAGGCTGACATGAGTTATTCACTGGCAGTGATATCGATTAGTATGGATGTTAGCTGGCGTTAGGAGTCCTTTTAAAACAGAGATTTCCCTGCCAGTCAGTGGCTTGTCAAACTAAAATGAGCAGCAATACATCATAATAATATTGAAGTTGCTCACATGGAAGAACTTGGTATGACTTTTTTGAGTAAATCCAGTGTTTACTGTTGAGAATTGTTTTTGAAATGGAATCTTATTTGCTTTAAACATTGTGTTTTTGTTTTCACTGCTGATGGAGCAGAGCTGGTTTTCATTTGGGATAGAGAGTTATTGTGTTGAAATTCAGAGACTCCAGGACTATCACTGTCAGCTATAAATCACACAGACTGGCAGTGAGAAATTAGTGTGTATGTGTTGAGATAAACTAGCAGCAGACAGAGAGAGGGGGAGGAACAGTGTGAAATGTGGCTACACAGGCCTACTGAAAGAATAACAATATAACTTAGACCAAGCAAGAGGATATCCCTAAAGATCTTGGTGATCCTTGGTTATCTGAGTCAAAAATATAACTGAATACCTCAGTAAATAATACTGTTGGGTAAATAGTTAAAAATGGGTTAAAAATGTTACTTTCATCCTACTCCTACCTGGCAAAAGATTAACATTGTGCTGGTTCTGAACTCAGTCAAATACCCAGCACAAACACGTCTGTAAATACAACTATCAAGATGTCGATTTAAATCATAGTAGAATGAAAAGTCCTTGTCCCGCCCTGCTTGTATAGAAGTCAATATTATGTAGTTGAATGATCAGTGCGCCTGAACCAAAGAATGGTTGGGAGGGCGTGTAGCTTCAAAGGCATTCCTATTACCAGATGCATTGTAGAAGCTCATCTGGATCCTATTGACCATGGGTATAAAAAGCCAAGGTAGGTCACGAGACAGAATGCTTCAATACTCCGTGTGTAAACTTGGACGGACAACGACATTTCATCTAGTGAGAAAAGTCTGCATTGGCACTAAAATCATTGTTTTTATCTAATGGTTATTTTATATTCTTTTTAATTTAACTTTATATTATTTTATTGTTTTATTGTAAATGTTATGATTCTTTGCTTTATGTTAAGCACTTTTGGTTGCATTTTATACATGAATTGTGTTATAGAAATAAAGTGTATTATTATTATTATTATTATTATTAATTAGTCAGATCCAGATGCCTTAAATGCAGACATACTGTATCTTCCCTTTAGAAAATCAGCACCTATGATATGGTTTTGTACCCAGGAGCCCCATCCAACAGGATTATTACTGGTTTTCACTGGTTTCATTGATTTCAATGGTTTCATTGTATGATGTCATGCTCTATCGAGTGCTCATAATCTTAAATTAAGGAAAAGATCGTGTAGCTAATGCTTTGTGATGCTAGATGTAATTAATTTTAGAGGGATATTTTATTTGCTTTCAAATAAAATGTTACAAAGCTCAAAATGTGATTTGGACTCAGTTCTCCTGGCAGTGTTGACAACAGACTTCACTGTGTGGGACATTGTGAAATACACACCTTTGTCATATTTCATATCCTGATTTGCTCTTTTAGACCATGAAAACTTAAACTACTCTTAAAGTATTTCTCTCTATAACTCAGCTGTACATGATGGGATACATGATATCACCTTCTAACTGAGCCCATCCATTTGAAAACCACTGAGCACAGAGAAAACACAACTACAGAAATCTCCCATGTTAAATAAGAAAAACTGTTCAAACTGTAGCACAAAACTGTGTTTCTGTAAGAGCCATCAATCCTCGTATTGGTTTTGTTTAGTGCCACTTTGAAATGGATTTGCGCTCAAACTTCCCAAGTAGGTGAAATAAATCCTCTGAACCTTTATGGCAGTGGTTCTCAACCTAAGGGTGAGGTTCCTGAAGGTCAAACAGGAAAAAAGGTAAATGAAATCTGTCACACAAAATGATACATATTTTTTGACTTTTCTCTGATTAGTGCTTTGTTTTTTTGGCAATATGTAGAATAACTGTCTATTTGTGAGCTGAGGAACATGGTTTTGGGACTAATGGGAGGGACAGTATGAGGTTCATGTCCATCTTATTTAAATTGCACACACTGCCTATTCACACCAGCAAGAGTCAACAGTTTCAAAAGTTGAAGCTTTAATACCAAGGAATCCATATATATATATCCAATTCATATGCAGGTAGTTGCCATCAAGGAAGGAAAACATGTACGGCTGTGTTGGAGTGTTAAAAAAAACCCCACAGTGTCTTCTAAGAGAGATGACAGCTGACTGTGTTGGCAGCCATGTTGATATGATGTCATGTAGCTGAGAAAACACGCTGAATTGAGTTTCTTGGAATTTTGATTAAATTTGATATTTCCTGGTAAAGAGTGGGAGTTTTTTCTCAGCGCTGCTGTCTGGCAGTGTTAGCAGGGTTTCATGTCCGGCAATTGATCACACCTGTAGAGATGGAAAGAGAAAAGGGACCTTTTATTCTTTCTTAACCCATGTTTCTTACTGTTCGGGTAGGAACCTCATATGAGTTCACTTTTCTTTTGTATTTGTGTGAGATTTTTAATAAAAATAAGTATCACCTGATCTTGAATCTATGCAATCATTTTTTTCTGTAAACAGTATACAGTAGTACATTGTAATAAAATCCCCTACTCGAATGATGATTTTACAGCTCTCTGACTGGGCTGCCATTGAACTGTGGAACCTAAAAGGTCAGGGAGAAGAAAAGTTTGAGAATCTGTCTTTAAGAAAAGTATGAGACTGTCTTTGAAAATAAGTTTTTACACTGGCTGGCACATTTATATATGTCATTGTTTTATAAAGTTAATTCAAGTTTCCAAAGGATGGCAATTTACAGGAAAAACCTGAACAAATAAGTAGAGAAACATAACAAATACAGATGCTTCTATATAGGGCACAAGAGCTCACTGAATGGTTTGATGAGGATGAAAATGATGTGCCCTCACTGTCATATGACCTCAAAACAGCTGAACACCTACAGTATGTCAGATTTTAGAGCAACAGTGCTCTCCACCAGCATCATCAAAACACCAAGGGAGCTGTTTATCCCTCCTGTGGAGTTACACAAATCTGAGAAGGAGCACTGAAGCTTTGCTGGAGGCTTGTTGTGTTGTTTCCTCTCATTTCCCACCCAGGATGACCTGCTGTATGAACGCTGTGCTGGTGCTGATTTCTTTGAACATTGCGCTCCCTGCTGGCAAAGTTCAGAATTACTTGATTGAATTGTGTGTGAATATTTCTCACCAGTGATCACATTGATGGAAATTTATTCAGCAACAGAATGACTCTACAGCACCTTCATTATGTGGGAATGCTCTTGTTCTAATTATTATTATAATGCAGACTTCTAATCAACTTTCACTTTTCAACCACATTTTGCCCATTGATTGATTGAGATCATTTTGATCTCATCTACAATGTCCCCATGATCTGATCTCATGACATCATCTATGAGGTAAACTAACAGGATATGAGCCTGTTGTTTTTTGTTCTGGTAGCTCACTGATGATGTCACTGGTTTGGAAGTAGCCGTTTCCATGACCTCTCTAATGATGTCACTGTTCAGGTATTATTGGCCCCACTTTCCACATTAGGGTTCCCAAAGAAAAAGACAAGACCAGATGATTGTTTATTTGTAAAATACATTTAATCCCTTTATATTTGGGCAAACCAAAGTACAAGAGTAGAGAGGGTTGAGACTGAAGTGGCAGTGGATTCTGAGTAACCAAGTTCAAAAGGCAGCTTCAAAGGAACACAGCTTGGCTAATACACAACTGATGTGTGTTGTAATATTCTTTTCAATGATTTCTGGGAAAGAAATTAGCTGTTGTGTTGAAGGCTTGACTTCATCTCAGTCGCCACTGCCACAAAATCTTCCACCCTCTCTGTTCACTCCTTTGACGACGTACCAGACAAAGATATCACAATACAAAGAGAAAAAAAGGCATACATCGTCTTTCTACAGCCTTCATGATTTTCATTAGTACAATATTTCAGAGCTGTAAATATTACAAGACACTTTTACTGTTTCTCAGCATGACATGTTAACAAGACAAGGTTTTAGTTGGTTGACAAAAGCTGTGATAATATGGACGGTTACACAAGATGATATGGTTTAATGTGAGTATGTGTTTATGACGTGCGGAACATAGAGTGCTATACAGTTCTGCGTTATTATCAAAGGCAGCTGGATCTAGTAGAAACAGACCTCAGGACAGAATATTTTCAAGCCTATAATGTGGAATAAAAACTCCACTTGACTAAATAATCAGCATGTTCAGTTGCCAGTTGGGAGTTTTCTGATTGGCTGAATTTCAGCAGGTAGTTAAAGCTGATTTGTGGTCAACTGTAGCAGTTAATGTGACTTTGCTGCCCTCTGCTGGTACGCATACCACCACTGCAGTCAGCCTGAGATTGTTCAAAAACAGACCAAAAAGGAGCAGACACAATATCATGAACACTTGTAAAATTGAATGCCATCCAGCACAACAGCCCTGCAATATGTCATCAATTTGTGAAACTGACAAAATGTAATAATATGGAAGTTGAATATGACTTGTTTAAGTATTAATTACAAGATTTGACGTCAGACTTTGATACGATAAGCGGTGCAATGTGGTTTTCCAGATTGTTACATGCTAGAACTATTTCTTGGTCAGGCGCATGGACTTCTGGAAAAATTGTTCCATCCCCCATAAAACCATGATGTGTTGTTTTTACATTTCAGTTTGTGTATAGATTACACAAATAAGATTTAACATTTTTGCCCTGCTTCTTGTCATTATGCTAAACTAATCTAATCACCTGCTGGCTCTAGCTTGATATTTAACATACAAACATGAGAGTGGCATCATCTTCTCATCTCATTCTCGGCAAGAAAGTGAGTAAGTGTATTTCCAAAAATCTAAAACTATTCCTCTAATCATCACTAATTTTATCATCTTATTTTCCTGGCAGGAATGAGCCTCCATACATCTCAAAGTCCAACACGGTTTAGTTAAACTGCGTTTAACTGTGTTCATGGTATTGTGTCCTGCTCTGTATGTGCACACACAAACACGACACTACAATGACACAACAGGTTAGATGAGATGAGGCTAGACTTAACCAGACAAGGCAACCCAGATTCAGATTCAAAACACCAAAGTGAGGCTTTTTACACCGTTACACTGGCTACAGGCTGGAGTTTTGCAAAGTTTCCTCTCTGAGCAACACTACAATCAGAGCTGAGAGCTGAGCAACCAGGCACAGTAATGGCTTAGGTGTGGACGGAAATAAGTCTGTTAGAAAAAGCACACAACTGATATATGGAAGCATCAGGTGCATCTCATGTCAACAGTCAGATTAGATATCAGCTAACTTGCTAGGTGTGAATGTTATGGGTCATATTTCACTGAAATTCCTTTTGATTTGGGAAACACAATTATAATGTTAAAGGACCAGTGTGTAAGACTTAGTGGCATCTAGCGGTGAGGTTGCAGATTGAAACCAACTGAATACACTTCCCCTCCCCTTCCAAGTGTTTAGGTGAACCTATGGTGGCTGCGAAAACGCAAAAGGCCCTCGCTAGAGCCAGTGTTTGGTTTGTCCATTCTGGGCTACTGTAGAAACATGGCAGTACAACATGGCGGGCTCTGTGGAAGAGGACCCGCTCCCTATGTAGAAATGAGTCATTCTAAGGTAACAAAAACACAACAATTCTTCAATTATACACTAATTAAAACATACTTATGAATTTTATATTCTATTTCTGCGAAAAGATCTCCCTAAATCTTACATACTGGTCCTTTGAGCGAGTTGCCTCCACAAATAAGTGCACAGTTGCATAATACGTTTCAAGTTTTTCCTCCTTCAGATTTCTCTAAGGGTGAGGTTGCCATGGTAACACAATTCCTGCTATTTCTGTTTTTATTGAGAGGTTATTAGAAATGTCTGGAGAAAATCAAACACCCAAATGGGGCCATATATCACTGATATTTCCTTCTTATCACATTATTTGAACTTTTTGACAAAATTTTAGTTGTGGGTGATGATTCATTTGGAGACAAATAGGAGAAATTTGTGTTTTGGACAAATATGCCAAAGTATGGTTTTGTAAGAATAATTTCAACTTAATTCAACTTTACGCAACTTCAACTTACGCAAATCTTTTAAATGATTTATGCAACTGAGCTCTCTGACAGTTCTGGACACGTGATGAACAACAAACAGCCTAAGACAACTCAACAAATAACATCATGGAGCCAAAATGACAGACATCAGGTCATTATAAGTTTGGTTCCAGCTTCCAAGAGTGACTAAGGTTCATTCTTTAGCCAGTTCCTGCAGACATCACACAGTACAATCTGTAGGACAGTCAGTTGTGTGTGTGTGTGTGTGTGTGTGTGTGTGTGTGTGTGTGTGTGTTCTCCTCTCTGTGACATAGTGCCGGTCTTAAACACCATCATCTGGTTCAGTCTAGGGCAAGGCAAACAAGAAGAGAGTGCAGGAAGAATACAGGAGAAGGATCTACTGTAATACAATATCCATGCTTGGGCAGTCATAAAGCACTGTTAATATATATATTTATATACAGTTTATACATAAAACAGTGAAAAAACATCCATAAAATCAAGAATATAAGAGCATGTTCATAGGCAAGGAAGCAGTAAACAACTAATTAATCACTAAAGGATTAGAGCACCAGCTGGACTGAGCTGGTAAATCATGTGTGACCGTGTGATATAATATCTACATATCAGGTTAGGATAGCACTGGTCAAATATGCATAACAACATCTGTGACTAACAAAAAATTCATTGACAGTGTAATAAAAAAGCTCAATGGAGGATGGTCTATGTTGTCTTCTCAAAGAGCTGACTAAATCCAGCAAGCTATATATGTGACGTTTCCTGCTTAGAAATGAAGAAGAGAAAGAATGAGACGGACACTGCGAGGTCGTCTTTCCTTCATTGGCCAGAATGACCGTCGCTTTAGTAGACCGGGCTGTTGCGGATCCCGCAGCACAACACCATACTGAAGATCATCTCAAAGATCTGGGACAATGAACACAAGCAAGTGAGAATGTGATATATTCCCCATGACCAGCAAAAATATACAACTCAAGTTGTGCTTTCAAAATGAAAGTCTGTGATATTCTATATTCTTCTTGTTGTCAATTTGTCTTATTCCTCCAATTTATCTTGCCAAAGAGCTACGGAGCTAGTTTATTATGACTCAATCCCACACACACTGTTCTGCTGCCAGAAATACTCACTAGAGCACCAAATGTGTATTAATCCACTGCTGAAAATAGTCCCCAATAAATGCACTATTCCCTCCTTTGTCCAGCTGTTTTGAGAAATTATTAACTTAAAAAGGTAATTCTCTATATGTTGTCAGGGCAGACAGGGTAGGGAAGTGAGAAAGTACTGAGAGTTGGACTAACATTTCATGGGATTTATTCACAATAATAAAAATGTAGAATAACACTAGCCTTATACTTTAATCTAGCCCAGTAGTTTCAGGTCTCAGACAGACAGGTAGACAGATAAAAATACACAAAATATGGTGGTGGTCAAATTAGTGTAAGAGGATAAAAGCTTGATGGCAGAGCTATACAGCTCACTTTCTTTGAACTGCTATTAGTTTGATTAAAAGCATTTCACACTGATTGCTGCTGAAGTCAGAGATTAATTCTACTTGTGTCTTTTGGGTGACCGATGCAGTTGAACCAGCATCATTTATATTATATATTACAAGATTTATATGTTTTATTTACAACCATTTAATAATTGCATTGATGCAGTGAATGAGCAGTTACACACCCCTAGCCATGACTACATTACTGTATTTAGGCTTTAATACTGTAATGGCGACAGCTGTCAGCCTCTGTGTGGACACATTTACTGAACGTGTCGTGGTGTGCACCTGCTGTATGCTGCTGGATAAATTCGAGTATGTAAATACAGTATGTTTTTGAAACTCACCATAATAACTGCAACCACCAGAGCGGCAATACCAATCAGATAAATCTTATCTGAGAACAATTCCTGGATCCTAGTGTGGCAACTCTGCAAAGGAAAATCATCAAAATATTTTATATCTTGCTTACTGATTTTGAGGTCAATGGGAAAACAATCTGCTACATTTTACTTTGGCTTTTTATCATTTAAGTACATTTCCATAGTTATTCCAGTGAGTTTGGCTTCTTATTCATTAAGGGCTGTATTCAGAGTAAGGACTTCATTACGTGACATTAGAGGATGGGTTCACAATTTTTCAGGCCTGTTTTAGTCAGATGCCACATTGAAACGTGTTTTTCTTGCTGTAATCATTCCTCCTGTTTCACTGTTCATATGGACACCTGACTGCTGTTTTAAGAGAACTGAGACATATTAAAGGGATTAAAGGGATCTCTGGTAACTCACAGCAATGTTACAGTAGAGTAACAGTATTCAGAAAACTAACTTGTTAACCACGGAGATATATATTTACTATTCATATGTGTATATATATATACACACACACACTATTAAAGGCTTCTGCAGTATGTTTGTTAGCATCTCCTCATTTTAGCCATGCTAGGGATGTAGTCAATACTTGCAAAAATAATGACATTCCCATCAGCCTCAGGTGTACTTTGAGTTTAGCGATAATTAGCAAATGTTAGCATATGAACACGCTACATTAACATGGTGAATATAATATAAATGACCTCTTTGCCTAAGTACAGCCTAAGTACAGCTGTAGACTCTTAGTATGATTTATTTTAGCAATCAACTACTATTACTTTATCAACTTAATCTTATTACAGCATGCTTTTTCTAAATTTTACTTCACAATAGCCAATCATGTCTATGTATTTAGTCTATTATGTTGATTACACACGCAGTACAAAAATGCACTTTTAAAAAATCAATCCACTTTTTCTATCACCTGATGCTGGGTTAACAGTATTGGCAAGAACACAGGAAAGCATCATTTCCAGAAAACTGAATACAAGACAGTCCTGGCAACCTCAGAGGCTTGGACTGGACTCAGATCATTTCAGTAATGTGAATGTGCTGCCAAGAAATCAAGATGAATCCCCTGTGCAGCACAAGTCTGAATACAGACAACTTTCCCTGCATATCTTTCTACTGAAATTTTGCACTGAAGCAGCTGATTTAGGTCTCCAGCCCTGAATACAGCCCTAATGCTTCTCTGCATCACAAATTTAGTTGGAATTATACACTCTATTCATTATCCCATAAAAAGACAATTGCTTTGTATCAGTTCTTCTCAACCTTTTCAGAGCACTTACCCCATAGACCGTTCTCACAGCAGATATTTAGACATTTCAAATGTTTAACATTATGTGAAATGTGCTTATTCACTTTCTTGCAGAGAGTTAGATGAGAAGATCGATGCCAATCTCATGTCTGTGCTGTGAATGCTATGTACTAAGTATGGAGCTGGAGCCAGAAGGGGATTAGCTTATCTTAACATAAAGTGGTGGAAGCAAAGGGAAACAGCTAGCCTGGCTCTATCCAAAGTTCAAAAATACACCTACCAACACCTCAAAAGCTCACAAATTAGTATGTTAAATTTTGTTTAACCTGTATGCAAACAGTAATGTTAAAACTACAAGTTATGGTTTCACAGGGAATTATGCTGTATAGTTACTTCTTGGCAAACGACAACCAGGAGCAGACATCTCTGAGTCATGTTGTCACCGTGAGTTTGCCAGGCAACCAGCAGAGACTCTGCACAGACGGGCGTATCCTCCCACATATCCTCTCTGTACATTTGGAGAGAGCCAGGCTAGCTTCCAGTCTGTATGCTTGCTAAGCTAATCATCTCCAGGCTCTTCTCTTCTCATCTAACCCTCTGCAAGAAAGTGAATGAGCATATTGTGCTGTTGAACAACCCCTTAAAAAAATGGGTACATTCCAACTGATAGACTGACATGACATACTGGTACACCTAAATGTAACGGGGGCATTATTAATTATATCAGTAACATCTGTGCTTCAACAAGACATAATGTGTGCCTTGAGGGAAGTCCGTTCTTAAGAAATGAGTACGGTGCATAATATACAAATAAAACTGCATTTCAAACCATTTTTTTTCTGATAAAATATATCACATAATTTTAATATTTCAATCTGATATATATTTTACTCTGGAATGAAGTGAACAGTAAGAAGAGAAGTGGTGAGAAAACAGTGATTGCACTTACAGTTGTAGTTCCCTGGGGGCACAGGTTGGTCACGCCGAATGTGTCCGAAAGTTTCGTCAGGAAAGTAGTCCCCTGGCCTTTACCACAGCAATCCAACTGAAACACAAAGACAACACAGTGATGAGGTAGTGCTCTCTCATCCTATTTACTTAGTTACTGTACGTCACCCCCATTCTGTAATAACGTTCTGAGTGTGTTCCTCTCACAGTGAGGAGCTAGGTACATATTCAAGCCTGTGCTGTATTTGGTTTCTGTTAGCTACTGGTTTTAATGTTTAACAACAACATACTCTTTTCTGCTAAGGTATCATGCAAATTTTGCACGCAGCCTCTATAAAGTGTTCCTACTTCACTGTCATCGTTTCTTTTCATTATTTTTCATTCCACTTTTTCCATAAACATTAGTTGAAACGTAATACTATACAGTCATTGCTCTTGCACAATTTTATACTGTATATTACCACAGATTTTTATTGAGAATTGATCAACAGGTTGTATGGATTGTTTTTGCACATCCTTTTAGTTATGGTGCTTTCACACCTGATCTGTTTGATGCACGGTGAGGAAATCTGGTGCTTTTCCTCTTTAGTATTGTTTGGTTTGTGCTGACAAAGCTGTCAATCAAACTCTGGTGTGGACTACACAAATGGACCCAAGACAGAGGGTCAGACTGTCAGTTTTTTCTGATTGTAAAGTTGTGATTCTAGCATTAAATTCGTAATAAGTATGCAAGATCATTTGGTAACCATGGTAACACAGGGTTAGGGTTAGGGATTTTCCTCAACACATCAGAGAGTGAAAAGCAGTTAAAACTAGAGCTGCAACTAACGATTATTTTCATTATCGATTAATCTGTCGATTATTTTCTTGATGAATTGATTAGTTGTTTGGTCCACAAAATTTCAGCAAATGGTGAAAATGTCAGTTACTGTTTCCCAGAGCCCAAGGTGACATCCTCAAACCTCTTGTTTTGTCACAACCCAAACATATTCAGTTTACTGTCAGACATTTTTTTTCTTAAAAAATGACTCAAAATTATTTATTGATTATCAAAATTGATGGCAATTAATTTAATAGTTGGCAACTAATGTATTAATCGTTGCAGCTCTTGTTAAAACGTGTTAAAAGGTGTGTGTGGTGGATTTTGTAAGTTCTTCACTGAAAGGTTACTGAACAGTAGCGTCCACACAATAACCTCCCTGATTATAGTTAAGACGCCTCTTTTTGTCTTATTTCCACCAGCCTGTCATTATTTATGATATTTGAGGTTTAGTTTCAATCTCGACTATTAATATTCATAATCAGTTATTACTTTATGTGCTTTTTGTGACACCAGAGAAGTGAAATAAACACATAAGTTTCAGTAATGTACTGCATAACCAGCTGTTAGTCTCCAGAAATAGGAAGTGGACGTGAGTGAATCATTACTAGGAGGATTTTCTCATATTGTTAATTTTAGCTTCAAAGTGCACCATTAAACTGATATACAGTCGCTGGTCGGCCATCTCGTCTGTCCATGCACAGGCTTAGTCACCACCAGGACTGAGTCACTGGGACCCATCTGTCACAGCTGATTGGTATTAATTGTGTTCCACTTCCCAATTAACGTCAACTGAAAGGAAGTCGCTATGCTGCATTCAGCTGTGCAGTTTCATCCTTGAGGGGGAATTTATTGTGCTCCATGCTGAATCCTCTCCTGCTGCTTGGAGAACTATTTATGTGACAAATAGTCTCATAACCTCTGACATGTCTGTGACGCAACAGTGTAACAATACTTGTTACACAGCAGTAAGGACAAACTCCAGCCTTCAGAACTTTTGAGCTCTGAACTCTCTTGTTCACAACTCTTGAGTGTGCAGTTGTTGTGATGTCAGACTGCCTGTATTTAGCAGAGCTCTACCTTGTGGTGGTGTTTATGTATTACATCTCACACATATCTGGGTCAGACGCACACCTGCTGCTGCACTGAAAACTCAGCTGTCACATGATTCTTTCAGGGTCTTTATTTTTGCATGTGCACAGTAGATTACTGCAATGAAGACTTGAGGTGGCTTTGATCAATTAACCATGCTCTCTTCCTTTCTTT
This sequence comes from Scomberomorus guttatus, assembly GCA_038419695.1. Classification (NCBI taxonomy): domain Eukaryota; kingdom Metazoa; phylum Chordata; class Actinopteri; order Scombriformes; family Scombridae; genus Scomberomorus; species Scomberomorus guttatus. The sequence goes on from CM076445.1 coordinate 5,750,203, forward strand.
TAAGGGAGGGTTTTTATATTTTTACATTATATCAAAATATACATTTCGTAGTGTATGTTCATACCGTCTCATGGAACACCTTAAGCACAGTGACGGCTGCCTTTTTCTTCTCCGGGTCAGTCACACTTTGTGTAAAGCCCTTGTCGTACACAGTGTCATAGAAGTTGATCATCTCCTTCGACACCTGAAACAGGAACAGAGAGGTTTCTGTTGGCTCTGCCTCAAACTTCATACTTACTCTTATTACCTGTCAGTTTTTATTGTTAAGGATTTTTTTGTTGCATTCAAATTACAGTAAAGAAAAAGTGCCCGGCCGTTCAGACTGAAAACAGCGCTGCGTTAAATATGAGCTGTACTGCTGTGAGTGTGTTTCTACAAAAATGCTGGTCTGAGTAACAGATCGATGTGCTTGAAGGCTCATCAGATACCAAACCACAACACAGTGGTTTATAATGAGACGAGACTGTACAACTCTGGCCACAGTCCATTTATCAATGTTATCAACGATCGTGAGGTTAACTGTAGAATTACCCCGTTCACATTTCAAAGTAATATACCAGGAATGTGTGCTTGCATGTGTTTGATTAGAATGACTTGGCATTGTGTTGCAGCACATGTTTAGCCAGGTCCCTTTGATTACAACACTGTGTTTTCTTGCAGGAGGCCTCTGTATTGGCAGAGTCAACACAGTGATCCCACTGAAATAAATAAGGGGTCTGCTGTTCTCAGTGCAAGGCACATCAGTGCTTGGTTTGCATCAAAACACATTGATGGAAAATGCTTTATAAGCAATGTAGCATTTATAAATTACAAGTCAATTGAAGATTTAATAAAGTCAAATGTGAAGTCACTCAAAACTGTTTCAAATCTTAAATATTTCTGTATAGCATTAAATATTCACAAAATGAGCATAATTTTAAGTTAATTGATCAATAATCAAAAACTTTCATTGACAGTGCTGTCATCAGATTTTAAATTAAACATTGCTAAATTTTGATTGGTGCTCAGGAATACATTCCAACATTGCCTGTTTTTGAACTGTCATAATAAGTAGCTGATTTAATCTAATAGTAGACAGGCATTCAAATGAAGCTAACCTGATAAGGGGGACCTGTCTAAAGTGCCAATTCAGGTATAATAGGGCAAAATATCTAAACACACCTTAAAAAACAGTGAGGCATGTTATGTGTGTGTGTGTGTGTGTGTGTGTGTGTGCGTGCGTGTGGTCTCACAGTGTCTTTGTGCATGAAGCCCCAGATTCCAGCTGCAACCTCACAGGCGAACAGGATGACCAGGCAGGCAAAGAACTGTAGGACAGAACAAAAACATTGGATGAATGGTTATGGTAAGGCTTTAGCTAAGCTGGGGTTTTACTTGATTGGTTAATGTCAAAATAAGCTAAATGCGACAGTGACTCACAGTTCCCAGGAGACACTGTGACTCCTGGATGGCACCATAGCACCCGAGGAACCCGACTACCATCATCACAGCGCCGACAGCGATCAGGATGTGGACACCTGGACACACAGACAGAAAAGGATGGTTGATTAATATCCATGACAACGGACTGCAGGGAAACCCAGTGTACTTGACTACATACTCATGCTTTCAAACAGTTCAAACAGCTATTACTAGAGCACAGACCACTGAAAAGGCTTTAAAACCACAGTAGTTTTAAAGCATTGCAAATATCCTCCACCCTATTTAAAGACCTACATGCACGCAGTAACATCTAATGGACAGCAGAGGGCACGATGATGTTTTTAGTGCCAGTAGAATAAAGCGAGTCATGTTCCAGTTATGTTCACAGGAAGTTGTTTCGTGTTCAATTATATAAATCGTCTGCTCCATAATTCAGCACATTATTTTTTATCCAGGAAATAAAGCAGGTCCTGCTCTTGTTTTCTCTTTCCTCCCTCGTACACACTTATCTCAAAGTGGTTTTCCGGCCTTTTGCTATCAGTAGCTTGCAGGTTAATATGTAACTATTGGAGGATGGGTGGGGGGTGAGGGGGTTGGGGGGTGTGTGTGATTGTGCTCTACTGCCTCATCACAAACAGACTAATTTCTCTTGCTCTTAGTTCTATTCATCTCAGGAGGTGTGTGGTCATTAACCCCCAGCTGTGTTTTGGCCCTTTTAGTACAACAGCTGAGAGGGAAAAAAAAGTGAAAAATAGGCTGATGAAAGTTCAGGTCAATGGTCTGGTGTAGTGTGAGCCAGGCAAGTTAAAAGCTGGGTGGAAAGATGGGACTGGAGAAGAGAAAATGACTTCTGCCTTGTTTTTCCTTTAAAGACCGATTTGCTGTTTTTGCAAGTTTTAGTTCTATAAATATACTTGACTGCCTAAGACTTTCCGGTGTTAAATGTGTTTTTCCATCCAGCAGGTTGGTTTCCATTCAGTGCAGTAAACCTTTAAAAAAATGAGACTTGTTTAACTGAGGTCATCTATTACAGTTCACATCTTGTTCTATCTTTGTGATAATGCTGTTCAAAGTGCAGACAGATTTGAGAGGTCAGCTGCTGACTGGTGGTGTGTTCATGTGCAAGAAGTGTGAGATATGAGCATTAGCAGTGCATTCACTGCTAATGCGCACAGAGGGGCGGCTGTGGCTCAGGAGGTAGAGCAGGTCGTCTACTAATCGGAAGATTGGCAGTTCGATTCCCGGCTCCTCCAGTCTGCGTGTCGAAGTATCCTTGGGCAAGATACTGCTCCTGATGGCTGTGCCATCAGTGTATGAATGTGTGTGAATGGTTAGCTTTCCTCTGATGGGCAGGTTGGGACCTTGTATGGTAGCCCCTGTACCCATTCAGCGTATGAATGTGTGTGAATGGGTGAATTGACTCGTAGTGTTAAAAACGCTTTGAGTAGTCAGATGACTAGAAAGGCGCTATACAAGTACAGTCCATTTACCATTCATGAACACAATAAGAAAATATTGATGTGGTGAAAAAGTAGTATAAAGCTTATTGTGTCTGTGTGAAATCTGATAAATTGCCTCAAGTGATGTCACTTGAGTCAGCATTGACTGGGGCTGAAGACTATGAATTAAACAAATCTGGGGGTGTGGAGTTAGAAAGAAGTGAGGTTAGCAGACCTCTGTAGCCCGCTCCTCATGTGTGTTATGCTACTAGCTTAACACACCCAAATTTCAGACTGAACTGTTGGCAGCCAAGCTGCACTGTGGGTAATGTAGGTGCCAGGTTTTGACAAGGAAAAAGAATGCATGGAATAAAAAAAAGACAATTTCTCTGGTTCTGCTGCATTGATTTTGTTCCTTTTATTTTAATGGTCCAGTGTGAGTCTAATCAGTGCAGAACTCCAAACCAAATTCAGCCAGTTTAGCTCCTGTTAGCTAGAGCAACAACGTCAAACAAATTCTAAACCAATCAACAAGCTTCTGCTGTAAATAAACACTACACACAGTAACTAACCTCTTCATTTATTTAGCATAACAAGCTGCACAAGCTACCTACGGAGCAGGCTAACTAGCTAGAGCTTAGACTATTATTTAGCATCAAAGTGAAGAACCAGAGTGTGAACGCAAGCAGCTAGCTGGTCAATTCAGTTACTTTTTGCAACTTTTTGATGCTGAAGATGTTCCTCAGAGAAAGATGCACAACTCTGTGAAGAGAAAAAATACTTTTTTTCTTTTGCCTCTTTAACCAACAAGAGCAAGCCATGCTGGGAGGCAGCAGGTATATGATTGTTTGAAAGGTGAGGGGGAATTAATTAAATAACATTATGAAATAAAAACAGACTACTGGATGTCTACAATGAAAAAAAAAAACTCCAATAAAATGTGGTTAATATGAGAATAAGAATTGAGTTTCAATAATTTCATCATTTTTGAACAAATGTATTGGTTCATTTAAATATTTTACACAATTTATTCATGATTATTTACTTTATAATGTCTTTTTTAATTAATTTAATATTAAACATTTGGGCTACATATAAAACAAACTGCCCACTTCAACTTTTATCAGACTACAAATCATTTTTAGACCTCACAGATATCAACTGAAACACAAACACTGATGTCAGTGAGTACCAGGGCATTCTCCCACTGTCTTATTGTGCTTGAATCAGGGAGTGGAGCTCTCTGTGTTCAGCTCCAGCATCATTACTCCTGCCTGTTGGCTCAGATATAATTCGATTCTGGACCACTAACTGGTCCCGTACCTCGTATACCCCACCCCCCACCTCTCTTCTGCCCACAGAACCACTCACACACACACACACACACGCACACACACACACACTAATGCTAATTTATAAATCGATATCTTGGCGACTGACCAAGCGGTCCCTCCCTCTTATATTGTGGCTCTCCAGACTGACACAGTCCCTCCCTCCCTCCTCCAATGCTGTTTGGCCCTCTCAATATCTCCCTCTTTTACCACACCACCACCCATCCTTTCTATGTATTGCATTTGCTCATATGAAATTATGCTCTTAATAATTCCATTTACTTAAATGTCTTTTCCTGTCTGTCTTGATTTAATCTCCTCATGAATCCTCTCCCATTATGCTCTCTGTGGTCTACCTTCATTCATCAGCACTACAGCATTTACCTTGTACAGACTGAAGAGGAGCTGATGGATTACATTCCTGTGCACGTTGCAGCATTGCCACGAGATGTGTCGAGATCTTCTCAAGTTTCAAGGCCACAAATAAAAAGATCACATGTTGTGCTATCAAGTGATAATTCTGAAAAAGAAATGGTTCCCATACTTGGCTTTTCATTCCTGTCAGTGTTTTAATTATAATTTTTATTGCTACTTAAATCATCTGAGTGTTTCAACTGAAGTGCTTGTTGGATGGTCAAACAGTTTCCCATTCCCCCAAACCTTTCTGACATCGGAATTGGTGCAAAGAGATTTTTGTAAACACGCCTACTTTACGCTGCGATTGGTCAGGTGTGCGTAGGTATGAAAGTCGGCAGGGTATGAACTTCTTTCTCAAGCTGTCTTTTCATTCTTTACACATTTACTTCTGTCACTTTTCATATGTGCTGTTGAGCTATGAACTAGATTGTTTCAAGCACAGCCCTTCCTCTATGGACATTCTTTAAGGTTAAAAATGAAAAGCCACAAATGTTCCTGAAATTAAACCTATTGTGTTTGTTCATCCGCTCACTGCTGCAAACAACATATAGCAATACAGCAAATGGAATTTCCATGAGATGATGAAACTAATATAACAACGTACCTCCAAATATTTTATCCAGATGTGTTATCCTACTATTGTTTATTATACAATGAAAGCCTTCCTTTCTGCTGCTTCCTGTTCTGTTATAATTTGGTAAAGTTTATTAATAATACTGCAGTCTGTCCATGTAAAGACATCAGATATTCTGAGGGGAATTCAGAGATCAATGCGGACATTTCCAGGTTTCCAGTTTAGTCTGCAGTGTTAACAGCAGATTGGTATTCTTTTTGTAGTAGTTTAATTTGTTTCACTTTTTTATTCTCCACCAATACCTTATAGTACAACAAGACTGCTTGTTCTATTTTTGACAGATAGTTATAGCAGGCCTTGTTGTAGTCTTAGAAATGTGAAGGTATGGTGTAGGAAAGCTACAATCCAGTTCATACAACAGCATGTGACAATGAACATGCTGAGCAGAACTCTGGATCATGGGTAAAATGAATAGTTGAGCAGGTTTCAATTCCCTGCCTGGTCAAGTTGATTCATTTCCAAATGCAGATGAAGTACCTGGGAAACCCTGTGCAGGGATATTCCTCTGACTCAGATTCTATTTTTGTGATTTGGTATGGTAAACCACCGGATCTGTACAGTCACTGTAGGTCTGGTAGAACTATGAGACTTCCCAACAGATGTTACAGTGTGTCATGTTGAATTTCCAGGGTTTTCCCTACCATTATAACATTTAGGCACAGCGCCCAAGTGTTTTTTCACAGCACCTAAGCCGAATGAACAGAAAAAAATTATGCTGCAAGTTCTCCACTGTGTTTTGTTGTCATTTATGGTCACGCTAGCTTCTCTGTCCTCTCCTCTGCTCTCTTTGTCTGTGTTTCACAGAGGGCGAGGCTCACACACAAGTTTGCGCAGATATCCTTGTTGGGACATTGCATTGACTTCCATTCATTGTGGACAGCCTAACCCAAACCCTAACCCTAACCTTAACTTAACATTTTGCCTCATTAGGACCGGGCTTTGGTCCCCATGAGGTCTACTGGTCCTGACAAGGTAAGTGTTTATACCGGAAAAGGTCCCCAAGAGGACTGCTCTGTCCGCAGTCTCTCGGTGTGTTTTATACAACCACAGCATGGTAGTTAATAGTGAATTGTTATGAACAAGCTAAAACTTAAGCTCTCTGTATGTAGCCTAACTGTTACATATATTAAACGTATATTAAAACTTTGCTGCTGGCTGAGACACCACCCCCACCACCCCCCACCCCCTTACCAGTGGTGCCTGCAGCAGTGAATCACACCAGCAGCAGAGGGGGGAGGACAGAGGATAGGAGGAAAGACTGCAGACCTGCCAACACCCCGTTTTTCCCGGGTTTCTCCTGTATTTTTACCCCCTCCCCGACTGTGCTCCCGTTTTGTTGTTTCTTCCAGGAAACTCCCATAATTTGTATGGCCCTCAATCTTTATTATCAATAATTGTCATACACACGGATCCATAAGTTTTGTATGTTTTTTTTCTGACGTTACCCAAGTTGCTCTGTCACCACAACCTGATTCAAGGGGTGTGTGGACAGCCGCTCTCTGTGCAGGCAGTCTTTCCTGCTGTCCTCTGTCCTCGTCCCTCAGCTGCTGTGAATCGTTTCCGGCAGGTACCGCTGTTAAAGAGGAGGGGCTGGTTTGTGTCAGCCAGCAGCTAAGTTTACGAGAATTTACCAAATTTTAAGATATGTGACAAACTCAGATAAACAGTGAGGCTACAAAGAGACGGCTTTCGTGTTATTAGCTTAACCAGCGTGCTGTGGTTGTGTAACATACTGGCGGTTGATGGCTGTGGGTGAAGCAGGTGAAAATATCACTTTTCTACATGTTTATGCTTGTTGAACAGGTGGTTTGATAAAGTACTTATTGGCTTTTTACTTGCGACGGTTTTGTTTTACTTACAGTAACGAGCGCAGGTGTCATCAACTCAAGTAAAACATTATCTTTCACTTTATCCACCTCCTAGTGACTACAGCCTGACTATGGGAGGATGAGAAAATCGCAGTTCAAATCCATTTACTATAAGCCTTGTTTCACCAATGTTTTGTGATTATTATTTTTTATAGCACACAGTGCGTTTCAAAATAAATAGATGTTGTAATGATAATAATAGTCCAAAAGTGTGTGAAAATGCATAGCAACCACCGCACCAGGCCTCTCCAGAAACATAAGAAAAACCCTGATTACATGTAAATTTTTCTGAGAATCACCACTGTTGTGCTACTGTTAGAGGCAGTGACTCTTACTTCTTAGTAAATTAAGGACTGTGTGGTTTACTGCTGAATAGGAAGGTGAGTCAAGTAGTTCAAGTAATGACTTCCTGAAGCTCCACTAGTCTTTGTCACTTTATGTGAAAGATGACCCCATGAAAATAAAGGTCACTAAAAATATAGAACTTGTATTGTTCTGCTGGGACTACCTGCTCCCTGCGTGAACATTAACAGTTGCATGGTAATGTGAATTATGGTTAAATATTAGGCCGGAGTAAGCGAAATGCTTTACCACTGGGGGGGGGTGGATCTGTGTGTGCGTCAGTGTGCAGCTGTTCTCAAGATTAACTGTCAGAGCATTTGCACCCATTTACTAGCTTAAATTTCCAAAGCAATCCACGTAGGAGCACACACCACCACAGAGTGCAGCTCAACTGTGAAAACCATAATCAAATTAAATGACATTCATTGATCTTCTATAATTAACTCAATGTAAGTGTTTGTCCGTTGTAATTCACATCAACTTTGAATTTCCAGTTACCGCAGTTAAAACCATTTCAGAACTTATGATCACAAGCTCAGTCTTATGACTTACTTGAATTAAAAAATTAAATTACTTCATGAATTGAATGAATGTCCTATTGACAGGACAGCACAGTAGCACCCGTACGATGGGCCAAATGTTGAACCAATTCAAACTAACGTAGTTTTTTGAATTAATTTCAATGCAACCCATGTAAGCTAATCAAAAAATTAAATTAACGTTCTGTACGTAGCGACTCTGCTGCCTGACTTCAGTGACAAGCTAACGTTACTGTAAGGCAGGTGCATTTTACATAGCCTGCAAATAGCCTCACCTTTATCCACCATTTTCCATCAATGTCTCTACACGTTACTTCTCATATAGTTTGGTTTCATCAGTATCCGTTCAGCAACATGTCCTGCTGGAGTACAAGTTCTTGTGCTGTTGTTATGCAGTGAGAATTTCCAACAGATTATGAATTGAATAGTTCATTTTTTTCTCTCGTTGACAGTGACAGTAATAGCAAACTGCGATGGATGTTTACAACACACAGTTGAATGATTTTATCTTTTTCTCTTCCAAATACATTTGACAAATCAGTTTGTTTAAAACCTATAACTGATAGAACCTATGGTTGGAGGAACAAAAATAAAACTCGAGTTGTAATAAACCATTCTTAGCGTATTCACAAACAAGCTCTCAACATGCACTGTGGTAGAGTTAACGTTCCAAAATCCTACTTTGTTTCAGTTTGGCAAATGTTACGTGACTGAGGCTTTGTATGTGTCTTCTAATCATCTAGTCATGATCAAGATCAGTATCTACTTCAGTCCCAGCCTCTCCCTTTCGTGCTAGTTACCAACTCTGCCATGTAATCTGTAATGAACCAGGAAGGAAGTGACCCTTCAACGTCATTGCTACTGAGAGAATTAACCTCAAGTTAGACCACAAGTACCTCAAACTTGAGGTCTAAGGATTACATTTAGTTTAAGAGTAAAACATGAGCACACTTTCAGCTGATTATTCAGTTGTACGTCAATTAATTTATGTTTAAGCGGGCAACAACTGGGTAATTGTGAGTGTGTAGAGGTGAAGAGAAAGGAGACAAGCAGACGTATGACTCCATATTGAAAAGCTGCTGGCAGTGGGGGATGGAGGGGAGGGAAGGGCAGACAGAGGCACAGAAAAGAGTAGGGGAAAAATAAGGAGAAAAGAGACAGCGAGACTCAAACTCTAACCACAACCAGATGGGGATATAAGAGGGAGAGAAAAACTTTCACAGAGGAGGGAGGAGGAGGGGTGGGGCCGCTGAGGAGGAGGACGAGGAGAAGGGAGGGCCAGTGAGGAATTTTTTCCTATGCGGACCAGGCCTTTTCCCTGCTCCTCAGGAATGAGAGGAAGGCTTTATGTAATGGGTAAGATGCAATCATTGAGGCTGTTTGAGAGAAACTGCCTAAGTAGTTCCTCTCTGAGTGGTAAGGTTTTTTTCACTGAACAATCACAGCTATGCTGCCATGGAGGGCGACAAAAACGTCCAAACACCCACTCCATTTTTCCTGTAGCTGTGTTTTACATAAAAGACTCTTTCACACATTCATTTGAAACTATAAAAAGCATCCTTCCTATCATCACTTCTCTTTCATTTCTCTTCCCCCTCCTCTTCACAAGGCAGATGACTCAGGTTGTTGACGCAGACAGGAGTGACTGACTAGCGTAAAGTGGGCGTTGATGTTGGTTTGCAGAGTTGCAGAGAGAGGTGACGGAGCGGCTAACGTCGTGGGAGTGCAAGCTCTTAACAAAGTCAGATGATGAGCTGTGTGTTCTCTATTAGTCCTGGTCACAAGTCGCTGGTGATCTGGGCGAGGCGGGGTCACCCCACTTCAACATGGACACATTTCACACCAGTCTACTATTCTCATGTCCAGGTTAAGCTCGCCCACTTCTCTCCCTGTACGTCCTGTACTGTACTGCATGTGTGAGTGCATGCAGCGAGGCTCTGATTGATTAGACACTGCTCAGTAGAGCTAAAACAATTAGGCGATTAATTGAAAAGAAGTTTTTTAGCAAAAAATTTATCCGCAACAAATTAAATTAATTAATTAATTTAATTAATTAATTAAAGTCAATTTGAAGACCTTTTACCTTGGGCTCTGGGAAACTGTGAAACACCTTTTCACTATTTTCTCAAGTTTTGTAGACAAAGACATTATTCAGTTAATCAATAATAATAATAATAATAAATTAATGCATAATCAAATAACCATTAGTTGCAGCCCTGCAGTTCAGTTTGGAAGAATCATTATTTATTCAGCTTTGGGGATCAGAACAACCGATCCTAAAATAAATGAGGAAAACAAACGTTACTAGAAACTAGTTTTTCTATACCTGGTCGTCATGGCTGCCCACTTTCCACCACACATGGCTCTGAGGAAAACATTTAAGTACATTTTAAAAATTCAAGACCACTTCTGTTTGTACAGCTGGTAATCCAGTCAAACTCAGTAAGCAGGCAATAAGGCAGCTGGTCAGGGAGGTGGTGACCAACAACCTACTGGCCACTCAGAGACTTCAGAGCTTCTTTGTACACACAGGAGAGCCTGGCAGATGGACGGTCATCTATGAAGCGCTCTGTTAATCATGTCAATGGCACATGACAATCTGCCTGGACATTGCCATTATGCAAAATGGCATAAACATGGCAAAAGGCCATGTTTCATGTTTCTGAAAGCACCCTGAGATGATGAGTGTGTAACCCACCAGAAAGAAGAAAGGTATGCATGTAAATATACGTTCATTGTGACTAGGAGAGCACATCAGCACAACACACCTGACTATGCAGAGTAATTTTGAGGAACAAGTGGTACAAGTTTTGTCACTAAGCTACCCACTAACTACCTGATACGAGCATTGTACTATATTTTGTGCTGTGGGTTAGTGTACAAAGTGCAGTCTTGAGTGGAAATAATGCAAGTGAGCACAAATACCAGCAACACCGTCACATCCGTGTGATCGAGGTTGAATGTGGCAACAGATGCTTTTTGTTGCCACACGGCTCTCTCAACACAAGTTTCAGCAGCAGACTTTCGACAACATAGACAGGCACAGAGACAGACAGTAAAGATGGTGTAGATGAGATACGTACTGATGTAGAAGGTGCTGGGGGCCTGGGTTCCTTCAAATTCAATTCCCAGCAGGCTGCTGGTCTGGGGATCATGTCTCAGCCACAGGGCCACGCCCAGGATTACACCTCCTGCAAGCTGCAACACACAACATGACACATGTAGCTCCTTCAGTGCATTTCATTTCATTCAGTACATTGCATTGTGCTGGTTACATTTTTAAATCAATACTTTTTGTTCACTTTCACATTTACTGGGCACACTGAGTGACATTAAACAGTCCAGATCCACACCCAGGATGTCCCAGTTGTATCATCTGTCTGTCTTCACACATGCCTACAGGACACTATAAGCTGCCTGTGTTTTATATTTGCATGTTTTACTGACACTACAGATAAAGCCTGCTGCCATTTATTGCAAAAACAGCCTTGCCTTAGCTGAAAGAGCAGAAATCCTGAAGGAAGTTTGTTTTCTTGCCAAAGGTTAGCTGAAAAGATTGATAGTGCTCTCTTGTTTGTATGATGAATATGAAGCTACTGCCAGCAGCCAGCTAACTTAGCTTTGCACAAAAACTAATGAACATGCTGTATTTCGTTTGTTTAATCCATATAAAGTGAAAAACTGACAAATTGTAGTTTGATGGTGGGTTATGCGCCTATTTCTTGGCCAGGAACAGTTGCCATGCAACCAGCGGAGATTACAGGAAGTTACTGGTCCCAACCAAGGAAATGTCCAGCACATAACCACCCAAAAATTTGTTTTTTTTTACGGATACAACAAATAAGTTAAATAATTAGTGAGCTTTATAGGTGCTGGTGGGTGGAGTTTCTTACATTTGGACAGAGCCAGACTAGCAGCCAGACTCATTTAAGTTAGCGAGATATGATGTACAAGGGATATTATGAGTGTACATTTCTACGTAAGAGACGTCGGAGAGACCCTTTGTTTAGTTTTTCTTCTTATTTCCTCCACTACCCGATTTCCTGGGGGAAACCTTGCACACACTGCGATGTGTAACTTTGTTACATAAATATATTGTTCTTCAGGGTGGTTTACATTGACATAAGCTTTCCCCAGGCCTTCTGTTTGGCCCAGGACAAAGAGATCCTAAATATAACCAGTTAGCATATACCTCAGCAGGCACACAGGAACAAGCACCAGCAAACACACAGCAGCAGTAAAATAAACCACTGACGGACAGAACCAACACCCTTCCGCTCAACATGAGTTTGGATCTCAACGTCTGTATCTTTTAATATATTTGAAAAAATGTCTTTCTTCTTTCTTGTGACAAAAACAGAATATTTAAACTGAACTAGTTTCTGTGAATAGATTTTAACCAAAACAGGCACAGCCGCCCCTACTCCCTCCCCTCCTCCTCCTCTCTTAGTGATCTCCATTCCAGAGCTGAGGACAGCTGCTGCCTAGCAACCAGATCAACACCATAACTGCCAAGAGTGGAGAAATTCAACACAACCACCCACACACACACACACACACACACACACACACAGAATTACTAACTTTAAGTGAACCTCCACCACCTTACCACGTGAATTACCACTGAGATGAGTCACTGAGAGGCAAGAGAGTTAAATAAAACATGTTTAAACAGATTCCGGAGAGGCCTTAGTTTACAGTGTTTACATGATGAATAGAGGGAGAACCCTGTTGAAATTCGTCAGTTTCATACTTTGCCTGGGATGTGACCAGGGTCTGAAATTAACACCTATCAAATGCCAAATGTGGGTAGATTTTTGGTTTGGCAAGTAAATCTCGGAAGGCTATTCGCCACACTGGCGGGTAAATATTTGTACCAAAATAGTCATGTAATTACATATCTGGAATGATGGCTCAGAGGACATTACCCATGTTTGTCCCTATACAGTGTAGACATGCGCACCATATGTGTTTTTTACATGCTTCTAAACAGTGCTGCGAAACTGTAGGAGCACTCGAGACGGTCTGAGGCGAAGGAATACCAACCACAGACTGTCTCGAGCACTCCTAGTTTTGTGGATCTAGTGGATTTTTTCCTCTTGGCAGGTGAGTCGAAAAGTTAATTTTGGACACTGGATGTGACCGAGGCTGGAGCAGCCCAGTTACTCCTGACAAAGCACAGAGAGTCCTGGTCCCAGGTTAGCGACAGCTTCAAGGGCAGCAGTGCAAAGAGATGTGACTCCCAAACACAACCAGTACAGCTATGAGAAAGTAATAAAGTAGTTAATCACAAATCCATGAGACAGCCTTTGAGCCATAATTATGGTATCTGGGATGTTTGAGTCAGAGGCGCAGGCAGCTTCTGGAGAGGATTAACTACAGATCTTGAACTGTCTCAGGACAATAATAGAGGAGAATCACTTTAACTCGGATGAAATTCAGCAGGAGTAGTTAGAACTAATGACTCACATCTCAACCACAGCAGCCAAAAAGGCTCAGCTATTGATTGAGTAGCTAAGCAGAGCTGAAACAATTAGACAATAAATCAATGAGTAGATAGACAGAAAAATAACACTGCCACCATTTTGGTAATAGATTTCTTCATTTGAATATTTTTTTGTGTTTTTTCTGTGATAGTAAACTGAATACCACTGGGTTTTCAATTGTTGCCCGGACAACTATGTCAACTAGGCTCTAAGAAATTGTAACAGGCATTTTACATATTTATATTATTGATAATGAAAATAATTGTTAGTTTCAGCCATATAATAAAGTAGTATATACTAATAGCAAGGTGCATTTTGTAATAAACCTGTTTCACAGCAGACACTTCGGCATATAATAGTAGGAAAATCTCAGGTCTAAGTAATATGTCTAAACTGGCTGCAGTTAGTTGTTTCAGTAACAGGGCCCTGGTAGTGTGCATGCTGGCATGCAGGACATTTAAATGGAACAGAACCATTAATAATGTTAGTTATGTTTATGTTGAAATGTCTGCTGTGAAAGAGGAGTATTAACAAGACTAACTGGGAATCCACATAGAAAGGGAGACATGAGCGGTGTGTAAATGTGTTCTATTTGTTCAATCCACACCGACTCAGACCTGCATTCAGCGTCTGTGTCCACAGAACCAGCCGTCTGTCAGCAGTAGCACCTAGGAAGCTGAGAGGACAGCGGCAGGCCAAACTGCCTTCACCAGGCTGACTGACAGCAGAAATTTACTGAACCAAAGTGTTTGTATTTATTGATTCATTGATTTTATTTCCCACCATAGAAGTGAAACAGGCAGCTCACAGACAGACTGGGAGCCTTAATCGATCAATATAGATATGGTTATGTGTGATTTAAACAGCTGCTTGTGCAGATTACACTTCACTAAACGTGACAGAAATAGACTCAGAGCATTAAAAATCGTGAGGGGTCTCTGTGATACGCATGTCACTCACGCGTGTCTTGGAGTCAGTGTGGATTGATACATTTAATAAAATCTAGGCGTATCTGTTCTGTGAAACACGTGAGTGACAGACGTCAAAAACGCTTCTAGAAACGCTTTCTATGTGAATTGGCTGTAAGAGTCTACAGCCACACTAGCAGCTCTGTGAGGCTCTACTTAGACACAGTGGTGCTTTGAGCTAAGTGCTGATGTTATAATGCAAACATGCTCAAAATGACAATGTTAACACGCTGATGTTAAAGCAGGTATAATGATTACCATGTTCACCATCTTAGTTTGGCATGTTAGCATGCTCATATTTGCTACTTAGCACAAAATACAGTACAGCTGGGGCTGATGGGGATGTCATTAGTTTTGCAGGTATGTTGTGGCCACACAGGCACTTTCACTTTTTTGCTTGATTAGACCTCTCCAGGACTGTGTGGGTGTGTACAAACTGTGCTCCTTGACATCCCCCCACCTTCCTGTTAGTTTTGTTTCACTTATTACACCTATTCTTTTTAGTAGATAAAGGTTGGTGGCACAGCAGCCTTTCAACATACCTCCACCTGTGTAGGTGGCTTTAACGAGCCTCAACAAGCTTGACTTTATTAGTTATCTTTGTAGGTGTGCAGACAGTATGACATTGGCCAGGTTTATCCACTGCCCAAATCTTGCTGTTCAAACACAAAATGTTCCACTTGCTGGATGTAAGCTATTTTAAGTACTGGACGCAAATCATTCTCTCTTACTTTCATGAAGACACCCTGAGTGATAAAATGTCAGCTGTTGAATCAATTACAGCTTAGCTGACTTGACTGTGTGTTCTAGACCTTATCACTCTATTAAAGGCTGTGGAAACATATTTCCTCAATGAAGGTCTTGCTATGAACAGTTGGTTTCAAGATGAACACAATTTCCTGAAAAACTATACATCAGTTTGGGTTTTTTCACAAGATGGATTTCCGCCTGTGGTCTTGCTGCTGTTTGTCGTTGTGGGCAGAGCTCAGATGGAAAAATGTGATGCCAGGTATTTGAAATTAGGTTTTCAAGTATGTTTAAGAATTAAAGATTAGAGATTTCCATCTGATAATTCAAGGTGTGGTATATCCTCATACAATTAGGGTGGCAATAGAACAATTATATTCATCATCGACCAATCTGTCAATTATTTCTGGAATAATCGATTAATCATTTGGTCTATTAAATGTCAGCAAACAGTAAAAAATACCCATCACAATTTCCCAAAGCCAAAGTGAATTTTTGGTGTTTCTGTTTCAAAAAAGACTCACAATTAACTTATTGAAATAGTTACCAGTTCATTTTTGGTCAATAAATAAATCAACAGATTGTTTCAGCTCTAACTGAAATATTTTTTTGGTTGTGAACTAGGAAATACTGGGATGTTAAAATTACTATAATACAAAACAGCATTTTCCTTGGGACACATCCTATTCATCACAAGACTTCATGCATGTATGCTACTTTTTTCATTCTGTTGTTAGTATTTTTGAGGGCACTATAGAGCCTAAATTTCACAGAATTTGTAGACTCAAAATATCAGACTGTAAAATCTTAGAGATGCATGTATTTTATTAGAATAAAATTCTTAAAGAGATTCGTGACCTCTTTTTAGAAGACAAGAGGACATACTGCATTCGCAGAGTTATACTGGAAGCTAGATTGGTAGCTCATAGGTTAACATTAGAATAACACAGCAGATAGGCTACGTGCCTCATTTTCAGTGACTGATAACATTTTTGGCCTTGGATGCTGAAGAGACAAGCAAAGCATCTGTTGCTCATTCAGCCACTGTATTCATTGTCACACATTTCACACCAAGAAAACTGTGTAAACACACGGCAGCATCTCCATGTTTACTGCAGCCTGCTGTCACCAAAGAGAGGCGGCTGACCGTGTGGGCTTATCAGGCTCCTTCTGAACAAAACTTAAGATTCACAATAACATCACACTAGTTCTATTTTGTTGTAAGGCAGGAAAAAACACAGATAAACAGCTCTGACTCAGTCCTCACGCTTAATGTCTCTCAAGATAGAAGTGTGACTTATAAATGAGGGTGAAACTCTGAAACTGCCTCAAACATCATCAAGTGTGAGATCAGCACAGCCAAAGTGTCCCCGTCAACTCTCCCTCCAGTGTCTATTTCTGCCTGTTGCCCAGAGTACAGGGGGGCTGTAAAATGCTAGGCATGCTGGAGGAGGGGGTGTGGGGGATGGGGTGTGGTCTGCACTTCCCATAAGACTCCTAAACCACCGCAGAGAGGCTTGCCTCCCACCCCCCACTCCCCATGTAACCTCTTAACCCTCTCAGTGTCCAGTGTGATTTATGGAAACAGGAGGTCTCTTTTTTTTTTTTTTTTTTTAAAGAGCCAACCTCCACAGCCGACTGCTGAACGACCGCACATCGCAGTCAAAGCTTCTCCTCAAATGGACTGAACTTGTCAGCTCCGACAGATCTATTCACAAAGCTCTTTAGAGCAGCCAATAAAACTAAAAGGGCCAAAGTGTGTGTTAAAAAGAGAGGAGGAGCCACAGAGATGTGGTAATGTATTTTAAGCACTCTGTAATGCATCACATTATAGTCACTTTTCAGGAGCATTACCAACACTTTTTATCAGGAATTGTTTCGCACATGATCACAGCATCATACACATCCTTGCTGCATCCTGTTTCCCAATTGATTGTGTTCAAAATTATAACACCTTATACCAGAGCTGTCAAAATGTGTACAGTACATGTGACCAAAATAATTTCCAACAATGGAGTCCAAATTAAAATATGTCTTTAAAACACAATAAGATATGTTCCATATTTACAAATCTCCTCTGTGTCTCAACACAGCTGGCTAACAAGAAGAAAATCTTTTAAAAAATTTGACGTTGATCCCAATAAAATGAACCGTTGTATCCTCAATTCTTTGATGTAACTTTTTACAAATGCAAATGGAATTGGATAAATGAAACAGAACTGTAAGAACACAGAAAAATGTTTATATGATCTATTACCAGAATGCTGTCAAAAGGATAGGTTTGAATTTAACTGTAAAACTGTTGTCATTACGTCCATCATTTGTCGCCCAAAATTCTTGAAGCAATTAATCAAAAATCATGATGACAGAAACTAGGGAAGTATGTCCCAGATAAGCTAAATGGAAACATCTTAGTTTAGCCTATTAGCATGCTAACATTTGCTCATTCACACTAAGCACAAAGTACAGCCAAGGCTGATGGGACGTCATTAGCTTTGCATTCATCTGGTCATAAACCTAATAAGTACTGGGCTAACAAAGGAAACAGAGGAAAGGTCAATGAATTTTTAAAGTCACAATGATTCCTCTGGGAACTATGGACATGTATACTAAATGTTGTGGCAATACATCCAATAGTTTTGAGAAGGTTCAGTCTGAACAAAAGTGGAGGACCAACCAACAGATTCCTGTAAAACTAATCAGTGCTACACTAAGTTCATTCTATTGGAAGCCCTTAACCCTAAAGGTAACTAATTCTAACCAGCAAAAAAAGCAGATCCATGTGTTCATTACGTTTTAAGTATTAAGTATTTTAGGAACACTACATTGCCTTATAGCAGATTAATTGGTATCTGCTTCCAAAAGATGGTTACAATTGTGATTGATGAGGGCATTTTACTACAAAGGAAACCTATAAATGTGGTAAAATTACATTTTCAATGTAGAGATAAATCCTATGAACTAAAAAAAAGATACAGTTGGATTCATCATGGCTGGTGGTGAAGCCAAAGTTGCGTTGAGTTTTTTTTTTTTTAATTATTTATTAGGGACTCAATAGTTAATTTCACTTCTGCTACTATGTGTCTTGCTGGCACTGGAGAATCGCAGGTCTATTAAGATGATATTAAGATGATATTAAAGTTTGAACGAGTAATTGATTATTGAGTCGCCTTTTGGAAGTAACTTGAATGTAACTCTTTGAAGTTCAGAAGGAAAAAAGCCCCTGTTCTTTCTACAATTAGACTTACTGCCTGTTATCTAAGCTGGAGAATGCTGGTACTGCAGCTTTATTATTAACTCTCTGGTCCCTGAACAGTCAGACTGAGGAAAACTGCAGTGATTGGAATAAAGAGCCTATTGCTCTCTTTTCAACACTATCACTTTAGTTGTCATTCATCATTGATAATGACAATCTGGGGCAAATGGTCCTCAGGAGTAACAGCATTTCCTGTAGGGCCAGCTGTGAGTCTACCAACATCAATATGAAAACTAAAAAACTGTACCATATTGTTCCTGCAAAAGGTTTAAAACTGCCATAAACTGAGCTGACATGACAATCTTTCAAAATTGTTCAAACAAATAATATTATGGATATTATAATAATACTGAGTGTTGGTGGTTTCTGAACACAATCTAAAATTACATTTTTATGTAGCACATTTCATACAAATAGATGTGGTTGGAAAACAATGTGGTATTTTTTAAATCAGAAGAGAAAAGCAAATGTGGGAACATATAAAAATTCATTTAAAAAAAGACATTTAACAATAACTCATTAATAATTACTGGACATGGTGAAACAAGTTTGATGTTTTTAAATTTGATACTTGCTGAGAAAAAAAATTACAGCTGAACCAATTATTCGAGAGTAGTCGATTGGCAGACAATGAATCAGCAACAGTTTTAATGACCTGTTACAGCTGTATAATCAAGTAAAAATAGCATATATTCCAAGATTCCAGCTTCTCAGTTGTTAGGATTAGCTGCTTTTCTGTGTTGTTTATTATTGTAAACTCAATACCACTAGCTTGCTTATTTGCTGATGAAACTATGTCTGCTGTGGCTCCTACAGCGTTATAACATCCTCCAATGTGTCAAGACTCTATCTGCAAAGAAGCAGCAGGTGAAAGCGGGGTCTGTACCCAAGTCATACTGTATATCTGCGGGCAACACATTTGTTTTCATTCAAAATCTCATATCATTGCCAAAAAAAGTCATTATATTTGGTGTCTATAATCACTATCTCTTAAATATTCAGTTATTGCAGTAGCCTCAGGAGTGACGTCAGTAACCGGCCACAGCCCCAACAGCTCTGAGACGCTTTCTACTGTTGGATACTAAAGAGAAAGAAAAACAAAACATCTCTGAGCAGAGCACTCATAGAATCACTTTTAAGAGAGATTTTTCAATCCCACTCATCAGTTTTGATTTTTCATTTTGTGAGTTAAGTCACATGTCCTCCAGTAAACATACTGAATAAAACTGGTGAATCTACAAGGTTTGATTAGCAGGGACTTCTCCAATTAAGGCCCACTTTTTGACTCTCATGGGGTATGACTGCTGAATTAAGGGAAACAAAACTAAGGAAAAAACATAGAAAAGCAAATGGAGATCAGTGAAGGAGCCGTGTGAGCAAACTATGCAGCGGCTCTTACACAAGGAGAGTAAAAAAACGAAACACCCAGAAATGTTTCCATGATCCATCACCAAACACAGGGCCTTGACTCACCAAATGGAAACCACCATGAGTCCCCCCTCCACACACACACACACACACACACACACACACACACACACACACACACACACACACACACACACACACACACACACACACACACACACACACACACACACACACACGTTGGGTGGAGGATGTGATCCCAACAAAGCCAGTCTCCTGCCGTGGAGCATTACAGACTGAGCAGAAATTAGAAAAGCTTCTTCAGCTGCTGAACACCATTTTAATTCAAACTATGGAACTTCCTGTTTACCACAGGAACGGCGGTGACATCTCTTAATGTGGTCTTCATATGGTTAAAGACTCACTTTAAGACCTGAGGTGACTGCTGAGCCATGTTGTGTTTTGTCTAGTATAAACTACATATAATAAACCAGCTCGTGAATGTGGTTGTAGTTACACAAATTAACCACACGTCTTTTTGTAGCAATTCATTTTGTTCCCCTAATTTCGCCATAATCCACCTTGGAGGTAGAAACGTTGTCACGCGGGTATTGTGGCGGTATAAAGGCAGTAAAATGTGAAATGTGACGTACATGTTATTGGTTTCATTCATGACAGACCAGCAGCCGAAACAAACCAGACCCGCTAACAGAGAGGAGGCGGCGCTGCGCCACACACTCAAAACACACGCGCAAAATAATGAGGTGGAAAACAAGGTTGCTTACCCAGAAGATGAAGTTGAAAAAGAACAGCATGTACTTGATGCATTTGGTGCAGCCTTCGACCCCCATGGCGGTCCGTCAGACAGAGATTGCGGCGCGAGTTAATTGGACGGCGGCGGAAGCGAATAACGGACTGAAGCTCAACTGAGAACCCTGATTTCAACTCGAAGACAACACCCAATTCCTCCCTCCCGCCCTCACTGCAAAATTGAACATCCACGCTATGATCCAACCGAACACAGGGTACTTCCTGTTTCAGTATTCACAATAAAACCCATACTTAAAGGTTGAGTTCACGGTTTTTCAAGTGTGTCTTAAAACAACAGTCAGGCGCACAAATGAACATTGCAAAACATGTTTTTCTTGCTGTAATCATTCCTCCTCTTCATACTGACCATTAAAAGATCCCTTCATAATGGACACACTGTGGATTTGGCCCCCTTCACTTCCATTGAAAGCACATTTGAAGGGGATCTTTTAACAGCCAGTATGAACATTAGGCATGTTTACAGGGAGAAAAACCTTTCACTGTTCATATGGGGACCTGGCTGTTGTTTTAGGACATACTTGAAAATTGTGAATCTATCCTTTAACGACGTGCTTCAACATTCTTGGCCTGAGGAGGGGTCTGTACTCTGCAGTTCAGCTGCTGTTCTGTCCCTGTAAATTGTTTTTCTCAAAACATTTGAACTCAGCAAATCTCCCAGTGTGAGGTGGATTTGCATGGAGCTGTTCCAGCCAAAATAAATGAATTGAGGAAGTAAATTGAAGCAATAACTTGTTGGCAGCAGAACAAGCTGGAAACCCAACAGTGACACAGTATCATCTTATAAAGTTGCTGCCTATTTACACATACAGCAGACACATTATTCATTTGGAGCTGTGATTCTGTCCATCTGAAAGATGTAAGTATATTCACTCTCCTTTTAGCTCTGGTTTGGTCTCCCAAAATTGTGTAAAATATCTGGTTTAGCTGCTAAATGTTTCATTACATTCACCAGCCAGTCACTAACTTTGTCTGTCATTTGGTTCTGGGCAGGTCGTTTACAGTAGACTTATGAGTTTTATTCGCTCTGAGCAGCTGCCTGAGTGAAAAAGGGTTGATGAGATGCAGTGAGACTGATCCAGATCAATAAATTTGAGGCTATAAAACTGCTGAAAGACACTAAAATAGGGAACTGCAGAGCAGGGCAAAACCTTTAATTTCACCCGTTTATATATACATTCATATATATTAAACTTTATAGAAAAAATGGAATGATAAAAATAATCTAATTTTAAAATTGTAATTTTAATAGAGTAAGTCAAATAATAAGACAGTATTTCATAATACATTTCTGATGGTAATATTTTGTGTCATTTATCTGCCTATTTGAAAAAAAAATTATTAACATGCTTTTTATTATATATTATATTTTACATTAAACTAAAATTCTAATGTAGCAATACATTCAGCTGAGCTGTTATAAATAGATTAATAACTGTATTATCTTTGCTGTTACACTCTAAACATAGGACTGAGACAGCAGCTGATCCGGACAGCCTGGATCTCTGTCATTGGTCTGGCTCTTTCTGTTGTGTGTTTTCAGTAATGTATTAAACTAGGTCCCACAAAATCTGAAATTATTCTCAAGCTCCAGTATTAACTTGTGAAATTCTTTGTGCTCTGGACACCTGTTTTCTTATCAGAATAACTACTGCTTGAAGGCAGTATTGTGTAGAGCGAATGTTCACAAGGAATTTTAAAACATGAATCAGTGTCATGTGTAAGGTGAGTAATAATTAGTTTTTCACTCCAACAAGATTACAGATTAAAAAAATGCATACAAGTAATTTGTGCTTGGTGTGGTAACTCTTTTAAAATCTTACAATTATAGCAATGTATTACTGTACAACACGATATGATCATTTTTACATACAAAGTAATAATTATGAGTTACATTAACATTTTGAGAGGCCGAGTCATAAATTTGACCCACCTATGTCTGGCAATGCTGTGCAACCTGCCTGTTCAGTGTTTCATATGAACTTGGCCACAAAATATCAATGTTATGTATATGTTATTTTTTCTTATATTTTACAATAAACAGCTACAAAGTCCTATAAATAAATCTGGTCTCTAAGGATTGGTTTCAACATTGGCCTATAATTTATGGTGGATGTCTGTGGATTTCTTTAAAAATGTCCATGTTAGCAAGAATGCCTTATTTGTCTCGTATTATGGAGGGTGACATATAATGTAGGGATATTTTTTAATTTTTGTTTTTATTTTTCCAACAGTGACACCCTATGGCGCTTGATTTTGAAGGCCAAATGCCCACATTTCAGAAGTTTCTCTACCTAAGTGTAAAATCTTGACAGACCTGCTCAGACTAGCCTCAGCTCTCTTTGTGTTTTTCTTTTCATTTTGCCAGATTAACATGACAATGAACAGTCAGATGATGAATGAGTTACAACAAGCATGAGGGAGGGTAGAGGAATTATATATTTGGTCAAAGAACTCTAATAAATTGTTAGTTTTAGAGATTCGATTGCTAAATGGGATTAGTTATGCAGGTCAACAAACTGGCTTCAGTCAGCTGGCTCATGTCTTTCTTTTTTAAGATTTGGCTCGAAAAGTAGATTTTTACAGGAATTTATTTTCTCCTTATTCAAATGATTTAAGGAACAATGTCAAGTAGGACTTAAATCTGTGGGATCAATCAGGGCAGAAAGTTGGCCCCAGACAGCAGCCTGTGATTAACAGACCCACATGGCCATACTGGCTGGGGACAGAACTTCAAAATGTTTCAGTTTTACTTTTCACATTCGTTTTACTATCTATATTATTTCAGGATTTGATTCTATTCTCAGATTAGTTTCAGAGTTACTCGTTTGCTCAGAGTTCCATGATTTTATATACTCAGGGAAGTTTCACTTAGCAGAAGTCTTTCTTATGCAGGAAACCCCTGACTCACACACTTACAGTGGGGCAGTTGGAAGGGCAAGGCAGTGATGATGAGGGGGAAGCCCTCAACCCCAATTTATTTTGCCAGTCCGGGGACCTTCTGGTTACAAGCTCACTTCTCTAACTTTTAGGCCACCACTACCCTTAAAATCTTATTAGATATACATTTACATTAAGTTTGTCGGAACAATTGAGTGATTAAATAAGATTTCTCTGGTCAGATCCCAGTAAAAGACGCTAAAGTATCAACTGGTGAGTGATCAAGGGAAAATGCATGTGGTCAGCAACAATACCCAACAACTGCACTATTTGCTTCTGCTTGAGGAACGTTTGCTAAAAAAGTAAAAATTGTGCAGAGACGCTATAATTGACTCTGTGCTTGGAGGTTGTGACTTATTAGATTATTTGCCATGAATGACTCAAAAGTCTTACTAGCTTTTACCTCTTTCTAGCTTTTTTACAACCATAACCTTCATGTACCATTAATGCATGTTACTAACTTGACTTCTTCCCCGGAGTCTCTGTGCTCTCTTATCTCACAGGAAGATCCAGCGCCTGAATGGTGGGCCACGGCTGTGGGGACTGTGGCGTGGTCCCGTGGATGTCCTGCTTCTATTTCTACTTCTGCTACTGATATTATTGCTGCTATTATAAAGTCATAGCTCTACTTACATTACTGCTGTTATGGTTATTGTTTTTGTTGTTATTATACTTCTCTGTGTCTCTCCCCACCCCACCCCCCTCTCCCCTTCCCCCGTCCCCCTCCCTCCTTCTTTCTCTGTAAACCCAACCGGTCAAGGCAGATGACCGCCCACCTAGAGCCCGGTTCTGCTTGAGGTTTCTTCCCGTTAAAGGGGAGTTTTTCCTTGCCGCTGTCGCCAAGTGCTTGCTCATGGGGGGAATTGTTGGGTCTCTGTAAATGAGTACGGTCTCGACCGGCTCGATGTGTAAAGTGCCCTGAGATAACTTTTGTTGTGATTTGGCGCTATATAAATAAAATTGAATTGAATTGAATTGAATAACACAAGCCTAAGCAGCAAATGAAACTGGTTGTCATGTGACCTTAAAATGGACGTCTGGTCACGTGGGCCTTATTTCCACCTGGTGTTCACATGTGATCTGTATCTAGATACATTATCTGGATAATGACATCTGATCCACGGGCCTTTGCATTTACACCTGGCATTAGTGTTTTCGTTATCCCGATTCTCAGATCTCAATTTATTGTGATCTGATCTCAATATGCAAATAGTTAGATGGACAACAAACTTGGTGTGTCTTAGGTCAAGGGAAGCGATGCCATGTATGAGCATCATTCATTTTATGCAAGGGAATCCTACTTCTACTACTTGTAGCATTTATTGGGTTTGCTTAAGCTGGCAGGAGGAGGCGGAGTTAGGTGACCTTTCCACTTGCTGGCTGAGGTTTTTGTTAAGAATTTGGTCACGCTGTACAGATTGCATTTACACCTGGTGTCAAGCGTCAGATGTGAATGGCCCCCTGATCTTTCTACGGCTGTCCACTGACTCCTGGTCAATGATTTTTACCCCTTCCCAATCAATACTGTGACCATCAGCTGTTCACAGGCAGCTGATGTCTGTTTCCAGGGTCCCTGCTGTTTCACTGATGTAGTGTTCCCCCTAGTGGTCACAAGTGATGTCAGACAACACTCCAGTTTTCCTCTCCAGTGGGATCCTGAAGTGTTGAATGGTTATTCCACACACATATGTAAGGGAGCCCCACTGGTTGATTCAGCAGTGTCTCTACTGGTCTTAAGCCAGGGGGTGTTTTCTCATCATTCACTGCTTGTATCTGTTGGCCCTGAGTTTCACTTAGCCGTACTGCACCTTCCTCTCTCTATCCTCCTCCTCACTGATAAGATGTTTTGCTCTGTGAAGGAGGCCCCTAACCATTGATTTGTCTGCTAAAAAAACATGATTTAGTTAGATGAGCTAGTACAGTGACCCTTTGAGCTGAGATCATTTTGTCAAACATACACGAAAATGAATTTCTTACGAGTGTCATGATCCATCGTGTCTATCAAAGACAGATTATTCAACATGAGAGCACATTATGAGGTTCTTGTTCTAAGTGATGATGTGAATATTTTCACATAATCATACAGTAATCTGCTACTTAGTTGGATAACAACATATTTGACTGTTTTTGGCAGAAAAAAAAACAAATGATAAGATTTCGATAGAATAAAGGGATTTAAAGATTTAAAAGCATTTTTGCAATCAGTTTTTACTATGTGTGATGGAGTCCTACATGAACATTTTTCTGCCAAAGTTTTGGTTATTTCACATGAGAGATTTATGTCTGTTTTTGTCTGTGCTCTTCACACTGGTTTAACCCTATATATATATATATATATATATATATATATATATATATATATATATATATATATATATATATATATATGTGTGTGTGTGTGTGTGTGTATATATATATGTGTGTGTGTGTGTGTGTGTGTGTGTGTATAGACACATATTCTTACTTTGATATTTTATGTACCTTAGACCATATTTAACTTACAATGTACAAATTGTTTTTAGTTTAAAATGTGAGAAATAAAGCACAGGAAAGCCTCAGCCTATATACTGCTATACAGCTAGGGGACAGGAGATGTGTATGTGTGTGTTTGGACTCATGCACTTGGTATTTATAAAGTCCTGGCAGTGGCCCCAACCACAACCAGGCTGATTTGAAGCAGTTGCACACATTTGAACTATTTGAATGAACCATTTGATGATCTGAATGACAACATAATGTGTGTAGTTACTTTTAACTGTTCCTTTAATTTACCTTTAGTGTTGTGTTTTTCCACATTTGTTACTTGAAATTTAGTGAGTTTTTTTAACTTTAATTTTGATAACTGTCTTGAAACAAACACTTCTGTGTATAATAGCAGTTATAACATAAAACTCTCCAGAGAAACAAAAAAAGGTGGTGAGACCTCTGGACCCAGTGTGATATGGATGGTTAATGGGTTTGGTTATGAAAGAAGTATCCTGTCTGCTTTGAAGGTATTGTACTTTATTATTTCACTTCCCCACTGGTTCTGTGAGTTGAGATGCACAATCATAAAGCAACCACAAGAGGGTGGTACTCAGCTGTAACGGAAACAGTTGCAGGCATCCTGAAGGTTGCTGCACATAGGGTGGAGAGCAAAGTCATCAACAGCCATCAGCCAACAGCAGTCTGGTGCAATTTAATTCCACAGCAATGCAGTAAATATGACCTTTGTGAAGCTACAAAGCTAATAATGATCAAATGTATTTAGAGTATCGGAGAGTGAAATGTTGCTGCACTTTAAATTGTAAGGTGCACTTTATATTTTCTACACTTGTTCCTATGTGCAAGGTGAGTTTTGAATTATGTCTATTTCAACAATCGTTTAAAGGATAAGGCTGGCATTATTCGATATTTTTCTTATTTTCTTTCCTGTGAAAAGACCAACACCAAAAATATCTCAAAACATCTCTCAATACCTTCCGACATTCCTACCCTGTCTGACACATTTTCTTGGTAGTATATGAAAAAACAAGGATGACCAGAAACCAGACTATCATGGGGCATTAAAACTATCCATTTAATAAAAAATAAGAACATAAACAACAAAAATTTTATCAATAATGAACATTCATTCATCAGAGCCAATTAAGGTTACAAGCTGCAGACAATCAATGTTACAGTGTCAATTTAATCAGGGATGTCCCAAGCCACTCAGGGACTATGAAGGCATTTTATTGGATTGGTATCCACTATATAAAGCCTGTTCCATATCCAATTAACAAAGGGATTGTAATCCATTGCTGTCTGGGTATGCCAGCTGTCAACAACACCTCATAGTGTACAAACAGCCATCTTAGGATCCATTATCACAGTGTAAATTGGTAGCATCAGAGTGTAGCCTTCACATTGTGGCAACAAAGGTTGGACTTTTATTACTTTTTAAAAGTTTGACTTCATTATACATTTATTAAAATACTATCACATAAAGTAAGATAAATTACAACACTGTGAGTTACCCATTTAGGCAAGATCACCCATATTATCACACCACGTCATACATTTTCATAGTCATATATGACAACAGAAATCAGTCACACAACTACACACTTTCACAATACTTGTTGCATTTATCACTGTTTAAAGCCAACAGTAAAGCCAAGTTCAAAGCATTTGTCTAGTGCTTGTGGACATCCCCACACAAATGTCAATAGGATAATTAAAGTCATTGATGCCATTTGTTATATGTCATTATTCATTATTTTGGGCCTCTATTTCAGTGACAAGAACCTTCAAAGCTGCTACTGGTTGCAAATGGCTTTTGAACTTCAAGGCCCTACACAGCCATGGTCCAACACAGGTGTTATCACTTATTTTGCCTGATTAGACCTCAGAACTAGGTGGATGTGTACATCTCCCTCACTCTCCTGTTAGTTTTGTTGCATTTCCGGTCCAGTTGAATCAGACTCTGGTTTGTTTTTCTTGGTAAAATTTGTTTGGGCAGATCTGAACACAACAATCATACTCTGGAAGTGGTCTTGGTCCAGTCACAAACGAATTCTGGGGCAGTTTGGTGGGAACATGATCCAACCTCGATCTGACCCGACTACAAGGCGTATTCTGCAAGGTTGAGCTAAACGGCTTCTGTAGCCAGGTGGGCTTTGCATGGTGGGATGAGGATGACTGAAATTAACAGCTGCTATGGCTGGAGAATATATAGAGGTGCGACCTGGACTAGCAACAAAGTAATGCCCCATGAATGTTTGGAAATACCCTGAGAGTCCAAAATGGAGGACGCTACAATTATTCTTGCATGTGTCTTTCCTTTCTCTACTGAATTAGACACAACGCCAATAGAGCTTTCCTCTTCTTATTCATTTTGCCACCAGTGAAACTAGATTTCCACTGTACAATTCATGTAATGCAGAACTAATTAGCTTTTAAACATATTTAAGTTCCATTTGCTATGCTACTTCTATCATTGGCCTAAGTTTAGGCTAACTGCATGTTGCAACTATACTATGTCTTAAGATATAATATTGGATATTGGAGAACTTGGGGCAAACTGGATCAGAATGTATACGGAATTATAATCTATCATATCAGGTGAACAACACTGACATGGCTAGTCCCATAATAACATTTTAACTCTATTCAAGATTATCAAATCACAACAGGTTAGCCTAACCACCATCTTAATGCAGGTCAGTATCCTAGATTGCCCAAAGTTTTCCCTCATTTCCCCATTCTCACCAAACCCCATCCAACCTCACATATTCCCACCCATTTATACCTAGTCCATCCAACCCAATAAACCCAACCCAAACTTTACCAACTCCAGCTAACCTCTCCTGACCCTAATAAACCAACTATTTGCAGCCCTGTAATTCTCTTGAAACCCTCTGTGAATGCCATGGAATCCGATGCACTCCTCCCTCCCCAATCCTCCTTCAGCCAACTCCAGGCTCGCCTCAGGCGGTCAGGTGTTTGTTGAGTCGGTTCAGGGCGTCTTCTACAATGTCCAGCTCATGCCGGATGTCCTTCACCATGCTGTTGATGCTGTTGGTGTCCTTCAGGACATCCACACTCTGGGTGTAGGGGTTGTAGCATACTGTGAATGGGCGACGGATGGTCTTGGCAAACTCCCTGTGCACACAGCAACGTTATTTATATCAATGGCCAACAAATTACATCACTGTATCATTGTAGCTACAAAGCCATTCGACCAAACTTGTAGTAATCTCAAGTAGAAAATTGATATCCCATGATCTATCATTACAGTGTAAATCCTCCCCAACAAAGGATAGACTTTGATATACTCAAAAGTTTAATTTACTCAAATATATTAACATAAACAAAACTCCTTGGGCAAAACCTTATTACATTATACAGCTAAGCTAAGGTCCACATCTACAGGCATTGGAAAGGTAACTGCCAGAGCATGGAGACTAAAAACAAATGTTGCCAACTTTTGTTGCAATACAGTAGGTACAGCGGTTTTTAAAGAAATAGTTTGATATTTTGGGAAATATGCTTGTTCACCTTCTTTTTGAGAGTGAGAAGAGTAGAAGCAGGGGGAGACGGCTAGCCTGGCTTTCATTTACAAAACTACAGCTACCAACACCTCTAAAGCTAAACTAAACAGTTTTAGCCTTACAAACAGTGATGTAAATCAACAATTTGTGATTTTAGGAGTTGAGTGGTGTAATATTTCTGAGTGCACTGACTTTGTGGAGTTTTGAAGAGAGCCAGGCTAGCTGTCTCCCCCTGCCTCTGGTGTTTACATTAAGCTAAGCTAAGCTGCCGGCTATAGCTCAATAGTTGACGCAAAAGACACACGGGTGGTATCAGTCTTCACATCCAACTCTCATAAATAAGCAAGTTCACATATTACCCAAAATGTCAGTGGCATTATGAAACATCTGAATATGTCACAACTGAGCTGTTTTAATGACAGTTGGTTAGATTCGCAGCTCATTGCAACAGAGGTGATATAAAAACAGTTACAGAATGGATTTTAGCTACAAAGGGACATTGTGCATTAGCAGAGCAGAATTGTACTGACCTCATCTGGTTCTTGGCTTCCTCAAAACTCTCTGAAACAAAGTAAACCTCTTGGAATGTAGTTATCATGCATTCCTGATTACAGGTCACCACGGGGTCAAATGGAAGGATATGAGCCTTTCCAGACAAAGCATGCTAATAGAAGAAAGAGAAATATTGTGGTCAGATTTACATTTTAGTCACAACATACATACACATTTACATACTGGGAGAATGTCCTTCTTAACCAGATTGGTCAAGTAACACAGGTTTGGCTAACTGCATAAATGTTATAATAGGATTACAATAACAGAGAATATGAGAATAAATGGTAACAGAAGCTAACTAAGACTTTCCATTTGACATAGATTGCTGTAGATGGGTGATGTTATATGAATATGATTGGTTACGGCCAGTCTTTATTGATATAAGTAATAACTTAAATCATGATCATTAACCAGAAAAAATCTTATGTCACATACTGTTTCCATATTTACAATCAATCAGTTTGTGTGACCAAGGTAACTAAAATTGTGAAAAGAAAATGTTGATTCTTGATCCAGGAGTTATGATCCAAAACGGTCAAAGTGTTTTGTTAATTGGCAATGTTTACACACAATGGTCATGCTATTGGATCTGGATCTGCACAAAAAAATAATCACTTGTTACTTGGGCTACGGCCTGACTATTCACCAGACTTCATTTACTTCTCCTATTGTATTTAATTTTTTAGATGCCTTGACAAAGAACAATCAAACAGACAAACAGCAATGAAAACCTTTATGGAGGTAAAAAAAAATAAATAAATAAATAAAAATAAGCTGAGCAGAAGAGGGATCATCATTTCATGGCAAAGCATCCTGTACATACGTTAACCTAAGTAAGACAAACTGAGTATAACTAACAGGCAGTTTCTTTGGTATGGAAATACACAGTATAAGCGATATGTACAACAGATTGGCTTGTACCGTTTGTCAGGTCATCATATAAATATGTTACCTTGAGTTCACTGATGGAGGAGAGGAGTCCAGCTCCATAGGCCCTCAGCCTGCCATCTTGCTTACATAGACCAAACTCCACTGTGAAGAAATAACACTGGAAAACAACAGGTTTTAAATTTTACTTTATGCTATTCATGTCAGCACCACAAAAATTGGAGCATCAGTGGCAAAAAAACATGGTTTAGTCTCTTTAAAATAACACAATATTTATTTCGGAAACTACAGATAGATTTAACAACTACAGATAGAAATTATTAAGTAGTGTTGACTGTGAGTAGCCCTAGTGTGTGTATGTGTGTGTGTGTCTGTATTTTCTCACTGTGGCCAGTTTCTGTACAGCATCATCTGAAGCCCCCAGCGATGCTAAACCAATCTCTTGAGAGAACTGTGCGAAGCTGGGTTCAGCAAGCAGGGGAACGTGACCCAGCAGCTCATGGCATGTGTCTCTGCATCAAACATACATGAAAATGTAAACACAGGTACCTACTTTGCTAAAAAAAATCATAGTAAAAAAAAAAGAGTGACTTTAGAAGTCATTACAAGTGAATGTGTTGTGTGTGCATGTATCTGTGTGTACTCACGGTTCAGGTGTGTACAGGGGTTCGGAGCTGTGGCGGACATACTGAGTACAGTGGAACACTCTGAAGGCCAGGCCTGCTAGAAAGTCTCTGGGGGAGAGGTAACCTGCCACTGGCCTGATGATGAAGCCTGAGCGCTCTATTCAAACACACCCATACACACACACACACACACACACATACACACACACACACACACATACTGTCTATTTGTTCTGTAGAAAGTTGAGGTCTGTGGATTACCCAGAGTAACTGGGACATTGAGCCAAATGCAAGTATAAGCAGATTTGTTCTTAAGAGACATGTGTGATTGTTGTGAACTTGTTGTCACATTCACCAATTTTCTCATACATTAAACAAAATTACAGCAGGTTAGGTATAAAGAAAATTCTCAAGTGGTCAGGCCTGTCGTACAACACATACAGTACATATACAGAAAGTCTGCTTTCTTCTACAGGGGGAAAACATTTGCTTGACTCTAAAATTCTAATGCCACAATTTAACTGAATTTGGAGTTTCTATGTTACAAAAAAATGCAACACTTTTATCACCTCCCACCACCCAAAAGGTTCTCTCAGCTATGTAAAAATGTTCACAATCTCTGAGATGCTGATGACAGTACATTCTCAACTTAATGTGTTTGCTGGTGATGTCTAATGTTGCTAGGCATCAGCCATTTATTATTATATTAATACATTATACTATAATATATTACATATATTATTATTTATTCAAATGCTTTTACTCAATCTTAATGTTTTACTCAATTAACTTAGTTTTATTGTTAGATAAACTGCTGTGATGCTCTAATCTGGCAAAGCTGGTTTACAGTAGTTGTAAATGCTTACCCTTGAGGAAGCGTGAGACGTCTTCCAGCTGGGGGATATTGTCCTCCCTGTAGTTACAGTGCGTAGACAGCAGAGGGAGATTCTTCAGATACTCCTTGCAGGCATGGCTGGGGTACAGCTTGTTGAGTTCCCTGAACACCACGCCCCAGGTACGAACCTCCTCTGCTGTGAAGTCTATACGAGGAATAGCTTCGCCACTGACAAACCGAGAGAGTTAGTTAGCTTGTTGACTCCAGTAAAATATAACTTTAAGAGACAGCATAAAAATATGAGAAAACAATGTAGCAATGTAATTAATTAATAGCTACTGTGTGATGTGGTGACACACTATTGGTGTATCTCAACAAGCATTATTTTGGTTTCTTTTCATCGCAGTCACTCAGATTATTTAACTATTAAGAATGGTGTACCACAAGGATCTATACTTATCTTACTTCCTATCTTAACTTTCCTTGTGGAAAGTTATTGATTATGGAGAGATTGTTTTGTTCACTTGTATGCAGATGACACTGTTATGTATGGAAGTGTAATGCATTCACTTGAGAGAAAAAAAAGCTTTTTCTGAGATAATTATCTTGGAATTCTGAGAAAAGGTTTCATGAAAAAAAAATATTTCTGCTCTATTTTTCTGAATTAACGAGATACCTCAAAATCCTGACTGCTGTAACGCTGCCATCTAAACTTCGTTGCGCCTAAAGTAATGTAATTGCGGTAAGGTTGGCTTCTGAACGAGGCGAAGGTCCCGAAAGATATACAAGTTTTCTTTTATGTTCTTTCTGTGTTCTTTCATGAATATAATGGATTGTACTTTTTTCTCATGTTTGACCTGTTGTAAGTTATCAGATAAATCTTAAAGATTGCTGTTCCAGATGTCCTTTCTAACAGTATTAAAGTTGAGTTATACCACTGTACCTGTTTGTGGAAGTTGCAAACTAAAATAACCTATCAGCTCTGTAGCCAGTCTGGTGTGTTTGTTTCATCTATTTTGGGCTTTGATTAAACATTTTTACCTGTCCTAAGGTGCCTGTGCAAAGTTGACAAATTAATAACACCATCTATATTACATAAAGACAAGAGTAGGCCTATCTCTCAATGTTTCAAACCAAAACCAAAATAAAATTGGATTAAACTAAACAGGTGGGACATGTTTGCTTCCATGAAATCAAGCTTCCAAGTAGGAATGGGAGCTTCTCTTGGGATTTTTAGGTATCTCCTTAATTCAGAAAAACAGCAGAATTTTTTTTCATGAAAACTCTTCTCAGAATTCTAAGATAATTATCAATTATTCAGAAAATTCAGAAAAACAGGGCTTTTTTTGAGTGAATGCATTATGCTTTTGTAGTTATGTACATATCTATTTCTGAAAATTAAAATCTCTACAATCTGCATTTTCTCTTGGTCAAAAATATTTTCAAATATCATATTTATATATTTATAATCTTATATTGAATAAGAAGAAGAACTGCAGTTTACTAAATACACTAGAAACTAAATACTGTACTAAATACTTACTGATTAATCTTCTGAGTTGGCTAATAATTTTACTAATGGGTCTCCACTTAGGACTCTAGATTGATTCATAATTTTCCCGTAGGCATCACACTGATTTTATGTTTTGTTAGTTTTGTGCAGATGATGCTTGAGGACCCCGTTGATAACAAAATTATGTATCTCAAGGGGCTTTTTCTTATGTGTTGAAATAAATATCAGCTAAATCTAAAACTCAAATCAAAACAAAATGAAACAATTTCAAATGCTTTGCAGTTAGAATGGAACTTACTGTTTGTAGCTTATAGCCAAATCAGCAAAATATTTTCTTCTTTTACGATATATGTTGTCCTTAAATCCCTGCAGAAACAGTACACTCACACATATTAGAAAATAATAGAAAAGCTGTTTTTGTTACCTTTATCACATGTTAATCAAGATATGAAAATTTGTGCAAAACTTAAGTATCTCTGTCGTCCATACCGGATGATCTGCATCTAAGTCAGAGCCATACATCAAAACCCGGTTTGCACACAGATCCAAATCAGAAATCTTCTTAGGGAACCAGGGCACATCAGCCATATCTGAAATACAGTTACAGTTGACTATTTTGAATCAGCATGTTTCTCACTTGGTTTCTGCTTTTGCATGTAATCATTAATTGTGAATTACACTTTAAACAAATACACTTTTACAGCTGGTGTTTGACAGGCCTTCTAAACTTGCATTGAGAATTTCTCATACTGTAAATTAGTTTAAAGTAAAGTGCAGCCTACCATCATCAGGTAGAGTGAAGTTGTCAGATGGCATAATCTCAACGATATCAGTATACTTCCTTAGCAGCTGAGACAGCTCCTTGAGCTGCTCGTGGTCAGTGTCACAATCCACAAAGATCTCAAAGTCTGAATTCCTTCGTTTGGATTTGCGAGACTCGATATGAACAAGGTTGACATGTTTTTCCTGCACATACATAAGATGAACAAAACGTGAAAAAACTTCCAAACATGATCAAACGCAACATCCAGTGAAGATAATTTTGACAAAAATTATTCTGTAATTTGACTCTACATTTAAATATGAGAACGCATTCTACAGTATGCTTTAAAAACTTTAAATGAAACACCCACCTGGAAAAGCTTAAGTGCCTTGACGAGACCACCAATTTCATTTTTTAATGAGAATATGATAGTTGCACCACCTTTCTCAGAGCTGGTGGGCTTTCCATTGCAGACGCTCCTGTTGTCCTGGTTCTCATCAATTTTACTGAATGTAACCTTATTCATCTAGATTTAAAAAACAACAACAACAACAAACATTTATTCACACTGTGTGCATCACTGATTTTCCTATGGCCTGAAATACAGACCCTTTTTCTCAGGATTTGGTGGAGAGCAAACCTACGGCAGTGTAATGCTGCCACCACAACAAAATATATCTTCTCAGTTTCCTCTTGAAAAGTATTACATTATAACGAAAAGGTTTTCTCGTTATAATGAGAGTTTACTTGTTATAACAAGATATTTCTTCTCTTAATAATAAGAAAAACAACTTGTTATAACAAGATGCTTAGTCACAATATAACAAGTACATTTTCTCGTTATAATGAGATTAAATCCTTGTTAGAAGGAGAAAGGTGTTTCAAATATTAGACTGTATCTGTATCTCATAAAAACAGCAGTGTTGCTGCAGCTTTTAGGTCTAACACATAATCAAATTCTCTTAGTAAGCAACTTAGGGTTATCTGCATGCAGACACTCACTCAAAGTGACATTCTAGATGGATTTCTGAAAGCCGTGGGATGTGTTTGCCACTATTAAAGTATAGACTATTACGAGAAAACTTTGGCATTATAACAAGAAAGATATTTCATAATAATGAAATACATTTTCTTGTTTTAACGAGATTATAGAAACATTTTCTCGTTATACAAGTTTTAATGTGATTGTTTTTTTAGGTAATGCTGGACTTGCAATGACATGAGCAGCAATCTCATTCAGACTGGAGGCAGCTTTCATGATAGTCTCCTTTTAATCCTCCTGCACAGCAACGGATTAACTAGCAGTACCAGGTAGACACATATCCTTCTAACACCTTGGCTGAGGGAAGCAAGAACTATAAACTAGACCTATTAAACCTGCAATAAACAGTCTGCTTGAAATTGGTAAACACCTGTTATTTTTTATTTTAAATTACAGTGGTCTACATCTTGATTGGCTTTGTTGTAAGTTGCATTCAAACAAATCAATACAGAAAAACTGGACATCAGTGTTTTAGTAAATTAATTCCAATCAGAAGAGTTTTGATCAGATCATCAAAGAAACACAGAACACAAGCATCATTAATACTACTTACTTCATTGTTGAGCTGCTTCTCCTCATAAGCAGAGTTTACCGAGTCAAAAGACCTTCCTCTGTGTGGCCCCTGTTCATCAGACTTCTTTGCATACATGCCTGTCTCTGGATTAGTAGAAATGTGATAACTTTTGCTCAGTAAAGTGCTGTTTATTCTACCCTGGCAAGAACTAAGCTTGAAACTAGATGACAGTGAGTTTTCTGAAAGGAAGACAGCCTCTCTCAGCAGCAGCAGACTTCTAGATCAGCTACAGTATGAGTTGCCTGTTGTACTGTCACACAGAGCAAAATGCTGTGGTATTTATGAAGCCCTGGTGGAGGGGAGGGCACATGGAGAGAGGGAGCTGCCATTTCTTTCAGCAGGAGGGAGATTAGAAATAGGGTGACGATTAAAATCAGGGCTGAGATGTCACATGGCCTGCCATGCACAACAGAGAAGGGCACTATGACTCCTTCATAAGTGGCCCAAGTACTCCATCATGTGTCCTTACTATGTTAATTTAAAAAAAAAAAGATTTATGTATACATAAATCATATCAGTGGCATAGTGACATTCATCCATGAGTCATGGTACTACTGTAGCTGGCTAGCTAACAGCTAACATGCTGGCTAGCCTGAAACATTGTGGCACTAGTAAGTCACAGTTGTTTTCCAAGCTAGGTGGCTTGTTAACTATCAGTTAGCAAGCTAGTTAGCTTGTTTACTAACAGGACAATATGGCTAATTCACTCGGTATCATTCACTACTCCCTATATAATGGGTAGTTTATCCTATAGTGAGCACTAAACTAAGATTTCAGACACTCATAAATCATCACAATTTTGCATCATCACTGACAGGTGTTGTGTCATTCTGTAAATTTTCACATCTATAAAATGTGGAGCATTGCATTGTGGAATTGTTAGCAGAATAATATGTCATGAACACCACTTTTTTTCAATTAATTTGTGAATTTTTGGGGGCATAGATATAAAGCAACATTTTTAAAGCTGTAGCAAGCGGCCATACTCAATGCCAGCCATCATAGAGAGGGATGAGAAAAGATAATTAAAATATGGGGATAATGGCACACACTTTCAGACAGTCGCTCCTGGAAGTCATTCATAGTGTTGCACTTGTTTTGAATAGTGACAAAAATAGTTGTGTAAAGAAAGAAAAGTGTGACATAACAACCTGGCAACCTAGTTAAAATGTATTTAACTCTTTATAAAGGGTGACTTATTAGAAAGTGTTACATAACAATTTAATTTCAGGTTGGTGCCTGTTTAATCCAGTCTCTATGAACCAGACTGGCAGGCTGAAAGATCAAACCTTTGTGGCACATGATTGCATGATCAGTCATTATCACAACTTCAATTTTTGCCAGGACCAGGTCGTGGTGACATCAGACTGAGTAAGGAAACCCAGACATCCTTCACCCCAGCAACGCCCTCCAGCTCCTCCTGGGGGATCCCAAGGCGTTCCCAGGCCAGAAGAGATATGTAGATGTAGTCCCTCTAGTGTGTTCTGGGTCTGCCTGGACATGCCTGGATCACCTCAAGAAGGAGTCGTTCAGCAGGCATCCTAACCACCTCACCTGGCTCCTTTCGATGAGAAGAAGCAGCAGCTCTACTCCGAGCTCCCCCCAGATGTCCGAGCTCCTAGCCCTATCTCAAAGGCTGAGCCTAGACACCCTCCAGAGGAAACTCATTTTGGCCGCTTGTATCCGCGATCTCATTCTTTCAGTCACTACACAAAGCTCATGACAATAGGTGAGGGTTGGGACATAGACCGACTGGTAAATTCTATCAGAATTTTATCAAGTTGCAGGCAAAAGAAGGACTGTGTGATTGGATATTCTGTTGCAATGGTAATGCTGGCAATTCTTAATACAAAACTGAAAAATAGAAAGACGAATGGCACATTTATCACTGTATTAAATGTGCTATTAGTCATATATAT
Source organism: Scomberomorus guttatus (assembly GCA_038419695.1). Taxonomy (NCBI): domain Eukaryota; kingdom Metazoa; phylum Chordata; class Actinopteri; order Scombriformes; family Scombridae; genus Scomberomorus; species Scomberomorus guttatus. Next base: position 5,788,517 of record CM076445.1, read on the forward strand.
TTCTATTCTCATCTATCCATCCTGGTGGAAGGTGTAATCGCTTTGCTTAATCAGCTGTCTTTGTACTAACTGTTACCAAGGTAGAAATGAGGTGTAACTGCTACTGTGAAGTTTATCGGCTTTATGGGTGACTCACAGTAAATGTAATAAAGACTGCATGATCGGGTAATGATGTGACTGTTAATATGTTTACAAGCTCTCACCTTTAGTAGCAACATTAGAAGTGAAAATAATGAGATTTCCTCTGTTGGAAAAACTGTGAATCACACATTTTCACAGAATGGCTGAGGGTTTGTGGCTGCTTTCATCCACTTTCACACAACAGAAATTCAGACTGGACAGACTGGATTGTTTTGGATTTCCAAGACTATTTGGTTCAAAGTTAACAGACATATGTGTACTGAAATAATGCACTTTCAATTTAATTTAAATAAAACTGGATGTTGATTCCTAACATTCAAGGGAGAAATGTTATAAGAATTTTGCTTTGTTGTTTACGTATGTACAGTACAGGCCAAAAGTTTGGACACACCTTCTCATTCAATGTGTTTTCTTTATTTTCATGACTATTTACATTGTAGATTCTCACTGAAGGCATCAAAACTATGAATGAACACATGTGGAGTTATGTACTTAACAAAAAAAGGTGAAATAACTGAAAACATGTTTTATATTCTAGTTTCTTCAAAATAGCCACCCTTTGCTCTGATTACTGCTTTGCACACTCTTGGCACTCTCTCGAAGAGCTTCAAGAGGTAGTCACCTGAAATGGTTTTCCAACAGTCTTGAAGGAGTTCCCAGAGGTGTTTAGCACTTGTTGGCCCCTTTGCCTTCACTCTGCAGTCCAGCTCACCCCAAACCATCTCGATTGGGTTCAGGTCCGGTGACTGTGGAGGCCAGGTCATCTGCCGCAGCACTCCATCACTCTCCTTCTTGCTCAAATAGCCCTTACACAGCCTGGAGGTGTGTTTGGGGTCATTGTCCTGTTGAAAAATAAATGATCGTCCAACTAAACGCAAACCGGATGGGATGGCATGTCGCTGCAGGATGCTGTGGTAGCCATGCTGGTTCAGTGTGCCTTCAATTTTGAATAAATCCCCAACAGTGTCACCAGCAAAACACCCCCACACCATCACACCTCCTCCTCCATGCTTCACAGTGGGAACCAGGCATGTGGAATCCATCCGTTCACCTTTTCTGCGTCTCACAAAGACACGGCGGTTGGAACCAAAGATCTCAAATTTGGACTCATCAGACCAAAGCACAGATTTCCACTGGTCTAATGTCCATTCCTTGTGTTTCCTGGCCCAAACAAGTCTCTTCTGCTTGTTGCCTCTCCTTAGCAGTGGTTTCCTAGCAGCTATTTGACCATGAAGGCCTGATTCACGCAGTCTCCTCTTAACAGTTGTTCTAGAGATGGGTCTGCTGCTAGAACTCTGTGTGGCATTCATCTGGTCTCTGATCTGAGCTGCTGTTAACTTGCGATTTCTGAGGTTGGTGACTCGGATGAACTTGTCCTCAGAAGCAGAGGTGACTCTTGGTCTTCCTTTCCTGGGTCGGTCCTCACGTGTGCCAGTTTCGTTGTAGCGCTTGATGGTTTTTGCGACTCCACTTGGGGACACATTTAAAGTTTTTGCAATTTTCTGGACTGACTGACCTTCATTTCTTAAAGTAATGATGGCCACTCGTTTTTCTTTAGTTAGCTGATTGGTTCTTGCCATAATAAGAATTTGAACAGTTGTCCAATAGGGCTGTCGGCTGTGTAGTAACCTGACTTCTGCACAACACAACTGATGGTCCCAACCCCATTGATAAAGCAAGAAATTCCACTAATTAACCCTGATAATTCACACCTATAAAGTGAAAACCATCTCAGGTGACTACCTCTTGAAGCTCATCGAGAGAATGCCAAGAGTGTGCAAAGCAGTAATCAGAGCAAAGGGTGGCTATTTTGATGTGTGTTCATTTATAGTTTTGATGCTTTCAGTGAGAATCTACAATGTAAATAGTCGTGAAAATAAAGAAAACGCATTGAATGAGAAGGTGTGTCCAAACTTTTGGCCTGTACTGTATGTCCAAAAGTTGAACTGTGCCACACGAACATATATGATATACTATTGATATACTATGCCAACCAATGTTTGATCAATGAGTTGTTCAGTTACCCAGTGTAACATATGTCTATGTGTTAATTAAAGCTCACAAACCCTTGAGACAGAGAGTCTGTGCATAAGCCCCTGGGAAGTGTAAATGTATCACCCAAACATGCACTCCATCAAGGACACTTCTGAGAGAGAGAAACAGGATAAAGAGACTCGTCTTCAAGCAACGAGCTGAGCACTTCTTTGGAACATGCTGATGTGTTGTTGCATTGTAACTGCTCCTCTGGTACCAGATGAAATTCTTTTATACTTTAACTGACCGACTCTGCTCTTTAAGAAAAAACCCTTTGAACAACAAATTCTTTTAACAAGAAACCATGTGCTTGTTTGAAAATATTCCTTGCAGTATCAGGACCCCTGTGGTGCACGCAACTGAAAATATGGCTCAGTGATTTGTTAGGCCACACAAATTATACCAGCTGCATAGTCATAGCAGGCACCAGAGATGTTCTTATTATCAAGACAAAAGTGTTGGTATTGGTGGAGTTGGCACAAAGGGAATAACACTACGTCTACATTAAGCTGGCTACATTAAGTTCTAAAATGCCATTTTTCAACAACATGCATCCACAGCAGGAGTGTCAGTTTGTTTCTGTAAATACCTCTGTCCACATTAAAACACCAAAACAGGTAATTCTCCTCCTACTCGGCATGTGTGGAGGACAGATGAGCAAGTCAGCCACAGAAAACTGGCGAAGGTATAATATTTACGTTTCCACGGTGGCTTCCGGACATTTTGTTTATTGTGAGCAGATTACAACAGTTTCAGTGAGAGAAAGGTGGTAGATAGCTATGTTTATCTCTAAACAATCAAAGTAGGCAAACCAGTCATAAAGTGCTTCACAGGCACACCAAAGAAACAATAAATACTGTAGATAAATCAAAGAGAAACAATAAATAAAGCACAGGGAAAAAAATGCCAATGAAAAACAATTAAATGTCGCGCTACTGCCACCATATGTTTTGTCATTGATATGACAGTGTTTCTAAATTGTACACACTACAACGCAAGTTTTCAGATTTACACTCTGGAGGCCATTTTTGGGGGAGAAAAAATCCATTTTAGTCTGGAGGAGGGCCAAAACAGAGAAAAAGATCTGTTTACGAATTTAGCCATCTTAATGTGGACATGGTGTGAGGCTTTTTACCACAGCAGGGCTGGTTTCTATCAACCAGGAGAGGAAGTCTGAGTTGGTCCAGAGTGGGACGCTGCTGAGGGACTTTAGGCAGACACATGTGCAACTAGTCTTTGCAATTCTGGGACAACTCTGTTGATTTTGAGTTTGTTGTGTTGTCCAAAACATGTACGTCTGGGCAACATGTCGAACAGGACCACTCCCAGGTGTGCCACACTGTGGTGGGACTGTAGGTCCAGCATTCGTACCACTCCAGTGGGATTTGTGCTGAGATACCATAAAAGAGCAGCTTAGCCCGAGTTCAAACAGCAGAACAAATGGGACATCAGAGCTAGTTTCTATTAAGATGTTTTCCACCTTGATGTCCTGGTGGAAGATGTGTTTTGCCATTTCCTTTGCAGCATCCACCAGCTGCTTCAGAATGAACTTAGTGTCCTTCCGAAGAGAGCCTCCTTTGATCCCAATGTGTTTACAGAGGTCAACAAAGGCGACTGGTTGTTCCAACACCAGAATCTACATCATACCAACTCAGTAGAAAAATTGCTGCTGACTTCCTGGATTCTGCTGGTCTAGATCTTCATCATGACAGCATGACAGACTTCCTATTCTGGGTCACATTTTCAGATCACATTCTCTCCGGGAATGTGTTTTATTGCCACAGGGAAGCTCTCAGGTAACCAGCTTAGACTGATCCATGGTTTCCTTCAGTGAGCAAGTTAAGCTGCTGGAATTTAGCCTCAAATTCATCTCGGGTGTCCATTTAGGTTGACACTGCGTTTTTGTCCTTCTCAACCCATAGGTGTAGGTCAGACTACCTCTTCTTCTTCCTGGATGTCCTAATATCCTTGACATATCATTGTGATGTTCTGTTGTCCTGCTGCTTTCTGGGCTGGCATCCAGTGAGGATTGGGTGACACCTTTGGTTCCCTCATTGCTCTGCTTGAGTTCTTTTTGTCCGCTTCACGCTCACTGTCATCAGAGACAATGCAGGATTCTGGCTCTGAGGTCCTCTGACTCTTCATTGTGCCATCTGCATCTTCAGTGACTTTTCTTTTTATGGTCTTCATCCTGACATTGTCTCAAACACACTGCAGGAACCAGACTCAGAACCCCTCTTCCTCTTCTGCTGTGTTTTTATCAGTACTTTATCCTTTATTTGGATCCTCATTAGTTTCCACAAAATGGTTGCTAGTCTTCCTGGGGTCCACACAACATGAGCAACAATAAAACAAACAGCAATTTAAAATCACATTTATCAATAAAACAAGAAACAGCAAAACAAGCCAAATATAGTTTTAAAAAAGTGAAATAACTCTAGAAAGGTAGATAATACAAACTTAAAGTAAAATAAAGAATAAAAAGGTTCCAAAACCGCAATAATTAAAAGTAACATCTCTGTAAGTTTCATCAGATTTTGTTTTAGTGACTTTTTGAAGAAAATACTTTTGATGTTTCTTATGTCTGTAGGGAGCAGATTCCAGCCAGCAGAAGCTCTATAGAGAACATGACCAGTGCTGACTTGATGTGTATTACCAGTATATACTAACTTTTAACAATAGAAGTGTGGATAAATAACTGAAGACTTGATTTAAATTCAGCCACCACATTTCACACTAATTAACATGGAAAGAACAGTGAAGAACTGATCCAGCTGCTCCGTTCTACACAGCCTGAAGTTTCTTTTAGATGTTTGTCAGCAGTATTGGACCAAATGACTGGGCAGTACTCCAGGTGTGACACAGCAAGTGAGTCAGACCAACGTCAGTCATAACGGAAGATGGAACATATGTGGAACATTTCCTTGAGACTGCAGTGCCCTTTATCATCATGGAAACAATGTGATCACTTGGGTCAGGCAAGGGAGAGAAATTTTCTAATATAACACCCAGTAATTTGGTCTTTATGACCTGTTTAACTGATATCCCATCTATAAACTAATTGAGTGGCTTTAGCAAGAACATTCCTACTACCAAAAACCATACATATAGGTACAGGTCTTCCTCTTTCCCCTCCTCATCCTGACATCACTGGTCTCTGTCGTGTTACTGTTGCTGTTGTCTTTCACTACAAGAGATTGTTTGCAAAAGCCAACTTACTTTCATCGTGTGGCATGACAGCTTGATGATTCCTAATATTGTTAAGGCCATATTTATACTGAAGCTACAAATTGATTCATTGACTGAACCCCAGTGACCAAAACTGAACAGATTGATGTCAGGACTATCATAATTTCCTGGACTTGATGGCACCTTACTTTCAGTTCACATCCATCAATGAGTAAAACATCAGTATGACTATCTCAAAAATAATAAGTAAATGTTATGACTGTGATGTAACATTTGATGTTGATAACCTGTAATATAACTGAGCAATACTAAATACCCACTCAACAGTTTTATTGAAAGATATTTTAGAACATTACTGCTTTTATTCAAACTATGCAGTTGAAATGTGACTGAGAATCTTGTATTATATCTCTGTCCATCAACAGGGCCCAAATCCTGGAGCATGTGGCATGGCAAGATTTACTGTGAGTAATGGAGAACACAGCAGCAATGTGAGACACCCAAAGAGAGTGAAGCTTGATGCAGGACTGAGGCAGGAGCTGCAGGCCCTCCACAAGCCCTTTCCTTATACTGTATGAAGATCAACCTCTCTCTGTCTCCCCGGCCAGAAAGACAGCATGATGGCGACCTGTGTTAGTGTTTTCATGGGAGCATCAGCTTCCTCAGTTGTTTCAAGCAGAAGCATCCAGGGTTCAGGCTGTGGCTGCTGGATGTTAGTGAAATCCATCACATGCTCTTTGTGTAAAATAATTTTTATCTAATTAAAATCTGATGTCGTATTTTTCTTTCTAGTTCTGACTCACCAGATTAAACCTACAGGTAATATGATTTCTTCCCTCCTGTACAGTTACTTAATAATACATACCGCATTATTTATGAATCACACACATTTGAATGAATCCCTCCTATTTCCAAACCATGTCTGGAGTATGGTTGCTCTGCCACTGTCTGAGGTTCAGGATACAGCTCAGCTCTGCACAGGCAGCTGGAGAACAGATCAGACTGCTGTACTAATATTTTGACAGCAGACTGACAGCAAAGGATGACCGAAGGTGGCGTGTGCCAGCGATGTGGTTCTGAGTAAAATGAACCCACCATGCAGTGTTATTTATGACAAATGTCTGGTTCATTCGACAATCAAGCACCTTAAGAGCTGTGTGATTGTCTTTACTGTATCCATGTCTTTCCTTCAACTGTTAGCTTATTCCAGTTACCTTTCATTTTGAGTTTTTACAAGCACAATGTTACCCCACTGGCTGATCATTTTAATGTTGATATGAAAATACAATTTTTGGGTAGAATACTTCTAGAGTACTGTCTGGCTAACTCCAAATTAAATTCTTAACCCCTTCAAGTTACCCAACCAGGTTGTGAGTTTTACAGTAGGCTTAGGTTAGCTAGCTTGCTAACATGAGTTAGCTGACAAAAATGATAAACTTACCAAACAAAATGCAAAGATCCCTCAGAGTCAGTACCAACCATGAATGAAGCTTCAGGACAGTTTTAGAATGCTGAGAGTGAATCATAAATGAAAATATAAATTAATTAGCTTCTTCTCGAAACTGCTTCAATCCTCTGGCCTATCTGTTGGAGTTTTGAGAGTGGCTGTTTAATCATAGCTGTCAATCATGCTGAGGTACACCCCTCCCCCTCTATATCATCAAATAACTTAAAAACAAACTTATCAGAAACACTTGAACACATATCAGCATGAAAAGAACTACAGAAAATGTATCTACCAAAATTTGAGCCATTCCATCTGGTGGATGTTAATATATTTCACTGGACAAGTAAAAATTGTATCCTGGTGGTGCCAGGTGAACAGTCAGAGGATCACCAATGTCACCAATTCTCTGAGGACCATGAATGTCTGTACAAAATTAGGTGGCAGTCTGTCCAGATATTTCAGTCTGGACCACAGTGGTGGACTACCTGACAAACTGACAAACCATCATTGCCAACCATAGAGGCATGCATGGCTAAAAAGCATGAATAACAGTGGCCTACACCGTCTATGCATATATAAAAACACAAATTTATATTTCTTCTTTTGAATACATGTAGACCATGAAAGGGAAAATCAACGAGTAGGTGTGCATTAAACATCTTTAAAGCACGATGTGGAGGCAAAGAACCACCTGACACGATGGTCATTTGCCAACAATATAAAATAAAAGCATTCGCAAATTTTTGGTGAGTTTTGCAGTCAAAATCGAAAGGTTATGAAGCAAGAGTTTCATAACCAAGTTGTCATGACAACTTGCCACACTGTACTCGCCGCCAGCCTGAACCGAGGCATAAAATTCATGTAAGGTGTCATTAAGCATAACTGCAGAGTATGTCTCCAAATCAGTGGTCTTTTGTTTTTGGTAGAGAAAGTCTCAGTATATTAACTGTCCATTTTGTTGCCTTTTTTGTACTAATCTAATCCTTCTCTTCCTCTATCATTTGAAGCTCTTCAGGTGTCAGTTTCTTGTGCCGTTTTTTGCTTTGTTTCTTTCTTTTCTTCTCCATCTCTTTTTCCTCTGCTGCGTCCCATTCTTCAAAACTTCATTACGAGTAAGCTTTGACAGCTGTGCTCTAATGTTGCTATGGTTACAGGTTGGGTAGCGGATGAATTTAGAATGGTGATTAAACTTGAGCCAAACTACGTGTGCAATAAACAGTTTTAACACACACCTGCTGGCCAATCAGAAGAGTATTTACCCAGACCATGGTATAAACGCCTATGTAACTCAATTTATATAGGGGTATGGTCCTATACACATACAGTATTTCTACCCATATGCCCACTTTGTCCATGCAGTAATTGCGCTATGATGAGTAACTGTAATTATATGAAGAGACAGGAAGTCTCTATGTGGCTGTTTAATTTTGTCTGAAACAGTAGTCTGTCTCTAGGAGGCTCCATATGAGTCCTGGCATATGTAAATACATTTACAGCCGGATCTGACCTTCAGCAACCCTCTGAGAAGAAAATCACTGATGCAGGTTCATGAGTAACAAGTTGTTGGCAGCCAGGATTTTCGGAGAGGTAAGTCTGACCTTGATGCAGCTCTGCTCCTTTGAGAAGCTTAATGAAAACCAATCTTAAGAGTGTGATCCATCTGCTCTCTGTTTATACAATTAGAGAGCCCAGACCTTTGTGTAGCATTGAGAGGTTTGTCAAATGCATTGTAACGCTGTACGGTCTCTGTGCAAGGTCATTGTGCAAACACGTGTTTATTTTTGTTGCTTTATTGTATTATGCCATGCCCTTTCAGCATGGATCATTTTGAAATAATTCACATGAATGATAAATGCAGCAGTAAATCACTGCTAAGGCTGATAGGAAGGCTCCTCCGAAAGCTGGAAATTATGCTTCTCCAAAGATACACGTAATGTCTTTACAGATCTACGCAGAGAAGGATGTTCTGGGTAACAGGAGATTGCACAGGCTCAGAGAGACACGCCCACCTCCCATATCTCAAAAACACATTGTGCGGACCTGTGGGTCAAGCGAACTGATTGGTTCATTCACCTCCTGTTGTCGCATCTGAAACAGAGTTGAAAACATATAACAGTAACACCCACTTTAAGTGCAGAACTAGAGTGCAGAGCACAGTAACAGGGCACGTGGGTGTTGAGTGGAAGTAAATCAATTAATGCTTCACTATCCTCCCATATATGCCATCCCATATATTAGGCTGTAAGTCAGGGGTACTCAAATACATGTCTTACAGGTCCACTTACAAAATTTCCACTGCATCAAAGTCCAGTAAAGGTTATAAAGTTAAAAATATAAAAATATAAAGTTATATGATGATATTTCAGTACAAAAACTCCACAAAAGGTGTGATGGCCAGACAGAGACACCGGTTCAAGTGTTCATTAGTGAGTTCTTCACTGTATTGTTGAAAATCTCATTGAGTTTATTTTGCTAGACGCAGGGCCATTTTTGCCCATTTGCATTATAAGCAACCGCAATGGGTCCCCTAACCACCAGGGGTCCCCCTTAAATGGCTATATTTTATATGGCACTTTTATCCTATATTTTAGGTTAACTCATCTGCCTGTCAGACTGATTTTGTTTACATTAGTTTATCATTGGTTAGATAGTGTAGTGAAAGTTCCTGTTGGAGGAAATACGTTAAGTCCCACCCCTCCCCACACTACATGATGAGGAAAAAGTTGATGAGAGCAAATGCAGAGTGTGGAGTGAGTGAGAAACTCTGTGGATATTGAAAAGTGTCAAAAGTTAAAAAATGTGTATGCATGGGTGCCTGGTTATATTTTAAAATGGGGCAGCAAACGTGGAAATACATAATTGGCAGGGGGTCTGGGGTTACTCCAACAGAAAGAAAAAGTAATTTAAAACAAATTTCCTGCATTTCTACACTACTGAACCTCTTGGATTAAGCAGATTAAGCACCCGCACTAGGCTAGATTAGTTAGATTGAGGGTGCTATGAAAACCAAGAATGCATGAAGAACAGTAGTGGATCTGGACAGGAAATTATTATTAGAAGAATGGCTATTTCATATTTGAAATTATATTCATAAAAACATTATGTAGCCTAAAATGGTAGTAGGTTGCAGTCTACTAGGCCTTCTTCAAGGTCAAACAAGTACAAACAATTTATATAAATGAAATAGCCTTAGAACACATCACAATATGATTTGGATAATTAAACCTGGTTAGATAATGTTAAACCTGAGGATTGCTATTCTCAAAGCTCACAAGGCCGTCTTCAACAATTGCAACAAAGTACAAACAATATGGATGAATGAAATGGCCTCACAACAACTAATTCCAATCCCACCTATTTATTTTACGCACAGGTTCTAGTGGTAGCTATTCTCAATTGCACCACTAGCTGATGTAGTTGTAATATTCTACAGGAATGAATAATCATAACTTCAAAAGCAGATAATTTTAACCTGCATTATGTCAAATCAAGGACAATTTTAATGCACAACTCAGAAGGTGACTTTTGCTCCTCCTCTGAGATTACTCTGAGTAGCATGCATGGGAATACATTACAATATAATAGATTTGTGTATATTTCTGGCTTTCCCCCTGATGGTCTGAATAACTTGCTGCTGCACGGTGCTGCTGTTGCACTGTGCTGCTCTGTCTTGTCTGTCTGTGCGCTGTCAGTGTCCTCTTTTCGCGCCGTGACGTTATCAGCTATGAATTTGTTTTTCACTGTGTGAGAAAATGGACGTGAGAGTGTGTGAAAAGTATCAATTGCGTGAGTCTTATGGTTAGTACATGAGAGTTGGCAGCCCTCTTAATAGCCATGTTACACTTAAAAGAGCCAACTCTAATTTGACTCTTTTGTGAACGTCCCATGTCCACAGCCGAATCCCATCCAATCAGTGAGCTAACGTTTGGTGGACAGGCTGGCAAAGTTAGCTAACATTGACTCGTAAATAAGCATTTTGGTGACAGTACAATCCTACTTTTAGCTAATTTAAAGTTTGGCTGGAGTCAATAGGCCAAGCAGGTTCATTCAACATATGCTAGCCTATCTTTACCTATATTCTATTTTCAGTCAGCATTCGCAGTTAAGCTAAATGGTATATTTCTCACCTTTGTAAACAGTCAGACTCCTGTGTGGATTGACAGACTGTGATTGACAGCCAAAGCATGCTGTTACAGCGAGGGGTTCAACTGAACTGTGTGTGTGTGTGTGTGTGTGTGTGTGTGTGTGTGTGTGTATATATATATATATATATATATATATATATATATATATATAATTTGATAACAATTTGATCTTATTTTGGGTGATATTTAAATAGATACAAGGGACATGCCTGTTATAGATTCTCCACCTCGAAAAAGATTAGCTAAAAAACAAGAAATAAACACTGAATTCGAGGACAAATTACTTAATACTAGTGAAATTTTCTGTCCATGCAGCAAGATAATTTTACTTGACAAGAAGTTTTCAAGCAAAGTTGGTTCCAGTCTAGAAATAAATAAGCTCTGATAAGTGTTCAAAGGTTTGAAATGAGTAGAAAAATGCTGGTTTTCAGATCAAATTACTTGAGATCAGACTTGCTACAGTGCAGTTATAAGTGAAATTTATTGAATATTATCAAATAGTTCTTAATTCAGTTTTTTTGCATTCTAAATTTTAGCACACGAGAAACAAGAAAATAAATCACTAATTTAAGTGGAAATTACATAATACTAGTGGAGTATGATTATGTGGTTACTTGAAACAAGTTGGCTCATCTTGAAATGGGTAGGCCTAAACCCATATTTCATTTAAAACTAGTCCTTAATCTCAGAGCATACATCTTAAAACAGGAATCACAACCAGGACTGCAAGTGAAATTTCCTTCAACATTTATTGACAGTTGAAAGTAGTCTGGAAAGAGCTTTCACACTAGTAACAGTCTTATTGTACTAATTGCTGAAAAAACAAACAGATGATTCAGCAACCCACACTCTACTCTCAGACACCCATTGTCACAGAAAGGGCATTGTAAGGTCATCAGCGGCATTGTGCCAACAGCCAGGAGGAGGTTGTAGATTGTACCAGGTGGACTGGACCGGTAATGGGCTGCCTCTGGAGAAACAAATAGGGGTCCTCAGAAGGCTGAGAGCAACAAAGTAGAGACAAAAAGTAGAACAAAACTCACCTCAAGAACATGGAACAGTGCCTCACTTGCTGATCCAAGGTTATGAATGGGGCAGTTGGGGAAGGAAACATTGAAGGTAATGCCTTCAACAAAGCAATGGCTTGTCCAGCTGAAAAACAATATGGATACATCAAATGCATTGTCCTTGTTTTTGTTAGGCAATTTGACTGTGATGTTAAGTGTAATTGAAAAGTAAGCACAAAAGCAAAAATACTTTGGTGCAGTGCCCAAGGTAGTGTAACCATTGAAAAACTATGCTGTCACTGAACAGTGTACGGGTGTATATGTGTGTCATGTGTATATCCCTGAATGGTAAATGGACTGTACTTGTATAGCGCCTTTCTAGTCATTCGACTACTCAAAGCGCTTTTAACACTACGAGTCAATTCACCCATTCACACACATTCATACGCTGAATGGGTACAGGGGCTACCATACAAGGTCCCAACCTGCCCATCAGAGGAAAGCTAACCATTCACACACATTCATATAAACGGCTTAAATCTTAATGTTAATTTGGGAAATTGTACATAATCTGGTGCAACTTTAAAAATTGGCCTGATGCGCTAAGAGAGAGGTCATGGGATCACCAAAATCAAATGGTTCTCCTTCTGGGGATATTGAATGTGCACAGTAAAATGAAAGAGTGAAATAAAATCTATTGCAGTTATTGGATCAAAAAACTTAAGGTTTGGCTGGAAAGATTCAAGATTAATTTATTATTCATTATTATCATTTTACAACACAAGGTTGTATAATGAAATGTAGTTTGTAGTCCCTTTATGCTACTCACAAAAACAGAAATTATATGGATTTCACAGCAGGGTGAACAGGCTGTGGCTGGGTTGGGTACTGTCTTTTAGTATCCTTTGGGTTCTGTGCAGGCACCTCACCTCACCGATACCACTGATGCTCGGTAGATGGGTACCGATGATGTTCTGGGCAGTTTTAATCATCAGCAGAGCATTCCTGTCTTGGGCGATGCACATCCCATGCCAATTTGTGATGGGAATTTTGCCTTCTAAAGTAAATACAGTTGTTTCTGAGTTTTCTTTACTGGGGTGGAAATGTGTGATGTCCATGACAGCTTCTCTGTGATGCTGATTCCCAGGAACCTAAAACTGTTTAGTGTGTGGCGACAGCAGTCAGGGTGAATCAGTAATATCCCCTACACTGTCGCTGCAGGGATATAAAAAGCACTTGTCAGTTGCACAAAGGAAAAACAAGCCAATAAGGGTCATCTGTATACATGACAAAACGTAGTAGAGGTGTTTAAACCCTCTAGTGACCACTACTATCTTGGAACTACCATTTTGCCTTAATTCAAGCAAAATAAGATGTTTTTAAATTGCAGTAATAATTGAGCATAGTAATTGATCATAATTATTCGCAGCCTGTCATGTGATTAAAGGGGAATGCCACCCATTTTAAAAATTCACATATGTTTTTCAAGTGCACCAGGAAAGTTCAGTCAGTATGTGAACATGCATCACTAAGTCAAAGCTAGAAATCAGAGAGCGAACCCTCCAATCAGTGATGTAACTGGGGTGCGAAATTTGGGGCTGCCCCATAGACAAAGAATGGGGCTCTGACGTTATGAGTCCATAAAATCTTTGTGTTAGCTCTTACACCCAAATGAGGTTTATATTCTAGCATATACCAACATTTTATGGCCTCAAATTCCCCTTCAACATACCAACACACCTTTCTTATTAGAAATATGTTGTTGATGTAGACTGGGGGCTTTGCTGCTGGTGCTGGACTGAAGATAATTGCGAGGGGAGCAGTTCTGCAGGCTCTGAAGTTTTTCCCAAAACTGCAGGAGTAGGCAAGCAACAAGGGAGTATGAGGGTTGTAAGAAAGTGAATGTCTGAAAAGAAATCAGAACGCACAAGTGATTGAATGTATTTCTGTGCACGTGTAAAATATATTGTTAATACTTATTTAAATTCAAGAACAAGTCCAAATTTTGCCAATTGAGTTTGCCCACTCTTAAAAAATTACAGTGTGCTGCTGATGCTAATAACCTGATAATAGCATTATAGAGTAACTGTTAGTAACTGTGAATTGGCAGGAAAGTTACCAATAAATTCAAATCACACAACATTCATTAATATACATGTGTGGTCCCAGATGCAAAGTTGTAGAGTATCGTCAGTTGCATAAGAGTTTGAAGTTTCATGTTGATCTGACCTTTGGTTTGGGAGTTATAGTCTTGGCTGACATGGGTGATTAGTGTTACCTAATGGTGGTGGTGGTGGGGGGGGCTGAGGAACCCACCTACTGAATATAGTTAGTCTAGAACTTATTCTATCTTAAAGAGAAAGCCACAGAATCAAACCCCATCAAATATAGTGTATCATCAGAGATCTAATGTTAGAGATCTGACATTGAAAATGGAGAGAAAAGGGGGAATGCTCACCAATGTTAGGGAGGTGCTGACCATGGCCAATAATACAGTAAATAAGCCGTTGTATAAAGACATAGAATGTGAAAACAACACAAATTTAAAATACCAAGTGAAAACAAGAACACTGAATAAACTAAGACAAACCAAGCCAGACACTGGCAATTGGTGAGGAGATGATCTAACTGGTTTCTGGCATCAGGCCAGGTTCTGGTGTGGTCTTAGTGCAGGGTGGTATGACCAAAAATTTGTATCTAGGTATTTTTTAAAAATTCTTTGTTTATTTTTTTGTTTTTTTTGCATGACTGGGCTTTTATATAGGTGTGTAGTAGCTTATTCTACTGACGGGAGTACCTGGAGTCTACCTAGAGTATAAAAACATTTTAATTTCATCATGTATATAATGAAAGCTTTGATTATTATAGGGTTTGCTTGGCCCCACCAAATGATATATGCAATACAATATACAATATATGAAGGGATCAGTATGCATGAAACAGTTGACTGTAAACAATATTTATTGTGCAAACTGCAACGTAGTAAAAACAGAATTAAAAAATAGACATGCCAACAACTTTAACATTGCTTCCTTTTCAAAACAAAATATTTTAAGATAAACACTATAAACACTATAAACTGACCTAAAATACACAAAGTGTTTAAGTATTCAAAAATATATTTATAAGTAAGGTAAGTAAGTATTCAAGTATTAAAATGGCTGTTGCTCAGTCACAATTCCCTTGGTTCTCCATTTAACAAATATAACATTTCAATGTGCATTAATATTATCCTTCAAGGTACAGTATTCAAGTATTCAAAAGAGCTGTATTGTTCGTTTTTCCATTTAAACTCACTGTAATTATCCTTTGATGCCAACATCTTGGTACATATGCAGGAAACATGAACATTACGGGCACAAATTACCCTTATAAATACAGGCTTTGGTAATTGAAGCTCGTCAAGACATTACAAATTTGGTGCCAGGAAAACCAGCTTGTCCACAGCATGTGGTTTCAGTGTGAACCTGTGGCAGGTGACAATGTGCTGAAAGCTCTCTCAGACGGGGCACTGGTGGCAGGAATACACAGATACTTCCTGGCTAGCTTTGCTACATGAGGAAATTTGCTTGGTGGCATTTCCACCACTCAAAGGGTCGGTGTCACTGTCGACCTCCATGGTCTGCAGGTAGCTCCTCAGCTTCACTTTAATAGTCTCCTCATCTGAGAGAGTTGCTCTGCTCGCAGCTGTGCTGCTGCAACCCTGCTCTTTGAAAACGTAGGCCAAAGTCTGGCCAAAGTTTTTTCTTTTTACCTCAGGTTCAGCTGCTGCTGCTAGAGCCTTTGGGGGAGCTGAGGAAGTGCCAGTGGTGCCTGCCTGTTGCTCTGTCGGCAGTGATTTGATCTCTTCTACTACTCCAGCTTTGATGTCATCCACCTTTTCATTCTTGATGTAGGTAGTTTTGAAGCAGGGATCAAGAAGAGAAGCCATCTCTAGCAGGTCATCTGTACCAGGATCTGGGTTCTTTTCATTCAAGTAGTTCAGAATGGTTGTCTTCGTGTCCTTGGTCAGTTGAGTGTAATTTTCTCCCTCAGCAAGAATGGTTTCATTGAAGAGAGGGAGTACTGGCTTGAGGTATGAGATGTTAACATAGCGTTCACCAGACAAGGCATCTATGAACTCCTGGGCTGAATACCTTGTTTACTGCCTCCAGCACATCGATGTCCTGCCAGCTGGGCACCAAGTGCCTTGTTTTCTTGTCAGTTTTCAACACCTGACTTATGGCTCTCTCCTGCTCGATCAGTCTTTGGATCTTCTTTTGTTGTGATCCCCACCTATAGGCATCTCTGTTGTGAGCTGGTGCAAGGAATCAAGCGCCTCTCTCAAGCCTTGTGCAATCTCCGGTGTGGTCGTCCGTGAAATACAATGTTTTCAAACAGTGGTTGTACAACTCCCAGTCATCACTGATGAGGTGCATCGTTATGCTGATGTGTGGTTCCATTGTGCGACTTGACCACAGGTCTGTTGTTGTAGAAAAGTAGGTGACTGTATGTAGCTCTGCTTTCAGCTTGCTTTGGTGTTGTTGGTATAATGTTGGGATAGCAGTTTGGCTGAAGTATTTTCGCCCTGGTAAGACATACCTCGAATCCAGTGTTTTAATCATTGCTCTGAACCTGTCTTTCTCGACTGTCTGTAGCGGGAGCTTGTCCTTGCAAGCAGTCCACAGAAAGTGAGTCACCGTGCAAGAAGGATGCTAGTGAGGGAGGCTACCAAAAGACCAATGACTACTCTGAAGTAGCTACAAGCGTCTGTGGCTGAGACTGGAGAAACTGTGCATTCGACAACTGTTGCCTGGGTGCTTCACCAGTCACAGCTCTATGGGAGAGTGGTAAGGAGAAAGCCACTGTTAAAAACAAGTCCAAAAAAACTTTGCCCGAGTCAGAGTCCTGATTTCAACCCAACTGAGAATTTGTGGCAGGATTTGAAAAGGGCTGTTTACTCACAATATCCTCGCAACCAGACTAAGTTAGAGCAGTTTTGCAAAGAAGTGTCCAGATGCGCAAAGGTGATTGAGACCTATCCATGCAGACTCAAGGCTGTAATTGCTGCAAAAGGTGCATCTACAAAGTACTGACTTGAAAGGGGTGACTACTTGTGCAAACAATGATTTTCTGTTTAATATTTATTAAAATATTAAACCAATGTGTAGTTTTCAGTTTAACATGAAATAATATTTTTCTGTTGATAAAAAAACCCAAATTAAGTTCACTGTGATTTAATGTTGTAAGACAATAAAACGTGAAAACTTCCAAGGGGGTGAATACATTTTATAGGCAGTATGTGCAGGATATCTCATCAGATAAGTCCTTCACACCTTCAATAACAGAGTACTCTCTCATTGACACATTGAGGGACTGATGGGAAAGGTTTCCTCATGCAGTTTCTGTTCTTTGCTGAGAGACTGAATGATTTTTGCTGATTATCCTGTAAAAAAAAACAGCCTGAGTCCACTCCGTTATCACTACTGAGACCAAATCCCCCTCCCAGGTTTATTTTCCAATATGATTTTTTCTATTTTTCAAAAATAATATTCTTGGTTCACTGAAACACTGGGGCCCAGTCACCGACAGGTCAGATCCAATTTCTCAGAGGTCACAACTCTGCCAGTTCTTCATAATGTCTTACTGAGTAGTATCTTATACTTTTCCAGCAAATGTCTTATCTAACCACTATTTCTACTTTTTAACCATGCCAGCAGTCAATCTGTTCACCCCTTTGGTCCAGGCTGCCATGAAATTTGGTTCAGACATTCATGTTCCCCTCAGGATGAATTGTAATAACTCTAGCAACCCCCTTAACTTTTTATCAGGTGCTATCATCAGGTCAAGTTTTTATTTGTCCAAATCTTTGGTTTATGACCAAAAAACTGCAGGTATTGCCGGTAGTGGCAGACTCAGGCTGTCTGAAGGCAGGGGCAAAAAAATAAAAAGGGACCAGCTGCATGCAGTGGGGCACCAGCACACAGTAAGTTGTGATGCATTTATGGTGAAACAGTTCCTGTGGTTAAGATTAAAATAGTTTCATTATGTTACTCAGATATACAGTATAACAACTACACATCTGTCATAAAAATACACAGGGAACTATTAACTATTTAACCATTTAGAGGCACATAGAGGCCAACTAACGTTCTAGCATGTAGGGCAGCCTGCACTTCCTCCAAAATAAGGCAAAACCATTTAGTTGGATGTAAAGTTAAGTTTAGGAGGAGTTGCTTCAACAGCAGCACAAGTTACAGCCTCCAAAATGAGCACAGAACAGAGAGAACTAATATGACAGGATGGATTCAGGAAAGGAAAATCTACCATGGATGCTGTTTTTAAAGTAAGTAATGAAACAGAGAAATCGTTTTAAGATGAAAGAATTGATGGCAATTGTTTTCTTTGATATTGAAAAGCCTATGACTCTATGTGGAGGGAAGAACTGCTAATTCAAATGAATAGAATGGGCATTGGTGGAAGCTTTTACAACCTGGGTACTAGATTTTCTATCAGAATGAAAGTTTAAAGTGGGACCAGAGTTATCTGATCAGGACGATATAGCTAATGGAATCCCTCAAGGAAGTGTCATTAGCCCAGTGTCATTTAACATTATGATCAATGATATATTTATGAATCTAAACAGAAGGATATGTTCATCATTATATGCAGATGACAGAGCTATATGGATTAGGGGGAGAAATGACGCAAGTATGTTGAGAAAGATTAAGGAAGCTAATCTAAAGGTAGAACGATGGTCATACAATGGAGATTTAGACTTTCAACCAGTAAGTCTTGCTATATGTACTTCACAAGGAAGAGAAAGGTAGATGAACAGAATCTCCATTTATATGGGCAACCAATAGAAAAAGTAAAGGCATTTAAATAGCTGATGTAATAGATGTACATGGAAGATACATGTTGAAAAACTAGAAACAAAATGTAAAAAAGTAATTAACCTAATGAGAGCTATAACTGGATACAGCTGGGGAGCAGATAAGCAGGCTTTACTAGATATATATAGGGCTTTGATGAGATCAGCAATTGATTATGGGTGTTGTGTTTATGGGGCAGCAACCAAATCTCACTTAAATAAAATTGATAGAATGTAAAACAAAGCCTCAAAGCTTTGCATTGGTGCAATGAGGTCAACTCCAAGTAACGCTGTGCCAGTAGAATCGGTAGAAATCCCACTAGAGTTCAGAAGGGACAAACTTTCATTAGTTTACTGCATTCGTCTTAGAAGATGTGTTCTAAACAAATGCAGGGAGTATAACAGATTTAAGGGAAATGGTTTTGGATGGAAGAAAAAAGATAAATCAGAAGAATATGATGCTAAAGAAAGTAGTTTTAATTACCCTGCTCCAATAAGTAATGTTCCCCCATGGCTATTTCCTAAAGCTAAAGTTGATTTTATTATCATGGATCTAAACAAAGATTGGGTGGAAAGCGAAATAGGCAACAAACCCTCATACCAAAACGACAGAATAGGTCTATTTCCAATGACTCCCAAAATGACACGTATGAGTGTTTTCAGCACCCTCTACAGGACACTTTGCCAATGACTCCCAAAACTACATCACATAACGACGTTTTACATACGACGTTTTACATACGTCACATGACAGCTTAGGGTTAAGTCACATGACTTAACGTAAGAAAGTCACATAATAACTTATATAAAATAAGCCATCATTGAGTTTTGGTTTCACACGGGACACGAACAGCAGTCTCCTGGGTGAAAGTCCTGTGTTTTTGTTTGACCCATCCAGAACACCCATCTGCCCTACGTTCATTCCATTCAAAAATGCTGAGATTTAATATTGCTGTCCTTTTCTGAAAGCGGGCTGCTCACACAGAACATGATAAAACCTGAAAGTTTGACTGACAGACCAACTCTTCATATCAGTGTGAATGTGACAATTTAACAACCAAAGCAGCAGGATTAAAAAAAGAGTTTTTATTACGTTTTTATGAACTGTTGAGTGAACCGGGCTAATTAATGTTAGCAGCTTTATTTCCAGCCTGTCTGTGATGATGCATTAGCTGGTTTGGCTCCATTTCTTAGAAAGGATCCCTGATTCACTTTCACACAGCTCAGTAGATATATATTTAATTGGCTTGCAAGCTGTTTCACATATTTTTCTCAGTAACAACGGCGGTAGCAAGTGCTAACAGGCTAAGCTAACAGTGTGTCAGTGGCATTGCATTAGCAGCAGTCTTGACGGGGGAGCTGCTAACCAGCCTGAGAAAACTACTACTGTGGTCCCAAAAAGAAGTAAAATTACAACTGTGGGTCCATGTAACACTTATCAGTTCAATTTTACATATAAACTTTCTTTAACAATACATCCTTTGGATGCACTGGGATACATCATCAGTGATGTATCCTGGGGTCCTCCGGTGTTTTGGGTCTTTCAACATCAGACACCTTCGCCTAGGCGACCTGGCCAGGGGTGATCAGTCCCTGGCTTGCATCCCAGCAGCAATTGGCCATGGGGTCTCCCTCTCCAGCCAAAGCCACCTGGTGGCTTTCTGTGTGGCATCGATGATTGACTTGATGGTCTTCTTCTTTGCCAACCCCACTACTCGAAGTTTGGTCATGACTTTGCAGAGTGACTGGCCTGCAAAGCCCCGACATCCCACCTCCATTGGCTCACAGCTGGTGTTCCAGCCCTGCCTCATGCATTTGCTTCATCCATGTGCTCCTCCCCGGTTACCCTTCGCTGCTCTGCAGATTCCCAATTTGTCCATGCTCCTTGCTGTCTAAAAAAAATGAAGTTCAAGCGACTATCTTGCCATTCTTGCACAGACTTTAATTGACAGCTTCTCACCCTGAGTGTGACGTCAGCCTGGGCAGGAAGGCCCACCCAAAGCCAGTTCATTGACAGCTTGGCCCTTCAAGGAATAGCAAAAGCAAAAGCAATAGGAAAAAGCAGAAGCAATAAGGAAAAGAATAAGGAAAAATAAAGGTATGAAAATAAATAAATAACATTATATAAAAAATAAATAAATAAAAAATTTAAAAATATACAGAAAATAGAGTAATGTATATGCAAAATATATATATATATTTAAAAATATATAAATAAATATATACAGAAATAAATGGAAAAAATAAATGTGAAAAATAGGAAAATGCTTATAATTATTCTTTTATATTTTGTTATTTGTCTTTATATTTCCACATTTATTTTGTTATTCTTTTACAGATTTATTCTTTTTTATGGCACTCCTTTGACTCCATACACAGCCCTGCTGTTAGGTGTTGCTCGACATGTACTGAACGCAGCCGCAGTTGTCTGGTTCCTGTCTCGGTCGCTTGCTGACTGCTGGTTAGCAAAACAACTTTAAAACAAAGTTGTTAGACTACATTGTTAGACTTATCGTTACACACCAGAGAAAACCTAACAGGGAGCGGACAAAATGCCTGCGGTCTCTAAAGGGGATGGGATGCGTGGCCTGGCCGTGTTCATCTCTGACATCAGGAACTGTAAGTTTGTTTATCACATTCATACACAGCTCTTGATTAGCCTATAACAAGTTGTTGTAATGTTGGTCAACATTAGTGGTCTGATGGGTGGTTTCGAGAATAGGTTCAGTCAAGAAGAGGAGTGTGTCTCTTGCCCTTTCTACCCGCAGTTTTGGTAACTTGACCGTATGAAAGTGGATTTTGACACCCACTCAGCTGGCTAGCTAATTAACGTTAGCTGCTAGCTTCCAGTTGCTAACGTCATGCCGAAGGGCGTGGACCGCACCGCTAACTGGAGATGAGATAACGCCAAACTGGCATTTTTTTATTACACTGTAGCGTTTCAGGGTTGTTCATTTTATAGCTTTCATAAAGTTTTTGTGTCACAAATCAACAAATTCCCACTTTCCAGCTCGATCTGGATGCCCCACTGACTCTGTATTACCAAATATTTGGGGCAACGACTGGCAGTTGGAGTAGACTTGGTGAGGGCTGTTTCAGGTAACGCCAACATCAAATGGACGTGCGCAGCTAACGTAATGAACAGATCCAGTCTATTTTACATATAGTTTTGCCAGGATGTCCAGCCTAAAGTGGGGTTAAACGTCCAACTAAAGCTAACATTCCCCCATTGGTTTCAAGCGTCCAACTACAAACCTTTACAGGAACTGGCTCTCAGTTTTAGACAACTGCCCAATTGTCAGTTTAAGAATACACATACACATACACATACACATACACATACATATACACATACACATACATATACATATACATATACATAGTCACAGGCTCCATTATGACCACACACACACACACACACACAATACCACTTACACGACGCTGAAGTTAGCCTCAGAATCGGGGTTAAGGGAAAAGTTAAGGGGGAAGTTAAGGGAAATATAAATAATGATATTTAGCAACTGGTTTCACTATTTTTTTCACTAATTGTACAAAAGTACAAAAGTGTTAGACACCCCCCCCCCCCCCCCCAATCCAGATCACATTAGACCAGATCTAAATCAAAAACCACTATACTTAGACTTGTCAGATCTGGACTAGATTACCAAGGAGACTCCAGAGAGTCATTAAAACACAGCTTCAGATTTGTGAAACCTTTATTCTATTTGTGAAAACTGAAAAAAGGGCGATTTCACTGATATTTCTCCATCCAGACCACACTAGACCAGTTCTAGATCAAAAAACACTATACTTAGACTTGTCAAATCTTAATAATAATCCTGTCCAGATCTGACAAGTCCATGTATAGTAGCCCTTTTTTCATTTTCCACAAATAGAATAAAGCATTCACAAATGTGAGAGTGGGTTTAAACAGTTTTTCAGAAGTGTAAGTGGTGAAAAAATGGAGAACCAGCCGCTAAATATCATTATTTATGTTTCCCTTAACTTCCTCCTTAACTTTTCCCTTAACCCCAAATCAGAAGCTAATTTCAAAGTCGTCTTATTCACTGTGAATACAAATGTAATTCTATAGGGCAAAACTGTTGCCAAACATTTGCCTAACATTTCCAGTTTCCCTTCTGCTTTTCCCTCTGCCCTTTTTATAGTGCATATATATATATGTGTGTGTGTGTGTGTATATATATATATATATATATATATATATATATGTATGTGTGTGTGTGTATATATATATATATATATATATATATATATATATATATAATTACAATTTAATAAAGGATCTAGAACTACATTGGGGCGAGATTTCATCAAGCATTTCAGAATTGCGCTTAAAGGATAAGCGCACAATTTTTCAAGTCTGTCTTAAAATAGCAGTCAGGTGTCCATATGAACAGTGAAAGAGGTTTTCCTCGCTGTAATCATTCCTCCTGTTCATACTGGCTATTAAAAAAACCCCTTCAAATGTGCTTTCAGTGGAAGTGATGGGGGCCAAAATCCACTGTGTGTCCACACAGTCATTTTGTGCAAAAATGCATTTAAAAGTTGATGTGAAGCTTATATGAGGCTTCAGCAGTCTGAGTTAGTCATATCAAGTGGATATCTGCCACATTTACAGTCTTTTTAGCATCAAATTCCCTCCTTGTGTTTCCTCGGACAGTGTTTCCCTGTTGAGCTGTGGTGGAAGTATAGTAACAAAAAGAGGGAGTTTGGCACTAAAAAGACTGTAACGTTGAAAGATATCTACTTGATTTGACTCATTTGGACGCTGAAGCTTCATATTAGCTTCAGATAAACTTTTAAATACATTTTTGCACAGAAGGAGGACTGTGGATTTTGTCCCCCATCACTTACATTGTCAGTGCATTATGAAGGGATCTTCTAATGGTCAGTATGAACAGGAGGAATGATTACAGCAAGGGCTGCAACTAACGATTATTTTCATTATCAATTAATCTGTCAGTCATTTTCTCGATTAATCAATTCGTTGTTTGGTCCATAAAATGTCAGAAAATGGTGAAAAATGTTGATCACTGTTTCTCAGAGCCCAAGGTGACGTCCTCAAATGTCTTGTTTTGTCCAAAACCCAAACATACTCAGTTTACTGGAAGAAACAAGAAAATATTCACATTTGAGAGGCTGAAATCAGAGAACTTGGACATTTTTTCTCAAAAACGATTAATTGATCCTCAAAACAGTTGGCGATTAATTTAATAGATGGCAACTAATTGATTAATCGACTAATCGTTGCAGCTCTAATTACAGCAAGAAAAACCTTTCAATGTTCATTTGGGCACCTGACTGTTGTTTTCAGACAGACTTAAAGAATTATGAACCCGTCCTTTAGGAATTCTGCTGAAAATTTGAAAGAAATTGACGGAGAGACATTACATTCACTTAAAAAAAACACATTAGAGAGGAGATTATTATGAGTTGACTTTCACATCTCATAATTATGACTTACATTCTTGTAATTATGGCAAAACTATATCATAAATATGAAGACCATGTAATTTTAAGACCTTTATCTCATAGTTATGAAAACTAACATATTGTAATTATGACATCCTTACCTGATAATTTAGTGATTGAAGGACAGTGTGAATAGTCATCACCAAGACAGAGGTTACACAATCTGGTTAAATTTGCTTTCTTGTTTTAATGCTTTGAAAGATACTGATGTCACTGACTAATGTTAACGACATTTGTATGTCAACTTTGCTCAGGCATTGTGATTTGTTGGGAACGTCCAGTCACAACCAGCTCACACTGACCTACTTGTTGTTTTGTCAGTCCACCAGTCTCAGCTCCTACAGGTCATTTCACTGTTTCAAAATGAATTCTTGTTTCAGTGTATGCTGTTAGCAGCTGTCAGCAAGTACGCTTGGTCCTAATGCAATCCCAATGAAGAGGCTATATAGTTACCACAGGTGTTTTGACTATCACTTAATGCTGATGTAACACTCTATCTAATAGGAGGAGGACAAACTGGAGGACAGATATCCTTCTTTGGATTTGCTCAAACCAATCTGTTTCCTGTTAACATTAGTGTGCCCTTTGCAAACTGACCCTACTGCCACAACAAGCCATAACTTCAGTTCCTGTGGCTACATTCAGAATGGGATATCCTTTTCTTGTAATTATGAGATAGTATTGTCATGCAGATCTTATATTTATTTATGAGAGCTTTTTTAAATTATGAGGTGATAGTTATGAGATACTGATCTCATAATTACAATTTCAGAAGATTCAGAAACCATAATTACAGGAAAAACTCCATATTTTTGGGGGGTGAATGAAATGCATCTTTGTAAATAAGAGGTAGTTTAACAGTTTCAGTATTTCAGTGTGTGATATAGCTAATATGTCTGTACATGGAGCTCCACTGTCCTCAATTAACTCAACACATAACATGCAAAATATCTTGATTTATTCACAGGTAAAAGTAAAGAGGCAGAGATTAAGAGGATAAACAAAGAACTGGCCAATATCCGTTCCAAATTTAAAGGTAGGTGAACAATTCTGACAAATCCATGCTAAAGTTCAGTGAGAGCCAGATTATTATTCAGTCCAAAGACTGATCCCAATCACCTGGTGTCATTTTTGGTTTGAATGAAAACCTGACAGCCTTTGTCTTCCATGGCACATGTTTTCCTGTTGCTGCTGACTTTGTCTCTGTGAGTTTCCTGATGACTGTTGCTGTGTCTGCACTGTTATAAGTTCACACTCCTCACTGTGAATGTGTCGTTCTTAATGTGCCGCTGGTGTTGTCTCTCCTGCCACCTGTTACCCGCTGCCTAAAATTAGTTTGCTCCCGAATGACGCTGCCTTCTCTGCCCATAGCGCCCAGCATTCTACCCTCCTTTATTTCCTCTAGTATCTGCTCTCCTGCCCCCGCATGTTTCCAAGGCTTTCAGGCACACAGTTTGACTGTGTTTATTTTACTGTGATTGTCTCTCCAATGTGCTTGTCCTTTCCATTGTACATTTTAATCTGACACTATCACAGGCAGTCCCATCGAGCTCTGTGGAGAGATTACAACCCTGTTCTGTTTCCTTCTTGTAATCATTCCCCTCTTTTCATGGTGCTCTCTATCGGGTAGTGGTCCTTGAGATCAGAAACCTAAAGGGTGTGAGGGGTTGTAATTACAAAATCACACAACTGCTCATTTATATTGTCAGTATCTGACACTGGAAACCACCCAACAGTGTCCTTGTTCATCACAAGCCTCTGGTGACAAGCATGTCCTGGGCTAAACTAAGAAGATAAAAGGTTGACTTGAACATGAGCATGGGAAAGTCCTTGTAGGAATTTGCACGTTTGTAATCACCAGCTTGCTGCAAAAAAAGAGTAAAACCACTTGTAGTTTAAAGTCACACAAAAATCAAACCTTGATC
Organism: Scomberomorus guttatus; assembly: GCA_038419695.1. Classification (NCBI taxonomy): domain Eukaryota; kingdom Metazoa; phylum Chordata; class Actinopteri; order Scombriformes; family Scombridae; genus Scomberomorus; species Scomberomorus guttatus. The sequence goes on from CM076445.1 coordinate 5,814,751, forward strand.
TCAACAAACATCATTGTAACTACAGTGGAAAGGAGTTTTTGTCTCCGTAGAACTTGTCTTCTTCACTTGCTTTGCATTGCCCCAGCCTCTGAAACTTCCCTATTTAATGTTAGCAGAACTGAAACCATTTCCAATCTGTTACCTAAACCTTACCATGTAGCTTGCAGAGTTTGTTGTTGTGATCACAAGAAAGCACTAAGCTTGCCTCAAATTCAAGGGAAAACAAGAAGCATGTTTAACTCCTAGCTTGCTAACAGCATAGACTGGTAGCTACAGACAAAGATACCCACATGCAGGGCATTCCTAAGACAAATAAACTCTTTTTTTTTTTACCTTAGATGGAACTTATTGCATATTATGATTATTGGGAAGTTCTTTAATTAGTGGCATATTTTACAGTAGTTTTAAAATATCACCACACAGTTTTTTGGAACAATAAATTAAGGAGACTTTTGTCATTGTTTCCTTTCCTTGAATTGAGTTCTGCTCAGTATAATCAAAATGGGAAATTAATGTGGATTAATCTTTGATACTGTGCTCACATGGCAATGTCAGATCAATGAAAACCCTGCATTTGTAACTTCATTCAGACATTTAAATCTATCTTTGTGGTGTGTGGGTGTGGACGTGTGTGCGTATTTGCTTGTGTGTGGATAGGAGACAAGGCTCTAGATGGCTACAGTAAAAAAAAGTATGTCTGCAAGCTGCTCTTCATCTTTCTTCTGGGCCATGATATCGACTTTGGACACATGGAGGCTGTCAACCTCCTCAGCTCCAACAAGTACACAGAGAAACAAATTGTAAGTAGAAAGAAACACACAGTGCTCACATGTTTATGAAAAATTGAAAGAAATGACTGTATTTCAATAATATAACATGGTTTCTTAAGAAGCAAATGTTGTACATTTCAATTTTACCATCAACATTTTACCATGTCCCCTTTCAGGGTTACCTCTTCATCTCAGTGCTGGTGAACTCCAACAGCGACCTGATCCGTCTAATCAACAACGGCATTAAGAATGACCTGGGCAGCCGCAACCCGACCTTCATGAACCTGGCCCTGCACTGCATTGCCAACGTGGGCAGCAGAGAAATGGCCGAGGCGTTCGCTTCAGATATCCCTCGCATCTTAGTGGCAGGGTGTGTACATAAATATTATAAACCTTAAGATTTTCATGATATCAGACCCAATTTTGACTATTTATGGTCAGCATTTTTTCTGCAATAGCCATTCAATGTATTAATGTTCTGTAATTGCCTTTCTATATGGTAGTTTATATTGTTGGTGGTGCATTAATTTCCCTGTTACTGTTGATAGAGGGCTCCCTGTTAACTGTTGACTCTCCTAACACTGTATCAGAGCTATGTTACAGTAAGTTATGGCTAATGCAAACCCAACATTTCCTACTGCTGCTGCTTTTATTGTTAAGCAACCACAGGAAGTGGTTGCATCAACAAAAAAAAACACATTTTCAGCACTTTTCTTCAATGACCTCTCTGACAAACTCCACACTAGGGTCTGGAATGAGGGAAAAAAATAGCTGTACAGGCCTCTATGAGTTAACAGGTAGAAGTTTCTTGTAAATAGATCTGTGGTCTCATGCACTTCTATAGTTATAGCTGTCACCACTGGTTGGCAGGGCAGGCCAGATTATTCAGTTGGGTGCAGGTACTCTAATTTTTGCAAGGGAGAAATGGAACAAGAAGAAACAGCCAAAGTGAGATGTTGGATGATAAGCTGCTGGTATCAGGCTCAGTTTGTGTACACCTCCAATTTGTCATCAATGCAAACAATTCCTTTTAACTGTGCCACTCTATTGTGTGGAAAACCACTGAACTGTGCATACAGCATGAGATCAGATCATAGTTGCTTATGGCATGATGGAAATGATACTTTTTCCTATTAAAGCAACGTAACACAATGAATCCTTCCAGCCCAGTTTGTTTGGCTGTGCTGTACTCAAATACACCTGTTGCTCTTGTTCTGTTGCATTTCCGACAAAGTAGCTGACCTTTACTATTTTAATGCGCTTGCTATTACCACCAGTAACCACAGGTGTCACTAAATCAATCAGGACTGAAGTCTTAAGGATTCAAACTTTAAAGCTGGAGTGTGGGACTTTTGTCTCCCCCTTCTGGCAGTGAGTAATTACAAAAACACTGTCAACATGTGCTTACATCATAGGCTCCGCCGTTGCCTACTCTGTCTCTACTGTTGTGGCTGTAAAACGGTGGATAAATTGTTTTGAGTGTCACACAACCCCTGCGAAATGACTCGTTTCACTTCATCAGAATTTGATCCATTTGGTCCGATGACATTTGGAAAGTCTAGAAGAGCTGCACGATTACATTATTTTATCCCCATTCAAGTTAGCAGAGAGCTAACCAGAAGTTAGCCAGCTCAGCCGGCAGTCTCTAGTGCACATGCTCTGCAGTATGCATTCATCTGGCCAGTGCGAGAATGTCAAACCCAACACCAGATTTAAAAACTCCATAAACTGTGAAATACAGAGAGATTTATCTGGCAGTGATAGGCTTATTCAGCATTGTGTGAACTCGTTTGGCAAGGGCTTAAATGTAACGGACGTTCATTTATATGTAAAAGTTCTGCACTGCAGGTTTAAGCGGGAAATTGTGAAAGTGACCATTTGAAAAGTATTTTGTGTATATTGTATTGGATTATGATGAGTGAAGTTGTATTGTGCTTGCCTGGAACAGGGACACCATGGACAGTGTGAAGCAGAGTGCAGCACTATGTCTGCTACGACTCAACAGGACGTCTCCTGACCTGGTACCCATGGGTGAATGGACAGCCCGAGTGGTCCATCTGCTCAATGATCAGCACCTGGTAAGCTTCACTACTATCATAAGGCCCAGTCGCACGCACAAACTTCTGTGAAGATTTTCCTTGGATGATGAAATTTTGCCTGTTTTTAGGGAGTGGTAACAGCAGCCACCAGCCTCATCACTACTCTGGCTCAGAAGAGTCCTGATGACTTCAAGACATCAATCTCACTGGCTATAGCCAGGCTGAGCAGGGTGGGTGTCAATCTGTAGCTTTACCCGGTGTCTTTATCTCACTGAGGTCAAAGGTAAAATGTGGTTTTTACATCTATTGATGTGATACCTTGTCCTTGCTTGTCCAGATTGTGACTTCAGCATCCATCGACCTCCAGGACTATACATACTACTTTGTTGCTGCACCCTGGCTGTCTGTTAAATTGCTGCGTCTGCTGCAGTGCTACCCTCCACCTGGTATGGTACAGAACAGGCCTGTGTTTATGGAAGAGAAAATTAGGTCAGGTGGAAACATAAAGTCCCATCACCTGACAAGTGATTAGTGGAACTTCATCACTGTGAACTTGAAGCAGCAGTCATTGGAGATTCTTGTATTTACAGCAGCTACTGTAGTTTCTTCTTAACTTTGCAAGGGATGTTTGATGTTTTTGCAACAATTTGGTCCACAGCAAGATATCTCACCAACTACTATCCAGATTGAAAAAAGAAAACTAATATGGATATTCATGGTTCCCACATCATTCTTGATTTGATGATTTCAGTTTTTGACATTACTGGTATTTGCCCTCTCCTTTACTGCCAGGTCAGATTATCAGCTTTGTCCACAAGGTAACTAATGGCCACATTTTCATCAAATTAGCTGTGGGTATAGGATAAAACTATTGATTTAGGAAATCCCATTGCCTTGTCTCTAGCATCACCCTTGTGCTTGAAACATTAGTTGCTTGCAAATCCCAGTATAGTAGTCAGCTGTCTAGTGGGCGGCCAGCTCTTGTGGAGCTCCTTGGCTTGACAGTTAATAACATTCTTTCCCACAAATCTTCCAATACAGAGTAATGACATTTCTGCAGAGCTTAGAGTTTAAGGTAATATTCAGGTTATTTGCTTTCCCTCTTAGAGTGTGATGAAAAGATCTATATCATTAAGTACAGCGCTTGAATTATTTAGTCTAATTTAAAATAAAGACTGGAGTCAGGGAGAAACAGCAGGCTGGCTCTATCAGAAATGAAAAAAAACCCCACACCTACCCACACCTTCAAAGGGCAACACACACTGTCTTATTTCACATTATGTAAATAAGACTGCTTTATAAGTCTAGGTAGGCTTCTTAAAAACATTGGACAGAGGTACGTCCCCCTGCCTCCAGTCTTTATGCTAAAGTAGGCTAAACACATCAAATATTAGCTCTACACTTAACACACAGTCATGAGAATGGTTCTCTCAGACAGAAAGAAAACAAACATATTTGCCCAATGATGGCTGCAAGCATCATTTCTGAGATGTTTTTTCCTACAGTCTTTAATACAAAACTGCAAGGTTTTGATTACTTGGTTGTTTAAAAATAGGATAAAGTTGCACAATGCAGGTTTTGGCCATGAGATGACAGAAAGTAGAAATGATGTCAGTTTATCAAATTCTTAAAGATAATGAGTTGGGAAAAATTACTTACACATCCAGCAGAAAACCAGCCATTCCAAAGTTCATTCACATTTTAGAGCTGCTTTGCTCTGCCGACTCCTGAGAAAAATATCTGAGCCTCTTTAGCTTGGCAGATGTTCAGCTCCCTTCACCAGGTATTCGTTTACTTCAGCTTTCCGCTACTTTGTGCTGGGTACAAAGCAAACTGAAACAATGAGCCGACCATGGCTGAAAGCACTAGCAACCCAGAGAATGATTTGATTCACTGTTAATATCAAAACATATTGCATAATGTAGACTTAATACTGAGAGTTTATGCAAGTAATGAACCTAGCCTAGCCTAACCCAGCTTTTGTTGTTGCAGAGGATGCAGCGCTGCGAAGTCGCCTGACAGAATGTCTGGAGACCATCCTCAATAAAGCCCAGGAGCCGCCCAAGTCCAAGAAGGTCCAGCACTCTAACGCAAAGAATGCTGTTCTGTTTGAAGCCATCTCACTCATCATCCACCATGACAGGTCGGTCAGATTCACTGTAAATTTGGGTTAAATTTCTTGGGAATTTTACCTGCAGGTCACTGTATAGGCTTTTAGCAAATAGTGATTTCCACCATTAGTTGTATTAGATTCAGTTCAACTGTAGCAGACTCTAGACTGTAACCCTGCATTAATATCACCAACAGCAGAAGAGTGTGCTCTGACTTGTATATGATTTATCTTAAAACTTCATATCAAGGTCACAGGGCAAACCCAACTGTCATCAGTTCAAATTCTTGTGTTATGTAGCACCTGTGGGGTTTTGGATTTTGATGTTTTGATTTTTGTTTGCATGTAAACACTCCAGCTAGTTGTTGTGTCTTGTCTCTCAGTGAGCCCACCCTGTTGGTTCGAGCCTGCAACCAGCTAGGTCAGTTTCTGCAGCACAGGGAAACCAACCTGCGTTATTTGGCTTTGGAGAGCATGTGCACACTGGCCAGCTCTGAGTTTTCTCACGAGGCAGTAAAGACGCATATAGAAACTGTGATCAACGCTCTAAAGGTGAGTCCTGCATCAGTTGCATGCCTCTGATAAGCGTTTTCAGGTTAATGTGAAAATGACGTGTACGTTTTGGATAACTTGTTTCAGAACCTGATAGTTCTCTGGTCTTCCATGTTTTGTTTTAGTTGTTTTGACCATCAGACCAGTGGTAATCAGGAGTCTGAAATTTGAAACTGGAATAATTATTAATTTGGTCAATTGTTATTTATAATCAATTAATGAATAGTTGCCTTTATAAACAAGTTATAGACTAAGCATGAAAATTCTTTGTGTAACAAAATAATCTCAGCTCAAAGGTCTTTTTGGAACTTTCCACTGTATCCCATGTTTTCATAACCACTTTGTAACAGAAATCATAACTCCTGTCTCTGTTCAAGGATGGTCATTGAAAGCTCCAAAAAGTCAGTAAGTGGACCTTTGAGCTTAGTTTATTTTGATATACAAGTTCTAGAGTGAGTTGTTGAATTTACATTTAAATTAAGCTACTAAAAATTGGTAATAAAGTTATACAATAGTCAGTGAATGTTCCAATTAACAAATAAATTATATTTTAAATTTTAAGAGGGATTTGCAAAATATTTTATGTGAAGACTTTTCATTAACCACCTTACCTAATCCTTTGTCCTTGTTATAACATCCTTTCTTTCATTTAAGGACGTCTCTCTTAAATGTAAAGCCATGCAACCAGTGTGCCTCGCTAAAATGCAAAGTGACTCCAATCCACAGAGTAGTTATAGGAACTGATTCAAGCTGTGTATGTCCTGTTAATCACAAAGGTCGTCTGAGAAAGATGCTTTCTCAGTTGCTTGGTATAGTTCTTTACTGCCACCTAGTGTTGTATGTGAATATACCTCAGAACAACTGAACTTCATATTATTAAACATCATAAGATTACAGAATATACACTATATAAAACTTTTCATAGTCTTATTATGATAACAGTAATTCATTTATGTGAAGATTAGTCTTAAATTTCAATCAAAACCAATTTTGATAACAGAAACTGCAAAATATTTTTATGCCAAACCAAGCCTGCACATCATATTTGGGTTCAAAGTCACATGTTTACAGATGTTACGTTAGATGTTTCACATCAGCAAATTTAATTTTGTGCTCGAAGACTGTCTGTCCTCCAATTTATGTTTATTGATTTTTAAGGAAATGGTGGAGACATGGCAGCAAGTAGCTCTTTATATCTTTCCAGGGACACAAGAGTAGAAATTATTACAAGACATGTAAGAAAAAAATAGCACATATAGAAGTGAGAAAACCCAGTCAGCAGTAAAGTGAAAAGAAAACTGCCACATTCTGAGGAGACATATTCACATTAACTATGATTGAAATCTAAAGTCTGAACAGGCACTTTTTTCACTTTCTGTGTAGGTCCAGATAAAATGTCCTAGTAGGAAGTCTAATCTTCCAAACCACCTTTTAATGTATTAAGCATAGACTCATAGGATGCTTTTCCTACCACTGGACTCGTCTAATCTTAAAAACCTTTAGTGACTTTCCAATGCCTCAAAATAATTCTATCATAATAACTGAGAAGGCACATTTTGGTACGTTTGGTATTTGAGATCTGTCCCCTAACAAACTCAAGAGTTGCATTAGTTACTGAACCAAACCATCCACCCAGGACTTCCGTAACTTGTACATTAAAGCACAAATGATCCTTCATCAGTTTCATTCTGTGGAGTCTTATTGGAGTATGATAATATCTCAATTTAATATATAACATATTATATAGTGTAAAGTTCCTCTTCGCTTCCTTACATATTTATCACATTCTGCACAAATTTTAAGCCATTTTCCATCTTCAAATTCTTTTCCCAGATCACTCTGTCATAACAGTTTCACATATGATGAATCGTTACTCTAATCGTTACTAAGTTGTTGGTAAATTTCTAAATATTTATAATCCACAATGTTTGTTGTCTGTGACAATACTGGACCTAGATCTTACACAATCTCTTATTTATAAATATTTACAGAAATATTCTTTTTGTTCAGTTAAATTTCCATAGAACATAAATCTACCTTCTTTTTACAGATCTAGTGTGGAATTTAAGCAGCTACAGCTGCTAAAATCTGCTAGAGACCTGCCATTTGTCATTTCATATCTTGTGTTGTTATATTCTCTACAGACGGAGCGAGATGTGAGTGTGCGCCAGCGGGCTGTGGATCTGCTCTATGCCATGTGTGACCGCAGCAACGCCAAGCAGATTGTGGCAGAGATGCTGAGCTACCTAGAGACCGCTGATTACTCCATCAGAGAGGAGATAGTGGGTCACCCATACAGGCCTGTACACCACGTAGTTGCCCTGTGTTCTGCTGTCGCGCTCAGCCAGTTGCCTCTCTTCCTCAGGTGCTCAAGGTGGCCATCCTGGCAGAGAAGTATGCCGTTGACTACACCTGGTACGTGGACACCATCCTCAACCTCATCCGCATCGCAGGGGACTATGTCAGTGAGGAGGTGTGGTATCGTGTCATCCAGATCGTCATAAACCGAGATGATGTCCAAGGCTACGCTGCCAAGACTGTTTTTGAGGTGGGTATGAAGCTTTGTGCCATCACAGATCAGCTTGACTGTCAGTGTGCACCCTCAGTGTCGGCCTCATCAGTGTTATAAGCAAACCTACCAGTATGCATGTCCATGTGGGAGCTAAAAGGAGGTCAGAATGGGTACTGGGTACATGATGCGGGAATACAAATACAAAAAGCAAGCCCAATTTAGTAATCATCTCTAGGCCTCACTCAGTACTTTTTCTCTCTCTTTTTTTTTAGAATATGTGGGCTAATGATCTGGCCAAAACCTACTGCATGGGTGCAAATTTAAAAACAAATTTATTTTTCCAATCCATCCTCTAATGTGTTGTACAGTGCAGCAGCTATAAATGTCTTTCAGGTATTTTAAATGGAAAGGTATTGACTAAATAAGGTGATTTCTAATCCTTTGTCTGCTCTGGGTGCTCCTGCTGTAACAAAGGCCTCTTTGTGCTCTATTAAAACACTGGGAGCACACAGTGAGCGTGTCATTATAGAATATTAGCAGAAACTGTCAAAGTAAAGCTGTGATGCAAGTATTTTCTTTAAAGCAGAGTTATTCAGCTGTTAAATTGTTTTACAAATGTAAATGTTTGCCTGCTTTACACTAAGTGTGTACTGTATGTTAATGGAAATCTTTACAAAAATATACATTTAAGAAGTATTGAATAAGGCTCTATTGGTCTAGTGCTAGAAAAAACAACATTGGGTTAAAAAATAGAAAGAGAAGTAGTTGAGAAGTAACCAGAGTTATGACTGTTATGAATTAAGTTTGATCAGTGGCAATCAAAAGAGACCCTTTTAGCTGATTACACTTTACCCTCAAGAAATCCTCAAGGAGCCCATACAGTGGGAAACCAGTGAGGGATTGTGTCCTTGTTACTCGACTATGTTGGGTCCACATGGACATGCTGGCTGGGTGCTTACCTCTGATTCTATTTAAACTCTTAATTAGATGGCATTGTGTGGTTTCTTCTATTTTGTTTCTAACCCAGTGCTCTCATGCTTTGTGAACACTTGTAGGCACTACAGGCTCCTGCCTGCCACGAGAACCTGGTTAAAGTGGGAGGTTACATCCTGGGAGAATTTGGTAACCTGATTGCTGGTGACTCACGCTCCAGGTACAAACAGCATCCACAAAAAACCTGAACATGGTGCAGTGTTTACCATAGGAAACATGGAGAAGAAGTTGGAGGAATATAATGTTCTCTATCAGCGAGTATGGTTTAATATACAGTGGAAATATCAGTATAAAGCTGACCTGAAGGATAAGAAGCTTTACTGTCACTGTTTGATATTGTCTTCTCCTTCAGCCCACTGGTCCAGTTCAACCTTCTTCACTCCAAATTCCACCTGTGCTCCGTGCCGACACGGGCGCTGTTGCTGTCGGCCTACATCAAGTTCATTAACTTGTTTCCGGAAGTGAAGGCCACCATCCAGGACGTCCTGCGCTCAGACAGCCAGCTCCGCAACGCTGATGTGGAGCTTCAGCAGAGAGCCGTTGAGTACCTGAGGCTCAGCTGCATCGCCAGCACAGATATATTGGTTAGTGATTTCTACAGGGAGTGGATAAAATACTGAAAACATACAAAGAGTCTCACACGCAGTAGAGTCATAGCATAAATTTGCAGTGTCTGAAATTAATACAAAGTGACTTTCACAGTGTCATCTAGTGACTGTATTGATCATGAGATGAGATGTATCATGCTCCTGTGTGTCAGTAATCAATTTATGTAATAACTTAAAATCTGCTAAAATAGTTCATTGTACAGTAGTGCAGTAGCTGTCTGTATACAGTATACCCTCACTCTCTCTGTCCCTCCCCAGGCCACAGTCTTAGAAGAGATGCCTCCATTCCCAGAGAGAGAGTCTTCCATCCTGGCCAAGCTGAAGAGGAAGAAGGGTCCAGGCCACCTGCCGGACATCGACGACACCCGGCGGAACGTCAACGGCAGCACAGAACACAGCGAGACCAGTGAAACCACGAGCAAGGTAACTCCACGGCAGTGCTGGAATAGCTAGCAGTGAAATTTAATTTGTGAAGAAATGCGCATCATAACAGTTATATTCTTTTTATTGTGTATTGTTAATTACTGGTTTCCAGCCTTTTGGCCTTTGTCTTTATTTTCCTCCATTTTTTAAGCCTTTCCTTGATCTTTACTTCCACTCTTCTCTCTTCTCCTTCCCCGTCTTCAACCCCTTTATCCTTCCTCTACTCTTTCTGTCCCACTCCTTCTCTTTTTCCTTCAGTCTTCTCCTTCACTGATGACAGACCTTCTCCCCACCAACAGACCCCGCCCTGCCTCCTCTAGTCCCATCATGCTCTCTGCTGGGACCATGGTATACTGATACTGTAGCTAGAAGCAACACATATACTGATTTACGTTTTTAATCATTACCACTGGAGTGGAAACTACTCTTGTGTTATATATACTCACTGAGCATTTAATTAGGAACACCTGTGCGATCTAATGCAGTCCAATACAACAGCTCTGCTATAAATTCTACTTTTATGAAGCTTATACATTTTCAGTTTTTATTGACACTGTCAGAATGAGGGGGGGGGGAACTGTCACCTTTCTGACAATGTCAACAAAAACTAAAACTGTATAAGCTTCGTAAAAGTAGAATTTATAGCAGTGCTGCTGTATTGGATTGCATTAGATTGCACAGGTGTTCCTAATTAAGTGCTTGATTAACCATGCAGCTGGATTTTTTTGGGAAATGTCTCTATGTCACATATCACTAAGCTATTTCTATGTTATTGTATGCTTAAGTATTTTGTTTAGAATGATTCCTATTGACTCATGTCCAAGTGTTACCCATGTTTATTCAGATTCTGATGGAATCAGTGCTAACATTAGCAAGCTAGGCTAATTCGCTTCCACTATCTCCACTTTTTGAGTGGAATACAAACTTAGCAGTCAACAGCTGCCATTGGAAACACCCACTCAGATGCTTGAGGCTGAGATGCTGTTTCCAAAAATTTATCCAAACAGTTTATTCTATTGTGAAAAACTGAAAACTATGCACAAATCTGTGGTTTTATAGTTTATATTTCTTTACTAAACAAATGAGGAAAATGCTAATTTCTCTTTGACGTAAAAACTTAAGATGTAGCAAGCAGAGAATAAAATAGATTCCTCCAGAGTTAACTGTGCATTAGTTTCTATATACTGTATTAAAGACTACACTTGAGTTCAGGTTTTGGTGTGCAGTTACTGTACGTCAAAGATAATGTTCGCTGATGTTTCTCTCCCAGAGTTCCACCCACCCCTTCACAGACTTGCTGAATCTGAACTCCCCCTCAGCAGGAGGCAGCCTGCTGATTGATGTCTTTTCTGACAACTCCACTCCTGCCTCCATGGATGTGTCTGAGGAAAATTTCTCCAGGTGGGGCCACACTGTGAGCTTGGTTGGTAAAATCAGCAGAGAAATACAGTTTGCGGCATTTGCTGCTTTGGACTCAAGTGCCACATTAGTGAAAAAAGCAAGTTCTCAAAAGTCTTCTTTATATGTGTGTGTGTTTGTGTGTGTGTGTGTGTGCGCAGATTTGTTTGCAAGAACAACGGCGTTCTCTATGAGAACCAGCTTTTGCAGATTGGACTTAAGTCTGAGTACAGGCAGAACCTGGGTGAGCAGCTTTACAATATCAGTTGTGCATCTTTCTGTTTTGGGAAATCTCATTAGATTTAATCAATTTTGCAGGTATTTTTTAAAGAATTTAAAGGAAGTGTTTACCTTCTGTTGTACACCAGGTCGTATGTATGTGTTTTTTGGCAACAAGACATCTACCCAGTTCCTCAGCTTCTCCTCAGCGGTGGTCAGTCAGGACACGCTCAAAACTCATATCCTTTCTGCTGCGAGTTAGCTTCCTTAGTAAGAGTATTAGTTCCTCCCCCTACACTTGTACTTCAGCTCTGCAGGTAGGCTGAGATGCATACTAGCGTAATTTTGGTATCAGAAAACTTCTTAACCATGGCTTCCACAGCTGAATGTCCACGCTAAGACAGTAGACCCCATAATAGAAGGCGGCGCTCAGGTCCAGCAGATCCTCAACATTGAGTGTGTATCCGATTTCACAGATGCACCAGTGCTCAACATCCAGTTCAGGTTGGTGCCTGAATGCAACTTTTTAAAACATGTTGATGCGATGAGTTAATTATATATGCTAATGTCTGATTCTGTATGTGTGAACAGATATGGTGGAGCCCTTCAGAACATTGCAGTGAAGCTCCCTGTGATGCTTAACAAGTTTTTTCAGCCCACAGAGATGACATCCCAAGACTTCTTCCAGCGCTGGAAACAGCTCGGCGCGTAAGGTTCACTTTATATGATTTGGACTCCCCCTCATGCTTTTGTGTCATGTCATAATCGAACATGTTCATGTTCATTCATTTCAAGAGTATAAATCGCATTCAGTCAACCCAGTGTGATAGTTCAATATTTAGCTCAACATTTCCCTCTAGAAGCATTGGTGCTTCTAACAAAAAGAATTTCTTAGCTCCAGCCCAAATGCGTCAACATGCATTTTTGCATTAAAAACATAAAATACACAAGCTGTACATTTGCAACAGTAATAGTTTTTTCCACAAAAGACATTTTGACTTGTAACAGTAGGAAAAGCACAGATTTAGATAATAAAAAATGAATGAGGTTCAGTTTCAGGTTCCTGGTATTTTGCATGCTGGCTCACTGCCACACTGTCAGGATTTACTGGGACACTTGAATATAACTGAGCCATGGTTAATGTGAAGTTAAAGGAGCTAAGACTGCCTGTTAAGAGACAGGCTGAACTGAGGGGCTGCATAAAGGACCAGTATAAGATAAATAAGGAGTTTTTTGAACTGTGAATCGTGTAAAGCTGCTCTAGTGGAGTCCCAGAATAAAACTAGAGCTGGAAATGAGAATAATAGGTCCCCTTTAAGAGAAAACATAAGCAGCCTGAGTTGACCAGTCACAGTTCCCACGCTGTCCCCACGTCTCTGGGGCAGCCGTTGCCCCCATGTGTAGTTACATTTTTATAACTACACATCTGGGGCACACATCTGCTACGGTGTAGCCTACAGTGTAACCTTGGAGCCTGCGCATGTAGCCGGTGGATACAGTTTAACCCCTTTATTCAAAAGTATAAATCTAGCTTTAATATCATGTGCACTTGTTTATTAATCTTTTAAATCATTTTTAAAGCAGAAATGCCAAAAAAAACCCACTGCTGTCACCTTCTAAAATGTGGTTATTTTGGTTTTATATCTTAAAAAAACAAGCAGTTTGAATATGTCAATTTGGGATTTGGGTAAAGAGTATGTTTTACTATTTCTCACATTTTATGGACAAAATGATTAAAAGAGAAATGAATCCACAGATTAATCAGTAAGGAAAATAATTATCAGCTCTATTTCATTACTGAGAGTAGCTTGTTCTGTTTTAGATCCAATTCCAACTAAGTGGATAAAATTCACTAAGCTCTGAGGCTAACAAATGTCTTATTGAATGTTTTGGCTCTCCTTGCTCTTGTTATTAGCATTGTTCAAAACATTCATTTTTAGCTGGTGTTGACCATCACATCTGCTGGTTTAAATGACAAACATCGTCTGCACCAGATTATAAACTGTAACTAATTAAAGTTAAAGGGACACTCCACAGATTATACACATAATGGTCATGAAAAATCAGGTGTGCAGCAGTAAGCAGGATACACCTGTGCTTTCAGCATTTCAGATACACATTCATTGGATTCAGTAAGGGCTATCTATTATTTTAGTGAGTATTTAGAGTATTCTACTGATTATTCCATCGATTAATTGAGTAATCGGATGCTATGCTAACACTAATGCTAACATCAATGTGCTATTGTGGTAGGCTAGTTCAGTTTTACATACACTGTACAGAATTTTCATTTTGTTTCAGCTTGAAATGATCCCAAACTTTGGACACTTTCTGTCATTTTCTCTGGCCAGCCTCTTCTCTTCACCCCTCGCTGTTTTCTCTCTTCCTCCATTTTGCAATCCACGCCATCAAATCATGTCTTCTTGACATCATGTGTCCACAGCATAAGCCCGTTGCGCGATAGTAATAATCATCCCTGCGAAAAACAGTGTGCTTTATATAGTCATATGGATTAAACAAAGATGATTTTTAGTAATCGAGTTTCTGGAGGAATCGTTTCAGCCCTAGATTTGATACTGGATGAAACCCCACCTGTAGTTTGTGTGAACACAAAGTTTTGTAAAGTACTTTGAACCTCTCTTGGGATTTAAGTGCTGTATGAATGCAAGTATCAACATATATTTAACAGACCAAGTTTCACTTAGGCAGTATTTATTGCAGAGGCCTTGTCATGGATAGGATTCCATTGTAAAATTTTATTTTCAGAAAACTAATCTTCTCCTCTCTCTTCCCTGCAGTCCTCAGCAGGAGGTTCAGAAAATCTTCAAAGCCAAACATTCGATGGACACAGATGTTACGAAGGCCAAGGTAAAATATCTATTCTCCAAAGAAACCTTCTTCAGACAACTTTACAAATGTACCAGCTGGTTGTGTGAAAATTGACATGACATGCTGTCATGTGAGCCATGTGTCTATTTACATATTTTATTTAGTTATGTCGTAAGGGATGCATCATTCTTTTGAATGTATAGCAGGTTCTCAGAAAAATTGCAATGCTGTTTTTTGACCTTTTTTGTTGTTATTTTTCCACTAAACAGTAATGTTTAAATTCAGTGGGGAAAAAATGTGTTTTTGGAACGCACAGATGATCATGTGTATATATACTGTAATTATTCGCATAAGAAAAACAATGACTTCAGATTGTACATACATTCTCTGTAATACTTGGTAGCATATAGACTTTGTCAGCCAAGATATAGAATTTGGCTGAGCACATTTACAGAAGAGAATGTTTTTCTCCTGCTTTCTCACAGTCAACAATAAACTGTAGAGCTCCACATATAGAATGTTTTTAATGAACTTTTTGGCCATGTAGTGTGTGTGAAAGTTCCCAGGGAACATGCTCACATCAGATGGTTAGATGTGTTTGTTGTGTTACAGATGGTTCAGTTTAGAAATGCTGAGATGAGTTTGCTGAGGCTGTTGTTCACAATTTGTGGAATGTGAACAACAGCCTGGGAACGAGTGCTGCCTAAGATGCCAACAAAATCCTTGAGGTGCCAGTTGACCTGTTAACTTAGAGGTTTGACTTTTATTAGATGCTGGCTTGTGCTGTAATTGGTCACATTTGCAAATGTTCTTCTGATTTGATCATTTGTGTGGAAATATTGTGTGTCTTGGACAAAACGGCATGCCTAATTATGCAGTGACTTGTTGAATATGCCTTATTTCTTGAGATCTCAACATTGCAATATTCCTGAAGGGACTGACTAGACCTTGATTGTAACATCAGAATCCAGGAATTCTGGGAATTTCTGGAGATCACTCTTGAATTGAATCAACAACTTGAAGAATCAAATCACAATAAATTAAGTTTATGGGGTAATCAGATGATTGGTTTATGATATCCGGATTTTTTCCCCACATCTCTTTGCTTTCTCGTGTACATATTATTGTATCTTTTTCCTGCAGATCTTAGGCTTTGGTGTAGCTCTGCTGGATGGGGTGGATCCCAATCCTGCAAACTTTGTTGGAGCAGGAGTCATCCACACTAAGAGCACGCAGGTGGGCTGCCTCCTCAGACTGGAGCCCAACACACAAGCAGAGGTAAAGGTGAACACACACACACACACACACTCAACCCTGTATTGAACCATAATATATATCTATATTGTGTAACTGTGTGTTTTGTTTTTGTTAAGATGTATCGTCTCACCCTCCGGACCAGCAGGGACTCTGTGTCTCAGAGACTGTGTGATCTCCTCTCTGAACAGTTCTAGACTCGACACAGCACCAGCATTACTACACATTTACTCTCCTAGTCTCACTTTAGATTGGAATTGATGTATTGTACAGTGTAAATTCTTTTTTTATTTGACTTACTCTACATGTAAATGAAAAGAAATGTATTTTTGGCACACAGCTTTACTAATATGTCACTGCTTTAAACCTGCCCTGTACTGTATGTGTGTGTGTGTACTCACACTGTGAGCACCTTAGCCGACATGTTGCGGGTGGTGCAAGAGGCTCTGAATGCTTCTCTGTAGTGTTCTGCAGCTCCAAAGTTTTGAAATTGTGTGTTTTTTGCTGCTTGAGTACTGCCTTTCCTCTCATTGAAACCTTTTGAGGAGTGCTAGGAAGCATTAATTAATTAATTAATAGATTACCAAGCGTACCAATGAATTCAATAATTGACTGTTCTGATAGCGTTTCTATGAGACATTTTATTCTTGTAGTGTTTCAAACGAATGTTGCACAGAACTGGGAAGCTTTCCTCGACTTCTAGCCCATTTTGCACTTCTTAGAGAAAAAAAATCACATCAGATAGATTTAGACAAGAGGATTTTGACTTTATTCTCAGAATTCTGACTCATTTCACAAATTTGACACATCTGTCGTCTCAGGAGCAAAAGCAAAGCTATGCATTGTGGTTTGTTTTGTTTTTTTTAGCTAAAAGTAGACTTTGAATGCTACATTTTTTTTGTTCCATTGTGGGAATTTTTAAGCTTTGCAGAAATTTTACACATATAGTTTAAACACTCAAATAAAATGGCAAAAACTTACTTTAGTACACTAGGTAGCAAATGGTTAGTGATTTCTGATAGTGATGGAGTTCAGTGTCAGCTTATTTTCCTCATAATATCTGCAAAACTCTGGCCCTAATCTTCTTCCACACAGTTGTGCCTTCTGAGCTTTTACTACACTGTTAAATGGACACGAGTAATATTCTTAAAATCTAAAGCACTACCACACTGTCTCACTACTTTTGCCTAAATGCATTTATTCACAGAGCACTCTCCAAACTGGTAATATTTCTATATTTCAATACCGTTTGGTGTATTTTCTGTTTTATAAATTGTACTTTTGTCATACACCTTGATGACATATTTGATGTGGCCTCATCTTTTAAAATACACACAACAGACACTCTACCAGACTTCTAAAAGTGGGTTAAGAGGTCTTAAAAAATATGCAGCCTAAAATGTTTCATGCACACATATTATCTGTGATTTTAAACAATTTGGGAAACTGGCAAAACCAGCCACTCAATGAAAGTTGAAATCCAAGACAGAAGCTTTAAGTTTTGGACTCTTAAAGATGGAAACACAGATAATTTTTACATATTTTATGTTAAGGGAATAGTTCTATACTTTGGGAAATAAGTTTATTCACTTTCTTGCCAAGAGTTAGATGAGGAGATCAATAACACTCTCATATCTGTACGCTAGATTTGAAGCTGGAGCCAGGAGACGGTTGGCTTAGCAGAAAGACTGGGAATGGGGAAATGACTAGCTAGTTTCTGTCCAAAGGTTTTAAAAAAATCAGCTTAAATATCTGCCTGCCAGAACATCTAAAGCTCACCAATTAACCTGTTATATCTTTTTTGTTTAATCCATATAAAAAAATTAAGTGTAAAAACAACAAGTTGTGATTTTCTGGTGAGTTAAGTGTGGTTATGACAACACTCCAGGAAGTCAGCCACACCCGGCCAGTAATAGTTGTGCACAAAACCCCCTGTAAAACCATTTTTGTTATGGATTAGACAAATGAGTTATAATGTGTTAACTAACTTGTGATCTTTAGAGGTGCTGGAAGGCAGTTTTTCATCTTTGGACAGAGTCAGTCTATCTCTTTCCAGTCTTTATGCTAAGCTAAGCTAATTGACTCCTGGCAGGAGCTTCATATTTAATGATATGAGAGTGGTATTGATCTTCTCATTTAACTCTTGGCAAGAAAACAAATAAGGAAATGTTCCAAAGTGACAAACTGTTTCTTTAAGAGCTTTCAGTCAGCAATAGTAATTGCAATAAATAAGACTATAAGACAATGTAAGTGAATAATGAAAGAATACATCTGTAGATGGTGTTAAAGAGGTTGGCCAACTCATGAGCTTATCATGTATCTTAAAGTGGAGCTGAGAAGTTTTACTGTGAGGTGTCATTTTACTAAGTTGATACCATACAATTTTAAAAATGGTTATAGGCCTTCACTATGCTCATAACCATTTCTCCTTTTATGTGGGCTCATGTCTTGTTGGATATGAGATTTCACATCATTTTAAGTGCAGTGGACTCAGACTTTTTAACAATGGATCAAAGGTGTGGCTCATAGTAATGAACCCACTGAGCATTACCAACTAACAGTTCCCCTCAGTGCTACGGGGCTTTTTAGTGTCTTTCAGCTTGTCCTGGTTTTACGCCTGTAACTGTTTTGATTCAGTCTCACAGCTCTCATCAGTGTCCAGATGCAGCTATATAAAAACACTGTACGATACCTGCCCGGCACGTTACTGGCTAACTAGATCTTTTTGGCATTTCATATAGCATCTTTTGGACATTTTTATACTTTTATTACAGAGCGGATAGTAGAGAGATGAGAATAACATAAAACAAGGCCCCTGAGCAGATTTGGACCAGATGCATTGTGATGGTTAGCGACTTAACTTGTAAGCCATTAAGGTACTAGCTGGTGAACATAGTGAAGCATTTAGCAGTTAAAGAGCCATATTTCCTTCAGGAGTTGGCAACTATAACAGAGCTCAAAGGTCGCTAGGTCACCAGAGACACGACTATGAAGGATAATGTTGCTCAATATTTGCTGTGTGTGTAAGTAACTGTTAACTGCTAACAAGTTCACCATATCAACTTTATGATGTCAGTGTTGTGTTTACAGCTTGTTTCTGATGCCCCCAGTTGGCCAAAAGATCTGTTGCTGCAGGTTTAAAGCAATAATATGCTGTTTTATAACCTGGTTCTTGTTTTCAAGTTTTTATCCAGTAAACTTGCAGTATAGTTTGGCATTATATTGCTCTAATGTTACAGAAAACACATGACAAGTGTGCTCAGCTGGACCACAAGTACCACCAGAATCCAAATGGGGCCACAGAAATACAAGCTTTCATTGGCTTTGAAACATGTCCAGACCAAGCCAGCTATCAGCCTCATGGGTTCAGTCTTCACTTAATCTCCAAATAACTGTTTGATAGTTACGAAGACTTACTACTGAAACTCATTCCTGCGGGCTCATTGGATTCTGATGTAAAACAGTGTCCATGCTAGATACAAGGTTATGCTAAACTAAACTGTAGATATTTTGGCCAAAACTGACATTAAGACCCAGTTTTCATCCATGGTACAATATCCATTACACTCAATGCTTACTTTCAACTTTAGACTTTGTCACAGTGCTGTTGTTTTTGTGCCTTCTAATAAGACAAGTGCTCAGTCTCCCTCCTCTGTGACACAGGGTTATGCTGCATTATTAGAAAAAATGTAAAAGGCTGGATATGTTGTTGCTATGTAAATGTAATGTCATTCAAACACTCATATCCCAAAAAATGTTTTTATGAATAAAGAAATATGCCAGACATTGCTTGGTTTGTAACAGAAAAAAGACAGTTTGATTATACAATATGTTCAATAAAACTCACATCACATAATCCCTCATTCTACTTCAAAACTGCTTTACAGTCGACTGCTGGTATCTCTAAGATAAGTCTTACTGCTTGCTGGCTTGTGTTAACGCCCTAGAGGGTGAAGCTGTTCCAGATGTGTTTTTTGCTTTTTAGGCTGCTGAGTCAAAGATAGCCCAACTGTTCTGTTTCCATTTCTGGACTGTTTCACCAGGTGTGTTTTAGAGAAGCTACACCACAGAGAAAGTGGATAGTGGCAGCTGTCATTTTTGTCACAACTTCACAATTTGAAATCTATTTTAGTGTTCTTCAGTTCTCACCAAGTCTTCATAAGTGCTTATCTCACCCAGCAAAGTGTACTTTTAAAACCAAACTGTCACACTGTAGCGTGTGGATAACAGTTCCTCATATAGATACTGGACTGGTTTGTCCTGCCCCACTGCTACAGTAGCCTCCATCTCACACTGTCATCTCTCTGAGAAGCTGAAACAACATGTTAGGGCTTTTCATCTTCACAGCTAAATGGATATCCCCTGCGGACTAATGAAATCTGACCACCATATGCACTCATAGGTACTTGCTGAGGGGGCTGCAGCTCCACCTGCTGGCCAGAGTAAAGCACAGTGGAAAGCTGCTAAACCAAAGCAAGCACAATTGATCAAAGGAATAGCACAGAAAAAAGGAACACATTCCTTCTCTTAAATAGTCCTGAAACAACTAAAATATCAGTGGAAAAAAGGACATGATGGGTTACTCATTTAGTAATGTGAGCCATATGAGCACAAGATGAACTGAAATAATAAAGGCTTTAGAACTACATTTTAACTCTTGGCCCCTCCAGATTATGTAATAATGTAGGCGTCACATTAAGGTCCCTGTCATTCCATCTTATATTTATGTACAGAAAATTAAAAAAACAAATGAGCAGTATAATCAACAGTGAACCTGAGGGTCTGGTTGCCAGTTTTTCCTGGTTAGCAATCCAATTATTACCACACAAACGTCAGATTAAAGTTTAGAAAACGTGATTCTACATTTTGTCATGCTTTTATTCCTGTATGTTCAAATATTTGAAAGCATGTTCACATACATTGGACAGCTCCCTCTCACTGAAAACAGGCTCTAGAGTGCATGGATACGCCTAATGTTTATTTAATTAGCATTCAATAAATACAGCTGGCATCAGGATTTGACAGTGCTGAAGTCAAACACTCATTGTAGCAGTACGTAGTACGTAGCTGAATACTAAATACAGCTGTCATTGTTAAAATAATACTTCAGGTTTTCTATCGCTGCCCTGCCACTGTGTGCCTGCTACTGAAATGGACTGGTTTTGTTAGAGCCTGCATCAGCTGTCAAATCTACACTCATAACAACAGCATATCAGTTGTACACAATCATTTACTTTGGTTCATGTGCCTTCTGTGGTCAAAGGTGATTCCTTATTGATTTCCCTGAAAAACATTACAAAAGCGTAAAGTAAAAATTATGTTTGAAAAAAATGTCTCATCATTGAAACAGATGTGAATGGTGCTTAAGGGTCTGCATCTCAACACAATCGTAACACAAGGTTAACACAGAGAGAGGAGATGTGGTTGGAGCTGTAATTATAGGTTATATGTTGTTAACAGGATTTGTGAGTCGTCTCCAAAGAAAAGACCAAATTCAGCCCTGATTACTGCCGAAATCAGTTATCTTCACCGAGTAAACAATCTCAGTGAAATATTGAGTAATGATTTCAGATAACTAGTTGTTTATCAGGTTTAACACAGACCAGTTTATGTTATCTTGTCTTAGTTCTCATCATTCTCCATATGAGCCTCAAGTTATTTAACTTTAATATGTTACGTAACGAACATACAGATCCATGATCATTTGCCTACATTATACAGCTCTACATTAAAAGTTTAATCTTCTGCAATTCTTGCTAGAAATTTGTGTGCATTAAACCACAGATATACTACTTTCTGGAGTCCACTTGTAGGATGCATTCTACAAATGCACAGTAGTAGGAAGACAACATAGTGACCGTGCGGACAGTCACAATAAATTACGCAGGTGTCTGCACAGATTCTACACGTACACCCTCTGATGACGAAATTTACGTCACGCGGACCCTCACATACTCACAGATGTGGAAAGTAAAATTTCAGCTTTAGTTAAAATGTGCCCTTACAGTCCTGAGAACTTTAAATAATTAAATAATCAGTCAGAAGCTGAGTACTGTCAAATATTTATTTGATATGTCATTCATAAACAGAGGTATACTAAAACCACCCTGATACAGAGTGTGGGAGATTCTACTCTTGTCCAGAATAAATGACTCCCCAGGCACAATATCTTAGAGTTAAAAACAAAAACAAAACGGAAATTGATGTTGACATCTATCTGTTGTACAAAACATTATTTGTGCAACAGTCACAATCCATTCATTATTGAGTAATGCAGATAAGTTCCTGCAGTGACAGTGCAGTGATTAGTTTATTTTAAGGACAGGCAGTGATGATAGCAAAGGCTGCTTGTGATAGAATCATGAAAATAAACATCTGTTATTCATAGTTTTTTCCAATTAAATACAAAAATAAACCTTCACATTGTAAAGAAGTCCGGTTGTGTTTGTCAGGCTGGACATATGTCACCATAATTCAGTCTTGATAACGCACCTCTGCTTTCAATTCCTTTGTGATGTAGTTAAGCAGCGCAGCAGTGACCTGCTGCTGGAGAGTAGCGTTGCCCATCACCAGGGCAATGAGCTGGGCTGCATCCATCCAGTCCAGGTTGCCTAGGACGGCCACAATGTCACTGCAGAGCTTCTGCTGCTGGGCGGGTGGCAGCTCCATCAGGATCTGAGGCAGAGGCTTGAACTGGCCGCTGGTCAGCCAGCTGCCCAAGAGACCACCTACCGCTCCACCTGGAGGAGATGCAGAGAGGGAGGACAAAGACTCAGTTACATGGAAGCATGTGCAGTTTGAAGTAAAACTGCTTTAAAACTCAAATAATGCAGGATTTCACAGGATAATAGTGGTGATATTTTTCTTATTGGCAACAAATCCTGTGAAAATACCTAAAACAACAATGAATTGATTAACTAACAAATATTGTGTCTGTATCAAAGTCCAGAGCTCCATTGGTGCCTAAAAACTATTAAAACACATCAATGAGCCACAACGCTGCAATGGCTTCCTTCATGACCATGAACACACACGCTGTAGATTATTTTGATTGAATCTAACACACAATGTCCTGCTGCTGTAGTATATATTTAGCATCTAGCATTCAAGGTTACTCCTGTTTGAGTAATGTCTGCCAAAAACTACAGTACCCAGCTGTTTATGCTTAAAATGAAAGTATATATATTTACTTATAGTTTTAAAGATTCAGAAAGAACCAATGGACTTGGGGCTGATACCACAAACAGGATGGAGAAGTCAGGAAGTATTAAGAGATGGATTTTGGTCTATTCACAGGATAACACCAGACTTATCTTTTTACTTGGCTGCCATGAAATACTCTTCCACGTCATCTATGTCTTGTTTTTAACTCTGTGTTTTATGTGAACAGGAATCCTCATAAGCAAGAAATTTGCTCAGGCTCATCTTTAATGACACCAGTGCTTCAAGATTTTCCTCATTATTTGTGGAGTCTGGTGAATCCTTAGATTTACTTTCAAACACTAATGACTTAGTAACTGTTTCAATGATATGTGCATAACTGCTTTGGATAATGTTGCTCCTCTAAAACGTTTATCCAAATCCAATTCATCTACTGCATCACCTTGGATTACTGAAAGAATCCGTGGCATGAAAAGGGAGTGTATGAAGCCTGAGAGACAGTGGAAGAAATCAAATCTCTCAGTACACTATGAGCATATGAAATTTTTATTACAATCTTACAACAGTGAAATTAAAGATGCAAGAGCAAAATATCCAACCAGCACAAGCCTAGTTTCCTATTTAAAACCATTGATCAATTAGTCAGCCCTGGTTCTCCTGGTGTCCCTACTACTTCAAATGCAGATTGTGAAGGTTTTTAACCTTTTTCATAGATAAGATTGAGGACATGTGATCGAGGATTATTGAAAGGTTGAGAACATGGGTTGGTATCTCCAGGACTGACCTCCAGTGGTTCTCCTCATACTTTTCTAACAGAAAATTCGTTGTGTCTGTTGATGGCTTTACGTCCTCTCAAGCATTGTCTATGTATGGGGTGCTGCAGGGCTCCATTCTAGGACCAATTTTATTTTCTCTTTATTTACTCCCTTTGGGAGGGAGGGATGAGCTCTTTAAAAGACCTGGCAACCTGACTCCCTTGATCAAACCACAGTTAAGAAGCCTAGGAGTCATTTTAGACTCTGATTTGAGCTTGAAGTCCCATATAACAATTATTGCCAAGGTTCAACCTTTCCTAACTCAGCAAGATGCTGAAAAACTAATTCATGCTTTTATCTCAAGTAGGTTGGACGACTGCAATGCACTTTTTACGGGTCTTCCTAAAAAGTCCATTGACAGATTACAGCTTATTCAGAACTCTACTGCTAGACTGCTAACAAAAACAAAAAAGAGAGAACACATCACTCCAGTCTTGGCTGGACCACACTGGCTCCCTGTGTACTCCAGAATCTATTTTAAAGTCCTTCTACTTGTTTATAAAGCTCTCAACGGGTCGACCTACATCACAGACTCCCTGTTGTTTTATGTTCCTTCACGAGCCCTTAGATCTTCTACTGCAGGCTTGCTAGATACCCATAACCCTACCCAAAAGAAAACTGGAGATGCAGCTTTCTTCAATTATGCTCCCAAATTATGGAACAGCTTACCTAAAGACATCAGAAAGGCAGGCTCAGGTGAAACCTTTAGATGACACCTAAAAACATTTTTTTTAACCTTGCCTTTCTATGGCACCATTTTGCACCATTTCTTGTGCACCATATCCCACCATCTTTAAGACATTTTATTCCATTTTAAGGCACTTTTATTCTATTTCATTGAGTGATTATGTGCTTTACTTAAGAATTTTAGCTGTGTTTCCTTTTTAAATTAGTCTTGTCCTAATTTTTCTTGTTTGCCTCCTTTTAATCTATGCATGTTTCCTGTTTAATGTTTAATGTTCTTAATGTCTATCTTTTGCTTTTTATCTCTTTAATGTAAAGAACTGTGAGCAGCATTTTGTATGAAAGGTGCTATACAATTAAAGTTATTATTATTATTAGTAGTAGTATTATATGTGACTTCCCTCCTATTTGTTTGTGGATTTTTTTTCCAATTTGTACCGCAGCGGATCTGTAGAAAACAAATCCACAAATGTGAGTGCAAGTTTTCATTGGACTAATAGTTGTAATCCACAGAAGACAATCCACAAACATGTATTTTTTCTTGTGTTGTGTAAAGTCATATCCACAAAAATACAGAGAGATTTGCAAGTATGCATAACTTACTCTGTAAACACAGGTTTTTACAAATGTAAATCACCACAAAAATACACGTGAAGTCATATTTATGCATTTGTGGATCCATTTGTACATGTGAAACAGGTTTTGCACATTTGTGGATCACTTCTTGTCAGTTTGTGGGCCACGTGACATTTGTGGCTTCCCTCCTATTTAGCTCTGATAAACCTGCTGTACAATACGTGGCCAGCACCAAACCACAGAAATCAAAGTTAACGGCTAGCAGGTGAAAATAGTGGCCAGGGACACATCTCCAAATTAATGCCAGTGTTACTTTGTGACTTCTGGATGTGTGAATAAGAAGTTATTAGCTTGTTTTTTTTGAGCACTTATTCTTACCAACAGCAATTCCTGGAGGTCCACCGAGCAGCCCTCCTACAAAGGCAGTTCCTCCTGCCACCATCGCTCCTTTGGTGGAGTTTTTCACCGCGACCTTGATCTGATCGTGAGCTGATATTTCACAGCACAGACGCATGACATCATCCATCTGTGGAGCCATTTCTGCGTTAAGGCACTGGTGAGAGAGGAAAGTTGGCAGACATGTCGTGATTAGTATGAGACAGAATACAAAGTGCAGTTTCAGTGCATTGGTTTTGTTTTAGATTCTTTGTGTCATCAGGTTTTGCAGTTAAAGTTGTTATTACAGCAATGTATCCCAGTGTGCCTTTAGTATTGACTACAGTGAAAAAGTCAGCACAGACACTTCTACAGTAATAAAATTGTTTAAATGAGATGAAACACCTCATTTAAAGGAACTGGAAAGGTGAAAAATTAGGACAAACAACTGCGTGGAACATAACTGTCAGAAGCGTTAGGTTTCACTTTTACTTTTAAGTTATGTTGATATTAAATATAAACTATGTGAGGCTTAGTATACTGGCTGTATGCAGAATATAAACGTGGCTGCTGTCAATTCGTAAAACATCTCAAGTAAACTGCAGCGTTATTTTTCTGAATGGAGTTTCATTAGTAAGTTTTGCTAAGTACCGGACTGCTGTGCTCCATAAACTGAGTATGAATACGAGCTACCGTGAGTTTGAAGTGTTTTTTTCGGTACGAGTTGACACTGAAAACAATACATTTAATCAGCAATGACCGGTTCAAACTTCACCTCATGCCACGATCCGTTTCTATTTTAATACTGAACAAAATATGACTCCAGCTACAGAGCACCCCAGGAGTCCATTGCTTCGTCTCTTTAAGCTTAATCTAGTAATGAGAGACAGCTGGCAGCAGCCTTCCCTCCAGGATTATTACAAAATTGATACAGTCATATTTTTCTTACCCGCAGTCCTGTCCTCAATGTGCGGGATGGTAGTTTCTGTTCTGCTCATGCATCCAGCTTTCCTAAATTTGTGATCTTCGCAGTGTATGATGGGATTTTCAGTCCGCTTCCTGCTCTACAAATCTATATCAGAGAGTACAGAAGAGACGACCGAGACAAGATGAATCCCCTCTATAAAATGGAGTAGATCGGTGGTTCCCAACCTTTTTGGCCCGTGACCCCTTAGAATAAAGCAAAGTCTACCTGGTGTCTCTCGTCACTTGTTGCATTGTCTACCTGTTAAGTTACCGATTATTGTCTTGATTCATCAGTTAATCATTTTGTCCGTAAAATATCACAAAATAAAATATCACAAATATCTGTTAAAGTTCCCCACAGTCCAAATATTCAGTTTATCATCATGTTCAACAAAGAAAAGCAATAAATCGTCACATTTTAGAATCTGAAACCTGTAAAATACAGAAATCCACAAGAAGTAAAGCAAAAATTAGAAGAAAGCTTGAAAAAAATCGCAATTTTGTATTGAAAATATGTTTTTTTTTTTTCCTGTATCCTATCCTGTACTATCATCTCATGACCCCTTTGATTAATCCAGCAACCCCTTGTGGGGGTCCCGACCCCCAGCTTGGGAACCACTGCAGTAGATCAATCTGTTATGAAGCTATTACAAGTCATACAAAACCATTAATCATATAAAATATCATTTTTGTGTTTATCACGATAGTGTACTTCTTTCTCCATTGTAGGGAAAATCCTCCCTAACTTACTGTGAACAGTAAAATCAATACCAACAAAAAACAACTGTTTCCATGAGCTGGAATTAGGAGAAAAGTCGAATAACCAGTTGAGTTGGTAATTGTGAACTAGTGAGTAACCATGGGTTCATATATTTTGAGATTGTACATGAAAATCAAAGCCAAAATGAGAAAAAGCAGGTATGGGTGCTGGCATGGTCTCATATATCAGCAGCACAGACTGTCTGTCTATTGGTTAACGTAAGGAGAGTTTTATTTTCGAGGTGGGATTTCCCTTTGACGAACTATTAAACTGTCAAAGTGGCCTAAGCTAAGTTTATACACGGTTATCATAGTTGACCGTTTGGGACAAGACAAAGTAACGGCTGGTGTTTGGAGTAGGGGGTGAATTATCTTGAACTTAAGAAGTCTTCGATAAAAAATATCAAAAACACAAGTATATAGTTAGTTAGCTTGTCCGCACTGTATCCTTATCCCATGTGCTTATTCATTTAGATTAGTATAAAATAAGAAGTTAGTTTTTGTAAACTAGTAAACTAGTAAACTAGTTTGTTCGTGTATTCTCTTCCTTTCCCTCAAGTGAGCGTTTGTTGTTTGGCTTTTGGGCGGTGACGTACATTATTGGCCATTTTTACAGCGGTGAACGGAGGCTTGGCAAGTTTAAGTGTAAGTCAACACGGGAGAAGTAACTTTTTGTACGTTAAATTGTTTGTAAGCGAGTCATGACTTGAGAAGAGTCAGCCATGTTCACATTAATGTGGACAAATATGGAAAACAAACCCCGATATTTCCCTCCACATTAGTTTGCGCCTTTAGCGCTCACATCCATCAAAGCAGGGCTGTTGACGTATGGTGTAGTCATATAGCCTCCGGAGGGGAAAACAACTCATCCATGTCACTTCTGTCTGCTAGCAAACAACAGAAAAATGTCTAAAAGCTGCTGTGTGGTGGGATGCACTACCAACAGTATAAAGAACCCAGAACTAAGTTTTTATAAGCTGCCGAACAGAAAAACTGAGCCTGCAGCCCAAAAACCTCCATAAAAATGACACATATACCTGGACACGCTGATACTCACAGAGAACAATCATGAAAGTAAAAGCAGAACAGCTGTTTAATTGAAAGGTGTGCAGTGTTTTTAATAGACGTTTAGATAACAGAATGGCTAACCTGCATTCTGCTGAAATGCTAACTGTAGAAAGAGCCTGAATGGGAAATGATTGCATGTCTGCGCATGTAATTTCCCCGCCTATGTTTACAAACTGTAGTCGCCATATCAGCTGTGAAAAGTGTCATGTCACCCTGTTATGTAGTGGAGTTTGCTGTACAGTTGTGCTCTCTCTACTGTAGATTATGTCACATTCATGTATTGCATCTTAGCATGTACAGTGTAGCGGGTTTCATAATGTTTGGTAGACATAGGGTGCTAAAATAATCCTTTGATATGCTGAAATCTAATGTTATGGCGCCGGTGGTTTTCCGCTCCAGTGGGCGTGGTTTTCACACTATGACGCGTTGCGGTCAGGGGGTGGGGTTTGGTGACGTTTCAGGACACAGTGAGGACTCTCGCCGATAAACAACTTTGAGATCAAAACAATCTGAAGAACAGCAACATAGCAAGATCCTGTCTGCACAACGGCCACACCCGAAGAAAAAACATATTTTTTATTTTGTGAGGTGAGTCAATATCTAAATCTGTGCATCAGTGAGCAATAATGGCCATTTATGAGCCTTGAATTCCTTTTGTCTTTTGTTCTCTTACTACCATCCTCTATGTGATGTCTGATCACCGTGTAGCCTTTTGCTTGTCTGTTATTTGAACAGAAGATCAACTTTGCAGCTGTGATTATAAGAAATGACGCAACAATAATCCTTCAGCACAAAGTCTGCTGTTATTTTTTTCTAAGTATCAGGTGATAATAGGCCGCTGATGTTATGATGTGTCCTCGGCGTTTTTTTTGCATTGAGACAGTGTCCTGCAGTACAGTATGTGTGTGTTTGCAGGGAGGGGCTGCTGACATTAGATTCCAGCCAGACACTGACAAGTAGGCACGAAGGCATCCAGACACCGGGGAATAACACGGATCTATTTATGTCTTGAACTACAACACAAACGTAATAATATACAGTATGTAATAATGCAGTAACCATTACTACTAAATAATAACGATCTTGGAATATATTTGCAATGCTCACACTATATTTTGGGGTAGATATGAGAAAAATAGGCCTGTTTATCATAAATACCCTAAAAAATGTTCCTGAGTAAACATCATACTTGCATTAAATCTCCACATTAAAAAGGTGTTCAGGAAAAAGTGAAAGTCTTGCACTTACTGAAGTGTAAGTAAAGAAATATTACCAGCAAAGTGTAAAGTATCAAAAGTCAAAGTGTTTTCTTATGCAGACAAACAGCCACTGTGATTGTTATATTGTTAAATATTATATTATTAGATTATTGTTGCTAATGCATTAAGATGGAGATGATTTTAACTACATTAAACTAAAGTCTGATAAATGTAATGGTGGAAAATAGTACAATATGTCCCTCTGAAATGTGGTTCAGTAGCAGTATAATTCACTGTACTTTCTCAGTCAAGTACAGTACTTGAGTAAATGTACTTGGTTACATTCCACCACAGATGTGTACAGTGAGATCAGTGTCTCATGATTGCTACTTTCATTTACTTTGACAGTAAGATTTAGTGTCAGTGGTACACTGACATAATGTATTAAAATAGTAATATTAAGAGAGTTAAATATCTTTACCTAAGTATAGGATAGAAACCTGTACCACAGACTAACAACAACAAACAAGCAGTGTTTGTATAAATTGAACTTAATACTAGAGCAAAGGCTACAGGGTCCTCAGGTCAGGACAAAAGGTCAGTTAGCTGTTAGTCTGAGGTCACACATGAGACTGACTTCCCTCTTTCATGGAAGGAATCTCAACTAGTATCAGGGATTATATGATACTGTTGCAATCAGTGTAATTTCAGCCTTGTATCATTGTGTTCCATCAGCCATTTCTGTTCGAAACGTCACTGTGACATAACAACTTGGCCTGCTTGGGTTTCTGAGCTGGCGTCATGGAAGCAGTTGTTCATACAGAACAGGCATCAGGTTCTCTAGTGTGTTTACTGGGACGGCCTCAAGGTGGAGCCATTTGTACTGTTAACACACAAGTAGACTCAGATGACTCACAATCTCTCATTTAAACATGGATTCATGGACGCAAAACTTCCCAACTACTTCAGTGTGTCTTTGTGCATTCTTGCAATTCACCTACTTGTTGTTGTTATTTTACAGACTGCAATAGAGGCATAAAGATGATCGGGAAGATTCTTTCTCATCTGCTTGGGAATGCCAGCGATGACTTTGAGGCAGTGGACGACACTTTTGAGGAGCTGATGGAGTTCGAGGAGGGAGAATGGGTCATTGTTAATCTCCCAGGTGAGAGATAAACCTCGTTCACATTTGTGTAGTCTAAAGGTCCTCACCTCAGTGAGGGTGCAGCTGATATTTGGATGAAAATCCGGTTGTTCCTCTTGCAGAGAGCGGGCCGCTGTCGGCCCCTGATGTGGACCCCCTTGAGAACCTGTTGATCGAGCACCCCAGCATGTCTGTCTACCAGATAAGACGCAGGATGAGTGGAGAAGAGGAAGGGGAGGAGGAGGAGGAAGGCTCTGATGAAGATGAAGAGGGCTCCTCCAGGTTGTTTTCTATTCACACACTCTGACCAGCCCACACACACATTTGTCTCACTGTATTTGTACAGATGTTGAGCCTAAAGTGAATATCCATCGTTACTCATCGTTTTCCAAAACAAGACTTATGTTGGCTGCATCTAGATTCTAATAATCCAATATTTACATCATTACCTTTCTCTCAGTAATAATACAATAATTATAACCCCTATTACTGACTGTTGCTCAGTCTGCTGATACAGACTGTTGCTGAGTTTTATCAGCTCAGTGTTCAGTGTGACAACTGATGAAGTAGAAAATGATTTTAACCTGATAGATAACTTGTAATCATCAGTCAGCCCATACAGGGAAGAAACAAATAGAGATAAACTTTACGAGACAATAACCCCACAAGCTCATCAATGCTGTGATTTTATGTGAAGCGAGCTACATATACAAGTCCCTTTCTTACTGTAAAAGAATTGTCAACATTCAACTGTCTATATTAATAATTAAGTTACAGCTAAATAATTACTGGTAAATAGTACTAATGTTAAAAATAATACAAAGTCCGTCGGTGATGAAGGTTATATGGCTTTCAGCTGCAGCATATCAATGTCTGTTACAGAACCAGCTCCTGTTATCTGCTAGTGGGTAAAAGGCCGTCTGGAACAACAACTTTTATAACAAAGAGGCCGAGGAACATATTTTATAACTTACCTCCCCCTGTAATATTCATCCTGTCTGAATGGGGCTGTGTTTTCAAACATTTTGGAAATAGGGATTGCAGCTTTTATTGACTATTTTAGAAGCTAAGAAGTACAGAGAAGCACTGGAAAAATACAGGACACAGGACTTGAGTAACTCCAGCACCTTCAAGCTGTAATTACATTTCCAATAGCATTTGATGGCAGCGTCTGCTTTGCTCTGTAGGCTGACTGCACATAGCACAACAAATCCTGGTTGTCAATGCTGATAAATGAACAGATGATGAGGTAATTATTCGATTTTTGGACTCAGTGCAGGTCCACTTATTGGACCTGCACCAGACCTATCAAATGTATTATACAGTCTTCATTGGTGGATGGAGTTTGCTCGGTTGTCATTGAAAAGCATTGTTTTAGATTTAGATTTAGTGATTGCTTATGAGCTGTTAAGATTTCATCCAAATAGCACTTTTGGGGCATCTTGTCCATGTTGGCTTAAAGCTTCTAAAATCAATATTTTTTATAAGATCAATGGCTCAAATTACTATGTGTAAAGTAAAAGATGTGCTCGTAGTGACAAACCCTCAACAAATTATCAGCTCTCTATGGAGCTTTTTAGCTCCTTTCAGCTCACTGTTTTGGTTTTACGGCCCGTGACTTTACAATCTTGGTTCAGTCTCACCGCTCTCATTGTTTCCAGATACAGCAGACAGCTGTTTATTGTGAAAAAAGTTTAGATAAACCTACTGTATATTAGCACAAAACAGCAGACACACAAGGTTAGCAACTAGCTGGTGAACATAGCCAGATATTTTTCTCAGGAGTTGTTGGAGAGCAAAGCAGCACTGAAATGAGAGTGCATATCGGACTTGACTTTATCAGGTGGACAGAAATATGACTCCAGATGAACATGCCATATTAATTTACAAGAGGATAATACAGTATGTCAGTGTTGTATTTAAAGGCTGCTTTTGCTGCCCCCAACTGGCCAAAATGAGTTAATGCAGGTTTATAGGACCAGAAGTCCCTAAGTAAGGCCAAGGTTTATAAGGTCAAGAAGAACTTTCATGCTTAGCCAACAAAACAGTTTTGGGACAGTTATTTTGAGTTATATTGGGAATGGCTGACATGTAGTTGCACAACCAAAATAGATGGACACATAAAGATCAAGGCTATTTTAACCCTAATCCTCATATTAACTCTACTCTCAGGATTTATCCTAAACTAACCTCTTGAGAAATGAGAACTCTCAAAAACCTGGAAAAAATGCCATCACTTAAGGGCTCTAAAACTGGTTTTCATAAGGATAGAAGAGCCACAACATTCACACAGAGCTGGTGTACAGTAATACTATTTCTCTCATATTGTATTTCTTAGTTCTAATATTTCATCAACACATGTTGTAAAACTTCTTCTGTGTTTGCTCAGGCCAGTGGCAGTGAGGCGACACATCTCCTGGCACCTGGCTGCCTGGGGAATCCCTCTGCCCTGCAACGTCCATCTGCTGGCTGTCCAGAGGGCGAGGACCCAGGCTGAGCGTAAGAAGCTGAGCCGCAGCGCCCTCCACAGGCAGAACCTGGCTAAGATGCGATTCTCCCCGGCGGAGAGACGCTACGGCCACTTCAAGCAGCCCTGCCAGCGCCTTTACAACTACTGAACAGGAGCGATGAACCTGCTTGCGAGGGTGCTTGTCAGGTTGCATCCACCACAGCTCAGTGTGCAGCACAGTGCCTTGACTCTGAATCACTCAGGTTTTCCAACATTGTTTCACCACACACACGTAATTCTGCACATGACCGAACATGCCAAATGACCCACAGCAACACAAGCTTTCATCATAATATAGGCAACCTGCACTGCAACCCTCACATGTGAAACCACTGATCTCCTGACATCATGAATGACACCGTTGGCCCCTCAGGTTGGAAAGCACAGTTACTATCAAAAAAGCCTTTGTACATAATCAAATGAGAGCAGTTGAGTTGTTTGACTTGTTTAGCCTGATTAGATATAAGTAGGGGTAGGGCTTATAGAAAGTTGCAAGTGTGTGAAAGATATTGTAAAGGTGTTGTTATCACAGTGTGTGACACTGATCCACATTTGAGAAATAGAAAACGTCAAACCTGTAGAATACTTTGTTCTAAATGACGATGCAGTTGGTACATTTTGATTGATTATTCCTTGTGTTCAGTATGTGATATATCACGTGCCTTAGCTTTAGACGTTCTTGTGAAGTGTATTGCAAGTTAAAAGCTGATTTCATATCATGTTGACCTGTACAGTACTCATGCCCTGTGAAAACATAACCATACTCTCTGAGTTTGATAAGACAAAATGTTGCTTCAAAAGCACAGGGAATGATTACAAAACCACTGTTCACATTTTGTATTGAGACTACTTTTCCATGGATACTCACTTTTTTTATGTTACACAAATTGTTCATGTTAGACTCATGAGTGTAAATACAGTTGATGAATGTGTTTTTTTCTATTTGTGTGTATTTATAAAATGTACAAAAAAAAATTGCAAATAAATCTTGTTTTCTTAAAGCTGGTGGCTGAACGTGTTTAATGTGTACAGTTAATAAAATGTGGGTTCAGGGTTCAATCCCACAGGAAGCACCTTTCACTCATCAGCCTCTCATTTTCGAAGTTCACACATCTTTGCCATGAACTTCTTCACTCGCTCCGGGTCGACTGCGTTGGCCCAGTGGCCATCCTTCTTGAAATGAGACCCGATGATCATTCCATTTGCATCAAGGTAGCGTTCAATGTTGTCGTAGGTCACTCCAGAGCCTATCAGCACTGGGAGTTTCACAGACTCAGAAACCTCTGCAAAGGCAAAGAAACAGAATAAAATGAAACAATATCAAACTAATGTAAGTGGCTGAAATACAAGGTGTTAAAGGCAAATCTTGACCTGTTTATGAATAGTCGCCCACACTGTCTGTTGTAATACTGAGAAGGCTGTGATACACCCAGTGAACTGTGTAGAGGTTAACCTCCACACAGGCATGTGAGCTCTAACCAGCGCCTGCATGTTTATGCTGATGAGAGTGCAAGTGTGTGCGTGTGGAAAAATGTGTGTTTGTTCACGTGTGTCAGGACCCTCTCGTGTATGAAACCAAGGCCGAGTGCCTGTTTAGCTCCAAGTGTTTACAGTCTTGTCTGTCATGTTGGAGACTCAGCTAAAAATAGCAGCCCGGTGTTGCTGCGAGCGGGACAAGGTCCAGATTTCAGACCCACTGACCCTCCGCAGAGACGCAGAGACCTGGTGGTATTTTCTTCTCAAACCCTAGTGCCTTTCCTCACAGCCTCCATGGCCGCTGACTCAGCAGAACTTTTTTCTTTCTTTTTTACAAATTCTTAAGTAAAAGTAGCACTAACACACTGTAACATAAAAACTCCATTACAAGCAAATGTTTTGGTAAAGTACAATACTGCTTGGTAGTTTATTCTATAACACTGCATCATATTTTTTAAGATGATCATGTTTACGTTTCATATAAAATGTGATTCTGCAAAATAACTAGTAACCATAGCTATCAAATCAATGTAGTGCAGTTAATTAAGTACAATGTTTCCACTAAAATGTACAGCAGTGGAAGAAGTACTCAGATGCAGATGATTTACTTGATTAAATGTAACAATACAACTTTAAAAATAGTAAAAGAAAATGTTTTGTATTAAAAATCTTATTATTTAAGTAAAAATACACAGTTTATCAGCATAATATACACAAAGTACTCATATTGGCTCCTTTCAGTGTTATATATTATATTATTTGATTATTATTACTGAATCATTAACACGTAAGCAGAATTTTAATGTTGTGCCTGGAGGAGAGTGCGCTATTTTAAAAAATGTTGGGTAGTTTATTTTAACAATGCAACATATTTTTAAAGCTAAATCATATGTGTTTGTATGTAAAATCTTAATCTGCAAAGTAACTGCAGTAGTAGGCAGCAAAAATAAAGTTGTAAACACAACACTGATGTATAGAGTTGATATGGCAAATGTGTTAGCAAACATTGGCTTATTTATATATATATATGTAGCAGACACAGAGCAACGTTAGCATTCATTTGGAGTCATGGTTCTGTTCACCTGGCAAATGTACGTCTTGTCTTCACTCTCTTTTTAGAGGAATATCTAGCTCTGTGTTGGCTAAATGCTTGGTTCACCAGTTAGTCTCTAACTTTGTCTATCTGCTGTGTAGAGTTGGGTAGGTGGTGTACAGTGGGTTTATCAGAGCTGCCTGCTACTGCTGGAAATTAGGTCTGTAATGAGAGGGCTGAAACTGCAATGAGCTGAAAGATGCTACAATGCTCCATGTGAATATTATGCATGTGTGTATACTAGAATAACGAGAATAACTGTCCAGCACAATCTCCTGGAAATGAGCCTAAAACTTTCCTACCCAGTGAAGCTCAGACTACACAACACTTTATGTCTGCTGATACTTGACTGTATATAGTGTGTGAGAGAGAGAGAGACCAGCACAGTGCATATCCAGCATTCCTAAACTGAGCCACAGTGTAGGCAGGCTTCAGATGGCTGCCATATTGGGTGTCTGCCGA
The DNA here is from genome assembly GCA_038419695.1 of Scomberomorus guttatus. Classification (NCBI taxonomy): domain Eukaryota; kingdom Metazoa; phylum Chordata; class Actinopteri; order Scombriformes; family Scombridae; genus Scomberomorus; species Scomberomorus guttatus. The sequence continues at coordinate 5,850,745 of CM076445.1, forward strand.
TCACTGGTTTGAAAGTAAACTGTCCTGACCAATAGAGGACCACAGAACACTGCTGACAGGAACTCACTACAGGTGAGAGTGTCCTCTGCTGGACAGACAGGACACTGACTCATAATGATGTGCACAGTAAATAAGACTGTGGTGAGTTACTTGTTACTTGTTTAGTCAATAAGTTTATGTTTTTCGACATTTCATACACTAAACAATTAATCAAAAAAAGTGCATGGTGAAAGCTAGCATTCATTACAGCACCATAAGGCTGCTGGTTGTATGAAGCGTGGAGTTTTAGTGGCAGTACCTCTGAGCTCCTGTGGGTCAGCCTGCACTCCTGTAGCCACTCCTGTAATGATGAGTCCGTCTGAGAGGAAGAACTCGGCGGCTCGTGCCGTCTCCTCAATGCTCACGTCTGACGTCAGAGCATGGGCGCTGGGAAAACACACACATACAGTACACAAGCATGCGTACTCACAGACTGAGTGAAAATGAGATGTGGGCTGGGATGATACTGAAAACAGAACAACAGAAGGGTGTAATTTTCCGAAACATCCATACCCACTTATACTGACCCCATTCTTTGGAACAAAATAGAGCACTCATTGATGACTGACAGGGCATTAATTGATCAAGGTGATATGTTATTAGACATAGGTCACTGAACCATGGTTGGGAGAATGCTGGTCTGGACCCACATTTGTCATACTTCTACAAATTACACTAACAGTAAAATATTTGAGTTAGAAAGTATTTCACTAAATATGAGAAAGAAGACACATTTAACAAAATGTCTCACTCCTATTTACAGTAAAGTGTAAGAGCAACTCTCAAGAAGAGAACTTCTGAGAGAAGTCTTAGCCTTGAGGATTCCTTTCATTTTTCTGAGTGGTGTATTATCCTGCAAAAGCCTGTCTTCATTTTTTTTATTTGTGTGAAATTTTTAACATCTCCAGTAGCATCCAACATCCATTAATATGTGAAATTACCTGAATCTATTATATTTCTAATATATGGATGAAATAATAAAAGCAAAATCAATAAAAGCAAAACTAGCATTCTTCTACAGAATTAAGACTTGTTTTACCCAGAACTGCAGAAAACAAATTGTTCAATCAACCTTTTTATCTGTTTTGGACTATGGTGATACAGTTTATATGCACACTTCTGCTGCTACTCTTAAATCTCTTGATTCAGTATATCATTCAGCTCTTAGATTCATAACTGGAGATAGCTTTAGAACGCATCGTATATTATATCAGAAAGTTAAAACTTTGTTTTTATTTTTCTGTATGTTCTGTATTCAGGGTGGCCCCTCCCTGCAGAAATAAAGGTTTAAAAAAAAAAAAAGATGGTGATCTCACCTGTGCTTCTTCTTTATGTCGGTGAAGATCTGCACATGCTCAGCTCCAATCTGCTTGCGATATCTCAGTAAGTCCCCGGCACATGCATTTAGGAGGCCCTCGTCAGCCACGTGAGAGAAGACAAAACCCTCAGCCCTGATAAAATCCAGACCTGTGATATGACAAAGCTATGGTTAAATAACCACTGAGACAAATGCCAGTGTATTTTGTTTACCAAAACCTTTTAATTATGTGGTCGACCTTTGTTCATTCCAGCCCAAACACACCAGCAGCTTATTTCACTGATAAACACACTTTAAATCAGAGAGGATGACCAAACAGTGAAATCAGCTGCTGTAGACTTTGGTTGGAAAATCTGTTAGGCCATGATAAGACATGATTCTCTGATCTGTTCTGTTCTAAAAGCTTTGGCTGCAGATGATTATAGCCTCATATACAGCACTACAGTAATCATACTATAATATTAATAGTGAACCTGAAGCCAGAGCTACGGCCAATGCATGCTGGTTAGCAGAGGACAGTATCTGCACTCCGAGTGGCAGAGACGGACAGAGGCCCCTCACAGCAGCACATACTGAAGTCATACAGGCAGACACCTCAGGGCCCACAGAGAACGAGTAGGGGATGTCGTGCATGTTCTCAATGATCACACCATCCTGAGAGAAGTGTTTACAAGCAAAGGTTACTAGATTGCCTGGAAAGACTTCAAATGTCTCAGGAATTCACACAATGTGCAACCACTTACAATCCCTGCATCACGGTAGATTGCTGCCTCCCTGCATGCTTCTTCAATGATCTGGGACATTTTCATACATCCTAGCGGAGTGCCTGTAATAGGTGAGAAACTTGGTTACATATATTATGAGATATCACACAGCACGGCTTCCAAATTTTCAGTGGTGGACTGTAAATAAGTACATTTACTCAAGTGCTATAATTAAATACAAATTTGAAGTACTTGTACTTTAGTTAAATATTTCCATTTCATGCCACTTTACACTTCTAATCCACAACAGTTCAGAGATATTGTGGCCTACTATTTTACTCCACAATGTTTATTTGACAGTTACAGTAACAAGTTACCTTACAAAATAAGATTTTTCACACAAAACATTTAATTGTCTTATCAAAACATGATTATTATAGATCACTCTATCTAACAGTAAAGTAGTTGAAATGATCTTCACCTAGACCAACTACAACAGCAAAATGCTACTTACACACTACTTGCGGGAGCTCAAATTATCTAATAATTTAATTTATAATAATATGACATTCCATGGGCTGTTAAAAAAAATTGAGTACTTTTACTTTTGATACTTAAAGTAAAATTTGCTAATAATATTTGTGTACTCTTATTTAAGTAACATTTTCAATACATAACTTTAACTTGTATTGCAGTACTTTTATTAAAATGTGGTATAGCTACATTTACTTAAGTTAGGAGGTGAATGCTTCTTCCGCCACTGTAAATGTCACACTAAAACACTGGAAAGAAAGGTTAGGTGAAATCTTAGTTTACCTGGTAAGGCTTTAACATGAATCATTCCAATAACCACAGATTTTAGGCGCCCAAAAAGGTCCAAAAATTTCATGTTTCCCAATTTGTGCAGCAACCACGGAGCAGTGAACCTATCTTGTTTTTTTGGTCTTTCTAAGCACGGGGGTCACATGGCTGGGCAAGGGTCAATTTTGTTTGAATTGTAAAATATGTCCTCAAAATCTATATCAAACTGGTGACACAGAAAAATACATCTTTTATCTTAATTTCCCCACCACCTAAATTAAAAATGCATGTAGCAGTGCAATACGTTTGTGTTTGGAAAAGGTTAACGTGGTTGAATAGGGGGGATAAGAGCAAGTATGGCAACCCGGGCTGGAAATGGGCGCCCCAGTAGCATTGACAGGCTAACATAGTCCAGTTTCTGCTAAATAATAGATGCGCCCAGGGTGACAGCGACTGACAACCATCTCTGGAGTCTACAGAACGAAGGGGCTCCATTATTTCACAATACTTTGGTCGTGTTATGCTTTATTTTATGCTTAAATCTAGACTACTTCGGCTTTGTTTACATCTGACAGACTAGCCACGCGGTTGCCCGGGCACTTCCTCTTCTGGGGGCCCGCCCCTGCAGCTGTCACCGCCGGCAGTCACGCCTCCCGCTCACCGGCTACATTATAAACTCATTTTTCATTTTCTTTCGCGCAATATACCTCGACTATATCGATCATATTTGCTGTGTACACGCTACATGTGTGAAACTGTGATGAATGGAGTTGAACTGAGCCTATAAAGAGGCGGTGGAGTTGGTGTTTTAGCGCCAAGTTAAATCGTCTCCTCCCTGACGTTGATGCGTCGTGTCATCTGTTCCCTGCAAGGCGCCAGCTCGGAGCAAACAGTAGCCCGGCCTGCACACACTCACACACGGTCACAGCACCTCTAGTCTCAACTACTGGCGGGGAACCTACACAATACTCATATTTAGTCTTTAGACGAGGAGAAGAGTGAACTTCAAGGAGATAATCTTGAGGTGAGTGGATGAAACGAAACTATCAAGTTAGTTCAGCTAGTTTCAGCTTCAACTCTTGTATATGAGCTAACTTAAATGCTAACTAACCCCGCAACAAGCTTGAAATGCGGACAATGACTTAAAAGATTGTGTGGCTGGTCAAAGTTGAATGTCGCTTGTGTATAACTAGAGGCTCGATGTTTTTGCTGTCACTGTTAAATCGTGAGTTGGACATAGGCGTCCCAGCTGTGCCGGGCTCGGCCATTATCTGGCAAGCCAGCTGTCCAAAGTTAGTAGGAGAAAATAACCAGTTTCCCCGTATAAATATGCAACATAACAACGGTGAGCAGATAATGTAGTGTCTACTGTCTGTCACTGACTCGTTTCATGAGTATACCTGCATTATGTAGTACTTTTTGGCGACTTTTAACATTGCGTACTGTGTCCATTTTCCCCGCGCAGGATGAGCCGGGCTTTGTCCGGTGGAGGGAGTTGAGAGTGGGGGTTGGGAGTATGTGTGAATGTGTTTGTTTAAACCCCAAAATATAACTTTAAAACAATTCTCATTTCACAGGTTTACTCCGAAACTGACACCACCCATCCGAGTATAATGCTAGGACGACGGTGAGTTTAATATTGAACTGATTCATGTGTCTATCAAACTCGTCAGTCAGACTGTGACGACGAAAGAAAAGTTGAGTTGATGGAGCTTTAGCCATCCGGCTAGTTAGCTTGTTGCTATAAGACCTTGTTTTGCCCACATTGGCACATTTAACCAAGCTTGCTGAAATGTTTGTGTCCACTCTGGAGACTTACAGCCTCGTTTTGGTTCTGTGCTGTTCGTTTTAGGGAAGAGACAGAACCGAAGTCTGTTGCTCCCGAGGCGCCCAAAGAAAATACAGTACGACCGAGAAAGAGGAAGGCAGATGTTGCCATTGTAAGTAGTCTGAAAGGCTTGCTAAACCCCATATTCAGCTGTAGCTAGCTCCCTAATGTAGGCCTTTTTGAATTACCAAAATGTCAAAAATGGAGATGCATATATCCCTCAGTGCTGGCAAGTGATTGTCTTGTGCTCTCATTGAAGTATTACTTACTGACGTAGCTGGTATTGCATGGCATATGAGCACAGCTATATTTATTTGTGTTTTTTATTAGAACTTAAAATGCAAAACACACCCTAGAACAGGTTTCTACCTTTTCACAAGCTCTCATGTGCTGTAAAAGTGATCTAACCAGCTCTATGTTTGTGTTTGTGAGCTGCCACATCACATACAAAATAACATCAATTCCTTCTTTGATCCTCAGTATTTACAAGATCTGGATGAGGAGGTAGCAGAGATGACGAAGAAGAAGAAGCAGCAGCGTGACTGTGAGGTAGGCTTGGTTATCTCTCCACAGTTGACATCATGTAATATGTGCCTCAACCCAGTTTTCACCCATGTTTCGGTTCTGTTAATGTATCTGCAGCCCAGTTGCTGAGTCTCACCACTCTGTCTGTATTGTATCAAAGGCAACACTGCTAGTACTGTATATGAGCTTGTCTGCTTAGTCCTCAAGTACACAGTGGCTGAACAATTGTTAATTCTGCCTGAAATTGTTTTTATCTCTCCTGTGAAGCTGGGCTGGAGGCCTGATGCTGTTTACACCAGTCCACACAGGTGGATCCCCACACCTGATCAGGAAGAGGACCAAGCAGTTACCCTGATAAACGCAGGCTTCCCCCACTACAACTTTAACAACATATTTGTAACCCCTGTGCACTGCGCCCCACTTCCTGCCCTGTGGTAAGTACTGTTGTTGACTATCTCAGGCTGCGCTCACAATCCTCCTGCTCTCTTCTATCTGAGCACATACAGGCAATGTGATAAATTAAAGGCAAAAACCTGAATGAATGAGTGGAGAAACATAACATACAGATGATTCCATACAGGAGTCAGTGAATGGTTTGTTGAGTATGAAAATAATGTGAATCGTGCTATGACCTTCACAGTCACCAGATCTCAGCCATATATAACACCTATAGGTGATTTGAGCAGTGTATTAGTTAGAGCACTCCACCACTATCATCTAAACCACAAATGACAGAACATCTCTAGGAAGAATGTTCATCCCTCCAGTACAGGTTCAGCGACTTGGTGAATCTATGGCTACATTCACATTACAAGCCTTAATGCTCAATTTCGATTTGATCTTTTTGTGTTGATGGTTCACATTCATGTTTGTAAGTGACATGTATCCGGCCCCTGTTTGAACACCGTTGAGGTCCTAAACTGCCACATGTGCAGATTTATCTGAAATGTGAGCCGCATGTACAAGAATAACAACAATAACATCATTTGTACGACAGTCAAATCATAAACATGGATGACATGATTATTATTGTATAGAAGTTTGTCCATAAATGTCCAACAAATTTGAAACTTCCTCATTTTTCCATTGACCCCCATCTCTGTTCTCCTCCATGTTAATTTTTACTGGGCTGTGAGATGCTGACACTGAATGATGACGACAGCTGATACACGTATGCGCAGAGACGTGAGACATAAAAAACCCACATGAATTCCAATCTGACCGTTCGGACAGCAGTCGCATAGCCAGAGATTGGATATGAATCAGATCTAGGACATATACAAGTAGACGAGATCTGACATGAAAAAATCAGATCTGATTCACTTGGCGGCAATAAAAATGTATTCGGACCACTTCAGCATGTAATGTGAACGTAGCCAATGACAAGAAGCACTGAAGCTGTTCTGGAGGCTCATCGCGGCCCTCAATGATTGGCACGTTTCTGTAACTTTTAATTTAATTTAGTTTAAACATTTAAAACTATTGCTTTCACTTAGGTTTGTAGTAGGGGTCGACCAATATGGGTTTTTTTCAGGGCCGATACTGATTATTAGTAATCGAGTCCTACAACCGATTTTAAGAACCGATATACATTTGCAGTAAATGAAAATCTTGGTGTCAAAATTTTTTGAATGCACAATTTTGCTTCATTTGCAAAGTTATGCTTTATTTATTACAGCAAAACAGCTTTGGAAAGCCTTTAGTTTGTTTATTTAAATGCAGTGGTAGGAAGTAACTAAGTACATTTATTCAAATACTGAAGTACAATTAAGTATTTCCATTTGTTTATACTTACACTACACTACATTTCAGAGGGAAATATTGTACTTTCTACTCTACTACATTTGACAGCTTTAGTTACTTTTCAGATTAAAAATGTAAAATAACAATATGTTTATAAATTACAACATGTTATTAAATATTAAACCAGTGGTTCCCAAACCTTTTTGGCTTGTGGCCCCTCACAAAAAAATCAATGTATTTGTTTGTCTTTATCATGTTTCAGATGTCTTTGAGTTGTTTGCAGTTCAACCAAAGAGACATTTCCCCTCACATGGTTTCAAATAAATGTTTAAGGTCCAAAGAGGTTAAACTTAAAATCTTACTTAAAATGCAACTGATCTTTGCACATGTCGGACAACAAAACAAATCCTGAGCTGCATTTCTTCACCTGGATTTAGTTAAGAGTCATTCTTGTTGAGTGTTCAGACTTATGAGAAATCCTTGATTTTTACCAGTGTGTTCATGTCTGATTTTGTTATCAGCTGGGCGAGTAAGGATGTGGTATGGAACAACATGTTGGAGAAGGACAAGACTTACACCAGAGATGTCAACATGATGGAGAAGCATCCTCATCTTCAGCCTAAGATGAGGGCAATTCTCCTGGACTGGCTCATGGAGGTGTGTAGCATGTCCTTGGTCTCATGACCTCTAACGGAAGGGATCCATGCATCCATTCATAACCATCTACTGGCTTGCACTTGATGAATAAATTGACCATTATGCTTTCTGCTAACAGCAGTTGTAGATGGCATAAGAGTTAGAATGCTTGAATTAGTTTTTGTGGGTTATTATCAGTAAACGTCCTGTGCCACAAACAGTTTAGTAACACTCAGTGCTATCTTGTTGGGCAGTAGGGAAAAAACACCTTGTGAGTTCTGAACATCATTGTGCTGAAGTTAAATAATGAGCAGCAATGACTGAGTTCCCCAGTCCCTGAAAGAGATCAACCAAACAGATTTGGCCTAATCACATTCAATAAAGACCCTATCTGCTTTAGCCTTTTGATTTTGGTTTCTCCTCATATCAAAGTATAAATTGCTATGAATAACGGTGATAAGGGCTGTGTGGAAGTAATGTGGGACCTCTTCAGACAGATGTGAGATCGAAGGCTTCTTTCAGAAGGGCAGAATGTAAACTTTGAGGGAGTTCTTTTGGTCCTGTTTGTATGCATGTTGTAGGTTGAATATATCAGTTTAACCACTTCACAAGTCTTGGCTCTGGGTTACATTAGAAGCAAAGATACAAATGGCTCCGTGTGTCACTGTGGACTGTGTGAATTGGATAATGGCAAAATAGCTTTGCCCTCCTCCTTCACATATGAGACAAACTTGTCCTGTTGAGTTAACAGTACTTACTTTTTTGTTCCATCATCACTATGACAGTCTGATACCATTTCATGTCCATAGTTCACTCACATAAACAAACCTACCAGTGTGTTTTCTGAACTCATGGGAGGTCACATCAGTGCAGTAATGTTTTGTTTGTTTGCATGTTTTAGGTGAGTGAGGTGTACAAACTGCACAGAGAGACATACCACCTCGCTCAGGACTACTTTGATCGCTTCATGGCCACACAAAGAAACGTCTTCAAATCCACGCTGCAGCTCATAGGCATCACCTGTCTCTTCATTGCTGCCAAAGTAGAGGTGAGAGGGGCATTAAAATCCCTTGTTGATAAGTAGCATTTAGTGCTTTCTTGTAGGTTTGCTTTTGGTACATCATCTAAAGTCCCGTTCACACTGAACAAAAAACCAACTAACACCCACTAACATCTGGCTCTTGTCTTCAGTGGGAAAGGGTACAGTCAGCATTCATTCCCGGGTCAAATGACTCTGCAGTAGTCACAGGTATTTATCAGCTCCAGCTCTGATCGGCAGGTGTGACACCGTACTTTGTTATTACAGAGAGACCACGGTGCTGTTAAACTGGAAACACAGCAGCTATACCATAGTTATATACGGTCTATGGTCTACGCACTGCATGGCTATGCTAACAATGCTATCCACGTTAACTAGCTGCTAGCCGTGACATCAAACATGACACGGCAAAACATGACATACAAAAAAAAAAACAGAAAGGCAAACTCATTTGCTGGCAATGGGAAAGCAGTCAAATTCCTATTTTAAGCAGGTTTACCCGTGTTCTTTTTTTTTTTTTTTTTTTTTTTTTTTTAAAGGCCCTGCTGCTGAAACGCTCATCCACACATTCATTTCCCATCTTGACTATTACAACTCACTCCTCTACAGCATCAGCACCAGTCTGTTGATGGAGCTTGCTCCATCAACAGACTCCCAACTGGTCCAGAACGTAGCGGCCTGACTTCTTACTCACACAAATCCTGGCACCACATCACCCCAGTCCTAAAAGAGCTCCATTGGCTTCCTGTCCTACCAGATCAACTACAAAATCCTGGTCATTATCTACAAAGCCCTTCACCAACTGGCCCCCCATATCTCAGGGACCTTCTTACCCACTACCAACCCTCTTAGTCCCTCAGATCCACCTCTGCTGGCCTTCTCTCCACCCCCAAGTCCAACCTTCGCTGTTCTGGTGACAGAGCCTTCTCTAGCGCAGCTCCCAGGCTCTGGAACTCCCTCCCCCACAACATCAGAGACTCAGAGTCCCTTATTGTTTCCAATCCCACCTCAAGCCCCATCTCTTCTCCACCGCCTTCTTTGTCCCCCCATTCATCCTCGTGTGTCTGTGTTATGTTTGCTGTCTCACTAATCCCACCCCTTAGTGTATAGTGTGAAGCGACTTTGAGTTATTAATAGTAGTAGAAGTTGCACTGTCCCTTTCTTGTTCTGCAACATTTCACTATGTTTTACAGGAATATGTTTAATATGTTTGTTCTTTCGGGAGCAACTAATACAGTACAGTGCTGGACAAGTTAGTTTATAGAACCTTTTTATAAGCAAAAACATATTGCTTTCAGAGTTAGGATAATGACAAGGCAAAGCAATGAAAGGTCTTAAACTGCATGAGGTAAAAAGCAGCAAATAATATACAATGTAGTGGAACAATATAAAAGAAACCAAACCTGCATAAAGACAAAAAGTAGCTATATAAAATGGAAGGAGTATGTTTTACAAGACTTGGCCAGGGCTTTTAAAATCCTCACAAACTTAAAAATTGTCTTCCATCACATACATAAAGAGACTAACTATATAAATACAGTATATTTATATATTATATAAATAAAACACCCAGCCTTGGCTGATACCACTCCCACAAAGATCAGTGCCACTCTGCCTCTTGTATCTATCGATGCCATATTTTAGTGATTTATTACTATAAAGCTTCTCTCCCTTTTTATATCGTTTCTCCCAGGAAATGTATCCTCCTAAGGTCCACCAGTTTGCCTACGTCACAGACGAAGCCTGCACTGAAGACGAGATTCTCAGTATGGAAATCATTATTATGAAGGTAAAGGGGACACACACATGCTCCTCGTTAAATCCATGACCCACCAATACAAACTTTCATTTGACTAAATATAAGTATTTGGCGATTAAGAATTTTTCTTCTTTAGTCTTTTTATTACATGATTTTAGAAATGTGTACCTGTCCAAAAGGTAGTTCAGTTGTCACAACCCTGTCTGACGTGACGCTTATGAACTATTACAACATCACTCCACAATGCTGTGAATAATTTAAGTTGTCAGTGGTCTTATTGCTGTTAGTGATGGTGTTACTTCTCTAACCGCTTGTCTGCTCTTTCCCTCTTTTCTAACACAGGAACTGAAGTGGAGTCTCAGCCCACAGACTCCTATCTCCTGGCTCAATGTTTACATGCAGGTGGCCTACCTGAAAGAGACAGACGAGCTGCTTATCCCCAGATATCCACAAGCTACCTTCACACAGATCGCAGAGGTACCTCTTTCTGTTTTGTTGTTTTTTTCTTACTAATAAATGACTATATACAGTACATGTATATCTTCAGGTACATTTATGTAAACAGTGAACCATTCCTACCTGCTTTCTTTAGTTCCAAACCAGTATTTTGTAAAAAATGTTTTTTTTTGTTTTGTTTTTGTCCTCCATGAACTAGTGTCCTTTTCCCATATCCAGTTAAATATGATGTTAATATTAAAAAGCAGTCATTGTCCACAGAAGTGATAAAGTTAGACTCTAGACTTAAACTTCCGTAACAAATGAACTCTGTTCTGAACACCTCTGGATAAGACTTCATTAAGAGAGCCAGTGCTAATTTTTTGCATTTTAGGCAGCGCAGACCTGCAGGGTTACACAACGCATACAGAAATCACTTTACAGTATCTCTAGATGTTAATAAATATAATAAATACTCTGCCATACAGAGTCCTGTGTGTGTGTGTGTGTGTGTGGGTTTTGTAGTGTAGCTTTTAATGCGCAAAAGCCATATGATTCGTTCTGAAATCTAACAACATTGGAAGAAGTTTGTAAGACTTTTTCAGAATTCCTTTGAGATATGCTCTGATGTTTTAATTACAGTTTATTTTCTGTTTTTTTTTCCCCAGTTGTTGGACCTGTGTATGCTAGACATGCATTGCCTTGAGTTTTCCAACGGCGTCCTTGCTGCTTCAGCCCTGTTTCACTTCTCCTCACTGGAGCTAGTGGAAAATGTTTCAGGTGAGAAACCATCTCATGCTAAATTAACAGATTTACTCTTCTGGAGCAAACTTTTATTTACAGCATTTACTTTTTCCTGCTTGTGCTGACCTGGTCGTGTCACCTTGACTCACGTCTTTGATCATCTTTCTGTCCATGTAGCCCTGAAGAGGGTGGAGGTAGAGGAGTGTGTCAGGTGGATGGTGCCGTTTGCGATGGCACTGCGGGAGGTTGGTGGGTCACCCATGAAAACATTTACAGGAATCCCTGCTGATGACATGCACAACATCCAGACCCATGCCTCCTACCTCACATGGCTCGTAAGTGGCTCTTGCTTCCTACATACTGTAGTATGAAAGTAGTACAATAAGAGGGACACTTTGTATGATCTTTGTTAGTTTTATTATGTTTAAAAAGTTTGGAGATGACCAGAACATCTTGAAAAACAACTTTTTTTTTCTTTTTTTTTACTACCACTTTAAAGTTTAATCTCAATTATCTTCAAAGTTGGAACAATTAAACTATAACCAACATTCTATAACTACAACAAATTCTTTCAACGACCAGTTCAGCTGAGGACTAATAGTAACAGCACAATTAATCTCTTTCTCCTCTCCTGTGTGTGTATGTACAGGACAAGGCCTACTCTTACCAGGATGTGGAGTTGGAGCGTCATGGCAACTGTCCTGTCCCTTCAGGTGTCCTGACCCCACCCCTGAGCAGTGAGAAAACGGAAGAGTTGGTCCGAATGGATGCCGCAGTGCCGAAAATCAGACCGAGGATGCGCACTCCATCCCCACAACGCCACCTTCCTGAGTAGCCAAACAAATCCAAATGGATCTTTACATTACAGCTGTCGGGTGTGGTGACTCTGAACGGTGTCACCTCTGTGCCGTACCACATATGTACGATGGATTTTCAAACATTGATGGAATTGTATTAAGGTCATGCTGATAACTTGGATCTAGACGCTTTTAAACGTCTGTGTAGTGGTTGCACACACTGACTTTGGCTAAATTGGGAAACACTGACACACAATGAGCTTGGATGGCCCCCATCCCCCCAGGAATCATACCTACATTTAACCCCCCAGTTTGGATGAAAACGCAAAGCAAAGGGCGGTTTGGGGTGGGACTGAGGAGTTTTTTTTGTTTTTTTTTTTTTTTAATAGCATTGCACCCAAATGCTTGCATTAATTACCAACCACACCTACATTTAGTGGTTGCCATTTTTTATTTTCTATGCAGAGGCCAAATTTAAAGGACATTTTATGGAGTCTCTACTTGATCTTGCCTGTGTTTGTGTGTGTGTGTGTGTGTGTGTGTGTGTGTGTGTGTGTGTGTGTGTTTTAATTGTGATTGGTATTTTTAATCTATCTGTGGCCTCATTTGCCCAAAAACTATTCCTAGGGTCATATTTGGCTCTATGTGCTGCTATAAAAGTGGGCTTTGCATAATAGAGGGGGAAGTGTGTGTGTGTGTGTGTGTGTGTGTGTGTGTGTGTGCGTGCGTGCGTATGAAATGTTGTTTGTGGTTCAACCCTTGCCATTTTCTTGGACAAAACATGGCCATGTTTTGCTTTGGGACCAGTAGCTTGGCTACCTAGATGGACAAGTGAACCAGCCAGGCTTCAGAAGCTAAAATATTGATTGTATTTAACTTCTATTTTTATCCCAACCTGCAGTTTGTTTTTCCCACCACCAAAATGTAAGATTTCTATCTGACTTTTTAAAATAAAATGCTGCTACATATTTTCCATTAAAGATTATTTCTGAAGACTCTTGAATTATTTCACACTCTTTGTTGTGTTATGGTTTTTACGTGACAAGCCTTTTTGAAATTTCAGTACTCAAATCCATTAAATTTTTCTTTTGTGTTTTTTAAATGGTGACACTTGAGAGATGCCACAAAGGTTCCTGGAAGCACTTGAACCAGACGTTGCAGTTCATGGTTTGCGTCTTAACTGCTGAAGAGCCCCGCTTCTGACAAATGTTTTGATCAAAATCTTTGAAGTGTTAATATGTAACATAAGAGTGTGACACCCCCTTTGTACTGTCGTCTGACTTCTAAGAAATCCCAGAAATGCACACAAGCTTTAGTCCACTAGATGTCAGTGTGATGCTGTTAGTTTTGGCCCTGAAAACACTCAATGCATTCATAAAGCAAACGAGAAACATGGGGGGGAAAAACACAGAAACCAGAATGCACCTTGTACTGTGTGTTTTAATGAGAGAGCAGACACCTATGTGATATATTTTAAATATTTTGGGAGGTGTTTTATGCCCTTAGTAAGTGGCAGACAGTCGAGTGTTGCTGTTCGTAACCCCGAGGCACTTCATGTATTATTTATCAGTGTGATATGATCAGATTTGATTGACATTGCTCTGAATATAAGCAAACAACCCCACGGCTGTCTTCAGATTGGTTCAAATGTTGCTAAATTGATTTGTGCACAGAAATTCCTGAAATCACCTTTTCTGAACAGTCTCGCTCACTACAAACCAGAGAAAAGAAAGGCCAAAAACACAAATACATCAATCTCAGGTGAAAAAAATCAAAGCTGGTCTAACTTTCTCAGAAAATAGTGTGTTTTTGTATGACCCCTTTGCCTATATAAGAAAATAAAAAAATATTTTTAGGGCTTTTTCATTTTTTTTTATTTGACAAAAGCCTCTAACCTCAGAGACAGCAGAAACAGGGGTAGACAGAATCAAAGTCCTTTCAATGCATAGGCCTAATAATTAACATTCACTGTCTTATTTTACAGTATCACAGATTTAATCAAATCAGAATTTAAGATTTGACTGTTTTTGCAAGTCTTAAGTCTTCAGGGAGCTGAGTCTCAGCATGCAGGTCTCAGGTCTTCATTTTTCTCACTCAAGTCCAAGTTTCAAATCTGTTACAGTGTCTGAAAACATGTTGAAGTACTTTACTAGGAAGATAAATCATGAAGGTGTCTCCCACTGTGATTTTTTTTTTTTTTTTTTTTGAGTGGTGAAATACTGGTACAGAAATACACACTGCTACCTGCATGGCATTTTCTTAAGTCTCTGAGTGGTCGTGTTACAAGTCATCTCATCAAAGCTGGAACAGTTTTTGTCAGCTGCCACATGAGAACCAGCTCTGCAATCAAGCACTCGAGACCATGAATAGCCACACAGAAAGTAGACCAGCAACCACTTCGAGGTTCTTGTTAACCACCATCATAGATGTGGACTTGTTTGTCTCCAGTGGTTAGTTTTCTTCTCTGTATGTTGACGCTGCTGACGCTGTTGTTTGCTCTCGCTGAGCAGAGTTAGAACCAGGCCAGACCTCCCTCAGGGCCTTGCCACCATCCCATGTAAACAAGTTGCTTCAGTGTATATTAGCAGATACTTTGATGTCACCAGCTGACTTAGTTTCTCTTCTCTTAAATATTTTAGTGACTTTGGCTAATTCACAACAGCAGAGTGAGATATTGACTATAACAACTGCTGTTTTTCATGAAACTTAAAGGGATAACTTCATCGTAATCACAAACATTGCAGCAGCACATACTGTATGTAGCACCGAAAGCATGGCAGGCAAATTCTGTATGATT
The DNA here is from genome assembly GCA_038419695.1 of Scomberomorus guttatus. Classification (NCBI taxonomy): domain Eukaryota; kingdom Metazoa; phylum Chordata; class Actinopteri; order Scombriformes; family Scombridae; genus Scomberomorus; species Scomberomorus guttatus. The sequence goes on from CM076445.1 coordinate 5,865,910, forward strand.
TCCAGTTAATCAATTTGTGTTGCTGAAGGGCTGGGTGTTGTTTGGGGGCCACCAGAAAACCCTGAAGTACCCTTAGTCTGTGAGAAACATGTCTGTGTTGAAATGCTCAGGGACTCTTAATGTACTGTACATGCCAGTCTGTCTGTCATGCTGTTTTAAATGTGTGTCTGCCTCCCTCTTGTGGCTACTCTAATTAAATACATGACCACTCGATGAACCACAGATTCCCTCACAGAGCCTCATCCTCACTCCACTGAGACAGAGAGGAAAGAAAATGTTTGTAGGATTGGGGCAATCTGTGTGTGTCTGAGAAGGAAATGTATGTTTTTTTTTTAAACATATCATTAACTAAACACCTCTTAAAAATGGACATAAGATCCACTTTTTTTGCAGAACAGATGTATTTAATTTTTATTTGAAATTAGGCTGTTTATGCACACATGCTTGTTTCTGACAACCAATTGTCTGCTTTCATACAGTTTGCCTCCAAGTTGAGCACAAAATCTGGAACAATTACAAATCATGTGAATAATGTGATTATGTTCCAAAAAATTCACACATTTTACAGGCTTTTTTTTCCCCACATTCATCAATTAGCTTACATTTAGAAACACACAGTGGTGGAAGAATTATTCAGATCCTTTACTTCAGTAAAAGTGCCAATACAGCAATGTAAAAATACTCCATTACAAGTAAAAATCCAGCATGAAAAATCCTACTTAAGTAAAAGTACATAAGTATTATGAGCTTGATGTAGTTAAAGTATTACAGTAAAAGTAGTGTTTATTATATATGACATCATTAGATTATTAATACTGAAGCATCAGTGTGTAAGCAGCATGTTACTGTTGTAGCTGCTGGAGGTGGAGCTAGTTTGAACTACTTTATATACAGTTAGCTAGTTTAGTCCAGTGGTTCCCAACCTAGGGGTCGGGCCCCTCCAAAGGTTCAGCAGATAAATGTGAGGGGTCGTGAGATGATTAATGGGAGAGGAAAGAAGAAAAAACAAAGTTCTGATACATAAATCTGTTTTCAGTTTTTGGACTTTTTCTCTAATCTTTGATTTTTGCTGAAATATTGGATCATTTGAACATTTATTGAAACGAAACCATGTGAGAAGTTTAGAGGGAAAAATCACTATTTGGTGGAGCTGTTAACAACTCATAGACATCTGAAATGTGACCCTGACTACACACTGCTTTTTGTAAGACGTCAAAAGCCAAAAAGGTTGGAAACCACTGGTTTCATCTTTAACAATGTGTTGTATTTTAAAAGCTTGTTATATTATCCATTGTGTCAAATCTTCATCTGAAAAGTATCTAAAGCTGTCAAATAAATGTAGTGGAGTAGAAAGTACAATATTTCCCTCTGAAATGTAGTGGAGTGAAGTATAAAGTAGCATAAAACAGAAATACTCAAGTAAAAAACAAGTACCTCAAAATTGTACTTAAGTACAGTAAATAGAGTAAATGTACTTAGTTATTTTCCACCACTGGAAACACATGAAGTTTATGTAGAGTTTCACTTTTTCTTGTTGTGTATTAGTTTCTCTGGTATGAGGTTAATATGTCAAACACACAGTCATACACACTTGAGGGTTATGGGAAATACTTAGCTTTACATTTAGTTATAGCTGAACAACAGTGGTGGTACTCAAATGATTGACTTGAGTAATAGCACACTAAAAATACTCCATTACAAATAAAAGTACTGCATTTAAAATGGACTTAAGTAAATGTACAGAAGTATTATGAGCAAAATGTGCTTAGAGTAACAAAAATTGTCATTATGCAGAACAGCCAGAATGTTGTCATTATGTTATTATATTACTGGATCATTATTGTTGATGCATCAACAATTAGCAATACTTAAATGATATATTATGCATCATATTTTATAGACTGATTGCAGGCTGTGTTTGTAAAATCTAAATCTGAAAAGCAAAACTAGTAACTAGCTGTTAAAAGTAGAGATAAGAAGTACAATAGTTCCCTCTGATGCTCTGATGTGTAGTGGAGTAGACGTAAAGGCAGCACAAAATGGAAATACTCAAGTAAAGTATATGTTGCACAAATTTGTACTTAAGTAGTATACAGTATTTGAGTACAGTAAAAGTACTTTCATGTTACTTTACACTAATGGAGTACAGTATAGTGTACATAGTATAGTATAGTCATGCTTGTATTGGCTGAGTGGCATCAGCTCTTTCTTATAGGCCTCACAACCACTGGCTCATTCAAAGCTGTGTGGCCATTCACGTCCCATCATCTTTACGTAGGTGTACAGCGTGGGCAGTTTAACCTGACGTATCACTGTTTACTCTCTGATAGTCATGCTAATTCAATTTGTTGCCACAGCTGACCCGACACTGTCTGTGCTTCTAGTTTTGGACTTTATTAAGGAGTAAATATGAGCGGTGTGCCGTCTGCTGCTGATGCCCAGCTCTGACACACCGTGACCAGCTGTTTGTGAAACAACCACCACTGGCTCAGATACCAGGCCTGAGGCTGACTTTTCTTGTGTAACCACTCTGTCAGGAATCTGTTCACCGGATTTCAACCCTCTCATGTTGGGTCTAAGGTAAGTATGTGCTGCTTGTGCTTGTTACTAATGTCCAAGTGAAAGATTTGAGCACTCCTGTATGGGCTGGACTGGTTTTGTGCATATTTTTCCCCTGACAGGTTTCAAAAAGTTATTAGCTTATGTCCAAAATTTCTGATTCCAGCTTCTCAGATGAATGAATGTTTTCTGGTTTCTTCATCCTCTATGACAGAATACAGTAAACTAAATCTTTGGGTTGTGGACAAAACAAGACATTTAAAGACATAATCTTGGGCTTTGGGAAAAAGTGATTGACAATTTTTACCATTTTCTGACATTTTATGGACCAAACAACTATCGATGATAAACATCATGTATTATTCAATGATGATAATAATGGTTAGTTGCAGCCCTTTACTATACTAACTTACTACCATTACAGATATTATTCATATGCTGGATCAAACAAGAGAGAGAGAGAGAGAGAGAGAGAGAGAGAGAGAGAGAGAGAGAGAGAGAGAGAGAGAGAGAGAGAGAGAGAGCTTGGTCTATATTGGCACATTGCCTCTTCCCCTAAATTCTCCCCACCTTGGTAGACAGTGACCCTCCCCCTGATTAGCAGTTCTTACTCTACTGTGCTGTGGCTCCTCCTGACATTGGTTTTCATGGTTTTTATTGTCATCAACGTAATTGTTCCCATACCTTGTTTTTAGTAATGTTAGTGTCTAGGTCTTTTAATTGTATTTAATTAACATAATTGTTCTTAAAGTTGGAAACCTTGTCTCTGCTATGTCCTTCATGTTGCATGGGTTAAAATAACTGTCTGAGATGGTTAAATCCTCATCACCTGGTCACAAATTGGTGTAGTTGGCAGGATTAAAAAAGCAGACAGTTTCCAAGATTTTTTGCTACGTGGGCGGGTCCTCTGCCATTGCCCACTCACCACATTCTGGCTTGACTCATCTGTGTCTAGCCTTCCATTGCAGATATGGACTCTGAGCTCCAAGAACTACAGGACCTGGTGGCATAGCTAAGGGCAGAAAATCAAAAACTCCAGCAGCAGCCAACCAGGGCTTCTATCCCTGGCACCTCTACAGAGAGCGACTCTTTGTCTGGCTCTAAGGCCGCCTACACCTTTAAGACATGAACACCTCCTGTATATTCCCAGGAAAAGGAAGTCCCATTTTTTTGTCCTATTTTTTGGGGTGGTGTAGAGATTGGCATCAGTGAATGGGTTGATGAAGTTCGTGCCAGTATCTGAGCAAGACACCTCACCCCTATTGACCAAGCATATTTTATTTACGATCACTTGGAGGGAGAAGCAAAGAATGAAATTAGGTATAGACCCAGAGCTGATGGGGAGGATCCTGGACACATCCTGAACATCCTCCAAGAACTTTATGGGTGTCATCAATCCTATGTTGTTTTGCAGGAAGACTTCTCCTCTAGGAGACAATTTGAGGGAGAGTTACAAGAATATTCCCACGTGTTATTTTGCCTTATGGAGAAAACAGTTAAGAACACTCCCAGTGGTATACCTAATTCTACTACTTTGCACAGAGACCAATTTGTCGAGAATGTTAATGACTCAGATCTCTGTAGGGCCCTGAAGGGGGAGGTACGAAGCAAACCTGAGTCCACCCTACTGGACATTCGAAGCCCTACGGTGGAAGCAAGAAGGTACTCCAGCATCAGCCCAGACCAGAAGCTATTCTGTGGCATCTTTCTGTGCTATACAGCATTCTCACATTCCTGCAAACTCATCTGTAACCCCAAATGTCAGTGAGTTAGCACAGTTAAAAGAAATGATGAGCAAACAACAAGAACAGATTAGTCAACTTGCAGACTGCATTAAGCGGCTTCAGAATCCTCCCAGGAAATTTCCCCCCAATTCTGCTCACCAACTACTGTGCTGTCACCAGCCAGGCCATTTTGCTAACCAGTGTGCCAACAATAATTTCTCCTCAGGCCCCATCTCCTACACAGACGGAGGCTACCCCACCGCTAATAGTCGGTACCACAGCCCACTCCTACAGGCAGAGCTATGCCGCAGAAGGGGAGCCCCAGAGTTCAGACACTACAGGTCAAGATGTGGTTTCTCAGGTAGTTGGGCACTGTTTTGAGGTAACTGTTAAAATGGGGGTTGTAGCAGTACCATGCCGTATTGATACAGTATCAATGGTTTCTACCATTATGGAGGCCTTTTTCAATCAGCACTTTTGGAAAAAATTCCAACCCTGTCATTGGCTGCAACTAACCACAGTCAACAGGCTATACATACCTTACTATGGCTATGCTGAGCTTGATGTGGAAATTTTGGGGAGGGTTGTTTACAAAAGGGGATTATAGTCAAAGATTCTCCCAGTTCTCTCCTTGTTCCCAAAGCCCCAGGTGTACTTGGTATGAATGTCATTAGGGAATGTTAAAGGGAGTTGTTTCTAGAGTATGGAGCTACTCTGTTTGAGATCCCCAGATACAACAAGCCCCCAAGGTGTGGAAGCAAGCCCTGCAATATTGCCAGCATGTACAAATTTCAGAACACGAGCCCCAGAACCAGTGTAGCTAAAGTAAGAGGTAGACATCTTATTTGCATCCCAGAGGGGATGGTTAAAGTTGTAGCAGCTATCTGTTCCCAGCAGTAGGTGGGCCACGCCAGTTCCACCCTCTTAGAACCTTTAGGTGATGGAGATTCTTTACCGGCAGGCCTCTAACCAGATGAAGGATTTTAGTCATTGGATCTTAAACCTGCAGTGCGGAACCTTTACATATAAATGAATGTCTGTTACATTCAAGCCCTTGCCAAACGAGTTCAAACAATGCTGATTAAGCCTATCATTGCTAGATAAATCTCTCTGTATTTCACAGTATACAGAGTTTTTAATCTGGTGTCGGGTTTGACATTCTTGTGCTGGGTGGATGAATGCATATTGTACATGCTCTATGGGAAGAGCATGTGCACTAAAGACTTCCGCAGGCCAAGCCGGCTAACTTCTGGTTAGCTCTCTGCTAACTTGAATGGGGATAACATAATTCAATCGTGCAGCTCTTCTAGACTTTCCAAATGTTATTGGACTGAATAGATTAAATTCTGATAGTGAGTCATTTCACATGGGTTGCGTGACGCTCAAAACAATTTATCCACCATTTTACAGCTGCAACATTAGTAACGGAGTAGGTAGGTAGTACAGCGGAGCCTATGATGTAAGCATGTCTCGAAAGTGTTTTTGTAATTACTCTCACTGCCAGAAAGGGGAGACAAGTCCCACACTCCAGCTTAGTTATCAGAGAAACAAGCTGAGCAAACATTAGTGAACACTGACTTTAAATGTGAAACTGCTTTATTCAGTGTTGTACCGGTTTTAATCACCATGTCCATTTGTTTGAGAGGAGACAACCTCTGCGGATAATTCGGCTCCAGTTAAAAACCTAAAGGAATCCTAACTGGGAGAAGCTGACTGCAATGATGAAGACAACACCCATGATCCCACACTACTTCACAACATCATCAAACCCAAGGTAGTCCATGAAGAATACTTCAGCCTTGGGAGGAGTTTCTTATAGAAAGGGCTCATCTCTCCCTAGCTGGCAAATGATGCTGCTTGTCTTGGTCCACACCATGAAATCACAGATGTCCAATTGACATACATGCATCTGTAGTTGAATCTGTGCGTAATATAGGTGAGTAGGTCGCAGATCATAGTTTTACGTCAAAGCAAAAAGATACATCAGGCTCTGACCCCTCTAGTCCCTCCTTATACTTGTATGGAGACTTAACCTCCAGCACACCAGTTCCACAGCAGCCAGAGGAGAATACCCCATCTGGAGAAGCATCCAGGTATATCTCATCTACTTTCACTGTTAGACCTGTTGCTTTTAGGTTAAAGTCCACATGTATCTTCTTCATTTCTGTTTGGTAACAATGGCATGCAGTATCTTCCATTTGTCTTAAGTTATCAGAGAAACATGCTCCAACAGTGAGATCTGTGGATTCATACATTTTCAACTGAGTCCTTGCTTTTAACAACCCTGTGAAAGCTACTGCCCGTTATACGTCCCACTCTGTGTATGTTCCATGTTGTGCGCTTTGCCTGCTCTTTAGCCACATCCTGTAGATGTTCCAGCATTGCCTTTTCATTTTGCCATAGCTGGTTTGGCACTTATCTTTAAGGTCAGCTGAGACTAGAGACACTATTCATGTTAATGTTTGATCACTGTTACAAGTGTTAGTGTTGATGAATAAATACCTAATTGTTGACTAATGTTAAGTTTAAGCCACACACAAACATGCTATACATACAGACGGGTGACAAATTAAAGGAAAAACCAACATAAAGTGTCTTAGTAAGGTGTTGGACCACCACATGCCACCAGAACAGCTTCAGTGTGCCTTAGCATTGATTCTATAAGTCTCTGAACTCTACTGGAGGGATGAACACCATTCTTCCAAAAGATATTCCCTCATTTGGTGTTTTGATGATGGAAAGCGCTGTCTTACATGTCGATCCAAAATCTCCCATAGGTGTTCAATTAGGTTGGGAGCTGGTGACTGCGAAGGCCATAGCATATGATTCACATCATTTTCATGCTCATTAAACCATTCAGTGACCCCTTGTGCCCTATCAATGGGGGCATTGTCATCCTTGAGGTGACCACTCCCATCAGGATAGAAATGTTTCATCATAGGATAAAGGTGATCACTCAGAACAACTTTGCATTGTTTTGCAGTGACCCATTCAGGCCTGTACCGGTTTTTCCTTTAATTTGTCACTCATCTGTGTACACAAAAGCACATTTACACACACATTCTTTACACACACATGTAGCTAACACACAAAGATCACAGTTTAATCTTTACTGAAAATGTTTAGGTAACATGTTGAACAACAGGACACAAATGTGGTTTTACTTAAAAGTATGAGTTTTTGCCTTTGTTAAATTGATGGCATTAATGAAGTTCAAAATTATCTCAAAATTGTTTGATTTTGTGTCATTTTTATATCAGTATTTATAGGTAGCCGCTATTTACCCCTAGAGTGCTCAATTTACCCCATCCCCATGCTCATTTTACTCCTACCTTGGGGCAAGTTGTGCCATAGGACTAACTTTTTTTGATGGGTCATTGTTCTAAAACCATAATAATTAAATAACTTGTTTTAATTTCCATGGATACACAACAACCTGAGGTATATTTAGTAACTATTGTTTGAAACAAATTTTTATTTTGCAGTAAAAATCATCAAATGTAAAAAGTGGCTCATGTTACCCCGTTCTCCCCTATCTGTGTCTGAGTCTGCAGCTGTGTTGATGGATGCAATCAGAGCAGCATCTGGACATCTGGTTTTTGAGAGCCTGGAGATCTTCAGTTGTAATTACTGTGTGTAGGAGGAAATGTATATATGCAAGCAATATTACATGAGAGGGGGTAGTTTTGCAATAACACTTTTATCAGTTAACTTATTCTCAAAAAAATCTCTTGCATACCTGTGTAGTCATTGTGACAGGTGTGTTGGTGGAATAGCCATGTACTAAAAAGAGGAAGGAACACCTGCACACTGTCTTCACTTGCTCAATAAAGATGATTTAATAGATACAACGTTTCGGTCAACAACCTTCTTCAGGTATATGCTGACAAATGGAAATAAACATCCTTACATACAAAAGGCAGGGTTCACAGTGACCAATTATCACAAACATTTCATTTGTGGCAACAGGCTGCACCTTGTGGCTCAGAGTGAACTCCTCCTACAATTCACCAGGCATCACTTAACCTCAATTAGATACAAATCTGTACGACACATCTAGAAAATATTTAAAATGCAATAGAAATATTACAATCACATATTTATCAGCTCAATTCCTCTACCGATGATTTTATTGAGAAATCTGTAGAGATGAAGTCTTTTTACACAAGCCTCGTTCTGATTTATTGAGAGAGCAACAAAAAAGAGAAGACATTTTCAGTGACATACATTACCACATATTCCTAATTTACATATCAAGTCAATTTTTAGGAAACATTGGCACACCCTGAGTTCAGATCCTGAGTTGGCACCAATATTTAAGGATCCCCCCCTTTTTTCATTTAGACAGGGGGAAAAACTTCAGAGATTATTTGGTTCATGCTGACTTTCAGTCAGATGCTTTTATGGGAATTACCGTTGTGGGCACTGTGCGCAGTGCAATAATACCTTTTAAAACCATTTTTTCAGTCATCCACACACAGGGAAAAAGTTCACTATCAAAAGTATGATCACTTGTGCATCTACCCATGTGGTATACTTGATACGTTGCCCTTGTGGACTGGCGTATGTAGGCAAAACATCTAGACAACTTAAGCAGAGGATCAGTGAACATAAAAGTTCAATTCGTAGGAATGATTGGGATTATTCTGTTGCAGTTCATTTTAATGATTTTAATCATGATATTTCCACATTTCGTTTCACTGGTATAGAAAAAGTGTGCTTGCCCAAGAGAGGGGGTAACCATGATCTTCTGCTTAAGCAATGTGAAGCCTACTGGATACACACATTACAAACTCTCACCCCTAAGGGTCTTAATGATGAACTATTACTTAATGTATGATGGCTTTTCCCTGATGTTGCCTTTTGTTCTTATTCTCTCCATTTTCAGGCATTTTCCTTAAACTCCTGTCTGACCTAATATGGAGTTGATCCTCATGACTTTGATGTAATATCAAATTTATGTAATTTAGTCTACCTCACTTACTTACTTTTTTCTATTTCTATATATTTCTTTATAGCGAATGATGAACTAATAGTTGAAGTGCTGTTATAATGTAAGCCCATGTGATGGCTTGTCCCTGATGTTGTCCTTTTCTTATTCTCTCTACTTTCAGGCATTTTTCTTAAACTCCTGCCTGACCTAATTGGGATGAGTTGACCCTCTTGACTTTGATGCTGTGTCATTTAGTCTACTTACTTACTTTTTTCTATATTTCCTTAAATGTTTGCTAGTATTTATTAATTGAGCTGATAAATGTGATTTTAATATTTCTATTGCATTTTAAATATTTTCTAGATATGTCGTACAGATTTGTATCTAATTGAGGTTAAGTGATGCCTGGTGAATTATAGGAGGAGTTCACTCTGAGCCACAAGGTGCAGCCTGTTGCCACAAATGAAATGTTTGTGATAATTGGTCACTGTGAACCCTGCCTTTTGTATGTAAGGATGTTTATTTCCATTTGTCAGCATATACCTGAAGGAGGTCGTTGACCAAAATATTGTATCTATTAAAGTTTCTTTATTGAGCAAGTGAGGACAGTGTGCGGGTGTTCCTTCCTCTTTTTAATCAGTTAATTTATTAAAATGATTGGGATGTTAAATGAGATTGCTTTTAATTTTGTTCCACTGACACATTAGTGAAACTATTATAGGTTGCTACAATGTATGAAATGGAATGTAAACAAAAGCGGGATGATTCATTCACAGGTAAAACTCCCACTGCATGTCAACATTCACAGAATGCTTCTCAGACAAAGTATTGTTTGGTTTGAACAAACTTGTGAAAATTATTTTATCTGTGTAATTGAAAATTGGGATTGAAGGGATTAGTGTAAAATTACGCTAGATGCCCGCCGATAAATTCTGACTAGAAATAGGCTAAATTGAAAACTACTCTAAAGTAGGGATATGGCTGGTTAGCAGTTTCTCTTTGTGCTCCAAGTTAGGATATATGATACTCTGAGAAAGTTATTTCTGTCTGCCGATGCACGCACCATTGTGTGTGCTCATAACCGTAGCCTAGTTCAGAGCTTCTTATTGATAATTAAGTGTCTGCACAGAACTACATTAAGGGCACAATTAGGCCCTTATGTTATAATACTTTTATGTTATGTCAAGCGGGTAGCTCCCGGTCTGAAAAGTGAAGCCAGTGCGGAAGTGCCTTAAACCTGCATTCTCTCTAATGGCCAGAAGGGGGCGACTCCACTGGCTGCAAAAAGAAGTCCAATTGTATGGAAGTCAATGAGAAAATGACCCTACTTCTCACTTGATTTATTACCTCAGTAAACACTTTCCTAATGAGTTTATGGTCTCAATCACTAGTTTCAAGTCTTCTTCAATGCATCATGACGTCCATTTTCTAAATTATGGCCCCATTTAGAGTAAAAGACGATAAAGCAGCGTATGCTTTAGGGCGTGGCTACGTTGTGATTGACAAGTCGCTACCACGGCGACAACGTTGATTACGTAACGTAACCATGGCGTAAACCAAGATTCACAGTATAGGCGTAGCTGCTGCTGTTTCGTAGTGTGTTTTCAGTTCATGAAAGTTAATTGTAACATTTAGGTTGCCTTAAAAAGTCTTGTTCAGTGTTTGGTTGTGATAAAAGGAGTCGGCTGTTCAGTTTTTCTGGTAAGTACATTTTGTTCTAATAGTTTTAGGCCTGTTTTTTGCTAGCGGAAATTAGCATTAGCATTAGCATTATCACCTGTTAACCATTGATTGTAAATGCACCGTGCTAACTAAGCTAGCAGCTAGCTCTATGATCAGCTCCACACTCTCGTCCAAATATGGTCACTTTAGTCTCCAAAAATCAAACATGGCGACGGTCAAATCCAAGATGGCGATGGTCAAATCGCTAAACTCGAGGCTTCAAAACAAAACGGCAGTTCACGAACCAATGGGTGACGTCATGGTGACTACGTCCATATTTTTTCTGTTATGTACATGTCTTCAGAAGCTTCGGGGCACTGTGGAAGGGTGTGCGTAATAGTTCACAAGTATTAGCGTGTTATTAATCACTAACAGCTGAACAGCCTGTGTTTCTACCTGGTATATTTTGGGGTGTTGGTGCAATCACGGCAACTCTATGAGATGTCTTTTTGGTTGGCTGAAGTTGATCTTCAGTTTTTGTGGCTCAACATTTTTTCTGGACATATCCTTCCACTTTGGACGTGCAGGCAACCTTCTCGGTGTGTCTCTGCCCTAACAGCTTAACCTGGCACATGATGGCTGCAGCATGACTGCAACAAGAAGTGAGGCTGGAGCGATCGATAGGTTATTAGCAAAAGTGAGAGAAATCATGATCTCAGATTATCTGCCGTGTGATACTTACCTTGCCATGCATGTGCAGTTAGCTGTTAGGATGTACCCAAGTTCCTTATGCACATAAATGCACGCATCATAAGGTTTAGTCTTTAGGCCTCATCTTTGACTAGGTAGGACACCTTAAAATGTAAAACTCTGATCCTGTGATATAAAACTCTCTTGCACATGACCACAAACCACATATTTATATACATCTAAGGATTTGTATGCACGCAGATTTTCCTTCGTATAAATACTGGGCTTCTCTATGAGATAGGTGTATATATTGGGCCATATGATTGCTGACCACTTTGACATATCCAAAATCCATTTGCGGTCCAGAATAGCGCAGGGACCTGGTAATTTCTCAGCATTACCGAGAACTAAATTATTGACGTAATTGGCGCAGTCCAAGCTACCTAGGCTTCCAATGTAATCGGTACCAGCCATTTCCTCACCAGCTGTCATATGTGTCTCATGTCTAGTATGTTTACAGTAGCTGTCAAATTTCTTACAAATGTGGCAGGTCGTAAAGTAGCTTTGTCATAAACATTTTTACTTCGACTTAGTTAGCTTGACACTAACATTACCACCATGCTCCTGATATTGTGAAATAGGAGAGGATAGACAGGCTCAACAACCAACAAAACCAGGTAAGTGGAGCAAATTCATAGGACATGTCAGCAAGCCATAAAGGTTTTTATGATTCGGCTAGCTCCTTTTAGCTACACATTTATTTGAATAGCAAAAAGTGGGGCAATTTCATTTAGAGACCTGATGACTATACTGATAGTCAACTATTGTTAGCTAACATTTTACATACTGTATGTTATATTAATATGCAAATGAAAGACAAACAAACAGATTCATCTCTGAATGGCATTTCATTATTGAGTCAACAAGAATTTACAAACAATTCAAAACCTACGTTGATTTACAACAGACTACAATCTTATGACTGGCTACAAAAGCAGTTTTGCCCCCTGAATGCGCACGCACCCAGTAATGTTTGTAAACAATACACCTGTCTATGGTTGCAGACATTAGCTCAGGGTGAAAACGGCTAATGTGGTTCCTCAAATTCGTCGTATTACCAAAGTATTTAATTTTTGTGAGGCAGATTTTACACACAGCGTGCATCTTGTCCAGTTCATGCTTCCCAGTAAGTTCATGTTCAAAATGTGCCCAGATGTCCACTTTCAAAATACTGGGTGCGTTTTTATCACTTGCTGCTGATCTCTGCCTTCCTTTGCCATATCTCCTAACATATAAAAGTAACGTTAGCCTAATGTTCACCCACAATTCAATGCAAAAGAGCGACCTTGCTTCCGGAAGGTAACTGTAACTTTATTGTCCAGCCTAGGCTGAAAAATCAACAATCAACGTTTATTTTGTTAATTTTGTGTAGGCTGTTATTTTAATCACAATTTTCCCATCAACAATTAGTCGATTAATTGATTGACAAAAAAATTAATCACCAACTATTTTGTTTATCATTTTTCAAGTGAAAATGCCCAAAATCTGCTGGTCCCTGCTTCATAAATGTGGTGATTTAATGCTTTTCTTTGTCATACATGATAGAAAACTGAATATCTTTGGGTTTTGGACTGTTAGTTTGACAAATGAGACATTTGAAGAAGTAGAAGAAGTCACCCTGGACTCATTTTTGGTCTTTTTTTTTTTTTTTTTTACTATTTTCTGACATTCCATTGACCAAACGATTAATCAAGAAAATTATCGACAGATTCATTGATAATGAAAATAGTTTCAGCCCTAATCCAATCATCTACTTTATAACTGTGATATAAATTTTGATCACGAATTGTACTTTCTGTCTTCTCAAAAATGTGTGTACCCACAGACACTCTGCCATAACATTACATGACGTTACATGACATATTTCATGTACATATACAGGGACATAACAGAACACGACTTGTACTCAATTCAAATTTCTTTGGACTGTACAACTCAACATCCACCCACTGCAAGGAAAGACATGCAAATGCTACCATATGACAATGTGTCTGGTGGGTTAATGGTGCTAAATGTTTTGCTTTTCAATAATATTCACTTAAGAGCCATTTGTGAATTTCATCTGGGTCTGGAAGTGGGTTTGGGGCAGACCCAGAACTCCTAAAATCCTTGGCAAAGTGCTTCATTCTCATGTCATGCTTGATAAAAGAACAAAAAAACCAACCAAAAAAACCACTCTTATTACCATTCTCTCCCTGACAAACCAACAGGATCTAATATTTGTCTGTCATTAATTCTGTTGTCCTTGCTTAATCAAACAAACACCTTATCAAATTGTATTTAGGGATTTGTTATTTGCTCAAGACATATTTGTTTTTGTTCTTCAGTGGGTGTCATGCTCCCAGACATTACTAAAGTATCTGTATCTCCCCCTATAATGTAGACTGAGGAGGACACAAGGAGTAAATCTTGGAGCTGTACAGTACAATAGAGCATATGTGGATTAGGCCTATTTAATAATGCGAACACAAAGGCACTCTGCTCTTTTAAGTCTTTATAGGATTTCATAATGTGTGTTTGCGTGTGAATGTAAGTGTATATGTGTGTGTGTGTGTCACACATGAGAGGCCGTTTCCTGTCGATACTACTCCACACATCCCCGGTTCCTTTTCCATTGTAATTCCTTTAATTAAAGTGATTTTATTCACAGGCACACAGCTGGCACCGGCTACTTTCCATTAGCCATCTGAGTGGACGCCTCGTTCAGTGGGAGGACCCGCACTGGGGCTGCTTCCTATGGAGCACACAATACTATTTTCATCTCCCAGCTGAGTTTGTTGTGTGTTTTGAATTTATTAATCATTGATTTTAATGTGCCGCCTCTTGACAGTGGCAGCTACCCACGCATTAATTAATTCCTGCTTCCCAGCCTCACAAAATGGCATTTAAAAAACAATGAGAGGTCGGCTGGTGTTTCCTCTGACCTATAAATGGAAGGCGTCAAAAAGCAAAATGTCAAAATTTGCTTTTATTTGTTCTTCTCTTGGCAGATTTTATTGCCTCCTTTTATTTGATAGAGCAAGATAGAAATGAGGTTATTTTAGGTCTATTGAAATGATGTGTAAATACAGTTGTGTCACCTTTAATATTCCGCTCGTCTTTTTGGGAGGTTGTGAAATGCAATAATGTCTCTTTTGTCGGGCATGTTTCCTTCCGTGCACCTGCTTTGCATACGGCATCTGCCAGGAGCACTCTCAAAGGAACTGTGGGTCTTAAGTTGAGGATAAAGGTGCATTGCCATCAACAATAGGTAGTCTGTGTTTATCCTTTGAGGTCTTAAACAACTATGTGTACAAAGATTTGCCTTCCGTGAATTGGTGGAAATAGAAAAAGGGAGATTAGATCTTAAATTAAGCATATGGTGCTGGAATTTGAATGGAGTTGGGATTTGAATGTATTTATGGAAGTATATTCTTTTTTTATTTATTGAGCAGACCTGAATTGTTCATCCATTTAAATGAGTGACTGGTCTGTGTGTTTGAAGAGATAAAAGCTCGCTCTCATAATCCTTATTGACACTCTGGGATGCGTAAAGACAGCTATTGCTAAGTCCCTGCAGTGCCCTGCCCCATGGAAAGGGCCTCATCCCCTATTCACACTGGGTTGTTTAAAGCTAAAGATTTCCTGACAGATTGCTTTCAGCAGATTGATTAGCACATGTTGTGAGAGAGACAACTTCCCAAACTGGGTTTGTGTATGTTTCGCATGTCTGCGCGTGTTTGCGGGTGCACGGTGATGCTGCTGTGTGTGCACGCAACCCCAGAGTGAGCAGGGGGAGTCGTGGAGTGCTTATCGCACGCTTCAAAAAGCATTCCTGCTAAAATTTAAAAAAAAAAAGCAAACAACCACAGTCGTAACCTGATGGCATTTAGTGGAAGCCCCGTGGAGCTTCTGCACAAAACAGTGCTGACAGCTGCAAAAGATAATACACTCGCTCCTCTCGCCTCACCTCTATCATACTCTAAACGGCTGTTATGTAGGAAGAGAAGAAGTAAATAGATACTGTATGCATACACAAACTCACAAAAAGTGCTTATGCCTTACAAACCTACAGTACAGTGTGGCTGATTTGTTAGGAGTGCAACACAAAGACAGTCTGATACGCCCAGATTTGTGAGGTCATGCACCATTTTTAGAAACAGCTGTACAATAATCAGCCGTATTGGTTTGATACGGAATCTGCGACTTCATTCAGGAGCGTTCACTCATCTTCTCATCTGTTCTGTGTGAGTGCTGAGCTGCTGCTCTTTGGTACAGATGCGAGGCCTCGCTACAAAGTAAAAATAATCATTCCCATGCAAATGCACTGATTGACACGTTCAATTAGACCCTTGTGAAGTAAAAACGTTTGGTGCTTTGAAGAGAGACAGTTCCCACTGTTAGTGCACCTATGAAGCCCTAAAGCTGCTTGGCCTTTCCCCCCCTTCCTGTCTCTCTCGCTGTCCTCCCCGTTCCAGCCTCCCCTTCCTGTGCCTGGCCTCTGAAGAGGGGGAGAGACAGAGAGATCCATCGATCAGTGGCGATCGTTGAGCGCCTGCCCCGCCTCCTGCCTCCTGCCTCGCATTGTTTTTATCTCATCTCTCAACCCTGTTGCCATGGCACTGAAGATAGCACTTCAACCCTTGTGCTTAATGATCTCTTGGATGATAGCCTACTTGTCAGGCATTCATGCCCTGTTCTGTTGAAACGCAAGACAGAGAGGAATGAGCTGCTACTGCTGGTGCTGGTGGAGGGGAGGGGTGGTTATTTGACATTTTCATTCTAAGCTTAACTGGTAGCGAGCATGGCGTTATGGGTTATTTACCAAATGAGCTGTCTTAAACAGCCGTTTGGCTTCCTCCTCCTGGCCTCCTGGACCATGCGCTCAGAGATGGACATTCAGAAAGACGAAGAAGCCAATTTGCATTCATTTAGTGTCTCCTTTTTTGTTTCGCAGCATTACAGTACTTTAAAAGCCATCCCTCTCTTCTGGCAGTTCAGTGCTGGGTGAGGGATTACTGCTCATATAAATAGCTGCCATTGATTTGACTAAGAGAATACTTTGTGTCATTATGAAGGCAGAAAATCCTAATTTGGAAATCGGAACACACAAAAAAAAAGGAGCTGAGCATTCAATTCATATCCATAATCCGCCATATTGCATGAAATCAGGGGTGTCGCGTTACAATGCTTGATTTTAGTCATCGCTGTGATGGAGACAAAGGTAGCGCCTGGAGCCATCATGGCGGTGCTACTCAGTGAGGGAATGTGTCATTTTATTATGTTTTATCTGGCAACCTCCCTCTGTGCTTAGCTGTGTGGAAGGCCTATGTAAGGAGTGTGCAGGGGTTGTGATCCTGAAAGACTGGGGTTAAACACATGAGAAACTATTATAAGTCTCTGGCAAAAAGTGAATCATTAAGAGCAAATGTATTCTTTAACATATTCAAACGTGAACGCACGATTTGTTTAATGCTGCCCCCTCCACTCTTTATTTTTCTCCATCGGGTGTAGCAGTCGTGCCTAATCACATGTGACTTGAGGGAGATGATGTGTGCAACAATGCCCCCAACAACCCCCCTTGTTATTTAAATATGGATTCAGGCGTCTCACTCAGTCAGAGACATTAGTGACTGCTTATTGATTGAGATTCCTGGAAAAGAAGAGATTTGCCAGCTCTCCAACGCTGGAGATGGAGCTGTTCGATCACATCTGACCTATTATTCATATGTGGCGGGTGAGAGTTGTTGCTTTTGTCTTGGAGTGATTCCCTCTACGTTTTTAGGGATTCACACTCATAGAAGTACTGTTTAACATGCCTATTACACGCCCTAAGATTAAGGAATGAACTGAGGAGTTGTAGAACTTTTCATGTTTCCTCAGCAAAAACACTTTGATCCACTGAAGGAAAGGCCTGCTAACTTCTAAGTCTAGGTTTGGTGTGTCGTCACTCTGAGAGCGTGAAGAGAAGTCAATATAGCCCCGGCCTGAGTTTAGTTAAACGCGTTAGCTTGTGTTTTGTCTCCTGAACACAGACAGGCAGCAATATGAAGCGACTTAATCCTCTCCCCCCTTACAGAACAGAACACAATGAAAAACACACTCCTCTTTTTATCTGCTTTTATCTCCCTTTGTGCTGAAGAGCTTTAAAGAATCAGCGTCTTTATCTCTCCCCACTCCCCATAATGCAATAGGGCGAATGCTTCCTGTGTGTCATAAATAAGGTATTGAAAGGTCCAATTGAATTAAACTAAAAGAGATCTGGGAAGAAAATGGGAAGTACTCTCACTTTTTCCCTCTCATTTTTGACGGTGGGAATTGCTGTAAATTGACACTGAAATGGTCCGTCTCGCCTAAACCTCCTGCCCCCCCCCCCTCTGGCCGGCTCCATACGCCCCCTCAGCGCAGTCGGATAACGTGCATATTAACGGGCTCTGGGCAAATTGTGTTGAAATGGGACAGAAATGCAGTAAATGAGATATCCATCGTCTAGCAGATAGCATTTCCCCTCATCAGAGCGGCTAGCTTGATTTCCTCCCCTACTGACGCCTGATGGGTTTATGACGTAGCCACCCCAAATTAACTGACCTTGGCCTCGTTGTCTCCACACACACACACACACACACACACACACTGTACATCAGACGAAGAAAATATCTAAAATCTGTACAATCTAGCTGTTTTTCTTATTGTATATTTTTATGATGCAGAACAAATGAACAAAAGGTTCACCAAATCTGAAAAGTGATTGTTTTTAGTGCTTAAGTAAGCTGCTTAAATCTGCACTAATTCATATTTACAACTATTAATCAAATAACACGTAATGTGCAAGGAGTCACTTGTAGTGACAACTCACAGAGAATTATCACCCAACTGTGCAGGATCAACTCAGCTTTATAGAGTTTTAGTGTCTTTCAGCTTGTTTATTTTCACAGCCCGCAACTTTACCGTTTTGGTTCACTCCCACCGCTCTCATTGGCTTAGTCTCCAGTTGCAACAGGCAGCTGTTTTCAGTGAAAAAGCTCTGATAAACCCACTGTACACCATGTGCCCAGCATCAAGTGGCAGGTAGACCAAGTTGTGACTAATTGGTGGGGATTTACCAGCTAAAGAGCAGAGTGAACATGGGACTTAACATGAAACATGACTCCAAATGAATGCTAATGTGGCTTTGTGTCTGCTTGTTGTGTAACTGTTCACTAACAATCACAAAACCACAATATCTTCAAACAGTGATAATGTCAATTTTGTGTTTTCAGCTTGTTCTGCTGCCCCCCCAAAATTAATTATTGCTGCTTTAAAGCGGCTTTAAAGCTAGAAGCTATCATGATATGTTTTTAGGACAATTTGCATGCTAATTTTCTGTGTCCTGAAGTCTGCTGGTATATTTGTATCAGTTTGACACAGTCTGTAAATGTGAAGAGCAGGTGGGACTCCAGTTTTTCCCACTGATACCTGTGAAATGTAGGTTAGATGTTTCGTGGAACTTGCATCAGTGTTTAGTGATTGTCATTTCTACTTTAGCGCGGCATTATGGGGATTCTCTTCCTTCGAGTGGCAACTGTCAGGGAATATTTTGGTGCGTCTGAAAAAAGAGAGATGCCTTGAATACACATGCTATTAATAATTAACTGCGCGCTTTATTCCCCTTTGAAAGTTATTATGCAAAATTAATATTTCATATGGGTACAGGCCTTACATGACAACTGTGCTAAGACAAAGGATAGTAATGGCACAAAGTTTGACAAGTCTGTCTGGGCTTGCCCTAAAATCATTGGCCTTCATCTTATATTTAGCATTCAAGAGACGCCATGAGATGAATCTCTATTTTTGTTCACTTTCCTATTCATGAATTCTGTTTTCCCACACTATGTGCAAAATATGAGAAGTGTTCCATTTTGAATGAAGATGCACAGTGGTAGGCTTCCCGTTTGGAGATGGTATCTGTCATTAGCCCATCAGGATCTGGTAGCTGCTCTTGTCATCCATGATAGTCCCTAACACTTAGACCCTGAAGCCACTTGGAGATCTCCAGAGATGACACGCATCAGGTTGATGGCAGCCGCCCCACCTTTCCTCCATTGCACTTGAGGGACGCTCTGCCAACCCATCCTGGGTTTTAAGTGTCTATTGTGCTTTAGCAATGAGTGTCAGCCTACTATCAGCATATCTGATCGTAACTCTTTGACTTTTCTTTCTTTGCAGCTTTTTCTAATTGTTAATTGAAAGGCCACACTTCAAGATAATACATGATGATAATTTCCATCTTTTGTTTTCCCAATAATAAAAAAGATACACAATGCACATATATAATGCATGATGATTCTGTTGTGTCTGTTGACTGCATTTGTTGTTGCAGATCTGTAACAAACAATTGCTTTGCTTAAGAGCAAATGGGCTTTGCATCAAAGATAGTTGCTTCCCAATAAATAAATCATGTCAGTTTGTATTGAAATGATTCAATATCATCCTTAGCTCTCCTTTAAGGAAACAAGACCTTAACAAAACAAAACCTAGTATATAGCTGGACCGTGCATGAAATGTTTGAAGATATATGCTGTTTGTTTAACCGAAATATAAGATTGTAACTTCAAGAATTTCATTTTATGAATCTAAAATTTGGCTAAAATAATGAGCACATTAATGACATATTGTTCATTGCTGGAGAAATTAGGATTGTTGGATATTAATAATAAATCATGTATTCAGTTGGATCATATATTTTAAGATCCAACTGAAAATCAGCCCAAAACACTGTCACATGTAAACACTGAATAAACATGTTCTAGCGTTTCCACCATATAATTACAAAATGAGCATTTGTCTTCTATATTAGGACTATACATGATAAGCATATAATGCCAGTTGACACTGCATTAATTACAGTACTATCCTCACTTTGGGAGACAGGAACACTATATTTCTCTATAAAATCTTTAGGGCTGCCCCCGACCAAAAAATTTCCTAGTCGACTAGTAGTCGTTAGTTGAAGCCATTAGTCGACTAGTCGTTGCACATTTATGATATTAATTTAATGAACTGCGCTACATTACAGAGAAATACAAAACTCTCTCAGAGAGAGACGTCTGTCCTCCCTCCTGCTCTCTGCTGTAAACACACGTCAACTTTAGCTGTTAGTGAGCAGTTGCTCTCATGTCTTCCCGGGTCTCTGTGCTTGTTTTCGGCAGAAACTCTTCCGCTCTCTGACAGCCTGCTCTTGGTGTGTCTCTCTCCGGGTTGGTAGGCGGGATGCTCCAGTTCTGGTTTGAAGCAGCGGTCATCCTCTGGCTCATCCCTGCGTATGTTTGCACTGTAGCCTGGCTGTACACAGAGGAGGACCCGCTGGTGATCCTGAGCAGCAGCAGCCTGAAGCCCACTGTCACATTCACACCAAATCAAGCATTGTAGACGTGTTTATTTGTGCTTTACAACGTAACCGCCAAGAAACAATCAGAAAATAATGTTTTATTTCTCTCATTCACTGGCTTTGTTCTCACTACGTCGATCACTTTCTTCATTCACTCTCTAGCTTGCTCGACCACCGCTGCTCTCTCTCTCGCTGGTGCTCTCAGCTCACTCACTCTCTCTTTCTTTTTTTCTCGTCTTTTTTAAAATGAGTTAGGAAGCCGACAGCAAAGCCTAACTTTATCAAACGAAGAGAAATGTCCTCCCATCATCCTAGTGACGTCTTTGTACTCCCTCATAGCAGGGTTGTGCAGCTCTGATCAGTCTGTTTTTTTTTCCTGCATCTAACCGACCAATTAAAACTTGGTCGACTAAGACTCTTCTCAAAAAGCTCAAAAAGCTTCACAAGTAAAAAGCCAATAAGTGTAAGCTTTTAAAAAAATAAGCTGCTTCACACACAAGTGAATGAAGAGCGAGGCTGTTGCGTTAGCTCCGCTAATTTGAATGTATGGCGGGAAAGTTGTTGTCGACACCTGGTTCGTAATAATCATACTCTTTGATAATACTGCAAATGCAAGGGCTTTCATCAGTGGGCTGTAAGCTCAATCACCATTGTGTTACCTCATCTGTCGATAGATAGTGACTTAACAGACATTTATTTAAATGAAAATAAAGATCTTTGAGATTGCCACTTCAAAAAAATAAAAAAATAGTGATTTGTTTCTGTACATGATATTGACATGATAACTCCATAAAAAAATTTGTGAGGTGAATAGTTGTGCTTATATAGAAGGGACCAACACATAACAGCTTGCCTATGAAAGTTGGAGAGTTTGATAGCAGGTTTACTGACAGCATAAGGGCACATTAATAAAAAATTAAGACCACCTGCTTTTTTTTTCAGAAAGTTAATATTCCAAATCCTATCTGGATCTTTTAGAAATTCTTTGATCCATTCACAGCTACACTGCTAACTTCATAGTCTCTGCTCTGGTTGCCAGCCCCCTGGTTATTTCGCACTTTAATATGACGCCAATGGCGTGCAAATGAGTAAGTACTTCTGCTTACACAGAGAAGGTCAGTTAAGTAGGCATTCCTTCAATGTGGCCCAGGACACATTCGGTACACACTGCTAAAAGGATGTGGCCATATGTGGCCCAGACCACCTCCAAATGTAGTCTGAGCGATCAGATCTCAATGCGTCCTCAATGCGTCTTGGGTGCATTCACACCTGTCCACTTGTGATCGGATCACCCAAGACGTATTTTAATGCCAGGTGCATAATGCCTCTGTCTCAACATGTCACTCTCCCCCTCTCTCTTTGGTCCCTCTCTCTTTTCTTCTCTGACTCTCTTGTCTCATGATATGCCACAGAGAGACACAATTATCCACTTCATTTGAATCGTGGTGCTAATGGTTGAGCCTGGCCTCTTGGGAGTTGGGGGTGATAGGTAGCAGTAATTGTAAATGGTGTAATGAGTGTGGAATGGCCACAGTGCAGCGCTCTGCCATTACAGGTGACCCACTCCTGCCCCCCTCCTCCCCTCAACATCACACCGACAACAAGTGAGCCCCCACCTCCTCTCCTTCAGGGTTCAGCAGAGACAGAGGAAATATTAGCCTCACAGACCATTACTCCCAAGTGGTTTGGCTGTCGTTCCTTCTTGCCTCGTTTCGCGTGTGGCCCCCTCACCTCCTGTTTCTCTTCTCGCCTAATCTGACATTTGTTTTTTGTCCTGACTTTTTTGTCTTTGCCCTTACAGATGAAGTTAACCCTGTAGCACTAGGTTGATAGGAATTCTTTTTCATCTTTAATGTGCAACTGTGTCCTACATCTACTTAGCTTCTTATTTTGGGGAGGTGTGAATCAGTTTTCCTCCTTTTTCATTAACTCATGATTGGTTGATTTAACCATCTGCCACTTGTGGTATCTATACCTACAGTGTTGATTAAGAGAATCAGCATCAATATGCCTGGCCTAAGGGGGCTGCTATGATTACAGGTAAAACAAAAAAAACTGCTGTAAAGGACAAAATACCATGATGGGAGTTCCTGCTCATGTCTTGCATTTTAATTCAGCAAATAATTCAGCTCAGTATCTCTTGGAATTATGTCCATATTGAACAATTCTATACCTCACAAGTGTGCTCTTTCTGTAGCAAGGTGGAAAGTAAGGGTGTGGAGGTCGGGCTGGTTATGTGTCTGACTTTCATGCAGGAGAGAGGAGTTGTCTCCTGTCACAGACTGCAATAAGGTGCCATGGGCAGATATTGGAGAAAGTAAAAACGCTCTGTTAGCCTACTGGTTAAGACAAATGTCACATAACCGTAACGTCCATGGTTCAGTTCCAGGTAACAGAGCTTTGCTGCATGTTTTTCCCAATCTCTCTCTCCCCTTGTTTCCTGTCATCTCTCTACTATCACTATAATAAAGGCATGATGAAACCCCCAAAATATTTTAAAAAATGTAAATATAAAAAAGGACACTCAGGGCTGTGTGAACATGTGGTTCAGTGGTACGGATCTTCCAGAAACCACGAGATCCATGGTAAAGAGTAAAGTTACTTTTCTATTAAAAAAATTATAAATTGGAAAATAAACGTCAACAAAAAGAACCCAAAACACTGTCAATGAACAAAAGGGGTTTTGCAGAATCACCCAATATTGATGTTTTTAGTGAGAAGGTTGAATGTTTTGGTTTTGATAACTCTTGGCTTGTGAAGAACCTGTCGGATTGTCTGATGTCATCGTAGTGTTTTCAGTTGCTTTGCTGAGTACGTTTTCATGACAGATAGAAATGAGGACTAAAGCTTCAACAATAAGAACCAAGTTGAAAACAACTGAAATCCTTAATTGCCATATCCCAGTGCTTTTATCGTGTGATCAGGTATTTGTTATCTTTCTGTCATCTTATTTGTTTTGTAAAGTAAATATTCTGAAATATCCAGTGACTAGCTAGCAACTAGAAGCTAAGTAAATATGTCAAAAATAACCAGGATCTAAATCTTGATCGCACACCAACTAAATACTTAATTTCAAAGTTGCATGATGGCTAAGCTATCAGTACAGTAGACGGAGCATATGAGAAACTAAAGGTCATGTAATTTCTATCCAAGTTTAAAGGGTTTGCACCTGTTGTGGTTCCTGGTATTTATGTTTTATTCCTCCCAGTTAAAATGCTCTTAACAAAAGTACTACATTTGACATTTTCTTCTATAATGATTCATTTTTTACGTTAGCTTAGGGAATGAGACTAAATTGTGTGGTTGCAATTCCAACCAGTCACAGATAGAAGACGATAAAGATCCTAAATTACAAATGACACCTTTTTGAAGAAGCTTTTTTCACACTTCTCTCTCAATCATAGAAACAGCAGCTGTTTGGGTGGTGAGAGGCAGCAGAGGAGGAGGAGGAGGAGGAAGAGGAAGAGGAGCTGTCCCTCTCCGGTGGGCGATGACATCCCAGCACCTGCACGGAGACAGGTGAGCGAACGCGCTGACGTTCCCCAATTATCACAAGTGACACAGTGTCAGCGAATTACCTCCCCGCTCACCGACGCCTGGAGTGCCGGGGAGCAGCGGGAGGCCCGGCAAACCTCAGGCAACATTCATCGAAGAGAGCTGCCTGGCTGCCTGCGGAGGAGCAACACACACATACTTGAACACACAGGTTTTCTGCTCCTTCTCATACACTCACATGATCCTCACTCTCCACTATTCTTTTTTCTCTCTTTTTTTCACTCACACAAACACACTCATGGACATGACCTGTTTCACGTTCTGTCTGTCTCTCTCACACACATATACGCACACACCCCTCTCCTGGTGAAGTGTGTGTGATGAGCTGCTTATCGTGGATTCCTGCTGTTTCGGAGTACGTGGGAGAGATATGTGCTCGCTTTAAAATTCCTCTATTAATTAACCGACCCCCCACCCCCCCATCCTCACCCCTCCACTTCAGATCAACCTTTCTCTCTATTGTAAGTGGTGTCACTGTCCATGTGTCTTAAAGTCCTGGAGGGCCCTACTGGCTCCTTTTGGTTTTGTACAACAGGCAAGTTGAGTAGATTTACTGAGTGATACTCTGGTAGCAGGAGCACCACCTGAAGGGTGTTCTAAATTAGCTCCTTGTGCTGGATGACTTATGACCATGACTCATTAAAACACTTGTGGCTGAATAGGCTGTCTGAAATATTATATAATATATAATATTATATATTTGAAGCACCAAATGTTGTGATGTCTTGAAATGTCTAGTGTGAATCAGCTCAACTAATGTAGTGCCCTTAAAGAATACCATCAGGCAGCTCACTATATGATTGGGAAACTGTGTGCTTGGGGCTCCCAGCCTGTGAAACTGAGCCAATTATATAACTGCAAAAATACATGCTTGTCAATCAACATATGCGGCAGCTCGACGTTTATTTGGCAGCATCAACAAGTCTGTCTTAAAGGTGAGATCTAAGTCATAGAGCGACAAAAATGGATTTGTGTTCACCCCAGTGACATTTTCTAATTTGTAAGTGTTAGCATGTTACGAAACTAATTGTATTTTTTTATGTAAAAAGAAAAAAAAAAACACCCAGTGAGTTCCCAAATCAGCTTCTCCTGTGAATATGAACCAAACTGCCCGTAACTCTGGGTATTTATATAATAATAATAATATATATACTTTAAGGCATTAAGCAAATCAAAGTAAAAATACATAAATAAGGGTTATGATAGAGGCCAGTGTCTCATTTCCAGTTTTTGAGTTGCTACAGATTCACCACATTTGCAAAGAAAGCAAGTCCTCCAGACTTAACGACAAAATATGTCATCTCTCTTTGCCTTAAAAATTTTGTATGAGCATTCTTTAATTTGACGTTCCTAGATGACATTGTTTGTCATGTCTTCCAAATCCATTACAAATAACCTCTATAAAAAATGATTCATATGATTGTTTTCTGATCTGCAAGCAACAGGGTTAGTTGGAGTGGTTGAAGTGTAAGATCATGGATTGGTTTTAAAGATCGACTTCATTAAGGTTAATGAAACATTGAAAACTTTCATCTTCATGCTTAAAAGACCAGCGTTGTGACGTTACCTGTTGGTTTGTATTGGAGCTGGTTTGAAGCACAGAGTTGCTGCTTATGGTCTGCACCATCTTTTCCGTTTGGAGCCAGGACCTTTCAAATAAAGAGTGTGGGGTGTTGCCTTTCACGTTCTGGAAATATGCCCCACTACCTCGGACCAAAGCTAACGCTAACTTACTGGGAACACCGAGCGCTGCACACTCGGGCTAATTAACACAGCAGGTATCATAATTACAAAACAAAACATTAAACTTACTGAAATATTATGACAATAGTCTGACTCAGTGCGAGTCCTGGAGCCAAGGAGAGTAGCAGGTGAGCCAACTGTCAATCACAGCTGTCAATCAACACCCACACTGCAGACATCAAAGCTATATATATATATATGTACCATAAGTCTTCAAATCATATTAACTGAGCAATAATTTTCAAAATGACCACCAGCACACTTACTAGAGGGCCTGAATTTAGAGATTGAGACCATAATGCATTGACTTAATATTTCATGAGAGAAGTTGAGGCTTTTTGAGTGGGAGTCCATTGGAGCTAGCGACCGTCTGTGGCATTGCACGTTGAGGGACTTCCGCATTGGCTTCACTTTCAAGCTGTTGTTGCCACCTCGGCTGAAACAGGCAGTTTTAGCTCATGTCTCTTTAAGGCCCCCCTCCCGATGAGCCCACTCTGTTCTGATTGGTTAGCTTCCGCAAGCTGCGTCAGGCCACTCGGAAGGCAACGTAAACAAACTGTAGTAGCAGGATTTCACTACTTTTACTTGTTCTTTACTTGAAATGTCAACTTCTCAAATACTTCCGTACATGTTCGCAGAGGAATCTGATCTGAAATACTGTATGAGAGTGAATAACGCAAACAACACATGTCGAAAACCTTAGCAACAACCTTAGCAACAAAGGCTATGGAACAGACGGCCGTTTATGGATTTTAAAGGGAAACTTGCTCTGTACATAGAAAGTGTTGAATCACAACAAGACAGGTAGCGAGCGCCCCAGGAAACTCTTACTATTATTATTATCATTGCTCTTATGCACTCTTATTATTAACATGTTATTTGTTTTCTAAGTACTTTAGGCCTTCAGAATTTAAAAGTTCATACAGTGACAGCCTGCTGCTAAAAAGCACAGTTGCCTTGGTCAGCTTATCAGCAGAAAATGCCTTTTCAAAAATATCTTGCAGCTCTGGCCTTATTCTTTTGGGGCCCAGCGTTAGAATTTGCTTTTGAAAAGCAACCAAAAGGCAACAACAGAAAGCTTTGTTAGTAGGAAAGAAGGCAGCTGCATAGTTGCCTGTGCCACATGCTGGCCCTGGTGTCTTGGTTTTGTAATAATAATAATGATAATAATAATAATGAGAGTAATTTTAAGTTTTTAGTAAATTTTATTTGTATAGTACTTTAAAAGCTAGGAGCAAAACGTGCTTTCCATAGACAGCATAAAAATAATCACATATATAAAAAGTATAAAAACAAGTATAAAAATAAACTTTAAATCAGGTGGTTGCACAACAGAGCTGTATTATCTAAGCAAATAAGACTAGTTGTAAGGGAAAAAGGCAAGTCTCTATAAATATGTCTTAAGACAGGATTTAAAAGCAGAAACAGTGTCACCAGAGCTGAGGTGCCAGTACAGCAAAAGCTCGATCACCCTTTGATCTTAACCTGGACTCTGGAACAGCTTGCAGGCCTAACCCAGCAGATCTAAGAGACCTTTTTGGACAGTTAATAGTTCACTGATGTACTCTGGAGCCTTGTAAGTCATGAGTGAGATTTTAAAATGGATTCTAAAAGAAATTGGTAACCAGTGCAAGGAGGCTAAAACTGATGTGAGAAGAGCATTTGGTCTTCATCAGAAATCTGGCTGTAGAGTTCCGCACAGTCTGAAGTTGAGCTACAGGTCGGGCACTGAGGCAGGTAAACAAGGTGCTAAAAGCATGAATAATTTTCTTTATATTGCTAAAGGATAACTCTGCTCTGATCTTGGAAATATGCCTGAGTTGGTAGAAACATAATTGTACCATTTTTTTGTGTACAAAGCTTAGCTCACTGTCAAAGATAATCCCAGGGTTCTTAGCAGTGCCCTTAATATTTGGGATAAGGGGACTGAGCAGTGGCTGGACTTGATTATGGAGGTGCTCAGGGCCGATGATAAGCACCAATGTTTTGTCAGAGTTTATATGCAAAAAGTTTTGTGACATCCAGTCACATCAGCTAAGCAGCTCTGTAGTGTGGCCAGCTTGTTGCATTCAGAGGGTTTAATGGATGTAGTATATGCTTATATACTTGAAACAGATAGTTGGGTAAAGAATATACTGTAAAATGTTCTCCAGAGAATCATGAATTCTGCTCCTAAACTGCAGGATGAAAACCCAGCAGAGTATGTGTGTAGATGTGGCAGTGTTGTCGTCTGTGCTGGGGGTGGGGGCTTGGGTATCCACTGTGGGACCAGGAGTCCAGGGAGGCGAGAAGCTATGAGGCGCTCAAGGAGATCTTTGACTCATGGTGGGACTCGGGGAGAGGATATTAAAGACTTCATTGCCAGAGAGACATCTGTGCCACAGCTGAGCCCTCCTCCCCATTAGCCTCCAGCATCTCCCCTCCCCTTTGTCCTACAAGTCCCAGTGGCCTTTGCTCTTCCAGTCCCCACTGAGGGATGGGAGATGGGAGGGGTTGCGCTGACAGACATGAATCTTTACACTATCGCTGGCTATCCTTACGAGTGTCAGCAGGCATTTGAAAAGAGAAGCACTAGCAAAACCTCAACCTGAAAAAGTCTCATTTTATATTTATTTGGTATATGCAATGTAATCTGTAAGTATTTGGACAGGGACACATCTTTGTTGCGTTGGCTTTGTACTTGAGAACATTAAATCTGAAATGATACAATGAGATTAAAGTGCTGACTTTAAATTTTAATTTGAGGAAGTTTACACCCAGATTCGGTAAACACACTTGGACTGTAGTCCTGTCATTCACTGTTTAAAAGTGCAGGGTGGGCACTAGGTATTTAAAAAAAAAGGTAATGAGTCCTACATTGTCCAAACATGACAAAAATATACAGCATACTCCCATTCATAATTAATCTAATAGTCCACCTTCAATACCTTTGTTTTGCCATACAAAACATTTTTCTTCTTGTTGCAGCTTTTAGTAGTAGGATGTGTATTTTTCATCGTCTTTTAAACATTTGATAATAGTTTTGCGTACATAGACATTACTATTCCTCTGTATCTGTGTGCAAGTATTTTTTCAAACTCATCTCACATGTGACTTGCTTTCAAACATAAATCAAAAACACCTCATAGTTTATTCAATAAGCATGGAGAGCTAATCTAATATTTTCTCTTTAGATTTTATTATTATTCAGAAAGTTAATATTAAGCAGAAACCTCATTTGAATAAAGAATTAGTATAAAAAGTGATAGGGGAGCGTTAAGGAACAGCTTTACTTCTAAGTTGAAAGTTTGGTCACCTGTGTGTAATTCATCACATTGAAAAGATAATAAATCTGTCATAAATACTTGCACTGTATTAAGTTGTGTGAATTCAGGGATAAATGATGATAGGTTCCAAGGCTTTATTAACAAGAGAGCCAAGTGGGTAACAGGCTCCTAAAAGCCATGGGTTCACTATATGCCAATTGGTTTCATTTTAAAATGATCACCTGCAAATTCTTTTTATAAATTTTGCACTAAAACACCACATCAGCTGAAATGCTAAGGATCTTAAGATGAGGCCTGCATCATTACTTCATCCTGAAGTTTTGTCTTGCAGAGTGCCCTGAGTCAAAATCTGGTTTTAACTTAATTTTGTTATTTTTGTCAATATTGTGCTCATGTTTTTTATTTAAACTGTCACATTAAACCCAGGACAGGTACAGGTAGTACTAGTTGTTGGCTAGATCTGTAGGCAAAATATTATGTTGCCCTAAGTAGTTTACCCTGACTGGGTATTCCGAGGAGACAACGTACATACACAATGCACAGAGAGCACGAGAGACACAGCGTCAGCAGAGCCCCAATAACTTGTTTTTGCCCGAGGGTTCCATAGTGCATTCAATCCGGCCATGTTAGGTTCACTTGCCTTGCTTTTCTGGTTTTTCTAGTAGCTAATGTACAGTACGGGGGATGGCAAAATAACAGCACAACCAAGGCAATCCAATACAGCAGCCCTGCAATTAATGAAAAATATTTGTTAAGTTTATAATGCTCAGTTTTGTTGAGAGAGAGGTGTGGTTTATCATGTTGTTTTTATGGATTTCATTGTATTGTAAGATGTTCATATTATTTTGTCCACCCTTTGTACACATCTATGTTCATTTCTTGGGATAGAGCATGAGCGGTAGCTGCTTGCCCCCAGCAGGGGGTGCTATTAGCTCTTGTTTCTCAGCCGGGGCCTTTTGGGATAGACAGCTGAAATGCCAGCACTGCCTACAGAGACAGAAGGATGGAGGAAGGGGGGCAGAGGGGGGGTCTAAACAACCCAGCAGTATCAGACATGTAGTCTTAACGGAGTCAGGAGAAGATGATTGTTATTCAAAGTTCTGTGTGTCAGGGTCGTTAACGAGTTGATGACAGGGATTTCTACTGCAGCCTGCCGCTCGATCCCACACCGTACCAGGAGCTTGCATCTATCTCAATTCCCTCAACATATGTGTTTGAACGGGAAATAAATCATGGTTCATCATTGGCGTCTCTAAACACTGTCAGTCACTCCTGCTCATCATGCTTTTCTGTTTTCTCCTGCTCTGCTCTATTTTATTCTATTGTACTCAATTCTATTTTTAAAAGACATCTCTCACATCATGTAGGCATTAAATCACCCATCCCTAACATCACCTCCTTTACAGCCTAATCCAGATCTGGTCAAGTGAAAAACCCCCCGCCGCCATTGATCCACAGTTAAAGAAATATGCCCTTAGTAAAATACTGCAGCTTTTTCTTTTTTTTAAATTTTTTTTTTATTCCAGTGGATTTAAAGTCGGTCAGGCACATTATCAGGCTGGGCCCAGCCGAGCAGAAACATTCCATAACCCCAACCTTCCCGCTGACCCCTCCCTTGCTTTTAACAACTGCCGACATAGTTTGGCTCTGTTATGTGATCATGCTTGGATGAAATCTGTCAAACAGCTCCCTGAGTTATTAGGCTGTCTGCGCCTGACCTTTCCGCAATCAAAGATATATGACTTAAGGGCTCGGATTTGCCATGGCAACGGCTCCAATTTGCCGCCGTGAGAAAAGGTCTAATTGTTGCAGAAATTTAATGATCTAGCCCCGACATCAGGGGCTGTGAGATTTTATGAACTGTTTACGCTATAATTTTCTTTTGTTAATGCATTCCGCCTTAACCCCTTCCCCGCTGGCTGCCTGTAGGGAGGGGAGGGGAGTGTGTAAGAGTGTATGTATGTGTGTGTGGTGAAGTAGGGGGTGTGTGTGTAGTGGGTGAGGGAGGGTGACGATGAGGAGGAGGAGGAGGAGGAGGAGGGGGGAGGAGGAGGAGGGTGATATCTGCCCCCAACCTGTTAGCTTGTGTGTCTGGCGCCTCTTTAAAAAGGGCAGTTTTGTCTTTAAGAAAAGCAGCTGCCTGCCGCATTATCTGCTCTCAGCAATGTAGACATCAGTAATATATTCTACAAGGTCAAAGACAACTGAGATTAAAATGTCTAATCAGTTAATTTGTTTTATTGAGAAGGACTGCCGTGTGATTGGACACACAGAGAGATAGAGGGAGAGAGAGAAAGGGGGAGAAGGGGGGGTTGGAGGAGAGGGAAGAATAGAGAGAGATGGAGAGATGGAGGGGAGGAGGCGCTCAGATTTGCACATTGGTATTTTGACTGAGCTTGATGCTGGTAAATATGGCCGTGCCACTCAGTTATAGCATGTTGATGAAGCTCTGACACCCTTTGTTTTTCTCCCTCGTCTCTCCCCCCTCTCTCTCTCTCTCTCTCTCTCTCTCTCTCCTCTTCCCTCTCGTCTCGCCCTCTCTCACCATTCATTTTCAATCTATGGCACATTCATACAAGACTGATTTTATTAGTTGCTGAAATAGACTTATATTTTATATCTCATTAAATATTCAAAATAAATTCAGCATATTTGAGCTGTTCATACATATTCAGTTTCTGTAACTAGGATCAGAATATTTTGATTGAGCCCGTACAGCAGAGACATTTTGAATTTCTTTTTGTGTGCAGATAATTCCATTCAGAGGAATGAGTTGAATCACAATTGATCTCATTGTTTTCTTTTTCCCCCCACTTACAATTAAACGTGGAGGAATACATTTCTATGGATAAAGTGGCTACAGACGGTGTTGGTTTGTGCAGGCCAGCACATTTGACTGTCTGACTTCAGCAGAGACTTTTGAAGAAAAATGTCTCCATAATGATCAGTTACTGTATGCACACGCAGTGTACGGGATATATGGACAACCTGACTTAACACATGATATCATAAGGATTACTGTAATGACCTTTAATGCCTCATAATGACCTATATCAGCATGTAGGTTAGGACTGTGATGGAGCATTTTCTAATTAACTTCATGAAATAAGATCTTCTAATTGGTTATATGTTACTGTAATGCACTGTGCTGCTTTACAAGTTGAGCTTTACCTCTGTACAAAAGCATAGATTGCATTGTAATGTTTCTCCTGCACATCACAGAGGATCCTAAATGCAGCTATTGCAGGTATGAGACTGAGCGGATAATTACTGGTCAGTATGATCTGTAGGGAAAATATGAACAAAATATGAAATGTGGTAGTGGAATCATTGATCGTTAATTGACAGAAAAAAAAATCATAATTGATTAATTGTCTTTTTTTTTCTAGCAAAAATGCCAAACATTCATAGATTCCAGCTTCTCAGTCGTGAGGACATTCTTCTTTTCAGTGTTTTTTCGGGGGGTTGTTGGTCAAACAAAACAAGCAATTTGAAGACGTCGTGTTAGGCTTTTTTCACTATATTCAGACATTTTATAGACCAAACGATTAATTGAGAGTATAATCTGCAGAGTAATTGATAATAGAAATAATAAATAATAATTGTTGCAGCCCTATTTAAAATGTTTAAAATTAAAGGCAATACTTTAAAGGAATTTGTGGAAGGACTGGTATTTGTGAAAGATGTTTATGCCAAAGCCACTAAATATCCCTCAGTGAACCAAAAAAACCCCTCTGTAAGTAACTGAATATGAGCATACAGTACATGTCAGTAAATGCATGCAGGCATGTGTTAACATAAATGTTTGCATGTGTTTGCATATATGGAGAATCACAATTTGCATGCTCACTTGCAGGTATGCTCCATGACAACAGTGAGTTGTATTAAAAGATTATACAGAAGACGATGACAGTGTAGCTCACAGTATAAAATATAAGTTTTTACCTGACCAATCATCTAACATCAGTAGCAGCTGATTTGTCCACATTGAAATTAGCTTAAAAGTGTGTTTTTTGGTACATTGTAACATGTGAAGTGATTTTTCTCACAGCAGAATCATTAAAACTACTCTTCCTCAACTCTATGCTTAGATGCAAAGGCATTGTGTTCAGTCAGGACAGCATATTTGTGTGTTTTTTTTCTACAGGCGTGTGGTTAAATGTGTCTCTGTGAATGTGACCTCCATTAGGAGCAGCTGAGGAGATCCATCCAGGGGCAGTTTGTTTTCCAGAGAGGAGCAGCAATGGCGGACGGCCCTTGATTTATTAGAACCATGAGCCAAGTGACCATGATGAAGTGCATTTCCATTTTAAAAGACTATACAGCTTCATCTGGTAGAGGGGAAGAAGAAAGTTAAAGCGGAGAAACACTACGAGAACGGGCTGATGACGGAGCGACTGCTGAGCTCCAATAATCGGAAAGGAGCGGAGAATGGAAGAGAGGAATGAGATGCAGCAGAAAGTCAGTTTTAAGTTAATTAGATTTGAGGTTTTTTTTTTGAAAGCACTAAAATGACATTAATTATTTTACGTTGCTTAATCTAACATAGGGATGAGTATGGATCCTGGAGAAAAAGAAGGAAGGGGTAATTGTGATGCAGAAAGAGGGAAAGTAAACGATTTAGAGATGGTGAAAATATGTTTTTAGAAGGGACATTGATATTAGATATTTAATCCTGCGTGAAGTTATTAACATAGAGTAATGCCTCATACTTAAGCAGGAAAAACATTTTGGGATAGTCTGTGCCAAACCTTGCAATCATGCAAGGGCCGTGTAATGAAAGTAGGGCTTTGCCAGTGCATGGGTGGCATGTCATCGTGGACCTATGGGAATATTGCTTTTTAAGAGTCTCTGCCATCATCAAACTCAATTCTTTGGATATGTAGCGTGTCTGTTGCAGGGCTCCAGAGCTTGTGTGCATCCTTCAGACAGAGTGTAACAAACAGGCTCCCATCCGGAGAAGTGATGGAGTGTTTCTTAAATGAAAATACACCTGTCTTTAGGACAAATATGTGCCACTAATTACCTGTCTAACCTAAATCTCTGGGCGCCAGATGTTGCTAAAACACAGCGAGACAGAGACAAATTGCACCATGCTGTTGTAGCCCTGCACGTAAATATAGTAGAGGCTTAAATCATCTTTTCCTTGACCCTGTTAGAGAAGTTGTTCAATGTGATTTTGGAGTGTGACGAGCCAGTAGGAAACTAATTGTAAAGATAGGGTAAGGTATCACAGTATCACATAATCTCCCACTCTCTCTCTCTCTCTCTCCTCGGCTTGACCGAGCCATAAGCAGGATTACATTTTGATCTGTATCCTTGCTTCTAATTCAGATTTCTATTTCAGTTATGTTGACTCCCCTCCTCCTCCTCTTTTGCTCTTGTCTTAGCCAGATGAGAAGTAGGAAAAACAATGTGTCGGATGATACGTACAAAGTGGTGAAGAATTTATAAACTAGATTTGCAGAGGACCTTGAAAAACTTTCCAGGTCTAGGTTACAGTAAACCAAAAAGAACCCTTTCATATGTTGCTCCCACTTACTCGCCTCAATTCACTCCCCTCTTCTTCCTGCTCCTCACTCCCCTGCTTCTCTTCTTCTCACCTCTCATCTTCGTTCTCTCTGCTGCTCTCCCCCACAGACCCACCATTACATTTAATCTGTCAGTTACTGGTATGTTTTGAGGCCAGAGTTTGCAGCAGCAGAAGGACCTATCAAGTCCCCCCTACTTTCCACGTTAAACCGTAAGATTTAATGATGCACATGCAGCTCAGGCAGGTATTTGGCTTCTGGATTACTGAATGGGTTAAGCAGGCACAGGCTCATGGCCCTTAAGCCAGAGCCTTTGTATGAAATAACTGTTGGGGAGTCAAAGAGCTCAGTCATAGAAGGGATGTCCCGATTATGGTTTTCACTCTGCATCCCAATCTGATATATATATTTATATATATATTTTGTTACTGATCCGGATTTGAGTCCTTTTATACAGTATCTGCCCATTCACAGTCTGATCTGATATTTAGTTTTAATTTTGTTTATTTTTTCCTATAGAATACTGCTGGACAGTAAGCACACGTTAAAATTAGTAAAGCAACTTTTAAATGTTCAAGGTCAATGGACTCATCCCTAAAATCTTAGAAATCACTGTGCTCCATCCGATTCAATCAATGCTGATTATGAAGACAAGATATAAATAAAACCAGAGAAACAACAAGCAATGAAAATGATGTGTGTGTGTGTGTGTGCACATGGAGAACGATGACCAGAACACTGCAACTGGAAAACTTTGAGTATTGTAAGATATTTTGTATAATATTGTATACCATGTGGAGAGTCTGCGTGGATCTTTGGAAAGGGTTTTGGCAGCCTCTTTTTCCAGCGTGAACAAAATGCTGAAGATCAGGTGCAGTCTTCAACTAGCAGCAGAACTTTAGAGTGATAGTTGACCTGCCAAATGTCCACTGTCTCATCGGGCCCCATCGTCTCATAACCTGTCCATGCTATAGACTTCAGTTTGTTAGCTTGTGTTGCTTTGAAAACTCCTGTCAAAGTGGTAACTGTCGAGCAAATTCATACCGCAAGCTTAGGTTCAAATTTGTGCCATTTTTATACATCACAAATTAAGAGCTGCAACAGACAATAGTGTCCTATTTCCATTTCAAAGTCTGGGTTCACATCATGTTGGAGAAGGTTTTAAACTCACAGGTCACAGGAACACACTGATGTCAATGAGAAGCAGCAATCCATAGCATCTTCTCTGCAGAAGTGTCCTAGACAGCGACGCACTACCCTGACCTCTGACCTCACTGTGGATGGGGCAAGAGAAAAAACTACTCCACTACATTATGAGCATGTAAGGCCCAGTTGTTTTTCTGCATACAGTGTAAAGCTGTAAGGCCTTGATATGTCTGCATTAATGCCACAAAGACAAACCTTTACACATTCATCCTGTGCACTTGGCAAGTGAAGTGCTGCTGATTCTTCTTCTCTCTCTCCCTCCAGTCATCTTTTCCCTTCCCTCCATCCTCACATCTCCATCTTCCTCAATTTCCCGACTGTCTGTATTTGAATTCTAAGTTAAGCGGTAATAATAATAGGGGCACCACAAACAGCCATGTTCAGCTTTTCCTTAAAGGACAGGATAATGAGACGGAGTATCTATTTGCACAGCGTAATGTGTGTGTCTCCAGACGCTGTTAAAAGACACGTGGACCCCTCTCTTTCAGCGCTGGTGAGAGGTGGGGTAGGAGGGGTGGAGAATCATATGGAGCTGTGTTTTTTCAATGTTTATTTTACCCCCTTCCCCACATTCACTTCACTTCCAACAGCCCAAGGATCCCCTTCTAGCAGGAGGAATTTTAGATTCAGGTGGACAATCCTCTTGTTGGGGAAACATCAGGGTTAGGAAGTGCACACTCATTGGTGCATCAACCTGCCAATCTTAATCACAGATAACCAATATGCAGCAAAGGTAAATATGTCCATTAAAGGCCCCTGGGGGTGGGATTATAAGCGGCCAGCGGCCTATGAAATGCAGATTCCCCCATTCAGAATGCTACACACACCGCTCTCCTGTGTGATATCAGCCATGAGCGCTCATTCTAATTATTTGGGCAAATGTACTAATTAGCTATCAGGTGCCCCCCCACCCCCACTCCCGTCCTCACATATCATCCTCCCCCGACATCTTTTGTATTCAAAATAGGCTCCCAGCATGGTTGGAATTTTTCAGGCCATCAGCAAATATTTACCAGTTCCATCTCATTATGTTCCAGGCTAAAATGCTGGCTATGAATATCTTAAGGCCCCTGGTACACGCCATCTAAACTTTTCCTTGACCTTTTACTGCTGGCCGCCTGCACTGGCAATTGTGCTGCAGTTTCAGTATGTAGGCACACATGCACATGCCCACACACACACACACACACACACCGCACACAGTATCTGTGTCATCATGTCTCAGTACTGTTTCGCTGTAGACTTAAGACTAAAGCAAACTGATGATTATGCATATGCACCTTCTTCTGCATGGTTAGCCTCGCCATCCCTGCCTCCTGCTCTGATCAATCCATTAACTTACATCCTGTTGTATATATCTGGTTTAGCCCGATCAACGGAAATGCTGACAGC
Source organism: Scomberomorus guttatus (assembly GCA_038419695.1). NCBI lineage: Eukaryota > Metazoa > Chordata > Actinopteri > Scombriformes > Scombridae > Scomberomorus > Scomberomorus guttatus. Next base: position 5,903,577 of record CM076445.1, read on the forward strand.
CCTTATTTCTTTGGCTTTGGCGATTAGCAACTTGGTCCTTGTCAATACAATAGTAATGAATGGGCCAGATAAATGTGATTTGGGGGCATAATCATTTTTTTGTGATAGTTTGATATTGCTGGTCTGCATTTTTGCTTAAAAAGCAAAGTGATTAATCAATAATTAATTTTGAAGCGGGGGAACTGATAGAGGCGAAACGATGAAAACATTTGCCATAAATCTGCACTTTATTGCTGGTACTATTGAAGGATTCGTGGCAACACCTCGTCAGTCTCGGTAAGTATGTTGTGAGCATTTTCTGTGTGGTTAGCAAAATGGCTGAACAAAAATATTCATGTGTCTTATTTACTACCAAATGGCTTTTTATTCAGGGGATATTTGTGTACTTATCAATTTTATTTCAGCTGGAAGCTCAACTCTGCAAAGTCTAATGGTGGTAAGTCAGCTGGAGGATCACAGAAGTGAGGGTGCTGTGGATGTTAGAACATAATCCTCTTTCATTAAGGCTTTTGGGACCATGTCCTGGATTCTCAGGGACTACTTACTGTGTGAACTGGATTTGATTTTGCAGGTGCTCACCTGAACCCCTCTGGGGCATTTTATTTCAACTTTGGACCGGAACGGGGCATCCTTTTGCCTTAGGGAATGAGACATTATCCATGTACCACGCAACATCCCTGGTCCAAATAGCCAACAAGAAAACAAAAAAAGGACGTGAATGTTCTGTTTAAGGTCACTACATGCTGTAAACTCTTGAGTGTTATTTATTTAAATGAATAGTATTTTAGGAAAAACGCGAATTGGCTGCTACAGCTGGGGCGACGTCAGCTACTGAAATAGTTAGACGTAAAAATTCAGAGAAGGGTATTAAGTTTAGCGCAGGTTGTCTGTACAATCAGATGTTTGGGATTTTGTGTTGAATGTCAAAGGAACAGTTCACCATTTTGGAAAATACACTTACTTGCTTTCTGGCTGAGAGTTAAATGAGAAGCTTGATACCACTTGAATGTGTGTACATTGAATATGAAGCTAAATCCAGGAGCCCGTTAGCTTATTTTAGGACAAAACGCAGAGTGAAATGGCTAGCTTGGCTAGGTAAAATAACCTGCCAACTACCTCTAAAGCTGATGTTATATCTCCTTTGTTTAATCCATTAAAAAACCAAAGTGTAAAAACGACAAGCTGGCCATTTTTTGGCAAGGTGTAGTGAAGGTGCACTGAAGGCCAAGCTAAACTAAGTTTACCGTCTCCTGGCTGTAGCTCTGTATTTAGTGGACAGAAGAGAGATATCTTCTCATTTAACTCTTGTCTAAAAAGCAGATAAGCGTATTTCCCCAAAATGTCTAACTATTCCTTTACGACTAAACTCTTAATTTCACAACATCTGATAGACAACCTGCGCTCAACTTGATATTTTACATATGACTAATAATATTGACTCTGTTGTTCAATAGCTAAATCTGCCGCTAGCTCTGATTCAGAATCCACAGTGACAAGACAAAAGGGGTTTTAGCCCCCAAAATATCCCTCTACATCATCATTTTAGATGTATAGAGGTGTGTGTGCGTGTGTTTAAAGGAGACAATGGTGTGAATTTAAAGACAATGCTGTGTGCTTGCCAGGCCTTTGATGCTGAGCCAAGCCCCATCGTTCCCAGAGGTATTTACCCCCGTCTCTTCCTACCACATTGTTAAACACTACCTCTGTACGTTTTTATAACACCATTGTTAAGCTCAATAGATTTTTATTTGGCTGCTTTACCCCTCCCTCCCTCTCTCACTCTCCCATACTCTTTCTCTCTGGCTAGCTGTGTTTGTGTGTTTGCATTGCCCCGTCCTTTCACCTGGAAGTGTCTAGGTGTGTATTTATAGTTCCTTAGACAGCAGACATGAGACCCAAGACCAAACATCCTCTTCCTCTCTGGGAATCACAGAGACTGGAACAGCAAAATGTTGACTCTAAGATGTCTCGTCTCTCTTCTCTATACAGTTTTGGTTTATGTATGTGTGTGCGTGTTTGTGAGATACAATCTTATTAGAGTATTTAATCCAAAAGCAGCCTTATGGCCAGACAGAACATTGATATTGAACGATTCTGTAAAACTCTGTTTTCAATGTTAATGCCAATGTTTTTAAAATTAGGAACTACATTATGGTGGTTGGAGAAAGACTGCAGTTATGGCAAGTAAACTTTGGTTAAAATATGCTTACAGTCTGACAAGGAAAGCACTTAGTTGAAGTTATGGAAGGATTGTGGTCATGGTTGAAAAAGAGACATCAGGGTTTTGCTTTCTGTGTGGTTCCAAACAATAAGATTACATAGATTTGTAACATTTGTACATTTTCTTAATTGAAATCATCTTTGTAGAACAACACTGGTTTTCCAAGTTTTAAAACACTTTTAAAACAAGAACTGACGTTAACATTACAATATTTGACTATAGTTCAATAGCTTAGCTTAGTTAGAAATTTATTCACAACTTGATGCAAGTAGAAGTTCCAGAATTCATGATTGTATCTTTAATCTGAGTGTGAAACTGCAACCAAAACCAAGTTCAAGTGTTAGCACAGCAAATGTAAACGCTCCAGGCTGAACCTGTGGTGTTTTAGTGATCAGTATCAATCAATCATAGCGTTGCAAAACAGATTATAAAAGACTGAGTTGCCAAGCTTTTATTCACTGTGTGAAAAAAGTGTAAAGAAGTGATCACAAGCACACTCCTCAATAATATGAAATGAAGTTGACTATAAGATTGGTGTACATCCTAGTTAGCATTCAGGCACACATGAATTGATGTGTGTGCTCATGCTACAGCCAAGCGGGTAGCTCTGGGTCTGAAAAGTGAAGCCAATGCGGAAGTGCGTTAAACCTGCATTCTTTCTAATGGCCAGCAGGGGGCGACTCCACTGGTTGCAAAATGACCCTATTTCTCACTTGATTTATTACCTCATTAAAACACTTTCCTAATGAGTTTATGGTCTCAATCGCTAGTTTCAAGTCTTCAAGACGTTTGTTAGGTAAACGTTACCATGGTGTAACTATAGGCATAGCTGCTGCTATTTCACAGTGTGTTTTCAGTTTTCAGTTCATGAAGGTTAATTGTAACATTTTGCCATGTCACCTAAAAAGTCTTGTTCAGCGTTTGGTTGTACTAAAAGACTCACTAAGGAGTCGGATGTTCAGTTTTTCCGTTAAGTACATTTTGTTTTAATGGTTTTAGGCCTGTTTTTCGCTAGCGAAAATTAGCATTAGCATTATCACAGTTAACCATAGACTGTAAATGCACCGTGCTAACCAAGCATTGAGTTCAGTTTTATTTGAGTTCAGTTTTATTTGAGTTCAGTTTTTAATACATCTGGAGGTACAAGGAGGTACTTCAGGTACTTTAGAGGCATACGTTTCTTTATGAAAAAACTTCTTCTTTGTCAAAAACTCAGGCTGATTATCAGTTTAAGACAATTTTAATATTTTAAGGTGTCATAGTCTGAATATTTGGAATGCATTTGGATTTTTGTCACTTTTTTGTTGCTATTCGTCCGATGTATGGTGGCTTCTTCTGTTGTAAGAAGGACAGAGAAGGAAGGATGAGTGAGAGTGGAATAATGGATGGATAGGGGAGGAAGGATGAATTTGAAAGCAGAGAGGAAGAGACAGAGAAGAAAGTGAGAAAGGGGTGAGGAGAAAGGCGGTTGTGCTTCAGCCATCTGTTGTGTGTTCCCCAGCAGCAGCAGCAGCAGCAGAGCAGAAGAAGGTGAAGTCTGTCCACATCTATCCTCTGGCCGCACATCACAGGCCCACCGTTGGCCCAGTGTCGGCCCCGCTGTCACTGTGTGTGCGAGTGTGTGCGTTTGTCTGCCTGTGTGTGTATGTGCATTATGTGGCCAGAGTCGACCCCAGACACGAGCTGCTCTGGCTGATTTAATGAGTAGGGCTGGGTTGCCATGGCTAGGGCAGGCACTGTCTCTCACACACGCCCAACCGATTCCCCACCTCCACGTCACTCCCCTCCAAAATCACACATGCTTGTTGAAACTCGCACAGCTCTCTTGAAAAGTCACAGGAAAAATATGAAAATGGAAAAGAAAAGGCCTGTCCTGAATGCGTCAACCTTTCTGCATTTTCGCGTCTTTGTGGAATTTGGGAGCGTTTTGAAAGAATGGGGGCAAAAAAAAAAAAATGCTAATGTGCGCGAGTGTGAGAGGCTGCCCGGTCTCTCGCCTGGCCAGCGAGTGTGGCAGTGTTTTAATGATGCATCTGCTCGTGTCAAATGATTCTGGGCACATGGTGAAACCCAGGGCTGCTGGCCCCTTTGATGTCACTGAGCTTGCACACACACACACACTTTCTTGAGCACTTACAGGAAAATACTCACACAAGCGCTTCTGCATGCACCCACACACCCTTTGACGTACCCCCCCACAAACACACACAAACACACACAAACACACACACACACACACACACACACACACACACACACACACACACGCGTGCACACTCCCATACAGCTATGTACCGGGCAGCGGTTCACTCAGGCCCCCTCTGGTGCTGTGGTAGCTGGTTTTAATGTCCCTGCCTAATGATCTGGCACGCGTCGAAAGGTAAATGATAATTTGCTTTAAGTGGAGCCTTTAGGCGGAAAAGCCTTGTAGAGCTTAGCTGTCTCCCTGAAATGACAGTGTTTACCACAAGCAGCCCTCGACAGATTCCATTTCAAATATAATTTCTTTACAAAAATGCATCGGACCAACACCCTGACTCTGCTGACTGTTGCATGAACAGACATACATCTGTATGAGTGTGTGTTTGTGATTCTGAGAGATCCTCCATGAAGGCGTCCAGGAGACGATTGAAGATGATTCAGTTGGAGACGGACGCTGGTGGATGGACACGGCAGCAAGAATTACCCACAGAGAGACAGAGGAGAAAATCACTCTTTTTTTTTCCGTGGGAATGATTTAGAGGCTGTGAAAGCACATTCTGAGGAGACGGCGCGAACATGCAGCCTTGGTGTCGTGTGTGTCTTTGTAGGAGAAATCTGGGCAGTTTCAAATGAGTTTCTCATCACTGAAAAGGGGACTCATTATCACTTTTGTATACTCTCTCCATTCCATTCTTCATCAGGCTTTGTAAGCACAAAAAGTGCTAAAGCAGTTTTTTTTTGTTGCCTGATTCTCCCCACTTGTAAATCAGGCGGGAGTTACTTATGTGATGAGCGAGCGGAGAAACTCCTGAAAGTAAATGTCTTAACACCACAACATGTTGGGATTGTGACAGCTTTCTGTCTTTTGCATCTGAGCGAAAATAGATTTGATCACATTTTTGTTGTGCCAGACACACAAACTGTAAATACACCAGTGTAACACCATCAGTTTTCAGTATCTGGTTAAATACTTTTCGCTCATTAACCACTTACTGAATCACACGCACACACACACACACACACACACACACAAATCTTTCTAAATGAGACACCAGCAAAAACATCACAACTCAAGGGTTTTATTTGTGAAGCTAATCACAATGTGAGTGAACTGATCTCAGACAGGGGGATATGAGGGAGGAAGGCAGTATAACGAGCTGAGAGGAGCAGGGGGAGAGTAGAGGAGGTGAGAGTAAACATCAAAGAAAGGTGAGGAAAATAGACGACAGCTAAGTAAAATAGAAGGCGGTTTAGATCAGCGGAAACGAGACAAGGAGGTGAGGAGTTGACAGCTGATCATAACACGCGGCTGCAGGGTGGATGTCCTGTCCCCTCGCTCTCTGCTTTCATCCTCTAGCTTTCCCTTTTTATGCCCTCTTCAACAAGTCTTCCTGCATGTAAGCCCCCTGAAAAATCATCTATATCCTCTTCTCATTTCCACACCTCTTTCTCTCCCGTCTTTAATACTGCCTGTTCAGAATCATCTTTCACACATCCACACCTTCAACCCCTCAACACCTTTACCATGACATCTCCTCTGAAAAATGTCTATTGTAACAAGACATTTAACCAATCTGGCAACTTTGTTCACTCTCATCTCAAAGTGGCAGTAAGATACTGTCTCGCTGCACTATCCAGAACTCTTGTAGCCCGATTCCAGTAAACTACACACACTAATGACCTGGCTGTTCTGTTATGATTTAAACCGAAGTCTCATGGTGTTTAGGACGCAGCAGCATTTCACTCACAAATTTTCTTTTGTCATTTCCTGTGGATGGAAACGTCACCACACTTGACAGCAGATTTTCTTTTAAGCAATATGTCTTATCTCCTGGACACTGAGCACTCATGATTTATATAATACTGTGAGATTTCTGTTGCATAATATAGTTGTAAGCAAATATAAGGACATTTTTAAGTGTCAGCTGGTGTTCAAGCAGTTAATGATTTCACACATGAACATATACAGTGTATTATAAATTAATTGTATATACTTATCACAAGCAGGTTTAAGTCTGTTTATAAATATGTTCAAAACTCATGAAGACACGTGGAGCTTCAATGTCCATTCTTGAAATAACAGCCTAACAAAAAATCTGAAGCTTTCAGCTGCATTTAGCGGCCTTCATCAGTGAATGGAGTCTTCTCATTACTTCATTAATAAATACAATAAATAAATGTTTAATATAGAACAGTTAATAAATACTTCATATTTCATATACATATATATAATTGTATTGATTGGAAACATTTGATATTATTTCAACTGTTTATCAATCATTCATCATCTGCTTATACTGCTGCTTTACAGGAGGAGTTTTAGTTGTTGCCACATACATTAGTAAAATGGCTTTATATCTGCTTATGACTACACTAGTGTGTTGAAAATGGTTGGAGTGGTATTAAAAATAGTGTAACCAGGCATAGAACATTCTATAAATTTATGTAATTTGATATTAGTGATCTACTATATTATTCCTTGGTATTGATAGTTCCTTGGTATTGACAGTTGGTCTAGCAAATATCTTGAAACATGTAAAAGTGGCCTGGAAACGAGGAATATTTGAGAAACTTTGTTGAGAAAACCAATGTTTTATGGCTGAATCTGCGTTCCATTAAAAGAAAAACTCTTATCAATAGTTAACAATGATGATGATCTTTCCCTCGCCTTAACCATGCAGTTTTAATGGCCTAAACTAGATCTACTTGTCATGCAGAGATTTTGTAGGAAAAATTATTTTTAAAAGGGTGGCAATGAAAGTTCCTCTAAATTTTCAGTTCATGGAATCACCAGCTGCTTCTTTTCTCCTGTAATCAGGTCCACTGGTTGGATGTAACACATGTCGAGGATCAGATCCCAGTCACTACTGTCGAGTCAGGATCCCTCACCTGTTTCCCACTTGCAATCTGGCCAGCCTATCCAGAGGCACTGCAGCAGGGACTGAACCCAGCTCCCTGTGGTGGTGGGCGAGTGCTTTTTGAGCTGCACCACCTGGGTGCCCCTTTAAATCACTTATTCAATTTTTTGCACTGCATACAGTTCTCGGGTATTTCTATACACTTAGTTGGAGGTGGAAATTCAGCTGCTTCTCTGAAGAGAGAGTGACAGATAGAAAGGAGAGAACACAGAATGAGAGACAAGAGGTAGACAGACGATCATACAACACAGTTAGCATGTCAGTCACTCACTCTATTTCCACTGAGGCAGGCTTGTCATTACCTAAACTATTCTCTCAGTCAGCCTGTCAGTCAGTGATTCCCTGCCCTTCCAGTAAAAAAACACCTCACCCAATGCACCAGTGGGTAAACAGAAATGGAAGATTGCACTTTTTTATTCTAGGACACTTTAAGAAATATCTCGACAAAACAAAATCTTTCTCCTGCATTATCCTTTTTATCTCCTTACTTGTCTTAAACTGGTGGAAAAGGCATGCTTTTAAGAAGCAATAGTGGTAAAGCGATGGGGAAATGTGATTTTCAGGCATTAGCAGTACATGTGTATGGTCGGAGTAGCCGCAGGGAAAGGAGATGGTGTTGCTTTAGCTGCTGATTTCTTCCTGCTAAGGGCTAAGAGAGGGGGAGCCCCTAGGGGCACAAAGCCTCGGGAAATGTCTGGATTGTTCTTAAGAGGCTGTTTCCCCCCCAGCTGTAATGGAGTATGGAACATAGAAAAACTGTGTGTATTTGTAGCAAGTTCACTTCATGTTCACTTAACTGTGCGAATCAGGAGCAGGACGGAGGGGAGATGCTGGGTTTACACACTGCTTGAAGTAGTGCTCTTAAGCTATTTTATGGCATCAGAGGCAAAACATAAGCGCATTGTGAGTACTTTATAATTATCATAATCACAGGATGGTAGGGGTGTGACGGTACACAAAATCCATGGTTCGGCATGGTTTTGGGGTCATGGTTTCGTAAAAGTTCAGTACAACAGAAAAAAAAGATAGAAAATGACATTTTGGTCTTGGTCTGATGCTTCAGTATTAATCTAATGATGTCATATGTAATAATATATGGAAAAATTTAAAGCCAAATTTAAAGTCCATGTAACTCAGAATTGCAACTGCTTTATTTAAACTTAACTGATGCGCTGTCTTGGCCCGGTCTCCCTCAGAAAAGGGGGGGGGGGGGGGGGGGGGGGGCTGGTGGGGGGGCGCAGTATCATTTCACTACGGAGATAACGGAGCATATTTTAATAATGGTGTTGCACTCGGTCAGTTTTAAGGGTTGTTAGTTTGTCATTCTGACGGCAGTGACACTACAGTGTAACCAGGGTAACCAGGTTACCTTGGCTAACCCGGCTAGCATACACCCATGAGCATGCTACAGCTAAGTGGTGCGCTGCCAAAATGTTTTCCGGGTGGAAGTCGTGCTCTAGAATTAATGTTCCGCATGTCAGAGTAAGTGGATTATTAAACTATTTTGACAGTAATTGTTGGGATCACAGAGTGTACGACTGCATGCACCGAACCGTAACGTCCCTACTGTAACCGTTTGGGACAAATACATGTACAGTTACACCCCTAGAGGGCGTTATAAAAATATGATAAAAATATGATTAAAACTGCAGCTAATGATTATTTTCATTAATGTTGAATCTATCAATCAAATTTAATTTAAGTGATTGTTTAGTCCAGGAAACCATATATATTTCAAATAAATGATCATCTAGGTTGGTGGATACTAAAGAGGTATCTTCAGTTTCCACCATTCAGACTAAGCAACAGTTACTTTCCTTGACGACACTTTGACACATCTGTTGTCCATCAAAACATTGATTCATTTTCTATAAAATGATGAATGCTTCATGGTCAACTTCATTAACAGCATGAGTATAGCACCTGAGTAGTTCTTTTGACATTTAAGGGGCACGCCAGTGATTTAGTGTTGCACCTCTATAAGATTTGGGAAGTCATGAGATATTTAAAATAGTATGGTCAAAATCAAAGCAGCAGAGGCCGAGATATCTTAACTTTAAGTCTCTAGTATGAGTCAAGCTCCAAACACACTGGGCCCTACATTTCCCATAATGCACCCAATAACATTCTTACCTGTTCAGACTCCACACCTCGAGTTTGTAATGCATTCTTTGTTGGGGCAGCAGAAGCCACATGTTAGCAAACAGTTGCTTATTTCCACATTCAGTAGCCACAGAGCAACATGAGCATTCATTTGGAGTCATGTTTCTGTCCACCTGATGAATGCCAGTATTCACTCTCATTCGAGCTCTGGTCTGATCTCCACCAACTCCTGCGGGAAACACCTGGCTTTTTAGCTGCTAACTAACTTGCTAACTGTTAGTTAGTGTACAGTAGATTTATCAGAGCTTTTTCTGCTGAAAACTGCTGCATGCTGCGGCTGAAAACAATGCTGGTGAGACTGAACCAAAACAGTAAAGTTGTGGGAACAGAAAACCAAAACAGCTCTGCAGAGCTGAGGGGACCTGGTGATAATTCTCTGGGGGGTTGTCGCTACAAGTGACATCTTTCATATTACACAGTCATTTGATCCATTGTTAATATAAAAACATTCATTAGAGCAGCTGGTTGGTGTACTTCCCCTTTAAGAAGCTAAAGTCATTTTTTTTTTCAGCTATAAAGTTCATTAATTTCCAATTGCTTCAAACAATGTCAAACAGTTCCTGAAAAGTGAAACTTCTTGATAAGCACTTCTGCCCATGACAGGCGCTTTGCTTGTGTGTGTATGTTCTTTTGGTGGCCTCCGCCCAAGTCAATTTATTTAAAGACACTGACTAACTCCAATTACGTGGGACCCCTCCTTTGATACGCTGTTTTCCTTTCTTCACCAGCCATCTTTGATTCCTGGGCCGATCCGCCTCCTCTTGCACACAGCTGCCTCCTCGCTTGTTGTTCTTGGCACCACATCCAAAAGTCCTCCAGCCTTTCTGCGGTCCCCTCAAAAAAGAAGAGGGACATCAAAAGGCTTTCGCAGGGCTCTGTTGACATGAACATCGCTGAACCTTCCTTGTCTCTCAGACAGCGAGTGGAGTGGCTGTATGCAAGAGGGAGGGGTGGGGGAAGCCTCAGACCCCCTTTGGCCCTGTGTGTGTACATGCAGTAGAGCAGGCTAAGGGCCCTCTCCTTTTCCAACACAAAGAGCCCAAGGTTAAAGCTCAGCCACTGATCCCCTTCCAGCAGCCACATTCCTCCTCTCCTTCCCCTTCCTCGTGTCTCATTCTGTGCCATTCTATGCCATGCTATTCCTTGCCATTCCTTGTCGGCCCAAAACAAACAGGTGCTGTTTGTCTGACCTTGACTGTTTGAAGAGATGATATATTTAGCAGCCCTCTCCGCTCTTGTCGATAAGCGCTGTTCCCTTTTCCGCTCCTCTCCTTTCTCTCTTTCCGACTGTCCCCGTCCTCAATTACAAAGCACCTTTATTCTCCGCCTGCGTTTTGTCTTTGCCGCCAGATTACGCTGTGGATGGATGAGATGGTGATGGCTTGGGAAATGCCGGAGCAACACACAGACACACTGACCCAAAGCGCCTGACAATTAGAAGTCAAAGTGCAGGAATTTTTCTCACACTAGACGTTAGATTTCACTCACACATTTTCCACGAAGGGTAAGATGGGGGAAGATGCCCTGAAGGAAGACGACACCCCACCTGTAACTCAGCCTGTGCCCATCAAATGCCAGTAAAGCTAATAGCTAGTGTGTTGGACTAAAGGTTGTCATTTGTAAATGTCCATCTTACTGCTTTTTTTTGTTTTAGAATTCTTCACAAGAATAGGCAACTTGATCATATTCTTCTCTTATTCTTTTTTAAGGATCTGTGAGTTCTCAGGAAGTACACACAGTGAGTCTAATCCAATGAGGAGACCGATTTGAGGAACCATTAGTTTGGAGCAAAATATAAAATTGATTCCTCTGATAATTATAAAAATGTGAGAAATTCACATTTGGGGCAATACACCCCCTAGTGGTTCAGAGCAAAATGCCCCGAGGGTATCTTCTCCCACCCTATATTATTCTATGTAGTCTGATTTTTGGTGACATGTAGAAATGAATAAGAGACACATTATATAATGGCTCCTTGGGAGGACAAGAAATCAGCTCATATTGTGAGCTACTAATAGTAGCTAGTAGTACTAGTATACTACTAGTTTGTTAGCCTATAGCAGCAAAGCTGCTAACTATTCAGATTAAAAAAACAGATTTGAAAAATAAACTAATTTAGTGATAAACTTCTCTGTTTAAAATGGTGACAGAATTGAAATGTTGGTTGTTTTTTTTTTGTGTTTTGTTTGAGGTGTAACCCCTTTGAAGCTAAACCTCACTAAAGTAACATATTTTAATTAACTTTTAAAGATGTTATTGTACTCAGTGTAAATGCAACAACATGTCCCTTTTTTGGATTTACCATAACATCTACAGTTAATAAGCCAACATATTACCCTTAAAAATGGGATGGTTTATGCTTCATCATACTAAAATCTATGGAGCACAGGTGTGGTCATAGAGAGAAAAGCAATATATATATACGTTTTACTTAATCGAGCGCTTGAAATGCTATTGCATACGTGCGGGATACAATTTGTTTCCACATTTTGATTAATTCGTGAGCATGAGATACATCTAGCACATAGCTCTTTTTTATTTAGGGGATAGTGATCAATGTTGTTGAATGAGTTGTGTGCGTCTTTATGCACGGTGGGTACTTTAGATTAAGATGTACCATAGTTACGTGTTGATAGCCTACCTATGCTTCAGTGTAGGCTTTACTATGGTGAAGAAACTGATGCCAGGTTAAGATTGATTTTATAGTTCAGTCCTTAATTGTCAGTGTACAGTTGGTACACTTGGTAGCTCACTTCATCCGCGTGTAAGAATATGTGGGTGCGCAAAACATGCCTCACATAATTAGGCCTGTGATTTTAAAGAATATACTGTGATGTAACCCCATAAAGCCAATTAGCTGTTAATAACTATAACAAGACTATAACAAACACAGGGCGATTGATATCCTCATCTAGTAAACTAACCAGTATTTATCAATTGAAATGCAATGATAGTGACTGAGTCATTGATACAGTACATTCAGCTCCCTGTATATACACTTATCTCGTGCACACAAATTAACCAGAATGTGGGAATGAATTGTGTCTCATGCACATGCAATAGCGTTTCGAGTGCTCGATGTAGTAAAACGTGGCCTCGGTATATATTTTTTCTCTCTATGAGCACTTCAGGGCTCTGTAAAAATCACATTCAAACAACTAGTAGACAATATTCCAGCCACCTTAAACTGTTTTCCAATCTAGAGTTACATATTTTTCATAGTAGAGAATTTATTTATACAGATCTTGAATATTTTATATACATCTCAGATTGAATCAAACTTTTTGAGGTGTATCTCAGTGCATGCATGCAAAAGCAAAGGTGACATCTTGGGTCCTGCTAATCGGAACAGTGGGCTGTACACTGCATATGTCTGGTAACTGGGTGTAAATGTGTCTAGCTGTTGTGTTGTCGCCCTGCAACCCATCCTGTGTGATAATAGACCTGGCAGCAAACAGGGCAAGGAGGGGGGTGGGAGGGTTTTGAACGGAGGGGGGAAGGTGTCAACGGGACACTGCGTATGTGTGTGTGTGTGTGTGTGGCATATACATATTCACATGGGTGCATATACATGTTTATATGCAAGTGTGTCCCCATGTGTGTGCGCGTGTGTGCCTGGGCTCGTCGGTTACCAGGGAAATGGATGTGTTGGCCTCATCAGAGAGTCTCCAGCTGGTGGAGAGGCTTCGGAAGCGGCGCCTTGGCAGCCTCCCGGTCAGGGGGGAGTTTGCATCTGTGCTGCGTTGGCACTGGGCTGGATTGTGGTTGTGGTGGATGGAGGTGGATGGAGGAGTGGTTGGTGGGTGGCAGTGTGGGTGGGGGCTATAAAGGAGAAGGGGTGGGTGGGTGCTTGTATGTGTGTGTGTGTGTGTGTGTGTGTGTAAGGGTTTGTGTGTTGAAGTTTAACGGGCTGACAGCCACCCCTTTTTTTACCTTAACAATCCCAAACCCTCCCATTACACACACACACACACACACACACACACACACATGCACTGGAATCACTGACATCAGTGGATTTGCTTGCAGGGGTGAAGTTAATTCACACAGATTTTCCCTGTTGAGTTCACCCTTGTCGGACTTTACTTGACCGATAGGAAACCAAAGGAAGGAACCTAGAACATGCGTCCAACATGAGGGAAGCTAGTGTAGCTTGTTAGCTTATCAGTTTTAGTTAACCCTGCTCTACAATATAAACTGCTCCACAAAAGAGGAATGATATGCAGACAGTTCAGAGACACGAGTCAATGCTACACGTATGTCTTTAGGATAAAAGGTGTGAAGATAACGTCCTGTTAGCTAAGCCAACAAGCTAGCTAGCATGTCGGAGAGCTGTTACTCAGAGTGCTAAAAAACCTGTTAGCTTGGCTATTGTGACTGACTAGCACTAGCATGTATCTGGCTGGCTAACGCGTTAGTAGTTACCAGATTAGCCCTGCGAATTGTCCTTACATTGCATCTAGAACCAAATATTTTGTGAAAGACACAAAAGATTAATTTTGCTGTGCCATCACATAACTTAAATTTACTCTCGTCTGCCTTTACGCCATCATGGAAGTGTGATTCTCATCCTAATCTGATATAGAAAGAGATAATGATGATACAAAGAGATCTCTTTCTCCCCCTTTTCCCTCACTCCTCCTCTCAATCTGGCCTCCCCCTCTATTTTTTTCCACCTCATTTTTCTCCCCTCCTCTCCATTATTCACTCTTTCTATTCACCCTCATTTATCCTTCTTTCCCCACTGTCTGTTGCTTTCTCCTTCTGCTCTTTTGAGCTTCCTCTCCTTGAAACCCCCCCTCTGTCCTCTATCTATCTATCTTTCTGTCTGTCTGTCTGTCTGTCTGTCTGTGCAGTCTATTTGGATCCTCCACATGCTCCACTGTATTTATTTTAATAGAGCGTCTTATTCCTTGCTCATTCATCCCCATCCCAGCTGTTTTTATCCGCCAGCGAGTGTCGTTAATATGTTTTTCCACAACATGTGCTGTGTATTATAGAGGCTGATGACAGCGATGATAGCAGGAAGTTGTCAGGGATGAACGTTTAGTGGGGCTATAGCCGTAGCGGTTTGGACGGGCCACATATCAAAGACCCCGGTGAAACACAAGCCGCCAGGAAATGTGCCGCAACACGATTGGCTGACCCCCAACCCGATTGCTTTGTTCCCGTTGTGCCCAAGTTTGAGGCGTGCAGTTGTGTGTATGTGTGTGTGTGTGTGATTATAATGGTGTGAATAATGTGTATCTATAAGAATTAAAGAAACAAGGTGTTGTCTTTTAAAATGGAACTGACATTGCAGCTGAGGAGGGTGTTTGCTGTGGATATAGTGTGTGTGTGTGTGTGTGGGGAAGGTGGAGGGTTGTCAAATAGGCTGCAGTCCTCTGATCCCCATATGCACACACATACATATATACAAACACACACACATTATATCATTATCCCCCTCCTCCACCACTAATCACTCACCCAGCCTGGATCAGACATATTTCAGATTCTCAGTACATTCTTGGTGTATCCAGCTGTCCTTTTTTGTTTCAAGGCTCGGCTTGAGCCTAACGAGACCCAGGCGGTCATAAAGTCACTGTGGCCATGTGATTAAAAAGTGTGTGAGTCGTGACGATAGTCGTCTGTGGAAAAGATGAAGGCATAGCCGGGGAAAGTGGCTGGATCAGGACCAAGAGCTACGATACACCCTGTCCCTTCGGATCATCTTTTAGAGATTGCTAATGGAAAGATGGAGGGAATTATCGTCTTCACTCTTTCACCTACTTTTATCACTTCCTCTTCTCTCCTCTCTGCCTTTGATAACCCCTTTCATAACCAGTTAGGGCCTCAGGAAGTGTGTTTGAGTGCACACTGTATACATGTGTGTTTGACTCTGCAAAGTCCTAGAGGGACTAATTGTTGTCGTTTTGTGAAAGGTACTTGCTGTGTAATGACGCTGAGAGCAGAAAGATGTGGCCTGTGTCTGATATCAATACAAGGCACTCAAGACAGCTGGAATAAAACGTCACATTGAGATCCTCATCTGAGGTCAACTTATATGTCATCAACTTTTTCACAATTACTTGGTTTTTCAAGTTTGTAGTTAAAGAAAAAACCTCCAAATGAACTTCGATGATCTTTGTAAATGCTGTAATTACAATAGATTACAATATTTTATGTAATGCACTGTTGTGTGGCCAGATAATGAATGAATGAATATAAAATATGTTTTCACAGGAGTAGTTATAATTGTTGACAAATCCTGTAGATTAATAAACATTTAAAATGTCCTCATACCTGCTATATTATAGTGTGTTATCATTTTCCTAAACATTTGTATACTGCTTATAAATGGGGGGACTTACAAAAATGTGTAGTTAGTTTTCTTAGATAGTCTTACATGATTTTGAGACTAGATTTGTAAAAGTTTTTTTTTAGATTATTTCTTGCACATTTTTGGCTTTGCTGGACAGTTGACAGTAAAGAGGAAGAAACAAGGGGAGAGGGAGGGGTATGACATGCAACAAAAGGCCCCGACTGGAATCAAACCAGGGACGTTCTGGTTACGTGGCATTTGCTGTGACCATCTGGCTACATGTGGTGCTCCATGTTTGTAAAATTTTGTTGTCTTCTATTCGTTTTACTGAATGCCTTTCTCTACAGTGATACAACTAAAACAAGTCAGCAATCCTACTATGAAATCTGCCCTAAATCCCACTAAAGATACTGAGTCAGTACACTTCACTGACTTCAAATATCTGGAAGTTTTCATTCATAGGTATCTTTATTTTAAGACAAATACAGAGGGTTGTGCAGCAGCTGTTTAAAATGACTTTTGTTGGTGTCTGTTGACTTTTAGTGTCTATTGACTGTTGACCTTTTTTGTCCAAGTTTAATTGAATCTGCTTTAAAAAATAATTTTGGCTATTTCACCCATGAGCCTCAATATCCCAGTTTCTGCCTCCAATGCAATTTAAAATTTCACTGCATACTTTGCTGTAGAGCTTTATGCACATTAGCTCTGTGCCTTTGGGAGCGATGCCCTCCAATGCACACAATCAGGCCAAAAAGTGACACTTTCAGTTTGAGATGATGACATCTGGGTTGGTCATAGTGTGTAAGCTGACGATGCCTTCAAAATAAACTCTGCATGCGCAGCGCTCACCCATCTAAAAGTGAGCTACTGTACTACATAGCACTTTGTCCTCTGTGTGTGTGTGTGTGTTGATTGGCTGGGGAGAGAGAGTTTCTGGTGCTTCACTTCCATGTTCAACAGCATGTTTGCGTGTCTCAGCTCAGAGCGTCTCTCAGCCTAATCCGTCCTTATCTCCTAGTGCGACAACACAACAAGAGGATCTTTAAAGAAGACATTTCTCTTTTCCACAGCGCTGAGCTGCTGTAGAGATAGTGTTTTGCTGCTGACTGCTTGTGCGTACGTTTGTGTGTTCAGATTCATTTCATTTGAGCACATGTATGAGTGCCTTTACTTCTGTGAGAAATGATATTGTGTGTGTGTGTGTGTGTGTGTGTGTGAATGAGCCTGAGCTTGTGCATGCCAGTATGGATGTGAACACCGTTGTCATTCCAAAGCTTCTCCAACATCAAACTCAGACTAAAGGTTGTCTGCACGTCTTGACATTAGATAAATGCCTGGCCTGGTTGTACGCACAGCTGTACCAATTCTCCAATAGGTCTCTCTCTCTCTTTCTATCTCTCTGTCTCTCTCTCTCTCTCCATCTTGGCTGATCTAATGACTCATAGGAATGCATCGAGCCGCTTGTCAGAGATCAATCATCTTCGTCAGGTCGTTCTACCGATTGTTTGAGTAGTGGGCCATTAGAGAGGAACTGTTTGGAGGTGTTTTGTGAACCTAAGCGGCTCCAAAGGTCAGCCGGAGAGAGAGACAGAAGGAAGGAATGAGAAAGAAACGGACAAAAAAAATTAAAGTGTGAGTGTGTGTGTGGCCGCTGCAGATAGTGGGAGAGGCAGGAGACAGGTGGAGGTATGGAGATAGAAAGACAGGCCTTGTCAGCCCTGTTGCGTGACTCCGCTGCCCTTTGTTAGTATGAATCCTTAAACAGCTCACCACAAGTACAGAACCTGAGATTAATAATTCCCATGCACTGCCTGACATCCATCCCTGATCTGAAATATGCATGGCGAAGAAAAGAAGAGAGGAGGAGGAGGAGAGGGAGAGGAAGGGGGTGAGACAAAAAAGGGCCTGCTAGATGGTGGCTGCCGAGCCTTTTGGAGGAGCGATAGATTCTGTTTTATGTGGCCTGTCAATAGCGCCTAATGAGGAAACCCACCTGTGATTTGCGTTGTGCAGTGAGCAAAACCCCTGGCCGTAAACTGCTAACACGAGGTGCCATCAACTTTTCAAAGGTCCTCCCTCCTGAAACAGCCACATCTCTGCGTTTGAAATGAAGTTGTGAGATGGTGTAATTTAAAGTTGTTCAGTAACTGGATAGAAGATGTTTCCTTTTGCTTTATTTTGAAAGGAATTTGGTGTGTGTGATTGTGTGCGTGTTTGTGTGTGTGCGTGCGTGTGTGACACTGTCTGTCCTTTGAAAAGAAATGGACTGGGATTTCAGCAGAAACAACAATTGATGATTAAAAGGTTTTATTGCCAAGCTTTCTGCAGAGTTACAATCATAATGCTGAGGTCATTTGAACAGCCTGAAACTTTACTGCTCACCCATGTGTGGCTGCAGGAAGTAAAACGCTGTGGCATCTCATTTTAAAACGGAAGAGGTGAGCAGAGCTGACACTGGATATGAAACCTGAATTTCTGTTGAGGTTTTCCTTTTAAACCTGCTGTCTTACAGTAATCTGACCAATATAATGATGAGGCTTCATCCAAACCCCCCCCCAACCCCCCTAGCTTTTAGGGGAGAGGAAGAAGAGGCGCTGCGGTTGAAGTTATGTTTATAAATGGAAGCTGATTTAAGGCGGTTGCATCTTGCCAGTAATTGGCGGTGTGGTGAAGACCTCTGTTGCAGACTCGGTTCCTATCACAAAACACTTCATAGGAAAAAAGCTGAATTGAAATCAGCTGTTTAGCAGCTAATGTAAAGGCAGGTTTCTGATACGGGGATACGAATGTGAATAGTTCAAATGTTTCAAATGCAAAAGGGGAGACAGAGAGATGGTGTAAGAGGAAGTGGCAGTGTCTTCTGCTAATAAAAGTCTTCTGCCACACATAACTGCATGCTATAGCTATCAAACTGAAGGCCAGAAACTCATCATTTTTGTGAAATATGATTGCTAAACAAAGGACATGATAAACACACAGCCAGGCAATTAGCTTATTTCCTTTGGCTGCTAGTTTATATTCTTAATGCTACTTTAATTTATTTTTTTGTTTGTTTATTCATTTTTCCCCCTTTGTTTTTCATTTTTTGGTGGTTCCTTCCCAGTTCTTGCAAAGGGGGAGAGAAAAAGTAGGGCGCTCACTTTGCAATTACTACTCAACCCCAGACTACTTCTTTATAAGGCACTGAATTATTTTGTTTTAAAAACAAACAAACAAAAAAGCGACTTTCAACCGGGAAGAATATTTAATTGTTTTTTGATTACTTAGGAATGGGCCATGGGAATAGGCCTTTGTAAATATTTAAACAGATTCAGCATGATGCCATATTTCCATTCTGCCATTAATGTTTTTAAATGATTGTTATTGTCATCCGGGTTTGACGTTGGGAGTGAGAATGATTTACTAAAAATAGAGGAAACAAAACAAAAAAGTAGTTTTTTTTCTGTGTCAGTTCAGGAGAGGGCAGTGAAATGAGATACAGGAGTGAAGCAGTACAAGAGTCAACAGCAGCTCCACACAGCTTTACGTAGTCTTCTGCATTTCCTCTGCTGCCCAGTGGGTGGCAGCAGCGAGCAGGCAGCCCTAACAGAAGGCTGCCACTCAGTGATTATAATTTATGATCCATTTCTATTATAGGTGGGGTGTGCAGAGACAGTTACAGTAATAATTATCTGGACTGAAGTGTTTCCAAGGCAACCAACACAGCCCCCCACCCCCCTTACATGGGGAGAGGGAATGTGTTTGTGTGAACGTGTGTGTGTGTGTGTGTGTGTGTGTGTGTGCATCACTTGACATGGTGAAATGAGGGAGGCATGGGGCTTTGATACTGAGCTTAGCTTAGCCCTTAGCTACACACACACACACACACACACACACACACACACAAACAGTGACTTTGCATCGTACTCTCTTGCGGCCTGTCTGTTCACAATAAAGAAATCATTGACTCTTGGTTTCAAGGCTTTTGTTCAGAACCTGCATGTTTAAGATCACAGAGGGTAGTTTGTATTCTGCTTTGATCCTTCAGTAAATTAATTAAGCGACCAGCAACAAAGACACAAAAATGCAAGTGAACAACACTTGAATTCTTATCTAACAGATTTTAAGTAGGATTTGATATCTCAAGATATTCAATGTCACCTTTTGATTTCCTTTTTGAATAACCCTGCCTGTACAACTTGAAGAATAAATCCTACTGTATTTTTATTCTTTGTGTGAAGGGCTATGCCTGATTAAATAAAGGATTAAGTTATTTCCTTAACAGTGCCTGAGGAACTTGCATTTGACTCTTTATCTCTCTTAAATATATACTTTGATTCCCTTGAAATTCTCACACAATTACTAATTACAATACTACTGCTAAATGCAGGGAAGTAAGTAGAGGACACAGCGATAATGTATTATAATTCTATTTCTATGAACACAGGCGGGGCCCTGTAACAGGGATCTTTGGGTTTAACCCTTCATCCAAGTACATAACATGAACTGAAAATTTGCATAATGCACGTTCAGCCAGCCAACCTGGTTTAAGCCTGTGAATATGAGTCCCGTAAAAGGGGCTGTTTACCAATCGGTGCATCCACTGATGTTCAGTGCTGAGTGACAAGATAGCACAGTGTTAGAGGGCTGTGTCTATGTTTATAGAACTACAACAACCAATGCTCTTTTCACACAGGTTTCTCCCACGCACACCCTGCTGTGACACACACTGCTCACCCAAGGGTGGTGCTTATGGGCCCCTTTCATGCCCAGGTTTCTTTTCTGCATAGGTTTAGGTATGGGTATTGCATGTGGTCTTTTACCCCTACTGACTCTTTTTTATGTCCTAAGCACGGGCCAAAGTGGAATGTGTGTTATTGAGAGCAAAGCCCACTGGACAGACTAATAGAGAACAGCTCACCTCTCGTTGATCATTTTCAAGTGCATGGTGACATAGCTGACACAGCTGCACAAATGTTTCTCCTGAAGCACTGATACAGTCTTCTCTGACGCACATGTAGTTTGGATGGACCAAGTAAGCACTAAGGTGATGATATGACAAGCAGTAGCACTGTCCTAATAAACATCAGCTTCAGAGGGATTCAGTCAGTGGGTTTGAAAGGTTCCCTAGAGTGTCCCAAGAAGCAGCATGTGTAATTCCCACTTCATAATCACTTGCAGGAAGCATTTTAGGAGATAATGACTAAAGACAGTCCTCTCCCAAAACCTGTGTCTTCACATTAACTTTAAAAATGTCCATTTGTCCCTGTTGATCATGGTGGTGGAGAAAGTAATGTGAAAGTTTGATCATTATTACGATGCCAGTAGACAGTCCTGTATTCAGTAGCCTGACCATCTCAATTTCCCAGCAATTAGATGCTGGCTGATGTTGAACCATGCAACTATGGTGACCTTGTAGTGATGGTTTGTAGGGGGAATTTTGTGGGAACATGGAGAACCACGAGGGGCACAGGGTGTTCTGCCTCAAAGCAAAGGGGTCCTCCTCAGCCAGTCTGAACAACCACCAGATTTGGCTCATAATGTCTGGATGAAGTGATGGTTCTTCTGATAATTGGCTGCCCCTTGAAATGATATCCATCTGTGTTTTGGAAGCTGGGTGGTGTGAGTTACTCAAGTGGCATATGTTGTTCTTTGCTTACTGATGTTGCAAGGTCCCACCTACTGTCCATGTCAGACAGATCCACCCATACCTGCTCACAGAGGTATCTGAACATGATACATATGACATCACGCCTCCCAGGATTGTCCCTTTTAGCACCTTGGGGCTTCTCCAATGGTCTAAGCTCCAGACTTGGCTGTTGGGGGATGGTCAACAGGCAATGTTCAGCCTGTTGAATAATCTCTGTAAGCATCTCATGGGCAGGAGACCTAGTGGCACCACTGGGTGGTCCAACATCATGAGTAGAGAAGTTGTAGGTCTGTTGGCTGGGATTGGGGTCACTCTCTTCCAGTTGGTTGCATAAAAAG
Organism: Scomberomorus guttatus; assembly: GCA_038419695.1. Classification (NCBI taxonomy): domain Eukaryota; kingdom Metazoa; phylum Chordata; class Actinopteri; order Scombriformes; family Scombridae; genus Scomberomorus; species Scomberomorus guttatus. Next base: position 5,925,352 of record CM076445.1, read on the forward strand.
CAGTCAGACAAGTAAAGTGTCTACTGCATAGCTCCCTGAACTGGGACAAGAAGATGAGGGGAATGACCATTCCCTGGTGTCTCTGCAGTTCTAGTGCCATGTCCTTACACATATACAGAAAGTGTGGGATGCCTGTCTGTCCCTTCTGCCAGAGCTACTGTATTTCACCTGGGAGAACATCAACTTCCTCTTTGAATGTCTTGGTTGCATCAAGAAAGCACTGGCACCACCGTGACTGTTCCCATGGCTATGGCAGTACCCCTGGAGATATTACTGAGCTGCCTGTCAAAGCAAGACATGAGCTCAGTTTTATCCTCTGTCAGGGATGCTTTATCTGATGTTAGGGACACTACCATGCAGGGTGTGTTGCTAGCATTCTGGCTTCACTCCATTGTGCTTGAGGAACGCACTGCATATCTTGTTCAGACGTTCCACCATCTTTTTGACCCGCCTTGACCAGGGCCTTAGTTTCCTCCAACAAGGACAGACACTTGTGGCAGAAGTGGGTAGCCAGTGAGTCATTGAGGGATTGGTTGCCTGTCTTTAGCTCCTCAGATTTGCCTTCCACCACTGAGAAAACCAGGAACCCAGAAATGGAAGGCTTAACCCAAAAGGGATCGCTGTACGCTGCCTAAATGAGCTCCTTAGACTTTTTCAATCTGGGGCATGATGAAAATTGGTTTTACCTTCATCGTCAACTTTTATGATGCTTGAAGCAGCCAATTGCTGTGGGCAGAGAATCTCGCAGCAACATGGAGATGTCAATCATCTCTACAAGGAAGTCAGCTTACAGCTAGGGTGCAGGTTTTCTTGTTGGCAGGGAAGATGGCACAACTGCATGAAGACAGGATCCCGCTACCACTCTCACTGATCTCCTCATCCTGTCCCTCCACTTCAGAGAGGGTGGAAAGAGTTGGTTAAAACAGACAGGGGTAGATAGATCAGCCTTGCCAGAACAATGCCTAGTCCAAAACCCAAATGGAATTTTTTCACAGATAAAACATTACCATTACAAGCCATTTTCCTTGGCCTTCACAACAGCAATCAGATGTCATCATCATTTCATTTTCTTTATGGCAATTAGTACTTTTTTAAATATCAGTTTTGTATCTGTTCAGACTCAAAACAGACTGATGGACGGCAAGTGAGAAGCAGCAGGGGAGAGAGGAAAATGAGACATAAGAATTGTGGCTAACAGGCAGGTTGGTGATGGCTCAGATGAGGGGTAATAGGAGCAAATTAAGACAAGGTGAAAACAATTTATAAAATAGGACGTGATACAGCATGATACAAATAACTAGTATACACAATCAAACACATTGCCAAACAAGAATCAATTAGGTGATAATATAAGATTGATTTTATTTTTAGTAATGCCATTTAATTAAAATATATTAATTGTGGTGCTGCGCTAATCTTGTATCCATTCCTGAGATGTTTTTCAATCTCAGAGAAAATGCACCATTTTTGGAATGTTCCATGTAGTGAATGTACTGTACAAAATAAAAGTTAATGGATCAGGTGAATACCGGTAAAGATGGAAGATAAGAATAAGATTAAGGTGGTGATAAAACAAGATGAGTTTGAGATGTATTTTATGTTTTAAGCAAGAACATTTTCATTTCGCACAGTCAGTATACAGTATATTATACACTTTTCCCCCAGTGTGAGGAAATCCAAGGTCTGAGCAGGATGCTAATCGTCATGCATAGCCCAGCCCAGATGATTATATATAGGGGTGCAGGGTTGTGCAGTCCCCTGAGCAGATTGTGTGGTAACTGGTAGTGGCTGGCATTACCACTGCCAGCAGGGGTGAATTAGAAACAGGATCGGTGGCATGGCTTGGCCTCAGGCAACGCAGGGTTAATGCCGCCTGGCCAGACCATCCCCTGTCTCTCTCTCTCTCTCTCTCATTCTGCCTCTCTCGTTCTCTTACACTAACACACACATACACTCACTTTTGTCTCCCTCTCACACTCTGCCCCCCATCCCCCAAGTGTGTGTGTGTGTCACTGATGGAGGCTCCTTGATGATGTGTCACCAGCGGGCATGCAGATGGATGCTAGTCAACACACCCCAATGAGCACGCATTGGCACACATAAACACAGACCAATGCAAAAACCTCCGTGCACACACCTTCACGTGTAAAACAGGCACAAACACAAACACACATGAACATGCGCACATTAATATGTAGTAGTATGATAATGTTTTATGGTTTGACCAGTGTTGGGTTTTAGAAGACTGGTGCTGATAATTATATTGCCAATATCTGGTATGTGTTATCAATTATTTCATTGTTTGAATTATTATACTGAGTTCTAAATTGTTCAAATTGAACAACCTCATGCACCAAAATGAGTTTTCAGCACGTGTCATGCACCAAGTACAATCTCAACATGAGTCAACACAAGTCACCACTGAACACATTAATGTTTTCACGCTACGTAAACAACTTTAGTGTTTTGTTTTCTTTGGGAAGCCATCTAGATTTTTACATATAACATTGCTTCTTTTGCTGTAAATCCCAACAGTTATGACTAGGAATAATATAAGAATAATTACACTATGCTAAAATGCTTCTGTAGCTTTTTTTTGCCTTGGCTAACATTAGAGAAAAAACATCACATTAAAATGATACATTTATTATTATTATTATTATTATTATTATTATTGGAATATTCTTGGGATTAGATGTCAGACACCTGACATTTGAACAGAACAATAACTTGGCTTTATGCAATTTATAGTTAAGTGTGATGTCAAAATGGCTGTCGCATGGACTAGCATCTGTCTCTGTAGCATTTCCTTGGTTTCTTGCTCTTCTATTCTTCTAGCCTTCTCTCTATCCTTTCCTCCTATTTCAGCCCCCACCATTTCACTCTCTTGTTTGTTTGTTTGTTTGGGAGGTGTGGTGCGGTGCCTTTAAGAGAGCAGTGTGCCTGCTACTCCAGGCCTAATGTCATTACTCTGTACAAACTTGGTGTGACAGAGGCAGGAGGCGCCCACAGATTGATGACATTTTATTGTTATTGCAGCGCCACTATTAACTGTTCACCACTCCTGCTTCTGCTGCTGAGGGCTCCTACCTAGTGAGAGAGAGAGAGAGAGAGAAAACACAAAACAGCAAATTGAACACATTGCCAGTGTGATACAGAGAAAAGTGATTAATTTAAGTATAAAATTGCTATTTTGATGTTATATTTTCTGTTGTGCATTTTCATACTATCATGTTACAATCCTCCGCACAGATCTGGTGTACATTACATTGAATGGAAAGAAATATTTCATTTTGTACCTGGCTGGCTTTACAAATGTGTACTTGTTTTAAAAGCATGGAGGTCAAAATTGCAGCTGAAGATGTGGTTTAAATGATACACTGTGTGCTATTAAAGTGCAGCGACATAATTAAGTCTAATACATAGGCTATTGTGTGATTAACGGAGATAGAGGAATCGGCTTAGCAGTGTAAGTTGGTTTGGAATATGAGTTACAAGAATAATGAGAGCGGCCAATGAGTCATTCACTTTGAGTTACTGATGGTAAAAATGTTTCAGTTCATCAGTTTAGTTTTCCAATGCAACACCATATCTGATTTCCTAGAAATATCTGGTTGTGTCTGATTTCTCGTTTTTGTTCAAAAGAGACCTACGATTAATTCTGCATATTCATCCAGATATCTGCAGATCTAATGTCCACTTGTCCATTTGTCTACATGTCATCCATCCATCCTTAGGCTCATTTAGCGGAGAGACCAGGGCCGTCTAACCACTCTACACATTGACCCCCTTCATGTAATTACAGCAGGGTTAATTCCCACTTTGTGAATCAGCAGAGGAAGATGAGATGAGAAAGAGGAGAAGCACAAAGAAATAAAGACAAGAAGAATAAGAAACTCAGATAAGACAAGGTGCAGTGCATACTGAGTTTGTAGCTTCTATAAAACCGCTTTTCTACTGTCCTTTAAAAGTTACTGGTCCTCATACTAAATCCACCCAAATATACTAAGGGTGCTTTCACACCTAAAATGTTCGGTTTGGTTCAAACAAACTCTGGTTTGTCAGTCCATTTGGTTCGACTGCTGTCAATTGTAGTGGTGCAGACCAAACAAGCTGATTTAAGACCGTTTGAAGAAGTAGGTCTTATTTCGGTTTAAGATGGGCTTTGGTGTGGTTTGTATCTATTTGTAACATGTACGTATGTGTGTCAGCGTGGGAGTGCAAGGATATTCTTTAATAAAGTGAGTCAGAAAGTGAAAAGGAGGTGTGCTGTGTGTCCTATACCATTGACACACACGAAATATGGGGTAGGTTCCATCCACCTGTTTTTATGTGCATTTTCAATTTATGCATAAAAAACGTAAACGTAAAAAAGTTTTTATGCTTTGCTGAGGTAGAAAAGTTGGTGTATTGATAAAAGCTAAATGTGACAAAATGCAATGGATACAAACTTAGCGAATAATTCATGACATACATGAAGCATATGTCTTAAACGTCCACTGAAGCTTCTGCTCCATTGAAAAGATGAAAACATCAGAACTGTGTGGAGCGATGCGGATATTGTAACGAAATAAACATAAATGTCATGTTTCCATCATGTTTTCTACATTTTTTCTACAGTATGACATTTGACTGCCACTCTTTTAATTACATCAATGGTTACTGCAATGGTTTAATGGCACTCAAACAGGAAAGTTAGCGCCACCAGCTGTTGATCTTGATGAACCATCTTCTGATAGTTGACTGAACAGTAGTGGATGGAAACACGCATTAATTTGCATTTTCTTTTGCCAATTTCTGGAAATTAGATGGAAACCTAACACCAAGTAACTCTGGTCCACTTGCATTCTTGACTAATGATGCTCAGTGTTTCCCCTGGGTTGACCGCTTTGGGGTAGTGGTGGCGGTGGGGGGAAAATGAGAATAGTTGGTCCACCTTAAAGGTCAGTCCACCGAAAGTGAGCCTGGTCAGGTTAGGCTAACCTGTTGTCGCTAACTTTGGGGCTAACCCCCTTCCAGGAGTTGGGGAAACAACAGACGAGACTTTTCTTGGTCTTGAGAAGCTGCAGCATTTATTAATTGACACACTGTAGTCTGTACTGTACATTTACTGCCAGACTGACAACTTACTTACTTACCTTTTCCTCTGCTCCGCTCGCATTCACCGCCACTTTTCTGCTCAACCACACTCTCGCTACACACACACATTACGCACTGCCCTATTCCTTAAAGGAGCTACGCTACCAAGAGTTTCCCAGGCAACGACACAGAGGTTGAGAAACGTTTCGGAACAGCGCTGCACACAGGCTCCCAAACACTATTGATTTCCGAATGAATGGATATTTGGCATTACAGTATTTTTGGCATTAAAAAAAATGCTTCATTTGCTCTTCATGACAACCATAGAAGATAAATGAATAAGTACAGAATGTCATAGTAAAATGCAGCATAATTTTTTCTGTCAGTCACCGGAATTTGCAATTCCCACAAGGGTCCGTGTAGATCTAATGATGGAGGATGATAGTTGCCAAAACTGCCCAATAAATGAGTTACCTTTCAGTCCATGTGACTTAATCATTTTTCCTGTTTGTTAATTTATACTAAGACTGTTTGAACATGAAACAGATTAGACCTGAAAGACAACAATGTATTGACCAAACTAACCAAACTACAGGTGTGAAAGTGTCCTAAAACCATAATTTAATTGTTTGCTCATTGACAAGAAACCTCAGTAAACCAGAATACAATGCAGCTTGAAAAGATGAAAGACCTTTCTTGAGCTTCCACTCCCAGCTATTCTCAATTAAGAAAATGCACAACAGTGTTAGTGTTGCTTTCTCTGCCTAGAAGTATTCAACACACTGCAATACAAGTCCAAGTGAGTACAGTAAAAAAAGAAGTTATACCATTGCATGACAAATTAACTCCTGAATTAAAATTTAGAAATGTATCTAATGGTGTAAGAGTGACCTAAGATGGATTTACCTTAAACACATAAGCATTAGTGGAATAATAATTAGCCAAACAATGTTTAAGATGGTTACAAATACTCCAGTTAACTCCACAGTGCACCTGCCATGTTCCATCATTGTGCCTTCTGTCACTGATTGGCTGAGTGGCATTGTTGCCTTGGTATCTGGTTGCCACGGCCACCCGCAGCCTGGCACCGATCCACCACCCTGATCAGGATTGGCACTCGCTGATGACATCATCATTGCCCATCAGTCAGCCCTGCTGTTACGATGAATGTTCCTCTGTATGCCAGTCGTTCAGCCAGGCAGTGGGGGGAGGGGTTGATGTAGTGGCAAATAAAAAGGTGAGCAAACTATGACCTCCAATCAATCATCATCATACTGTGAAGCACCATCAATACAAAACTATCAATTGTATTGTCAGAGAAAAATTAATCCCTTCACACCTGAATTTTTTTTCCCACTCATAAGAATTTTGTTCTGGCAATATCAATCGGTCACTTGGTTGTTTGGTCGGTCTGTTGGTCCAGCACTTTGGTCCAGACTGAAATATCTCACAATTATTTCATGGATTGCCATGACATTTTGTATAAACATTCCTGGTCCCCGGAGGATGAATCTCTCTGACTTTGGTGATCTCCTGACTTTCCCTCTAGCGCCACCATAAGGTTGACATTTGTGTTTCAGAGTGAAATATCTCAACGACTACAGTGACTCTAGTTCCCTAGAGGATACATTCTAATGTCTTTGGTGATCCTTTGACTTTTTCATCCTTTCTTGAAATATTTTGACAACTATTGGGTAAATTGCTGTGAAAATTGGTGTGCACATTGATGGGTCCGCAGAGGATGAATTGTAATAAACAAAAAAAAAATTCATTTTCAAATTTCATTTTTTCCAATACTTTGGATAATGACCAAATTCCTGCAAAACGCATGACATACCCACCAGCACCAGCTTTACTTTTTATTTAATACTGATGAGCAAAGGTTAGCATGCCAAAATGCTAAAATAAGATGATGAACGTGGTGAACATTATATCTGTCAGACATCTGCCTGTTGTCATCCTGAGCATGTTGGTATGCTGACGTTAGCATTTTGTATTGTATTGTATTGTATTTTGTATTGAATCAAAATTAATTTAGCAGGTAAATACTACATGGAAAATTCTGATTTGTTGTTTGCCATAGTACAATAAATATAACATTTGTTTGCGTTGGTAATTTGATTATAAAACAAATACCCAAATAAATATTGCCTTTTGTGACACACATCCTAAATTTTGATTTTATTTTGCTTCATTAGGAGATTTCAAGGATTTTGGAGGGGCCAAAAATGAATCCACTACTCATGAATATTAACAGTGATCGTATCTTCTCTTATCAATCAGAAAATCTTAAGAAGTGGAGCAGCAGAAGGGACACTTTAACCCTGTAGGTTAGTGCATCCTTTTGCCTCTGAAGATGCTGATTGGACTCGGTATGGTTCTCTGCCTATTCCTTGCAGTAAGGACTGATATTAAAAGCACTTCTGGCTAACTATGCCAGGGCTGATTTCAGACTCACAAAAATGCTTCTATCCAAACTTAATTTGCTATGCTCAGCAGCACTCTGCACCTCTGTCTGACATGCACAATCTGATCTTCTGTCATGCCCATGACCTGCATTATATCTCTGTATTTCTGAAGATGCTTTGTCTTCACGTATTTATTTGTAGCATTATTGTCACTACGTTCCTGTATTGTTATTACTTAATATTTGCTGTATTTTCTCCAAATACTCTATATCTGTTCTGTTCTTATCTACAGTATATTCTTCTCTGTGCTGCTGCAACAACCCAATTTCCTCACAGGGATCATTAAAGTCTGATCTTATCTAATCAAATTTTTGTTTATTTGCTGTGGAAAATGTGAAAGTTTTGTAGAAGCTCAGAGCTGTGCTATGTGCCGCTCAGAGAAATTAGCAGCAAGTTTCCATTCATTCTGCCTCCTCTAGATAATACTGTCCTGTCCACTTGTTTCTGTCAATGGATATTTGGTGTGTGAATAACTGTCAGATGGGTAATTCTACGTGGAGCTTGTATAAATGATGCTGAAAAGTTACAAAGTTTGTGATTGCAGTCTATGAGTGGGATTTAGAGGGAGAGAGACAGACGGACAGAGAGAGAAAGCTGGAGACAAAGTGAGGTGTAGGCCAGGGACAGACCTGATGGGATTTTAGAAATCTATGAGGCTGATGATGAATGTTTGAAATAGGTTTGTCTGCCCATTGAAAAGCCATTTGTTTTCATTAGCTCCCAATGCTAGTGTAAGTCTGCAGTGGGGGAAGAAGGTGGGTGGCTGAAGCTTATGCTGGGGATAGTCATTATGGGATAGATCTCGCTAGCAAAAGGAATTAGGCCAGAAGCTGCGTTGGTCTTCGAACCTGCAGCCTGGTGGAGCTCCAGTCCAGGGCAGACTGACGTGGACTTGGCAGAACCATGGCTGTTACTCCACTGGCTCCATGTTGCTTTTACAAATGAGACAATCCTCACTGGAAAAATGACAGCATTGGTTGTTTGTTCAAATGCCTGAAACAGCAACAACATGTTGACGTTTTTGTTGACAAGTGACCTCTTGTGGCCAGACAAGTAATGACTTTTGTTTTACTGTAGTACAGTTTACTTTAGAGCAGAGAATCAAATGTCTGTGTATGGTACAACCCTTTGGTAACATGTGGAGACGCGGGGGACGCTGTCTTTATAAACAGAATGAATTGCCATTTAATATTACTTTATGTTCATATTTGATTGATCAGATATTTGGTGTAAATATTTCCATTAGCACATATATGCATAACTGCTTGCAGATGAAAATGAGCCTTTTGGCTGACACATTTACATCATATTGATATTAATTAATGTGTAAATGAAATAAAATAAAAACAAATAGTGTTATTTTTCTGTGACAAGTGAAAAATAGAAGTTCACCATGAAAAGTTTGGGGTGTAGTAAGTTTTTATATTTTTAACCATGTGTGGCTCTATGGATAACAATATCGGTTGGTCGGTCCACCACTTTGGTCCAGACTGAAATAGCTCTAACTTTAACTGTTGGATGGATCGTCATGAAATTTCATTCATACATTCAAGGTTCCCAGAGGATGAAGCCTAATGACTTTAGTGATCCTCTGGCTTTTCCCCACACAGACATATTTTAAGACATACAAAAAACTCAGATTTAAGGTGAGCTCAGAGAAACTGAATAAATATGAAAACAAATGCTGCACATACATCATTCTGCACAGTGAAACTCAAACATCCAACTGAAGGAACAAGAAGAAAAACACATTTTTGAGTGGAGGGGGACTTTAACCAAGTAGTTTTTGTACCTCAATCTCACCAAACCCCAACCACAGTGGTGTTAAATCTGAAAACATCATGTGTGTTTTGGAAGGAACTGAAATCAACGTTGTCCTGCTGATAGGGGCACCACATAGCATTACGCTCATATAGGACAGCTTGAAAGGCAATGAAAAACGACCAATTTTTCTGCTACAAACATATGTACATTTGTCACTGTAATTGTTACCCCTGTCTATACTGCCCACAGGGGGAGATCCCTTCTTAAAGCAATTTCAATGTAACTGATGGGGGACGAAATCCACAGTTCTCGATCTATGAAAAAATGAATTCTTAAGTTCAGCTGAAGATAACATTAGGCTTCAACAAATTGAGGGTATCAACCAAAGTTGTCCTTCTGCTGCTGCTCAGCAAAGAAACAGTGTATGTGGAAGCACAAAGAGGGGATTTCAAACTAAAAAGACGCTTGATTTGTCTAACTCAGACTGCTGAAGCCTCATTTTAGCTTCAGGACAGTAGATTTCGTTTCCCATCATTTACATTAAAATTGCTTTAAGAAGGGATTGTGTATGAACAGTATGGACAGGAGGAATGATTACAGCAACCAATTACCCTTTCAGTGTACATATGGGTATTTTAAGACTCAATAGAAGAGAACCCAAGAACCTATCCTTAAAATATTGTCCTTAAAATCTGTGGGAGCATGACTGAGATATGATAATAATGCAGGAGTGGCATAGTGAGGAGGGGGTGCTTGTGTGTATTTGAGAGACAGAAAGAGATCAGTGTAATAAGACGACATTTAAACTCACCCATTACTTATACATTTTACACCAAACAACCAGCGGGTACCACAGTAGTCTCTGGATGCTTGTGTAAGGCAGTATATTTATTCACAAGTGAATGAGTGAGTGAACATCTTAACATTCTGATGCATGTAATGTAGATGGTAATGTACAGGTGATGTCTTAGAATAAAAAACTGGCCGTGATGATGCATATCCACCTCTCAACACATCTACACATTTATCTATCAAATCTCTCCCCATCTGCTGCAGCATCTCGTATAATACAGCAAGATCTATAAGTAGGGAATATGAACTGCTCTGGATTGGCCTTTCCCAGTCTGAAAGGGTTTGTTCATGTGGAGCTGAGAGCGGCCAGAATCAATAAGAGAGAAAAATAGGAAAATGACATGGCTCTCTCTAGATGAAAGATCTAATCTCCAATATCCATTTACAGCTCAGGGCCTTGCACTAAAGCAGCAACACTGCATCCCAGTTACAGTAAAAACACAGATCTCATGGGCAGATCACTGTCCACATCCATCTTCACACTATTCCTCAACACTCTCAGCAATGTTGGTGATCCAGGAGCCGTGTACTTAAAGCTATTTTCTACTTTTGCTGTTGTTGCTTTTATATTTTTGCAGCTCTCTTCGTTTCTCCCTCATAATGAGGGGATGGAGGTTGACTTGTGAGCATGGATTTACATTTGACATAAAGTCGCGTCCTGTTTCTGATGTCGCTCTCACTTAGACGTGATGACAATTTAATACCCTCAATATAGTAGTCATACTTAAAGTATTTCATTTTCATTTGCTTGCCATTACATTTGTGTGGCTCCTCTTTCTTCCAGCTGAATATTAAAGTTGAATATTGGTGCGTTACAGGCTCGCTGGGTCACATTAACAAACACTGACATGCATGTATTAAAACCATACAACATTCTGGGCCAAGTCTTTTGCTTGCCATTTGGTCTCTTTCTTTCTCTCTCTCTCTCTCCCGCTTCTCTTCTTCCTCTCTTCTCTTCCTTCTTCATCCTTCCTTCTGAAGGAGGGGCGCCTTTGTAGTTTCTGTCTGCTCTTATCGGTCCTGGCATGAAGCACTTGCCTCTGCCACTGTCCTCATGTTCTCTGCAAGCTCCCACTTTTGTGTTGCCTAATGAACTCTGACCAAAATTAGACATACTCTTCAACTTTTAAACTGAAGGAGCCCCTTCAATGGTTCCTTTGTGAAGTGCTGCCACCACTGTGAAGGGAGGGTGTGTGTGTGTCTCTCTCTCTCTCTGTATGTGTGTGTGTCAAAAAGTAGTGGAATTCTGGACTGTTTTATGGTAGACATGAGGAATTTAGGCTTGAGCTTCAGTCAGCCCTCAGGCAACGGCACGGACTATGTTGTGATCTCCCTCTGTCTTCTCTATCCACACATACATACACACACAGACTGTGCACATCCATCTATCCTTACATTCATCCACCCATTCCTCAATTTAAATTGTCACTGGTAGAAAACTACTTTTCAGGAATTAAGAAAAACTGCCTTATTTTTTTTCTTGACATTGATGTATTTTTCAAGGTTTGATTGGCTCCTATCGGTCCTAGATTTTTAAACCAAACTAGCACAGTAACTTGAGTGATTTTTCCTCCATTATTGGATGGATTTCCTCGAAATTTGAAGTGTAAAAATTTTAGCAATCTCATCAGGTCATCATCAGGTCAAAAATTGAACTTGTCCAGTATTTTGGTTTATAAACAAATACCCACAAAACCTCAGCTAACATGCTAAACCAAGATGGTATACCTACTAAACATCAGCATGTTAGCATTGTCATTATGATGCTGATGTTAGCATTCAGCTCAAAGCACCACTCTGCCTATAGGTACAGCTTAACAGAGCCGCGTTACATTCTGTATAGAATTTGTATTTACTGTAGTATGAATTTGTAATGCGGCCATTAGTATACATACAAAAAAAACAAAACAGTACCATTTTATACTAACAGGAAATTATTTGATACATGCAACATCAGATGTCAATCAAACTGTGACTTTGGATTGTCAGTGCCTATAAAACAAACTGTCTTTATTAAAAAAAGTGTAGTTAATTTAATCCAGTCTGTTCCGGTGTGAACACTGCTTAGAATAAGTATGCAGTATGGGCATGGGACATACTGTGAGTCTTGTGTCAGTATATCTTAACCTTCAAATGAAACAAAAAAATGAAATCGCTTTCAGCCTGACAACAGAAAAACCCTCCTGTATTGATTCACTCATTCATCCTTAATATTATGCTTTATTTTTCATAGTCTAATTAATTTCCATTCTTTTTCTCCATGATTCTCATCCTCTCTTTCTTTTTTTTGCTTTCTCCCCTCCCCAGCAGTCAGGCCTCACCCCTCCATGTGTGGAGGATGGAGAAGAATAAAGGTGGAGGAGGAGGAGAGGCGGAGGGAGAGAGGGAGGATTATAAATCAAGGTAAACGGTGGCTGTTTAACCCCTGCTATGATGTCATTTCCAACAGAGCAGCGACATGCTGGCTTCCTCTCCTCTCCTCTCCCCTCTCAAAAGCCCTACTGTACATTACACTTGCTACCATGCATGTTACCTTTGTGTAGCTGCTTATGTACACGCACACACACACACACACACACACACACACACTCACCCTCACACACCCACAGCTCCCTACCTACCACTCCCTATGCACTTGACATGTGGTTGTTAAGGCAGGCTGGGGGCATATTGGGGATAAGAGAGGGGAGGGAGAGTGTGTAGACAACTTACAGCTGCACTGAGAATGGTAGTCCCCACCACACACACACACACACATACACACACACACACACACACACACACACACACACACACACAGATACCCCCACTAATGTCTCCCCTGGCACACTTCAGACTACTCTCATTAGATATTTATGTTTGTGGATCTAAGCCCCTCATGTACCAGGACTTGTCAGTTAAGAAGTGTGTTTGTGTGTGTGTGTGTGTGTGTGTGTGTGTTGTAAATGCATATGCATGTGAATGTGTTGCGTCCTTGGCATTTGTGGTGTTATCTTTCTGTAGAGTGTGTATATGTTGAAGGTTGATAGGTACCGATGTTAGAAAAAATATAGCATACAGCTTGGTACATAAGCTTGCTCTGCCTTGTGCATTTTCTTTTCTAAGTGCTCATTGCTGTGGTGTTTCTGCACCACACTTCCCAGAGATCACCTGTCAGTCAAAAGGTGTGTTCACCAATGTGACGTCTCTCTTCTTCTGGTGAAGTTTGACCTAAATAACTCATCAGTTCTGTAGAATCCACCTTCAAAAGGAACTTCAGTCCAACAATTGTATCATCATCCTGAGTATGACCTGAACCCTCTCAGGGTCCACTTCAACGACACTGCCTGACCTGCCAATCATATGACAGCAGGGAGCAGTGACTGATGTAAGTGGGAAAGGGAGAGGTGTGAATGTCATGACTGATTGATGTCAGCCGTCCCTTTAACCTTTTTTTTCTAATAGAAGTGCAGGCCCAATGGCTTTCCCCCTGCATGAGGTCTCCACCAATCCACTTCTACAGTAAGAAAAGGAGGGCAGGAAGGGTGGAGCTGCAAGGAGACGAGGGAGCGAGGAAGCCTGTTGAGACTTGATTAGTGTGTTGGTGTGTATACTGAGCTTTCCGTAAGCGCCGGCTGCCAGCCAAACAGCCGACTACTCATTTAAGTCTAGCCGGCTACTTTATTATATTAATTTTTGATTCTAATAAAATAGTTCTGATTAACAAGTTGCAGTTGGCTATGTGTGTACATTTACAACCACTAGCCTCTGCTTCAAATTAATGCGAGCATGATGATAGAGAAATGTACCTATCTGTCTGTATCAGTCCTGCCCCCACATGCTCTGTATGAATGTGTGTGTGCGTGCTCAGCTGAGAGGCTGTGTCCTGCTGAGTAGAGAGCGGAGAGTCGTCTTCAGTGTTTAACAAATATTAGCAAAATAATTGATGACAAAACACATTAAGAATTGCATTGATTGCACAGACAGGGGACATCCTCATTAGACAGGCTACTTCGGAAAACACCGGAAAACACCGGTGGCAGCAACTTGTCTTGATAAACCGTACAGTGAGTGTGTCAATAAATAAATAAAAAATAATAAAAAAAGTCTAATGATTCTTAATTACAATTCTGATCAGTCAGGAATAGGCATGGTTTTAAATATTAATAGCTATTTACAGACTGTGTGGGCTAAAACTTACAAGAAGCCTAATTCTCCTTTACAATAATTCACTACATGTTTACAATCGGGTAGGCAAACTCATTAAAATATGCAGTAATTAAGATCAGTGTATATGATGGAATAGTGGCATTAGAATGTGCCAGAGGCCACCAAATTTGGGCTTTTATGGCCAAAATTCTTGTCTTGGGGAGGGGGGTGGGCATGTCCCTGGACCCCCCTAGCTGGCTACTTTTTCCCACTGGCTGGCTACTCCTTATCCTTCTGGAAACCCCTGTGTGTATGTGTCCTAGTGGAAGACTGATGTGTGCTTGAAATGGTATGTGCGTTGCCTTCAGGTCAGTGACATTTAAAACACTGGAGAGTGAAATAAAGGGAAGCATGGTGTGCATGTGGATGTGTGTGTGTATTCCCATAGACCTACAGTATTCAGGCCGGAGGCCCACTCTGCCATTACTCTGTAACAGAATGATAAGGCTGTGTATGGTAATTAGTATTAGGTTCCTATAACCTTAATGGACAACTAAAGAACAAATTAATGGTACTGCAATGTAATCTGATCACACCTACAGTACTGTTCCAGGGATTACACTTACTACTGGCAGTGACTTATTTTATATATTTTGGAACACAAATTTCTGTGTAATTGGTATTATTTGTATTGTTGCACTAATTTGACGGAAATTTCACATTCAATATTTTGTATGACTAATTTCATATTAATAATTTCTATGTTTAACATGAATAACTAGAAGAGTGCGCTCAGTAGAGTGCAGATCTCCGCCAGTTGTGTCTGGGGGCATGTGTAGTCTCAGTTTTCTTTAAGATGCATAGAATAGTGTAATGGTATTGTAACCAAGCATCCTGGGTTCACCTAACTGTATAAACTTAATAATGAAAACAATAAATGGGACAAGTAAAACATTGTTATTTATTTAGAACATTTTTTTGTAACACACCACACAGTTGAAGAGTTGAATCTCATTCAATTGTCCCTCCTGGCTCCCTTACAGTCAAGATGATGGTGAAGATAACAAAAACAGGAATTTTTTCATATCATATCCTGCCTAACTTTAGTGGATCATAACATATTAGGTATGGAATTAATCTGCAGAGGCCCCGGTTCAAGATGAGACCAAACTTTTCTATGGATGAGCCACGACAAAGGCCAAAATGTGGCCTGCAACAGACTTTTTAGCCAATTGACAGAACTGCGTTTTGCTGCAGTTGTTAATCATTTGAGGTGCCTACCGGCCGGTTAGGAGATTTTGGGGTCAGTAGTCAATGGTGGTATAAAACACATTATAAAATAGGTTTTTCAAAAATTGTGAATCACTGCAACCATGAGAGGTCTTTGAGTATACAGTCATAAGTGTGCACAAAAAACATTAGGCTTGATTGGTCGAGTAGTAAGTGAGATTTGCAGCGGACAGATACACACACACACACACACACACACACACATAGACGGACACACATACATGACCAAATGCATGATCTCCTTCCAAGCTTACACCTGGTGGAGATAATAACAAGACTTAGGGCCAGATTTACTAAGGCCTCAGGGCAGATGTGACACATTCTACACCAAAGACGATATTTATCATAAAGACGCAGCAGGCTGGAGCTGCATTTTACACGTAATTTTTGCGAGTATTTGAAGGTTGCTCATTGCATATGCTTTTAGGGGGGGATTGTGCAGATAATAAGACAATATACCGTCATGTTAACAGAAGTTGATGATAAATTTGACTGAATTAATTTTGTGACGGTCAGTTTTGCTGGAGAAAATTTTGTAAACATAGTACAAATGGAATTCATAAAAGCTGCAAGAAAAGTTGAAGGGGTGGGAAAGAAACATGTATAAAAGAGCTGTCCTTCCAAGAAAAACGACACAGTAGGTGGTAATGTCAGGTCAAAAATGACCTATAGTGACTTCTGGGTATGGTGTGCCACTGACAAGTTGCAGTAACTCGACTTGCGCTAACTCTGAAAAAACACTTAAAAAACGACTGACGGATCAAATAAATTTATCTGTAAGTTTTGGAAAAGCTCTGTCAGAAACTATGCCACCAAAAAATTCTAAACAATCATCCAAGACACCGGTACAAAACAACACGACTAGCAATGCTGCTGATGAGAACCAGAACAAGGTTAGTGCTAGCATGCCTTCAAACAGCGATATACTGCATGCAATTTGTTCACTGAAGGAAGATTTTGCCAAACAATCTGTCAGTATGTTGGAAGCAATTAATGGCATTAAAGGACTGTCGCACCCGAGGAAGATATAACTGCCCTCCAACAAAAGGTTGAACAACTGTAGGCTCCCTACAGAAAACCGAAGGTCTAGCCATATGCAACTTTTTGGAAAACTGGACCTAAGGTAGTGGGTGAAAACCTAAGGTATTGGGCTCTCACCCCCACCTGAGTCATCGAATAAGCACATCGGATAGGCCAAGTTAACCCAAGTTGGTCCTCAGTGCCCAGCACAATTGTCATGAAATTTTATTAACTATAAAGACCATGAGAAGACATTGAGAGCAGCCAGAAGACAGAAGGAAGTGTGGTATAAAAATCAACGAGTCACCTTCTTTCCAGATCTGTCACCTGAAACCCGCCAGCCTCAACGACAATTTGATGAAGTTAAGGCCCAGTTTCGGATCATGAATATCTACTACTGGTTGCTCTACCCAGCTCATCTGGTGATCACTCATGATGGTCAGCATCTGATCTTCAAGTTCGTCACAGAGGCCAAAGACTATCTCCGAAGGGTACAAACTACTTCATGAGGATCCACACAACTTGAGAACTGAAAGGTATATCTACTGTACTTTTTTGTCTCTCCTTACTCCATCTCAAGTAAATATAAGGTATGTCTGAAAGTCACTATGGTGATAGACTGAGGACCCCAGTTTGAGATAATCTGCAAGTAATAGCCCCCTTTTTCTCTCCATTTATTACATGGGCACCTTTATTATGCGACCTCTCATGTTGGACAATTAATGTAATGACCTCCGTTTCAAACACAGAAGCTTAAACAAATTGGACCTTAAAGACATTTTTCTTTGGCACTCTTTCTGTGTATGATTACTGTAACAGAAACTTACTTCGTTGTACGGTAACAAAAGTGGCTAATGTGAACCTTTTTTTTCCCCTTTTGATTTGCTGTAGGTTGAGCTCACGGTCTATTTGTCTTCAGTGTGTTAGCGAGCCTATAAAACAATGTGTCAGTACTCAGATCACGTTGCTCCTCACAGTGTGGATCAAATGTTCTGCATAACCAAAGTTAATTACTCTGTGTTTTTTACTTGTGCTTCGTTTGGAGTGCATGAGGGTTTCTTGGGAGGGTTAAGATCTCTGTGTTTTGTTTTTATTTTTTATTTTTATATTTTCGGTTATACTATCCTAATGTACACCCAAGAAAACAAATGGCACTACTATGTTTGGATCATCCTGTACCCATAATCTAAAAGTTATTTCATAGCTTCATGCTTAATGGATCAGAGTTAAAAATCTCTAGCTGGAATACAAGAGGACTGAACAAATTGGTGAAGCTTAAACAGGTATTGAGTAGGATTAAGCAAATGAAATCCAATATAATTTTCCTACAGGAAACACACTTGGTACAAAATGACATTAACAGGGTTGAAAAAAGATGGCCAGGGCAAGTTTATTCTGCTTTCTTTACTTTTCATGCCAGGGGGGTCATGATATTAAATCATAAATCGACCCCCTTTCAGTTGAAATACAAATACATGGATCCATCAGGGAGGTACATTATACTTAATGGTACCATAGTGTCTACCCAGATCAACTTAATAAGTATATATGCTCCTAATGGTGATGAATCCTACACTGGTCAATATATAATTGGTGGTGATATCAATTGTGTGTGGGACCAGATACATGATTGCTCTACTGGCATTGACACTTCCCACCGACAAACAAGAAAGACTATTCAAAAATTCATGATCAATTTAAATTTAACTGATATTTGGAAATATCTTAACCCTAATAAAAAGACCCTAATACATACAAAACATACACTAGAATTGATTACTTTTTAACCTCTAATAGTTCAACCATCAAAAATTGAGAAATGCTGCTGTGATAGTATATTGGACTATGCTCTAGTCTCATTAACAGTACAAGTATCTAATATAATTTCCTCACCACCTAGATTTCACTTTCAATCTATGGATGGCTGCAGTACCCTAATTTTGTGAAATTTCTTGATGGAAAAATACATGAATACTTCTCTCTAAACACAAACAAACCAGCGCTTCAGTAAAATGGGAGGCATTTGAGGCATATATAAGGGGCGAAATAATAAGGTATACTAAATACAACTCTAAAGTATATTATGCACAGCTCAACGCTCTTGAACAAAAACAGCTTTAACTGAGGAGGCTAAAACTAATCTTGATAAAAATGTATGTATCGAAGAACTAGTAGATGTGTTGAAGAGTATGGGTAGTGGAAAGGCACCCAGAACTGATGGCCTACCCATAGAAATATATAAGAAGTTCTCAGGGAAATTGTTGCAACACCTTTAACACCTTCTGTTATAACCGGGCAAATCTCCCCCAGAAAGATCAGTGTATCATCCTATATCTTTAATGTCATGTGACACCACAATACTTTGCAAGGTGCTGGCTAGGTGGATAGAAACAATCATTCCCCACCTGATCGCTAACAGTCAAAATGGATTTGTGCAGGGCAGACAAGCATTTCATTATGCACGTAGACTGCTGAATGTATTATATGCTAAACAAAATATTAGAGACCATGCAATCCTGTCATTAGACGCCAACAAGGCTTTCGATAGGATTGAGATACCTTTTGGATACTCTAAAAAGATTTGGATTTGGGGAAAGATATCTCAAATGGAACACATTATTATATACTAAGCCAGTAGCAGAAATTACAACAAACAACCAAATTTCAAAGGCTTCTAATCTTTGTAGATCTACATGCCAGGGCTGTCCTATGTCCTCTTTATATTTTTGTTTGCTATGGCAATCCATCAGTTGTCTGAAATCACAGGTATATCAATAGGTAAGACAGAACATCGTTTGTCTCTTTTCACGGATGATATTGTTTTGTTTTTGACAAATCTGGGAACCTCAATTAAGGTTCTCTGTCATCTTCTGAAGATATTTGGACAGTTCTCTGGTTATAAAACCAATAACTATAAAAGTTCCTTATTGTTATTAAATAGATAAGAGAGAGAATGTCCCCCGATCCATACACAGTTTGCTATTGCCCCAAAAGGATTTACTTATTTAGGAATTAAAATAACCCCCTGACATTGAAAACATTATTTGAAACAATTATGATCCTCTGGTGAAAGAAGTAGGGGAATCTTTAGAGAAATGGAGCTCAAAGCCTATTTCTATGATAGGACGCATCCATATTATTAAGATGTCAATCCTGCCAACATTTTTACATCTCTTACCTCTCTTTCAGTCAATTCCACTCCCCCTACCAACCTCCTTTTCTCCACACTTAAGAAAAGCTTCACCTGCTTTATATGGAACAATTAGTGTCCTAGACTACGTCTCTCTCTCCTCCAGCTACCATACAAGCGTGGAGGGCTTAGACTGCCTAACATGAAACTTTATTATTTGGCAGCCCAACTTTGTGCTGCCATGTACTGTTTTCTACAGAAGTTCCAGCTTCGATAGAGATAGAAATTAATACAATAGAACTTCCACCCTACTTATTAGTCACAAACCAAATTGCTTACAAAACGTACACATAATCTGTTCCTCAAAAACACTATATTAGCCCGGCATGAGGCCCACACCGTAGTATAATGTTTTCCTCTGAGGCAGAAGTATACTATACAGTTGCATAGTTTAGGTGCTTTGGGGGCCTTTTCTAAGATATTTCGGTGTATAATGAGTTAGAATAGTAACATAATTGAATATTTTTCATATCTAAACACCATAATCTATAGCTGTTTGGGGCCCTTTTAGTTGGGGGCCCCAGGCAGTTGCCTACCCTGTCTAATGGTAAAGTCTGCTCTGCACAACTGGAGTAACATGGTTGTGAATAGGGAGCAAGAATAGGATGATGACTGAATTGTATACTTCTGATTTTTAATTAATAAATTAAGTAATCAATCAATCAATTCATTAATTGATTATAATGTTTCTGCATGTTTGTATGTGTGTGTGTTATGAATGTTTGTTTGTTCTGTTTATTCAAAATGAACAAAAAGCCAGTAAACATAATATTGAAAAAACCTAACTTGCAAAAAGTGGAATTTGGACTTTGCCACAGGAGACCGCTGTTCACTTCCTGTTTCCAAGCGCAAGTGTCATATTTCCAACTGGGACAGTTTTTAAAAAACTGTAACTACGATCGTCCCCTAACCTTAACCCTGTTGTGTTTACTGTTGCAATGATGACAAAGGTCGCCTAACTTTAAGGAAGTAGTAACTTTAACCCACACCATGTTTCTCTAACCTTAACAAAGTGATCGTTTTAACTCAAACCATGATCTTTCCCTAAACCTAACCAGACCATAACCACAGCGTTGTCACATCATAAAACATAATTATTTTTTAACAGTGATTTGTAACAGTTTTGGAAAGCACAGACACATGAAGTTGTCCTCCTAAATACTGCCGATAGAGGCGCCTGATTAGAAAACACTGCTATATGTTATTCTGGAGCACACATGGTCAAACAACATATTTGGTCATTTAATTTCAATGACTTGTTGGTATAAAATATAGGCTTGTATACAACTAAAAATCTTAATCGCAATATCTGGTGATTGTAAGGCCGTATTCAGACCAAATCATGCAGTGTGGCCAACCGCCGCAGGGTTGAGCGGAGTTGTGTTGGGGTGTGGGCGTGTTTATTTGTGCTCTAGAACGTTCACCGGCTTTCTTGCTACCAGCCTCTCTTCATTCACTCTCTAGCTCGCTTGACCACAGCTGCTCTCTCGCTCTCTCTCGCTGGTGCTCTCTGTCTTTTTTAAAATGAGTTGGGAAGCTGAAAGCAAAGTCTAACTTATTTTTAACGTTATCAAACGACGAGAGATGTCCTTCCCCCTCCTAGTAATGTCTTTGTACTCCTTCATGGCAGGGTTTTACAACTCTGATCAGTCTGATCTCCTGCTGTGATTGGCCACTGCAGCCTTCAGCTGCAGTTACGTCAGGTTGCGTTTCTCCAAAAGTTGACTCTGGCTCAACTTTACGGCCGCAGGCTGGTGCGGCGCTGCTGCGGCGCTGCTGCGGCCAAAATGGTTTTTGGTGGCTTGAGTATATTTTGTGTGTGCTTAATGTGTCACTCCATCTCTTTTTTGTTTCCCATGAACATGTTTAATGCTTTTTACTGCATTAGTTAGACATACAAAATCATAATATTACACTTTTAGTATAATATTATGATTTTGTATAAGTAATATTTTGAGCAATTGTAACAGTTTTCTGGAGGGAATTGAACCGCATAGCTAAATACACACACATAAAGCACCGCAAGTTCCATGAAAAATGCAGTGGACATTTGTGCTATGTCATTAGTAAATCTAAGACACTCTGAGCTCTGTGGGGTTGTACTTAGGCACATCAGTGCTTTGAGCTAAAGGCTAATGTCAGAATGCTAGCATGCTTACAGTAACAATGTGAACATGCTAATGTTTAGCAGTTATAATGTTTATCATGTTAACCGTCATAAAACCAAAGTATTTGATGAGATGGTAGGCTATTAGAGCAATCTTTCTAATCTTTAATATGTTCAAGCTTTTGACATACAGTACGATGCAAATGGTTTTGTACAAAGGTCAGTCTTGCTTCTAAAAATATCAAGACTGATCACAATGACAAAATCCCAAGGTTTTGGTGACATCAGTTGAGATGAAGCTATGATTTTCAGAGTATTTCCTGTAGTTTCACTAAATTATACATTATACTGTTTTTAAGTACTTGTGCACCAGTGTTTAAATGTTTTCAATTAATACTTGAATGTTTTTCGTTCATCTGATTATTCTATTAGTTTGAATAGCTGCATTTGCCAAGGACTTTGGATTACCTCTGTTCCATTCACAGCAAGAATATCTTATCAAGTCACTGATATGCATTAGTTCTCTTAAAATTAGATTTTCCTTCAAATGAAAAAACTGTGTATTGTGAGATCACTGTGATTATTTCCAATGCGAATATTTTTATTAGCTCAAGTCTAATTTTCCTCATAATTAATGCAGTGATCTGACTACTTCTGCCATGATTTAGATACTGACACTTGTTTAGACATTTCTGACATTAGCGGAGTGGCATTGTGATGATATACTGGTGCTCTGGCAATGTTTTGTATAGGATTTAAGACAGGATTTTAAGACTACATATAATAGTATATGCAGGCATGCTGCCAGGGTCCGACATTAACACCCGACCAGCACTGGATGCCGGTAAAATTTGTCTTTGGCGGATAAATCAATAAAGGTCACCCGCCAGACCGGCCAGTAAGTCAGACAGTAACATTAAACGCTGAAGTTATGCACAAATTATGGATAAGGTGACATATTTCTATAAAAATATACCGTATGTTAGTTTTTTGGGCTATAGTGTTAGACTTGGCAGGAAATTTTCTTGAGTTTACCAATGCTTGGCAGGTAAATCATGAGACAGAGCAAGAATGTGTATGTATTAAGTGGCTCAGTACTCAGATATTTCTAAACTTTACTATGAAACCTTCAATTTCAGTCTTTATTTGGTTTCAGTCTTAATCTCTGTCATTCTGTCTCTCTACAGAAGGATACTACTACCACCGCTGCCAGGGGCACAGAATACACACACACACACACACACACACACACAAACAGTATGGACAACATACACAGGGCGCTGCCACACACATTCCCTGGCTGGGCTTGATGAATGGGCCTAGTTTAAATTATTTTGTGCAGATCTCATTTAGGCCCTTGAAGAAGAGATCCAGCCTGTTTATTCATTTCACATTTGCACCCGGGCTTCAATATCTCTGTCTATGCCTGCAAAGATTTTACCCTCCTCCCATCCAAGGAAAAAAAACACGGAAAAGAAAAGACAGAAAGAGAAAGAGAGACAGGGAGGGAGAGAGAAAAAAGCAATTTACACAATGTACATAAAATGATGCGCTCAGAGTTTGATAACCTGCATAAATTATAGAGTATAATTAAATATTATACCCGGTGAATCACCAAGGAGAGAGGATGGTGGGAGAAGAGACAAGAGGATAAAAACAGAGGGGAGAGAAAGAGATAGAGAGGGAGAGAAAAAACAAAAGATGGGGAAAAGGAGAGGAAGAGGAGAGAGCATTGGTGCTAGGCTTGGATCTCATAATTGTTTTTATTGATTATTTCTTAAGGTGAAATGGTTTTAAGATAGATAAGAACATGGAGTCAGGTGAGGGAAGGGCAGAAACCAGGGCAATGGAATTTCTAAGAAAGAAAAGTCTTTTTTCCCCCCACTCAAAAAAAAAAAAAAAAAAAAATCAAGACGGCTTTTTGGCATTGTCAGATTGCCTCAGTGGTGGCCCATATAAATTAAATGGAATATTAAAAATTTAAATTGTTCGGCAAAGGGTAGGCGTGGAAGCCGTCTCTGGTGAGCACACAATTGACCCAAAAATATATTCAAATTAGCATAGATAAACAGTGTGTGCACTCTGAGGAGGGGGAGTGTTAGCAAGTTTCTGTGTGGGAGTGTGTGTGTGTGTAGAGGAACATGGACACATTCGTTCACCCTCTTGTTCTTCTTGGACCCACAAGAAAGAGAAAGTAAGTGAGAGAGGAGGAAAATAAGATGTACAGTCTGACAGCTGTCATTATTCTGTGTGTGGAGTGGATGGGGGCGCGGTGTCGCCTGGCCTGGGCATTTGGGGCTGTAGCCCTGAAGATTTTTTCTTTAGCTGTGAATAATTCTCCACTTTGAGAAGTGTATCACTAAAGAAGACAGCAGTGTTGTAATTTTATATCTTCAGTGATTGGAACGGAGGCGAGACCAATCAGAGAGGGTTTACAGGAAAATACGTGGAAATACTTGTGTCTTATTAGCTGACAAGTCTGTCAATTCCTAAATTGATGGGGTTACTATGCCAAACGCTAGCTCACACAAATGGAAAAATGGATATGCGAAGGTTTTTTACCAGTAAAGGGGTTGAAGCTGAAGCAGTGGCACAAACATCCTCTCATGCTGAGCCAAGAAAACAAGGTGACTGTACGAGTTCCAAGTTACGTGAACATGATATGAGCAGAGCATAAGTTATATACAGCTAACATACTTCATATTATTGCACTATAGCCAGCTATAGCATGCAATGATAGCTTAGTTGTGCCTCCCCTTGGCTAGTGCCTAGTCTCATGTTAGATAGCCAAAAAGTTTTATATTTTATCAGTCTGGTAGTCCTACAAACAGTGATAAGTTTTATGACCAATCCAACTTTTTTTCTGATCATGTCATACATTGACAGCTAAGTTACCGCAGCTTCCATAAAACAAAACTTTAGGCTACTAGCTGAGCTGATAACGTTAGTCAGTTTAAAAATTGGCTCACTCACAAGAGATGTCAGATTAAATAAAGATAAAGGTCAGTGTCAGGTGTAATTTAAGTATATTGTGTAATCATATTCACCTTATGCTGCCCCGCCCATTTTTTCTCTTCTGGTTCAAATGCAATTGTGTTTGTTCTTCTGGTTTAGTGCTAGAATTTCGGCTATACAATGAGTGTGTCATGACTTGTCTAAATTGTAACGTTTCAGAAACATATGCAGTCAAACACAACATGCTCAAATCTAGGTTCTCAGTACACACCAACTAGTTCTTAAGCTGGAAGTCAAAACACCACTGAAAATGATCAGGGTGCACTCAAACTAATGCTAACATGCTAGCCTGTTGAAAACAACTGGTGTTCTGCCGGTCGATGCAGCATTTCAATTCAGAGACAACTAAACAATATGGAGTGTTGGAAAATTGGAAATAATGGCTGCATATTTGCAGGGGCATATTGAGACAAAACACAGTGTGATAGTAGAATGCTCACCTGTTTTGGCTTGTGCTAGGACCCAGCTAACATCCCAAAGTAAGTTTCAGCAGTGAGTTTTTACTGCTCAGTCACAATATCCATCTCAAAATTTCTACTTTGTGAAACATGATGCCGAATTTAAAAAAACTGAGTGAATTTTGAAAAGTCTGTTTGATAAGCAGTCTGTTTGATAAGCAACACAAACATGGGCAGTTTTTAGTATGTAAACTTAGCACAAAAAGTAAGGAAATTTGTGTTTGGTAGATTATTTCTTTGTTGTAACCGTGTTTCTTGGCAATAAATCTTATACCATTGGAAAGCCTGTTTATTTCCCTTTTAAATGGTGCCACATTTGTCAGGAACATGCATTTGTGGGATGAGCAGCAGAGCTGAGTATGTGGGTTGTGCCCATGAAAAATTTGCCAAATCTCTGCCATTGTCAAACAGCTTATTTTGCTGTTGCTATTGACACTTGTTTTGAGCTTCTGGTACACCCAGTGAGCATGGGCCCGGCTACAGTGGTCAGTAGGTGTCTGCTCCAAGAATTGGCATGCCACGTTTGACTGATCTGGATATGGCCTGTGCGATAGGGCAACTTCAAGCTGGTGTTCCGCAAAACCAAGTTGCGGCATTATTTGGAGTGAGCCCTAGTACCATCTCCAAAGTGAAGGCCAAGTTCCATATAACGGGGGATGTTAGAGACAGGCCACGAAGTGGGCGTCCCAAGAAAGTGACACCCCAAGAAGACCGTTTCCTCATCCTGTCAGCACTTAGGTACTGTAGGCTGCCTTCTACAGATTTGCAGTCAAGGTTTGCAGGATGATATGACTGACGGCTCTCTGCCCAGACAATCCGTCTCATAGTCCAGATTCTGCCTATGGCAGTTGGATCATAGGGTCAAGGAGAAGACGCAGGGAACGCTATGCTGATTGCTGCACTGATAGAGTAACATCTTTTGGTGGAGGCAGCGTGATGGTGTGGGGTGGCATCTCCCTCACTGGAAAAACGAGGCTTGTCATCATTGGAGGCAATCTCAATGCAGAGAGATATCGAGATGAGATTCTGCAACCAGTGGCAATCCCATATCTCCACAGTCTGGGACCGAAGATGACAACGCTCGCCCCCACAGAGCGGGGTTTATCAGAGACTACCTCCAGAATTTGGGAGTGGAGAGGATGGAATAGCCTGCCAGCAGTCCTGACCTCAACCCAATTGAACACTTTTAGGATCAGCTTGGGCGTGCTGTTCGTGCTGGTGTGACCAACACAACCACGTTGGTTGACTTGCGACAAATGCTGGTTGAAGACTGGGATGCCATCTCACAGCAGTGTGTGACCAGGCTGGTGACGAGCATGAGGAGGAGGTGCCAGGCTGTTGTGGCTGTGTATGGTTCTTCCACAAGCTACTGAGACTCCTGTTTGTTAAATGAATAATTGTTAAATTGCCAATATGTCTTGTTTCTTCAAACTTCAATCATCCAATCCACCAAACAACAAACGAGTCAATGGCAGAATAAGCTGTTTGGCATTGGTAGAGAAGATTTGGCAAATTTTTCATGGGTGCAACCCACATACTCAGCTCTGCTGCTTATCCCATAAATGCATGTTCCTTACAAATGTGGTACCATTTAAAAGGGAAATAAACAGGCTTTCCAACGGTATAAGATTTATTGCCAAGAAGCACTGTTACAACAAAGAAATAATCTACCAAACACAAATTTCCTTACATTTTGTGCTAAGTTTAGTTTGGCCTACAGTCACCTGTGTACTAATGATTGATTAAAAAAAGTATTTTAATTATTTTTGTGATGTTAATAGTGTCATGTTGTGAAATAACTTTATTAAAGAAAAAGTTCTGCATTCAAAATGTATGTAACAGTAAACATTTTTATCAGTTAAATGTAGTTAAATATCATCAGATAAAGTCTTCAACTGTTTCCTACTTTGGAGGAAAACCTCCGTTAACATATTGTTCAATTTAACAGAGCCAAGCTTACCGGTAAACATCTACTCCTTCTAAAAGATGATTTATGATTTCTTACGACTCATAAACAGATACTAACTCTTTCGGCGAATATTTTACATAATTTGGTATTAATTTCGGCTCCCTGTAAAGTGAATAAATCCACTTACACCAATAATCAGAAGACTGGGAGGAAAATCTCACACTTCACATTGTTTAAATGTTTAAACATGTTTAATCTTATATACTGTAGTTCCTGCAAAACACACTACAGTAATGCTGCATTTCTAAAGACTAGTGCGCTAACTTAACTTAACCAAGAGATGTTAATCACATGTTGAGAACGACCACATTGAGATGCATTGGGCTAATATAGCAGTTATACACCCTAATTTTCAAACTCAGTAAAACTATTAAAAGACATTGAAATGTCACTCCATATTAAACATGATACAAAACAAAGCATTGACAAATTTTGTGCCCTCCTCTGCCAGGTGCTAAACAACAAAAATAGCATTTTCCCTTGTTTGGCTTTTGCTGACACTGACATATTATTTGTTGTTTTGTTTTTTTGTCTCCTCCCGGCATTACTGCTTAACAATAAAATCTCCCACCTTCATATCATAATGAACAGGACAAATTAATAATCCAGCCATAAGAAAACTTCTGAAATGAATAAACAGGAAAAACAACCAATTTGTACAACTATACACCACAGACCTAGAGGCAGATTCTGTATAATATTGGAGATGATGCATGATAATAAAATTGGAAGGAAAAACCCTTTAAAGAATAGTTCCAGTTTATTATAACATAGGTCTTATGTTTGTGGTTATAATTTTTATTGGTTTTGATCACACTGTACACTGAACACAGTTCACAGGAAAACTGCGCATAACTACGGAAAGTATGGTAGGTTAAAATAAACTGTGAAGATGCTTACAACAGCAATAACAAATAATTTTACCAAGTTTCCCTTGTTACTTATTTGGCTAAAAAAGATCATGAGATACATTTATTCTGTTATCCAGTCATGTTCTTTATACATATACACACGTTTTAAGACACAGAAAATACTCTGCTTTGCTTTTAATAACTTGAGTCTGATGGTTTTCCCACAAAATAATTCAATTACTCAGCTAGAAATCCTTAAAATCACATCTACTCTTTCCTCTTCATTGAAAAAAAATCCAGAAACTATGAATACGCAAATATTGTTCATTTCATTTAAGTTTAACTGCTGGTCACTATATGTCTCTTACTTCACTGTACAGTCCATTCTCAGTGTTTGTGCACTGGAGGCTTCAAGTTTCCACATCACACTTGTGTAAGCTGCATACTGGACCAAGATTGGCTCCAAACTAGTTGTGATGTCTAAAATCATGCTGGTAGGCCCAATGCTTAAACTGAGATTTAAGGTGAGCACAGAGAAACTTTCCTTTTTTCAGCAGATGAATGTAAAAACAAACTCTGCACATAAATCATTCTGCACAGTGAAGCTCAGTGAAGGAATAAGAAGGAGAACACATTTTTGAGTGAAGGGGACTTTAAAAAATGAAATAAAATATGTTTAACTAACCCATATGGTCATCTTACTGCTCGTATTTCTTGACTTGACTTAGACTTCTTAGACTTACTTTTAACGCTTATAAGATCTCAGCAATTCACTTTTGGAGTATAATGTTACTAATACAGATATGGAATGATAACCAAAACCTAAAATTATTATTAATTATTATAATAAGTATGCCATTATGATGAACATCTGCTTATCAAAGCTTTTCCATTGTGAGCACAGGAAGAGATCAGTTCTTTCTTCTGGTTATTTACCATTAGAAATAAGAGCGCCACCCTTAGAAAACTTCCAAACAGAAATTCCAAAGAGAAAGACATGATGGTAAAGTCAAAAACAGCTGTTCTGATATCAGCAATGAAGCAATCAAATTACACAAAATTCCTCCAAGCGGGCACATAAACCGACAGAAATGTCATCAAATATGGCAGAGTGCAAAGTGCATTACTCTTAAATGATAATACCTTTTAAATCAGTAATGACATGTAAGTGATGATTGATAACACACAGAGAGACAAGAGCACAGAAGGGGTGGGGGACCAAGTATGCGCTGAGCAAACTACAGTCTTTAGCTCTCAAGTAAAAACACAGAATCTAACGACCACTCCATCTTTGTCTCTCTCCCTCTCTCGCCCATTGTTTATTCAAATTTTACCGACGGGGTACTTTTTCCAGTTCAGCACCTTCACCAGTTTTGTGAGAGAACGGCATTATGCCTGTGTTATTATGCAATTCATCACCAATAATAGATTTGTTTACGGGGGCCCCGTCTCTCGCCCGCTCTCAGCACTGCATTTTCAAAATAATAATAATAATACATAGTGTATAATGACGGTAATGGTACGAAGGCTTTGATAATAGATGTGCTGGGAGGGATAAGGGAGCCTTGATCAGCCTGGGTCTCAGCTCAATTGTCTTCAAAGCACTGTTTAATGTAGAATAGGCATCCTGGGAGATTGTCTCGAAACCAAGAAAAAGGTGGGTGTACGGATAAGAGAAATGAACGCACCGATGGGAGTATGCATGCACGCTCACGCACACACAGCACACGCACAGTCAGACATATACTACATGCTCAAATAAGCTCTCACACAACCACCCACTGGTGCATCTCTCCTCAGAGGGCTCTCTGGTGTAAATGTGTTAAAACTCTCCCTTGGTCTTTGGCTTCTGCTGAATAAATCTGTGTTTTAGTCTTCACTTTAGCACTTTAAACTCGGGGTATTTCCAGCATGTTTTCTCTCCGCCTCCTCCTGGGCTTTAACTGAGATCTCAAGCTGCTGGCGGATATAGCAGCACTAGTTTGGTGTGTGTGTGTGTGCAGCGCTACATGTAGTTGAGAATGTTATATTGTTCCCCGGGAAAAATACACTCCAACCACGTACTGCTTCATATTTAAGCAATAACATTACAGTTGGAAAAATATGTTCTTAACTGTCATTATCATCTGTTCTAATTTTCAGACTGAAGATGGATTATCCAGACCCAAAGGCCCGCACCTATCTGGTGAGAGAGGGCAAAAAAGTAAAATCTTTGTGGGTCGAATTTTTCCCCTTTTTCTTTTTTTTTTTGATGAGGAAAGGATGGCGAGAGCATTATTAATTGTAAATTGTGTGTTAGTAACAAAATCCACTCCAAATCCCTGGTTGCTGATAGTGCAATACCTGAGGTTCATAGGAAAAAGAGAAAACATTTAAAAAATGTTATAGGCTACAGAGAAAAATACAAATTTTGTAATAGAAACTTTCTAAATAATTTTAAAATATATGTATAATTTTTGTTTATAGATTATTGAATACAGTTATTTATTATCTCTCTGTGGCTCCATGTGATCATGCCTTAACCTCCCCAGTTACATGCAATCAAGTCATTCAGTTATAATATATATAATATATAGGGCTGTTGTGGGTTAGTTTGGGTTGACAGCAGTGAGCTGGATGGAGCATTGATGAAGGAATGCAGTAAAAAAATGACAGAAAGCAACAGCAAAGCTAACAAAACTTCCATGGCAAATAAGACTTTAAAAATTAACCTTCATTCAGAACTCTACATACAGTACACATTAAATCTGCAATCTTTTTGATATAAACACCCAACTCTGCAGCTGTACACAGCTTTTTATCTTCCTTTAGCTTGTTTTGGCTTTACAGCACATTTACTGTCTTGGTGTTATATTCATAAGGTGGCCAGAAATACAACTTCAAATCGATGCCTATGTTGCTCTGTGTCTGCTGGAAGTGTAAATAGCTGAGTGTTTGTTAGCCCGTACAACTTTATAGATGAAAAGAGGCAGCTTTCACAGAATACATTTCAACATGTCACAGCAAGAAAAACGCAGGTGTAAATAATAAAATGAATGATGGCTGAATTTCTATGTAGCTGCTTCAAATTCTGGGTCCTGGCATTGCGCATGCTGGCTCACTGTCACACTGTCATGACTTACTGAATATTACAGAGCCATCGTTAATGTCATTTGTAACACCTGTGCATTTCCTACAATGACAAATTAAAATGTCTGCTGTGAAATGTGTCAGGACTGTGTGTCTGTCAGCTTGTTTTGCTGTTTTTTTTTCTAACCCCAGGTGGCTAAAAATTAATAAATGCAGCTTTGAGTAAAAGTAGCAAATACCACAATGTAAAAAATACATCAATAAAATAAGCATAATTATAATAATTATTATAATAGTATTACTGTTGTTGTTGCCTCTGCTGCTGCTGTTCTTATAATTGTGATACAGCTCCTGTTAATGCCAGGTGATGACATCATCGCACTTAGTGTTAGCATTCATTTCTAACAGAGAAGAAACGCTTTTCCTATCTATCTTTAGATGAGACTGCATGACTGTTTTGTTCTTAATTGGTTCTCATTCATAGGTTAATTAGCAGAGGCTGCACCACATGTTGGCTATATGTATGTTTGGTTTTGTGGTCAGTGTGTCAGTCTTTGTATATTATCTTTGTAATTTACAGATATACAGATGACTTTTAATCTAAGAGACTTACTGACAACAGTTGATTTGTTGTTGTAAAAGGGTTGAAATAGCTCTGTCACTTACAGTTAATTCATGTTTTTTCAGTTTTAAATTCATTTTGGAAAAGTTGAAAATTTTATTAAAAAAAAAAAAAAAACAGATCAAAATGTCACATACCTGTGTCCAGGTGGTAAATGCATCACATTTTATGTTTTGCATGTAAAGTCTTAAGTCTAAGTCTAAAGTAGCTACAGCCGTCACATACTTAAATGACAGGTTCACAGTTTTTCAAGTCTGTCTTAAAACATCAGTCAGGTGTCCATATGAACAGTGAAAGAGGTTTTCCTCGCTGTAATCATTCCTCCTGTTCATACTGGCTATTAAAAGATCCCCTTCAAACGTGCTTTCAATGTAAGTGATGGGACGACTGAAGCTTCATATTAGCTTCAGATAAACTTTTAAATACATTTTTGCACAGAAGGAGGAACCTAGCCCTAACCATCACTACTACTTGCATAACCCTAACCTTAACCACTGACCCAAAAATCAGCTTTTTCCCAATTGTGGACATGGCTTTTGTCCCCAATTGGACAAGCTATCCCCAATTAACTGGTCCTAAGTCTGAAATTTGTCCCCAAAAGTAGCCTATGACAGACCACATATTATACACACACACTAACACACACACACACACACACACACACACTCACTCTGTCGTGGTACACAGTGACATAATCAGTTATGGCAAGCTCATCACCTCTTCATCCACATGACAGAGTCCTCTCTCCCTTGTGTGTGTGTGTGTGTGCATATGCTCCTATGGCTGTGGCTGTGAATACACAAAAAGTAAACAGACGATTATCTTTTGTAGTATATTTTGTGAAGTTACAGACACACACACATACACACTTGCACATGCTTGCACAATTCTAAGAATAACCTCAGGCATACAGAGGATGGACAGAGGAGCAGAGCAAAGGAGGACAGGTGTGCCCCGATATGACATGTGATAGGAAATCACTAACACACACACACACACACACACACACACACACACACACACACACACACACACACACACTCCATATGTCGCCAGGTGTGGCTGTCACCCTCTCCTGCCCTGCGCACCACTATAATCAATTTAACAGGATAGTTTCATCATCAAATATCCAAATGATGATTGCTTACTTTACCTAATCTCCTAATGCCAGTGACCTCTAAATGCGTGGAGGGTAATCATGTTTTCCTGCTTGTTGCTATACTCTTGTATGCGTGTGCTTCAAACCGCCTGGATGGGTACGGGCTGCCTGATTTATTTTGGTAAAACACTGGGGAATGCTGAAGCACCGCAGAATGCCTCTTGTAATCAGACTTCTTTATGTGTGTTAGTGAGTGTGTGTGTGCTCTTTTTTTCTGCTGTTTGTGATTGGCGTTGAATGCAAAGTGACTGTCAGTGATCCTCATGAATGCCGAAGTAGCTCATTGACTGTGAACTGGGTCTTGTTAGCAGTTGGGTAAGCAGGAATAGAAATATAAGCACTTAAACTATTTATTCATGCCGACTGCCTTCCCCTGGCTTTTTGAAGGTAAAGAGGAGTGTTTTGTGTGTGTGTGTGTGTGCGTGTTTTTGTATGCGTCGGTATCTTTGCATGCGGGTAAGAGAGAGAGAGGGAGAAAGAGTGAGAGAGATTGACCAGAAAGATAAAGATGACAGTGTGATAGTGGTGGTTGTGTGAAGTTTTTTGCCATTTAATCAGTGTTCTCTTGCCTTGGAAACACATTTTTGCAGGTGAAAACAGTAACTGTTTTGCCATCTTCATAGACGTTCAGACGTTAACAGAAATAAGAAATTATGCACTAAATAGCAATGGTGATATATTTGACAAAAAACATAATATTGTAGGCTTGGTTCAGTTTTATATCAGATTTGTATAAAAGTGGCAGGTGGTGGTGCAGTATTTGTTCACAGATTAGGTACAATGCATTTTCATCAATTTGATTCTGTAACAGTGACTCATGAAAATCATTAAATCATGATTTCTGCATGTGGCTTGGTATCTTGATCTACAGTATACCAGGTCACCTTCATAAGAGTAGGCATTTTACATATGAACAATAATTATTTTGAAGAGTTCACAAAGACCCACAAATCGAATAAAATTAAAACATTATGCATGCATTAATGGATTTAGAGGGCAGAAGAACTCCAAAACAAGCTAGCAAACACAGCAATGACACCTTGGGTACATCCCAGTTCCCTTGACTACATCCATGTTTCCCTCACTTGCATCTTTTCCTCACATCTTAGTCCATCCCACATGAAGACATGTGGAGAGATGCAAGGAGAGAGGAATCGAGGAAACGTTTCAGCGTTAACTAGCTTCCAACTAGCCCAACTTTACAATTCATGCTATATTATAAAACTATGAAGGTGCAAGATGATCACAAGCAGTAAATGTCAATGTACACAACACAACATCTACCCAGTTCTGGTGTAGAAAGGAAGTTAAAAGACAACATTACAGAGTCAGACCACTTTTTTGTTGCTGAAACACATAACTAAATAAATAGAGACTTTTGATGGTTTGGAGTTAATAATAAGGGTGCACAGTTACCTCTGCCAGGCCAGTGGAATTTTTATTTTTTGATTGAAATTCATTATTTAATAATCCTGGTTATGGTTAGAATATCTTATAAATTGTAGAAATGATTTATTAGTCCAAATTTTTTAGCGAAAGTGGAAATTATGCAAATATATCCCACATCAAACTATAGTTTACTGATCATGTGACTGAATAGAAATCATGATAGACAATTAAAATGTGTTTATTGCAAAAATAAGCTAAATCTCTCTCGGTTCAAGTTACCCCTCTCAAATTAATCATATGTAGGTATTTGATTCAATTATTCATATTGCGTCAGATGTCTGCAGTAGCTGTGTTTAAGTCTCATTGCTTATTGTTCTCTCTTTATGTTTTTTTTTTTTATTAATAACCTCTTGAAAAAAGTTTGCTACTTTTTAAATGACAAAAAAAAAGTTTTACAGTGGAGTATAATGTACAGTGGAGTATAAAACTGATTATTAAGACCTGCTTTTAGTGAAATATTTTATTTTATTCTATTCTATGCTCCAAAACGTATTTTTCAGAATCCACGCTGGAGTTTTTTTTACCGCTTGCTGCTCTCTGGTTCCTGCTTGCACTTCTGACCTCTTCTTCCGCTTTCGAGTCAGTAAAATAACACACGGGTTATTTTAATCTGAAGCATAAACATGCATAAACATTTCCAGTTGACACTAATAATCATCATTGTAGCGTACACAACTAGGCTTGGGGAAAAGAAAACCATCCAGTGCTAACAGATTTAGCTTGCCAACAAGTTGGCAATGAGACACAGACTTAAATTGTTAGTTGGTTACCTCAATTAACAAAATTTGCTAAGACTGCTAAATAATCCAGCTTTCCTGCTGCAGGTAGGGGTAGAGAAGGGGTGGTAGAATATTGGATGACTTTGGTAATTGCTGTCCTGATTTAGGCCTACTGTAAGTAAACACAACCATTTGATTGGTAGTGCACAGCTGAGAAGTAAGCTTAGTCTGCCAGGGCTTATTTATGAAAGTCCCCAAACCAAAATCAGTTTTGCTTTCAGAACATTGCTGGGGTATATTTTGGTCTATATCCACCCGGAGCTGTCCCTTTTATTCAAAATTCGTATGACTTACTATTTGAACGTGGGCATTTTAAATATTAGATCTGTAATCATCTCCTCAAATGTATAATTCATAGTGTATAAGCACAACAGACTGCGCCTTGTACTCCAGCCTGGGGTGTTTGCAAAAAGCACTGTCTGCCCTTGCCCTATAAGTGTCACTTACGCAAAAAGCAGAAAACCATCTGAGAAGTAATGTGAGAAAGCATTTTGGATTCAACACTAGAATTGGAAGAATCTTTCTGTCTTAAAGTAAAATGTTTTCCACAGGAGCGTACTACAATTAAGGAAAAGCACTGAAATCATGTTAAGTTTTTCCAACAGTTGTTTGAAAATGAGCTTCGCAGTGATACAATGATACAAAGGGGTTGCATCAGGGATGTTGGCTAATGCGGCGCACAGACTGGATGCGATGTCAAGTTGACGAATTCTATTCATTTTCTATGGAGAGCAGGAGATGCAGCTGCGCGTTGCATGATAGATACAGTGCGGCGAGTTGACAGACCATTTGCTGTTCGTTCTGTATCTACATAAACACGACTCAACCTCAACTTTATGCAAATGAGTCCGTCCAGTGCAGCGCACCTGCCTCATGAAACTCAGATCAAACTGTCAAACTAAGCAGTGCTGATCAAATACGAATCAAGATTCTGTTACTGCATTGCCTTTTTCTCACCTCATGTTTTCAGAAACTTATTTTAGTGTGCTGTTTAGCTGTAAAATGAGAAAGTTTTTGACCAGGCCGGCATTTTTTCCAGCTTGAAAACGGACGAGCCAAAACCAAGTACCGCCCAACTCGCAGTACGTCTATCCAATCAACTGCAGTGTTTCCGTGGTAAGCTACGCCATTTCTTTGGAGAGAAAAAAGCGGTCCATCATGTCGCGGCAACAGCGTTTAGTGGTCCAGTGCGTCCAGATGCAGCCGGAGGCGGTTTGTGCGCCACATAAGGCTAACACATGAGCAAACAACGCAGTCATAGGACTGCAGCATCTTGAAGGAATGCCAGTGCTTAAGCTCCAGTAGGTCAAGGTCATGGATTCATTTTTGTCCCATGGCTCCGGGCATTTTTGTCCATGAGTACTCTTTGTCTCCTCTGTGACTTTAACAGCTTCAATGAAAAATGCAAATTGCAGTGACAGACATTATATATCTTTGTGGTATACTGTATGCCAAGTGTGGTGTAAAGGTGTTTAGTGTGCAAAGTATTTCCATAACTCTAACTATTGGATTCAGAAGTAATTCAGTTGAAGATTGAAAACATCCTGCAAAGTGTACTAGGTTTATACATTTCATTGTTTCGTGCTTAATTTCAGAATGAACTTCAGTAAATGACATGGA
Source organism: Scomberomorus guttatus (assembly GCA_038419695.1). Lineage (NCBI taxonomy): Eukaryota > Metazoa > Chordata > Actinopteri > Scombriformes > Scombridae > Scomberomorus > Scomberomorus guttatus. The sequence continues at coordinate 5,962,241 of CM076445.1, forward strand.
GTAGATACGCTGTGTTTAAGAAAAAACAAGCTGGTTCTCCAAATGCTCACCGCAATTAAATCTCCTCTTCATGCCGTATACAATTCTTTGTTGTGACACTGTGGTGGGTTTTGTCATTCAGAGTCACACGAGTATGTGACATCCTTTTCCAGTTAGGATCAAGCACAGTGTGCAGAGAGTAAGAGAGATGGAGAGAGTGAATTGTACCAGTGAATGTGTGTTCATGTGCTCGTGTGAACGTGCGTGTGTTTTTTTTTTGTCTAAGTGAGTTCGTAGGGTGAAGTGGGTTATAGAGGCAAGAAAGAGAAAGGGAATCCTTTTATGCATTATCAAATGTTTCCCTTTAGAAATTCAACACTCTTTTCAATATTGAGTCTAAAAAGAATGTGCTCAAGACTTTACCCTGCCCGCTAGAATTAGTCGGAGGACCATTTTTAGTCATAAATTATGCACTGAAACAAAGAGATAGTCTCTTTTTTTGTTCTCTCAGCGTACGGGCCTGAGCAAACGCCTTTTAAAAATCTTTAAAATTGTCCATTCAACTCAAAGTTACTGAGTGTAGCAAAAATGTCGAAGACATAAAGTCGGGGGAAGATTGAATAAAATAATGCGGGGGGACAGATTAGTCATGGAGTTGAGCCCACACGCTCTTTCAGCCGCCGCACAATGCCACTTTTTATAAGCGGCCCCCATCTCCACAAAGGCTGCGTTCAATATATCGAGGATGATACATGGTCAGACGTGTAATCTCTCTTTGATTCTCTGCTCTCATTCATCCCACAACCTTTTCAGCCCTGACACTGATGAGCTACTGGGCTCAATCACACACATACACAGACACACACACACACACACTGTCAGATGTGCACACTCACGAGATGCGCAACCATAAATGTGTCTATATTATTGCACTGATGTATGTGCATGCGCTTACATACATACACACACTAATGCTATGACATGTCACACACACACACACACACACACACACACACACACACACACAGCCAGTACTTCCAGGTCTTAAGAGTTCATTACAGCCACAGCCAGTCCTGGCAACGCTATTGCAGCTCCACAGTCTCTCTGTGGTTTTATTGACCAGAATGTTCAGGTGGTACAGAGCCAGCTATTGTTGCTGGATAATGGCACACAGTGTGATGTTAGCAGGCAGTGTGAAGTCGTGGAGGTTTAGCATTATAAACGATATTGGATTTCTCATATTGTGAAAATGTTAAGGTTCCCTTCTTGGCCAAATAACTCAGCATTGCCTATAAGGATCTACCTGTGGGTGAGCTGCATTTCACTGGTAATATGTCATGGAATTTACTTACTGTTGTTGTCGTGTAGTGTTAAACTTTTACTGTTTTTAATAATCCCTCTCTGATTGGTGCTATTATCACTGAATCACAACGTAAAAGTGGTGATCCCTAAAATGAATGGGATCTTTAACTTTGTCTCCATCTTTGGTTCTAAGTGCCAATTGCTGTGCTGTATTTAAGGAGTGAGCCACTAAGTGACTTTACAGTCAGTGGATTTGAATGAAACAAGACTCAACAAGGCCCCATTTACACCTGGTATTAACATGTGATCTGTATCTGGATACTTAATCTTGATAATGACATACGATCCATGGGTCTTTGCATTTACACCTGGTATTAAAATGTGTTTTAATTTTCTCACTTGTGCCTGCATTGTGATCGAATCTCAACGTGCAAATTAACTTGGGGCTGGTGGACTTGTCAACAAACATGTTGCGTCCCAGGTCAAGGAAAGTGCTGCCACGAACAGACATCATCCATCTCTAAATCATGTTTGGGGGGTGGGCTTCTAGGGACCGCTACTACTTGTAGCTTTTAAGGTGCTTGTTTTAGCTGGCAGGAAGAGGTGGAGATAGGTGACCTTTCAACTTACTGGGCCATTTTTTTCTTATGAATGTAGTCTTGCTTTATGGATTGCTTTTATTATTCTGTCTCTTCTGATGGAATTTTTTTTTCTGTTGGCATATTGGTTCCCAAATAGGCCTATATGTTGGTATGTTGCCTACATGTTGGTATGTTGCCTACATGTTTCCATCTATCATATTAGGGAAAACATTTTCGACTTCCTTCATTTTCACACAAAAGCCAAATATCTCACTGAGATGAAAATACAAGGACGTTTCTCCGGATGGGATTTAAATTGCAAAATGACCAGCAAGTTTACTGAAAGACAGGTAATTGCGGTTGTAATTATTACTGGTATAGGAAGTAGTGCACTCCCCCTAGAGAAATAAATCCAGGCCAAATGGGGCTTAAGAGTCTACAGCCATGCTAGTGGCTCTGTGAGGCTGCATGCAGGCACAGGAGTGCTGAGCTAAATGCTAACATTGTTAAGCAGGTAGTGAAATGTTAGCATGCTAAGATGGGGAACATGATAAACACTGACATTTCACCGAAAATCACAAATGTGAACCTCATGGTGGTGCTAGAGGAAAAGTCAGGGGATCACCAAAGTCATTAGGCTTTCTGAAAACCATTTTACAGCTAACCAGTGGTTCACAACCTTTTTCACTTGTCACTGTTGTCTTCTTTGGAAGCCTTGCACAGTATGCTTATGTCAATGGGTTGTGTTCAACCAGTTCAACCAAAAACAGATTCTTCTTTTTCAGTTTGTTTTATTTTGTTTTTTTTATTTTATTTTATAGTGCCAGAAATCTACCAGAAATAGTTTTTTTTTCACTTTCTCTGTCCTGTTAAACATCCCCTTTGATTTTTCTTGTGACCTCTTGAGTGTCCTGACCCCAATAGGGAACCAGTGTGGAGACAAAGAGTAGAGGAAGATGAGCTGAGATGGGAAAAGATGACCAGACAAATAAAGATCACATACTGTATGCTGACCAATCAGAACCAGCAGAATTCCACATACTTCCCCACAACCACACTGAATGACGTTACCTAAAGTCCCAGGATAACTGAAAGCCCTTACAGTACATGCCTTCAGTTACAAACAACACACATGTAAATGACAAACATACATGAATGCACACACACAGACACCAAAGTCCATGTACGCACACTCCCACACCTAGACACATACTATACATTTGCCACACGTGGCCATTTACCTCCTCTATCTAGCTATTCATTTTACAAATTATATAACCTCTTAGAATTTCTTTATGTGAAGAAGATTGCTGCCTGGACTCAGATTCATTATGGTGATTGAATTCCCTTCAATAGAAAACTTTTTAGCAAGAGAGTGAGAGAGAGAGGGAGGGAGGGAGAGAGTAAGGGGCTGAATGAGAGAGAGACAGACAGACAGAGAGAGAGAGAGAGAACATAAAGAAAGAGAGGCAGACAATCAGAGGAACAGACAGAGAGTGAGCAGTCTGTCTTGCCTGACTGAAAACTGAAGGCAACAGGGGTAAAAGATTCTCTGAGTGGCATAAGTCACCAGTGCTAAGATGAAAAAAGTTTTCAGTGTTTTTCATCTTCATTTTCACCTCTTCATTTACTTTACTTTATGTAATGTCTGTCCCTCCTGGCTGTTTCTGGGATCAAATGAAATTATCAATGCAGTCATTACAAACCCCTTGAAAGGATAGGTTTGGCATTTTTCAAGTCTGTCTCAGTTTACATGCCATATTTACATGCCATAATATACCTCGGAAGAGTTATTGGTTGGTGTAGTCATTCCTCCTGTCCATACTGGCTGTGAAGAGATCCCTTCCTAATGAGACTCCAGTGTAAAACATACAAAATTATAGTAGAGTATTTCGAGTATAGAGTGTCTCTATCCTGGTAGTTGTGTATATTTATTGCTGGTATTGTATTGGGCAGGTTACTTAAAAAATGTATATGCAGATGATGTACTTTTATTTATGCATAATCCATCCAAATTTATACCAGCACTAATCAAGACCATTGAAGAATTTAGTGTTTTTTCTGAATATAAGACAAATTATGACAAATCCTTCGCCTTACCACTCAGAGAGAGTAGCAGTATATGTCTCTCTGATTATTTTCCCTTTAAGGTGGCTTATAATGGTTTTAATTATCTTGGCTTTTTTTTTCGCCTAAGATGTCTGATTTAATTTAATTAGACCTTCAGAGATGGTTGAATCTACCAGTATCTTTACTAGGCCGTATTGCCATTATTAAAATGAATGTCCTCGCTTATTGTATCCACCTCAGATGCTACCTACCTGTATTCCCCAAAAGCTTTAAATCAATACATAATGGTATTTGTAAATGTTTTTGAATAAAAGAAGCGCCCCAGAATGAAATTACAAAATCTTCAGTTTCCCATAACAAAGGGTTTATTAGCACTAACTAATTTGTTGTATTATCACTGGGCTGCACAACTGAGATTTGCCACAGAATATGTTAAAGATAGTCAGTCCTCTTTTGCACATTTGGAAGGTATAGGTCTGGATAATGTATCAATTTTAGATCTTCCTTTTGTATGTACCAAAAAGTTGCACGCTAAGTTGAAAGATAATTTTATAGTTAGAAATGTTCATGCCAATATTCATTCTTGGCACCTGTTGCCAACAATCCTGACTATGAATGTACTTGTACAGATGTGGGATTTGGAGAATGGAAGGCAGCTGGCATAACAAAAATCTATGATATATATCTGGACGATGCATTAAAATTGTTTCAGCAAATACAGGAAGAGTTTCATATTCCTCAAACGCACTTTTACCATTATCTGCAAATTAGGAGTTATCTGAACTCACTTCCATACTATGAAAGTGGCAGAAAATTTAATATTCTTGATAATCTTATTATGAAAGCTTAATAACAGAGTGATGACCTACATATACAATCAACTACTCATGAATGATAAGACTGCAATGCATATTAAACACAGCTGGGAACAGGATTTAGGGCATCATCTAGATGACCAGACATGGCACAAAGTTTTGTACAATGCCAAAAAAATGACAAGACAAATCACATGAAACACAATATAAGACTATTAATAAACTGCATGTGACTCCTGAAAAACGAAGTAAATATGATGAGTCATGTTCTGCAGAGTGTCGAGTGCCAAAAACACGTTGGCACTTGTTTTCATTTAATGTGGTAATGCCCATTGATCACAGCATTCTGGTCTTCTGTTCAAACAGAGATTGAGAAATTTCTTGGCATTAAAATAGCAATGGATCCAAACTATGTGTTCTTGGTGTTAGCTCCTTGTCTGTATTACCTTGTATGCCTCACGTCTCTCAATCCTTCATGTTTGGCTTGATGCACATCCACCTGATTTGTCAATGTGGTATGATAAATTACTATCAATTGTTCCATACGAAAGGTTATCCAATGTATTGTAAGTAACCTAAGATGAGTTTATAAAAGAATGCTCGACCCTCAGCATGTATTTTGGTTGTGAGTGACCTGCCATTACCTGTATTGGAGTAAATTGATATTATACTCTTTTAAGCATACTCTTTTACTGTGAATTTCTGAATTTCTCCCTATGAATGTGTGGGTGAGATTTTTTTGTTTTGATTTGTGTATATGTGCACATGCTGTGACAGCAGTGCAAGTAAACTGTGCATTTAATTTGATTGTAAGTGTGCATTGCTCCCTTGACATGTTCTGTTATTTCAGAATTTAAAAAAAATGTAACCACTTAGACATTACACATTAAAAAGTAAATACTTTACTTTACTAATTAATTTACAAATTTTTCTTTACTAATTAATTAGTAATATTACACATTACTTTAATTCTGTTACTCAGCCCGGCTCCGTCAAAAAGGTGCTGGGCAGAAGCTTCCACACTCACGTTACATCTTTTGTGTTTAACGTGTAAAAACAGAAAGCAAGATGTTGTGGTTTAACAAGCAGCCAGTCTGCAGTTTGGAGCTAGTTTAATGTTAGCCCCCCTGTTTGCATGAAGTCTCGTCCTCTCAAACCCCTTTTATAAAACCTGTTCAAGATGGGAATGCTGTGCCTTTATTCCGCCTCGCTGTTCTGTGTAAAAGGTACGGACACAGAGTGGGGGGGCAGAGTTATTTTATTTGTGGTGAAAACCAGGACAATTTGGTAGTGAATGTTGAAAACTGGGAAATTTTAGTGTTTTACAGATATTTGTTGGGACTCGAGACACCCAGCTTGAAACTGGGACAATCCCGGACAAACCAGGACATCTGGTCACTGTAGCTACAGTCCTACCTTCACGCCATGGTACGCTGAGGTCACTCATCTTCGTCAACTCTAAGCACTTGTGCTGTTGTTCTCAAGAAGCTTTTAGTTGTTTGCTAAGTAGGGATGCAATTGCACTTTTGATGAGTTTGTTATCTGCCTAATGAATGTAATGTAGAAAGAGGGAATTTTATACTAAAAGAAATGTAATTTTGGTAGATACCTGCTGGACTTGGCTAAATCTGACTGCAACTCAAGCATCATACTAGCTTTAGCTAAATGTTAGCATTTTTAAAAATAATGTTTTTGGGGTATATGGTCCCTGGCCAGGAACGATTCAATGACATGGTCTGCGTCTCAAAGCCCTGGGTCACCAAGACAACCCAGGATGCATTTTTGGAATGAACGACAGCTGTGAATTTTGTCCCCAATCTTTTACAGTGTAGTTCATTTAGGAAAGGATCTCCTCACAGCCAGTATGGACCAGAGGAATGATTACAGCCACCAGTAACTCTCTCAATGTACATATGGGCATGTCAGTATTGTATTAAGATGGACTTAAAAAAATTCCGAACCTATCCTTTAAAATGAGGCCTTGTTTATAATGGCTTATAAGTATACATATATAATATTTCTTTTCTCTGTCTCTACCCTCTCTTTCTATCTGTCTCTGTTTCTCTGCCGCCATCCCTCCCTCTTTATCTCTCTCTCTTTCCTTTTTTACACTGGTAGCACCTGGACCTGCACTATTCATCATGCGGATGACTCGGAACATGAATTAGTTTTCTTTTTTTTTTATGGTGGAAGATGAGAGGGCCAGATGGCATAAAATTAAAAAAAGAAGGCTCTGGAAATAAAAAGAGAGGAAAGCATGGATGGAGGGAGGAAAGGAGGGATGGAGTGGAGGAAGAAATATTTTAGCCGTTTTTTTTTTGACACTATATCGTCTTCTGTTCTTTACACTGTCTTCTATGTTATCATAGAGGGCACATGGTAGTGTTGGATTAAGGCCTTGGATTTTTTACGCCATTACGCTCTGCATTAGAGCTTTTCACATGGCCTCCATTGTCGTTTCTTTATACTTCAAACAAGAAAATTGTGAAACTCTAATTAGTCCGTATAATTGCAGCCGGATGAAGTGCTGCCAATCGGAGCTCGTCTCATGCAAGGTGGAGTGGTTTTGTTCACTGTCTTCTTTTCATGGTGGCCTGGCCTCTCTTTATTTCTCTTTCTTTTTCACTCTATCTCTGTCTGTCTCTTCCCCTTCTTTCTCTTAGCTTTGTGCTTGTCCCTTTTTTGAAAAGCAGAGAAAAGGCTCTACTCCAGGAGGGCTAGGAGGTGAGGGTTGCGTTATTAGAGCATCAATTGTGGCCAATTACAGTTGTGCTAGTGCATGCTCAGTACCTGCTGCATGTGGTTCGACTGTGGGAGACCAGTGGCAGGCTCCAACCACCAGCAAGTCTCGCCACTTCAGCAACCGCTTGTTTTCACCGCAGACTAACAATACACCCTCTGCATCTGCTGTTTGTTTGCTTAGCTACTGTATTTGTCCTTATCTGTATTCAGCTGGATGAAAAACAGGTTCTTTCTTCTTTATCCTGTTGTATCAAGCCGAGCGCAAACAGCAGCGTCTGCTCCATGATAACACACTGCCTTTGTGGAGTAATGGAGACATGCTCAGAGGTTTGTTGAGGATGCATAGATATGGTGGTAAATATGACAAAGAGAGGAAACCATAACTTCCAGTTGGTGGTCATCATTTTGTAAACAGTCATCCCCTGTATCATAGAGTCTCAAACTAATTCAGCACTTCTGTGGTATGAAAAGCAAAAGAATCACCTCATGTCTTGATCATTATGGAGAATTTTATTTTCAACTAATGGATTTACAAAAGTCCTGACATGTTTTGGTGTGACAGAGCCTTCATTAGAGCATGTATGACAGCAGTGGATCTCAAGCCTTCAACAGGAAAGCAACTGCACTTCTACACCCAGACAGACAGATAAAAAAAATCTAAATTAATCATAAAATGAATAAAAATTTTAGATAAAATAAAAACCCAATGACAACCCCTTTAATCCTTAGATCCACGGTAAGAATAAGTGATGAAAAAGAACAACCACAGCTAAGAGAAAACTTAAAAAAAACAACATAATTCTTAATGTCCACTTACTAACCTTTGCTGTAGCCACGTTTCACAGTCTTCCTCAGTGGATGTTTGCTCAGCAAACTCTGGAAAAAAACCTGAGAAATTAAAACTTCAGTTTGATGTTTGATGTTTGAGTTGTGGGTTAAAGCTCCGGAAAAAAGTTAGTAAGTAGACTTTGAGTTAAAGGGGCACTCCATCAATTTCACACATGAAGTTCAGTGTACTTGTTATGAGGAGTACTACACAGCCTGTGAAAACAGCTGTATAAACTCTTCTGTGGCTCTGATGTGAGCTTTCTAAACCCTCATAAAATAACCCAGATGATATAACTGGGGTTACCTCGACCTGGGTGTTTTTTTTTTCAGGCCAGCATTACAAATTGAATTTGTGGGTTTTGAAAGAAGTAGGCATTTGGGAGGTAGGGAGGGTCAGGTAAAAGACGCCATTGATGTGCATTATGAGAATTGTAGGATTCAGAATTTTTGGTGCTTGACCCATACAGGAGGCTAAAGGTCAGGGTGTCTTGGTCTCTGCTACTTCAATTTGGGCTTTTCTTTCTTTAATCTGTCTCTTATGAGTCTCACAGTTTTATGAAAGTGCAATACTAAATCACAGTACTAACTCACAAGAGTATACTTTTAAGATTTTTTAGCAGATTTTTTTGTAAAGGCACTCCCACTCCAACTGGGTTGAGTTAAGTCTCTGTTATGGTAGTAGTATCTACAGCCCACAAAAGTTCAAAAAGCAGGTTCCTCTTAATAACTTAATGTCTCACATACAGCACAGAAAACTCAGATTACTTAATTTTCAGTAATTCATATCAAATCAGTAACTCATGTCAAGTCATAACAGTTTTATTGTCTTCTCTGTGCAATTTAACAAGCAAAACAAACCTTGAAATCAACACTAATAAAACTTTAATAGGACTAATAGGACCACTTCATCAGATATAACTGCAACATTTTAATGGAAAGGTGCCATTTATGAATAAAAGCATACCAATTCTAATTAAATCAGCTGTTATATTTGACAGTAATCTCCACATGTCAGATCAGTGGAGGTATGGAGACGGATGGATGGATTGACCAGTAAATACAACTGTCAACTATAGTAGCTGTAGAGATCATCTCCTACACTACATGACACTTCATCCACCAGCACACACGCTCAAAAGGCAATGCACACGTGTCAAAGTGCCGGTGCGGTGTCGAGCGGCTACTGTCATGCTATCAATCATGGTTACGAGGCCAGCGCTTCCCCGCTACGTTAACTTCATGACCTCTGGACCCAATCTCAATTAAATTTCTGATGAATCTATGATTCATATACAGTCTCCTGTCACTGGCCTGTCATTCAACACATCCTGACGAGAAATGGGGCCCTTTATTTTATTTTTGGACCAGATGCAAATAAAGCAATGGCTCAGGGATTCAAGAGAAGAGAGGAGAGGGAGAAGAAAGACGAGAGAAGAGAGAGGATGAAAACATCAAGGAAATGATTGCGGGGAGGTTGAGTCTGTTCGCTGCACACCAAAGGGGGTTAAGACAGGGTTTGGCTGGCGAAGACAAGCCAACAGAGACACAAAGCGCTAAATCTAAAAAGTTTCTCAGGCATTGTTTAGAATCCCTAACAAGGGGGACTGTGAACAACAAGGAACATAATTTGGATTTTTCCCCCCTCCTCTGTTTTCCTTTTCCATGTACCCAAGCACATAAATAGCTATCTTAACAACTTGATGCTATTTTGAATAGGGGCTGCATCTCCCTGTGGATTTCCATGAGTGAGGCAATTTGCCGGCGAACAGGTGCATTTTTAATGCTTTCATACAATTAAAACAGAATCTACCTTCCTTCTCCCTTCCCTGTTTTCAGAGGCGCCCTCCTTTCATACTTAGGTTGAATTGATTTAGTTTGTCTAATTAAACTCAGAATAAGATGTTAATTACCTAACAAGGTCACCTCTCTCTACCACCAAATTTACCGTTGGTATCCTTTCTTCAACAGTATTTTCTTCAAGGATTCAAAGGGAAAGTAGAAGAATGGTGTTAATTGCCTATATGCAGTGTCCCATTTTAAAATTTGAACGTCTTTTTTCCCCCAGAACTTTCCTTTTCCTGGGTCTTTTTAAGCTTTTAGAAAATGGGGATTCATTGTGCCATTGTTCCTCACTCTCTTGTCCTCCACTCAGAAATGATGCGTCAACTCATCACAATATGGCCTTTGTCTACATTTACCAAGTTTCCCATACTCAGTGTGGTGGAAGAGGGGAGGACAATGGTTTGTGTTAAGAGGGAGCATGGATCAGAGATGGGCTGCAGAGTGATTTTTCCTCACTGTTGAGCTATAGTTCACTATGTAACACTTTGACAGTTTAAGTTGATTTTCCATGCTGCCATGAGACTGTTTTACAGGCCGTACTAAGTGATGCCTTAATAAGTAATTTGAACAAACAACTTACTTACCAAGACATTACTTCTCAATAAAGAGGTCTCAGAGTATTTGAGCTAATCTAAAATTGGTATAGGACAAGTATTACAACCAGGATATTTTAAAAACACAAAACAAACATCCAATTTTATTTAACTTGGAACTTAAATTAAAAATTTCTTCTACAGTGGTCAGAGTGTCCTGACCAAAATAGCATCACCACATAAAAACAAACATACAGAGATTACAAAACATATAATATAGATTTATTTCCAGAGCCTATAATATCATAAAACACATAGGGTCCAAAGAACACAGCACGACTGATAAAATAACAGCAATAAAAATAAGTAATAAAAAAAACCAAAAAACTTCTGGAGTCCTCCTCTCAAAAATGTGTTTTGCTTTTTGTTCCTTCAGTTGGATATCTGAGCTTCTCCGTGCAGAATGATGTATGTACAAAAATGTTTTCACCTTCATCTGCTGAAAGTTTCTCTGAGCTCACCTTAAATATGAGTTTAAGGTGTTTATCTACGAGCAGGATTTGTGACATCATAAACCAGGACCAGAAACCTGGTCCAATATGCAGATTATACGAGTGAGATGTGGAAACTTGAAGCTGCCAGTGCACATACACTGAGAATGGACTTTACAGTGAAGTAGAAGACATTTTGTGGTCAGCAGTTAAAATCTGAAAAGGAAAAATATTTCTCTCTCTAGAAGATTCTGGATTTTTTAATGAGGGAGAATGAGATAATTTTAAGAGGTTTTAACCCCTTTAATTGATTTTTTGTGGAAAACCCACATCAGATATACATTATTTCAAACACAGCATTTCTATATGTCTTAAAACATGTCCATACTCCTGACTGGAACATAATCCAATCCAAGGGAGAAGCTACATTACAGCCACGTGTCAGGCTGACATACACTATAAGATTCTTTCTGATACACACAGAAGTTCAGTTGGGTTGAGATCTGGTGACTCTGAACAATTCACATAATTTTCATCCTCATCAAACCATTCAGGGACAATTTGTGTTCTCTATGGATGGTTTCTCCACCCTTTTATTCATGTTTTCCTTTCCTTTGTCACCCGACTGTATGGCTGTTCACATTCTGGCCACTTCAGTTTACTTCAGCCTATTATTCACAACACCAAGTGGTCAGGCAGCTGTGCATTAACTCAGTAATTAATAGGGCTGCCCCTCTGCCACTGTACTAAATCTGCAAAAATGTGGTGTGGTGGTAATGGTGAATATTGTTGTAGGAGTGGTAGTGGTAAATGATTGTTTTTATATGTACTGTAATCAGGGTGTCCTTGTAAAAGAGAGCTTGCTCTCAATGGCCCTCCCTGTTTAAATAAAGGTTATATATATATATTTATATATGACGTCTAAACCAGAAATGAGCTCTCCAGTGCCCCCATGTTGGGCCAATAATGAAAGTTTTGCCACTTCTCATTTCTGCTGATTAGCACACAAAATTTGATTGTGCTTTATAATCAAATCCCTGAGAAGTCATGTCCAGTGTAGTGCAAATTTTTCCTTGCTCCTTGTCCAGCCTTTCCACTAAATTACCTGCAAATTCATAACGGACACTTTAGCACAGATAGACTGGGAGTGAAACATAAATCCCTCCAAATCTGATGACAGACCTTTATCACAAGCATGTCTCAAAGGACTTTATATTGAAATAATCAATCACAAACAAAATGCAGTAACATAGTATGGATTAATATAGTGCACAGTATAACACTGGGGAGCCATAAAAGCAACGTAACCTAAAACATGCTACTGTCTGAAAAGTTGTGCATGAAGAGAAAAAATCAGACAAAAGAAACAAATATGAAAAGATGCCCTGATTACAGATTAGATTATAGTTTTTCATATTCTTATATAATATTCAAGTTTTTTGACCCAACCTATTGCTAACCTGATGTTTTGTGACCAGAGTGCCACTAAAAAGAAATAACTTTAGAACATCAGCAGTATCCAAGGGTGTAAATTGTGCCCATTAATGAAGTGGTGGAGACTAGACCCTTCACTATGCTCTCACCACCTTAGTTATTTTTGTTATGCCTGTTGAGCTTTCCATTCTAACATGACACATATGCAGATTACAATGACAACAGTGGCAGATTTACTGCTCAGAATTTGTTGTAATTTTTGAAACAGTAAGTCTTTGAATTCACAGATAAGTAATGACTACTGACTCCTGTCACTAGCAGATTTTAGCAGTTGTAGCTAACTGACTTTAATGTTTGCCACCAACATGAACCATGTACAAGGGCCTCAAATATGGATTTGATGGCTACATACATCATTAATGCTAAATGACTAAAACTTCATGTCCTTCATGAGTTGATATGTGGAAGCTAATTAATGATTTTGTGAAATGTGATGCTATGTCAGGTAAAAAAGTTTGTTCCAGGTTGCAGAGCAGGACAGTACCACTAATGTTAGCCTAAAATTTAATAACGTAGCATCTGGGCTCTAACACATGAATGTATTTGTCCTGAACTGGGCTTTTTGTGACGTAAAGTGTAGCTAATGATGTTCTCCTTAGAAATAACACTTGATTGCTACTGTAGGTAATGGTAAGCTGATTAAGCACACATGCCAACAATTGCAGATCATGTTATAGCAGACACACGCTGTTTAATCCAGTCTTTGGACTTTTGCTTTTGGATTTGGAAAAAAAGACATGAGCTTCAAAACTCTTAAAATATTGAGTATCTGTATTTTACAAACTTGACAGGTAGTGTTGCAATATTTTCAATAAAAAGAATAAGCCTGCTTGAAAAGTTACTTGATGTCATAGATTACTCATGGTGTGCTCGTTTGCATATAGGTGATGTCATAATGTAACTATTTAAATATACAAGGTTTTAAAAAATGAAAGTAAAAAAAAAAAACTCAAGCTAAATTTTACTGCCTAAGCTTTATCATTAGCTATTATTATTTTTCAAACTGCTATCTTCTCATCAATATGCATCTAAATCTACCTCTAATCTCAAAAACATAGGCCTTTGTTGTTTTTTGTAGGCTGTTGTGTAGACTGAAGTGTCATAAATGATGAGAATCCAAAAACTGGAATAAAGTCACTTGTAAACTGTGTATTTTGAGAAAAAACAAAACTTAAATAGTCAAGTTAAATTATTCAGAATAAAAACAAAGGAGAAGGAGTTCCTCAGGCAAACAATGGGGATCAGTGATTAGTTGTTAGGTACGCACATTCACGTTTGTGTCTGGCTGATGATTGGTTGACTGAGCGTGCTGCTGCTCTCCTCCACTCACTGAACTCAGTCAGTCAGAGAGTCACAGCCACATGAAAGCACATTCACTGAGGAACATTGGTGGCTCTCTTCAAGGAGAGGAGTTATGGTCTGCCCAAATGTTGCTAGATTTGTCACTAGGCTCTTTTTTGGAAAAAAAATGCTAAAGGGGTCTTAAAAGTCACCAAATGTAATGAGAAAGTTGCTACGTTGGCAACATTGTTGACAGACCTGCTGTACCTAGTAATGATTGCTAAGCTATGATTGGGCAATCAGTGTTCGGGTGAGGGGTTCAGCAAACAGTCAATTAGGCTACTGAAATAAACACTGTCTCACACATATGTCATGTGAAATGATTAGCTAATCATTTTAGGCAAATAAAACAACTTTTGTAATGTAATGAGTAAGCACCTAATAGGCACCTAAAACAGTTTCAGCTGTAAAGAGAATACAAAGCTCTTTGAATGCAGCATGAACTTTCCACTGAGGAAGGGAAGACGAGCCAGAGGGTCAGGGGAGGAGGTGAGGAGGTGAAGAGAAGGGAGGAGAGAAGGGTGAGGAAAAGAAGTGAAGAGAATGCAGCAGAGAAAGGAGATGAGGGGAAGTTCAGGGGCAATGGCGAAAGGAGGAGTGGGAGGGGAGCTGGAGGTAAATTAGGTGTGTAATGTGAAGCTGATAGGAAGTGATTGAGTGTGGTGACCTCCTGTCAAGAATCGGCCAGCTCTTCGGCAAACTGTCCTCCCTACAAACACTCAGACAAACTCTCTCTTCCTAGTCTTCCTGCAAAGATTCCTTCCACCAGATGCAGACACTGCATGGACCCAGAGATCCTCTTCATTTCCTCCTTCACTGTGTTTCGGTGGCCTTCTTCATATCCAAGAACAACCTGCATCTTGTATCAGGATTATGTCTGAATTACAGTTACATTTTAAGATGACTGCTATATATACATTGACATTGGATTTCATTTTTCCTCTAAAAATCAGACTATCCAACCATCATCTATCATTTTGTGATTGGATCTTCAGTGGATCTCGGGTGTGCTCTGGATATAAATGATTAGTGGTTTGACCTATAGACAGTATAATTACTCTTAGTTCTCAAATAGTAGCCAAAGCCTTTAATTACCTCAACTGCAGAGAGAACCAAGCCTTTATTTGAAACAAACTTATATTAAAGACCATCCTTTATTTCAAATTTTCTATGTTTTTACAAGTATGTTTTATCATATTTTTATAGATGTCTCATTGTTTTCAAATTTTTTGTTTTAATGTTTTAATTTGCTGTTGATGCTGATGCAAAATCAATACTTCCTCCATGTTTTTTTTTGACTGATTTACTACAATGTACATTTTTACAGCAGTAATGTCACCAGTAAAACCACAGAGTCATGTCATATTAACCACTCTGTTGCACCAAGTTTCACCTTTTAACAGAAATACGTCTTTCAAGTTCACTTATTAATTGCAGTTGGTTCTAGTTTGACGTTATTTAATGGTAGGTTTTTAACATATCACAGTCATGGGAAGTCTTACGTATTGTCGAGAGTAGCTTAGAATTGATCAGGGAAAAAAGGGTAAAGTAGAAGTGATTGGAATTATTTAAAAGAGAAACTCAGAGTATAGGGTGGTGAGTAGGACATGACTGTTGTTATACTGATGTAATTGGTACTATGGAAATGTACAAAACTTTGAATTGTACCATGTGAGTTTTTATAGTCCTGGATTCCAACTGCTTCCACCTTTTCTGCAGTTAAAATTAGGTTAACTCATTTTGGGGGAAATTATTTTGGTTATGATTAGTATCGTCTCACTTTGTTTAATGTTAAAAAAGCTGAAAGCTATTTATTAGAGACTTAGTCATTATCTGTGTATTGGCTTTTATTTGACAATATAAGTAGGCTGTTAAACATCTGTTAGAATTACAAGCCACACACAGAAAGTCAGACTTCATCAAAGAAAAGCATGTCACAGCACTGGAATGATTTGATTGACAGATGATTTCTATGATGTGCTGTGCAGGAACATCTTAGAAACAAATGGAAACAAAATAAAATGAACTTGTGAATTTCTGGTTCTTGTACAGTAAACACAGTACAGTAGCTTTGTGATCTCTTTATCTCTCAATACCATACATCTCTTTGACTACTCTACCTTCTCTACACTGTACTGGTGGCATCAATCTCTCTCTGTCCTCTCTCATATTCCTTTTCCATACACCTCTATCCCATCCCATCCCTGCCCTTCCCTCCTCTCCTCCTCTCGCCTCCCCTGTCCCTCTCTGTCTCAGTCTGTGTGTGCAGCACACACCTCCCCTTTGTGGATGAAGAGAGGAACAGAATGACAATTATCTAAAACACAATTAAAAAGTGTTAATCTGATTATTTTTGACTGGATAAAGCACTCGAGTGACATTGAAAGGTGTTTAGAAATAGCCATGCATGCCCTTGTTACAACATAGATTAAAAAACTGTGTGTGTGTATGTGTGTGTGCAGTGTTTCCCACAGAATTAGATTTTAATTGTGGTGGTAGCTGAAGGGGGGGGGGTTAACATACCGTCAACACACACGCACAGGCTAACATGCTAACGGGCTCAGAGAGCTGTCCGGAGTTGTCCAGACTTGTTCAGTTTTTGTGCACTTTGTCCTTTTTTTCAACTCTCGTCCCAAATTCGTCCCAAAATAAATTTAACGTTACATCCTCCCCAGGATGATGGATGTCCGCTCGAGCCCTGCCTGCTTGCTAATAATTTATTTGAAGAGTTGGGTCTCCGAGATTGTGTTAACTTAAATGCATCAGTTTTGGACAAATTTGTGCAGAGGTGTTCATGATACTAACCACACGTGATCTACAGATTGATTTGACCAGCCGGGGGAAAGCTAACAACCATATATACCCCTCCTCTTCTTCTTCTTTGGTTTTACTGGCGGACTACAAACCAACGTTAAAGATACATGCCGCCACCTACTGTACCGGAGTGTGTAATATCAGGCTATTCACAGACGGGTCCGTTGTCATGTGCTTGAGAGAGAGAGAGAGCGAGAGTGCGCAGCTCCAAAAATAGAAAATCAATATGTGGCTGGCAATGTTGATATTGTGGTGGGCCACCACAAATAAATGAATGTATGGGAAACCATGGTGTGTGTGTGTGTGCGTGTGTGAGAAGAGTTGGTTACAGAACTACCATGGGTTTTATTTAGGATAAAAGGTCTTGAACTCACTACAGGTTCTGGGCATTAATATGTTGAAGTGCTAGTTCCACATTTTAAAAATGTCCGCCTTTGATGTGTTTGCTACAGTAATAAACATGTTTACATGTTTGTTACTGGAGCAAACATGTTTGTTACTGTTGTAAACAAATGTTAAACTCCTTTGCCTAACTCAATATATATTATCTCAACGTTGAAGCATGATCTAAAATGTCATGTACAGTACTGTCTCCTCTTTGACTTTGAAAATTTCTTTCACTCAGTGGAAATAAGATAATAGCTTGGCTTATGGTAGAAATAGATTTAATTTATGTGATTAGAAAATCAGATTTATTTGAAGGAACACACTTAATGTATGTATTATTATGATTCATGTGTTCTTTGAGTTGAGCATGTTTGAGATATATATGTTAATCAAAGCAGGAAAACAAGATCACTGTATTTATGTGATGGGCCCTGCTGTGTTTGTTGTCACATCTGTTTCAGCCCAGTGGTGACAAGCTGACCGCTTTATTTACAATAGCACACGCTATTCTGAATATGCACAAAAGAAGTGATTGTGCATGTTTGAGAAATTGCAGGAATGGTTTGGGGCAGTGGGATAACTACAAGAGTGATGGAGTGAATTATTACTTTACTTAACATTTGCACAATTTTTCGACGAGTGAAAAAAGTCCACACTACTTCACTGGCCTATAAGTTCAAGATCCACCTCATTGTTCTATTCTAAGGTAATAATTAAATAGTTGGTGGTCGAAACCAGAAATGAAAGTGATGCCTCTATTGTTTATTTGTAAAATTACTACAAAACGTTGTTTTCATTCAATATTTATGAAAGGCTGCCACAAATATTTAGTCAGTTACAGCATATTAGATTTTTTGCCATTAAGGTTGGATTCAATTATTGTAGTCAAGTAGCAATAATAGATAGAATAAAAAAGAAGCTAAAAGAAGGGAAAAAAGTAGCTATTTGTAAGACTAGTGGAGATAGATAAGCAGGGATGACGGCTGGACTGCTGAGTGAGCCATGGCATTCAGATGAAACTGCCTATCAAGTCAGTGAAGCCAGCCAATGTAGGTTACCCTAAGCTGATACAATATAGATATAAGGCTGGGTTAAGCTACAGAATATCTGTTCTTTGCTTGGGTGAGAGTAGGCAGCTTAAAGATAAGTTAGAACAGGGCTAGAGAATGGTGTTGCCTGTCAGAGGCCTTAGTAGATTTATGATGGCACAGCCTGATACCTACTGCGGGGCCTAATGATAGGTCAAAACATCCTTTAACAGGAGATCTGGGCTTCCACAGGAATACTCATCCAACTTTTGGCACACTGTTTAATGATAACTAAATGTGAATTCAGGATCTGCATGAATGTGTTTGAATGAATATGTTTTTTGCTTCATCAGGTACGTTCTGGACTATAATTAACTAAAGCTACCCTTGGCAAGATGGTCATATAAAAATACACCTATTCCAAAAGTAACAAAATCCACCTACCAGCACCTTTAATGCTTGCTAATTAACACTCCAGGAAGTCACTGCTCCCAGCCTGTGCATAACGAAGGTTACAATATTGTAACCCTAGTTCTATAAGCACAGAGCCTTCTACTGGACTCTATGGGTAATACTCTCCTCCAATCACACGAACACAATCACCCACTGAAATTTGCATGTACGTAGGCACCTACTGACTACGTGTGTCTCACACAGTATAAGAGGCAGCATCTCGCTGCAGCTCTCATCCCGAAACCACTTCAGCGGACAGCATAGGAGCGGCAGGGTCCATCGGTAGAGGGCTCCGCCTGTGCTTATTGAACTAGGGTAACAATATCACTACCTTCGTTCTATCTCACACAGGCTCAGCCCGATGAATGTTCATCAGACTGCCTCACTGAGCCCTACCAGCTATAGGTTAATAGCCGTGGCCCTTTTACTACTTTATAATCCCAGCTGCATAAGGAGAGCGGTAGTGGACCCAACCCAGCCCAGTTAACATGAACATGAACTGGGTGTAACCATGGCCTAACCTCGCAGGGGTAATCAATCATACAACAGACACCCAGCACACCTTATTCCCCAAGTCATCTTGGCTCACGGGAAAATGCAGGTGTATATTGCCTAGGGGGGGTCAGGTGTACCACAGCTGACACTCACACCACCCTTTTCACAAGTCCTGAGACCTTGAAAAGGAGCCTGTCATATCCAAAACATAGAACCTTATGAATGGACAAGGTGTAGACCAAGACGTTGCTGTGCATATGTCCTCGACACTCACCCCACTGAATAAGGCCACAGATGCTGCTACACCACATGTGGAATGCACTCAGACCATGGTGGGAGGGTCATTACCCACCTGCCTGTAGGCTTGGGAGATGCACTCACAAAGCCAACTTTAACAAAGCTTTACTGGCTGCTCCCTCTCCATGGCATACAAACAGCTGTTTAGTGTGCAGAAAGGGGGCCGTGTGTTCAACATAACATGCCAACGCACGTACAGGGCACAATAGATGCAATTTTGCCTCCCTGACATCCCCATGGGGTAGAGGACAAAATGTCTCTAGAGGAATAGTTCTCGACCTAAACTCCTTATGTTCTTGGGAACAAAGAACTGTCTTGAATGACAACGCCTTCAGAGAGGAGTGCTCCAGAGGTTCATAGGAATCACTCACTAGGGCCTTGTACCACCAATGGTAGTTCCTACTGGGGGGCAAAGACACGGGTCACCAGATGTTGTCTCCTAACCCCCTGTAGGAAACATTTCATGAGGAGGTGGGTGAAGTCAGATCTGTCACCAAAGTTGCTGCTGCATACACTTTAATAGTGGCATGTGACAGCCCCTTTTCCACCAGATACCTGTAGAAAGGAGAGAACCTCTTTCAATGCACATGACAGGGGTCTAATCACCTTTCCCCACACCAGCGTTGGAATCCCAATCGACTGGCGAACAGGTCCACTTCCGCTCTCCCAAACTGGTTCCAAATCTGCTGCTCCACCTCAGGGTGCAGCACCCACTCATCTTGACATGAGGTCGGCGCCCCTGTTCTCCGGAACTAGAATGTGAAGGGCTCTCAGAGACAGGAGGTGTTCTGAAGCCCGCAACAACAGGTTCTCCGCCATCTTGAACAGGGCCGTGGATCATGCTCCGTCCTGCCTGTTGATGTAGGTTGTCTGTTCTCACCAACATGTCTCCCCTGAACCAGAGTCAGGAAGTGTTGGAGAACCAAGAGCACCGCCTGAAGTTCAAGGAGGTTGATGTGTCGGTTTTCCCCTGAAGGCTACACACCACCTATCGCTCTCCCCAGGCAAGTGCCCCCTGACCCTGTCGGGGATGCATCTGTGAATACCGCTATGTAGGAGGTCACTTGACCCAGCGGTGTTCCTGTCAACAGATGCTGTGGGGATCCCCAATAATGCAGGTCCTCCATGCGGTACTTGTGCCTCTTGGGATCCAAGCACAGGCTGGCGCACCACTGCTGCAGGTGGCGCATGTGCAGGAGCCCCAGTAGAACGACTGGATGGCCCACTGCCATGAGCCCCAGCACCTGCACGACAGTCAAAGCTGTCACTGCTGTTCTCCACCACAGTCTGAAGACTGCCTGCAGCAGGGCTATCCGTCTGGGTTCCAATAGAACCGACTGACCGAGTCGAGCACAACTCCCAGATATTCCAACTATTGATGTGGCTGGGTATGCTCTTCATCTAGTTGATGGCAAAGCCTAAGCAGGTTAGGTGCAGCACCAACTTGGCTGTGTGGAAAACAGCCCATTCTCTGGACTTGGCCATGACAATGAGGTCGTCTAAGTAAAAGAAGACCCTCATGCTGTGGTTGCGCAGCAGAATGTGCATGGAGCCAGGGAGTAGCCAAATGGTTCAAGGCTATCCCTTGAAAGGCGAAATGCAGAAACTTTCTGACAGGGGGAAGAGAGGCAGGGGCGCCAGCTGAGTGAGTGCTTTCTGCATTACACAGCCTCTGTGACCGGCTGGATGAAACGGACTGGGCCGCTATCATTCCAGCATCATAGAGGGCCAGAGAGGTGGAAGAGAGGAGGGTGGAGGATTTGTTTTTATTAAAACATTTTCAACATTTCCAACACCTGTTGAGCACAGCAAATATGAACATGAACAGTGGTGGGAGGCGGCAATGAACTCTGTTGACACATCCGGGGGGATGTGGCACTCCCTCTCTCATTTCGGTGCTGCAGACTTTCCCTGTGCGTAGGCCAGCTTCTGAGGGAGTCTGTCTGTGCTTCTTGCCCTGTCATAGGCTGCTCCGTGGTCACAGGAGGGCTGGTGCTGTGGTGTCTCTGTCGAGGTTTTCTGGGAGGTGGCTGTGGTGGTGGGGGCTAGTGGTGCTCTGCCCTGCCTGCGCTCTCCTCCTCACTGTGGTGACACCCAACACTCCCAGATTGTTAGCTGCCATGGCCAACTGCGTGCCCAGCCAGAATATTTTCTCGGAATATTCCAATGTGTCCCTATTGTGCACTAATGGAGGCTGCGGCTTCCTGCTCGCCTCTCAGCCAGCTGAGTGAGGAATCGGGAGGGCTGCGAGGGTCTTCTCCAGGGGGGGCACACCGGGACAGCCTGTCACCATGTGGTCCTGTACTCTGAGGAAGGAAATCAGCCCCATGACTGGTGACTTTGTTTTCAGTGGCTCCTTCCAGGACACACATGGCGCCAAATGTCTAGGAGAGGAGGCGAAACAAAGGCAAGTTGAGCTGGATGAGCCGTAAAAGCTTTCAGAAAGCCGGCTGACCGGTTTGGGCGGGATAGGTGGGGGCAGTGAGAGCCCTATGTGCTTTGTTGCCATGGCCATAACCTTCGGGAAATCATGGCGAACTGAAGTCAGCGGTGGATTTCCAAAGATCAATGTTGCAGACACAGATGAGATGTTGTTGTCATTGTCCATCAATGAAGCCGCTTCGACAGTCTCAGTTGAAGCAGTTGCAGCGGAGTGAGATGTCACACAGCCAAATATGGTCCCACCATTGCCGGTGTTAAGTCAAAGAAAGTCCTTGGCAGTGCATGCAGGGCAGTGGCTGCATCATGATGCTCTCTGCGTGGTCCTGTCCGAGGCACTCGAAGCAGAAGACATGCCTGTCGGTAGAGGCGATGAGACCGGGGCACGTTGCTCAGGAATGAGCTTGGAGTAGCAATTCCATCTGTGGAGAAGTAAGATCAGTGAGCTGAATTCACTGTCGCCGAAGTGAGAAGGATGAGAGCTGCAGCGAGATGCTGCCTTTTATACTGCGTGAAACACACGTAATCAGTAGACGCATCCTGATTGGCTGGCTACGTACATGCGCATGTGTGATTGGAGGAGAGTATAACCCATAGAGTCAGGTGGAGCCTGTGTGAGATAGAACCCCCTATTTTTAGACTTTGGTTTTTGTAGGATTAAACAAACAAAATACAATGTGTTAATTAATGAACTTCAGAGGTGCTGGTAGATTTTGTTACCTTCAGACAGAGCCAGGCTAGCTGTTTCCCAGTATCAAGTTTTTATGTTGAGCTAACTAGATGCTGGCTGTAACTCCATATTTAACACACAGGCATGATCAATCCTCAATGTCAAACTTATCTTTTAAACTAATAAAGTGTACTTTTGTCAAACTTTGAAGATACACATACTGTGTATACTGGTGAGTCTGTATCAGCCAGGTCAAGTCCAGTTACAAGCCTCATCTAACCTCCACCATTTTGCACACTGTTTTCTGTTTTTCCATATTTCTCTCTGTCTATTCACGCCTTCCTCTCTATCTGTTACTGTATCTTTCCTCTTTCTCGCTCTCCACTTTATCGTTTCCCTGTTTTCACTCCTTTTCTTTGCCCTTACCCACTCACCACCCCCCCCCCACCTCACCCACACCCCCTTCTTTTGTATTTATTGCTGTATTTATTTCTGCTGAAAAGCCAGTCTAGTTCATTTGCTAGTCGGCCGGGCAGAGCAGGGCCCCTATTCTTAGGCTTTTATTAACATCATGGACTGCACAACAACAGCTACAGAATCTATTATTCATTAAGTGTAACCAATATAAAATTTAAAACAGTCTGGGCTTTTTTTGTGGAATTATGTAAGGTCAGCATAATTTTCTGCCTATTACTAATATCTATATCATCTTTTCCTTAGTCAGCTCTATTTAAATATGCAATCATTTACAGCTTTTGACTATATGTGTGTGCACACCCAATTTCCAATATTCCTCTAGTAGACTTTTTATGCTGACATCAATGGCAAGCTATTAAAGACAGTATTTCATTATTGGTTCCTCTTCCCCAGTGGTTATTTACAATCCCATATATACTAAGCACTGATATTAAAGGAGACCATTTTAATGAGGTGCTATCTGCCATGGCAATATGTCTTTCTCCGAATGAGATTGTGTTTAAAGATTTTATCAAGAAATGGCTGTTCGGCAGGGTTATGTTTTGTCCATGAAATATGCATTTCATATCTCTTTCATTTCATTAACATAATTTAATTTGTGCTTTGCATTCTGTGCATAATACATATTTGATTTACAAAACAAATATTTCCATTAGAAAATGAATTTCATGCACGCAAAAGGCAGAACTGAAAGATGTATTGTAAGGAAATAAGAAAAAAAGGAATTGTATTATCTTTGACTCAGGCAAAAAAAAAAATCCTTGGCAAGGAGAAATACACTCAATAGATTTCTTCTATGTGAGTGTGTGTGTGTGTGTGTGTGTGTGTATGTGTGTGTGTGTGAGGGAGTTTGTGTGTGCATTGCATGTGTGTGTACATGCTGCTATCCGTGCATGTTTGTGTAGACAGTATGTAAATGTGCATTATGGAAGCAATGAAAGCTGAGGCTATATTGCATAAAGTTTAGAGCAATATAACTCAGATTGATTTACATGGCTTGCATAGGGGTTTCTCCCTGATGTTAAGTGCACCATTGCAGGAGTGGCATGGTGTGGTTGACTTTTTATTGTCAATAAGATATGCGTACTATTGTTAATATATATCCCCTTTTTTAATGCACAGAAGAAGCACCAACCTTTTTGAATCTTGATTTTGTGTCACTACTTTTATAAGTGAGACCAGCCGTATGAGAGGTGTCTGTACTGAGAATATATTGTGTCCTGTGATCAACCGTACATCAAAAGGCTTTCATTGTGGTCTCCGAGGTGTGTGCTCTATCTCTCTGTGCATCTCTTTAAAGGGGCCATCCTTTATGCCTCTACTTAAGAAATGTTTAGCTCTTTTTCCTCTTACTTTAGCCACCAGTGGGAAAGCCCTTTGGTATGATGAATTATGAAGTCCTCCCCCCTCTCCGTTTCCCTTTCCTTTTTCCCAGGGAACGCTACTAGTTTTAATTAAAGCACTTCACCTTGCTAGTTTAAAGGCTATCACGGGCCCCATGATAACTTAGAGAGAGTGTGAGCGAGAGGGAGATGGAGCGCAGGGCTTTGGATAACACGAAGCATTTAAAACCGGCCCTGGCGAGTTCATATTAATTTGGCTTATCTCCCAGTATAAAAAAAATCCAGGTAAAAATGAGACAGATCCCTGGATTTAATGAGCTCAAAATGTAAAGGCAATGTCAAAACACTTTTTTTTGCTCCTTACTTTTTTCCTTTTGGAAAAGGGGGGGTGGGGGGTGGGGTGCAAGGAGAGAACTTGTCTAAGCTAAAAGCCAAACAGTAAGATCAGTGTTTCAGGGGTAACTAGTATTAGCAGGGATTTCAGGCTTGTTTGACACGCCATGTTGAAGGAATGGCTTAAAATAGACGGCGGCAGGTAGAGGAGGTGCGCGGCGGGAGAATGAGAGGGAGAGTGAGTGAGACAGGAAGAGAGGGAAGGCTAATACCTGGGCTTCACTCCGCTTTGTCACCCCGCTGATAGGAGAATACTCAGAGGATATTACCGCTTTTCAACCCAATCGCTCTTTTCTATCCCCATCTCTCTCTCTATCATTGACTTTCTTTCTCTGCCTTAGTGCCGCTCTCTCTGATTGTCTCTCCCTCTCCCTCTTTCCGTCTCTTTTCACACACACACACCCGCCCACCCACAGTCTTCCCTCAGAGGTGTTTGCCTGCCTGGCTAGCAGGAGCTAAGTATTTGTATAAGTCTGTGACAGGTGTGTGCAAGTTGACGGTGGGTGGGGTAAGGTAGGTGGGGGGGTTGTACTGGAGTTAAGCGAGGTGATAGCATCACAGTTCTCTGTCTCTCTCGCTCTTTTTAAGGTGGTGGGTGAGTGTCTCAGGATGACTCTTTTAACATAAGCCTCTTCTGAACTGTGGTTTTAGTACTTAACACCCCACTCTTCAAACCAAATCCCAAACGAGCGACTTGAGATTGGAGTTTAAAAAGAAGAAAAAAAAGGTTCTTGATATCATAATATGTAACTTTGCAGGCTGTATCCTCAGCGTAACAGTGCAGGAGGGTAGAGCACTTATTAAGCATGCACACAGGGTGCGTAGCGCGCAGAGCCTGTTATTGTATTGATTTTCCCGATATAGAGTGAAACCTCATTTGTTTCAGTGCACAGTGCAAATATGTTTCATTCTTGTTTTGCCTCATATAAATCATGCAACGTGCATTTTTCCTGCTGTTCGGTTTTCTTGATAAGGCGCTGTTTGTCAGGGCTGTAAGAGATCTTAGTGTTTCCATTTTGTAGCAGTAGAACATCACTTGAGGACACTTCTATACAGGAAATGATGCCCAAAGCTTCTCAGGTACAATTGTTTTCCACCTCAATGTGGACCTAAATGGATATTGATACTAATTTAGTTCAGTACAAAAATACTTTATTCATCCCTTAAGGAGTAAATCAAGAAAAGTGAGTGTGCACACAAAAAAGACCACAACCTAGAATAGCATTCATAATCTTAAAGACAAAACTGTGTTACATTATAAAAATAACATCACAGTCACAGTTCATACAGTGTATTAGTCTACATTGCTTTTGCTTTTATTGTTCACTCTTCAAGTGGAGCTCTTCACGGGGCCATGACCCATGACTTGATTCGGGCAGGGTCCAAGTCCTTTTCAGACTAATTGGGTCAGGTAGGGTCCTGCTGTAATTCCACAAGTCTCTGTGAGTCAATATGTCTAAAATATGAATAGTCCATAATCCAAGAAGACTCACTATCACCTCTGATCATCAGGTGCGCCATAATTTCTGTTCTCTCTTTGTGGGTCTGTTCGGGTCAGTCGCATTATTGATCTGGTCTAATTATCCTCAGGTCTACTCAGATCAGGTCTAATTAACCTTGAGTCTCTTTAGGGTTAGGCCTCTCTCTTTTGAAAATGTATGCACATCAGGTTTGGGTGGGTTTTGGATACAAAGATTCTGGGCCTGTGAAGACCTCTATTCACAAATATTATGGCTGCAGGACCAAGGATCCAAACATGCTCCACGCAAGTACGCATATACACACACTCTTAGCGAAAGATCAATTTCATGTGTCATCTGAAAATTCCATTTTTATCAATATTATACATATTTACAGGTCTATATTTTTATTCTGGGGCTCTACTGGAATATCTTTGCATGATTTACAGTCCTTATTTAACTTATACTGACTCTTTATGTAGCCCCTCAGTTCAGCCTCTGTCTGAAACAGGCCATTTTAGCTCCTGTCTCTTTAAGGCCCACCCCCTGAGGAGCCCACTCTGTTCTGATTGGCCAACTCTCAGAAGCTGCCCCTTGGGAGACTTCTGCCATCTCCGGAGGCTACATCAACAAACCATGAAACAAACTATAGTAGCAGGATTTCACTACTTTTTCTCATTCTTTACTCGAAATGTCAACTTCTCAAATACATCTGCACATGTTCAAGCCGGAATCCAATCCAAAATATGTGAGTGAAAAACACAAACAACACATGGAAAAACCTTAGCAACAAAGGCAATGGAACGGTCAGCTGTTTATGGGCATATATGATGAGCCAACGTCAGCTCGTCAGCAAAATAGAAAAATAGCAGGTTGAAGCCCTGACTTTTGACTTGCAGGGAGAATTTTTACATACGTTAACCTCAAGTTTTGGAACTTTGACCACGTTAAGCCTAGATATCCGACATCCTAACAGTATATAATTAACAGAAAATCACAAAAAGCATAATATGGCCCCTTTAACACAAAGCAAATGCAAGCTGCAGTCTAAACATTGCAGCTAGGGTCGCTATAGCAAGAAGCAACAAGAGAAAGCTGACTCCTTTTTGTTTGGGTTCACTTCCGCTCAAAACAATCATAACCTATTCATCTTCATCACCTCTTCATTCAGACAGGAATTTCCTGTCCTTCCTCTGTGAGTGATTCAAAGTTCACATCTTCACATTTTCTTTTGTTTTCTTCTATGCAATAAGTACAGCAGCACACATTCCTTCACAGATGCCATGTTTGTTTCTCTCTGGTTAGTTTTAACTAGCCTATATCACCTCCTTGAGGACTGAGACTGAAAACCTCCACCCGTGCATGTTGAGTGTGTTAACCAGGGTTGCGCGTTTATGCTGGCTGGGCCAGGCGTTGCCATTTGCGTACTTTCATAGAGCATGTTTGGCCTAAAACCACATTTTATTGTTTATTTACATGCAGGACTTCTATATTGAATTACTTAAGTCATCAAAGTAAAAAGGCTCATGTATAGGGTCATTTACAATGGTGCATTTTTACATACGTTATCAGTGCAAATGACAGTATCAACATATAGGAAAATTCAAGGAATGAAGCGCTCATGGTTAGTTTTCAAAAAATAACAAAAACAACTCTTCAGGAAGCCAAAGAAAAAATGACTACATGACATAATTTTTGTGAAAAACAAGCAAAAATATGTATTTATATACACAGTAGTACAACATTTTGTGAAGCTATTGTTTTTATACTAAATTAGATTTTGACATGTTTACTGTTGAAAAACAAGCACAGATGCTAATTTTAGGGCTTATTGTTGACTTTTATTGAATAACTCTTACCATTCTTGATACTGCACTCTCGTGGCCTCTGTTTGAGCTACTGAAGAGGATGCTGGTGCACATTAGCAAATGTGAGCTCTTATTTGGACAATATGGCCTTGAATGTTTTCATGATAAATTGTAGATTTGTTTTCATGATGGCCAGTTAACAGTACTCCATTGGTTTAGCATTACACTCCTGTAACACTGTCGGATTCACAATGGGCAGTTTAAAAAGGATCAAAATTGATGCAGCTGAAACAGAGATATCGTCTTTTTTATTCCATGCATTCTTCTTCCTTGTCAAAACTTGGCGCCTACATTACCCACAATTCAACTCAACCATCATAGCTCAGTCAGAGATTCAGGTGTGTTATGCTAGTAGCGGCTAATGTATCCTGGATCTGCTAGCCTCAAGAACACATGAGGAGCGGACTACAGAGGTCTGCTAACCTCACTTCTTTTCCAACTCCACACCCCCAGATTTTTTCATTTTCAAACTTGTAGTCTTCAGTCCCAACTGAGGCTGACTCAAGTGACATCACTTGAGGCAATTTATCAGATTTCACACAGCTCCCTCTGGAGCCACAAAAGACACTTAGATGTGTAAAATCAGTGCAGTTCCCATGAAACAGGGTAACATTTGATAATTGACTAAATACTGTGCTGATATTCAGTGAACTGAAGCTAAAGAAAATCTAAACATGACCTGATGAGGGAGAATTTTTAGAGCAGCATAATTACAGTGTTAAATTATAGTAAAAAGTCTTTGGCACATTAAGCGAATGGGGAGACTCCTTGGAAGAAAACTAAGACAGTACCTTTCTCATTTTCCCTCCAACAATGTTACAGACCTACAATATCAAGGGTGGGTGGCTCATTTTCCACCAGGACCAAAGGCTCAGATGTCTAATCTATTTATCTACTGTAAGACATCAGGACCAAAGGTGCTGCACGTGTGCATGTGAAGTAATGATAGTATGGGCATTACCTGCAGACCAAACAGCTGTAGATAAGCAAGGTGTGAAGCCTCCAGTCCTGGAGCT
Organism: Scomberomorus guttatus; assembly: GCA_038419695.1. Taxonomy (NCBI): domain Eukaryota; kingdom Metazoa; phylum Chordata; class Actinopteri; order Scombriformes; family Scombridae; genus Scomberomorus; species Scomberomorus guttatus. The sequence continues at coordinate 5,991,399 of CM076445.1, forward strand.
AGATGTGCTAGATGGGAAGTACCTACTCAGAAAACAACACATCACAAACATATCCCCTTCTCAAACAAACATGTCCCCGTCTCCACATTATCACCTTAGCCTGAACAAAACGTCTCTCTTTGCTCTCCTCTGGATCCATGAACGCAGGTACCTGAGCTTGTTTGTTAACATCAACACCAAAGAGAGGGAGAGAGAGAGATGGGGGGGAAAAAATCAATCTAATACTGCAGAACTATCAGATCATATGAAATTATGGATTCTTGGTCTGAGCATTCAGCTCTTGTCTGCCGAGCTGTGCAAATCAATTCAAACAGACACAAAGAGCAAACACACGCCGAACGCCACAATAGGAAATTGAAGCGAGCGGAGCCTCCCTTTTTAAAATATGCCGCTACATATTTGTTTTGTGGATTACCATTCTGAAATGAAATTTGAACAGTTACTTAAAATAATATGCAAAAGATATTTCCCGCTTTTTTTATATTATTCCTCTCCTCCATCCCCCCGTCCTCTTGTTTGTTGGAGGAGTGGGGAGCGGTGGTAGAGGCCACAATGTAAACAGACACACAGAGCTGCTATGATGCTGATTATGTTTCCAAAACATATTTTGGGGCCTTATCCCCATTGCAGGGAGCTGAGTATTTATCCCTTTTTTGTTTCCATATTGTACTGTTGCTTCTGAAACATTTATGACGGTATCTGAGGCATCGTAAAGGGAGGGCTGCTTTTGGATTTGAGTTTTTCAAGGAGAAAAATCTGTCATGTTAGATGCAGGCAACATTCATTGACATTGCCGGTTAAAAGGCTACCTTGCTCCCAGGTGGGAATCTGCTGTATGAGTAATATGAAGAGCAAATATTGTGAATCGGTGGCTTTAATGTTAAGTATTCTTCTTAGTGGCCTCATTTTCAGCTCTAGTGTTTTCAGCCCTTTTACCAGTTTTCTCTGTGCAGGATGTTATATCAGATTGACAAGGTCCCTTAATTGTATTTCATCTTTGGTGACACCTGAGCAGAATATGTATTAGAAATGCTGTTTGGAATGAAATCAAATTCATGCACCCACTCAATACACCCGCTCAATTGAAGTGCTTTTTTATGAACCAACAGTATCACGTTGCAAAGAGAACAAAAGGCCTCTTGGATTATGTTCCACTGAGCTGCATTTACACTCCTTTAAACCTTCACCCTGTTATATCTCTGCCTGCTATCTCTGTAGATCTTCTGTAAAGTCACTAAAAATTTATGTCCCACACTCCTTCTCTCCTTACTGCTTTTTAAAGGGACTTACCAACCTTTTCAGTATTTCAGCAGTGCTTTGTAATGCCCCTGTTCTCCCCAAGGAGCCACCTCATCCTACCTTTAACCCAGCTCTACTGCTTTACCACATTTTTCAAAGAAGGTTTTTGGATATGAAAAGCTCTAGCTGAAAAAATGGAATAGCATAGGACAGAATGTAGTTCCTATCTAATAATGTTCTGCTTTAGCTTCTGTGCATATGGTTGTCTCTCCCTTTGCTGCTTTGTGTCTCTCTTTGTGCCTTATTTTCTCTGTCATGTCCCTGTCATTTGACAGGCAACTATTCCAGATTCACCCATCCTGGCGGGGGGTCCCCTGTTGACTAAGCCCATCCAAGGTATCTAGTAAAGGATTTCATCTTGTTATGTGACTGTTGCTGTTTGTAGGAAGGTGTGGTTTGATCCCTGATCAAACCACACCCACACAGTCCTGATGAAGCAGATTTGCTGAGTTTTTGACGGTTAAAGAAATTTTCACCTTTACTGAACAGCTGGTAGCTTCAAGGTAAACAAGAAACAAGGGTAAAGAGAGGGAACATGTATTGAAGGTCCCAGTAGGAATTGAACCAGAGATGTTGTAGTAATGTGGTATAACCATTCAGCTACTAGGACACTTCAAATAATATTTGTATCGATTTACATTTTTACATTTTGTCATTTGCCGGGTTACGTTAGCCAACATATGCTGGCTTTTTGCTGGTATCACGTGTAGTTGTCCGGCAGATGAAAATATCAACGGCCAAAATGTCTGCTTGGAAATATGCCGATTCCAAAATAATCAAATTAATTCATTAATAGCATATTAAATAGCCTATTTATACCCATAGTATGTTTCTAAGACAACTTAAATATAAACTTATATTATGCAAAAGTTTGTTTTGCCTCTGCTGTTAAGACGTTAAAAGATTCACTAAGCGTGGCGTGAGATTCAAAAGCCGGCGCACACACCAGAAACAGCCCTGTGCTTTGGCCCGACAGCAGTTAACACGACTCTGAAAAGTCTTACTGTTTTCTCTCAGGTAACGTTACATCTAACATTGGCACAGTGAAACAAATGGATCAGCCCAGAGCTCCATGGTTAAATAATGTGTAATTGATCAGTAGGAGGTTTAACTTGGGCTCGGGGAGACCGCAGCGGGTGGAGGTGGTGGCAGCACCTTTGGTCATTTGGCAGATGTTTTTATCTTAAGCGACTTACAAGCAAGGAAGCAACTCACAAACCTTAACTTTGATTGTTACCAAAGTTTTGAGGAGCTTTAAGATGCACATTGTTTACTAGCTAACCCAAAGGCAAGGATTCTATGAAACTGTCACCAGAAAAACTGCACCTCAGCTAACAAGCTTGCTAACTGTCATTCAGCAAACTTGTTAGCTTGGTCGTTAATGGGACAAGAAGTTCATACTTTTCATTCAAGAGACATATTTGTAACATTGACTCCTGTCATAACTGTTTTAAATTCTCCAGCAAAGGAGGGTTAAATAACGCTGGGCGGTGCAACACAGCCTCCTACATTTTGGACAGCCTAGCCCTCTGTTCCCTCAAAGGTCAGCACTGTCAAGATGATTTGCTATTGGTTAATAGCACAAATTTGCATGTCAAAGTTCACCAAAGTTAAACCTGTCGCAATAAATTTGCACTAATTTTCTTCACCCCTGCCACAGAATCCACTAATCGTGGCAATTCTATCAAAATTTAATTTATTTACATTGTTGCAAAATTTCTCCATTTTAAATATTGGGCTTCTATGTTTCAAACAGTGAGCAATTTAAAAAAAATTTAAATTAAAGGACACTTTGCTCTCAATTTTAGAGGTTCTCAACCAAAAAAAAAAAAAAAAAACACATGGGAGAACTGCTGACCTCAATGAGGGATATAATCAGGCTGTGGAAGGAACTCAGTGAGGAACTCCTGAACTCAGATGACTTATGGAGCAGGCAGAGTCGAAGGACTCCGGGGGAAGCCAGTACTTAGTCATCTTTATTTTTTATGTATTTTTGACAAGGTTTTAATCTCTGTTTCGACAATCTCTGTGTAAATACGTATCTGTGACAGTTCTGTCTACTTTTATCTGTGTCAAAAATGAGAGCTCCTCAAACAACGCACCTGTGTCCCTTGGCTCTACTCTATCCTCTGAACTGCTTATAAAGAGGCGCTTTAGGTGGCTTGTTATGACGGCACCTTCTTCTCTTTACAGTGTCTTCTTTTGTATGTGTGCACTACTGACACTATATAGACTTGATAATATTTTTAGTTCTCGGCAGACGGGGTGCTGAAAGTAAAATAGTTGTAGCTTTAACAGAAAGTGTTACACTTCAGGTAAGTGTTAGAGTCTCAAAGCTAAAGCAACACAGAGCAAAGCTGTCAGGTAAGTATAATCATGTGAGAGCTTTCTTATCAAAAGAGAAAGCAGAGGGGCTTTTTCAGGTGATTTCATTGGTACAGTATGTGGGCCTTCTTCAACCTGTTACTAGTGAAGCTGAACTTGTTGCTCTCTGAAGACGCCATTAAATTAAATGCAGCCTGGATATAATGAACACAAATTATTCACACAATACAGATACATAATACAGAAATAATCACAAAATATCCTGGTGTTGAGTGGTGATAGTAATAAAAAAAACTTTTCCAACTCATCTGCTTCTCCTTATCTCCATCTCCATCTGTGATTAGTACAGATTTAATAAAGGAAATTAACAAAGGATTAAGCTTCGACCTGGATTCAACTCATTTAATATTATGAAAAGAATAATATTTTGTACATTCAGTGTCCTGAATAATCCTTTCAAGTGAAAACACAGACATGATCAAACTCAGGGCAATTAAACACCTGTAGTTTGGTTTATTTCGTGTGTATGAAGTAAAAAAAGATACATTTTTTTGTTAGTTTTGGTGTGATTTGTGTTCACACTGGCTTATTACAAACAAACCAAGAGCTGTAAGCACAAAGCTACATGGACTGACTACTAACTCATTCATTGGACAGTTTTGTCTACTGTCATCCTGCATCATCAGTTCTAGATATTTTGGTATTGCCCATGTGGGGAAATCAAGTTGCGTTTGGTTGCTACGTTTCACTCACTTTTTAAGGAACTGCTACAATACACACCTCTGTTTTAACTCCTTTCACTTTCTGACTGATCAGGGAAAATCCCTGCACTCACGCTGTGACAAGCATTTGTGTTACTATGGTTACCGAATAATCTTGTATGAATATAGGCTATACATCGCTTACCAAGGTTGGGAATTACTTCCTTTACTGTTCACAATTAGCAGACGGATTTAATAGTTAACACATCCTCATACCGAAATGACAGAATAGGTCTATTTCCAATCCAGTCTTCAGCGCCATCTATAGGATGGATGGGGACCAGACCACATAGGTCGATTGTACCTGCACTCCAGAATGACTGATAGGAGCATTTTCAGAACGACCAATAGGACTGTACAACTGTTACAAATCACTGTTAAAAAATAATGCTGTTTTATGGTGTGACAGCGCTGTGGTTAAGGTCTGGTTAGGGTTTGGGAAAGATCATGGATTGGGTTAAAATGATCACTTGAAATGTGGTTACACAACCTTTGTTGTCATGGCAACAGTAAACACCACGTTACGTTTTTAAAAAAAATGTCCTGACTCGCGGTAGGAAATGTGACACTCGCAGGTGGAAATGGGAAGCGAATAATGGTCTCCTGCAGCAAGGTCCACTTTTTGCCATCTAACTATCCAGCCATCCACCCAACCTGCCTCCTCCTAATAAGGCAACTTATCAAGTCACCTTATATTGACAACATCTGAACTGCATCACTTCCCCAGGTCATAATTACTACGGCCACTAGATGGAGTAAATGTAACTATAGGTCACTTTTGTTGGCCTGAATTTTAGACCTATACTGTCATTTTTCATGGGCTGTTAATAGTAATTAAGCTTTTAAATTCTTAATTTGTTTTACTTTCACACCAAAAGTCAACCAGGTCTGCCTGACCCACTTTTTCAGGTGGTCTGGGTCCAGTTGTTTAGTCTGCACCAGAGTTTGATTGACAGCTGTTGCTAGTTAGCTACAGCTAATGACTGTACAGTTAGTACACTGGCTGTTTAGAGAGACTGCAGAAACACTACAGTGAATTCTCTTTGTGTTCAACCTGAAAGCACCATGAGAAAACAGCAGTTCTGCCAGTGCAAGCCATTTTTGCCATTGTGCGAATCCTGTTAATAATTTGGAAGCAGTGACCATCCTTTTTTATCAAGAGTACAGCATTAAAAAGGAAAACACTGTTAACTGCATGTTCTCTATCAATTACCTTTTTGTGCCTTTGCAGTTTAACATCATTCCCCTCACCCCATTTAGGATATGTCTTTTGTTGCCTCCTTTTTGCTCTGTTTTTCCTAGCTTTGCCCTTCACCCTACCCACAATCCACCCCCACCCCCCTGCCCTAAGAGCTCTGAAGGGCACCCAGGTGCCCAAGAGGTTGCTGTAATGAGCGTTAATGAGCCCATTGACAACCTCAGTACAGGCTGATTGGTGCTGCCGGCTCTCACCATGCGCTTTACAGAGCACTTCCTGGCACAGGCCACCATCCTGCTGTATCTCTGCCCTGCCATGTCCTCCATATGAGCTTAATGTGCTTACAAGAGTGTGGGTTGTGAACCTTTGATGGTGAAACTGTAAGGGTCACACATCTTTTTGCTACAAATGATTGTGCTTTGAAAGGTATTAGATATTAGACAACATAAAAAACATAAACATAAAAAAACATGCAGATTTTTATGTGTACCTGGTTTTGGAGGTGAGTCTGGCTATTGCATTTTGCTTACTTCTGCTCCCTTCTGGTGTCCATTTGTTGCCTTTTTTAAACTTCTCATTTAAATGAGCAACATCAGTCTAACAAGCTACATGCTAAGGATAAAAAATAGGAATAGATTTATTGTACATTTTGGCCTACTTCATGCCTTTTGTGGATTGTTGAAGATATATTTTTTTTAAATGTGGGAACAGGAACATATATGGTGCTTATTATATTGCATTGATTGGCAGCATGATGATGCGCTTGGTGACGTGATGGTAAATTCACAGTTTCCTCAAGTTTTGAAGAGTCAGACCAGAACATGAGCCCACTACAACAGCACATTAAAAAAAAAATTAGCATTTGTTTTTGCAAGTGACTATGCTAGCTAGCCTAATTATGAGTGCCAAGCCAAAGCCGTGTATTTAGCCATGTTTTGGTCAACATACTGAACATACATGTATGGAAAGGTGAGAAGTAGATAATGCTGCAAGAGTACTTTGACAAGTTTCACATACATTAATTTCAAAGTAAAACTGGGTTGACATGGTGGAATCCATTGCAATTGTGAATCCAGCTGCCATCCTCCATGAGTAGCTTTAAACTTTACTGAGCCACCTTTCAAGCCTCAAAACATTTATTTATATGTTTACAGTACTCATGTAAGCCTTCAACACCCACCACCTGGAGATAACTGAAAAGTCTAATTGATACATGTGTAACATGTCCATGTTCTTGTCATTTTTTATAAAACTACCAGTCCGTGAATGTTCTACATAGTACTAGTGTCCTGCAGGCAGAACATTTGGTAAAAGGTAAAAGCCTGGCCTTACTCAGTTTTTTCAGTCATTTGATATGCACCTTTGTATAAAGTAATGTAAAATACAAAGGAAGAGTCCTCATGCTAACAAATAACAGTTTTTTTTGTTTTTGTCTTGTGGAGTTTGAGTGTCCATTGGCTCCAGAGGAGATCTATAGAGCTGCTTGCAGGAGATCAGCAAAAAGTTCAATAATGACACATCTGCTGAGATTTTGGTCAGAATTGAAAAGATCATATAACCGGGTCCCCGTGCAAAAAAGCCAGTTATGCTTCAACAGGTAAGCTGACTCTCTCACAAACTTTGTGTATTCCCTGAAGTACCACAAGCATGGAATCCACTTTATTAGTGCTTGTCAGCATGGCTACTTCTGTGCTCTGAATTTGATTGCTCACCGATGTCCCATTGTAGTGCTTGTCAGATGAGGGATATTCCTCCTTCTCCATCCCTCCACTCCTCCTCTCCTCCTGTCCTTCCTGTCATCTCTGTGGCAGCAGGAGACATCTGGACGACTGTCACGGTTGACACGGTTGGTTGACGAGCACTGACAAATCCCCACAGACCACAGAAAACAGGAGGAGAGGACTCTCATTGGTGATGATGTACTGTGTGTGTATGTGTGTGTTGTTTGCAAGACAATGGTAACATTAATAGTCCCTGTTAAGGGATTTTAAATTATTCTTATATGTGTATATGATCAAAGATGTTCAATGGACATCTAAATGGTTCCATTTAAATGGTTCAATTTAAAGTTTAGAAGAAATCACGATGTGTTCCAGCTCGGCTGTCACAGATGAACTTGTTCTTGATTAGCTCCCCTTCCTCAAGAATCTCTGAATTCTTTCAGACTGAATTGGTTCAGTTTGCAGCATTTGAACTTAGAAGGTTTTACTCAACAGGTTTATGTGGCAGCAAAGTTTAATGCGCATCAAAACACCTGCGCCTAATGTCTGTGTTACCCTACACATTGTTGACATCTACATGCATTGAAACACATCATTGTGGTTTGGTTTTTATTGGAGGATTATTGCCCCAGAAAAGCAGCAATTTTATTATATTTGCTTTCCAGATTGGCATGTTTGAGAGTTTAACAGCCAATACAAAATTTTACATCAAAACTCCCTCTCCTTTTAGCTCTGTGTTTGGTCTCTACCAACTCCTGAGGGAAATATCTGGCTCTTTGGCTGCTAAATGCTCCACTATGTTCACCAGCTAGTCACTAACTGTCCGTTTGCCTTTTGGTGCTGAGCAGGTGGTGTACAGTGGGCTTTTAGAGCTTTTTCTCTGAAAACAGCTGCCTGCTACAGCCGAAAACAACGCCATGAGAGCGCTGAGAGTGAACCAAAATGGTTAAGTTCCAGCCAGACTGCTAAACAATGAGCTGAAACTCGCTATAAATCTCCATAAAGCCGAGGGGAGCTGCAGAGTCACTGATAATTCTCTGTAGGTTCATCATTATGAACAACACCTCCAACATTATACATTGTCATTTGATACATTTTTATTATCAAAAATATTGATTATAGCCACTTTAAAGACTTGTGACCAAGATATGAGCTGAACGGGACATTTCACAGTTGAAAAATGAACTTGTCAGCGCTCTCTGGTGGACAAACTGTGTAATGACTGATTTACTGGCCTGGCAGTGACTCTATTGGCCACCATACCTAGACCACTTTTTCTTCTGTATGGCACGCTCGTCAACGCAATACACAACATGGAAGTTGTGTTGTTGATGGCCAGGTTTCAGTATTGTAACAGTACACTTGACCATAACCATTATTTTTAGCCAAATTATATTTAAAAACAAAGTTATGAAAATTATAAAAGCTCAAATTGGACACTGGCTGTTCTTTGTTTACACAGTACATACTTAAAATTCTGCCTCTTCAGTTGTGTTGCTCAAGAGGGGATAGGCCTACATCAGAATATATTGATACAAAACTGAACATTATTTTTTTGTCATATTACTTACAATATGCAGTCTGAGTTAAGAAAGATAATAAAGGAATTTAGAGGGATTTGGGAGGAGAAAGGCACATTTGCCGGTTTGGAAGTGATTATATTACTTGAATATTCAAAGAAAATATTCCTATCCATTGTTTATTAGAAAGATTATTTTGTCTCTAGTCATATTTTGGTCTGCGGCATGGGAGTGACTTGTTAAATTTGCAAATATGTATTTTTATTGTCGGACCCGATGGGAATAATGTGAATTCAGAAATAAAGTGGCGGAGGTGGAGCTGCCTTGAATGGATCTGAATCAAACCCTCCCCTTGTGGATTTACTGAAATACCCCTCAAAGAAACACAGTTTGTCATTTATAGCCCCAGGCACAGAGTAATGCTGTATAAAGTTGCATTGTAATGACATATAGAAACGGTGATTACAGCCTAATTCAATTGCTCCCTAATCTCATTTCCATAATGGCCTTTATTTGTAACCTCAATTTATTGTTTTCCCAGAAATCATTATACAATTTAGCCCTTAAATCCATTTTGAATATGCGTGCCCACTGTAACAGGCATATGAAAAGACGCACACATAAATATCACATACACCAACATACAGAATGGTACCAAGTGTGAACATACAAAACATACAGAGAGACACACAGCACACACACACACACACACACACACACACACACACACACACACACACTGATGGCACTATGGTAATGGATAGGCGGGCCCAGCTGGTATATCTGGTGGCAGCAGTGTGAGAAAAGAGGAGGGTTATAATGTGCAAATATTAATGATCCTGGGTTTGGGACTCTGGACACGCATGCATCTTTGTGTGTGTGTTTATGTGTGTGTGCGCGCGCATGTGTGTGGTCAAGTGCCAGAGGGTGGGATCCAACAGCCTGGATTTAATCACTGGGACCCTTCTCCCTAAGATGACTATCATGATCTGCCAGCTTCACTGAGCTCCTCTGATATGTCTATCCCTGGTGACACAGCTCGATCTGGGCTGCAACGTTTGGCCAAGTCACCAAGATCACCATAAGTCCATGGTAGGCATCGGACCAACCCTGGTCTTAGAGCTCTAACGCTGCCTGTAACCCCGTACAAGGCTTTAGTTCAAATAACCCTCAGTCCCTGCGCGGGGGCTGAGCTGCTCTTCGAAGGGTGTGTGTCGGGGATTTCAGCGACTCCGGGATGAAAGATCGTCTTGCTACTTTTTCCAGAGTCTTTGTGCATGACAGAGCTTGGTGTATGATATCTGCTGTGCAATTTCTACATGGATAACCTGCTCTCTCTCCCTCTCTCTGAGGCACTGTGAGGAGCAATCATGCGAGACTGATTCCTGTGCTTTCTTAAGAGGATATATAATACAGTTCACCTCTGCATACTTCTGCTGCTGAGAACCTTTTGAAAAGACTCTTCGACAGCAGCCACCGAGGAGGATCATGTTCTATAGAAAAGAACAAAATCAAGCAGAACAAAATGAAATAATATAGAAACAGTGAAAAAAAAGAATAGAATAGAGGTTTACTACAATAGCCAATGCTTATCTCTTATACTAACCTGTAGCACTGCTATGATATAGACAGAAATTCTGTAATATCAAAGCCAGGTGATAAATCATTGGTCTGTTAACAGATTACTGTGTCACTATTAATAAGTTCTAATCATTTATTTCTTTTTATTATTTCATCATGAGATGACAAGTAAAGTAGAAACTTTTGAGGCCCCCAAAACCAGCCTTAAGACAGGAACATGTTTTTTATGGCTGTAATGTGTATGCAGTGTGTATGAATGTGTACATATCTTTAACTTTTCTGTTTCAAAACCAACTTTCGACAAGACGTTCGATCAACCAACCAGCTTGTTTGATGTGTGTGGGCTACATGATGATTTGTTGCAGGTGTTGAGAGGTGTGCCGAGTTAATGTCTATCTTTGCAGGACTTACCACAAAAAGATGAACCGTACATTGAGATCAGAGATAAATGTTGTCCGGACCTGATCCACATCTGAGAGATAAACAGGCCAAAATGTGAAGTGAACATGCAAACGAGTATTTTGTGTCTTGTTTCTTTTGAATGTTTATGGATGTAAGATTTTTTTTCTTTTGTTTCAAGCTTGCATTCTGACGAAAGATGGATGAACCAGTGAGCTTGTTTGATGTGCAGCATGATATGTTGTTGAAATCTGGAAGGTCTGCATGTTGGTTCCTCTGATGCTCTCTTGCTATGGATCACCCTTTAATGTGTTGATCTGCAGAGTTTATATCTATCTTTGCAGAACTTACCACATAAGAGTGAACTTCACGTTTTGCTGAGAAGTATATGTTGATCTGATCCTGATCCACATCAAAGTGAACATACATGCTAGTAGTTTGGAGGCGTTAGTGCTGCTGTTTCTTTTATATGTGTATGGACGCAAACAAATCATTTTCTTTTTGTTTTGAACCCATCCTTTGACAAGATGTTGGATCTGTCAATCAGCCTGTTGGATGCGCAGGTCCACATGATGGGTTGTTGCAGAAGTGTGCGCGTATCTTATCTTATCTTATCTGCGAGCTTCTTTGACCAACAGATACTCGTGACACCAGTCACTCTGTAGATCTGCAGGATTTCTGTGTATATTTGCAGAACTGTAATTTTGGCGTTACCACAAAAAGGTCAACCCAGCATTGTGATTAGACCTCTACGTTTGCTAGATGTCATCTACATCCAAGAGAAATAGGAAAACATGTACACTAGTCATTTGGAGGTGTTTGTGCAGCTGTTTCTTTTAAATGTGAACATGCATATTATTTTCTTTTCGTTTTGAACTTATCCTTTGACAAGATGTTACATCAATCAGGGTGGGGCTGCACAAAGCGTTGTTGAGATTTGGAAGGTCCATGCATACCCATACAATAGCAACCGTCTCTGGGTAGATCTGCAGAGGTTGTGTGTATCTTCTCAGAGTTATAATTTCAGCCTTACAGCAAAAAGGTCAACCTTAAGCCCCTTTCACACATGCATTCTCCTCCTGAAATGTTCAGGAACATTTCCTGCAGCAGGGATCAATATTCAGAGAAATCTGTAGCGCTGATTTTCCACTTCAAGACCTCGTAACATTTCTGGAAAAATGCTGGTACGACTGTGTTGTGAATGAAAGCAGTAACGTTGCAGGGAAGTGACGTAAAGGGTTATGTCCATCTGACAAAAGACGCTTTCATGTGGAGCGAGCAAACAAATCACAAGACTCCGCTGAATAGAGGAGACATTGCTATTTTTTGAATGTTTAAATATTTTAAATAAAATGTTCGGTCAGACGCTGAGCCACGCTGATTATTCAAAATCTTCAATCTGACAGAGCTTTGAATAATCGATATGGCTTTATGAAAACAATACTGTTAGTTATGTGAATAAACATTTAAAAAAGAGTGTGAACATTTTATTTAAAATATTTCATCACAACACAAAAAATAGCAATGTCTCCTCTATTCAAGCAACGGCTCCCTTTTAAAAGTCAATATCACAGCATCATGTTCTGTTTAACATTATTATCTTATCTTTAATATCACAATCCAAATCATATCCATAACATTAACTACTCTTACAGATCGCAGAGCAAAGTTTTGGTGAGCAGGCATATGGAGAACGGAAATGCGGGGTGTCAGATCCACGGAAAAGAGACGGCAAACTGATTTGTAATTAAGGATGCTGATTAACGGGGCTCAGCGGGTGGACCTGCCGCTCCAACAGAAACATCTCTAAATGTAGCTACAGTTGGAGCATTTATTCACTGACAAATAGCCTAAACTGTACACACATTGCACTGATGTTCACAGCTAACATATACTGCTAACTTCATACTCTCTGCTTCGGTCTCACACACCTGCTCTCTCTCTCTCGACCACACTCGCTACGCACACAACCTAACCCACCCGCCCCCTTTTGCCCCATCTATTCCGGCATTGCCATGGCATGTGTGAAAAGGCGCAAAACAGAAATGTTCCTGAATGTAGCTGCATGTGTGAGTAGTGAAAATCACTAGCGGTGTGTGAAAGGTTAACCCAGTAATTTACTGGGAACTATGTGTGAAGTAGGCTTTATATTGTGATCAGACATCTATGTTGTCCAAAGCGGGACAAATGAGGGCAAAAAAAAGAGGAATGAAGAAATTCAAAAAGACAACTGATATTTCTGGTTCTGTCATGAACCTTGTAACATAAAATCCTCCAGGTCTGGATTTCAAAAATAATCCTGAAATGAAGAGTGATGTTACAATACACAGAAATATGTGATGTATACCATGCAAGGTAAAATAGAGTGGGTTCACATTGTCCTCCAGCATATTTGATCAGAGATGGTTACAATTAAACATCCTGGCACATTCTACATACACACACACACGCACACACACAGCACAATGTCACAGATTCAGGCACCGCTTGGCCACCAGACGTGGGCCACTGTTGCTGCCGATTGGTTGGAGTTCTGTCAGATAGCCAAGCTCTAATGGAAACGCTACAATGCAGCCAAAGTACGGGAATCATTTCAGTGATAAAGTTATATGTTCAGCCTAGAACAACCAGTGGAGATAATGTTTGGCCTCATTATAATTCTCACCATGTTTAAACAGGCGGCCGCAGAACGCAAACAAAAGCAGATGAAATTTGAAAAGTATTATCAATATTGCAGATAGTGGATGCCCTTTCCAATCACAAGCTGCATATCTCTCACGGCAAATATATGGTTGAGTAGTTCATTCGTTTCTATTAGGCCCCTTGTATGTTTCCCTGTGGCTCATATATATTTATGCAGAATTGATGAAAAGGCCAAACAAGCTACCATTAGATATGGGTTGAATTCACTAGCCTGGCCACGCTAAAGGTACATTTAAAAGGCATTACTCTGCAGTGACGGATCTTTCTCTTTGTTCTGCTCTTTCCGTGGGATCATTCCTCATGCAGTCCACAAGCCAGCTTTTTTTTGTTGCTTTATAGTATAGTTAGAGTACGCATAAGATGTGTGTGTGTGTGTGAGAAAAAAGGCGAGAGTGAAACTGACATAAAAGCAGACTGTACAGTAGCTGCATACATGCATGCGTTTCAAGGCATTTTGGTTAATACTGAAGTTATATAGTATATGGAGTATTTACCTGTATGCATGTGTGTGACTGTCTACACCTATGCATGCATCTGTGTGTGTGTGTGTGTGTGTGTGTGTGTATGCATGCATGTGGCGGCATCTTACACTGCAGTCTTGACTCTGCACGCCACTCCATGTATTCTTCAGCTCTGTTAATAGCTGGCTGCTGGAGCAAAATAATTGTCATTTTCCAGCCAGTGGGTCTAAAGTCATACAACATAATGAAATGTATAAAAAAGAGGGGGAAATGGCAGACAGGAGGCATGCTAAATCAAATGTAGAGAGATCTGAATAATTTAAGGCACAGGAAGGCGAGAGGAGGAGGAGGAGGTGCAAATGGAAAGATGGTGAAAAGTATCATTTAGGTTGACAGCGCTATGTGCTAATGTGTGTGCATCTATGAGGGCAGTGCAATATCCAGGGTAATGGTGAATAGAGGAATAAATATGAAAATATAAGGGGGGGGGGGGCGATCTGTGTGTAGTGATCACCGTTGGCTGTTAAGCAAGTACACATTTGATGACTTTGTTCACTGATTGATTGATTGATCGATTCGCTCATTCACCTGCCTTCAGTTATCTCCAGTCTATATCCCTGATGGTGCCTTCACTGGCAGGTGTGTCTGTAACTAACACATTAACTAACCAGGCCAGAGCACTCAGTGTCCTCTGACAGCCTGTCATTTAAGCTCTGCTGCCAGAGAAAGGTAGAAAATAGCAGGGAGGGGAGGGAGGGAAAACAGAGGGAGGAGGGGGCAGGGATTAACATGTAAAAGAGAAAGAGGGGGAGAGAAAGAAGGAGAGAGGAGAGAATGGTGGAGCGAAGGAAGAGATGAGGGAGTTCAGAGAGGAGGAGGAAGATGAAGATGAAGAGGGGAAGTGATCGGCTGTTATGAGGGGGGGCTTGGAGGGGCAGTGAGGACAGAGGAGGCTGACCTTGTACAAATGGCCCACTCAGACACACACAAACACACTGAGACACACACACACACACACACACACAAAAACACACACAATTGGAGATCAGGTGCAGCGGGGCAAATACAGGATTCTGGGCACGAGACACAGGTAAAGAATATTGAATACTTGGCCATCTTTTCAAACTGCTTTTCTCTCTTTTTGTTTTCCCTCTCTGTCTCTCCCCCCTCTTTTTTCATGCACACACACACACATACACACACTCGTAAATCCCTGATTACCATGTTGTACACCTGTCCAACATTATGATGGTATCTGGCACAGACTGCAGTTGTCTCTAGAAAAGGTACAAAGGACACACACACATGCACAAACACACAGCGACTAAGGACACACTTTCTGCAAGGACATTGTGTGTATTTTCACATTTATCTGAGCATGTGCCTGACTGCGTTTGTCTCTGCACACGCCTGCATGTTTGTGTTTAAATTGTATATGCATGTGTGTTTGTGTGTGTATATGTAGGGCCTGCAGAGGCCTGTCTAATGGAGACACAGTTTTATTGTGCGTCATGCAGGCAGGCAGACAAACACTTTGCCAGTTTTTCTGGAGCTGAGCTGGGCTGCAGCTGGTGATGAGGTGGAGCCAGCATGTAGTCAAGGCTGACATATACCATCCACTGGTGACAGCAGCGGCAGGGATACACACACACACACACTGAGGAATACATGCTCAGACACATACACATACACTAACCTGTATAGGTACACTACGTACCAAAATATGTCTACTGCAGAAGCATACTTTAGATATACTTATCAAAAATACGGTCTCAAGTGTTCAAATGAAAGAATGACAGGTTGAATTGATTACCACAGTTCCCTATCATCTAAACTCAGTTTTTACGAGTGGTATATTTCAGTTTATTACAACAAAAAATGTCGCGTCCTGGGGTGAACTTCAGTATGACTCTGTTGGACTGTAAATCACAGATGGTGTTGCTTCTCATTCCTCATATGGCAAAAATAAAACTTAAGTAAAATCTAAAGGTCCAGACCAAAGTGCTGTCTTTGCACACTGATTTATTAGTTCTGGGTGTATTGCCCCACCTTGTATTAACTGGCTTCAAGGGTAGATTGCAGCTGGAATAAATATGAATTCATTAAATAATACATTTTGTCTTAAAGAAAAGTTTATGCATTTGTACATTTCTATATGTATGCAACCCCATCTCCTAAAAATTATGTTTATTTTAAGCTAATCTGAAGTAGGGAATATGTTTTGCAGAAACATAATGTCGGCCAGATTATGATTTTTATCAACATGATAAGGAAACATTTATATTGAAAGTACTGTATCTGCAAAACATTCATTGTCAACATATTTCATTGTTTTCCCTCCCTTAGAATTTTCCTTGCATTTTGGACTCCCGTCCACATAAAGACGGTGGAAAACTGAGTTTTAGGTCACTGAAAACTTTTGGAAAATGCTTTCCAGGGTGGACATTTTTCATAACTCAGTTTTGCCTGTATTTGTATGGACAGGTGAAACAGAGCTTTTGGTAAATGATGACATCATGACCTCAACTTGCGCATGGCAATTATTGTTTTATATGTATTGAGCATGCACTAATATCAATAATATCAATAATATTTAACTACCGTATGCATGGTATGAATTTCAAAGTCTAGTCCAAACTACACCAGTTTCTCTGAGACTGCAAACCTACCTCAGTTTTTCATCATACACAATACAGGCTACTGTAGGCCTACTATTATTAATGCATTAGACCCAATTAAATCGGTCTTCATATGCTCATTGAGCCATCATGTGACCATAAGAGTTTGAAAAGAACTTGACGTGAACTTCTGAAGTACAAATCTCCTTTCTCCAACTGGATTACTTTTCCTGATCAAGACATGGATTATTTTTTATTTGCTTTACTGAAAGAAAAATCGTGTAAAGGCATGAGGTAAGCTGACAACAAGTGATGTTACTATATGATGACTGATTGCAGGATTCAAAGCGGCTAATTTAGGGTTAGCTAGATGTGGTGAACATATAATGTTAAAGGTCCAGTGTGTAGGATTTAGTGGCATCTAGCGATGAGGTTGCAGATTGCAACAAACTGAATACCCCCTACTCTTCCAAGTGTGTAGGAGAACCTACGGTGGCTCTGAAACTCGCAAAAAACGTGAAAGGCCCCCTCTACAGCCAGTGTTTGTTTTGTCCATTCTGGGCTACTGTAGAAACATGGCAGTGCAACATGGGCTCCATGGAAGGGGACCCGCTCCCTATATAGATATAAAGAGCTCATTCTAAGGCAACGAAAACACAACAATTCTTATTTTCAGATGATTATACACTAATTAAAACATACTTATAAATATTATATTCCATTTCTGCCAAGTCCGTTGCGCTAGATCCCACTAAATTCTACACACTGGACCTTTAAGTACTTTATGTATAGATTGTAATGTAGCTGACTTACTGGATTTGTCTTAAGATATTATGAAATGGGATTTAGGAATGAAGATGAACACTTCTTGTTGTTAACATGTATGTTTACTTTTCACTTGATTAGCATGGAATCAGCTGCTTAGCAGTCAAATGTTAGGGTAATATTAATAACTTTATTATAACGTTACAAAACGTTACCCTTGAGCTCTAAGTTAGCGTAGCTAACATTAAAACAATATTTGCTGGTTATAACTTATCTGTTTAGCTAACAGATCAATGCTGTTGAGAGCTAGCAATCAGCAATAACTTTGAGCTGGTCCATTACATGGTAGCTAACGGCTAAGTCACCTAGTTCACCAACTTTCTGTAGTTTTAGTTGACCCATATGTAAAAAATAAATCGCTCATCTACTCTATACTGACGTGTTGAAAGTGATGCTAGCCTCCCTGGTCTCTTTGATCCTTTTAGTAAAGCAATTAGGTGCTGCACAGCTGACAACAACAGTTGCTGCCCATAGGTGGCGACTGTAAACAATACCCAGGTAAGATGGTGGCTGGTAATCCCATGAGTTATGACGTAACATCTAATGTTTTATATCTATGATTGAATGTGCCTTTGGGTGATTGAAGGCGAGGTTTGGAATGCTAAGAAAGGCAATGGACATAAATCTCAGTGACCTCCCTTTTGTCATTTATGCTTGTTTTGTACTTCATAACTATTGTGAGGCCAACAAAGAGGCCGTTGATGAGAGCACAGTGTTGGCAGCCATGCAATTTGAGTAGAAACCAGCCCCCCACACAGAATAGCCATTTCAGAACAGACTGCATTAAAGCGGAAGGAAAAAGGGTCAGATAAGTGGTTACAAAATTTCTTCATACTTAAAGGAAATGCTGGGACACTAACGTTACTTGTGACATGTAAATAAATGATGAACTCAGTTGTTCTTATATTACATATGTACATAAACATGTTATTTCATCTGAAACACTTTGATATGTGAGAACATGTGTAGCAAAGTTGAAGCAGGCCAAGTGGTATAATTTCCATAGCTCAAAACATTATCAAGAACACCAATGTTGTGAAGAACCCATAGCAATCTACTAAATGGTTGTGTGATCATATTACAGATTTTAGTTGTTAGAAATGTCAGTGTTGTATTCAGGAACAACACAGTTGTAACAAACCTGTTGAGTGCTCTTATGTTACATATTTACACAAACATGTTATGTCATCTGAAACACATTGATATGTGAGAACGTGTAGCAAAGTTAAAGTAGGTCAAGTGGTATAATTTCCATAGCACAAGAACACCAAGGTTAAGTTGTGAAGAGCCCATTGCTTTCTACTAAATGATTGTGTGATCATATACTTATGGGTTACCAATTGTAGTTGTTTTTGTTAAAAATGTTAAAAATGTGTATTCAGGAACAACATAGTTGTAACAAACCTGTTGAGCCATACAAAAGCAGGTTTTATTGAATAAACTGCCAATTTTGTACCTCAAGTGCAACATTACTTGCAAGAGTATACTGACTGTAAACATTTAAACATATAACTGTAAAGTTAAACGATGTAGGCCTAACGTGTTTGAAGTACGGGCTCTGCTAAGGCTAAAAAAAATAAAAAATAAAATAAATGCAGTGTATATAGCAGACAATGTATTAGTCCATAATGTTGGGAGAAAAATAATGCCTGCATTCTCATTAGCAGGTTTACAGAGAAACAATAAACTCCCACTTGACACATCCTGGCCAATCAGAAAAAGTAACAGCAGAACATGCCACTTAACGTACAGTATAGTACAACACATTTCCAATGGGCATCTTGGCATTTACTCAACGGGGTCACAGTCATCTTCTGACAGGCTTTGTGTTTAGGAAAACTGATCAAAACCTTGCACAGGTGTGGTTTGTGGCAGTGGTGTATGTATACGGCCATGTGGTGTTGGGGGTGTATGCATTTGCGTGTAAGCATAACTACTGCTGCCCTGCTGTGCATGATATGGTGGCACATTGTGGGAAGGTTGCTAGTACATCATTTGTCTCAGAAAGGAAAAACCATCTATGATTGAGCTTGTGAGGTTTGCAATGTTAGAGGTCATTTTATTTCGATTTTCGTTTTCCTTTTTGTACTTCATCTATCATCTCCAGCATCTTCTTCTTTATTTGTAGTTCTTCTTGGGCTGTGTTCAGTAGTTGATTCTCCGTTGGAAGCTTTCTTTTTAGTTTGTCCTGTTTATACCCCTTAAGCTTTGTGTTTAACAAAAATCAGCACAGACTTACCTGAAGTAAATCCCATTGTTCCATGACAACTGAGGTGGACAGATTACCACCCTCAGTGTCTTCTGTTTGATCTGACGTTTCCAACACCAACATTTCTATAAGATTAGGTGCAGATGCAGGGGACTTTGTATTCAAGTGTAACCTTAAGCCGTCGTCCATCCAAATGTATGAATCTGCTTTGTGTTTTGCTTTCGCCATTGTTCTGTTTAGTTAAATCGCCGCTTACTCAAGAAGACACATACGCATGCTAGCAATGTTCTTCGTTTGATGTAACACATTATTGCCACCTACTGGCCTGGCAAGCTCATGTAAGCGTTTTAAATAGTTTTGTGTTGTCTTGTGGATGAAGAGATTTTCTAAAACACTGTTGGTGTGGACAGGATTTTTTTTTGAGGAAAAATACATAGAAATACCCGTGTATGTGTGAAAGAGGCCTCATGTTTTTATGGTTATGTTTAGGCAACTCAAAGCACTCGGTCAAGATTAGGGAAAGATGTTGAAAACTCACCACTGACTTGAGGGTTTTTAATCAAAACTATATTTCTTGTCGTCAGTGACAAGAAACAGTCTGGCACATAACACCTGCAAAACCACAACTTGTCATTTTTACATTTAGATTTTTGAATAAAAACAGATGAGATATAACATGTTAATTGGCGAACTTTAGAGGTACTGGTAGGTGAATTTTGTTACCTTTGGAGAGAGATAGGCTACCTGTTTCTCTGTTTCCAGTCTTTATGCTAAGATAAGCTAACTGACTGCTGATGGTAGCTTCATACTTACCATACAGACATTAAAATGGTATTGACCTTGTCATCGAAATCTTGGCAAGAAAGCAAATTCACCTAGGATATTTCCAAAAATAATAAACTATTCCTTTAATCAAGTGTTTTAGGTACAACACGTGAGGCGGGACAAAGATTCCAGTCTCCGGAGTCAAAGTCCTGTTCCCTTTGACTTATGTACAGTATAACAACATCACACTTTGTGAATTGGAAAAAATCTAGGCAAAAATTAAATTTTGCCATATTTGGTAAAACACTTTGGTATTTTCCAAAGGCTATTTGACTGATTCCATCCCACTTTGTCCCACACTCAGGCCTTGATAGTGACCGTACTGAGTGAAAAGCTGTTTCTTTTCCAGTAGCTGCAGAACATTTCAAAGAGAGAATCAGAGAAGACAAAAGAGGTGGATTCACATGATTATTCCTGTTAAATATGTGACTGTGTGAATTACAGAGCTACTTGGCTCTCTCAAAATAGTCCCAAAAGGCTTATTTGAGATGAAAGAGGAGGTTGGGAGGGTATTTTCACTTGATTTTCTCTTTCAACAGTGTCTCTGGCAAAGCACAGCTAAAAAGTATAATTTAGAAATTGGAGGTCCAAATGCAGTATTAATTGATATATTTAGGAATACTAAATACAAATTTAAATGCTCAAATGTGCCACATTTAAATAGAGTTTTCACTTCATCTGATCATGTCCAAAGATTCCACGTGTGGTTCCTCTGACACATACTGTACTTCATCTGCTTTTCCCGAACAAACCTTATAATAGTAGCAGAAGCTGTACATGCAATCACTTTCCAAAATGAGGTTATGAAGATGATCAACAGAGTTGTGAAGAGGAGGGAAATTCCTGTAGTAAAGACAAGATGAAGCAGACGATATGGATGCCATAACTCAGGCCATCTGTTACACATCTACAGTATGACCAGATACTGTATATACCGCTCGTCTCCTGCAGTGCTGCAACCCACATACATTCTGTATCACCATGTGACCGTGTGGTACACACACAAAAGTGTCTGTTTTCTTTTCTTAACAGGCCTTTTATTTAGCTTACTTTGCTCCCTAAATTCTTAGATGTATTTATTTATTTTTCTTAAACTCTAACAGGTCTTAAAAGTATTTCACTGAAAACGTAGGTCATATTTATTTATCTGAACATACAGTTTGAAAAAGTAGGAATTTCAAAGTTATCATAACTTTACTAGCTGCGTTTGACAATATAAACCTCTAAACCCTTTTCATAGTAACATTGAATAATAGTTATTTAGTACTGAAATCACAGAGACTAAAAAAAGCTCTGATAAACCCGCTATACACTACCTGGCCAGCACAAAACACGAGACACTGCAGCTAGCTGATTTGTGACTGTCCAGCTATATATCTAGCAAGCTAAAGCTAAAGGAAAAAAAACTCAAATGAAAGTGAATATTGGACTTAAATTTTTTAGGTGGCCAGAAGTAATGGTCCAAACGAATGCTAACGTTGCTCCGTCTCTGCAAGATGTAAAAATAGGAAAAGGGTTAGCTATAGCAACTTGCAGCTTTAAGCATGACATTATTAGTCAGCTTACAATTAGCTATTAAGGTGTATTCAGACAGATTGCAAAGTGAATTTTTAACTTGCTTTGTTTGCGCAAATTTGACCGCTGGAGTGTTTTTGCAGTCTGGTTGTTTCGCTAAAGTACCAACTTTACAGACATTAGCTGTATATAGCTTGCTACCAATGTTAGGCACCAACTAATGTTTGTGTGAAACAGTGTGTGTTTACATCACAGCTCAGAATTTGATATCAGAACTTGTATGTTCATGATATGGAGACATAAAGGCCCGGGTGGGATACATGCAATTTTTTTGCTAAAGTGAAAAATTTTCAACGCATCTTCATGTTAATCTGCGCTGCCCTGAGCGACCTTGCAACTGTTCACATCCCCTTGCATCTTTGCATCCTCTAAAATTCACCCAGTGTTCTTTCTGAACAAACCTTTAAACTGCAAAGAAAACCAACCATGTTGTATCACCATAGTTAACAGAAAGAATGCATTGATGTCCCCAATTACACTTATTTTAATTTTTGGTAAACCAGCAGCATGGTGGACCCTAATTGAGAAGTAGTCTATAAGACGTAAGAAACTTAAAATAATACAAGCCTTTCTAAAAAGTAAAATTTCTCATTAGATAACTTCTTAAGACTTATCTTGAGAGCACTTCTGTGCCCCAGATGTAATCTGGCAGTACTGTAGCATGGCCAATGTTACCAACTGGGAATATTTAGTAAGACAGACAACTAATCAGCCTCAGTAAGGGAAATTATCATTATCAGTTACAGAGGTATCAATTGGCTAAATGAAACAATAAGCTTCATGTGGTTGCGATTTGAATTGAGATGTGAACTGTCTGGTTGTCTGTCATCCGCTGCTCCTTGGGTGTTCCTGCAGATCAGGGAGAGGAAGAAAGAGAGAGAGAGAGAGAGAGAGAGGGAGGGGGGAGGGAGGGAGAGCAAAGCAAAGTCCTGTCCAAGAAGAAGTATTATTGTCCAAGAAGTATTAGTTCTCTTTTTAATTTTAGCAAGACGAGGAAGTCGGAATTCAAATGAAAGAATCGGTTTCCATCCAGCTAATAGTAATCCATAATCCCACCGACGTGTCTAAAGCACAATGTGGTCGCTGTGATTAACGTTAATGCCTCCCCTACTCAATTTATTGAAATGTTGGAATGAACACATTTGGTTTGGAACCAAATGCGCTGGCTTGTGTTTAAAAATTGTGGAGGGGGGGCGCGGGGGGACGGGGGGGAGAGACGAAAGTGATGGAAACACTGAAAGTGAGAGAGGGGAAAAGAAAAGACAGAGGAAGTTAGAAGAGGACAGAGTGAAAAAAAATACAGGGGAGGAAGGGATGGTTTTGGGGGGAAAAGGGAGAATGAAGATGATATTAAAAAAAATGGAGGCGGTGGTGTACAAGCAGAGGAGAGAGATGAGATGGCTGAGAGGAAACAAAATAACTTCCTGGGTGAAAATTGGTCCACCCTGGTCTCATTTTAAGGCTAGCCTGATGATTTTAATTTCTGGAAATGGCACACTTGCAGACAGACAAAAAAAGAGAATGAGCGCAAAAAAGAAAGTGGTATTAGAATAATTAAACGTGGGAAGAGGGTCGCGGTTTCATTTTCAGCAACACTTCAAATGAATTCCTGTAATGATCCTGAAACCTTGAAAAGGCAAAATCCAATCAAACAATATCTACTGGGCTTCATTTTCTTTGCTGGGGGAATGACCCCTCTTTGTCAAAGGGCGAGTCATGGAGAATGTGGGTCGCCATAGACATACAAATGAAGGGCGGACAATTTGGTCTAGTTAAAGCTATTATGCCGACAAGTGCGCTTGTGATAATGTTGGTGTGTGTGTGTATGCACATGCCTGTGAGCACAACTTTGTGTGTGTGCCTGCAAGCTTGTGGGGGTAAGAAAAGAGAATGATTATCTGTGTGTTTGAGTGTGTGTGTGTGTGCGCACACGAGCAAGTGCACTGCAGCTTTAACACTTTGCGGCTGTGATATGACTCATTGTAAATGATGCCATGGAAGGTCAATTGTGGAGACCAAAATGGCCGTTGATGGAGGGGAAGGGAGAAAATGTGTCATGTTTTTCCCCCTCACTGCATGCCGCTGCCGAGGCATTTTGATTTAAAAGAATAAATGGATCTGCTCAGGGTTATTTCTCTCTGACTGGCGCCATCCAAAATAACACCCCTGGCCCATATTTCTTGTAGGAGCCTGATGCCTTGCACCCATTGTTTTTACTCCCTCCCCTACCTTTGACCATTGGAGAGGTAATCAGGCATGAGTGCCGTGGATTACGGCACGAGTGGATGAGCAGCTGCAATGCTCCAATGACCTTTTGTTACTCATTACTGGACCTCCAAAAAAAGAAGGGAAAGAAGAAAGAGAGAGAGAGAAAAAAAATGTAAAGGAAAATGCAAAAAAAAAAAAAAAGAGGCCTCCTCCGAAATCTTTAGGGATATTCAGTTCAGTGACCGTGATGTGTTATTGTCTGCCTCGCCTTACCCAGAGCAGATGTTAAATGGACTGATTGACAGACAGTCATAATCTGCTCCACGGGAAAAGATGAAGAGGGGGAAAAAGAGAGGATGGTGAAGGAGGAGGAGGAGAGGACATGGCGGCAGGGTAAAAATTAGAGGTGGTTGCAGAAGTGGAGAGAAGGGGAGGAAGTGATAGAAGGTGAAGTAGAGGAATGGAGTTGAAAGAAATAAAGAAATAGGAGAGAAAAAGGAGTGTGGGGAAGGCATTTACGCATGGTAATTGTGTCACTGGAGGGGGCAGTCTCATACGTTTGACCTGGGTTCTGCAGGTGTTTAGGCCCTACACACACAAACGCACACACACACATACACACACTTATTATTACTGTCTGCTCTCCTCACCACAAAGGAACATTACAAACATTACATGCATTTGGCAAGACTTTCATGCCTTTTATAAAGCACGCCAGCAAGGCCAACTCTGGCACATACAGGCACACACACACATGCACACACACACACACACACACACACACACACACTCTGGGACTTATGCCAAACTTCCATAAAAAAATCACTACTTAAAAATAGGGTGGTGCTCTTCCTCTGATAACATCCATGCAGATGCTTCGAAACCTTCAAGCCCTCAATGCTAAAAGCAATTCAGATGTGAATATTGAGTGATTGAATGCATGCCAGGGGAAGAGGAGGAGGAGGTGGAGGAGGACCCCCACACCACCACCACCACTTGCACCACCGCATCACCCCCCACCCTGCCAATGAAATGGTTTCTCCCACAATTAATGCAGTGCACCTGTGATGCTCGATAAAGAGTGCCGCACTGTGCACAGGTGTGGAACATTAGTTCTGGGGGTGTTCCTTGAAAAAGACAAGCTTCTCCCTCTCTCCCCTGTAATAACACACTATGACACACACATTCAGCGGTGGGGCGCACACACAGGCACATTTCAGCATAGGAAAATTCACGTGTGTGTGTTGAGTGGGGGTGTGTGTGTGGGGGGGGGGGGGGTGTGCTGATGCTGTGACAAAAGTAAAAATATGTAAATGAACTCTGTGCCCAAGACTCAATCCTGTCATTCACAGTGCTGCACCCATCAAAGTTCAGGTAACCAACTCTGAATGTGTGTGCACGTGTCTTCATGCATCTCTGCCTGTCTCTGCATCCATTTGTTTGTATTGGTAGGAACTGTCTGAAAGTGTGAACGCGGGTGTGTGTGGATGCCATACGTGTGTGTTTGTGTGATCGAGCCCATATGGAAAGTGGGACAGGACGGCATTGGAACTGATTTTGCTCTCTTAAAGCCCCTTCTTTCATTACGCTGTAACATTTAAGGAGGTACCAGTTATGGGCCATCATAGATTGGATGTAAAGTTCAAAGAGAAAGTCTCACAGGCGAAAAAAAAGAGACTTTACTCTTAAAATCTAACTCTCTGCTCTAAAAAGAGAGAGAGATGGACTGATAGAGATGACAAGAGATACTCAACCTTAGAGATAGACATCTGCGATAAACACAGTAATATTGTCGAGACATATAAAAAGTCAGATGCTGAGAGAGATAACGAGGAGAAGCGATGAGAAATGTTCTAATAAGTAATGTGCTTGTCTTGCTAATGTCTATTTTGATGCTCTTAGCTTAACCCATTCTCTAACTAGGTCATTAAGTAGCCTACCAAACACAGTCCTAGATAATCCTTTAGAATTAAGTGTGTCTGCATGTTCGTGTTGAATATTCAATACAGAGTAAATATAGCTTCAATACACTGTGCTGGTGCTGTTCTAAACTGTAATAGCACACATATGCAGTTTTAAATAATTGCTGCTCACATTGTATCGAAACAGCATTTTTTAAACCAAACAAATCGCAATTTGTGTGTGGGTATCTTTAAAGTGAGACTATGTAACTTGAAAAAGGAAATAACACATTCTTCCTTTTACTAATGAAATGTTGAGTTTATCAGATTTAAAACACACCCTTGCTCAATTCAATACACTAAGAGGACACTGTGTCCAACTTGTTCACTCACTCATTCACTCCTCCCTTTTTAATAGACACTCAATAGTTTACTCTGTAGTGAGCGGTAAATTGAGATTTTTGGACACTAATCAGTCTAGAGTGGCACAACACTATTTTTGGCATCTACTGGCATTGTGGGATTGTTGGCAGTAGTAGTGTACATGCCATGGACACTACTTTTTTGTTCCATTGTTGGAATTTTTGAGGGCACTATAGTGTATATACACTCACTGAGCACTTTATTAGGAACATGTGCAGTCTTATGCAATCCAATACAACAGCTCTGCCATAAATTCTACTTTTATGAAGTTTATAGATTTTCAGTTTTTGATGACATTGTCAGAAAGGTGATAATTCTACTTTATGTTAATTATTGAAGGCATAGCGGGTGGTGATGGTGTACTGGAGTGCATTATATGGAAAAATGTATTGAAAATGGCGGATGGTGAATATAGTGTACTATATAGTAACTGGGGAGTGATTTTGGACACAGCCATTGTTTCCTGCTTGCATTAGGTCACCTGTACGGTAGGTGTGTTCAGACTAAATGCAAAGTGAATTTTTGCCTAGTGTTCTTTACATGAATTTGGCCCCTGGATTTGTTTTACAGCCCAACTTTATTCGCTCAGGCGGAAACATTTTCAACTTGCACGCATCTTCACCTCAGTTTGACTGGGCAAGTAAAAAACATATTTTCATATTTTGAATTAGTTTAATATGCAGTTGCACTGCCACAAAATTAATTTCACTTTCAGTCTGACCACAGCTTACTGATGATGTGATTAAAGCAAACTGAATCTTGGGGAATTAAGGAATATTCAATTGTAATTGCCACCTGTGACCACAGCAACTTACCGACTCTCATTTGAAGAGTATACGTTTTATGTACGGCACATATGCTACACATGGACACATATTAGTGGAGTCGCTGTGTTGTGCGTGACTATGTGTATATTTACAGTGTTTTACTAAACACACAGTATTAAAACATACCAGTGGCGTGGAAAAATGACACTATTCAGGACCCCTCCAATCATGACTTGAGTAACAACATATTATGTTCTGTACTTCTATACTGGCAATCATTTTGAAATGAAAGTCTTCACAGATAGGTCACTTATGTTGAGGATGGGTGTGGGTGCAGCTGCTTTCTCATCTACCTGGAACTTAATTGATCCATTAATCGCTGGGATTGGTCACAGAGTGAAGACACCTGCTACCCCACCTGGGTCTCCATCAGATGGGACCCTGTTTAGATAGAAATCCACCAATGTCATTTCCAAAAGCCTGTGTGTTCCGAGCATTGAGGGTTTTATTTCAGGACGGTATCTAGTTTGGCAAGCATCAAGCAAGCAAGGGAACAACCAAAACCATAATTTAGAATTAAAGATGTTCATATAAAAGCAAGCAAGAAAACATACAAATAATATGTGACAAAATCTATAGGAAATTGCCCAATAATCTGTACATTTCAAAATGCAGACCTTTCTTTTATTTGTAGGTATATATTTTGGCTAAGGTAACACTGTGTTTGGAGTTCTGCCGGCAATCATTTTTAGAGCAGGTGTCAGATTTGTCAAATGGAGGATATCTCATTTGGGTATAAAACACTTCCTTTATGTTTTCACAGCTGAAATGAGTTTGGTGCCTCAGAGCTACATCATTAATTATGCACTTGACTTGAATCTGGAAATATGATGTGAGTAAATTGATAAGTACAGACTCTGACCTTGGGGCTGTGACAGTCCTGTAGTGACCTTTTTCCCTCTGTGTGAGAACAAGGGCCCACATACAACATTCCCACGTCGTCATGTGGAGACGTCATTGTCCTGTCCTCGCTTTTTAGTTCATAAGAAGAATGAGTGTATTGTTGCATTCACGTCATATGGAAATTACTTTTGGAACTGCTTGACAGTTAAAAGCAATGGATTTGCATTGTTCATACACTGAAACTGATGCCAGTATGCCAAGTTTTGTGTGTTTTTACAACATTAATACTTTGATGTAGAATGTGTGTAAAAGCATTCAGCTCACTTGAAGCAGCATCCCCATGCTGCTGCCTAATGGCTGATTAAAGTGAGCTTATCAGTAGCTGTGGTAGTAAAATGTACCTCTCATTATGTGATTTAGTTGACTAGAAAATGCAGATTTAGTGACTGTGATGTGAACACAGAGCAAGAGTCCTGAAACAACAAACACCCAATAATCCAAAATCAGTGAGTTAAAATTTTGGCCTGTGTGGTCCTTCAAACCATGTACAGTATGAATCAGAGGAAAAGAATTCATCAGGAATGTTAATTGTGCTTTGTTCAGCATCAACTTGTATAATATGGAAATTGCATCAAATTGTTACTTGCAAATGTTAAGAAACACAGAATATTAGAATCATCAGCTTGGGATTTAGCAAGTGTTAAAACTGCATTAACAGGGTTGGTTGGCCACTTGGGGGCAGCAGAACAAGCTGAAAACACAACAATTATGTATTGTCACCACTGTTGTGGTGATTGCATCGCAAATTGTTACCTGTTTAGATGTCTAGCAGGCATGGACCAAGATTAGTATTCATTTGGAGTTGTGTTTCTGGCTGCCTGACGAATAAGTCCAATGTTTCCTTTTAGCTCTGTTTTAGTCTCCACCAGCTCCTGTTGGAAATATCTGGCTCTTTAGCTGTTAATTACTTCCCTGTGTTTACCAGCTAATTTCTAACCTTGTCTGTTTGGTGCTGGGCAGGTAGTATACAATTCAGATCTTTTTGGGAAACAGCTGCTTGCTGCACAAGTGCATAATTTGTGGGCCGGAAAACCAAAACAATGAGATAAAAGACGTTAAAAGACCCTGTAGAGCCGAAGGGAAATGCAAAGTGAGGTGATAATTCTCTGTGGGTTTGTCATTATGAGCGATCCTTTTCACATCACACATAATAATTTGATACATTTTTTAATAATGTTTTAGAAATATTGTTTAGTGCAGCCTTAAAGTTTTTGCTGAAAGAGAAAA
This sequence comes from Scomberomorus guttatus, assembly GCA_038419695.1. Taxonomy (NCBI): domain Eukaryota; kingdom Metazoa; phylum Chordata; class Actinopteri; order Scombriformes; family Scombridae; genus Scomberomorus; species Scomberomorus guttatus. The sequence goes on from CM076445.1 coordinate 6,020,908, forward strand.
CACCTTCCTCCATAGTGTCCACTGCTGCCTCTATTTATCATGACAGCAGCTGGAGAGAAATTGTGCATATAGAAGAAGAGAAAGAGAATGAAAAGAACCAGCAAACACACACATTAACAAAAAACAAATTACATCTGAAATTATCGAGAGTTTGATTCACATGGGATTGTATCATCAGGGGAGCCATCATTGCCTGTTTTATACTGACAATCCTACCTAATTTTTAAAAAAATTACGTAGTCTTCTCCAGTAAGATCTAAGTTTTAAACATTTGTGTTTTTTTCTTAATGTCCTATACACACAATCCTTGGACTGGCATTTGAAACTGCACATGTTCTAGCACGTGCAAGTCTGTCTTTGATGTCTCCTGCAATCTCCGATGGCACATAAAAAAAACAAACTTGAACCTGCGTTTCAGTTTTCTCAAGCTGTCTGCTACATTTAAAATGCTAATATAAGACTAAACTGATTAATAATTAAACAATTACGGTCATGAATCAATAACTTCTGCACATATTTTTCATTAGTAAATTGCACAGAGTAAACAAAGAAGCAGTATTACCAATTCAAATGTGGATGAAGGGTGGGGTGGTGGTGGTGGGGGGGACATTCTAATCGTCCTAACTTTGATGAAAAATAAACATTCGAGACAGTCACTCAAACAGTAAGGCCTCTGGTACAATTTTCCAAAGTAGATCATGTTGTTGCTTTAGATACACTTAGTTGGTTGATTATTCAAGTAAACATGGTTGGAACATTTTTAATGAAGTAGTCCAATATGAGAAATTCATGATAAATCTGGTGTGTGTTGTCAATGTACAGAACATTTGGACAGATTTGATGCCCATCTGAGCCTCTTTAAAGTTGAACTGATTTCTGTGGCAATCTGTCTCTAGTTTGAGGGACTCAGATATTGCAGTACAAAGGAGGAACTTCCAAAGCGAGCTCAGGCACAACTGTTAATGTGTTTCTGATTAGTGCAATGACTGCCTGATTGACTTTTTGTCACGTCTGTCAAAGATCAGCAACACTGTGCTGCATTCACTGTCTGTGCGAAAAGTATATTTGTCTCTGCACCACAAAACCGCTGCACCCCTCCTTACTGTCGGTTTTATCCATTAATGTCAAAGTGACACATGCATGGATCATTCTTGTTTTGTGGCTCATCGCACATACGCAGCTCACCTTCTCCCTTCCCCAAATGCCAGCGTGGTAATAGCTGATGCCATGGCACTAAGTGTAAAGCCTGAGAAACAAGGATAAAAGCATAAACAAATCTGTGATAAGAAATATGACATGGCTATCAGCATGCAGAATAAGCCCAGCCCTGCGAGCGCAGGCACCCAGATTAATGATAAATTACGAGGACCTAGGCTTGTTTATAGCACTCATTTTCCCTGCTGCACCTGCTCATATTCTCTTGGCCTAGAGCAGCCCCCTCTCTCTTTTTCTATTTTCTCTCTCCATCTCTCTTACTCCTTCATCTTTCTTTTTTCCTCCTTTCTTCCTCCACCCCCCTCCCTTCTTTCCCCCCCCCTTTTTTTCTGAGTAGGTGCTTATTTAAAATGATCCTGTGTTTCTAAAGCACTCTGCCAAAACCGGTGGGACACCCCATGAAAACATAATCTGTGGGTGTATAATTGATGTCTTAAAGGAGAGGGGAGGGCAAGGAAAGAAATATTAGAGGAATAAGAAAAAGGGCAAGTAACAGAGAAGGGAGAGAGGGAGCGAGAGAGGTTTACTGTAAATGAGAGAAAAATACGAGCGGGGAAGACGCCAGTTAGAGATGGAATAAAAAGGTGAGCAGAGAGAAATATTTTGATGCATAACGAGGGAGAGGTAGAGAAAGAGAAAGATAAAGGCGGAATGAGATGAGAGCAGTGGGCAAGCACAGGGGCCTTTTGGTAGCAGCTCTTGTAATAATACACCACCCAGCATCAACGCAATGCTTAATTTTAAAATTAATTACAAATATCTCTCCACACAACAAGGAAATAATTTGACAATCACTTTGGCCCCGAGTACTGTATTACATGCAAAGTGGGGCTAAGGGCGAGAGCAGTCAATATGGAGAACTAAAGTCTGAACCCCCCCCCCCCCCCACCCCCCTCCTTCTCCCCCTCTGCCTCCCCCTCCACCCCTCCTCCCCTCACCTCATTACATGAAGTGTGAATGTTAATTCTAGTGGGTTTATTAGTTAGAATCAAGGAGGGAAAAAAAATGAGAAGAGGTTAGCATTTTTATTGTTCATTACAAGTGGCTCTCTGGTGGTACCTGGGAATTTTTTGGGGGGCTGCTGTGGGTGTGTGTGCATGTGAGGGTGGGGTGATAAAGGGGCAGTGGGTGGGCGGTCAGAGGAGGGGGGCACTACGAGTGGCTATTGTCTGATTCATAATTATATTTTTATTATGACTGAGCTCGGGGGCCCCCTCACACTGTACAAAGCAATTTCTAGTAGAGAGTGCTACGAGGGCAAAGTGTTTACATACCAAATTATAAGAATATACTGACAGCGTTTGGTTGTTAATAAGCCGTAATCACTTCCCCTAATTTAATCCGGTTGCTATGGTAAACAAATGACACTTGAGGCTGATGGCGGTGAAGGGGGAGATGGAGGAGGAGGAGAGGAAGAGGTGTGCCCAGTCGAAGTAAGGAGAGAAAAATAGCTGATAAAAGAAAACTGACATCCACATCCACACACACAACCTCCTCTGTCAAGACACCTGCTGTCCTCTGTGCACCCTACATGTTAGGAGGGTTGTGTGTGAAGCATAAGAGGAGAGAGAGATTGTACATATGTACGTGTGTGTGTGTGTGTGTGTGTGTGTGTGTGTGTGTGTGTGTATGTTGGTCAGAGACAGCTGTCTGTGCAGTCAGCAATGCTGCTCTCCTCAGAAAGCAGAAAATTGAGCGGGAATTGGGCTAATTGTACGGAATGATTGATGCTAGTGGAAACTACAGTACATTAAAAACACAAAAGCACACTCATAAGTGTGCAGACACACACGCACGTGACATATGCATTCATGCAATCACATACACCTCGAACACACGCACACACACACACACACACACACACACACACACACACACACACACACTCACACACACACAAACACACTAACACACACACTTCCTGTCTGCTGCACACAGCCCCAAAAAAAAAAAAGCCAGTTTTTCAGGCGTACAGTGGTTGTTACAGAGCACAGATGAGATCTTGATATACTTTCCTGTTATCGTTCTTCCTTCCCTTTTTTCTCAGGTAATAAATAATAAACCATAAAGGAAGAATTCAAGGTTAAATATGGGTAATTTAAAAAAAAAAAACAGCAACAGCTAAAAGCTGCTGCTCGTTTAAGTTTTATAAAAATGATACAACCAGACTAGGAATAAATCTTCAGTTTAGTAGCTACTTAGTATTTTTGTTGATTTTAACAGCCATGCTTTTGTTTCACAAAAATATCTGACTGAAGATGTGTTGGAGAGCAAGACAAACATGAATACATGATAGTAAATATAATAATATGATTAAAGATGACATACTAATAATGTTAGAATATAATAATAATAAACTTTTAGTAAAGATATTTTAGTTTGTTGTCCAGTTCTTCCAGTCCCTCTCCATGAGAACTGATTTTATGATCTAGTGCTGAAATGATTAGTCGATTAATCAATTAGTCAATCAACAACAATTTTGATGACTGATTCATTGATAAAGTAATTTATCAAGCAAAAATGCCACCATTAGCAGATTCCTTAGTATTATATCATTGTAAACTGAATATCTTTGGGTTTTGGACAGTTTGTTTGACAAGATGTGAAGCTGTCACTCAGGGCTCTGAAACTAATTTTGTTGACTAAATCTATTAATCATCTATTAATAAAAAAAGAAACAAAAAAGAAACAAACAAAAGAAAAAGCTGATTAACAGTATCATCTCTCTCTTGATTGGAATGTCCAGTTGGACAAATAAACTGACTGATGCTGCTTGGAAAAGTTTCCTATTGTCACTTTTTCCAGGGACTAACATGCTTTGAAACTCAGGTGCAGTGAGATTTAACAAAAAGAATTAAAAAGTGCTGGTGAGTTTGACTTTGTCAGATTTAGTGAACAGCTGTTTAGGTTTATGAAAGACCAAGGACCAAGAGGTGAGCTTTTCTGGCAGAGATATGTAGGTAACGCAGCAGTGATGATGATGATGATGATGATGGTGAGGTAGGAGGAAGATTATGGTAACGACCGCACGTGAACTGGGAAACACACACTAATCATTAATCACACACACCTAATATGCACCATCTTTTGTCACCTCTTGAACTGTTTACTTGCTAACAGCAGAACATGCTAGGCTGTTTATATTACACGAGACACTGATTACTTAGTAATTCATCTCCATGCAGAATGATTGTCTATTAGGATGCATGTTCACTGCTGTCAGATGGCTGTCTGCTGGTGCATTCAAATATTAACACTTCAAACACACTTTAGCGACATCCTATTGGCTATGAATCGGAGGACCTTGTTCCTTTTCAGGAGTCTGGAACAGAGGAAAAGTAGAATCCAGGTAGTCTGCTCTATTGGCTTTATCTCCTCACAGTGTCTCCTGCTGATTAAATTTGAAAACCTAAAGAAAAATCTCCACCTCTACACTCTAATCCAGCAAATAAGAGAGAGTGGAGAGAAAGGGGATGAATGCTTGACAATGGCTTTCAATTCCAACCCCTTTCAGAGGAGAAAATCCTTACCTGTCATTCTTTAGTCTGTGTTGCAGAAGTACAGATGATTGCATCGCTGATAGTGTCACTGTATCGTAAATCCGGTCTGCAGTAAGCTACTAAATCAGTCAATCTTTAATGTTTCCTAACAAGATTCATTTTCATGTGAGTAAGCATTCGCAGCTGGGAATTCTAAGTTTTCATATAGTTTAATGGCGGCTGCCTCATTAGGGATAAGGCTCTTTGCATACTGGCTTAACAAATGTGGATCTATTGGACAAGAGAGACAGAGAGCGAAAGAGAAAAAGAGACAGAGGACAGTAGTCCTTGTGACTCTGGTAATGGTTTTCTTATTCTCTATCTTCTCTTATAGATGCATATCAATACATATCGTAGCGTCTGCATAGAGCCTGCCACATCCAATATCGCCTGGACATTTTACATAATTATTATTTTCAGGAGTCATTGGGGTCTCATAGAAGGGAATGTAAGTGACAGGCGTTTAAAATGGTTTTTAAATCATGCGGGATAACCAGGGCCTTTCAGAAATAATTGTGTCAAACTGCTTTTCACCTTTTTCGCCAATCAATATGCGCACTTATTCATGGGCAGACGACTATCCATCAAAAGGCGGCGCTGCTCTTTAATATACATGCTTGCATTTTAATGGGCTACTTTAACAACAATACCGGAGATAACAATGTGTTTCTGTGTAATATTCCCGTTAAAAAAAAAAAAAAAAAAATGATGATACAGCCTCTTTCACGTGAAGCAAGCACAGGCTCACTTCTTGCTCTCCTCTCTCGTATGCATACGTACGGAATGTGCACATACACCAAACACGTGCGTACGTGAGGTGTGTGCGCATAAACGCACACACACAGACAGTTTAAGTGGTGGCCTAAGTCGATGTAATCGCATTCACTTTGTTACACGGCTTGTAAATGATTTAAAACTAGATTTCATGCATGCTTTCATACTAATTCACTCACTTGTATTTTTTCATTTTGGCCGGAAAAACTCTGAGAACAATCAAGATTTACTCCATTCTCCAATTAAGCTTCTAAACAGGACCAAGAGAAGGGGAATCTATTCATTTTCTTTTGATTAAAATTATCACCACTTGCAAGGAGCTTTGGGGTTTATATATTAAATAATGCATCATTTCATAATTATATAGAATATATAGATTTTTTAAATAGGATACCGGGCAAAATGGTGACTTTAATTAGATCGGTGTGTAAGATATCTCGGGGGTATGATAAAACAATGTTAAATATCTCACAATGACTGTAAAATATGTTCCAACAGATAATGAAACACAAATAGGGTCTCGCTTTGCCATGGCTCCTATTTGTCGAAACATCCCCACATGCATTTTCTGAAATTTCATAATTATATTGAAAATATGATCAGGGGAGAACACGGCTAGGTGCTAAATATGATGCTGCCTGTCCCCCACCTATTTAGAGGCATACATTATCATCCTATTACTATAAGAGTAAATTACTACAGAGAATCAACCATATCGTGCACCCAGCGGGGGAGAGGGGAGGCAAATGCATGGTACTGTAGAAGACTCCCTTAAGATGCTGTGTTATGTCTCCTGTGTCACACACTCACACACACACAGTACATGTGAGCTAATAAACAGGCCTGGAAGGTCAGGAACGGCGTAATATCCACATAAAGATGAGCTAAGGCCTAAGATTAGCAAAGAACTAAAGAGCACTTGGCAGAGTGAGAGGGGGTAGAGACGCTTTTACAATTAAAGCAGAATTAAAGATGCACTAAAACAGCAACACTTTGCCAAGCAAACAACGCCTGCAGCCTCTTTCAAAATTACAGCGGGCTAATTTGAAATGAAGGACAAACAGTGGCTGTGTGTGCGCGTGTGTGTCTGTGTGTGTTTCCAGAACCTTCTCCTATTATGATTGCAAGCGTACAGACCCCTCGTTTTGGTCTATATATAAAGTATGTAAATGTCGTCTGGCTGCGACAGTCAGAAGCGTCAATAGAAGTTGACAGCTGAATTATAACCGCAGCCGAATCCATCAGTCTTTTGTTTTAACCGGAGAATGGAGCGTTTTTAAAACTCAACAAAGGCCTTTAATCAAATTCTCAAGGTTGTTGGCTTTAGCATTGTATTAGTTTAATAGTTTCTGCTGCACCATTGACGTTAATGACACATTCCTATGTAAATATAATGTGGCTCCCAGAAGCCATCAAAACATTTTAAGGTCCAATGAATACAGTTGCATTTTTTCCTTTCTCTCCCCCCTTTCCTCCCCATACAGAAATGTCTTTTTATTTAGCAATCTCGGCACAGTGCATGGTGATACAATAAAAAGGAGGGGAGATTGATTAATGGAGACTTTAAGGTAGTGATGCGCAGCACTGATACAAATAACTGTGGAGAGACAGAGAGGGGAGAAGATTGTGCCTCCCTCCCTCCTCCCCCACCCCCACCCCCCCAAAACACACACACACACACACACACACACACATACACACACAAGCACATTTAGACACACACTTGTAAAAAAAATTCACATATGGAACCACACATCGGCCTTGAATCATGGCTGAGGATGTGCAAACACACACACACACACACACACACACACGTGTGCAAATCTAAATCACATGTACAGTTTAGAGGCCTTTGGCATAGATTCATCACCCACGATTGAAAGATAATGAAACTGCATATTTTCTCACCATTCAGAGACTGATGAAAGCATTTAGAGCAGAATACATTAAAAGCAGGATCATATTTTGAGAAGCCTCATAACATGTTACTGTCTGGAAAAAAAAAATTGTGGAGACATCTTGGCCCATATCTTAAGTACGGGTGATACGCTGCCTTTTGTATGTATGAATTGCTTAATCAACTCTTTGGGGGATATATTTAAGTGGTTGTTGCTAATTTAAAAGGGAAAAAAATCTGATACTTGAGAGCTGGCATTGAGATCACACCACATTTGCAAATACGCTTGCATACACAAAACTGAGTTAGAGAGAGAGGGAGGGAGAGAGAGAGATGTAATGGAGATTTTTCATGCTAGACATGTACATATTAGCTAAGAATCAGCATTCAATCATGACTTCATGTTTTGTTTTCTGGATTTCTGTGTTGTTCTTCATCCATTGTCTAATAGCTTAACAGTCTCAAATTAACATCCATATGTCACAGGTAATGGTTTCCACCACACTTTCTTTAAGCTCTGTAAAGAATGATTATTGATATGATCACAAGATGAAATGGAATTCATTCAGTGATTTTCCTCATTGCAGCGGTGGACAGATTATTCACATTCTTAAATAAAAGAGTAAAGCTATACCACAATATAAAATACTCTGCTACAAGTAAATGTCCTGCATTAAAATATTACTGAAGTAAAAGTACAAGTATGATCAGTAAAAATATACTTTAGGTATCAAAAGTAAAAGTATTTATTACACAGCTGAATGTCTACTTATATTATTGTTTGTGTATTGTATTGTTTATGTACAGTATATTGTTTTATTATTATTAATAATTAATTAACATGTAAGCAGGATTTAATGTTGCAGCTGATTTCAAAAAAGCTAAATTTAACTACGTTACATATTCGTGGATAGACTAATCTATTTTATACATTTATTATAGTTTTTGTATGTTAAATCTTTAACTACAAAGTAATCAGTAACTACACTTCAAATGAATGTAATGGAGTAAAAAGTACAATATTTCCCTTTGTAATACAGTGACGTATAAGGTCATATAAAAATGGAAATACTCAACTAAAGTACAAGTACCTAGTTACATTCCACCACTGTTTTGGCCATCGGAAAAAAAAAAGTTTTGCACTATACAGTAATTATATTAGACCTTTCAAAAAACTTTTCACCTGTGAAACATTAAACTTCTCATGAGAAAAATATTTCACACATGACAACAACGTGCCTGCATCATGATTTTTTCACATGTGGCATATCCAGAAAGCACGCATGTCTATATGTGAATTAATTACAACTGAAATTATGTTTTCCATGTGATATTAGTTAGTTTTTATTTCCATGTCATGGAATTACAACACACCACTATATATTGACCATAAAAAAATATGACAAGACATTCTATGGTAACACATACAAAACCAACAGATATACAGTACATCTATGGGCACTATCATGTGAAATCACATATGCCATCATAAATAAATATATCACATGAAAAGCGCGAAAACCACAAGCCTATATGTAAACTTGGGTTTACATAAAAAATGTGGATGTGAAGTATGTTTTACATGTGATATATATGTATATATATATTTTTTTAATTGTAAGGGAGGCAATTTAAATTTTAGTGAGTATGCACTAAAGTAGATCATGACTGTGTCCTGAAACTTGTTAGCTTGCCCCACAAAATATCACCAGCTACTTTTTCATTGCTCAGTGTGTAAAGCATTTTAAATCATGTATGGATTATCATGATTACAATTTGCTCATAATCTATTTAGAAAGTGCTTATAGTGCCTTATAATAGCATGTGAGCACCACTTGGAGAAAAGTGCTACCAAATAAAAGATCAAGTGCATTTGAGCATTTCCATTACACACACACACACACACACACTCTTACACACATCGCACAGATTTCTCATGCATCGTCTTCCTGTGTGCTCTGGGCTGTAACATTTGCTTTCTTAGTCAAGGAGAACAATCTCATTTGCAGGGAAACAAATAAGAAAAAAAGATGTAGCTGTGACAATACCTCAAATTCCATCCTACTTATTTTTCCCCCTTTCTTCTTCTTCTTCTTTTTTAATTTACAATACAAAGTGTAAAAATAAACACTGAGGGCTCAATTTAGTGTGGTTTTCAGCCGTGGCACCTAATCCCCCACCCCACCCCTCATCATGATGCACTGGAGGTTGTAGATTTTCCACAGGGGGGGCGGCAGTCTCATCTAGGGAGAGATAGGTGGGCAAAGAGGAGGGTCCTTTCACATTTCTCTCACACACACACACACACACACACACAGATACGGTGCGCCCTCAGGCCCACAGGGAGCCTTGCTGCGATACAGCACTCACTGTACCCTACACACACACACACACACACACACACACACACACACACACAGAATATGAGATTCTTATTAGCTATAAAGGTGCCCCACAATCAAAACTGTGCACACAAAAACACACACACCACTCTGCCACACACCACCGTGGAGAAACTGGGAAACAAGTAACTCTTAGACACAAACAAAAGAAGAGTTTGTTTGTTCGACACGGATCTCCACGCAGAAAAAGACGTTAAAAAGAAGAAAGCGGGACAAGAATAGGTGAGGGAGGGAGACGGAGCGCTGCTGCGCTGTGCCCCTCAGCCATGTGCGAGTCTTTAACCCTGTGCTTGCTGTCAGTCACTCTGCCAGGCGTTCAGCTGGAGACTTCTTTTTTTCCGTTTGCGTGACCTTATGAAATGATTGCTCATCTGGATTCACTGCTTTTTCTCTGCTGCTTTTAAGCAGAAAAGATAAGAGAGAAGACTGGGGAAAGAATGTGTCATTTCAAAGAATTAGCAACTCCTACTCAGAACATGCTACGTGTAATCACTAAACCGAACCTGTCTGATTATAGCCCCTTACTCGCATCAGTTCCATGACAAGTCCTCCCCCCCAAAACACACACACCTGAGTGCTGCCCAGTGGGAGGCTATCTACCTGATGAGGAGGACCTCACAACAGGAGGGACGGCGAGATGAGGAGATCATCCGTCCCCGACTGACAGACAGAGAGAGAGAGCGAGGCGAAGACAGAGTGAAGTTATAGATAATCTTTTTACTTGCTGTTGAGTAAACATACAGTGTTTGTTAAGTCTGTCGACGTGGCCGAGCCAAGCGGCGAATGACGGATGCAACAGCGTTAACTGGCTGATTAAGGCTCTATCTTCTTCAAAGTAGGGGGGATTTTCACGCTGACATTTAAAGAACAAACACAATGCTCAGTTGGGTGGCATATTTGCCTATTGTTCCTTTTTAAGATAAAACTTCTGTCCATGTGGAAGTTTAAATCTTCTCGGGTAGCTGCTGTATCTGAGTGTTTTTCTTTATGTCTGGACGGCTCAGTGCCTGTTTGCGCGCACGTGTTTCTATACAGTTCTCTGTGGCTGTACATGCGTGTGTGTGTGTGCCCATGTGTGTTCCTGCATATAAACCCTCATTCAGATAGACCTCGGTCCAACTTTGGTGGTGGCCCGTGGCCACATGGAGTGGTCTGATAGAGCACTGGAGTCTACGGGAGTCGCACACACTGCTGTCCTATGGCGGGGCCTCTCTTATCGGAGCCGCCAGCACGGTAAGCTAGGATTAGCATCTAGATCTGCGAAGACTGGACGTCAGCACAGGGGACAATAGTGACAGAAGAGAGGAGGGCGCAGGATGAGAACATGGAGATAGAGGGGACGGATGGAAGGGGAGGGTTGGAGCAGATAGAGGGATGTCATACTCACCAGTAGAGCAAAGAGCAAAATTTCCGCCATCCCCCCCCCCTTACTGGTGTGAGCGTTTGTTTTCTTTCCTTTTCCTGCTCTTTTAAGCAATGTTGTTCCTTTTTCTTTCACTTCTTTTGGCCGTGTGGACAAAGTGCATGACAGCAGCATGTGTCCATGCCTACTTGGACTTTTTTGGTGGTCTGATGTGGAGGACGCACTTCAAAACCACAAGAAACATCACACTCATGGAGCAGGCTAAGTGGGCCCTGTTTTTGAAGTCTTTCTTTGAAATAAGCGAGGCAATCCCCTTGGCCCAGGGATCATATTCTATTTACGTTCCCTTTGCCAACGACACAGGCGACGCTGGCCAAATTCACAAAAGAAGATCCACATTGGAAAATCCGGCTAATCCCTGATTGAAAGTTCATGTGTTGGCTTCGATGTATAAGCTCTGGCAGATTTTCCCAGGAAAGGGGAGTAAAGGAAAAAAAAAAAGGCAACAAAACTGGGATCCTTTTTGGTTAAAAAGTGGACTCAGTGTCAGTGGCATGCAAGCAAAGCTCATGTCCGCTTGTCAAGAGTTGCCTTTCATGCTCAGGGCTGCAGTGGGTTCTCTCTTCTCGCCCTGAAGGGTGAGGTTATGTTGTCTTCAGAAGTAGTCGGGGGTTAGTTGGTCGTTCCAAAGGTCGACCTCAGACAAAGCAGTCAGGGCTGATGCTACCTTAATTTATTTAGCTCCTCTCTTTCCATTTTTTTTCTTTGTCTGTTTATTGCTTCCTCAATTTCTATTCCACTCCTTCCTTTCTCATGTTCACAGTCTGTCTCTCCCTCTTTTCCTCCATCCTTCCCTCCCTCCCTCCTTCCCTGGCTGCCTCTACCCTGCTGCCTCTCTCCTCTCTCTCTTCCAGGGGTGGTGGCTATGGCTAGAGAGCCTGCACAGATGGCAGGCCAGCTTGCCTTCAGGGGAAGGGCTCCACAGCTTAAACTTCCTCCATTTTTTCCTCTTTTCTTCTTCTCCTTTCTTGAGCTCAAACTTTTGGCCCGCAACTTTTCACGCCTGGCGAGCCTTTATCTCGCCGTGCATGATGTGAGGGGAAAGCAGGGTCCTCTGAGAAGCGAAGGGCGGTTATCTCAAACGCCTGAGCTGTCCTCGGATCAATAGGGGCCATCAGTATCAGTGGAAACCCAACACGGAGGCCCGTTGAGTGTCAGTGGTGGCTTTGCGGGGCCATGCGTCGACGAGCCTGATAATCTGACACTTGAAATTGTCACTTTTCAAACCTAAATCCCATCACTCTACAGAACGCAATGCATCTTTCACTTTGAGTCGTGTTGATTGATAAATAGCACAAGTGAAGGCTTTCTGCTGAGATTCTCACATCCAGTGATTTTTGCTGGTTCTTAACATGCAGAGGCCTCACTTATTCAGACAATGAAGGCATTAACAAGCACAAGTATTATCACAAGTCAGACTTTCCCACTTTCTGGCGGTTAGCAAGTGTTAACAAGAATCCTCTAGATCAATGTCTTCTTGAGATGACCCTGTGATAATGGTAATATTACCTCTCGCTATCTCTCCACACATATCATTTCACACTCGAGTCAATGTGAACAATGTTCCTCTAATGGCTTGCTATACTTAAAGCCGTCACCACCATAAGTGGTCTTGTTAGCAATGGCCCCTCGCCTCTTCATGGGATCAGCCCAACAACTTGACCTGTGTCAAGTGATCACCTGATAGCCAGCACTCTGTTTTAGGCCTCCTCCCACTCAGCACAGCACAACTCTTCAGGCTCTCAGAGCGTCTGACAGTGTAGAACAAATCATTTTCATTTAATCCAACCTTAGATACTTTAATACCGCACTAACTCTTACTGTACATTTTAATAACGTTTCACCACATTTACATCATATACAAATCATATAGAAATTACAAAATTAAAATTGCTATTGAATATGCTGTTGTGCTGCACCTAAGATGACTGCTCGTGGTTGCCGGTTGTCATAGTAACTCTATGCGCTTTTCGGCACAAAGAGCTTTAGTGACTATCAGAGCGATGGATGGAAAGAATCATCACTGGAAATATAACTCAAAAAAAAATGCTGACACATCTCAGCCCTCAACATGATCTGAGACAGCCAGAATAACTAAAACCGTACAGTGTGCAGTGAAAGCTACTTGGCTTACTACGTTTTGTGGAAAGGGGGAGCCAGAATGCCTCAACGGCAGGGAACAACTGTAAAATGCAGCAGGGTGTCAAGTAAGCTCATTTGACATCTTTAGACAAAACAGCCAGCCTAAAATGAAGCTAATTCTACTTTTAAACAGAATGACGAAATACTCTCTACCAGTTAGCACACCTAGTTTTTATTATTTGTTTAGTTTAGATTAAATTTTTATCTACAAATCTGCACAGCAACATAAAACAGTTGTTCTCTTTTTTGATTGAGAACAGGCCTATATTTTTTCAACCCATTATTTTTGCACATGGAGGGGGCACCATGAAAAAAAAAACTATGTTGGGTTGCTTTGATTTTAAAAAGTTTTGGACTGTTGGCACAATAAACGTGCACGCATGTAATAAGTGATTCAGACACTGTCAAGAATTTGGTGCAAAAGTAAAACAAAAGTGTTAAACAGTATGTTATTGAAAAGCTGTCTAGTAGTAAAAAGTATTTGTTAGAATAAACAGAATTAAAGAGAAAAATCAAAGAGACAGGTGATAACCCTGGATTAAATATGGTGCACGGGCATAGCTAATCCCATATTGATTTTAAATTTTAAAGGGTTGCTCCACCAAAATTACAAAAAAACCCCAAAACATAAAAATATATTTTCTCACTTATAATGGTATCTAGCCACACAGATACTGTAGTTTTGGTTTTATTGGTTCTGGTTTTAGGATGTGTGTCTCTGAAATATCTGCCTCCACTACAGCACAGTGGAGGTGGATGGAACTTTGTTTGTGGTGCTTGCAGCATCAAAAAATATTTTAAAAACTGATATACTGTACTCTGGAGTCTACATTAATGTGTCTGTAAAAAGTTTTACTTGGAACTACTTAAATTTTTATTAAAGAAATAGTTCTTATGAAGACTGTACAGAGTGAAGTCTGTGGGTTATCCAAAGTAACAGTGGCACTACTGTATTTCTGGAGGGAGATTCTGCTGTTGAAATTTTTAAATGTAATTTTTCAATGTTTTGAAAAACTACACACTTGACTTGTTCCTTTCACCTTCTGATACTGATATAATATTTCTGCTGTATAGAAGGTATTATAAAGGTTTTCTATTTAAATTTTTTTTCTGAGGGGTCTTGATCGATACAGTTGCCGTGTAAAAATGGGTGTTTAGGGCCATTAGCTGTGGGGTGAATGTGAGAATAAAGCCCAGAAAAGGAGAAGCAGCGTATAAGCAGATTTAGTTTCAGCTGTCCTGTTTTTGCAGGGGAACATCTTAGGCCTAATAATAATAATAGTACTTTTTTGCAGTTTTCATTAATCTAACTGTGGTAGCGTTGTCATTGTGATGCAGATGAGGTTTTGTCTGAGAATTAACACTCACCTTGACCTGTGACTTGCACTCTCAATTACGCATAAAATTCTAATTATATAGAGAGATTATAACGTTTTTAAATATGATTGCAGCATTTAATACACTTTAAAAGTTGTACGTGCCGGTAGACTGGCTGTTTTTTTTTTTTTTTTTTTTTTTTACAACGTTCCTAATTAAAGCTTAGAGAGGATTTGTCACCAGTGTGCTTCAAGCATGTCCTAATTCTCATTTTCATAAAGCATCTGTGAAATAGTCTATATTTAACGCATGTGATGGCTATTTTATGCACTTTTTATGCTTGTCTCACGGACATCTTCATGTGCTGAATGTGTACCATCAGCACAGCCGAGGGACTCAAGCACCCTTTTCAAACATCGATGAGAGGAGAGAGGCAGAGTGTGCCCTGATATATGAGAGAAAGACAGACAGGGAGGAAGAGAGAAAGAAAGAGACAGACAGGGAACGGAGAGGGAGAGGATGAAGGAGAGTTGAAAAATGATTCCGGACTTTGTCAGAGAAATCAATTGAGAAACACATAGACACGGACAGCAAATTGGGTGATAAGGCCCCCGTGTCCTCCCTCTTCTTAACGAGAAACACTGAAGCATGAGGGTAAATAAAAGAGACATCTCTCCCTTTCTATCTTTCTTAGGTTTTCTCTCTTACACACACTCGCCCTCCTCTATTTGCTCTGTTGCTCCCCCTTCTTGCCATTATCTCTGTTTTATTCCATTAGACTCTGTCTTTTCTATCTCTTACTCTCTCCATATCGATACATTTATGCATTTTAATAACAGCTGACAGGATGACACCACGCTGCAATGACGGCCGTCCCTGCGTGCGCACACAATGTGCATGTGTGTGCAGGGATATAGTGTAATCTAAGAGGCCTATCCTCTGTTCCCAGGTTTGGGCGAGGGCAAGCAGAGGTTGTGGCGGCGTATGCCTGTACTTTGTGTAGAACAATGCGAGCAGGCAGGCAGTCGGAGCTCGGAGGTATTCTGCAGGTGTCGCAGAGAAGGACCCTTCTGTAGCAGTGTGTCTTGGACCCGATCTCCACAAAGCCGCCTCTCCCGCTGCCAGATGGACCCATGCTTTTCCCCACACTCTTGCTCTCACAGCTAAGACCTAGGCTTTTCTGCCTCCTCTTTTTTTTCTCCCCCTCCCTACAAAAGAAAAGCGCTTTGGCTGAAAGAAAACCACAGCTGAATTTTATGGTGCCGCTTCTTTTGCCAAGCTGATTTTACAATTCAAAGGGACAGTGTGCATGGAAATGCTGTTTTCGAGCTGCGTCGTCGCTACGCCTTTTTAGATGCAAGTTTGCATTGGCAGATACGTCTGCCACACTAATATTTCCCTTCCCAGTGTGAAATCTTGATAATATCCGGAGTTGCGGAGAAACACAGCTCAGAGTGTGTTTGGAGTGTGCTTGGAGCAGATCTTCTGGGGTCTAATTCCTACAAGGCCTCAATAAGGTGACAGCAATGTCAGCTCTAAACGTGATCACGCCGTCTATAGACATCACGGGTTACACATCACTCTGTGTGTGTGTGGGTATACAGTATGCCAGTGAATATATGCCAGCACACACACACGAATACTGGCACACATTCTTTGGCACAAATATATACCACCAAGCACAAAATCCATTAAGTTTTAACAACGCCCTCCCCCTTACCTTAAATAACTGAAGGAGGTGCAACACAACTTCAGTCGCACGACCCCGATACAGCTACACCTCGCACTGAGGAGAGGGAGCGTTCACTTACTCCGGGGACAGAATTAACATCCAATTTCCCACTTCTCATTACAATTCAATAAAAGCCAATCTGCTTTTACCTTTAGAGCACTGTTTTGGGTGGATGCTTTCAGGGGGCCCCACTCCACTCCGAGCCCAATTAAGAACATTTAAACATATTAAAATCTCCCAAGCTCTTCACTGTCCTGATTACTGCTTAAATATAATCTGCTTTTATATCCTCTCTCTGCCTCTTTGACTCATTTTTCCTCTAAAATTATATCCATCAGTGATGATTTTTTTTTTCTCTAGAGGGGATCCAGGGTTGGGCGGATAAGTATCTCTACCTTTCATGCAAAGATATTGAACTGCAAAGTGGAGAGTGAACTCTGCTTGTCTCACAAGTTCTCACGCACATTCTGCCTTTTCTTTACAATCAGCCACTTACTACATAGGACACAAATACACATACGTGCATAGCTTAACATCACTTAATGTCCACCCTCAGCTGCTCGCCCTGTTATTCCTACTTTCTATCAGCCCTTGACAAGGATATATACGTAGTGTGTTTAGAGAGGTGCTGGGATGAATATTGATGTGTATAAATGTTTCAGCTAAAAAGGCTTCACGATCGCTCAGTCGTTGTGTCACATCCATCACAGCAAATCCACTTTGCTCATCTCCATCACCAGTATGCCATTGGATGGGCGTGGCCCGGACGGGCCACAAGTCACATGCAAGTATGGAGTCAAACTGAGTGCTAACACAAACACATGATAATCCCTTATTGACATCAGATTGATATGCAGACATTCAGTGGTTTGCAATCTTTTTTGAGGCTGCTGATTTTGATCAGTCCCTGTAAGTTTCCCTCATAACATTAAACTTGTGTTAGGCAAACAGGGTTGAATACATAACACAGAAGTTTGTGATTCAAGTTTATCTTGTTTTAATTAAACAGAATTAATTAGCAGAAAACATTTCTGTAATATATGTAATTCATAAAGCTACAATTGCACAATGGTGTATTTTGGCAAAGACATGATGCTATAATTCTATATAAATTAAGTGCCATTACTCTAATTCTTCTGTACAGTTTCAGTCCTCATCCAGTCATGACAGCTGGACGCAGCAGGTCCAGTCCAGTCCCACCAAAAATGGCACAGTAAAGTTCATTTCTGCATCCGAGAAGCTTCGAGGCATAATGAGGGCTGGTGCACTATTATAGTTGGCTAGCTAATGGCTAAAATGTTGGCAAATAAAGTACCGGTGTAAAACCGACTCCTACACAGAGTGTTGCATTATGGGTTGTTTGTAGCCTTAATGTTGCTAGGCTAGCGACTGTCTTAAAGTCTGTTTATAGTGAGTGTGTTAGAGTCAGTCAGCCCTAAAAGTGTTTTGTTAGTCCAGTTTAACCTACAGGAGTTTCTGAAGGCTCTCGTAACAGGTTTTTTGGCCACAGAGGAAATAAATTCATGATGAGTGAAAACAAGTCCAAAGCGTCTTCCAACGTCTCTACTGCAGAAAAACGGAATATGTCAAGCTGCCAAATACCACTGTCACAGGAGCTCAAAGAGACAAACAGGCAGTCTTATAAATGCTAACTGCTGGAGAAAATAATTTTTGACTGCTTCCAAGAGCCTGGCAGGAAAGTTTGTTAGTATGTAAATATACTATGATGCAAGTTATATTATAAGTTATAACATCTTATAATCAGGGTTGCCTTATATATGGCAAAGCACTATGCTGTACCACATTAAGAATAAGCACCTGGCTGCCATGTCTGAGGATGGCTCGCAGTTACAGCCAAAGATCATGTCGCTGCTAGCTGTTGCTGGTTGTGATGCACACCAGTCCGAGGCCATCACCCAGTTGGTGTGCCAAATGATTGAGACCGATATACTGCAGTGTGGTAGAAGGCGAAGGATTGAAAGAGCTAGTTCAGTACCTCAAGCCTGAGTATGCTATGCCGTCGAGAGCTACTGTGACTAAATGTATTGAAAAACACTTTGAGGAGAAGAAGAATGAGCTAAAAGCCAAGCTAGCTCTGACCACCGACTGCTGGACAGCTCTCACAAACGAAAGCTACATCACAACTTTTCTTAAAAATTAACTGATTAGTTATCGGTTAATGGGTGTTGGTCTGTGAAAAGCAAAATGAACCGAAACATCATCCCTAATTGTACGTAATTTCATTTAATAAAGAGTTTTTTAAGAGGGGAAAAACTCTGAGCTTACTAAATGTCAGTTAACAAGCTGGTTAGCTTGGTTGCTAAGAGGGCAGTAAGTTCACACAGTTTATTTAAAAAACTGTCTCATAACAGTCAACAAATGTCTCTTTTGTGGAGTACTTTTACTCTGGAAGAGGATGTCATGTAAAAGTGGATGGTGCAACACAGATAATAAGCAACAATAGCTTCCTCCATTTTGGACTCTCCAGCTCTCTGTTCTCTCCAAAGTCAGCACTATAGAGACAGTTTGCTATTCATTGACAGCATGGATTTGCTTGTCAAAGTTCACCAAAGTTGAACTTGATGGGGAAAAAATGTACGTTTTTAGTGGTGTTTCCAGGGCTCAACATTAAGGCTCGTATAAATACTGTGTGTCTGCATGTTATGTGCCACTCATTACTTAGCTATTTAGTTAAATAAATACAATACCAATTTGAAACAAATGCATTTTTTCCCCACAATACGTCCAACCAGTGTCCAACTCAGCCATAGCCCTGCTGTGTGTGTGAGTGTGTGTGTGTGGCGGAGTGTCAGTACATAGCTGTAGCTATGCTGTGTGTGTGTATGTGTGGTGTAGTGTCAGTAGGTAGCCATAGCCCTGCTGTGTGTGTGTATATTCCGCAGAGCATTTATTTTTACCTCAGAAGAACAGTGGCAGTGATGTTCCTTCAGGCTCCGCAGTCCAGCCAAATGCCCGGGAAAGCAACAAAAAGAACAACAAGTAATGTTACAACTGCACCGTACGAGTCAAAAAGTGAACAAAATTTTTTACAGCTGGAGAGTTGAATTTGAGTGGGTGCATTATGAGGAAGTTGTAATGTTCTGCAGCGCTTGCGGAGGGCTACCCAACTTGGCTGACAAGTAACGGATGTTAGCTAGCTAGCGTTAGCAGCTGTGTAATTCACGGGGACTGCCCATTGGTCTGACGGCCCATTATTCTGAAACCTCAGTAGTTCAAAAAATGTCTCATTGGACCAAAAGCCCATAGTCCGATGGCCCATTATACCAAAAACAAAAACCCACTGCTCTGAAGGCCCGTAGATCCGAAAATACACACTCTGTAGTAGGAGTTTAGTGGCTGTTGGTCCGTCCTTACTACTTTCCAGACTCCATTCAATTTAACAGATAATGTATAAATCATAATATAAATCATAACGTATGACTTTGTATGAGTCCCAAAGAAAGACTATTCATTTGATATTCTTATATTTAACTTTAACAGCTCTTCTGTGAACTAAGTTAAACAAATTAAAGAAAGATGTGTAATGTTACTGTTTGACATCCGGAAAACTGCTGTCAGCTCATCCACGCAATTTTTATAATGTGATTTTGTTAAATCAGAGTTCTGCTTTGTGAAACAAGACGCCGAAATTATCAGAAGAATTGAGAATTGTGAAAAGTCTATTTGATAAGTTAATTAAATTTTAAATGAGGACAAGGCAGCAACACAAACATGCCCATTTTTACTATGTAGTTTGGCCTACAGTCACCTGTGTATAACGACTGATTGGAAAATGTATTTTATTTTTGTGACGTTAATAGTGTCATGTTGTGAAATAACTATTAAAGTAAAACATTTTTATTGGTTAAATGTAGTTAAATATCTTTTTATATATATCTATCTATCTATCTATATATATATACATATATATATATATATATATAATTGAAGATAAAGTCTTTAATTGTTTCCTACTGTCAGAGGCAAACCTCAGTATACACATTTTTATAACTGCTGATTTATTAGCAGCATTTTCTTAGTTTGCACATATATGTTAGTTACCCTGTTTAAAGCCCCTACATGTAGGCTTATCTCAATCTTCATTGGTATCACTGGCATTGCCTATATTGTTATATACAGTCTAAATGAATATGAAAATGATTTGTTGAGGTGAAAGTTACAAATAACCACTTTATTAAATTATAAATAATAAAGTTAAATATTATAAATTGAATTATTTATATGTTGACACTGGATGCTTTTAACTTTGTCTGAATTCTGCATTCTGCATTCCCAAACTATTGATATTTTTACCTGGACAAGTGACAAGTTAAGTAAATTCAGGCCCTTTACACCTTGCATTAAAATGCGTTTTGGGTGATCGGATTGCAATCGGATAGTGCTTGACCACATTAAAAGTACAGGTGTAAATGCACCCAAGATGCACTGAGGATGAATTGTGTTGGCGTAAATACCTAATGATACGCGACTCTGCAAACCAATGAGGTAGCAACCATTAGGCAGTTAGCGAGCTAAGCTACTAGCAAGAAAGCTATGGATATTCAAGACACTCGTGGATAGAGTAAAGACGAGACCAAGTGTCTGCTTTCCATTTGGTCCAACGAAAGTATACAAGCAAACCTTGGCAATTCATATCGCAAACCCAGCCATTTATGAAGCAATGGCTAAGCCAATGGTGGAGAATGGCTACAACCGGTCATTGCTGCAATGTCAACGAAAAATTAAACACATGAAACTGGCATACAACTGTTGTTTTTTTGGACCTGTGCAAACGAGAGGAGGTGATGTTCAATTGTTTGAGCTGAACAGAACGATTGGATCTCAATCAGATCTCAATGTGGACACTTATTAATACCAGGTGTAAATCATATCTAGATACAATCTGGATATGAGACGCATTTTAATGCAAGGTGTAAGGGACTATTACTTGTCTGAAGGCCAAGTGCCTGAAAAAGTTAATGTTGAGCCCTGCAGTTCCATTGAAATTAATAGATTTTGCTGCAAAATTTTGCAGTTTTAAATGCTGGTGTGACCAGGCCTTAAGACCCTTTTAGCTGACAACCTTTTGACTTGTCCAACACACATATGAAGAACATTAACATTGTTTTGTGCTGTTCTAACTGGTCCACCTAAATGGAATGGATCATTAATGTTATTAGTTACAGCTGTGATTTTCCTGCTATGACGAGACAAAATGTTTTCTGTAAAGGTCTACAGAGGAAGGTTTTGACTGTGTTTTCAGGTGCAAGATGCAGATGTATTTCATGACACACATGTTGGGGGAGATCTATAAATGACATGCAGTCCCTGTATAACACATGTGCATGGGGTTTTAGTTGACAAAGGATTTGATGCTGTTTTATGTATTAAGATTAATATGTTGATTGCTTGTGTGCGTTCCCTCTTAATGCTATTCACTGAAGTGTAAGTAAGCACACAGTGTGAGATTTCAGACAACAGTGTGGACTGTAGCGGTTGAAGAGGGGTGTATCAGCAAAATGTGCACGTAGATGTGGATTGAGACTTTAATGGGGTTTTCCATTGTCTATACTTTCATAGCTAATGACTTATTCAGTGATTAATTTTTAATCAAAGCAGAACACTGAAATCAAGGACATTATATTGTTGGAGGTTTATAACAGCCCATAACATTTGGGCACAAAAAATAAAAGATGGACTTTTTATTTTAAAAAGTGACATGAAATGAAATGAAAACAAATACCATAAGCTTGATTGTGATCACATTTGAAATGTGGTGCTCAAGAGGTCACATTCAAGGCATTTACAGTTGCTGGGAAATTGCCCCTTATTGTAGCCCCACTAAGAAACATTCAGCAGGTACATCTGCTGACTTAAAGAGAGCCAAACTTCAAATTATTCACAACGCGTAATTCGGAGCTGTGTGTAAGTCAGGCATGTAAAAAAGGCATCTTAAATTATACCATGCAAACTCCAGTGTCTCATTAATATTACAGGGACTATTCTTTGACTTCATTTCATTTCATTTCTCCGTCTGAGTGGGGACAAACGTTGCAGGAGGAAGGAATTATAAGGTGTGCAAATCACATTTTAGGGTTCAGTGTACAAAGAACTACTGAATTGTTTTAACCTTTTCTTCTCCTTACTTCTCTTGCCTCAAGTTAAAAAAAAAAAAAAAAAAATATATATATATATATACATACATACTATATAAATTCATACTGTGTCTACTAAAATTACATAGCATTTTTCCCTGCCACATCATAATACAGATCTCTGTAAATCATGTCCTGTGATATCTTTTGGAAAAAAATATTAGTACACAAAATAGAGAATATTATATTTTAAATTTTGTGGTTTCATGAAAGCGGCCGCTGTCTGTGCATCTACCAGTCTGAATGCTGTTGTCTCTCTGTCTGCACGGAGCCAATCAAGTAATTTAATTTAAAATTGTATTAGGCATAATGCCACTTTTCTATCATTGGCTAGCAGGGACACTGACTTTTATGTTGTGTCACTGTAGTCTGCCACACAAAATGAGCCTCAAACTTTGAATCAGAACCTACATTACTGTAGCTTTCTAGCTAATTTCTCAACAAACTATTACAAACATCCACGGGAGTCTCTTGACGGACAACTGCGACCTGACAGTAGGAACTTCATCGTCTGATATTTTTCCAGTCAGACATTCTGAACAGAGTTGGTGGACTCTTAAAGACAATTTTGGCGTAGTGGCCACACCTGGTATTGCAAGTTCCTGTTGCCTTAACATGATGTACAATATGCCAAAAAGCATTTTTCCCCTATACACAATCACTGGAAAAGGAGTGGCTGTAAAATGTTGAATACATTTTTCCAAGTGTCACAAACACCCTGAATAACATTAAGAAGGTCTAGAGGAACTGTATGTTTAAGTTATTTTATTCCGTTTATGTGTGTGGGGAGCCAACAGGAAGTCAGGAGGCTCGGCCAGTGGGAGTCTCGAACACACATGCTCTATGGGCCCAAAAACGCGGAAGCTTCCTCATGCTTTTTTTTTTTTTTGGCATATGCGCCCAGTCAGCAACTTTAATAGGAATGAATGGGCCGCCATCGTGGAACGTGCTATCTGGTTCTTTTTAATAAATGGTTTGCACATGGCTCATAGCTGCACTTATCAGCACAAGTTCAGTTACATTTTCTTTAGCCCTGTCAGAGGCTTGGAGGGCTGAAGGAGAAATTGTGATGCAACTCAAAATACCCTTTTCTTCTTTTCAATACTATGAAAATATGAAAAATACATTTAACTATTTACTGATTTTTGACTGCACTAATATTGATTGCGGTTGTAATTTCATTCTAGATTAATTTAAAAATTCCCCTTTCTGCAAACAAATAATTACTGTAGGTTTGTGTATATTTCAGGTCATTTTGTAAGAAATCAAAAATCCCAAATTTTTATTCAATATGACAAAGATGCATTAAAAACCGAACAATAAAACTGACCACAAAAGCCAACAAGCTGACTAACGACTCCGAGGGGGCAGCTCGTTTCTAAACATTTTACTCATCATTGTAAAAGGCTTTTATTTCCTTGTGGCTTTTACTCTATATATCAAGACTGAGGTCATTGGCCCTCACATTAAAGATTCATAAAACCAGTACTAGGGATATGGAGAGTTTATGAAACACTCACTCTGCCTGCTTATTACTGTAAAATTGCTGATATGCCACTGGGTGACAGTATAAGAAAACGATGATACATTTTTCTGCATACAGAAGCCACAGAAGATGCAAAAGAGTTGTGCGGAGCACGCGGTAATGGAGGGCATCAGAGTAAGCGGATAAGTATTTCGATGCTAATATTGCCAACCTGACGATCTCTCACATACAATACCAGTTTTCCACCACTGTCTATGGAGGGTCATTATGCATGGAAATGACTGGTGTCTGGGAGAGCTTGTTTAAACTGAGTGAAAACAGAAGACAGGCTACACTGAGGAGAGATGGAAGGATGGAATAGATGAAAAGACTTAGCTGTTTACTGTCAATGAGGTGAGATAAATCCTCTGGAGGAGATAGATAGGGGGATGGATGGATGGATGTGGGGAGGGAAGACGGGGGCAGATAAGTTAAATGACCTGTATATATGTGTAGTCTTACTGTTTATGAAATGGAACTAATGGTGTCGGAGGTGGGATATTCTTCTCCTCGATATGGGAAATCTCTTTTTCTATTCATATAAATATGGTTGTGTGTGTGTGTGTGTGTGTGTCCTTCTCTATGTACTCTTACACACATACTGTAGGTGTATGTCCATCTTTGTGTCTAAGCGTATTTGTGCCCATTGTGTGCAAGTGTGTGTGTGTGTGTGTGTAAAAATTAATCAAAGCGGGGGCGATGATGAACAGTTTCTGTAGAATTCTGTCAAAGGTTAAGAGCTAGTTATTTTTAAGAATGACATGAATCTCGGAGAGACAGTGATTGCCTAAATGACCACTGTAATTACCAATTACTTCTTGAAGCAGAGAATATATTCACGGCATGTAGCCAGCTAAATACAGACAGGCATTAGCCCATTTACGTACTAATGCACATAATTTAGATCCTGAAAAGGGCAGATGGGAACACAATGGAAGATATAATAGATACCGTCTAATATCATTCCAAAAAGAATATTGGATTCATAGGAGATGAATATTACTTTGTGTCAGATTGTTTTTCCATAAAACATTCAAAATATATTTCATCTTTCTTGCTCTTGTTCTTGCTTTTCTCCCTCTCTCGTTTCCTTTTATATGCCGCCACCACCACGCTGTGATCGTTAACGAAGGGTACTGCAAAGGAGACTTGTGTGGAGACACTTGCCTGTTTGGCAGGCTATTATCCCCCTTCTGCATTAAATGACAATGAGGGCTTGACACGTTTCACACAACTAGCCTGGAATCACGCACTAGTTACCTGGCCTCGTCTGTGGCACAACAGTTCAGAAGTTAAACTTTCGCAGCAACGCCCACAAACAACAAAAGGGCGCGAATCAGAGAGAATATATCGTTCGGATGCAGACTTGATTTCTCTCTGTCACCCAGCGACCGGAGATGAGGAGAGAGACGAGGGAAGTTGGGGAGGAGACGGGGAGAACATAGGGAAGAGAGGAAAACAATGGCTGACAGGCCTGACTGGCGAAAGGATATTTACTAAATTAGACATAAACTGCAACGCTCTGCATCTTCACCAAGGAACTTGTAAAGTCTCATAAATAAGTAAAGCAAAATGACAGAGACGGAGCACGCAAACAAAAGTGCTGTACAAAATCTGACTGCGAGTGTGAGCGCTTGTGTGTCTGTGTGTGCTTGGGATGTTTTTGGGTTTGGGATAATGAGTTGTCGTTTTGCTGCTCTTTTCCACTCAACAAAAACCTTTCCCCCTCTCTCTTACACTACATATTGCTCTCTTCCTCTCTACCCTCATTTCTAACTCTCACTCTGTCACCTCTGCTATTGTCAGTCTTGCGAGTCCCTCCTTGGCAGGATAATAGGGACACATATTTGCTCTCGATGTAATCTTGTCTGTGTTCTATCTGATAAATACTTGGAGGAGAAGCTGATTGTTGTAGTTGGCGGTGGGGATCAAAGGGAGGTGCGCCGAGAGAGGGGCGAGTGTTTTGAATCCAAACTTTGAGCATATGACTTCACCCTCCTCCTCCTCCTCCTGCTCCCCTCACCGCATTGCTCACTCGTTGCAAAGTCATGTCCGCGCCGGCCGCGACCCGTTTGAAAGGGATTAGCTTATTCCATGTGGGGTTTTTCTTTAGCAAGTGCTGGCACTACATAGAAAGCAAATCCATAGGGGCCCTGGGATTCACATTGTAATGGTAGTGATAGCTATGGGGAAAAAACACACTCTCGCTTCAGAGCCGTTTGAAAAGC
Organism: Scomberomorus guttatus; assembly: GCA_038419695.1. Classification (NCBI taxonomy): domain Eukaryota; kingdom Metazoa; phylum Chordata; class Actinopteri; order Scombriformes; family Scombridae; genus Scomberomorus; species Scomberomorus guttatus. Next base: position 6,047,257 of record CM076445.1, read on the forward strand.
TCGCCCTCTCTCCGCCAATATATTATCCCACCCCCTTCATCCATGCACAGCCCCATCACAGAATGTGTCAGGATTTAAAACGGGACAGGATATTTTTAAGTAGCAGAAACAAAGTGTGTTGACTGTTTATTTCTTTCACTTGCTTCCTGTCATCTCTTGCCAAAGCAGTTTAGCAGCAGCATTGTCACTCCTCTCTTCGCCACCGGCTCCGTACTCTCACTTCTTCCTCTTTTTTTTTTTTTAATGTCTTTATCTTTAAACAATACCTGCGTTTTACAGTAGCAGCACTTTTTTAGCTGTGTCTTTATTTTTACTCTTCTTTTTTTTTGCATCATCACTTTTGTTGGCAGTTGTCTTCAATAGTTAATGCCTCAATGAAAAGAGGTGACAAACAACAAACCATCGCAAAAAGGGAGGTTTATTTTTTTACAAGTTGGAAGTGAATTTGTCATTCTGCACCGTGTGCATTAACCCTATACTATATGTCCTTTGGGATAGAAAGTTCCACCACAGGGTATCTGTAGTGATCATTATAATATCAGTCATGCAGGAGCTTTTCTTAGTGCCTTTGAAGGTCTTGATCTTGCACTTTTATAAAGTGGCCTGGCCTTTTTTTTATTTTAAGCACTTTGGTTGCAATGCTGTTTGTCCACTTTTAACGTCTTTTAACTTACTCATGCAGGTGGAAAATTAGCCTGTGAAACACGTGCTATCTAGAAGGATCTATTGCACCAGATTACAAAACTGTCGGCGCTCTGCTCCTTCTGTAAGGCCATTGTTTACCTACTTCCTGCATTTCAGAACAAATCCCCCATTCTATATTTTAGCAGCAAGCCTGACAATCACTTTTTTGTTCATTCTATCCCCCAGATTAGCTAGATAACATTAGGTTTTTAGATATTTTACAAGTATTTCAAAGCAACCGGCATGACGAGACACCCCGTGCACCCTTTAACCTTTAACCTCTATTTATGCATTTGAGCAGCAGGGAACATGTCCCATCTGATTGCAGCGGAGAGTCGTGCTTGGACAGGATTTGTTTTAGAAGGGAAGGTGGACTGAAAGAATCATTACTAGAGCGTGTCATTTCAGCCCCCTCCAAATCTGACAAAACCTGCCACTAATGTTCATAGACTGTGTACCAGTCCATGAGAAAAAAATAAATCATTTCCCAGTCTTAGAGGTTGAGAGCAGGATTTTATGAATATTTTACGATTTACAGATGTATTTACAAACATAAACAAATAACCATCAAATTAAATAAAATTGCCATCTGTAATATGTTTCAAATCTGGTCCTGCTGTGATTTTACTTTGCTATTGCAGCTCTGCTCTATTGTTTGTCATCAAATCAAGTTATGTATGACACATAATGGTGTGCTGACAACATTTGCATGGAATAAACTCTTGACTGATTAAGGAGATCTCATCCAAAATTCACCATTAATATTACAGATGCAATTAAAAAATCTAAAAAAAGTTAAATAATTACTCCACACACACCTCTAAGAAATTAACCTAATCTTTATAGAGCATTAGTTAGTTTACAAATATCAACACCAATTCTTTCTGCCCCTTTTCTAAACCGTAAATCATTTTGATATGTATTTATTAGAACCTAGTAATTATCTTGTGTGATCACATCATTATTGTGACCTTTGCATTACTATCAGTGATCAATTTGTAATGCCGGTGATCAAGGATTTGAAGCAGAATCTTTTAATCTCTGATACAAGATAAGAGTGTCTAATAAATGCATGTAATGCGATCAGAAATGGAGCAAAAAGATCGTTCCAGCGCAGTTCTTTTAGAAATCAGTGAAAAGTGAGAACATTGTGACCACCGCAGATAAGCAAGAGTACAAAATACTAACCCTGATATCCATGAGCACAGAAGTAAGTGGTGGCTGTGAAGCCGTGGCATTTGAATGACACATTGATGGCCACGGCTCGTACGTGGCATGCCAAGAGTCCAGAAGATAGAACCAGTCTGGAATGGAGCGGGCCAAGAGCTTAGTGGGGAGTCCACAAACTGCTCAAAGCTGACATTTGTGCCTCCAGGAGGTACGCAAACAGGGATAGACAGACAGTCAGATCCAACTACCCACCCCCCACCTCTCCACACACTCCTCCCCTCCCAGCCCCAACCCACCCAGTCGTCTTCATCTCTCCATCAATCTCATTTAATTGTTTTTCCATTGGAGATGTTGTACATAGATAACTCACTGTACATTATTCCTCCTCCTCTGTTCTCGCCAGCAAAAGTGCCATTTTGAGAGCAGGGCCTTGTCTTTGGCTGTCTGGGGGACGGTGGGAAAACTGCTGATGTGCTGTGGATCATTTTCCCACCAATAGTGCTGGAGTTCATTTAATGGGCTCAGGTTCTTGTTAAATCACGCAGACTGATTGCTTTTATGTTCTACCGCACTGACTTTTCTATTTCACCAGAAAATAAACAAAGTGTTTAAATATGGAGAGTACAGGGAGGGGCGAAAGTTGTGCCTGAATATTAGAACACGGACAATCATGAAATCAAATTTTCTCTCCAAAAAAAAAAAAAAAAAAATTAGACATGTATATTTGATGATAGCATCATATCCTCAAACCACAAACCAATATCTTTTATGAGTGCAGGAAACAGGGATTAATGAAAAGGATTAGATCTTACTCTGCATGCTCATGGTTTCTCTACCGTTACTTCAAACCCAATTCATTAAGCATGTATCATGAATGAACTAATGAAGAGATTTTAAAGAGGTTTCTCTCAGTCCTACACACTGATTCAAGACTGCTGCTGATTCCAAATTTGGATTGTATCTTGCGGTAAACATTTCGATCTGAAGTAGACCTCTGTCATGCAGACATGTTTGCAGCAATACGATTGAGAATAAGCTTAATTCATCACTGCAAATATCTCTGGATGATTATTTATGCCAACTGCTGTAATGTGAACCGAGCTGCATTAAATTAATAATCCCAGAGAAACACTTTAACTCTTAAAAATAATTGCCCACCAGTTGTATTACATTGTTTGCACTGAGGGCATATGTTGGTGTGTTTGCTGCATTTCAACAATGTAGTCAGCTAATATGAATACAATAACAAAGAATAAAAAATATAAGGTTGTCTTGACACTCCACATGAATCCTTTCATACTTTTCATATACATCAATACTAAGCATATGAGCTTGTGTCATGTCATTTATTATGCTATGTTATTTAATAGAGTTGCATTATAGGTAGGAGGCAGACATGCAGGTTGGTGCATGTAGAGCATGGAGTTACAGAACCTTGATGAAGTTTGCTTTATAATATTTTCTTTGAATATTTATTATCTGTTGGTGTTTTGTTACGGACATCATCTTCATTGGTGAAATAAATGCCACTCTTCCAGGGGATAAAAATATCTCAGCACTCTAAAATGCAGAAATTAGTTGAAGAGTGGACAAAATATCCTCTTTTTAACCAAATGCTGTTCAGATCCAAATCTGGGAAATACAAGACATAAAATGCCCTGGCCAAATCTACCCAGCTTGTCTGCTACCGACAACTTACTACAGAAGCCACTGAAAAAATGTTCAGGTGGGTTGCCTCAAGCAAGTATCAATGCATTTATCTCAACAGCCTTCTGTAGAAACAGAATAGAAATAGAAACTCCCTTCAAAAAATCATGGGCCTAACATATAATGTAATTATACCACCAGGTAGACTACGTGTTACCTTATGTATGGATGGACAACATTTAGAATTATCCATCAAAACTTAAAAGTTTGGGAAAAGAAAAAAAAAATTGCAATTGGTGTTTTGTGAAATGGAGGTGTATTTTCACCAACAAACCAACAATGTAGCATCATGTTGAGAAATTTCAAGCCACAATATACAGTAGTTTAACAGCAGATATACGTTGTATCTCCAAGTGAAGTTTTGCTGTCATTTCCTAAGAATGAAAGATCAAGGGCTTCCATTAGATGCACACTTTAACACCAAAGTCAAACAACAGAGATAATTATCCACCATATAAAAGGCGAAGGGCGATATAGCCACAAAACATATTTTGCCTTTCGAGTGAGACATACTGCACTGATAATAATGAAGTGTGTGTTTACAAGTGTTCAGATATAGATTTTTCTCACTGGTTGTAATTATTTGAAAGCTTAGGTTCTCATATGACCACTGTGTGCTGCACATGTATTTGCCTATAATCATTATCATGTATTTTCAGTCCATTTCATTTCATACTAAAAAAATCACCAATACATCCACAAATACTACACTCCTAATTCCTCTGGATTCCTACTCATTGTGCACTCATAGCATCATGCATTTCCCCTGTCCTGACTAAATACAAGTCTTACTGTGGACTCAGTGAGGGTTCAACAGAGTGGGATCTGTGTGATCAACAAAACTGTTCTGCCTGGTGCCAACCAGCACTGATGACTTTCATAAGGATGCTTTCCAACAAAATTATGCAGCGTGCGCCATGAAAGTGGTATGCATCCACTTTAACAAGGAGTCTTTGTTTTATGCCGTTGCTCGCCATGTGTCATTGACTTTAATGCCTTATAAATACCATTGATATATTAAATTGGTATTACACTGCCATATTTTTATCATCTCTGAGCTTGTTTCTGGCGCTTTTATATCAAGAGGGAACGAGAGAAAAGAAGAAAAGATGAAAAAAGCTTTGCCAGTTTTTTTTTTTTTTTTTTGGAGTAGGCTGATGGTGAGTTCTGTTCATTTCACTCAGGGCACTTTGTGTTGATAGCTTACTGTGCACACAAGAAGCGTGCGGTGCTAGAAATAATTGTTCTTTTCATGGTAAGAAAGGCCATATCAATTAAGGGTAAATAGTCTTCTTAGTTATTACAGTACAGCTCAGTGGTATGCCGTCAATTGTACATGTCTCTGTTCCCCTGTTTTTTTCCACTGTCTGTGCACTAACTGTATTTAAGCCTTGTGATGTTGTTACCAGCATTTAACATGAAAAATACTCACAATATGTGCTTATTCGTGAGTCATCGTGTAATGGCTGTGTACAGAAAAGGAGGGGATGGCAATTAAAAAAAGTGCTCAAAGAAACTATTCATCTCCTACTTAAACAGTTCTGTTGTGGATGGCATGCTTTAACCAATTACACAACAATAACAGTTGGTCTGTCTATTGAGGGCTGACTCTGGCTCTTTGTCTTTCATTTTTCTTTGAGGCTTACGGGTATATAGGCCTATTATGTCTCATTGCCTGGGGACTTGATCTTGAAAGGAAACAGTCATATTGCATAGAAAATAAGCAGCTAGGAATCACCAGGGAATACAGGGATATGTTTGAAATATCCACAAGTAGCTTCCCTCAGTGACATAATATGACTGTATTACATTCTCAAACATTTGCTGCAAAAATATTATTATCCTCCAGATCTTTTTTTTTTAATTTCTACATTTCATATTAGGGATGATACTGTACATTCTTGTCTTTTTTATGTATATCATGATGTATATTCATCACCACAATCCCTCAGGCTCATTGTTTGATATTCTACAATATATCTAATGTATGTGCCGAGTGCCTAAGCTAACACCGTATTATAACTAAGACATCAGCAACTGCAAGCTCTGAACCAAACTCAATCCACTTTATAATTGAGTCTCAATATAACATTAAACAAGTAGGACAGATACAACTCACAGGGCAAATAAGCTCTCATCTACATGTTAGAACTGGGTCATATATCAGTCCGAGAGGTGATCTCAGGAGCAGGGAGATGATCATTACTACCTGTATTAATGGATGAAGAGGAGTGATAGTGTTTCATGATGGTAATGGCCTTTGACCCCACTTGTGTGTTCCTGTATGGAGCAGGGTCGAGATGAGTGGTTTGACAGCTAAGAGTGGGAGGAAGACGAGAGTCCGAGATATAATTAGAGGACTGTTCAAGTGAATGGTTCCAAACTACTATGCCATAGAACATATATATATATATATATATATTTTTTGCCTTATTTCAACATCACGGTTCATGAAACTTTACTTAAAGTGACACTATGTCACTTTTGAAAGAAGAAATAACACATTCTTTACACTCTTACAAATGAAAAGTTGAATTCATAAGCAATAAAATGCACACTCATTCAATACAATACACTCCGCAGCTATAGTCTTACTTGGTCTGGTATGACCAGTAGCTTATTGTGCCTAAGGTTAGCTCATGTTAGCAAACTTTACATAAATATTGCTGTGTAACTGACATAAATTAGTCAGTTAGTTTGCTGACTTAAATGGCATTTCCCTGTTTGTGCTACTGTTCACTATACACTATGTTTAAGCATGTGGCTGCTGTTCAGCAAAAGTTACACAGGTTTATTTTAAGCAAGAGTGGCAAAACTACAGTGTATTATAGTAAGTAAATAAGTACATATTGCACTGCACTTGTTGGTGGTACAATTTTGAGATATTTGGACAATTTCTATATTATGGTTCTCTATACTTCCACTCCACTACATTACAGATGAACATATTGCACTTTTTGACAACTATACATATTAGTTACATTTTACATAGAAAACACAATACCATTGTTACACCACCCAACAGTGTATGAAGCAGTCAAAATTAGCTCCACCCTGACATTAAAATTCTACTTACATGCTAAGACATCAGTAGTAATATAACAATAAATATGTATATATTCACATATAAAATATAGCAAATAAAGAAAGTGGTCATTCTGCATAAAGAATACTTTTACTTTTGATACTTTCAGCACTTATAAAATCCTTCCATCCAATTGAGTGAAACGTTGAATGCAGCACTTGTAACAAAGTGTATTTAAAATGTTAGTGTTTCTATGTGTCATATATTTAAAATTTTACTGAAATGACCTAAGTATTATCAATCAGATGTATTAACGTATCAAAAGTTAAAGTAATCATCATGCACTTTTAGAGTGAATATTTAAAAATATATATTTCATTGAATTATTATTAATATTATTATAAACATGTAAGCAGCATTAATTTTGTGGTTGGTCAAGCTTTTTTTAACTACTTTATACATTACTGGGTAGTTTATTCATTGACAATGAATCCTCTTTTGTAATCTCTTCATATGTTTTGCATGTAACTAACCACTGTAAAATAAATGCAGTGGAGTAACAAGCACAATATTTCCCTCTGAAATGTGGAGTAGAAGTAACATAACACTGAAAATAACTAAGTGGAAATACCTTCATCATTTTATATATTTAGTTACTTTCCACCATTACTATTTTACAGCAAGAGACCACAAAATATCTAGTGGCTGCAGTAACATTGTGTTTTGAGTGAGTATTGTATTTTTATCTCATATACAGAAACTCACTCTTCTTTATATATTGAAATGGTGTAGAGAACCTACCTGCTCTCTGAAGGTTTGTAGACTCAGTGATGCATACTGTATGTGAAAGGATTAGGCACAGTGAGTATTTTACTCACAGTGTGGATGAAATTCCAAGTGTCCAGGGAGAAATAGGGTCAGGGATTAGAAGTGAACAAGACCTTGGGCTCATCACTACATTTCCATCAAAGCTATCCAGGCTGTAAGCATATGATTGACTGGTGCCAAGTCTTGCCTAATGCTTTTTGTCATTGTGCCAGCTACAACATCCCCTGGTAGGCCCCAAAATGATGCATCTTCTTTGATACATACTTAAGTACACATCAGACACAGTCAAATATTAATCTGCCATGCTCGCCGGCCAAACAACATCTGTCTCAAAACATGAACTAACATTCCCTGTTTCTCTTTTTTGGCTCACAAGAATATGCCCCTCCAACTTCAGAACATTCATCCGCATAGCTATGCGTACGTTTGTGCAGTTATTTACCAATTCATAAGAATTCAAATATTCAGAATAAAATGTAGCAAACAGAGGAGCAACCATAAGCATGAAAACACATCAGATTTATTCTGCCTGCCTTGTTTACCGGTTCACGGAACACTGCATGCAAACAGAATGCAAATGCATTTGATTGAATCAGGTGATGCCGAGGTAATTGTATTTGGAGAAATGTCCAAGATTTTTTTTTTTCATCATTATCAGTGGGGGGTTTTCTTTATGAAATCCATCTTAAACAAAAGCTATCATCACTCCCGAGCCTTGTGATCTTCCTTTGTCACATGCGGATGTGGATGCGTCTTTAATTTCCTTTCAATTAAAAGTAAATATACGCCTTTATTTTTTTCCCCCACTGTGAAATCCAAACAAGAGGAGTCAACACGAGCAGACAGGTGAGGAATATTCATTTATATCTGCCTGCCTTTTTTTTCCTTTTTTTTCATTGTTGATGCTGATGATGTGATTCAACAGGCAACACTGTGCCTGCATGCCTTCTATCAAACACACCCACGAGTTTGTAACCGAAAAAAAAAACAAAAAAAAAAAACAAACCCTCCCTGCCGGCTTGTCTTGTTCAGAGCTGGACGGGAAAGACAAACAAACACAAACACCAAACAAGTGCAACACAACACAAACTTTACTTCATCATTAAACAGCTGTTAATTCACGTCTCCTGTAGCTACTGTTGTTTTGATCAGAGAAAGATTGTCACAAAGATGCAACTTTCCCTTTTTTTCTTTTTGTCTAGTTGCCCGTCATTGTTGATATTAATGCAGTGACAACAGTATTGCTTATTGACAGCCACTGCTGTGAGTTAGTTTAAATCTATGTTGCATTCCAGCAGTCTGGTGTGTTGGATGATATCTTTGATGACAACTAGAAAGGTTTGTTGCCTTGTTATCAAACTTACCTTGTATGGTATTTACACATATTGAGAAGAAAATGCTACTTTCATTATGCTAAAAGTACTACAACAGCTCATTTACTACAGTATTTACTAGTACTAGCAGTGTTGTGTAACACATTGCTAAATAATGCAATATCACATTTTTTTAAGTTAATAATGTAAATAAGTAATTGTGCAATTACATTATAGTTACTAATTTCACTAAAGCTCTGTTACATTTTGGGGGGTCAACATGTTTGCTGTCTCACCAGAACTTAGATGAAGTTTTGATATCAATGTACTCTCTGTGCATTCAGTCAAGACACATCTGGTCAGGGACCAGATGTATTGTAGGTTAGCTTGGCGCAGAGGAGGAATCCACCTTTCAGTAATTAACATTTTACTTAATTCCATGTTGTGTCTGTCACTGGTACACCTACATTCAGGAGTCACTGGGGTTTTTCTCAGAGGTGGGATGTGTGATGAAATAGGCTAAGCTAGCTGTTGATGGACAGGAAATATTTCCAAACTGTGGGCTGACTCATTCTGTATTTCTACACATGCTACAGCTGCACTTATCATTATTTTTATATTAATAAAATACTCTCTTGACTGTAAAGTTAAGGAGTCGCTCATAGTGACAAACCTACAGATAATAATCAAAGACTGTACAGTTCCCCTCAGCTCTACGGAGGATTTTAGCTTCTTTCAGCCCATTGTCTTGGTTTTACGCAACTTTACTGTTTTGTTTCACTGTCAGCACTCTTCCAGAAGACAGATTTCTTTTGCAAAAAAGTTCTAATAAACCCATTGTACACTACCTACTCGGCACCAAACTGCAGACAGACAAAGTTAGCGACTAACATAATGGTACATTTAGCTACTAAAGAGTTAAAATAAGAGTGAATATCAGACTTTGATTCACCAGGTGTAATTCTAATGTTGATTTGTATCTGCTGGATGCGTAAATAGGCAATTTCTTGCTTAAACTTTCACCGCAACAACTTGTATATGTCATTTTTGTACTTACAGGTTGTTTGGCTGCTCTCAAGTGGCCAAAATATGAATCATTTCTGCTTTAGAAACAAACAAAATGTGACAAAGTTTTGTGTTTTCAGTTGAATAGTTATTTTAGAAATGTAAGTACTTTTTCAGTTAGTAGGATGATGAGGCTGATGTTTTAAGTAACTTGGTCAACACTGACTACTAGTAATGTCGGTGCTAGTATTTACTGCTGCTATTGCTATTGCTAATCCTACCACCACCACCACCGCTAATACTACTACAGTCAAAACTACTACTGTTGCTGCTGTTACTATTGCAGCTACTAATACTTTTGCTCTAAATCTGCCTTTTTGCTGCTAATCTGCTTCTTAGTGAATCCAAATACTTGATGTTTTTTCTTGTAAAAGCCTTTTCCACATAAATTTTGGCTTCCATCACACTAAATCACAGTGCATCCACAGTTGAAGCAGTAAGTAAAAAACAACAACAGCGTATTCAATTTTCTCATTTCACATCAGGAAGGACACTGGTTTACCTTAAGTAATACTGAGTCAAGGACTTGATTGAATTTCACTGATGTCATTACGAGGTCACATTTCAGTGTGTAATATGATATAAATTTAGTTACCCCACCCCTCCTCTCTCTGTGTCTCCCTGCCCTGTGCGGGGGACTCTTGCTTGTGCTTTTAAGCTAGCCTGGTTCCTTGTGCCCTACACAACATGATGGATGGTCCCATCCTTTACAAATGTTTTATTGCATCTGTCATTAGCCAAAGGTGGCGCAGGCATACTGTAAGAATATGCATGTGCGTGAAGCCGCCACACTGCATGAAATCAGATACACACACACACACACATACAATTCAATCTACTTTTCCTCTCTCTTTTACACACATACAGATATTCAGACTTATGTGCAGACACTCTAAAAGCTACACACTGAATCTATGCGGTGCACCAAAGAAGTGCAGCCGGCTGCTGAGAGATGGAGGGCCGCTATGTATGTGCATGATAAAAGGAGTGGTATAATATATATGGATGGTCACCCCCTCTTTCCTGGATGTGTCACTGCACTGTGCTGCCCCAGCTCTTCTTTAAAGGTGCACACCACCAATTTTACACATGATGATCAGTTTACAAGTCATAGGGATTACTGCTCAGCCTGTGAAAATGGCAACAAGTCCCCCCAATTAAATGACCAAATATCTCATTTGACCATGCACTCCAGAATGACCCATAGGAGCATTTTCTAATCAGGCGCTTCTATAAGCAGTAATCAGCGGGGCAACATCATTTGTCTGCACTTTCCCAAACCGTTACACATCACTGTTGTCACATCACTAATGTGACAATGCTGTGGTTAAGGTCTGGTTAGGTTTAGGCACAAAAAACACTTGGTTAGATTTAGGGAAAGACCATGGTGGTTTGGGTTAAAATGATCACTTGAAACGTGGTGTTAGAGTTATGCAACCTCTTTTGTCATGGCAACAACAATTGCAGTTACAGTTTTTAAAAAATTCCCCGGACTCGTGGTCATCTGTCACTCAAATGTAACTATAGGTTGTTTTTGGTGACTGACATTATGACCTATTGTGTCATTTTTCTTTGGAGGACAGTCTTGAAAACAGCTGTATAATGTCTTCTGAGGCACTGGAAGAGCTTTGTTACAGTAAGTTTGAGAAAATAACCCCTCATGATGTCATCAGGGTTAACTCGGCTTGACTTGGAGACTATAAGAAAAAACCTGTGTTACAAACTGAGGATGTGGAGTTTGAAAGACATGGAAGTTCACCAGGTGGGGAGGGTCTATCAAAAAGATGCTATCAAGTTGCATTATGGAAAATGTAGGATCCAGTGTTTTTGGAGCTTGACCCATACTAGGGATTAGAAATCAGGATATCAGGAGATCACCTCTGCTGTTTCTATTTTGACCATTCTTTTTAAAATCCATCTTTCAAGCTGCCTATCGTTATGGAATTGCAATACTAAATCACTTAAGTACCCATTTAAGAAACCATTTTCTTTGTCTGTCATTCTTTTCTTCATTTTTCTTCATTACTTCAAAATTTTTTGTATTATCACAATTTGAGCCATTAGAATAAATAAACCTCAAAGAGCCAGCTCAGCCAGAGGAAGAATCTAATATACGTGCTCTACTGGCCACAAACATTACAAACAGTACTTTTTTGCCATATACGCCTGTTCAGCAACTCTTTTTTGGAATGAATGGGCCACAAACTTGGAACGCAATATCCAGGTCATTTATTACATCCATGACCTGGATTCAGAGGGTCAAAGATCACAAAGATGAGACTGTTCAGCATTTCTACCTCGAGTTATGTCATTAAAGGCCTAGAATAAACACAGTTTTGCAGGTGCAGCTTTGGCTTTAGAGTTTACAAATCTAATCAAGCCCTTAGACCTGCTTCATGTCCATCCCGAGGTCCATCCTGAGGTCATGGAACTGGCGTTGGGAAAGACTAGCAGAAAGATGAGAGCAGAAACAAGAGGCCGGCGATAGGGATTTGGATAATCAAGAGGAGATGGTGCAGGGGGGGCTTGGTCATGGGAAACCTGTACTTCCAGCAGGAAATCTAGTAATTGCTCCTCTGTGATTGAATGTTTTTTATCTGGACAGGGTGGTCTCTTTTGGTTGGCGGCTTGTCTTTCCTTTAACCTTTTCTCTCTCTGTCTCTGTCTTGCCTTTTTTAAAGGCTGCTGCAGTAGCCCAAGGTGAGTTATAGAGTCTCAGGGGCCGCCGCTTCTTCCTTGCTACTGTTTTGTTGTTTTGACCCTGTGCCGTCTGAAGAATTTTTGAATAACCGATCTCGCCGTCCTGGATGTTTTTCAGGGAGGCCTCATGCAAAATGAATATGGGTGGCACATTTTATTGAAGTTTGATTTAAAGAAGGGAGGGGGGGTTGGTAAAAAATGGAGGAGAGACAAAGAGAGAAGAAGAAAAGAGGGGAGAGAAAGGGAAGGATCTTGTCATAAATTATTTTACTCATATCCAGCCCTGCCGATGTATGTTGGATCGGTAAATAATGCATCACCTTGGTGCATAATTAGGACAACAACACTATTCTTTTCCCTCACTCACGCTCCCACATAACTATGTAGCTGTTGTTTGATTCATCCTCCACTTTAATGGATGTAGAGGCCACCTGATTGATCTGTGAAAAAAGCTCTCTAAATGGCCTTCAAGTGCTGCTGTTGTTCTTGCACGGTATGTGTGAACGTACGCACGCATTGCTCTTTTTTTTTTAATTCATGTTCAGATCTAAATGATATAGGCTATCATTTGAATGCTCATTATCATTTAGACACCAAATAAGCGAAGGTAATGTGTCCTAGAACACAAGAGGCGCCCTGGTAATGTTTGTTGCCAATGATGTACATGTACATTGGCTTCACAGATTCATTACAGCCTGAACGCCGCCGCCGTTGATTCTAACGCAATGTGACAAAATGCAAAGCGCTGTTAAAAGAAAGGCGGGGGAAAAAAAAAACAGGAAAGAAGAGCAGGTTATTATTTAATATATGTGTCTGGGTATGTGTGCGTATGCGTGTGCGCTTCTTCCTCTCTCGTCTTTCTTTCGGCAGGAGATAACACCTTTTGGAGGAACTGCCTTGAAGCATTATCCCCCAGACAGGATACATGGCTAATCTTCGGCTTTGAGCCATTACGCTACATTTATCTGTGACCCCCTCTCTCTTTATATCATTACAGTTAAAGTCCATAAAAGTGTGTTTAGACAAAGATGAAGGCATTACCTGCTCAGAAACCCCAAGTGCTATTAGAGACTTAGGCTCCTGCCGATGTGCACTGGATATTAAATATCCTTTATCTTAAACTCTCTCTCTCTCTCACAGCTCTCTGGGTAAGCTGATATCTCACTCGGCCCTGCCTTATATTGCCATAGGTGTAATAAATACACAGATATCAATGGGCCAAGTTTGTCCCGGTCTCAAACGATTATGTGAGGCATGCCTTCCCTTTATGTAGTGGGAGTAGCAGGAGAGCTTTTATTTATTTCCCTGGGAGGGTAAGGACAGATATAGTTACAAAGTCAGACAGAGTGGAGGAGCAGAGCAGGTTATCTGCTGTACTGAAGGGACAAGCTGAACCACCCAGACTTCAGGCACACACACAAACACACACACATGCAGACAGCTAACACCTACACATGCACACATTTATTGTCTACATATACATTATATGCCATTAACAGACATCTACACATGCATGCCACAATGACCCACACTGAACATACACATGCACAATCACCATCAGATGAGTCATTAGAAAGGGAGGGAAACAGGGAATGATATCTCTATAGAGTACAAAGAGCTGACTTTAATGTCTTAAGGACATTTGTAATATACACCAAATCTTCCCCAGTAATGTCACATTCTTTGTAAAGGACACGTCTCCTCAGGACATAGAAACTTGAGGACCAAGTCTTTAACCTGTGATGTCATCACACTGGAGCTTTTGAGACTAGGGACCAAAGTTATCAGATTAAAAATAACATTAAGGTTTCAGTTTGAGGACAGGAAGATGGTGCACCTGGCTGATAACTGCTCGGCACATTTTTCTATAACTTTCACACACACTCCCAAGTATACCATTGCTGTGGGTGTAGGTGAGGAATAATGTGAATATTCCTTGGCCAGTGTGCAAGTTTGACCGAAATGTTGGAGTCAATGGAGGTTATATCCATTCAGCTGACAAATATTTGCCCTACATTATTTTTCCTTTTTATTTTGGGGAACACAAGATTGAAGAAAAAGGAGCAATTTAAAGGGCAATACACTCAAATGTGCATTGTTTCCTATGTAAGCTCACACACACACACTGGAGTTGTCTTGGCGCTGACATGTCAAGATATGCTACTGTCCTGTTTCCCAGTTTTGACAGAAAACCTATAGACAATGTCCTAGAGTTCAAAATATCATCCTCGTTTGCAGAGCTCATGTTGAACACTCTGGAGTCCAGTTTGGAATAGCTCGAGATAAATGGTTTGAATTCAGATTGTCGGTAAGTCTGCTGGTGCTTTTAACTTTAGCTGCAAGAAAACAGGTGTTCAAACTTTTAATGAGCTGAAAATAAATTACAGTCTGGTTGTTACAAATATATGCAAAAAGTGCTCTGAAAACACGACCTCTACTAAAAATTGTCGCACCAAAACTGAAACCATATAAAAACTGATCTGCACTAAGAACTAACTGACATGAAACTGAATTTAAAGACAGGTTCAAAACCATACAGGAATTAAAAAAAAAGAACACTCCAAAGCTGCTCTGGCTTGCCTTAAGGCCTCAGTGTGCTTAAAACAAATTAGGTCATATGAGGTGTTGTCCAGCTGCGTTCAAAGGAAAAAGTGTTAATACCTGTTCTGAATGGCCACACTTGAAGAAAAAAGCCTGCTGTCACAGTGTCCTCCTCCTGGCTGCATCTCACTGCCTCCCCAGTCTCTCTCCAAGACCTTTGAGTCTTGTGTGTGTGTTTGTAGTCTTGATGATGAATCGGACAGCCTCTGGTGTTGCGCCCGGTTGTACACATGAAAAGTAAAGAAAGAAGTTGTGTGAAGAAATACAACAGAGAGCTAGAAAGAGAAGTCTGATCAAATTCTGCCTCACTTTCACACCTTTGCACACTTGGCCAATTGTGGTGTAAAGTGTGTGTGATTGTTGGATTGTCAGTTTTGGAAAGTCACAAAAATTACACCCCTTTGATTTGAACGGATGTTTCAGATGAAGCATGCTGAGGCCTAAACACATTAACCAGATTAAACAAATTAAAGCGAGAATCATATTTGTTGTTGATGGAGCAGCTTCAGACCGTTGCTTGGTGAGTTGCTTGGTGAGTTCACTAACTGCAGTCACATCTCACCAAAGTAGTCCAAGATCATTATGTAAATTCAGTTTTAGGGTGGATGTTCATTATACCACAACATTAAAACTACTGTCTTTCTTTCACTCTAATAAGGTTAACAAAGTAGGCCCACTTTTTTCAGGTTTCCCATTCTTTTTCTCTTTCTCTCACGCGCACACGTACGCTCCCACTCCCCCTCGTGCACCGAGTCACTTCCCCAACTTTCATTACCTCTCTGAGGGCAGGCGGAGCTAGCTGGCAGGGGAGATGGGTGTATATCTCCTAGCTATAACCCGTCGTCCCCAGAGTGTGGAGGTCAATGAGATTAACCTATAGCTCCTTTTTTCCTTCATTACGTACTCCAAATTACACCCACTTACAGACGAGAGGAAGAAAGAGGGAATCATATATGGGCTGATATCTATTTAAAATCTAATCCCTTTGGGTGAATTGCTCAGCCTTTCCATTTCTCTTATGTTTCTGCCTATTGCCTCCGGGCTCCGCTGTGCCGTGGTGCACTGCGGCGCCATTCAGGAAGGGGCTATAACCTCGCCCCTGTTCGTATTAACTTTAGATTCATCTGCGCTAATATAGGAGACACTTAAGATTATAACTCCCTCTTTTCTGTTGTTATTGCTCAGTTAAACATTACAGACTCACAGCCTATTGCTCTGTTGCCACGAAGATCACCACTCAACTTGTTCTGACCATTTACTCACGATTCCTTCAGTTGAGACACATGAACTCTTTCTAAAAGAGAATTTACCATGACACATTTAGTAATTTTGTAATAACCAAAATAGTTAACGGAAATCTATAGTGCCTACCCCAATGAAAATTCTGTGTAGAAGGAGGGGTCTATGACATAGTTTTGTGTTTTCTCTCCTTGTAGCTGAGGATTGAATCTGGTGATTACCATTTGTTCCTAAATAGCAACCACACTGAGCCATGTTATTAATGTTGACCTATTCTCTGTATACATGTATTACAGTGTGCAGTGCATCTGAGTCCTGTTGCCTTTTATCACTCTATTTGTTCTTCTGTTTAACTCCAGCATGATGCTTTAACAGTCCCATACTACTCCGATTTCACGATTTTGTTTTTAAATGTGGCTCAGCATAAGAATAATGTTCTTCATGATGTTTTGCAAATACATATACATGGGTGGACAGTAAGATAAACACCTTATGTGCCATAAACAGGGTCTGCGAAATGTGAGTTTTCATAGCAACATCTGACGGCTAACAGAGTTCGGACCAAATCATCAGTGCCCAAACTGCAGGTGTGCTGGTCAAGAAAACTATTCATATGTCATGGGGAGCAGTCTTGACAATGACAGCATATACAAAACACAGGCAAACTGCTTAGATAAAGAGGACGTTGATACTAACCAACAGGGGTATGACAGATGTATATATATACACAGTGTATATAGTTTATATATACAAGTATATATAAGTATATATACACTCACCGGCCACTTTATTAGGTACACCTGTGCAATCTAATACAATCTTCATCAGATTTGTATCAGATTTTTGTTGACATTGTCAGAAAGGTGATAATTCTACTTTATGCTTATTATTGAGGTCGTGTGGTGGTGGTGTACTGTGTGCATTATATTGAAAAATGTTCCTAATATTTTGTCCATTCCATTAACGTACATGAGGGGGGCAAAATATTAGGAACACTTTTCAATATAATGCACTCCAGTACATCACCACCACCCACTACGACCTCAATAATCAACATAAAGTAGAATTATCACCTTTCTGACAATGTCAATAAAAACTGAAAATGTATAAGCTTCATAAATGTAGAATTTATGGCAGAGCTGTTGTATTGGATTGTATGAGATTGCACAGGTGTTCCTAATGAAGTGGCTGGTGAGTGTATATACAGTGTGTAGGGGATAGACTAATACTGCTAGCTGGTGTGCAACATTGTATAATCCACCTTTGCAGCAGAGCTTGCAGTGATGATTCACTTACTTCAAAGTGCTTTTTCATGAAGTGTTTACATTAATTTGTCTACCCCCTGTAGTTTAGTCAAAAGCATATTTATTGAACACATCTGAGTGTACTCACAGGCTGAAGTCACAATACTCTGATTGGCTGACGTCAGCAGATCATCTAATTCAAAGGAAACAAACTTGCTGACTGGAGGCTTTCCAGATCAAATGCTCCAGACTGGCTTGATTCAGACTAGAAGGTTTTGCAGTAGCCAATCAGGAGCAAGTCCAGCTGTGATGTGTTTTTTCTGGAGATCCGAAGGTGTCTTGAAAATAGACATGCAGTTTGAAATATCTTTAATCTTAAAGCTGCTCTAATCAATATTTTTGTATTAAAATAATATAAGTTAATGAGTTAAATGACTGTGTGTAATGTGACAGGGGTCACTTATAATGATGAATTATCACCTGACTCTGCAGTTACCCTCAGCTCTACGGAGCATAGCCTCTTTAGCTTATTGTTTTGATTTTTCATCACTCTTGTATCAGGCAGCAGCCACAAAAAAAGCTCGGACACACTGCCTGCCCAGCACCAAACAGCAGACAGACAAATCTAGCAACTAGCTGGTGAACATACCAGCTAAAGAGCCGGATAGTTCCACCAGGAGACCAAAAGAGCTAAAAGGAGCTTGAATATTGGAACTCCATTGATCAGGTATCCAGAGACATGACTCCAATTGAATGCCAATTTTGCTGCATGTCTGCTGGATGTGGAAATAAACAACCAACAAGTTTGTCATATCAACTTTGTTCTGCTGCCCCTAAGAGCCCCAAAATCAATGCAGCTTTAGTATTTTCATTGTAACAAACCCAATTTTTGATACTATTTGTTGCCAGCATCTTTTCAACGATAGCCTTTTGATCTGCTGTTTGCATTCTGTAATTGTCTATCTTGTAGTAGGTTTCACTAGCTAGTTTTCATCCAAATGTAGCGCAAATTTTAACTAAATTTGCAGAAAATTGTCAGCCAGTCAAACCTCAAACACTGGAAGACATGAATCAGAAATGATCATCTGCTGCCATTATTTGTTTCCTCTGTGGAAGCTTGAGTGACAAATAGGTCACATGCTTGTCTGTTTCCATTGTTTTTTTGTTTTTTTTTTGTTTGTTTGTTTGTTTTTGGCACACATTCAAAAATGCACATAAAGCAGGTGGATGGAAATGCATTTACTGTTCCTGAGGTAGTCCGTCTTTCCTGTGCAGGATTCAAATTGCTATTACAATTTTCTTTGGTCATCTTTGATAAAACTATGGTGTGAGAATCCTCTCAGCCCATGCTTTGTTTGGGTGTGACGTAAACACCTACATGAGTTGCTCTTCTTATGTTGCACTTCTTACACAGTAGTAGGATTATAACTTTATTTCAGACGTTATGACACATCTCTGACCATATATTTGCATAAATTAGGGGCAAATTTGATAATGGGAGCTCTTTAACTCAGTGGGTAAAGAGTTCCATCATGAGCTGTGGCACACTGCATACCTTGGCCTAAATTGATCTTGTAGTTTTAATTATTTTGGCGTCTTATCTATGTTTCCTCTAAGCTGATAGTTTAGGGACCTATTATGATTTTTTTTCACGCTGACCAAATATCTTGTCCTCCATCAGTCATTGCTTAACATGCTCGGATTTTTCCATAGCTTTTAGTGGATTAAAGCCCCTGGGCTCCATGCCCTTTGGTGGCATTCATATTAAAGCTGCATCCACTTGTAGGGTCCATACCTCTATGAATAATAATTACCATTAACAGTACAGTTCAGAGATCAACCCAAAATGGAAGCTGCTGCAAAACAATAGGAAGCTGTTCAATATTATCTTAACATTAACAATGATGAGCAAATTTGTTTGTCGGCGAACACATCTGAGGTTTATCAGCTGGAGGATGGTGTGACTGATAGAGCGTCATTGTGGTGGGTGTGACGGAGCAGGCAGAAACCCAGTTCATGTAACTTCCTGGTTATGAATAGCCTCTGAGGAAAGGTCAATGCCATGACAACCCTGTGATGGATGCCACCGATGTCCAATTAAATTCTTCTAAAAAAGGCGCCTCGGAGGCTCTTGTGTGTGCTTATTAAATATAAAACAGCTAAATCAAAAGTCGGAGGGCCTGCTTCTCTGTGCTTAATGCCGGGCAGGACAACCAAGAGCATTTTTTTATTCCTCAATTATTCATGTTTTTGATGAGAGGGTCAATAAGGGGAAGAGCACTCATTATGAATGTTTGGAGCTAAGCGCAAAGGTCACAACACACAAACACACACAAATACACAACTTTTCAGATGTTTCTAACTTTTTTTTCCCCCAATCTTTCTCTCTGGATAAATAGAGGAGAGCAAAGAACAATACTCCCGTGCTTTGAGGAATGCAAATATTTGTTGCCAGGTTGTTGAAGCTTTCTTTCTCGGTCCTATCTCTCTTTCTCGCTTGGTCCCCCTCTCTTACAGATATACACACACAAACACATGCGCTCATGCAAACACACAAGCTGCTTTGAGGAAACTGGGACAGACAGTCAAGCGATGAATAAGAGGAAGCACGTTTTTATTTGTGTATTATTTGGCCCTTTGAAACTTCCAGCACATCCACTTGTGCACACGAATATGCACGTACATACACACGCATTCACACACACACACACACACACACACACACACACACGCATACACTCGAATCAGCCATCCAGCCTCCAGTTTCCTTCCTTGAGTCCAACGGTAAAAGTCCTCTCACTTTTTAAGCCTACCTTTGGTTGAACTTATGCTTCTCTTTTTTTTCTTCCATGTCTTGTGTATCCACTCTGAAATTATAGATGGTGATAATAATAATAATGTCATTTTGTACCGGAATCTTAGTCATTACCTGCAGTAAAGTGCTTCTAATTGATACCACCAGAGAGATAATGATTACAATGCCCTCCAGGAACATATTATTGCAATATTAACCTTTGTATATACTTTTATGCAGAAGACTCAGGCACATTAAGGGATCTCTAAATCTTACTTGTGTGGTGTAATGCCATTACAAAAGAATGGATACTCGGAGGTGTGCCCTTTTCCTGATTAAGTGTGTCCAGGGGTTTGCGGCCATCTCCTGGAAATGGATGACATGGAAGTGCAATTTCCAATGTCTCTCTCTTCTCTTACTGGCTAAAGCTTTCTTTGCTTCACATGCATACCTTTGTAGTTGTGTCTGTGCACCAGAAATAACATTTTTCTTATTTTTTTGCATGTACGCATGAGCATCCAGATGTTTGTTTATGTTTTTATGACCGCAATAACATCAATATGTAGGTATACACATAAGAATAGGTGTTTGCATGCCGCAGTATCATTAGTTATGTGTCATATCTGGCTGTGCATGAGTGTGTGTATTTGAGTGCGCATCCCCAACATTTGACCGGCACACTGCACAGCTGCTGTGCCACACTCGGCTGGACTCCCCCCCCCCTCGAAACAAGACAGCATCCAAACCAGAGGCTATTTTTGGACACAATGCCTTCACCATGATAATTGGCCCACACTGAGACCATGATACTTACCATCAACCACACTGCAACATTCCTCTCTTAATATAATTGCATGGTGTACCATTGTGCTGTACATATGTGAAATGTTGTGCCAGAGAGGAAGAATGTGTCCACTGTGCGATTCCTCAGGACACTGTGGTTTATGGGTGTTTGACCTGATATCTTAAAAAAGCAAGAAAGGCAACAACAGTAGCAGCAGTCAACTGATTTGGGAGATGAAATCCAACAAGCAGATAGAGGGACCTTTGCTTAAGAGATCTCTCTGCAGCAAAGAACCAAGTACTGCTGACAGAGGGCAAATGAAAACAAATTAATTCAGTGAGGACTGCGGTTATATGTCTGTGTGTGTGTGTGCGTGTGTCTAACTCATGACACAGTCCAAAACGGCTTCTTAAGACCTGGTGACACAGGACAGGAAATTGGGATGTCTGAATACTCTGGAGACCTCTTGGCTCGGCCTCACACGGGCGTCTTGTGGCTCCCACCCCCGCACTCCACCCTCCTGCAGTGGCAGGCTTCAGCCTCTGGTGGGCACTGTATGAGGCACAGGTCTGACCTGAGAGGATCTGTGATGCAGCCTTGGTGGAGGCTATACTCGGTTAGGAGACTTTGTAGGAAGTATCTCACATGCAGATTGTGGATGTCAAATATGTATTCATGATCGATGGAAAAAGAAGTCAATTCATGCATTATGAATGTATATTTCCATACCATAAGTTTTATGTTTTTAGGGCAACAAAAACTTTGACAGCAGAAAACTTGTCATGAGGAGAGAGTAAGTAAATGAATGCATTTGCAGCTTTTTAACAACCCTACACCCGAAATAATGTGTCTCTGTCTTAGTTAAAGCCCCTATGTGTAGAATTTATATTTTTCAATTGTTTTGTTTTACTTATTTTTTGTAGAAAATTTTAATAAGTTCACAAAACATTGTTGCTGTGTATAAGGTGCTGCCAGTCTGTTCATTGTGTGTACCATGGTCAGACCTGATGGGAGGATAGCGGTGAACATTATTGTGTGCCAGAGTGTCTTTTTTGAGGCTACCACCAGATGGCACTAAAGTCATTAACACCTTAAGAATTTGTTTCATATTAGTCCAGACATTTAAACAAACAACATGTTTTTGAAAAGGTTTTACCTTGGATGACCATATTTTTAAACTCCCAAACTGGGACCTTTAAGTGTACCGCACGTTCATGCACACACGTGTGCTTATGCACGCCCCATAGATAGGGAACAATTGTTTCAGCACTTATCACACCTAGCGCACCTTTCACTGCC
This sequence comes from Scomberomorus guttatus, assembly GCA_038419695.1. NCBI lineage: Eukaryota > Metazoa > Chordata > Actinopteri > Scombriformes > Scombridae > Scomberomorus > Scomberomorus guttatus. Next base: position 6,069,710 of record CM076445.1, read on the forward strand.
ATGGACAGCGCCTCAGCAGACAAGATATTTGTCAGTGTGCACAATTGCAGGCTGCCGGCTAAATGGCCGATTGTGACACATTCTCTGCCAGCTTTTTTTTTTTTTCAACAAAACGTACAAATTCACAACGCTATGCCACGAGCTGGTCGCAAGTTTACAAAACGTCAAAATATTAAATCACAATTGCACCTCGTTAATAACAAAAACTGAGAAAGAGCCTTTAAAGAAAGTTACCTTTAAGAAAATTGCCGGGTACTTCACACTTTGCAGTCTTTCTTCTTAGTTAGAGTTTCTCTTCTGGAGCTCTTAGCTCTCAGGGAAACCACCGCTTAATATGATCTTATATTTTGGCAAAAATGTACTCTTGCAGTATATTGCAGAATTTTCGTTGGCGGGTACTTTACAAAGGAAGGAGTAAGCATCCTGGAGCTCTTTAGAAAAGACCAACTCACTCTTCAACATGATAGCTACCGTTAGCATACTGTCAGAAAGAGCCGCAAGTGTCATAGGCTAGCAACAGCCATGACAACGACACATTGATTGATTGACACACATACAGACAAATCAGTGTTAGATTCAGATGCGTGGTGCATTGTTAATGTTTTTATATTGGGTTAGGTAATAAAGAGTGGGACAGAACATGACAAAACGTCTATGCAAGTGCTGAAAAGAATAATAATGTTATAATTATTTTAATTGTGGTGAAAACCGGGACAATTTGGTAATGAATGTTGAAAACTGGGACATTTTAGTGTTGTCGGGACTTGGGACACCCAGCTTGAAACCGGGACATCTGGTCACTGTAATTTTACCATTAACTTAGCAACTTACCAGTGAAGAGGTGATAAATGCCAAACTCGTCCATGTGTCTTAATAAGATGGCCGCTACTAGTGTAATCATGGAACATATGCTATTATGCTATTTGTGCGTATTGAATATATGTATGTCAAAGTGAGTCATATTACACCATACAGTACATATTAGGAATATATATTGTAGTTAATACTTCCAATTGTTATTGATTCTTTGGGTTATTACAGTATGTGTTGTGTGAATTCATAAATTTAAAGCTGCTATGATCAATATTTTTATACTGACAATGGATCAAATTACTGTGTGTAATGTGAAAGCTGAAAGATGAAAGATGAACCCACAGAAAATGATTACCAGACTCTGCAGTTCCCCTAACCATTACAGAGTGTTTTAGCGCCTTTCAGCTATTGTTTTGGGTTTAAGGCCCACAACTTTACAGTTTTGGTTCACTTTCACTGTTCTCATCAGAAATGTTGCCAGATGCAGCAGGCATTGGTTTTCAGTGTAAAAGCTCTAAAAACCCACTGTCAGCTTCCTGCCTGCACTAAACAGTAGACAAAGTTAGCAATTAGCTGGCAAACATAGTGGAGCATTTAGCCGAAGAGCCAGTGAATGAATATAAGACTTACATTCATCAGGTGGTCCAAAAACGACTCGAAATGAACACTAATGTTGCGCCGTTGCTAACTTCTTTGCCTTATCAACTTTATAAAGTGATAATATATCAGTGTTGTGTTTACAGGTTGTTATGCTGCCCCAAGTGGCCAAAAATAATGAATGCAGGTTTTAAAACAAATATTGTAACTGCGTCTACTTTTGAAAGTATTTTAGATAGCCAACTATAGTCCCAAAGCGGAACAAACCTGCAACAAATAGCTCAACTTGCTGAGCTGCCAGAACTGTAGGTTTAAACCAGTTTAGAGAACCTCATCCTGTTACAAACGAGCTGTAAAAAAGTTATTGAAAACAAAAAGGCTTTTAATTGGTACTTCACCTCTCCTGTGTGTTCCCTGCCTTTCATCCAATGTGAGGATGGACTCCAGCTTGTCCTTGACAGGCTCAATTCAACATTTTCTAATACCATCAATTTTAGTGAGACCCAACCTTGAACCAAGGTTTGAATCCTTGACCTGTGTTGGGTCTGGTTGGGTCCTCTGGGCTTTTGCTTGAAGACTTTGACTGTACGGCTGCACAACAGGCAGACTGAGCACTATTGCTTTTTCCAGCATTACCATGCTGTGCTACTATGCCAAGCCTGTGACATGGTCAAGGGTACAACAGCTGTATTTATTGTGTTGGTGGTAGTGCCAGTAGCATTTGTCCAGTCTACTCTCTACTATATGTCCTCACCAGCTTCACTCATCTTCGAATGAATTGAGCAAACGCACCTTTTTCTTATTTCCAAGGCTAGAAGATGGCCTGGAAAGATAGATGTTGGCCAGGAATTTTTTTGTGTTTAGTGTTCATCGCACAGTTGTAACACAAGGCCCACTTGTCCTTGACTGCTTGTTACAAATAACCCACATAATTCCCACAGGCTCAGAGATAATTCACTGATAATTTAAGGCACTGGTACTGTGTTGCATTTTCCCCTCACACACAAAAAAAATCAGCACATTCCTTTGTTGTTTTCTCATTGTTTCCTTGCTGCTCCTGAGCTGACACTAACCTAGTAAAGCATCTCTTTTGTTCTGGGTAACGGGAGACTGTTGCTGAAGTGTACACAGAGGTTAGTGTGACTGAGCCCTTTTGTGGTGTGGCAGCACCTTGCACTTTATCTGCCGTTTAGCTTCTCTTTTCACCATGGAGCTGTATTATCTGCTGATTTACGGAAGTGCTGCTGAATCAGGTCAAGGAGGTGCTGGCAATTGTCAGCAAGGTAAAAAGGGCCTTAAGCACAAACGCTTACTGGCAAGCTTTTAAAAAACTGATTAAATTTACTCTGACACTGAAACCGTTCTTATACCAATAATCAGACCTTGTATGAGTGCAGCAATGAATATTCTCTCTTAATGCAATTTCCCAGGACCTACAGTATAGCGGAGTATTTTTGTACTGGGGCACCATAAAGAGATTAATTTTAGTGGTAGTCTTCCCACCAGGGAGTCAATGTAATCCTACAGAGCATTAGAGAAAAGGAGACAAGAAGGAGGAGGAATGGATGAGAAAGGAGTGGAAAGAGGATGGTTGAGAAAGGAAAGGAAAGAAAGGGAAAGGGAAGAAGAGAGAGCAGGAGAGTAAAGGAGAACACAGGGGGAGAGGAATAATCACGTGTGTCCGGCGGAGGTCACCACTGGTCTGCAGGTTCTAATTATGTGCTAATAGCCACTGAGGAGGTCATTTGGAGCCATTAGCCAGCGCCTGTAGGTAGTTAACGTCCCACAGCATAACCCGGCCTCCTTAATGTTCCCTGCGAGGCCGTTAGCGCTCTGTCACCAGCCAGCTAGCTGCCTCGTTACTGCGATTAGAAACCAATTGATAGGTAATAGTAAAATATGATGGCATACTATCCAGGAAATATGGACTCTGATGGAAAGGTGAGAGGACAGGAGACAGTGAGTGGTAGAGCTTCTCCCCTCCACTCCGGAGGGGAGAAGCAGTCTTTGCTGTAAAGCTAAGGTCAGCGTTTGACTGATAAACTGATCAAAAAGTTGAGTCAAATCTGGAAGCAAGCTTAGATCCCCCAAAGGATGTTACTGTTGTCACTGTGAGTGAGTTGAATGCATGCTGGGGGTGAGTCTTTGTGAAGATGCAGTGTGACATGTTACTGTTGGAGGTTAGAGTTAGGGCTCTGAGTGCTGTCCTAATTGTCAACTCATGGCTCTAACTAGGGAAGTAACCCATCATTAATAAGCTTCCCATTTGTTACACACTTTTGGCAATGTGGCAGTCTTTGTCACTGTGTCTTTAATTTTGGTTCACATTGTACAAACAGAGCAAGGAAATATTTCATTTCCGGCTACCATCATTGTTTGGATTAGGTAAAAGAGGCTCATAGTGTGAAACGTGTTAAAAATCCTTTATATCGTGCAAGAGACAGACTTTTTTTATGAGTATTTGAGGATTCTGGAAAAAATAGTTAATGGTTCTTAAAAAACCTTCAGTTTTTTTCTGGGTATTTATTTTTTGGGAAAATCTGGTACTTAGCTCTGTAACTGGGATGTAATGATAAGTAAAGATATACAGACACATGCATGAACACACGCAGCAGTTGATTTTCCCTGAGTCATGGATGAAAAAGAAATCAAATCAGTATCAAAACAAGGATATTCTAGACTTACTATGCAGAACATTGTTCTTAATCAATTAGAGTCAGATGTTTTCATTTAGATATATTTTATTTCGGCTCTGGTCAGACGTTGATTCATATGATTTAGATTAAAATCACACTGGTTATCAGTCAAAGGCAGTATACTTCCTGCTCCTCCACATTCATCAAGCCCAGACAAGTTTGATCTTGAGTATACGCTGTGTCCTGGCAAATAAAGAAATACAGCGTTCCCTGAAGAATCACAGATTTGTCCGTGATGAAATCTCCAGGCTTGGCTCTAAATATTTGCCTGTGCTGTATTTGTGCGAGCGTTTCATTAACGATCGGAGCTGACAAACATGCACACTCATTGACCCCAGTCATCGGGGGAGAGCCTGAGACAGTAGTGTGTATTTAGCGTGTATTTGTTGAAACGTAAAAGCTTCACATGAGGGATTGATGTCACTAACGGAGGAGACGATTGCGGTGGAAATGAATGTGGTGTGGTAAACGTTTTCCATAGCCAGCGCTCCTGGCTCTTATTGAAGCCCTGTCAGAACATGAAAGTGTAATTGATACAAATTCTAAAGTTTAATTTTTAAAGTTTACAGTCACAGAGGGTTCAGAGCTTTCAGATTGTTTAAAATTGCGCTCACTCCCTTTTCATTAAAGCAGGATAGTCTGAAAACATTTTGTTCATCAAAGGGTTGCTACAAATTAGACTTTGAGAAACTCAATTTGAAGTAAAGAAAAGCATTTCTTTTTCTCTGGGGGGAAGCCAAAGTCTCGGCTGTGTTTGCATTTAAATATAAACTGGGCACAATATCTGGCTTTAAAGATGCATGCAGTCATCACACAAGACACAAACATGTAGACACACGCTACACTTGCCATATGCACACACTCTCCCCAACTACATCATTTGGTAGTTCCCTCTAAACTGGTACAGACAACAGCATGAAAACCTTGCTATCATGTTGCTCCCATGCTCTTAGATTGTTGTGTCTACCCGCTAATAGTTGAAATTAGCAATAAGGCCTCTGGAGACATTGAGGGACAGGCGGGCATGTTGTAAATCTGGGACTGGTAAGAGGGAAAGAGAGACAGAGAGACAGAGAGAGATGGCCAGAGCAGTGGAATAACATCTTAATCTATCTGAGAAGTGAACAGTGGCCGGTCTGTTTTTGGAGCACGCTGTCTTGGATGACTCCCAAGCAGAGGGGCAGGGAGCAGAGCCATCTTCAGCTGCTAGTCACTAACATGGCAGTAATAAGGCAGTGATGACCCTCCCAGGACTGCCGGCCAACACTCCCTCTGCCTCCTATCCCTTCAGCACAAACACACTCTCACACAAACACAGGCCGTGCACTTGAACAGATATACAGCACAGCACCAAATTCCTCTCTCCGTGATATATTGACTTCCCTGCCTGCTTACCATTTTCCATTCGTTTTAAATGAAATGCAATGGCATGCTGAAAAGCACAGCGAGACAATCAGTAGGTTAAAACACAGGCCACGACTAGTGTGTTTTTGCGCTGTAACTGTATCGACCCAAATTTGAAAAACATTAAAAAGTGCTACATTAATTTATTCACTGAAGTATAATCAATAAGAGTAACACAAAAGCATGCGACTGGTCATCATAGTTTATAAGCCATAATGCAAATGCAGAGGTAAAACAGTATCAGGGCTAACAGACACTGATGTGATGCTGTTGCACCTGTTGCAGTAAAGCAATGCCAGACCATTTCCTGTCTGTCAATCACTCACATACCTACACTACTCTATAAAATCAGAAATTCATAAATGTGTTCTCTTGCAATTAGGTTTCATGTAGCAGCCTAAGGGACTTAGATTTAGACTTAGACGAAGTGTTATAAGCATTAAATGGCAGATAAAACTACACACTTTCCTGCAAACCCATATAAATATCATTAATTTGTTTACACTGTATAAAACTGAAGCTGAAAATCATTTATATCCCCTTGGTACACATGAATGTAGGTTCAGTCCCTTGTCAGTGATCATTAGGAGGCAATAACAACCACTAATATCATAAAAATCAATTATATTTTCATAAAACACATTTATATTTGCCTTTTATCACCTTAAAATCCCGTACCCTTAGATGGCTTAAATTAGCTTCATGCTACTTGCTATGCACACAATTAATTTAAACCATTGAGATCAGTGTCAGTGTGTACAATGCAGCTGGTAAACAGTTTTGCGTGACCACTTACACACATATATGGTGGTGTGCCTGTGAGAGTACAACCCTCACTGCTATGTATTGTTCGAAATTTGCATGCTTAAGTCCATATGGCAACTTCCTTTTGACCTGCTTTCCCATCCCCGATGCATTGTCAGGCCTGTCAGCCGATAAAGAATCACTTGACTTGCTATAACAAGTTCAAAAGGAGCTGAGGACGCGCTGTTGATCCATGGAGAATCGGCAAAAGGAACACCCCTACTGCTTGCTGCTATCACTCCCATAGAGATAGCCATATTATTGATGGGGAATGGTTATGCTAATTTCTTTAGGGGAGGAAAACTTTTTTTTTATTATTATTTTGGAAAATGCTCAAGAAAAAAAAAAGAAGGGGAAAGAAGAAAAGAATTTCATACGCATCAAACTGAATTCCATATAACCATTTAAAGGAGCAGCATGAGAATCTGATTTTCATAGTGCATAATGAATGTGGGGTATCTTTTAAAGAGGAAGATATGTTTTGTCTGGGAAGGGGAAGAAAGCAGCTATTTAGGCTATCTATTAATGTCTCACACAGGACACACACACACACACACACAAACTGACTCAGTGTGAAAACATCTTAAAAAAGCATAAATATATAAGTAGAGACTTTTATTAATTATCAAGAGTCAAAAAATAGACTATTAAACCTGCTTTTATCTTAATACATAGTAAACATTAGTAAATATTTTATCTGAATTGTAATAATGATAAAAAAAAGTTTTATGAACAAAGTGCAATAAATTCCTAAATGTGATAAAATAATAATATGCTGCAAGGTGCGGATCACTTTACTCACAGATGGAGTGTCATGTGTTGTCTGTCAGAGTGACCATTTACATGTGTGTGTCTCCTTCTCTCTCTCTCTGACACATACAGTATGGCACAAGTGGAGTGGAGAGGGGAGAGGATGATGAGGCGGGTGTGTGTGTATGTGTGTGTGTAGGGGAGGGGGGGGGGGGGGGGGGGTTACGCACAGGGCTGTTATGAATATGACCCCGAGATATTCCATTGTGGGCCCATGTCCGGTTCTGGGGCCATTCGATAGCATCTCAGTCAGGGGCATTAATGTGTCTCTCGGTTCGACATTTTGAATAATCGGGGCTGTCTGCCGTCATCCTGCCACTAGCTGTCAGCAGCACCGTCTTCCCCTCTCTGTCTGTCCGTCTGTCTTATCACACTCCTCTACTCATGCACTTACACTTATAGAAAACAAGCTGTCCGTGCAAGAGAGCACTTGATACTTTTTTATTATTACCAAACCGTTCCCAATTACCCCATAATCATTATATAATCCTATAACAAAGCCTCTATTGAAGCCCTGTCTTTTGTCAACGCTGGGACACTGAATCTATAATTGCATTATTCAGTCTCTTCCACCCCCCTATAGAAGCATAATATATCAAAACCATCCTACAAGGAACGTTTTAGTTGCAAGAAAGAGTCCGGCCTATGCGGGACGTCTCTCTGCCGTGTGCTTTTTTACGCTTCGCAAAAAGTTGTGCCAACTTCAAGTTTAGAGCTCCTGTTGGAAATATATATCTAAAAAAAACAAAAAAACAAAACAAAAACTATTTGCTTCTTTTGCAGATAGAATGTGCGCTTTCAAAATTCTTCAGAGAGGTGTGTAGAAATGCACTCATTCACAAATTGGACTTGTCGCATTATTGATGTATCATATTTTCAAATAATTATGTTCATTCCCTATTGCGCTCCCAGGCACTAGAATAAATCGTCAATACATTGAAGGAAAAAAGGCAGAAGCGAGTCCCTGAGGAGCGGTTTGCGTTTGTATGCACGGGGATTGGCAACACAACGGGGCTTATTTACATTAAATACGCCACAAGGTTACAGTGCAGATAGATGAGCGTCATTTTTATCACTCATTACTTCTCTTAAGCGGTGACTGACGCTCAGGACGCACAGGAGGCAACACTCATTTATCCTGGAGTTTTTTAAGGCGAGGAGAAGAGGAAAACGACTCGAAACAGTTCACTTTAAAGGTAAGGAATTCTACTTTTTGGAGTAATTTTGTGACCCGAGTGTCTTTACACGGAGGGGTTGTTATTCAAGCCAATTTTCTAAACGCACGGTGTCTAAGCGGCGAGGCTGGCTGTGTGTGAATGGTTATGTACAAGGGGCAGATTTTTAAATAAAAGAGTGTTTGTGGGCAGTTCAAGGTCAGAAACAAACTAAGGTGGCTGGAAATCTGCTTTTCTTCCCGACTACGAAACCAGGGGAAATGTAAGGATGAGGGGATTATTTCTTTAAAACGAGGTTCTGTTCACCGCGGGGCTCATCAGCTGCTTTTTACCCCCGTCAACGGCGAATACCGCAAGACCCGGGCTGTATCCAGCCAGTCAGTCGGCTCTGCTTTCCACAATGGAGTGCCTTTTTAACGGTTCAATGCATTTCACCTACCAGATAGGGGGAGTCCAAGCTGAAAGATGAAGGGAATATGCTGATGCCTGGCGATCGGCATCAATGCAAACGTTTACCTTTAGCAGACAGCGACAGAGAGGGACAGAAAAAGCAAGAAGAGAGACAAGTAATAAAGCCGTGTTTTTCATTTCAAACTCAGGATGCGCGGCAGGGAGCAGTTGTAGGGACAGGATCGAGGAGTGGACAGTCTTTAACAGGTCCGAAGCGCACTTTTCAACACCCCCGTCATCCGACAAGAATATGATCCGGTCAAACCATATGGACATGCCTCATTATTCAATGAACACTATCTCTCACAACGCATCGTTTACGCGCAGGAGTTACCCGGCGCTTCGCCAAATTTAAAAGGTAAGAAGAACTGTGCAGCTTATAGTAGGCTACACGAGTGGGGTTTTACTGGGGGGCTTGGACTGTATTACTCGCCGTGGGAAGTCAGTTTTTGGGGAGGATTGGGGTTGTTTGTGCGGTAGCATCGCAGCGGGGGCCCCTGATGTCTCCCCAATCATGATTAGAAAATAACAGTGCAATTATCCGTAGCGTGTGACGATCGTAAAAAACGGCGACAAAATAGCAGCTGGGACCATGACACGGGCTGCGATGCTCGACACCTTGCAACTCAGAGCATTAAGAAACTATTTTTATTTCAGCATACAATAAATCATAAAATGTTTTGTTTGTCGTTGCATGTTTTACTCTGTAACACTGCGTGTGCGTAAAAGGCGTTCGGGCGCACGGCTTTGCAATAATTGCGCATGCAGTGCAGATCAGCGATATAGTGACTTTTAGAAAAGTCCAGCCGTGTTCCCGTTAAGAGTCTGCACGGAAAACTTTCTACCGACACCCGCACTTGTGCTGAAAGAGTGCTGGAGCGGACCGCCGAGGAGAAAGGGCGATTAAAGTTTACCGATGCGTTGCCACCATGTGTCAAAACTTGTGAGATGGAAGAAGAGCCGGTGAGACCTGCCATTTTGTGCAGTGATCGACCTCTCTTATGAATAAGCAGCCCCTGCATTATGCTTTGAGGAGACGTTATGATGGCATTCAGACGAGGGGAGTAAATGTCATATGTGGAGACTATGAGGCACATACAGCAGCGGAGAATTTGACATTTTTGGGAACCGGTGTCACTTCAGTTGGGGGGAATGTGAGTTCTTTTTAAGAGAGGGGGGAAAGAAAGTTAGAGCGATTCGGCAAAAGGCTACAGGAGGCTGATAGGCATCCGTTACTGTGGAAATATAAAATGACGGAGCCCGTAAGCCAATAATATTTTTTCTGAGGGACGGAAGAGGTCGGGTGTGTGACATGTCATTGCACTCGTCCTTTCAGGAGTTTTCGCGTTTTTTACTTTTAAATTACCATAGGGTGTTTATTTTTAGGAAATCCTAAAGATCCCGCCGGTTAAGCGCGTTTCGTGCGCTTAACCGGTTGCCGAATTCCCACATCGAGGCTCACATGTCTGAATTTGCGCTTATATGATGGCCAGTATTGAATTATCAGTAATATGTGGCACCAGGGATGAGACTTGTAATCCCATTTAAAGCCTCTGTCTCACCGTGCGTCTTGGGTGGGGAGGACCTTTTCTTGGAAGTTGACCCCTGAGTGATCTGACCCGGGTTACACAGCCACTTCCAACAGCTACCAGTACTGCACAATGGCTGTGAAGACACATGTCATCCTTCTTAAAATACTCAACAATGTCTATCACGTTGTTTCCCACTGTTACTCTAACCTTCCCTAAAGTTGTCTTGAGCCAAAAAAAAGGTTCCCTCTTCCTCAGATTCATTGTGCAAGGAAAAGGGATAAATAGATGTACTGTGTGAGTTGAGATGCTGTCATTGTTTAATGGTATGCACAGGGCGGATATTATGTCTGAAATAGTGTCTGGGCGTAAACCCTTTTTTTGTCAGCTCCTTTCATTCCCTTATTGGAGATGAAATAGCAAATGCATAACTGTCCCTGCTCCTCTGACAGTCCAGGCTGCCTCATAGACCTGTTTGCCCTTTTACTGCCCCTCTCTGAGCTGCAAAGAGTTGAAATGTTGTCATTCTTTTTGGTGAAAATATTTGGGAAGAGACAGTGTGTTTAAGAAAAGGCCTTGCTTTGCAGACTGGCCTGTTGGAGGAATTTATGTAGTGAATTTGGCATCAAGGCCTCAGTGGGTTGTGTTAGCAATTTATTTAATATTCATTACTTCTGATTTTTTTTTGCATTCATCTACCAGTCAGGTTACATTTTAATACTGCATAATTACTCACTAATGAATTATACAATTAATTATCAGCATTGTTGTCATTGAAATAATTATTCCTATAAAATATGCAGATATTTATGCTCACTTCATGGCAAGTCAAATAGATAAATTCACAACATTTATGGATGGGTGGTGAATTTATTTTGGAGTCAGTGTGGGAGTTATCACAGCACCAAACCACAAACAGACACACACACACACACACACACACACAGCACAAGCATTTTGACATTTTCTCGTGCTGCAACTTTCTGACTGACGGAGCTCGAAATCTGTTCTCCTGAGCCAGTCTGTAGCAGTCGCAGTTGATCTTGTATTAGTTGCTTTCCCACCTGTGCCCGTGTCAGTGTTGCTATAAGGGGGGCCGCGGGCCGTGACCGACTGCGGCGATACACATCTCTCAGCTGAAAAACGAAAGGAGAAGGGAGTGATGAGAGAGACAGGGGGGAAGAGAGGGAGACAGAGAGAGAGAGAGAGAGAGAGAGAGAGAGAAACAGCATGGCATGCAAAGGATGGCATCAAATCACTCCTCTTTTCACCAGGCTGTCAGTCAGTCAGTCAACCACTCGGTTCGCCGTGGAGTCGACCCACTCGACTGAAGCCGCCGTGTTGTCAGTCCGACACACGGTGAATTATTTGAAAGTTGACATGTACACAATCAGATTTTTTTTTTTGTTGTTTTGAAAAAGGAAAGAAAAAAGAGTATAAAAATCACACGCACGCTCACATATTGGAGACAGCATGAGAGCAGACATCCCAGTGCCATCGCAAAAACACACAGCGAAGTGGTCGCACAAATTACATAATCTAGCAGTACAGAATGTACATTGTGTATAATAAATTGGACAACACATAATTCAAGTTATCCTACCAGAGTCAGTGATATGTGCATCTGCAACATGGTGCAGTCCACGGACAGACAGGCAGCCTCACTGTGGCTAGTTGATCCCCTTCTCATGTAATTATAGGGGAGAGGGCTCCAGCTGTACAGGCTGTGAGGCCAGGGCTCCCAGTCCGCTGGGACCAGGGCGGTGGTGGGCAGGCCAGATCAGGCCAGCTCTGCTCATCAGCCAGTCATTAATTGATATGTGCAGTCATTGTGAAAGCACCCCTCCCCCTTCTTTCTGTTACCTATGGGTAATACAGAAGTCTGTGGATACTGGCTGTGTCATTTCTTCATTTCCATTCTGGTTCTGATCTTCTCTCTTCACTCAGGCAGCAGTGCAAGGTGGTAGCGTACATGTATGTGTGTGTGTGTGTGTGTGTATATATATATATATATATATATATATGTATATGTGTGTGTGTGTGTGTGCCCTGTGGGGGCAAGCAGGATGTTGGAGGGGCTGTAACACACAGGCGTGAGTCTGGGTTGAGCCTTGTAGCTCCGTGACCTTGATCTTCAGAGTTCAAGCCAGAGAGGGGAAGATGTTGGCGAGCGGGGCTTGCAGTTGCCGTGTGTGAGGCTAATATGACAAGTGTACACACACACACACACACACACACTCACACAATCGAAACCATTGAATCAAATGTGGGATGTGAACTCAAAGACGAGATTGCCCTGACCACAAAACATCACACGCTAGATTACACACATTACACAGAAATCTCAAACAATTTTTTTATCACGTTTGTTTGAATTGCTGTCATTGAAAATATTAGATTTGATTTTTTTTTCTCACCCCAGCTCTGGTTTGTCACTACCAGCCCACAGGGTGTGATGCCAAACTTTAATAAGCAGCAGCAATTATGATTTATGCCGCTGTGGTGATAAATTGAAGGGGGCATGAGTGACCTTAAAGTTTTATGAAGTTTGTACGTCTGACCTTTGCTCAATTATTAGGCCTTTTTAGGGTCTCATTTTGGGAAATGAATTTGTAAACCGATGACCATAATTTCACTGTCCTTCTCATGAAGTGTTGATGTCCAAAAGCCATAACTGTCTACCTATCATATTCAAGTTATTGATTATTAAATTATACATTTAACATGTTGCTTTAGTTAGAAATTATGACCACAGTCAAACGAAAGAAAAACCGACTCTCTACACACGTCATGGAGATGTGTGTTAAGGGAAGTGCTTCACATCTGACTCAGTTATTGAATAATATAAAAAGCAATTGGAAATATGGAAGATGCCATTAGCCAGAAAATAATGTACTATCAATTAAAATGTAGTTTTATGAATGATCAGCTTTATTGAATCATTGTTTAAATGATAGTTTATGTACAGTTCTCTGTACAGTGTGCTGTGTGAATGCCTCACTCTATACATGCGTACATGAGTGTGTGTTTTCCTGGGTATGTTCCTTGCCGTGAGAGCTTGATAAGGATTGGAGGGTGGAGGGGTGGAGGAGTAGTTGGGTGGATGGGTTTGGGGGGTAATCACGGACGTCAGTTTGATCTAAGAATAAAGAGTGTGGGGCAGATGAGGCGCTGACGGATAGGCTTGACTCAGTCCTCTCATGCCGGGGTGCCATCACAAGGAGCGTCTGCCTGTCTGGGCAGCCGGGGGAGTCGGGGTGGGGGATGAGGGGTGAAGGGTGAAGGGGGGGATGAGGTCTGGATGTTAAGAGCGGCAAAGAAGAGGGAGAAGTGATCTCACAGGGAGAGGTGGGCATGGAAGTGGGTGCAGGGAGGATCTCTGTTCAGTAGCAGATTTTGTTAAATAAGCCTGACAATGTGCATGCATGCAGGTGGGTGCATGTGGGCGTCTGCATTTGCAACAGTGTGCATCTGAAGCCATATACTGTGTGTTTGTGTCTGTGTTTTCAGGGCTGGTTGAACTGCTCAGCCTTGTGAAAAGTCCACTGTCCAGGTGATGCTCTGGCCTTGCCCTTCTCTCTCTCTGTCTCTGCAATCAGTTGGCGCTCAAATAACACCAACAAGGAATGTATCCTGCAAAAAAAAGAAAAGAAAAGTGAAACACCTTATCCACACGTCTCGTGATGCTCCTCCTTTGTTTGCCCCGGCTTCTCCGCTGAGCCTCTTGGCATTAAGGCGTTATTGAGTTTGGCTTTAGTTTGGATTTTTTTTGCCTCAAAGTTCGTTAGCATTTGGGATTTAGGGATGCGTCTTGTGATGTCAAGACCGCTTCTCCTGTTTTTGATGTGTGGAACAGCGCAGCGTTTTCAGCCGTGTCATTTCTGGAGACAACAGCTTAACACAAATAGGCAAGCACACATCAATCAGAGGTCCTGAAGCAGAGAATTGTTACTGCTTAGCATGCAGCCACGCTCAGCTAAGACAGTGGTAAATACCTCCAGTGTTGATGAGATGGAAGGTTATGTGTGTGTGTGTGCGTGCGGCAGGTTATGTCTATTACCCACTTCACATACCATCACTGACTGGATCGCACACGTCATGTCTGCTCTTTAGCTGCTCTTCCTCTTGGTTGTGACCTCTGTAAACTTCCCAGACCTCTGCTAATGAGCATGCAGGAGTAAAACAAGATGGAGGGAGAGAAAAAGAGGGAAACAGTGGAGAAAAAAGAGGGAGAGAAGAGAGGGTGTGAGGATGCTGGAGAGAACTCCTGCACCTTTAATTATGATCAAGAGGTTTTCACCAAAGGACGGAGGCGTTGCAGTTCTGTTGCGCTCGTAAATCTGGCCCCGGATGCCGTATATTGTGTCGAACGATTACTGTACACCATAATAGTGCATATTCAACTGCCTCTCCAGCACCTGATTTGCATAATTGGATCTTTAATGAAACTTGCCTTGTGGAACAAAAAATACAAAAAGAGAGATGAAAAAAGTGGTTTGGTGTGAGGGGGGGAGGAAGAGAGAGAAAATAACATGATATAGATGAATTCCCCCTCAAATATTTGTTGGACTCAGGTTTTTTTAAAAAGAGTTTTAAAGAGGTGTGAGAGGGACAAGAGAAAGGTGGTGGTTACTGAAAGTGTGAGGAAGACAGGGAGATAAAAAAAAAAGGGGGGGGGGCAGTGACCTGCTCTGGCCCAGGCGCTCACACATCAGCGGCAGTGCTACAAATAGGATGAGAAGTGACTGTGAAAGCTGTACATTCCCCGCCAGGTCTCGCGGGTTAAGACTACAATAGCGGGATATTCTCTAGCCCGGGGGGGATTTCAGCTCCTCTTCTGTCGACACTCATTGCACCGACTTGTTACTCAGGGAAGATGGCTCTTTTGTAGAGGAGCCGATTCCGCGCTCGCCTGGTGGAATTCCTCCGTCGCAAATATTTTGACAATGCCTAATCAGGAGCCGTCGTTTTTTATTCTCCACTTCTTTTTAGGGGTGGAGGGGTTACTTAGAGCCTTCTGGCAATGACAGAGTTGTACTTTCTTCTTACACATGCACGTAATTGTTCCTGTGAATTAGAAAATCAATGCATTTTCTAGTGATAATTTATCTGATTCAGTGTTTTTATCTGTGTGTTTTTCTAAAAGTTGCCATTCTGTTTCACTGCCACTTGTTTGTGGCTGCAGCAGGGCACCCGTCTAATTGCTTAATTAAATTCCAACGTGTCCTGTTTCCCTCGGCCTTCAAGAGGTGAAGGTTAAAATCCTCCTAGTGCCACTTTGACGCCAACGTGAGGGCCATGGATAATAGTGGGTTATTTGTCCTGTCTCGCTGAAGGATCTATTGCTTAAAAGTGACAGTGAGAGACGGAGGAGAAAAAAGAAGAAAAAAAAAACTAAATTTTTCAATCAACATGTCATGAGAGGGACTATGAGGTAGCTCTCTTGTTCCTGCCGTGAATGTCCCTCTATTCAAAAGCGAGACAGCCAGTTGTTAATCGAGTGCTAATGCTAAAAAACAACCAAACGCTGATGGTGCATTAAAGCGTATGTGTGCGCGCCTGCAAGCAGCGCTTTCTCTCTCTGTCTGTGTGTGTGTGTTTCCACTCCACATCCGTGGGAGTGGATCATGTGTCAAAGCGGTTTACAGGTGGCCTGCAGGGCAGCAGCTCTACAGAGAGGTGGAGGGAAGGCAGTCAAGGTTCAAGTACCTCAGAGGCTCTGACGGCGCTGAACTGAGCAATCCCAGCATCTGAGAGGACCCTTCAAAAGCCTCCTTATCGCACTCCTCACTCCACCATTTCACTCTTCTTTTCCTTCTTCTGTCTCTCTGCGCTGCCTCTGTCATCTGTCCATCCACTCTCCCGCTCTTATCTCTCATTTTTCCGATCTATCATCCCTTTATCTCTTCATTTTTCCTCACTTCTCATTCACACCATCTGTTGCTTCATTCATGATTCTTTATCATTGTTGGCTTCGGTGCTGAAAAAAGCAATAAGTTACCTTTCAGTTGTTCTTACCACACCCCGAGAACAGTGATTCATTACCCAACCTCTTTTATTGCCTTCTGAAAATCACCTCAAATCACAAATCCCTCTTCTTCAAGTGATTATGAATCCAAACAATGATCTTCTTGTCCTTAAATTGGATAAAATTAAAGATTAAAGAGGAGGTTGGCTCATTGTGAGAGACCAACTAATGAAAACAAATGTGAATGATACTTTTTTCTCAATTTTTTGTTGATTGTCAGTCAGTTATTTCTTCAACTGCCTTAACTGTGCTTTTGTAGACCCTTGACTTGACGTCATTTTTTAGGAAAGCGGGAAACTGTTAGTTGGTTCCTAATAATCATGTCAGCAGCTCTTAACCCAGGTGAACTCACCACAGAGACAAGCCAGTTTGAGAGTGGAGAGTTTTAGTGACTGAATGCTGCATCATGTCACCCTGTGACATTGTAGTCATTTGGGATTTTTTTTGTTCTTTTAATTGGTCCGATTTAAAAATACTGAACTCAACTATTGGCAATTGGCAGTTAGAAAACATTCCTATTAGCCTTCAGAGTACCATGGAATAGTAGATCCAGACAGAAAAGAGATAAATATACAGTAGGCAGAGTGATGACAGGACAGAGTGGGAGAAACACTTAG
Source organism: Scomberomorus guttatus (assembly GCA_038419695.1). NCBI lineage: Eukaryota > Metazoa > Chordata > Actinopteri > Scombriformes > Scombridae > Scomberomorus > Scomberomorus guttatus. The sequence continues at coordinate 6,086,633 of CM076445.1, forward strand.
GAGAGAAACGCAGCGAGCAGAAGGAGAGAAGGAGCGAGACAGCGAGACAGTGAGGAGGGATGATGTACTTAACGGTATCTGTAGGCTTCCTTCTGAACAAGCTGCTGCCACAGATCCTGGGAGCCTGCGTTGATAAATTCGGTTTGATAAAAGTCACTGAAATGCCGGCCTGTCTGCACACCTCTATTAAGCGCTGGTACATTTGTCACAGCCAGTGGAAGTCAACCAAAGGGTTTTAATGTCACATCAGGCTGAATTAAAGACTCAATCGAAAGCCCCGAAAGGTTTAGGTTTTTATTTCAAGTGACAGTGGTGGTGGTACAGCTGTGGCTGGCTCTAAAGATTATTGGGCTCTAGTTGATCAAGGCAGTCATTTTACATTTTATATTTGGCTATTGGGAATTTAGTGATTATTTGTTGCTCATTTCAGCCTGGATGCTCATTTTGGGGAGGGGGTGTTGGGGTTGAGCTCATCTCATGTTTGGCATTATTTTTCTAATTCATTTTTTTTTAATCAAGTGAAATTAGATCTATGCTGCATTAATCATCAAGCTTCCTTAATATAGCAAACTGAGGGAGCATTTAAAAAAGGCTGCATTTTAAAAACACACAACTTTCCCCCTGAGAAGCCCCTTAATACCACATTACCGTTCTCCATTTATGCAAAAGTAAATAAGTAAGCCCAAAAGGCAAATGAGCATTCCAGGCGTTTAAACACACAGCCTTCTGTAAACGCCTGGCGCGGCCGCGACCACATCTCTGAGGCGTTGCTGCCATGAGACGCAAAGTGAGGGTGGCGACTGTGCTTTTTTTTAAAAAAGGTAAATATGTCTATTTGTTTATTCTTGCCCTTATTTGAGGACATCACATCCACAAAAAGTCCCTTTTTTATGCTTTTTTTTCTGGAACATCATTACCGTAAAACAGTAAAAGGCCTCTGTTAAATATCGGAGAATACTTGGCAAGCTTAGGGACTGTATGGAAATTATTGGGGTGGGGAGGGGGGGGGGTTGAATCTCCTTTTTCATTTTAAGAAAGGAATACCCTCCCTTTCCAACCAAATATTACAAAACAATGTACTGATGACAAACATAACAAAATGCTGAAAATACAGCCACTCTCTATTTTTGAGTGAAGAGCTGCTAAATAAATGGTTATTACAGCTACAGAATGTGCCAACCAGGAACAGGTGACAGCTTTGTGGGTGCTGAAGGGCTTGAACGCTGCAATATTTTCACACCACCCCCATTTCCAAATAATAAAAATATGATGCTAAACTTGGATCTACAAGCTAAGTTTATTTGAAACATTTAACTTTACTGCAGTTTTGCTTCCTGTTGTGATGCAGAATGAAGAAATGACTGTGATGGCTTCTGAAAATCTGAAACACTCTTAACTGAAATAAAGTTCAATCAGTAATTGCTAATAAGCTTCACATGTATTGTGTTTCTCAAAGGTGGACATTTTGGTCCTACTAGCTACTTGTTTGGTTGTGATGAGGAAGCCCTGTTACAGAGAAAGGTGTATTATCGTCTGCATATGGCAGAATGCTTGTTTATGACCCATGACGCACATGAAAACCCCCTTGTTGGTGTAAGTATTTTATATTTTTTAATATAATAAATATTACAAGGGGGGCGTTATTAATTTGAGGTAAGACAACAATAAAAGACCCTGCCCTGCCCTCCCAAAAACCCTCTCTTCAGCAAAAATAAAAATGATAATACCCTCCCCATATGACCTGTCCTCACCCCGTGATAATTTTCATACAGTCCCTTATGGTTTCTACATCTAATTTAAAGTGGCAATCTCAAAGATCTCCGTTTCATTCTCTTTGGCGGCACCATATGGCGTTAAACGGTAATTGCAGGTGTGTTTTTGGACCTCATTCAACCTCACTCCCACAGATCCAAACAGTGTCACTATGTGACGTCATGCTAGCACAAGCGAATTGAAGGGGGAGTCTGTTGCGTTAGGTCTGCTGGTCTGTGCCGCTTGTGATTTGAATGCATGGCGGGAAAGTCGCCGCCAACACCCGGTTTGTAATAATCATAATACTGCAAATGCAAGCGCTTTCATCTGTCGGCCATAGGCTCAATCACCATTGTGTTACCTCATTCGATGATAGATAGTGACTTAACAGACATTTATTTAAATGAAAATCTTTGAGATTATTACTTTAACGTTTAGTTTCTGATGAAACCAATAATGATAAATGTGAACTTCATCACATTCATCTCATAAATATTTGATCTTTCTTTCTCTTCGTTGCTTTTTCTTTTTATGTCCATGCACATACACACAAGCACACATGCACACACACACACACACACACACACACACATAAACAATCAGTCAATCCCACCTGGTGTTTTATTTAATTAGGTAAAATACACATTACATGTATGCGGGCACACGTGTGTGCTTGTGTGTGTGTGTTTGTGTAAGTGCGTTTGCTCGCAAAGAGCTGTCAGTCTTTCATGAACTACTTTAAAAAGTGTTGTTCAAGGTGGGAGCTAAATACTATTTATCTATTATTTATCAGCGTTATTACCAGGGTTGAATTTAAAAAGCGAGCTCTCCGACGTGGGAGAATTCCCCCGGCGCCTGGCTCTTTCCTTTAATACCTCTTTTTAAGTCATAAGATGCGCTCCCACCCCTGCTGAAAAAGAAACCTTTAACAGATCTCCCGCAATTTCCGACAATTTTCTCAAATCATCTTTTTTTTTAAACCACCCACCTCATCATCTTCTTTCTCTATCCCCCACCACCTCCTCCTCCTCATCTTCCTCTTCCTCTTTTGTTTTCATCTGTGTCTTTTTTGTTATTATTATTATTCTTGATCGTGAGTTGCAGTTGTTTTCTTCGCCTCAGAACTGCATTTCATCTCTTTTGTTGTGTTGTTCACACCAATCGTAGTAATGGGGAGAGAGTTAAGTGGAAGTGCTGGGGCCCGGGCCCTTGTTCAGCTTGTCTGTCGGCTGCTTTGGTAAACAGGACTGTCAGATCTGCACAGACTGAGAGAGAGAGAGAGAGAGAGAGAGAGAGAGAGAGAGAGAGAGAGAGAGAGAGAGAGAGAGAGAGGGGGGATAAACACTTGAAGCATTTGCATCCATGGTGTGGTTGATGACACTGATAGGCTCAAAGGGTGGGAGTGAGTTCACACTTCAAGTCCGCTCACCCGTTCACAATGTGTGTCCCAAAAACTGGGGGGTCATTTTAAACAGATTCGCTATTTCCAACCTTCTGTCACTCTGTTGCACCCATTAAAGGAAGAATAGGAAGAAGACTTCCAATTTCTTCTTCTCTCAGCATGGATTGCGCTGTGTATGATGGTGTCTCGTATTTTAACAGAGGTTTTGCATCAAATCAAAGGGAGAAAAATGACTTTTTAAAGGATAATTCCAGTTAATTGCAACTTGGATCTTTTCTTAGTAGTTTTGGCTGTCAGATATGATAACATTCTACTCACCACAGGAATTGCTGAGATCTTGGACTCATCATAGTTTACCACTGATTTATTAAAAGCGCTGGATGTCCCCATAGACCACCATTACATAAGGGACGTTGTAAAACAGTTGACAGGCCACTTCCCACTGCAAACAAGGTCAAGTATTACTCTTTGTATTATTTTAAGTAATTATGGTTAATTGTACAGAAAATTTTTAAAAGTTATTTTTATTATAGGTTTATTTATTTATTTTTATGAGCTGATGTAAAGTCTATGGGCTGTGCGGGTAAGGCCAGGGAGAGTGACTCTACTGTGCATGTACAGTGGGCCTCTGAAACAAACCAGAAGAAAGAAAAAAAAAAGATCTTGTGGGCTGGGAACATTCAGATGAAGGGGCACTGTCATCAAGTTCATTATCCAGCCTTGTAAAAGTGTCAACTTTGACCGACTGTATTTGTCAAAGTCGCGTGCACTCACAGCTTTCTTGTCGGTTGAGGAATGAGGAACTTGTGTTATGCTCAATTTTGGTTTTATCACTGAGCAAATGCATTTAGTTTCTTGCTCTGTCCGACTTCAGTGGCACCATGTTCCCAAATCTCAGTTATTAAATTGGTTAATTTTTTTTATTGTAACCAATAGAAACGATGGCCAAACCTACAAAAATGAGGCTGAAGTTACAAAAAAACCAACAAAAAACTGGAATTATTAAGAACGAAATGACCTGATTGAGAAGTTCTTGAGTCCTTATATCAAAAGCCTCACAGATGGTATTTTGTGCCACAGCACAGTAACAACCTCACTTATTGCCCCTTCCTGTCCTGACCCAGCGCCTCAACACTTCACCCTGACTGTGACCCTCTTGACCAGAGCTCACTCTGTCATTGGAGGTCGTCCGGCTTCATGCTCACGTCCTCCCAAACAGACCTCATCCCGCCCACCCACCAACACAACAATCTCATGGCAGAGCTGCTTCGGATTAGGGATCGGAGGGGTTTGTTCCACAGATCTGAAGTTGAAGTAGAGTTTATTTCTCTCTCTCTCCCCCTCGTAGCCTCCGTCTCTCTGATTGCCGATCAGCCCCCGAGGGCTTCGAGGCGCTCTTGCTAGATCCCTGTGATTAGAGTAAATGGCCTCCCCCCTGCTTGCCGGAGATCAGGGTTGGTTTGCGGGGTGGGGAGTGAGGTGGACTGAGGAGGGTGAGGTGAACAGCACAGAAGAACACTGAGGGTGACGATGATGGAAACTGGAGGAGGGAAGAGCAAGAAGAGTAAAAACCAAGGAAAAAGAAGATAACTGTGGTGTGATAAGCAAGGTGGTTTGACATAAATTCCATGGATGACAGGATCCCACAGGTGGTGTGATTCTGTGTTCACATCAGATTTATGGTAAAAACAAGCTCCCAAATGAAAAAAAAAAACAGACTTCACATCAGCCTCCTAGTGGTAATTTTATGAAGGATATTTGGAATTTTTTGTTGCTCCACTGTCTCCCATTTAGTGTTATGAATGTTGTGTCCCATAAGAATCAAACATGCCAGCAAATCCACCAATTTCAAGATATAAAGTGCAGCTCACTATTGTTAAATTTAAAAATAAATTAGAAGTGATAATCTCATGATTGCCATCCTGGTTGTGGGCTTTCCAATGAAACTCAGAAATGCCGAAAGTTGCAGCAAAAAGATGTCATCATTTTTGTCTTTCTCCTAAAATAATACTTTGACAAGTTGTTTCTTGGGGTCTTCAGTCTTCACCAGTGGAAGGATCTCGTCTCCAGGCAGAGAGGATGTGTGTTTTCTGATATGTGACCTGTAACGTAAGCCCTCAGGTGCTGAACTCTCTCTGTGTGTGTCTGCCTCTGTCTGCAAGAAGTGCACTTTTCCTCAGTTCGCTCTGCCTGCATCTACAGCATTTGCCAGTACCTGTCGTGTGTGTGTGTGTGTGTGTGTGTGTGTAAATGTGTGTGTGTCAGTTACTGCTGGGGGGCCATTTGATCCAGCCGTGGCTCGAGTTCGTGCAGAGCCCGGCGGAGAGCGGCGGAGGTCAGTCTCCTCCTCAACTCCCCTTTTTCATCCAATTTCTGTGGCTGCGGGCGGCCGCTCGCCGCGCTTTTGTTGCCGGAGGTAATCTGTGAAGTGATCTTAATTATGGAGGTTCGGCCTGTTTTTCCTCTTCCCCTCCCTGGAACCCCCCTCCTCCTCCTCTCTCTCTCTCTCTTTCTCTTTTCATTCTTTCTCTGTCTCTCTCTCGCTCTCTCCGTGTCTCTCTCTTCCTCTCTGTACACGCTTTTAATCAAACAGCGTAGTTAGCTCGTAATGAGGGCGAAGGGAGAAGCACGTGCGCTTCTGCTTACACATGCTGCGAGGCTTCGAGGAGGAGGAGAAGGAGGAGGATGAAGAGAGGGAGGAAGGATGGGAAGGGTGGAAAGACAAACGATTATACAGTTTCCATGACAGGTTTGTCAAGAAAATTATACAGCGGACCAGAATCTGGAATTTATTTTGAATTCTGCCATATCCAAAACTGAGGGTTATGAAAAGTAGGACTTGACTTATGATAACAATATCAATACATTTGGTTAAAGCCATTTAGTTTAGACATACAGTATCTATAGATTTGACAAATATGTTTTTTTTCCCTCTACAAATAAACCTCTGAAAACACATTTAAATCATCAAATGCTTATGTTTACACTTTCTAACTGAAAACACGTCATGCATTTGTCTTGAATATAGCAAAGCAGAACATACACAAAGTGTTGGATTTATTTTCCAGTGGATTTGACACCATATGTAACACTAAATACAGAGATGAATCTGCTGCCCGTCTCCTCAGTGCACATCCTGAAGTGGAATCAAAGGTGTTTATTATAAAATAAGAAAAATAATATAAAATAAGAAATTCAAAAAGTAGATGTATACCTTAGAGGAGCAGAGAGAAAGGTTGTGAAGGAGTGAGGGGAGATGTTTAGAGACCTGGAGGGAGGCAGGGGAGGGGTGCAGGGGGCGGAGGGGAGAGGGGACGGGCAGGGTGGGGGGGGGGGGTTAGAGAGAGAGGGAGTTAGATGAGATCCATTACACATAAACAGCCTAGGCATTGATGAGATGATCCGACGAGGATTAGGCCGACAATCCTGATGGACACTGAAAAGGTGACCACACGGGGAGGGGTGTGTGTGGTGTGTGTGTGTGTATACGCACATGTGGAAATGTGTGTGTGTGTGGATTGCAGCACAATAGCATATGCTGTATGGCCTCATTACGATACACCCCCACCCCACCACCTCCTCCTAACGCTGCCACCACTCCCGCCGCTCTTTAAGGTCGCGCTGGGAGCCATTTCCAGGTCGCAGCAAGGCCAAAGGGCAGCGGCTGGGGTGTGAATGCCAGTCAAGTCAGAGCTGCGTCGCTTTTAGACATTCTTGTTGGTTTCATGTGTGAAATGGGTTATATCACTCTGGGAACTCGGTTTGTTCCTCGCTTGTTGATTTGTCCAACAAACCTGACGTGTTTTCTATTGGAATTTAGGAGAATAAAGGATTTCAACAAGATCATTTTCCTGTATGAATGATACTGAAACAAGAAATTTAAGCGACAACAGTTTTGATGAAGGCATTTATCAAGACAATATGAAACAGCAGCTGGTTTCAGCTTCTCAAATGTGAAGATTTGCAGCTTTTCTCTTGTTTTATATGACTGTAAATTGAGTTTTTTTGGGTCTTGGATTGTTAGTAGGAGAAAATACATAATTTAAAGATGTCATCTTGGACTCCAGGAAGTTGTAATGGACATTTTTCTGATATTATTAGACAAAATGATGAACCTGATTAATCTTTAAAAAAAATGGAGACATTAATCATTGCTGAAAAATAATCTAGAGCTGAAATAATTAGTTGATTAATCAATTAGTTGTTTGTTAAAAATTAATATGCAATAATTCTGATAATTGATTAACTGTTTAAATAATTTTTTAAACAGAAACTCCAAATAGTTACTGGTTCCAGCTTCTTAGATGTAATCATTTATTTGTTTTCTTAATGTTCTGTGATAGGAAACGGAATATTTTTCGGTTTTGGACTTTTGGCCGGACAAAACAAGCAGTTTGAATATGTCAACTTGGGCTCAAGAAACTTGTTGCACATTTTTCACGATTTTCTAGATCAAACGGTTAACCGGCTTATTTGGAAAACAACTGGCAGCTAAAGCTTTGGGACAAATGGGTAGAATACTTGAGATGATTTTCACTAAGAATCATAAAGAGTGGTCACGAAATCAGGGGTAGCAATATTCTTGTGTGAATAAGTGTAGACGCTGTGGATAAAGGGACTTTTTCTCTGTTTGCAAGGTAGTTTGTGAGTTGTATGCATGTGTGTGTGTGTGTGTGTTACAGTGAGGCTGCTAATTCCTTCAGGGTCAAGGGGAGGGGCTGGGGTTAAATGGTGTGACAGGGGAGGTCAACGGCGATTAGCTGCCATCTGAACTAATGGCTGGATGCTGAAGAGGAGAAGAGACAGGAAGAAGAAGAAGAGAGGGAGGGAGAGATGAGTACTTGCATTCGGGTTGCCAGTTTGTTGAAATCATTATGTGTGTGTGTGTGTGTGTGTGTGTGTGTGTGTGTGTGTGTGTGTCATCTTGTCGAACAGTCTCCCCCCTCCCCTTCGTACTCACCCCCCCACCGTCCCCTCCTCTCCCCATGTCCTTATATTATTAAAGGTTGCCTCCGTGCTTAAGTAAGGCAAAGCAGATGGCCCTTTTCATAAATCATGCTTATAAGATGATTATAGGCGTCGCCGCCCGCCATTCTCCCCTTCACTTTACAGTACAGTAGTGCTTACAGTTTTTCCTCAAGGCCTGCTAATCTGGCTGTACTTTTAAAAACACAAAGCTACAGCTAAACTCTGATTATTTTACCGACCAGGGAAAAGAAGGCGCCAGAGTTTGAACCCCCCGAAAGCGGCGAAAAGCCCGAAAAGGTGACAAGTCAAGAAAAGAAAAATGCAAAGATAAGATTCCTTCCCCTGCCAGTGCCGCCTCCTCTCTTTCTCCTCCAGACTCCCTGCGTTACCCCCCACTTGTTATGTTCCTGAGCTTGGCGCAAAGTTGCTCGGAACAGGATGTTAAATATATAGCACAAGGAGAGGAAGAGAGATGGAAAAGGAGTAAAGGAGGGGTGTGTGTGTGTGTGTGTTGGATTATGTCTGTGCCGTTGCACTATTCCTTGATGTATGCACGATGTCAGGCAGTCATTGTCTCCTGGGTAAAGAATGATAGTTCAAATACCTAGCATCTCTCCCCTGGTGCTCCAAATGCTCGCCTTTGAAGTTTTTATAATCCATCTGTCATCTGCGAGCAGGGAGGGCACATGTTCTGTACCACTCAATTACCAAATTCTCTTTTTGCCAGCTACAATGAGACAGGAAGCAAATAATATGTGCGACCCCGAAAAAAGAGAGGGAAGGGGAGAAAGGAGGGAGGGAGGGGTGTATAGAAAGAGAGGGAGAGAAAGAGGGAGGAATTGCTTGAAATCCTGCGTTCCTGGCTTTCTCACGCACTTGATTGTGTCCCCTTACTGCCTCTCATAACAGGAGAACAAAGCCTGTTTGTTGTGGGTGGAATGCCTAAAATGCTTCCTACTGTTACAATTATGAAGAATTTGATTGAATGTGTATTGTTTCAAGGGCTTGGTGATTTTGATCATTTTTTTAAATGCCTTAGATTGTTATTCTGCTTCCCTGCTAGCAATAATAACCAGTCACCTAATCAAATTCCACTTGATATAAACATTTCATTTCTTATAAGAGGTGGTGGATGTTGTGAATGGCTAGTGTGAGAAAAAAAAAAAAAGAGTGTGTTTTGATTATACATTATTCATTACCAACGCTTAAAGTTGCATTCTGAATGGCTTTTTGTCAGCGGCTGGATGGAGAATCTAATGAAGTTTGCTGCAGTTCTTGGTGTTAAAATCATCTTTAATTGGTGAGCGCTTTGTTGTGCATTGCTTTAAAGCTGCACTGAGGCGACCAGAAAAACTTCAGATAACCGTCTGAAAAATAACAACAGCAGCAGTTGCAAATTACGCCACTGAAACATATTTCATTTACATACGCCACAGGCCTCTTTTAAGGCGTCTACCTTTTAATTCTTTTTCATATTTTACACTCAATACAAAACAATAAAAGCCTCAGATCTCTGTGTCTGTATCCTCGTTTACATCGAAACCCCCACCCCCCCATCCACCCTGCTCCCCCCTCCTCAGCCCCCATCCGAAAGCATCCTCACTGGGAAGAAGATGAAAAGATTGTTTTGAGAAACTCGAAAGGAAATTTGACATTCTTTGGTTGCCTCTGAAACTTCCAATATTCTGCCGTAATTGTTTCATACACGCTATATATCTTCATTTGGGGGGAATGGGGGAGATGAAGAACACGTCGGCTTCTTTCTTCCTGAATAAAAGGCAGCAGAACCCATCTGGTTGGGTGATCCACGGCTGGCCCTCTCGCGCTCATCGCTGAAATAATACTCCCTCTAATGACTCCCACATATTCTGAAATCTCCCTTTTGAAATTGGTCTTGGCAGATTATTTGCAGGTACTTGAGTTGCATCTGTTTGCAATTTTGCAAATGTGGAAGACTTTAATGCTGGGCAGGGGCGAGTAGCAGAGAAGAGGCTATTTTAATCCCAGGGATAACACCGGCTGTCAGTATGAAGGGGCCTGAGCAGCGGGCTGCACCTTAACCCAAACTATGACTTATCTTTAGCCTGATGACATGATGGTTGTATATACTGATACTACACCTTTCCTGTTCCATGATAAATAGCTGTCTGTCTGTGTGGCAGCAGGATTGGTTTTATTTTGGGCCTTTTTGGTGGCATTTGCAGGTTAGTTGAAAGCAGGTGGTCATACTGTGCGCTAAGAATACAAAAATATTCAAATACTGTAAATGCAACAGATGACCAATGGTGGACTCTAACTAAGTACATGTACTCAAGTACTGTACTTTTGCACAGGTTTGATGTATTTGTCTGTACTTCTACTTCACTACATTTCAGAGGGAAATATTGTACTTTTTACTCCACCACATTTATTTGACAGCTATATTACAGGTGACTTTACAAAGCAGGATTTTGCAGGGAAAACATTTGATCAACTTACAACTTAAAACTTGCTGACAACCGTAAAGTACACGAATGTATCAACAATAATACTCAGTAATATGATATATGATAATATATGAAATAATATTTACAGCAGCAATTTTTCTAACTAAGTACTTTTACTTTTAATATTTTAAGCACATTACACAGATGATACTTAAAGCTGAAGAAACATTTTCAATGCAGGACTTTTTTTGACATTGTAGTATTTATATTTTTACTTAACTAAAGATATGAATACTTCCTCCACCACTGCAGATTAGATTTAGTCATATTATATGTATATCACAGATACAGTGATATGGCTCAGAAGTCCCTAGATGTCCAGGAGTGTGTCAGGTATTGTATTGTCCAGCATAAAGTGCAGTGATCAGCGAAGCTAAACCAAAGCTGAAATGATTGTGACTTCAGTCCTTATTATTTCTACCATGTGGTGAGCAGCTGACCAGCTTAAGCCTCCCCCCTTTTTCACCCCCCCTCCCCCCTTTAAATCTGTAATAAGGTGCCCTATTGTCCTATGGCAGGGTGTACCGGGGCCACAGCCGAGCCCACCCGGCTGACTGTAATTGCATAGGTGGTTACAATTACATTAATTACATATTTCATCAACACTGTTTATCCAGCCGCACGATAAATGAAGAAGCCGAACTTTTAACTCTGCCTTTTGTTTTTGCATTTCTTGTCTTTTTTCCTCCCCCTTCCCACCCATATCCCACTTTCTCCTCCCTGCTTTTTTTTTTTTTTTTTTGTGGTTGTTTTATTAGGAGCGAGGGGAGGGGAGGTGCCAGAGGAGGAATTATGCTGAAAGTGTATGCCTTGCAACTTTTCCCCTCCCTGTTGGAAATGTTTATTTGAACAGTAAGCTCATGATTTGAATATTTGTAATCCATGCTTAAATTTACAGGCCAGATGAACTTTTTGGCACAGAATGGCAACCATAAGTAGGATTTTCAGAAAAGCTTTACAAAATTTTAAGCCATGTGCAAGGCTTATATAATTTAGAAGGGGGGAAATGCACAAATAAAACAGCCTCTGTCTTATTTACTTTACACGCGCAGAAAAAAATGGCATCATATGGCGCCTGACGTATATATGAGTTAGTTATGTCCTTCTGTCCACACTTTTAGAAAACAGAATCTAAAGCTAAGAAGCAGTTGTCTATGAATACTTGAGGAAAAAAAAAATAGCCCCAGAGGCGCAGGCACTTGAGTTGTTCTCCTGTGTTAGATGTAAATGAGTGTACTTCATATTGACTTGTGCTGGCGGGGATGCCACCCATCTTGTAGGCTGGGTGGTGGGTGGTTCAGGCCGGTGGAGTGGCAGAGAGTGATAGAGGGAGAGAGGGAGAGAGAGGTCGCTGAGGCGAGCAGAAAAGGAAAAGGAAGGCTTTCTTAAATGATGCTAATCAGTCCGGAGGGGCCTGGCCCTCTCTCCCTCATCAGCCTGCTGTAATTCAGATGTGCTGAGAACCTGGAATTAAATGTGTCACTGTGAGGGGCGTGTGCACTCCTGTGCATGTGCATATGTGTGTGTCAGCCTCTGTTTGCCTTGCATCCACTTGTGTGTGTGCGTGTGTGTGTGTGTGTGTGTGCGGGGTGTTTAGGGGTTAAGTAGAACCAAATTAGTCGATGGGAGAACTAACAGCAGCAGTAGCTTTCTGTGTGGCTACTTCTTGGTGAATGTCAAGATGATTTAGCTGCTCTTCTGCTCGCCGTCTGTCTCTGAGCACTGGCCCTCCAATCACCGCTCTGGGCTGTCTGTTTTGTGGCCCTCTGTGCAACAAATGAATATTAAATCTGCACTGGGCGACTTCACACACTGGTAGGAGGTTACTGTCTGAAATATGAGGATGCTGAAGCCCAGAAATCCTGCAAGGTAACATCAGTAAACTCTTCCTCCATAGTGTCTGCTGCTGATGGAGGAGGTGAAGATATATATGTGCTATGGTTTCGATTCGCTGCTTTCTGAATTTTATTGGCCAAAACTGAAAAATTCAGTGAGGAAACTCTTCTGCAGTAAATATAATCAAAATCTTGTCAATGTTGACATTTTTTGATATTAGTTTGCAAGTTTGGGTACCAGTGCCAAAGCAATACCTTGATACAACAGCTTTAAGTGATAAAGATGTATTTCTACAAAGGTATTTTTTAATCGTTTCACAAAAGAAGCCAAACATTTTAAATGTTAAATGTTAAAAACACAAGCAGCTCTAAGAACTTGGTCAAATTGTGATTGACATCAGGAACTATCTGATCAAAGAATAAGTGAAGAAGAGCAGGGATCTGAGCAAACATTCGATGCAAGTTTTCGACACATTTTGCTCTGTGTCAGAAAAGAATCAATACCCGTTCTTAATGATGTGTGCATGTGTACAATATACATTCATGTTGCCTGTGTGAGCTTAGAAAAGGTGTCGGGGTTGTCTTTCTTGCCTGTGAAGGATGTATGTGTGTATTCTTGCTAACATATTGTGTGTGTGTGTGTGTATGTGTGTTGGGAGGGGTGAGGGGGTGTGATTGTGCGCGGGGACGCCAGTTGGGCTAACAGCTGAATCATGGCTCAGCCGCTGCCCCTCGTAGTCCTTGGCAGTTAGCGGTGTGAAAAAGCCTTCTCTTTGAGGGCATTATATAGATTAATGTGCTGTGCCTCGGGCAGAGACACACACACACCTCGCCAGGGAGGGATCCTGACCGTGTGTGTGTGTGTATGTGTGTGTGTATGTGTGTGTGTGCAGAAGAGAATCAGAGGACTAGAGCAGCATAGGATTGTTGAGGTTTAAATGTGTGTACATATGAACATGTGTTTGTTGTGTGTGGGTGTCTGAGTGCGTATTTTTGATTTTGTACATATGTGTGTGTGTGCATGTCAGAAAGGACAGTTCGGGGGGGGGGTGTTATCAAGAGACTAGAGGAAGGTAGTGCGAGTAAGCTGTGTGTGTGTGTGTGTGAGAGAGAGAGACTTGGGTTAAAATTTATTCTTGATGATTTGTTTTTTTTTTACATTTTTTATGATTTTTTTCAATGTTTTTTATGATTTTGCAGTTGTTTGTGGTGGAAAAGTGATAATAGAAATCATGCAATAAACACATTTGATCATAAATAAGTAAGGACAGAGTGAAGCGTAAAACATTTTCCTTGTAGAATGGGTTTCTGATGTGGCTGTACCTCTTTGTTTCACTTCTTCAACCCAGAAATGCAGCTAAATTCACAGATATTAGAGTGCATCTGTGCTTTATGCTTCATTAAACTATGCGTCTGTGTGCAGTTAAAACACTGGGATACTGAAACAATGAGGTGTAATCACTTTCCTCTTGTGTGCAAAAGTTTAAAAAGCCTGCAAGTTTTTCAGTGCCTTAATCAAATTTTTGTTCTTTGGCTTTTTTTGACAACTCAGTTAAATTTCTTTCTAGAGCAGGTTGGAAACGCGGCGAGAGGATAAGGTCTATTTGAGCATCCGAATCAGGCGAAGGAAAACACAGGCTTCTGGCCTGAGCACTAAGGTGTCTGCAGGGGCATCTGGGGAGCCGATGGCTTTCCATCCAAGTATTTTTATGTGAATTAGAGGGGTGTTTATGAGGCCTGGGTGACCTGAGAGGGGCACCGTCTAGCCCAGTGACTCACACTCTTCCCTTCTCTATCTGTCTTTCTATCCCACACTATCATGCCTCTTAACAGAGTTAGCTCTTAGCCTAGTTTAGTTAGGATCAGAGTGTAGCCCAGCTGATATACAATATCACAACAAATAGACACAAATGCCACAGTTGCTGGAAGCAAATGCAAATGGAAAAGCACAGTGCTGTTCTAGCCCATGTTAAAGCAAAAACCTTGTCAGGGTAAACAGGATACTTGAAACTTTTAAGGGCTCTCTCTTTCTCTGTTTCTTTCGCTCTCTTGGTTTTCGTGATATTTTTTGTTTCCCTTTTTCTAATTTTCCTCACTGTACCCCTTTGCTGTGAAGTGTGTGGGGGTGGGGGTAGTGGGGGGTTCCTTATCAGGATTTTAGCACATTCCATTCAAGATTAGGCACATCTGTTGTTTTGTGTACGTGCGGGTGCATGTGCATGAAACAGCGTGCATGTGACTATGAGTTCTGAGATTATTTGTGTTTCTGCCTCTTTGACATGTACTGTATTTACATAGTGTTGGGACACATGTGTGTAGATGCATGTATATATGTTCATATATGTTTGAGCGTGCACATGTGTGTATGCAGAGCTCTCCAGCCAGCGGTCTAAATAACCTACTTTTGTCTGACAACGGCATCAGTCGTGGAGGTGCACATATGCAGAAAGCTATTTGGAAAGGCCTCCTCGTAGCTGTCAGCTTTTATTATGCGCTGAGGTGTCATGTTTGTTAGGAAGCTGAGTGCAGATGGCAGAGTGGAAGAAATGGATCACTAATTTTAACAATGATTAATGAACAGAGATGGAAAATGAATTACATCGGACTATTGGAGGCAAGGAATATTTTCTCTGAAAATGTTAACTTCGGCTGCCAGGCAGCCGGCCGTGTTGTGGGAGTATATTGAGGAGGGGGAGGGAATGTGTGCGTGTATATATGTGTGTTTGCTCATATGTTTGTGTGTGTATGCGCACTAAGGTGCAATTTTTCCCCCGCATCTTTTGTAGAATCAACACTTCACTGCTCTTGCCTATTACTTTACTGTTCGCCTGCTTAAACACTGCTGGCTTTATACACAATGTTCCCCCCCCCCATGTGTATTGCACTACCAGTTAAGGCACACACTCTTTAATAAGGTAAACACAGGAAAGGTTAGACTGTCTTCAAATGTTAGCTATTTTCATTACTCTGCACTGCGCTTTGATATCAAATCATAGATGCTGCAGATTCCATCAAGTGTCAGTAGCTTTTGCTGTGATATTTCACTTTGGTAGAACACTTACCTGTCTCTATCTGCCTTTGGATGTAGCATTTTTATGACTTCATATTTAGTTTTGATCATAAAAAAGCAATTTATAGGCAAAGCATAGGTTAGATAATAATATTTGAATTTTCAAGGCAAAATAGCCATGTCTAGAAAATCTACCTGATAGATTTTGAGCATTTAATTGACTAATACATCACATTTCATTACAGTAACAATGTATTCATGTAGGTTATACATAATAGAGAAAACCACGGTGTGTTTACCTTTCATACATCAGTATTACAATAACATATGGCAGTATAAAAAGCAGACATGACATTCCTCATCGCTTGTGATCTGAGAGCAGTTCCTTGTAGTTTTCTCCTCTCTTCCTACCTCTCCCCACCCCGCCACCCACCCCATCACCCTGCCCGCATTTGTGTCTCTGTCGAGGTTTGTCTGGTGGGCGGTTGGTGCAACACGGTTTAATAGGTAGATGTGAACTATTTTGAATTTAATTAAGGGCCTGATGGGAAATACGTAAAGGGAGAAAACAGAGCAACTTCTGGCAACATTGTGTGTGTGTGTGTTTGTGTACATGTTTATGTGTGTGCAGGAGAGAGAGAGAGAGAGAGAGAGAGAGAGAGAGAGAGAGAAGAGAAAGAGAGAGATCTCAGGTTACGGCAGCATATGCTAAGCACTCAGAAAACATACACAATGCCTTTGGTGAACAAGGTAGTCGGTATGCCCTTGGGAGCCAATTTAGATTGTGACTTAAGGCAACGTTGTGACTTTGTGTGAGCGTGTGTGTGTGTGTGTGTGTTCCGTGTATGTGAGTGTGAGTTTTACTCTTGACGCTCCATTGAAACAGTAGTGGTGGGTAGATCTGGGTGGCCCTCCTGCAGACCCTCCACATCTGTGTCCCCCCTCCACCCCTCCTTGTCGCAGGACTGAGCCAGCTTCTCCGCGCCTGGCTGCCTCTCCACATCCACTATAGCCATGAGAATTAGTTGGACCCATACATCTTTGCCAGTCCCATTTTTAAGTAATAATATGCAGCATTGCCATCTACAGAAACTCAAAGAAACTGTGTGATTGACAGGTGATCTTTGGGTAACGCAGTGCAAAGAAGAAAAAAGAAAAACAACACTGCGGCAATGAACGTTTAGCACTAAATAATGAAGGTAAATATACAAAACCAAGAAATCTCAGATTACCATCTAAGCAAACTTCAACAGATTTAAGCAAACGTTTGAAATGTCACAAAAAATGAAATGTAAATCAGGAGCAGTTTAGTCAGCTGCGTAGAAATGGATAAATTAGCTTCTCCAACATACAACAGAGCTATACAACTTTTCAAACAAAAAAAGAGAAAAGGGTTCAGGAAATATATCATGACTTATATGAACATGCCTGAATGGAAAGGCAGTTTCTCTCTGTGAGGCCTCAGCTCAAATGCCACTCACTGGGTTACATGCTACTTTAAAGGGGAGTGGCAGTCTTTTATTTCACATACTTTGCGTCGGCTTGATTATTTTTCTGGCGTTAAGCGGTGGAGCTTCAAAGCTGGATCAGATATCATCCTCTGCTGTGCTGTGTAGACTCCTCTGCTTATGAGAACAAAGCTTCCTGCTTTTTTATGCCCCAACACTGTATTTTAACTGTCTGAAATGATAAACCTTGTGTGTCTTAGTATGTGTCCCAGTATGATTCCCTCAATTCCAACTGGATATTACGGTGTCAAATTAAAAAAGTAATAATAATAAGAAATGAAAAAAGTAAAAGATTGATATACACAAGCAATTACAGTTCATATATTTGTTAGATTACTCATGTCTTCACAGGAAGTCCCGAGGAAAAATAAAGATGCGGGGGGGGGGGGGGGGGGGGGGGGGGGTTGTGCGGAGGGAGAGGGGGATCAGCGCACAATATTTTAATGGGTATTTCTCTTCTGTCGCCAGTGTTGCAAACTTGTCAAGCTTCAAATGTGGATGACTGTGAATTTCCTGGTGTGTGTGCTTTGTTTACAGGCTCTTGACGTCCCACCTTCTGTGGAGCTGTCGGCGCTCTTCCTGACATCCGGCATTTCGTTCGAGCGGCGGCAGTCACACAGGTACAATCACACCGATTGATCACGGGAAAGGGGAGGATATTAAAGGTGTCTGTCACACTTACACACCCGCACACGCATCTTTTGTTTTCATTTAAATCTTTGTTTATCCGGGGGAAAGTCAATTGAGCATGCACTTGTTAAACAGCGCCATGCTTCTCAGTCACACTGCCGAGACATTCATACCTGGGAGCTGCCCTTTGAAGCATCTGTTGGTGGGTCAGTGGCTCGCTCAGGAGTTACTCAGTAATTGGAGAGAGTTAGTTATTCGCAATCTCCACCTCCATTTCTCCAGCCTGTTTGATAATTTGAACAAATTATCACTCCGAAATCCTTCAGGCTTCCATCACACCGTGCATGAATGTATGCACACATGGATGCACACTGTTTACTGTGGATCATTTTACTTTGGTTGTACAAAAACTGCAGAATGGCACCGTTATTTTCAGATTTTTGCGCACCTTCTAATCCAATATGTGATGAAGAGGATTGGTACCAAAATCATCACTGTGTCAATTAGATTATCTGGCACACAATGCTCTAGGTTCCACAAAAATGCTCCATCATTTGTTTTTCTGTTTTTCACTTATTTCCACAATGACCATGATGTCGGGGCAGGACTCACCATCAGAAGGAACGTGATTTGACAGTTGAATAGCTGCGAGACAAAGACAGCAAAGGGAACACTCATGGTAGCAGCTGAGAATGTTTTTGTCCCAAGTGTCAGGCTATATGTTTGCACCTCTGGCAGCAGAGAGACCTGCAGGATATGTCGGTGATAATGTTGCAAACTGACACCCAAATAGACACCTTTTGCTCATGTTACTGCTGTTAGTGCTAGTGAGGGTTGGGATTCTGTAGCATTTAATCGAATCTGAATCTAGTGTCAAATCTGAATTCTTTCAAATCACCGGTTGAGTCTAATTAAGTAAAGTTCAACATTTGCTTAATTAATCTGTGTATTTTGCCAACACAGACCCAGACTTGTAGAAATACTTATTTGTGAAAAATCAGCTTTCTTATCAGGAGTTATTTGCAGTGCCCCAAGTCTTTGTGCTAAGCTAGGCTAATCATGTCTTGAACCAAGCTCTCTACTGAATGCACAGAGAGGAAACTGCTATCAGTCTTATCATCTTAACTCCCATGCTAGAAGAATGGTAGAACTGGAGAATGCACTTGGTTCATTGCAAATCATTTTTTTGATAACATTTTGTTTATATGCCATCCTGACCGAGATAAGACATCAAGCATTTTTTTAAAGACTTTATAAGAAAAGGGTGGAATTTCGATATACAAATACACAAACATGTTTTTTTTTTTGTTTTTTTTTTGGCCTTATAACAATAAATGAAGGAACAATTAGATCTGGGGACACAAAGTAAGTAAATATAAATGTATTAATTTCATGGGAGTTTTAGGGAATTGAGTAACAATATCCAATATTTGAAGATAAACCCAGATTCAGAGATTCTGTTCTTACAAATAAGTTAGAAGTAGATAAGACTTCAATCTTCATTACAAATGAAAAAATAAGTACTCTTAACTTGTCTTATGTCCTGTGCAACCAAAACATCTTGAAGAAAGAGATATTCTACCACTGAATGTGTGTTGTCTTTAGAGAATTGTTATGTCTCATTTTACTCATCTGTTTAAAAATCCTGGCAGGTTTAGCTATGTGTCATTAATATTAACTGATCAGCATTAGAGCTGCTCCAAGTTCTTGTTTTCTTACTTTTTGGATTATGCTAATCACCTTAAGTATTATTATACATACTGGACAGAGCTATATGACATAAAACAAGTTTGGTGCCAATCTTTTCATCACATATTGACTAATGATACTAATGGGACCGCTCTTTCCTGCTCTCCCTCCTGAGCAGAGGAGATGTGTGTTGGGGGGGGGGCTTCCTGTCAAAAAGCCAGGAAGCCGTCACTTCCTCTCTATGCAGCTCAAGGAGACAATTAGCAAACAGAGGTGACATGGTAAACAGGTGCAAGCCATTATTCCTGGAGCTGGAGGAGCGTGGCCACCCCATCTCTCATGGTGATGGGCTGTTATAGTGTGTTTACTGTATGTGTCTGCGTGTGTGTGTGTGAGTGAGTGATGGGAGATCATAAGACAACTACAAGTGAGGTATATGTCAGCTTTGTGGGGTTTAGATGCTTCATCCCACCCGGTTGTCTGTAATCAGTGTGTCATCATCATCATCATCATCATCATCATCATCATCGTTGACAGGAATTAGACTTTCTCTCTCTTGTTCTGAGGTACCTAAAACTCTATTTTGCCTGACTTAAATCTATACACGTCTCTTCAACATCACTCCTCTTCCTTTTCCTCCTCTCTCCAATAATTACTCACCCACTCTCACTCCTCTGTATTCTTTTAATTCATAATAGACTGTCGTCCTGAGAGTTGGCTTCCTGAGAAACAGAGAAAGAGAGGAGGGGGTCAAGCCGGTTTGTAAAAATTGATTGCTTGTAAAGTGCTAATCAATGGAAACCTTTTCTCTTGAAGCTGGGAAATTTGTGTTATAACATTTATTGAAAAAGATTCAGAGCAGCGGGGATTAAACATATATGGCAGCTGTCCTCTTCAGGACAAGCTGAGACAACGGCCTGTCTCAATTATCATCCAGCGTTCACATATGCTTCAGTAAAGTCGGCTTGGAAAATGGAATTAACTGCAAATGTAACCTTCAGATGTTTTCTTCTGAATATCAGATTTCATGCTCCACACACTGATATTCTGTTTTCATACCTTAATGATAATAATACGATGCTACATTTCTTCAGTCAAACCGCGCCCTGGTAGTGGTCTGTTGTTTTGGAACACATTTTGCCGGCTGTAGTTTTATTAATCAAATATAGCACGGGTGAGTCATGTCGTTTTGGCTTGTGTCATATCGGAGGTATGTGCCACAGATTTCCCTCATATTGGAAGCAGAACTAACACATGCTCCCCTTGACGTATTCTCACAGCATTTCTCACACAAGGAGCACACACACACACACACAAACAGGCAGACGCATACACACACACACACAGATGACTTATGTAGAAAAGGATTCATAAACATACCTACACACATGGATAAGCATTTATAGACACACACACATAAAACCTTGACATACCAAACCTGCTGCTAAAAATAGGGGAAACGCAGTTTTTTACAATTCATGTTTATCTACAGCATTAGTGTAAAGTAACTAAGTACATAATGAAGTACTGTACTTACAATTGTGAGGTAATTGTACTTGAGTGTTTCTGTTTTATGCCACTTTATTGTTCTTACTTGGCTCCATTTCAAATACTCTGCTTTTTACTCCATTACACTTACAGCACATTTGGAAGCTATAACTGGTGGTTACTGGTGGTGCATATTAAAATTGTACATATAAAACATACAATGTACTTATAAAATGTGATGCATTTTTATAGAAGACCAAAACGTCATTACAGAAGTTTAAATTAGCTCCAAAACTTCAATACCAACTACAATATCAATTACCTTTATGCATCAGCAACAATAATCAATTAATATTATATGTTATGATATTACACTGACACTGATGCCAAATGAACACTTTCACTTTTGATACTTTAAGAAGGGCCAATTTTGAAAATACTTTTACTTATGTAAAATTCTGAATGCAGGACTATTACTTAACAGAGTATCTTTACATTGTATCATTGCTACTTTTACTTAAATATCTGAATAATTCTTCCACCACTGACTTATAGATAAAAACAAATCTCAAAAACTCTGGAGTGTATTTTAAAAGGTCTGACGTTAAAATTGTTAATTGGAAATCATATCCTAAAATCATACTGTGACGTTTAATGCATTCCAAGCACGATGTGTTGTAATTTACTTTTCTGGCATACCCTGCATTCCCTCAGCCTGCCTTTTAATTCTTCTTAATGATTTCCTACATTTTCCAGAAGACCTTTTTATAACCCTCAGAGAAAGTGTGTGAACTTTGTGCATCTTGTGTTTATGGCTGTATAAATATAGGTAGGTTACCATCTAGTTCATGTGCATTAGGCTGTGTCTGCAATCACAGAGACACCTGTTACTGAAACACAACTTATCCTCTGGCTGCAATGCATTTTGGACTAATGAGGCTACTGAAAAAGGAGTGACAGGTGTCACTTTATGTAAAATGTTTTATATTTGACGCATGAAGCACTGAAGCATTCTTGTTTTTATTGTGTGTATGTGAGTGACTTATTCCAAAACCTGACTTTCCTTCCACTGCTGTAAATATCTTAACCTCATATGAGACAAACTACAAAATGGAACCTGTAATCCAAAGTAGATCATCAATAACTGCAGTTCACTTGAGGGTGTTAAGAAAAAAAAATGAAAAGAAAAACATGAGGTGCAGGGGTGGTGGGTGGAGAGGGGTCAATTTTCCCACAGTTGCCTCTTCAGTGTTGTTGGGTTAAGATTGTCACTGCTGCGTGGTACACTGCCCCGCTGGTATAAATAAGACATGATTGGCATCACAGCAGAAAAAAAAAACTCTCTTTCTCACTCTGTCTCTCTTTATCTCTCTCTCTCTCTCTGACAGCCTTCATTTGCTGGAGGAGTGGCAGACTTGGTGGGAGTTAATGATTATAATTATTTCGCGTTTTTTTTTTTTTTTTTACATTGTGGGATAATTATTTAAGAGGTTCGTGTAGTCATCGTTGTAATCAGTAAAGAGAGATTACAGAAAATCCGCATGCCAACAGATGGCACTTGGCTGTTGTTGTTGCTTCATATTAAACCCGGTGCGGCACACTCGCTAGCAGGCAGGCAAGAGTGAAGGGACAATCAGAAAGGGGCAGAATTATAAAACAATTTCTCCTTCATCATAAATCAATTTATCATATCACTCCATTCCGGAGAAGAAAAGGAATCAGAAGTAGTTAGCATTGTGAGAGTGTTCAACCCCAAACCAACCAGCCCAACACACTCATCTCCCCAAAGTAGTGGGGTTCTGGGGCATGGTGGGAGCTGGTGGTGGATTCACAAGAAAGCCCCTCAACACAACAAACAGTATTTAACCAGGGAAGCCCTGACCCTGTGACTTATCTATTAACATTGCAGTGCACTGCCATAGTCGTTCACACGCAAACCCAATTCACAAAGAAGGTCAGTGTTTGTTAGCTTTGCTCCTCGGGGACCCCGGCCTCTTCATTCACCTCCTGGACCCTGGAGCTGATGTCACTTTTGCTGTAAATCTCCACTTGCATATTATTTTTGTTTTCATGTGCATTTCTATTTACACAAACTACTATAAGTGAGAAAGAAAGAGATAAATACAAAGTGACTTGCTATCCAGGGTCGGGGAGCAGGAGGAACACCAAGGCCGCTGGCCTACATTCCTGACTAATTGTATAATTGGAAAAGCTCTCCAAATGAGCAAGCAAGCCCCCCTCCCCTCAAACCACCCTCACCAACCACACCTCCCCCCTACTCACTTAACACCCCCACACACATACACACACACACGCACGCACACACACACACACACACACAGACACACACACACACCCTTCAAAGCAAATCACAAAAGAGCATTTTGGGAATAATAATAATTTCAAAAAGCGTCCATTATTAATCCCACACACTAGCAGCCCTGGCAGCAGCTAGGCTGGTTAGCACACAGGGCGTACCCCCCAACACACACACACACACACACACACACACTCATTATGACATAGTTAGCTATTTGTTGGTGTTGTATTAGAGTTAAATAGAGTTAAAAGGTGGGTACACAATGATGTCCAGTTTTTCCCCTAAAATAATAAATGCCCCATGAAAGAAAGCTTACTAACACATAAAATGTGTAACACCCTTAAAGGGATACTCCAGTGATTTATTATTGCGCTTCCACAAAGTTGGGGGGTTTGTGAGAAACAGATTAAAATTAGAGTGGTCAAAATCAAAGCAGCACAATTCCTGGATACACTTCCCATACTGCAACTGGGTAGTGTTTCTTATTGGACCCTCCGTTGTACTAGTAAACAACCCTCACAGCTGGTATAGCAGTACTCTTGATAACGAGTAAAGTGAGTAAAGTGGTGGAGTGCTCCTTTAAAACAGTTGTACAAATTTAGCTGAAAAAGAAACTCATGTAAACTTTTCTTTTTAGTTTTCCTGTCATAAATAAATAATATTATGCCCAATATGGGATGATCTACCTGTGTGCTGTGTTAGCGCTCATATTTTACTGTTAGTACTGGAGCTCATGGTCAAATTGGATTTCCTGATTTATGGCCCCTGCCACGCGCCGTTCATTTCCATGGCTACGGAGGGCCAGGGGGGTGGGGGGGGGGATGATTTCTGAGGTCGACAGCGGTGTCTAACGGGATTGCGGGGTGCCGTTAAAACGAAGCCGTTAATTAATGATATTGATCAGCAAAAGAATAGAGGCAAATGTGATTTGCATACAGCCCGGGTGATCAATGCATTAACCGATTTTTTTTTCTCCCTCCTCTGAAATCTGATTTCCTGAGTTTTCAAAGTGAGGGAGAGAGAGTTCAGACTAATGTCGATCGATCGGGCCTCTCTCAGACAAGAATACAAAGCATTTTATTAGCCGGTGAAGGGTGAAACATAACAGGACAGAAGACACAGTTTGAAGTTGGATTATGTATTTATGTCTCACTTCAACAAGAAGACACAGAGTTGCCATCTTCTGTCTTTACATATTTGTTAAAACCGTTATCCACGTTGTCACACTTTTCCCCCCTTCACATACTGTACACAAAAACGTGGTAATAAGGTGATATTTCTTCAGGGCCAAACAAAATCTGTTTTTTAAAAGGCAACAATGTAAAAAGAAGAAAAAAACATAGATGACAATAACAACAAGGGCGGAAAAGAAACAAAAACACAAGAGGTGTTAAAAAAGCAATATGTTGTTTTTTTCACCTCCTTTCTCTCCCTCTCTGTCAAGAGCAGCTTATTATAGCGTATTGATTTATAAAGCTTTAAATGTGATCCTCCATGTCCAAGTCAAGGGCAGGGAGTGAAAGAGAAAGAGAGAGAAGAGAAGGAGGGAGAGAGAGAGAAAGGAGAGGGAGAGAAAGAAAGAAAGAGAGATGGCAAAGGGAAAAAGGCGTCTGGAGACAGATAGAGATAGAGAAGGAGCGTCCACGACATGGGGAAGTGGCAGCAAGGCATTTTCAGAGCCGCTCTGGAACACAAAAGGGTAATTGTTTTAGCCCAGATGTTGCTTTCGCACAACAAGCAGGATACAATGTTCCTACTGAGCTGATGAGCCCAATCAGTGAAATGATTAAAAATTGATTTTGTCCCTGTAATTACAGTATGTAAACTACTTAGCCGGGATTGCAAAGGAAGTGATTTTCTAATTACGTATATACTCTGGTGTCTAATGATTGGTTTTTTGAAGTAATGAAGAGAGGGTCCTAACGACTCCACTGTGTTCTGTTGTTGAAGGGAGAAGGAAAGAGAAGGGGAGTGGGGGGAGAGAATGAGAGAGCATCGTTAGGGCAAGACAGCAGGCTTGGATACAAAAGGGGGATGAAAATTGAATTTTTGCCAGCCAGTGCTAGCACGCTAACACGGGGGCCCTGTGTTCGTTTGCATGGGATCTGGAAGCTAAATTGAGGCTGTGACTTCTCATGGGGCTTGCCAGGCCCTAACCAGCCCCGACAATCTGGACCCTGAGATGAAAACCTCATGGGGGTTAGGGATTCAGGACATCACACATGCACAGGAGAATTAACACTTATAGAGGCCACAAGCACACTGAAATCAGCATATAGGCCCTTTACATTTCTGGTGATGGAAACAGACTCTTTAGGATTAGAACCCACAACTGAGCTGAACTCAGAGTGAGTGAGCGGTTGGACCTGTGTACTGTAGCTGTGTCCTGTGGCACATGCCCAGTGATGTTGTATAGTGATTTACATAGCTGCTAGTCTGAGCTTCTAAGATGTTTAATGTTGTCTTGTATGTTGGCAAAAGACGACTTACTACTATGATACTGAAAAGCTGAGTCCGAAAACGTTGAACTGTTCCTTTAAAGAAAGGAACTTATTACACCTTATGCCTCTTTGCTTTCTTGCCAAGAGTTCAATGAAAAGTAAATACCACTTTCATAAAGCTACACCCAGTAGCCATTTAGCTTAGCTTAGCATAAAGACTGGAAACAGGGGGAAACAGCTAGCCTGGCTCTGACCAAAAGTAAACATATCTTCTCATCTAACTCAGCAAGAAAGTGAATCAGTGTATTCCTCACAGTGTCTGCTGCTACAGCCTTACCTGGTCTCGTATGACCAGTAATTAAGATGATTGAGTTTACCATCTTGTAATTATCACTCATGGCCACACTGGCTGTTAAGCAGGTTATATGGGCTTTTTGACAAATAAAAGAGCTTGATGACTATGAGCTAAGATTTTTACTACTAACGATTATTTCCAAGCTCAAGAAAGAACGTTCATGCCCTTACATAAGTTTGCTTTAAACCTCTTTTTCAAATTTTAAAATTCAAGAATTGTGTGATGAGCAAGGCATTTAGCAGGTGTACTTTATTACATTTTAGAACTGATTGGCATTGCTCACTGACTCCCTCCATAGCACATTTTGAGTGAAGAGTCAATAATGACTAGTGACTAAATCTAATAATAATAATAGCTAATAATAACTAATAATAGTGACTAATTCTGAGCTTTTGATAATAAACTCCAAAGAGTTAACTTTCAGAAGGATCATCACTGGAATTAAAAGGGTTGAGAAACAGTAACCATGTTATTTTTGGCATGCCGGTTTTACTTTTGTGTGTAAAAATCGTGTTGCTTGTGAAATCCATCCTTTTCTGTAGGAAAGCATCTCCTCTCTTCATTTCTCCTCTGCTCCTCTCTCTTTTCCTGTCAACCACAACCTGACGAGGCGTCAAAGATTTGACCTTTGACTTGGGTTGTAAATTAGAGTCAACCATTGTGTCGGGCACACAGTGTTGTGGCGAGGCATGGAGACAACCACGGAGTCACTCTATCAGACAGGGAATATAGAGATAAACTTACAGGGTCGCAGAGCACATAAAGAGCACATAAATCATACCACACAGAATGAGTCACCGCCTCATCCATAGCTGCGCTCTTCCTTCTTCTCTGCTCTTAACATATCTAACAAAGCTGAACATATTTTCTTATCCTTATCTTCTGTTCAATATTCAATATTTAATTATGACTTTATTCATTTATTTTTTTAAAGAATTTTTCTGGAGGAAAAAAAAGGACGTGAGTTAAGCCTCTGATTATTGGGAGGGAAAGATCTGTGGTTTTTAGTTCCTTGGGAACATTAATAAGTGACAGAAAGCTAGATTAAGAAAGCTGGGATGCGGCTGGAAAGAAAAACGACAAAGCTTTGAAATGCTGCCAGTATCACAAACTGCACTCTTCTGACACATCTGATTGTAAGAGAAGCCGATAGCGCAGCCGGCGTAGGCCTTTAATAATTCATTTAGTTAGGCTATGATCTATCATTTTGTACCTTTTGACATGCGATATTGAAATTTAATATTGCATCAATACAAATGATGTATTGCCAGTTGTCGGGAGAAAGGATGTGGATTGCAAAGGAATCTCTGCAAACGTCTCTTCACTCCTCTCCTTTCCAAAGCTTCATTGTACTCGAGTAGAAAGGCATAAGAGAAACATCTGTCTCCCACCCACCCCCCCCTTTACTCCCGGCTTTGATATGTGTATTTAAAAAAATGACAAGTTAAAACGCTCAGGGAGAAAGTCTCCTTCTCAAACCAGAGTCAAGAGAGGCTTGAAGAGGAAAAAAAAAGAGGGAAATGGAAGTGAGAAGCAGAGGGAACATGACAGCAGTGGCTGAGGGAGACGTTATGCGTTGTCGAGATCTTTGACATGACTCTTTAGTGCGGTGAAATCCCACAGGCGATATTCGGGCTACGAGCGGAGCGTTAGGTGCTGGGAACCAAAGGCTGCTGTTGTGGTGTCAGTCTAGCCTGGCGCCCAGACTGCTTCATGTACGCAGTCTGCTCAGTGAGATAGGGATACACCGATAGCAACGCTGGCTGATGTCAGTCTGAAGTAGATTATACGTGTCAGAGGATTTCCTCACCACTAAACACTGCTACCAAGAGAGACAGGCCAAAAACATCAAAATGAAAAAGGAGATTTCCTACATTTTCTACTTTTTCACATATAGAAGAGGAAGTAGTGAAGACCTCAATTTTTCCTGGAATTCCACACTAATCAAGGTACTAAGAGCAAGCCACTAAAAGTTTAAAAATGATATATCTATATCTTATATACAGTAAATAAAAAGTATTGATGCATTTGAATTGTGTGAGAAATGCCATTTTTGGACATCTCTAATAGAAAAAGTGCTTTCAGATCTACATACTGTATGTTTTTCTTTGGTTTGAACTGAGTAAAAAACCAACTGAATATTCCCAAGAATTATGTCCATATCTGACAATTCTGCAACTCATGATTTACATCCAATGCTAATGTTGAGTGTGAACGCATGACATAGGCGTCCCATACTGTATGTAGCAAGGCTGAAAGTAGGGGTGTAGAGGCCGGGGTGGTGGGTGGCTGTATAACACCTCAGACGTTTATGCTGTTTGTGTCCCATCACAAACCTGCATTTGACATATGTATTTTTACTAACCACAATCTTTTCCTAAACTTAACGAAGCGTTTTTAGTTCTCTGACCCTACTTTAACCATATTTCATCATATTTCATCTAGCATAACCATGATCTGTTCCCTAAAAAATAACCATATACTGTAGTTTCAATTTGTTTGCAATCTGCAACCTCATGGTTAGATGCCACTAAATCTTTCACAATGGTCCTTTAACAATATCACACAACATTCTTAACCTTGATTTAGTTTTTGTCTCATGTTTGCCCATGAAAGACCTGTACTGTACATCAATTTGGGAGTGATAGCATGTTCCAATCGTTAGTTTTATACTTTGTTGGTGGGACATCTCATGATTTGAGTTCCTGTGACTAATATATCAGCCTGGAAAAAACATCCAATGAGAATCAGCTGAGCTTGGCAGCTGGAAGCTGTACCAACCAACAAACTGTTGGAAGTCATTCAGATGATGATGATACCAACGATCAATTCAATTTGAACTGGCTGCTGCCTCGCCGCTTCTTATCTCCTGAACCTTGTGTTGTGTTTTTTTTCTTAAATAAACATAATTCAGCAACTGTGTGGTACATTTTCACCTTAAATTTATTGAGAAACTGACTTTGGTGGTCATTACAGGTGAAATGTGACGGTTGCTCTGTTTTTTTTGCAACTTGAACTGACGCAAAACCTAATGACAGCCCAGCAAGTGGTGCATTCATCGAATCAGGTGCAGGATTTTCTACTAGCACCTGTCAAATTATATTATCTAAGTGTACATTTACCCAAATTACATCAAAATTTAAATTATTTATATTTTCTTTCCTACCAATAGCAATGTTAAGATGTAATGAAAGGAATTTTG
This sequence comes from Scomberomorus guttatus, assembly GCA_038419695.1. NCBI lineage: Eukaryota > Metazoa > Chordata > Actinopteri > Scombriformes > Scombridae > Scomberomorus > Scomberomorus guttatus. The sequence goes on from CM076445.1 coordinate 6,115,719, forward strand.
TTGGTGGTGCTCGAAGCATTAAAACTAACATTAAAAAATCCACAATAATGCATGTTCCAGAAACAATATCCATTTATTCAGGATGATGTACAGACCTTGCTGTGAACAGTTTAGATTATCCACAGTAACAGGGACAACATCTCAAAAGGACAAAAGAGATGTTGCTGTAAAATATTTAATGCTTTGAGAGCTTGAAATGAAATTTCATTCACTTTAGACACAGTGGCGTAGCCAGAAATGAAATTGCAGCTGGGCCTGAATAAAAGTGGATGGGCCACACAATTCATTCCATAAAGAGCTCAATAGCATTTACAGTACATTACAAGCACGAAAGTGTTCTGCTGCGTTGGTCTGCTGTGTCATCATACTGACATTCCTCAACAGTTCTAAAAATCAAACCTATCCACTCTGTTCAGTTACTACAACAAGACACTATATTCAGAATCTGAACGAACAGCAGATGTAGGGACAACGGAAACAGCTTCACACACAGTGACTGCATAGAGTATTAAGCATCAAAGCCAAGCTATGTTATATAATAAATCTGCAATGCACAGCCATAGACACAACTTCAACATTCACAACCAACTTTGCTAATTATTCCATGTCATCACTATTTTGGTATGATGCAGAAACACACAACAGGCTACAATGGCAACAGCCTGACAAATTGACTACGGCAAAAAAATTAACAATTTTAGGTGTTCTGTGTTACATGTCTTCCTGGGGTCATATTAATCCATAATTAGGCCTAAAGGATGAGGCGTAGATGTCAGGACTTACTGTTGAAGATAGATATGATTTCATCATAGTCCAATGAGTCTGACAGTTTAAAAGACAAAAGGGTGAAGTTGTTCAGGTGAGGTGTTGAGGCTTTCAGTCTTGTTTTTATCCGATTTGTCATTGAGAAAAGTCTCTCCACTGTACATGATGTCATTGGCAGGGTTATAATAACCCTTAGCAGTGCGCTGATATTGGGAAAAATCTCTGCTGGACAGTTGTCAAGCACTTCCATTAGAGATGGATAGTTTTGTCCCACATTCATTTTGCATCTTATCTGTTGTATGAAAACTGAGTATTCAGCTTCTAGTGATAGATATGACAAACCGCTCGCTCAGGCTACTCAGCAGCTCAAATTCACCAAATGTTGCGGATCCAGTGCAGTAAGGAGCTCACATGATTCCATATGTGTCTTCCTGAAACCTGCAGTCCATCTCCGTTATCTATCAATGCAGTCTGAGACACATAAGGTAGATTTCTGTAGTCCTTGTTGCAAAGTCACTGGTGTCAAATAGTTTGCCAAAAGTCACAAGCAAAAAGATAAACTTTGTTCTTTGTCTGAATTGGCTGCAACAGGGACTCTGCTTCTAACTTTGTCCACTTTCTTCTGAAAACTCAGCCAGACGCTCTAGTATCACGTCAACTAGCTGCAGTGTTTTACTTACAGATCCTGACTTGGAACTCCATCGTTCATCAGTACCTCTCTCTAGCTCAATTAGCTTCTGATTGGGGTGCATTTCCTTTCGCAATTGCATGAACCGCGTGTTTGTGGGCTCCAGACATGAAGCTATGCAGCTGATTTGCAGTGTCAAAAAAGGTGCAGATACTTCCCGACACGCAGCAGTGCATAACACCGGAATCAATTGATGGGAATTGCAGTGTACATAAATAGCTTGTGGGAAGGTTTGCTTCAGAAGATCATGCACCCCCCCTTTGTTTCCCGACATCACTGATGCACCATCAAAACAAAATCCCACGCAAAGAGATGGATCCAGCTCCAATGGTTCCAGTACTTCCAGGATCTTCCTTGATATCCCGTCTGCAGACATATCAGCTGTGTCAGCAAATCCAACAGCCCTCTTCTTAATCACCCCACCATCAATGAAATGGAGACACACTGCTATTAGCTCACATTTGGATTGGTCTTTGTACTTATCTGCTAGTATGGCAAAATGTGTAGACTTGTGTAATTTTTCCTTGATTTTTTGTAGTAATAATGAGGCTGCACATCCCAGCAGCTCATTCTGAATGTTGGGGCTCATCAGTGTAGCATTGCGTGGAAGCTGCTAAAGCCTTTCAACTTTTGGGTCATACTTAGAAATCAACAAATTTCCTCTATTTAGAGCCTCCTCTGTTTCTCTGTGCCCCCTGAGAGCAATGTCCTGTTTGGCACACACCATGACAATATCTAATACCACTTTCACATGATGATGGTTTCTCTCAACAAATGCAATGTTTCCAGCATCTCCATACATTTGGTTTAGCACAGTCCCGCGGCTATTTGGCGCATGTCTTTCTCTGTATGCCACCAGCTTACTCAGTGCAAGAGCATGCGGCTTGCTGTTTTCATGTTTAGAACAAGCCTGTCTGAGGTGCTTCCAATCTCTAAATCCATCTCTCACGAATGAATATTTCGTACGAATCCCAGGAAAATGTCTACAACATTTGCAAAAGATAGAATCCTTTGATCTGCTATATTCAATCAACTTAAAGTCATTATACCATCTTGTAGAGAAGTAGCATGATTTTCCTGATATGACAGTTCCAGGAAAACTTGTCATTCTTGGTTGAGTCGCCAGTTCATCGATTGCAGACAGGTCTGGCAGCGGAGTCCTCGACAGCTCTGCTGGGTCACATTCTTTAGGCACTGGTCCTGGGCTGCTTCCAGTGTCAGTTGATGCCAATAGCTGTGAAGGTCTGTTGTGGAGTTTGACGGTGCTAACTCGGTGCCCCCCTCTCCCGTAACGTTAATGGATTCAGTAACATTAGCAGTGGCATCAGGTACCTGCTCCTCCAATCTTGGTTTTTTGAAAAACCTTGCAATGGATATTTGTTTTGCCATTGCTAGGTTAATTTTGTTGGTCACCAGGCTATTCGTTTTTAAGCTCAAGAACATTAGCTAGCAAAGCAGCAGTGAGTTTGTTTCTGGAAAACAACCAATTTGGCACACTGTGGTAGATTTCAGTTGGCAACGCCATTTAAACAGCCAATCGCAGCGCACATCACACATGATTTAAAGTACAAAGAACTTTTATTGGTTGAATTAAATATTAGATAGATTGTTGCCTCCAATCAGTACTGAAATGATACTCCCTGCCCTCCTTTATGTTTTACAGCAGTATAAAATGAAAGGCTGAATATCACATAAATAGACAGAGATAGAGAGATAAGCAATGCAAACCACATATTAAGTCATTTTAATAATAGATTTATTACAAAAAAAGCAGCTTTTTGATTGGATGGGCCAAGGCAAGAAGTGGATGGACCTAGGTCCAGCCAGGCCCACCTATAGCTATGTATCTTGTTTAAACATAGCATTGTTTAAATGCATCTTTTCCTACTTGTTCCAATAAAATGAACTGAAGTTCTGCACACAGACATGTCTGGTGTGAACGCATACTAACACCGCTTCATCACCAGCCACTGACTGTCCATGTCACTTTCATTGTAAAAAAAATATGGCTTGTGATGGGCTTGATGATTACAGATGACAGCACCGATGATGATAGTGATGCTTTCAGTGACAATAATGATTTGGAAGGTGGTCATTCACAGTGATACTTGGACTCATTTTTCAGTAGTGAATTCTTTGACATATTCAACTAAGATACATCTGACTTTTACAGCCCTGACATGTTTCCTCTGGAGGTGTAAATATATTTCAACAAACAGATCAAAATGAACGTGTGTAATATGTGTTTCGGCGTCAACTACGACATCTGTTCACGCAACTTTGGGTGAATCAGAGACGCTGACCTGTCATTATGTGTGTGTGTGCAAACCCGTGCCATTCCTGTTCCAGAGAACTGATGAGTGTGTGCGGCTGTGTCATTAACACCACATTTGTCTCTGTATATTTGCATTTTTACCACTGATATACGGATGTCAATTAAACAGGGGAAGGAAAAAACTGTTTAGGTGACGATCCCTGCATGCATTTGTGGGCTATTTATAACAGCCCCTCTCTGATTTCCTCATGGCCTGCTCCTCGCAAAAAATACTTGACACAATTTCCGGTGAGGTTGTCTGTCTCACAAACAGCATTTGCCTTTCTGATTACATTAAAAAAAAGTGATTTTCTTTTTAAAATTCATAGTGCTAAAACAGCACATTGTTGCTAATTTCTGCATGGCTTCCAGGCATGTTGACCTTTAACTGTGCCCTGACACGGCTCTGAACATCTAGGAAGTCTGCCATGCTCGTAAGGTGTCTGGGTATGTTAACAGTGGGGGAGAAAGACACAGTGAGAGACTGGGTGAGAGAGAGAATTAGTTGCAGTTGGGAGGTGCTTTGGGTTGCACTGGGCCTCCCTGCTCTCTGCCTTATGTCAAGGCTTTTTTATTTTACCTGCCAAGGACCTGACCTGCTATACCCAGGATCTGTCTTTCTCGCACTCCAAAAAACAGATTTTGATAAAACAGCCTGTTAAAAACCTGTATAAATGCAGGACACCCCGAAAATTGGGATATCACCGACAGTTGCTATATACATTGTAGTGTTAAATGATTAGTCTACTGACAAAGAAAATTGATTGAAGATTGATTTGGCAAAACTGCCAAATATTCAAATATGAGGATTTGCTGATTTTCTCTGGTTTATATCATTGTAAACTGAATATGTTGTTGGTTGGACAAAATAGGCAATTTGAAACCAAGGGAAGTTTATTTCAGATTCCATAGAAACTATGACTATTTGATTATCCATAATACCATACACAATGCAAGTTTTTTACTTATTTTGGTTGATATCGGTCACTTTCTTGGCTGCTACTTAGGTTTTTCTTTAAGTCTTTGCTTGCCTGCAGACTCTCTTTCTCTTTTCCTTCCCTCCTTCCTCCTGCCTCAGGGGTGCGTTCGGCAGGTCAACACCTCAGCGGGTGGGGTGTTGTGGGCCAGGTGACCTTTGTCTGTCATTGTTTTGCTCCTCACACCTCACCCAGGGAGAAGGGGAAGGAGCTTAGCGCCTTACACCTGCCATGGCTTTACTGCCATAGCTCTGGAGATTGGCTCGGGCTGCGCTTGATTTCAGTGTGCCAAGGACAGTTGCAAAAGTCTCAAATGATGTGGCTATAGCCAGCATTTGGTAGATATTAGACACCCTGGAGAGTAACTTATGGGTGCATATGATGTGCATTGCCATACATAGTGGATTAAACATCTGATGACTGATGAGTGCCTGCTCTGAGCTACACGCTACCAGGCTGAAAAGCATCTAGAGCAGCTGCTATGTAGGTAACCATACCGAAAGTGACGTTAGATTCTGAATGCGATTAGCGTTCCTGCGTGCGGCATTGAGAGATAAATCAAACATACCTCAAATGAATAAGGGGATGGAGATGAAATGAAATACCCAAATGCTGCCTCCACCGGGGCCTGATTGAGTTCAGGTGGCTGGAAAGTGTCTCACCCAGGGCTAGTTGTCAGTGAAGGATCTGCTGTCTTCTCATCTCTCTGTGCTGCAGGGCTAACTGGTGAACATCGGGTGTCTTGCTTTGACGGATGTTTGTGTGCCTCCTGTGTTGCGGGGGGACGGGCCGTTGACACACTTCATATTTCAAAGGCAAGGTCTGAGGAAGAAATGAAGATTGATACGGAAAAAAGGCGCGGCAACCCATCGGCCATTCGATACATATATTATCATTTACACATACGTGACACCTTTGTGCGTGTCTGTATATCTATAAATACATATGCATGAGCGTGATCCAAGGCGCCACACATATTCACGTGGGGGGCTTCCTCTGTTATTAGAGCCATGTGATATAATTGCATTTGATCTCCAAATAAACAGGGAATCAGTCCATCTCCTTGGTGGAGATGGCAGATGTGATGGACGAGCGCATTAGCGGCGAGGACAACATTAGATTTGCTCAAAATTATTGATCTTTTGTTTGCGAGCCAAGTCGGCGATAAATAACAGTGCACGGGAGATGTGACTCATTATCACCGTGCCAAAAGCCCGACAGACCTCTGTCAAAACACACTCTCCTTCCCCCCTCTCTTCCTCCTTCCTTTCATCTCCATCACTACAAACCAATTTAATCTGTTTTTAATCCTTCCCTCTTTTCTGTCGCTGGTTCCTTTAATGCGAGGCCTCACTGTCACTATCTGATTCCCTTAAAATTTTAATCCTGTACTGATAACCCTGTATTATTACATATAACACACACACACAGGCGGCAGGACACTCACACATACATACACATATACACATGCAAATATGTACACACAACGTTTAGTGGCTCTCTCAGTGTTTTATTCCTTTTTACCTTCTTAGTGAAGAAAAAATCCTTTTATCACACAATGGGTAATTTATATCCATTACCAGCGTTTTCAATCCTTTTCAGCGCGGCTGTCACTGCCTTTGGCACACTCGTGATTAATGTGATCTAATAATAGTCTGCCATTATATTTCCTTTAGTAAAACATGTACCAACATCCTATTCAGCTCCACGAAATTCATTGCCCCTTAAAATATTTTCCCCTTTTCGTTTGAAAGACAAGATTGCTGTTTTTTTTTCCCTCTCCATCTCCATCTTATTTGTTGGTGGTGGTGGTGGTGGGGAGGAGGGGGGGGGGGTGCTTCCCCTATTTTCAGATGCTTATGAGAATGATGAGAGGTGCCATGATTCAAGGTGGTTTGTGTGGATGCAGATCAGTGTGTGTGGGTCATACTGGTAGTGTATTGTGGTTACATTGTTGAATGGCAGTGTGTATTAGACTGTGTAGAGGACAGATTCAGTTCCACAGGTTTGTTCATGAAAAAGTGTGTGTATGCATATGCTGATTTGATTTTCACATTGTTTTGCACATTTTTTGTGCATTTTTTGTATGTTCTTAAAAATGTATTTCAGTTTACAGACAACCTAATTTATTCATACTATCAGCTGTAAATTATGTCCATAATTATCGAAGACAATTATAATCAACTGTCCAAACCTCTCAACACAAATAAATCCATTTGGACTTTTTTTCTTTCTTTCTTTCTTTCTTTTCTTTTAGAGCAGGTAGTTTGGAATGGGTGATGGAGAGGAAAGATGCTCCCCATGGATTGTGCATAGGATTAGGTGTGTGTGTGTGTGTGTGTGTGTGTGTGTGTGTGTTGCTGGGGAGGTGGTCCAGCAGTGGGCTCTGTTCCCTCCCAGCCGGACAGCCTGAGCCAGTCTGCCACTCATGGGGCACGTTTCAGACGGGGCGGTGCCAACGCACACATGCACACACATGCATGTATGAAGTCATGCACACACACACACACACACACACACACACAATCCTGGCTCCCTCCCACAAAGAGGGTTAACCCTTACTGGGTTCTTAGACTTGTATCCAGGATGAACAGGTGGTCCCACAAAACATGGGCATCAATTTCCTCCTGACTTATCCCAGTGTGTGTGTGTGTGTGTGTGTGTGTGAGGAGGGAGGGAAGGGTAGATGGAGACGGGGAGAAGAGAGAAAGAGAGTACACACAAATTTGTAGCTTTAGTACACCTTTTGTTTGTGTGTTGGTTTTGTTTGGTACCAGTGCGGCGGGTGTACGGAGCAGCTTGCAGAGGGTCCCGCCGCTGTGTGAAATTGACATCAGATGGCCGTCGTGACGAGAACAATATTACATCCAGCTTCCATTTAGCAAGGGACAGCTGATATATGTGCCGTGTGAACATTTGTTTGTGTGTGTGTGTGTTTGTCAGCACCTGACCCCGGAGTCTGACCGCACCAAACACAGCTGTCAACACTTTACATTCATGTTTTTCTCCCCCCTCCGTTCCTCTCTGCCTTTTTTCCCCCACATTCTCTCGAATCCCTCCATTAAAGATAACTTGTATTGAGCCACATCTTATTCCCTCCAATCTGCCTCCTCCTCCTGTCTCAAGTGATCCCTTCCCAGCAGAGAAAATCGAAGGCAAACCACTTCTAAAGCAAAACGGTGCACTCCACTTTGGATGTTTTAAATATCACCGTCTGACGGATGAGGAGATGCATGGTTGTGATAGTTGCTTTGGTAAAACACGTCAAAATCACAAAGTTACACGTTCATCACCTGACCGCTGCGAAAATTTGAGTTTCACTCAGTATCTGGCTGTTAGAGCACACAGCTGAGACCTTCTATGCCTTTGATAACTGTAGTCTTTCAAGTCAGAGGAACACACTCTGTCTCCACTTTATTTGTTCTTTTGTGATTTTTCTGTGGCTCACCCCCAGCCCCAGACACATGTGAAATAGACGTTTTTTGGAAAATATGAGTAAGTAAGCAAAGAAAAAGAGAGAAAGGAAGAGAGCAGAATGGAGCCGAGGAGATAAACATAAACAGAGCAGAGAGAAAGAAGGTTTCTCTCTGAGTCAGCGGGTTTTAGTAAAGTCTGATTAAACGAGGTGGGAAAGCGCTTAGGGTAGTAAATAACAGAGGTGTCAAAATGTTGCTTAATGACCTGGATATCTACTACATGAAATATGTACCTGCAGATCTATGCAGGAGCTGTATGTTTTTTTTTTCTTTTTTTGTTTAATGCTTTAATGTGCACGGGGAGTTCAGATGTTTAAAACAACTTACTGCATGTGGAGAACAAGTTTGCTTAACAGGCTCTGCTGACAGAAGACAGATGGACTTAAAATTAACACGTGATATGTATTGCTCATGTCAAGTGAATCATCAGTGTTTTGATGAGGAAATGATATTAATGATTTACGCACTGTTCAAATAAAGAAGAACCTGTTGGCAAACATTAACCTTATAACATTGTGTATTCTTAATTAATTATCATTACCAGACTTTGTTACATTTTTTTTTCTTTCAATCGTGAACCTGCAACTGAATCAACATTTATAGTATGAAAATCTTTCATAGCAATTATCAATCAAGTCCCACTGGCACCCACTGGATTATAAACGGTGGGAGGTGTTGGGTGCGGTCTTAAAATACTCTATATACTCCACATATTCCATACTGGAATTGCACTATATTATTCTGTCCACACAACATCTACTGCATGTCTGTTTGTCCTGGAAGAAGTATCCCTTCTCTGCAGGGATTCTTTTTTCCCTGTTTGTCCTTATCTGAACTGAGGATCTATGTATAGAGGCTGTCATATGCTGCACAGATTGTACATCCTTTTAAGGACAATTTTGGATTTTAGGCTGTAAAAAATAAAATTGACTTGACTGAAAGAACAGGCCTGCGTACTCTTCTCATAGGTCATAAGACATTGTAAGCACATAATTTACAATGTCTAACTTGTCAGAATGATTTCATTAAATATTGCTCTTACCTACTTTGATTATGCATTTAAAATAATAACTTGTATGTAGCACTTAGGGCTGAATGATAGTATATTACTGTATATCAGTGACTTTCACAAGATTCTACACAAATAAAATAAAATAAAATAAAAGCAGTTTTTGTTCTTGTTAGGAGTTTTTTCTGATGTAATGTGTAAGAATGTACATTGTTCATTGCATTGAGCATCAATGTGATAATAGTATATGTGATTTTAACATGCATTTGCCATATTTCAATACACATACAGTATTAATCAAATGTTTGGACACACCTTCCCACTTGTGTCCAAACATTTGACTGGTACTGTATATTATCAGAAATACCATGATATGATGATGATATTGATTTTAATAATATAGCCAGCACTAACATCATGCAAATTTAGACTAAATGAATAGAAAAAATGCAAAATATCAAAACCCATCTATAAGGTGCTTTTGCACAGATTGCGCTGCTGAACTGCTGAACTGAATGGCAATTATGAATGCTTATAATGCAGTTTTATTACTAAATAATAATAACAATTTAATGTCATAGTAGCCTAGCTTTATTGGAATACTGGTGACACATGAAAAAAGCGCATAAAAATGTTTAAAGTTTTGAGGAGCAGGATGAGGAAAAGTTGGGGGTTGAATAGGATGAGGTGAGTGAGCAGAGAGCTGGAGGTATTCAGAGGTTATTGCAGCGCAGTCAGCAGTGCAGCAGTCGATTCACCTTCCCCTCCTCTTTCCAGGGGGGAAACCCCTTCCCGAGGAGGGGATGCTGGAAGCAGAGAGAGGGAGGGAGGGAAGGGGAGCGGTGGTGGCGGTGAACTCAGCACTTTCCTTATCTGCTCTCTCTCTGTCTCTCTCTCTCTCGCTGTGTCTCTCTGTCTCTCTCTCCCAGGGCTCCCTGATCAGTACCGACCAGAAGCGGAGCTGAGGCTGGCTTAACGGGGCTAAGCACACTGTCACGCTGTCTGAGAAACCACCCCCACCCACCGTCTGAGGTGACTCAGAGTTTTCAGGGAAGAAGTAAGGGAGGGAAGGATGGGAGGGAGGGATGGATGTGAGAGGTTGGGGGTAAGGGGTGAAAGGAGGGCAGAGGGGATAAAAACAGAGGACTCATTTGGGTATTCAGGCATTTATTAGTAACAGTAGTCTCACATGAATGAGTGAGAGGAGGAAGAAAGGAAGAAAAGATGAATGAAGGGAAAAAAGAGCAAAAAGACAAGAGAAGTGTCTGATGAGCCTGTGCATTTATCCGCACCATGATGCAATCTGTGTGGGGTGATGATGACGATCACTATGATGATGAGGATGATCATGATAATGACACACACACACACATTCATGGACACACACACGGCAGTTGGTTAGGACGTCCGTTATATGTGAACGTACAGAAGGCCTGCATGGGCATATCAACAGATAATTCCTATTTAATCCCATCAGTTATCCGTTGTAGTAGGGTTACTCTGTCTATCTTTAAGTCCAGGCTGGCTGTCTCTTATCTCTTTTGTCATTCTTCGGTCTAGTCTCTGGCCGAGAAGCTGCGTGTTGAGCATGGCAGAGGTTATGTAATGTAGGTACGCATGTATGTGTGTGTGTGTGACTTGACCTACGTTTGGGGGCTTCAGATGCAAGGAGAGGAATGCAAAAGGTGCAACAGAAGTGTCAGGAGAAGTTAGAGCCTTAGAAACCTCCAGAGCTCTGTCTGTCTGTCTGTCTGACTGACTGACTGAAGTGGAAACCCTGCAGGCCTGTGTGAGCCAGGCCTGAAGCTCTGGCATACACCGAGGACGCGAGGTTAGTTCACCTAGCAGCTATTTCTAGTCAAGCCGTGGAAATGCCTTTGCCATCATATCAGGAATATCTAGCCGAGGTGTGGATGAACATGTTGCATTCATCTGTTGATAGCACAGCTAATACATGTAGCCATGGTAGTGATTTATTTCCGTTGATATTAAAGTGGGGATTGACTGCGATGCTGGTTTGGCACCTTAATGTAGTAGCATGACAGAGTTAGTGAACTCTTCTCCTCTCACAGCACCTTCTCTCATCCTTTCCTTTGCTAAATTTGGACGCTGACACTAAATGGATCTGCCATAATTCAAATGTGAGTGGGAGGATATATATATATATGTGTCTGTGTGTTAGTGTGTGTGCAGCTGTGTGTGGTTGTAAAGTGAGGCATTATGGCAAAAAAAAAGCCTGAATAATTTAGTGCTCACATTATTTTCTAATGCCATTCTTTAGAATCTGACTGCGTCACTCTAACAAATGCGCATGTCGGAAAGTTCAGGGGATTTTGTAGGGCGCCTGTGAACAGTGAGTGATGGCAACCAGCCGACTCTCAGCTCCCTCTTGTCTAGCAACAGCTCCATGTGAGCCCCGTGCACCATATTCCTTTCTCAGAACTAACGCCGCGGCGAATCGAAACAAAAAGGCCACATATTTTATTTATGTGTCAAAAGTGTGGTGAAAGGAGGGTAGGAAGGAGGGAGCGGGGCGTATCACTCTATCTGCCGGTTGATATCACTCCATCCGTCCGGATCAATTCTCCCAGACAGAGGGAGATGAGAGAGGAGCGGGCACAAGAAGGAGGGAGGGAGGGAAGGAAAGGGAGCTGAAATGGTGGTCGTATTGATTTGTCAAAGAAATACAGCGTTGCGTGTTTTGCTTAAACGTCCACATAAACCTGAGCTGTCAGAGGTGGGCGGGCATATGCTGACATTCGGCCACACAGACATAGATTGTGGATTTTCTGCTTGTTTTAGCCATGCACAGTCTTACCTTCATGTGGAAACCAGCAAAGTACCCCTACTTGCTCAAAACTGTTTTTTTGTGGCATCTTGTGCATCTGAAGTTCATATGGTTTTACAAAAAACTGCCTCGTTTAGTTACATTGGCTTATCAGTTGGAACTACTTTTTTTGACAAAAGAAAAGTATGAATTCAGGGTCCAAATACTTTTACTTTTAGCTTTGTGATTTTGCTTTGGCATGGACTGAATTTTACATGTGCTGCTAAATCCCCATTTTTATTTATTTTTGTGTTTTAGAAGCTTATAGCCTACTATCACTATAAAAATTGTATACTAATGTAGCATACACAGTTTTGAGGAGCATGTACTGAGCACAGATCTTCCAGGGACTTCCAGGTATCTAGGTGGCTCAATGGTTAATTCCAAATTTCAAAAACCATGTTACGTTCCCTTTACATTTACCTGTCCCAGCCACTTTTGTAGTTTCACTTGAAGCATAACTTTTCCATAATAACAATCACAGCTTGACACCAACCTAACCCCATATCCCTACACGATCCAGGCCATAATAACCATAATCCCCCCCAAAATCTGTTTTTTAAACACGGCCATGCATCTGCAGCTGCTTAGGCTCATCACATTCCTAAATTGTGAATAACTACAGCAACCTCGCTTAGAGTGGAAAGAAAAAAACACTACAACATTTTGTTAAGATATAACCCCAATTAAGACCACCCACACAAATTTAGCTGACCGCGGTGAAACTCTCACATGTAGAAAAGACTAAGACAGCAACTTTGTGCTTAATTGGTTCAAGGAATCTGCCAGTGATCCTATCATGTTTATCCACTCTCAAAAAATTTAGTCAGTCCCATATTTGACCATGGGGGAATAGAGAAAAACCCTCTTCCACTTTGTGACTACATACCTGGCACAAGGACAAGAGTGGAAGGGGGGGAATGAAATTAAAGAGCAGTTAAAGAAAACTGGAGAAAAGAGCAGAGAGTGTGCACAGGGCCATAAAAGGGATAGTTTAACCATTGATCGAGAGCAGTGGTGGAAATGGCAGCTGTAAATCAATTTTATCTTGGAGCAGCTAAAGAGTGTTTTCTAATGAGGTTAATGCCACATAATAGCTAAATTCCTCTGCTTAAAAGATGCCCTCAAGGTGGTGGCGAGAGATAGATGTCGCCATGGAGAGCTTAACGCCTCGCCATTTGACACCAAGCAGAAGGATGCCTTCTTCTGTCAGGGAGTTTGTATTTTAAATGACATTAAACCTTTATTCGTTAGAAGGTTTCAGGGGGTCATTATATCATCCAGTACACCTTTGTCTAGACAGCTTGTTTTATTGATAGACTGATACATCTTTGGCTGAGATTGGGCTTTTAGTAAATGATTCAGTCTCTGTTGTCCACTTCCAATATGATGGGTTTCTTCCTTACCACAACTACAGAATATATAACAATAAAAAAAATAACCCCAAGCATTTTTTTTAAATCTTCAAAAATCTCTATCAATCAAATCATCAAAGTTATGACAGTTTTGGAATACCACTGGTCATCTCAGTGCTAGACAGCAGGCAGGCTAGCAAGCTGGAACGGGCCGGGTACGGCCCCTGAAAAGACAAACTGACCCAGCACTAATAGATTATGAATCAAGTTGACCTCTGGCAAATAGTAGTGTTTATGAAATCCTTTATGTCATGGGAGATGGGGCCTGAGTGGTGAAGAGCATAGGGCTGAGCAATGGCAACAAAACAAACGCCCCACTACACACACAAGTACTGCTTCCACACACACACACAATTTTTTCTAAAAAAATACATGCACATCCACAGACTCATGTGAGTCCACAGGGATGTGGCCAGGAGTCAACCTGATTAGATACCCGAAACAACCCAAGTGGCTCCTTTCAACAGGAAGCCCTTAGAAATCTGAGCTCAGACACCCTGCAAAGGAAACTGACTTTGGCCCTTTGAATCCACAGTGTCATTCTTGTGGCCACTACCCAAAGGGTTGTGTTTGGCTTCAGCTGTCTTCACCATGGCAGTTGACACACCATCTCATCCTTTATCTCACTCATGAACATAACCCTAACCCTGAAATTCTGTAACTTAGTTCACTTGCTCCCAGCCCAGAGGGGTCTATCCCACATTTTGCAGCAGGGTACAATGGCCTCAGACTTGGAGGTGCTCACCTTCATCATAAATGTTTTAGACCATAAACCCTCCCAGACAGCGCATGTTGGAGGTCACAGTCCAATGAAATCAACAGAACTACACAGTTGGCGAAAATCCTGAGGTCACCAAACTGGGCACTCTCCACTCTTTGGTTCTGCCAATATCAGACTGGTTTAAAACTGACTGTTTTCACAGTGGACATTTCCAAGTATTTAGTTTATTTATTCCCCCTCACAGTTGTAACCTCATCAGGACAAAAAAAAATACAGTGGGTCATCACAATGTAACATTAGAATCACTTTAATTTAAAGGGTGTAATGGCAGTGATTTAAAGAGATTGGTTGGCATCATCTAATTTTCTCAGAAAGCCCCAAACCTGATTCAAAGGTGCATTGCCATATTGTGCATTCAAAGACAATGATTCTTGTGTGTCTTGACCAGACACAAACAAACAGAGCTGCAGTCAGTGCATACCAGCCTGAACAGTTGACAGTTGTGGAATTAAATGGGTGGGTGAGTTTTTGAAAGGCCAAGAATGTTGGTTCCAAACCGGAGCTTGTCCAAAGGTAATTACAGTGTGCAAAACACAAACATAATATAAGCTAAAGTCAGCTACTGTTTGTTGGTCAACCAACATCTTTATTTTTACCATTTTGTCTCCTGAATATACTCCTCTGCATCTCTTGCTGAGTTGGAGTAGGGAGAAGTAAGGAGAAGGAAGAAGCTTTGAGAGTAAACAACTGGTAAGACCACAACCGATACATGTAGGGAATCCCAGAGCATCCAATATCATGGCTAATCACTAGCTAGCGAGCTAGCATGTCTGCAGACGTAGACATGTTGAAATATTACATTACACAAATTACATTAGATAGTAATGGAAGCATAAGGAATCCTCTTTGTCTTCAGTGAGACAATCTGAGGAGTCTGCAAGCTGTAGACAAGACTCCACCACAAATTTGTTGACGGAATGCAACTCAGAATCAGCAGGTGTCTTGATGGGCACACAGTGGTGGCATTGCATTGTGGGATAGGCTTGGAGGGCTGAGGTCATGTCAAATGGTCATTATGAATTTCTAATATAAAATCTTATCCAACATATTGGAGGTGGACATGGCATTGATGCATGCTACTTGAATTTTTAAGTCTTTGCTTGAACATATGTGTATCTAACCATATTGTACTCATTCACTACCAAAACAAGAATGGCAAACCATTGAGACAGACAGTGGATGTGCAGACACATATTTAAAACAACGCTATCACATGACACATTATCTGCCTTTAAAAAGCACAATGTACAGTGTATCCACTCTGATGTGTGTGTCTGTGTATGAAAAAAATGAGAGTACAACCAACGCGCAGCATGAAACTTAAGGAAAGTTCATCTCCACAGACCTCTAGCATTGATCACTGGGGCCCTAAAGCTATTATCATGATCTAATTAGGTTTAACATAAGTCTGTGTCACGGCCCGGTGCAAGGCTGCCTTGTCCCCAATTCCACACTTTCACAGCATCCCTATTTAAAAATAGCACACATTTGCCACACATACATGCAGTGAATACTAATACTTTTTTTTCCAGTTACACTGAGATCTACTTTAATGTCACACTGAGGTCCAAGCAGGGAGAAATGATGCAATTCAAGAGGCAATGAACAAGCGTGGGGTAATCTCCCCAGTTTCTCCTCTTGTGTAGATGCATGCCAGTACTGTGACAATCCATCAAAGAGATACAGCCATTATTTGTAGGAAAATAAAATGATTATTTGGAAGAATCTTGTTTTTCCACACCATACTGTACATATAATACATACATACAATACAAAAGCTTTTATGAACTGGCTTTAGAGACACACATCTTGTCTGAACTAGCAACAGAGTAGCCATAGTTATATTGTGAAAAACCGTGTTTTACTACCTGTTTTACAGTTGAATATCTGATTCTGTATTCTGATGTGAAAATGACTAATTGTCTCAAGATTCTCAAAATGATACCTCAGAAAAACTTAGCCACCCCACCCCCACCCCCATTCTCTGTATTCTTGTGAGCTATGAGTCAGAGATGATCTGAATACCCCAAGCTCACAAAGTGTAGAAGGTGAAACACACAGCCAGTGACCTATTAAGAAGACCTTTAAGGTGCGCCCATTAATACAGCTGTCAAAAAAATTCTATATTTATAATACTATATTTAATTTGTTTTATGTACCTTATATCTGGGCTGAGGTGCTTTAATACAGCTGTGAATTACCTACACTGACACCTTATTCATTTTAAACATGATTAGCGGCAGTGGTGTGCATGGCTGGCGCAGTGGATGGCTGTGGCCCAGTGCACACACTCATGGGCTCATTACGCCATCGTGCAGGTGTAATGGATTGACACACCCACCCCCACACATACAGACAGGCACACATACAAGCGCTCATAACAGCACATATTGCAAACTCAAGAACACGAAAGCTTGCACACAGACTGAATACAGTGGGCCCTCTTGGCCTCTTCACAAAGCAACTTTTTTCACTGTTGTACAATCTAGGCATCCACTGCAGTCTTATTATTTCAGGGCCAGCCTGAGGAACCATGCTTCAGTCCCCATATAAGGGAAGACAAGTCTAAAAAGAAAGGTGTTAAGAGGACTCCCCTCCCTCTCCTCTACTCCTGTGTCCTCTGTTATTATGAATAGTGGCGGTAAGAGAGAAAAGCATATACTCCATTCGAATCTGTTCATGGTTTCTGAAGGACCACTCTCACCAGACGAGGCCCCCCCTCCTCCCCTTCTTTTGATTGATATGTGAAATCCGTCTCTCTCCACAGCTCTAAAGGCAGTCCCTGTGTGTGTCTGAAAGGTGCTCATTGTTGAGTAGAGACCACTTTGTCAAGAAACAATCCTGTTCCCAAGGAAGCTGAGAATGTCTTAAAAAGATACAGCCCCTTATTGTGTACATTGGGGAACTTTAATTTTGTGTGTGAGGTCATTTTAATCCTGATGAATTTTTATAGTAGCGGTTGTAGTTCAATGGCTGGTCGCCCTAATGCTCTAAAGAAGTAGCAAAATAAAGGAAGAATGGGAAAGAATGAAAAACCCACCCACAGGCCTGCTGAACAATCCTAAACTTAAAGTGTCGCAGAGAGCGAGGAGGAAGGGTAGAGGCCTTTGTTGATGGACACATTGGGATGTATTTAAGTTCTACAAAGGAGAGTCCCTGAATGGAGGCTTGATTTCTGCTACAAGGTTTAAAATGCGCGGCCTAAAGATAGATTTGCCACGGGATAACGTTTGTGTAGGGTAATCTCTTAGGCCACGGAAGCTGATGTGAGTGAACCACCCAAGACATTGCCTCTGAACTGATTCCAAAGAGGAAAGGCAACGAACTTGAACACAGGCTTGCGTCTCTGACATAGCTAATGGTATGATTCAGCATTCTTAATTGGCGTCACATTTTTTTTTTTTTTGCCATTACGTTTTATCACATTTGACCAAGGCAAAGTTTCACAATGGAGGATTTGTCATGTCAGAGACTTATTCTTTATGATAATAGATTGGTAACCTCTCAGACTTCTCCTTTTGTGCAAACTAATGGCCTTATTTGAGCAGCAGTTTGTCTTTTCATCTGAGCTGCGAGGTTGTTTTGTTGTCAGTTCGCCCTCTGGCCTCTTGTAGGTTTAGACTGGATTCGAGCCTATTAGGCAGACAAGTTAAAATGTAAACAACGAGCAGCCGAAAAATGTGATCATCCAAACTCGATAAAGTTATTAGATTTCTGTGCATTTGAGCAAATTAAAGCACTAGATAAACACATAACTTGTTTTATTTTGTTGCTTTTTCTTCAAAATGATGCGCTGTCGCAGGCTTGCTCATCACCACTGTGGCTAAATGGAAACTGGATCTTGTTTGAGAAACGGCAGGGTGAGACCAAACAGCGTGATTCATAATGGTTATTTATGTACCATGTAGCTGAGACTCAGCAGGGAGCAAAGGCATGGTCTTTACTAAGTACATCTCTTTCTGCTTAGTTTCTCCTCAGTCTGGTTTGTGGCCTGTTTTCCTGATAAATATTTCTTATATGGATACTGAAAATACATCATCTCGACGTTTTTGATCATCCTCGAAATAACGAGTGTAGGAGTCTGCCGGTCTCAAGCAAGGAAATGAGGTGCATTCAAACAAGTTTCACTGGTGCGTCATGTCAGTCAAGTCGGTTGATGGTGACTGATCCGCATAATGCCCCCAATTTTCAGCAGCTAGCCAACATACAAATAAACACACCACTGCTGACACTTGTTCCCTGCAATAAAATAGTTAGAAACAGACTTTCTCTCTCTTTCCTCTAACTGTCCTTTATTTCTTTCTCTGCTTTTCCCTCCTCCCTCTTTTCCCTCTGTTCTAAAATGCAGGGATCCAAGTGCGCGATGGTGCATTACTAAGGACACCTGCTCTGTTGATGTGGCCAGGCAGATTGACTGTGTATTTGTGTGTGTGTGTGTGTGTGTGTGTGTGTGTGTGTGTGTGTGCAAGCGTGCATTTATTCATTCATCAATTTTTAGGTTGAGACTGGGACCAAACCTATCAAAATTGTTCTGAAGTTAATCTGTCCATTTCTGCCTCAAATTATGCATAATGGGCTTTTAATTCAGTGCCCTGCAACTAGCTGAGACTGTGCCCTTCTCAAGGTTTGGCCCTGAAAATACTCAACTCAAACCATGCAGTTAAATGATAAGGTGTGTAATCATGATCAAACCACTGTAGAACAATCTTTAATCTTTTTCTAACCTTATATACCACTAATTTACATCACCTTGAAGCTGTTCATCATAAGAAATGCAAGATTTATGTGAAACAGTGAATAAACACTACAGTATTCCCTGAGATATACGCTGAGACAGATGCTTTAACCTCTTAGATCCCCATGAAAAAAAACACATGGTACCCCCCTCCACTTGTCATTTCATTAAATCCTTAAAAAAGGGTGAAAGTCCTCTTTCCAGAGGGTAAAAATGAACAAAGCAGGAAGAGTTCAATGCCTAGAAGGGCACAATATGTTCTGTTACATTATACTTTCTTTTTTGCTCGTGAAGGAGAAGAAGAGTGGGAGCAAAGGAGGCAAAAGGGGAGCGAAAAGGAATACTTTGCTATTTTATTACATTTGAATGAGTTCTGTTCACATCCCCTCCTAAACCCCCCACCCTGTGCCTTGTACCCCTGCTGCACCCCAACCGACATAAAAAAAAAAAAAAAAAAAAATCTTATTCACTTAGTATGTAGGTCACATTACAGTGGTGTCTAGCTATTGGACATGGGCTTAGATAACTGTTTGTCGAGTATTAAATGCTTTCGCTGCCTCAGCAGCCTCTGCCACTGGTATTTCTCACACAGCTGTGCTACTGAAAGGAGGCAGCGCCGCAGCAAAAATCATGTCACACACATACACACACATGCACACACACGCTTTCAATCTCTGACGCTTTTTGTGCATACTTAAAAAAAAAAATCTTGTTTGCATAAAACATTCACTTTTCTCATATAAAAGTGCCTTATGTGAAGTTCAAAACAGGTTTTGAAAGCCAGTTAAAGCAACGTCTGTAAATGAGGGCCGCGCTGTGGTGAATAGGAGGTAAACCCATTGACCTGAGGTGCTAACTCAAGCAGATGAATCTTTGCTTTTCTTTCCTCTTATCCCTGTTTGCTTTGGGTGACCTTGCACACCAGCCCTGATGCAGTGTGTTCACATAGCACTGGCCTAATGGCTTAGATAGGCCCCAGCATGGCCAGTACTTTTCACCAAAAACACCCCTCCGTGTCCGACCCTGCCCTCCTCAAGTGTACGCTCGCCGTTCGCTGCAACCACCATAACCTCCGATTTGAAAATGGCCAGGCAGAGGTGCAGGGGGAAATTGCACCTGCTTTTATAGCAGCAGGATCCAGGCGAGGAGTGAAGTCTTCACTTAAAATAGAAAGGCAGGAGACAAGGGGGGCACCTCGCTGCTATACATTTTTGCCCTCTGTTGTCTTTGCGTGAAATGAAAGATGCAAGTGTGTGTGTGTGTGTGTGTGTGTGTGTATACGTGTGTTTGTGAGTTATCCTCCCCTCCCTCTGTCCTTTGTATGAAATGAGCCCAGATGGTGATTGATTTTTCAAGTGCTGACATCCCTGCTTGAGAAGCACTCCTCCTTTCTACAAACACACACACGCACACACACACACACCCTTCTTTGTGCCGAGCAAGTGAGGCACACTAACATCTCGGTGCCATCATCATCTTTGTGACTGCCAGCAACCACCATTGATTGACAAAAGTATGCATGCAAACAAACAGACACACACACACACACACACACACACACACACACACACACACACACACACACACAAGGATATACACACACAGTCATCCAAACACACAAGCACAGAGCAAGAGGTCATTTCCTTTTTGCTCATATTTGCAGATGCGACTGTGGAAAATTGTTAATGTGCAATCAAAAAAAGAAAATGTGACTCAAATACTGCTGAAACTATTAGTTTATAAATCAGGTAGTTAATTGACAGAAAATTATTTGACAGTTTTGATCATCAAAAAACAATTTAGAATATTTATTGAGCAAAAAAAATCCTTATTCCATATTCTGAAATGTGAGAATTTGCTGATTTTCCCTGTTTTATATCATGGCAATTTGAATATTTTAGGGTTTTGCACTGATAGTTGGACAAAACAAGCAATTTGAAAGTGTCACCTCAGAGTTCTGGGGAATTGTGATGGGCACTTTTTACTAATTCCTGACTAAATAGTTCATCAATTAATGGAAAAAAATAATCACGACTAATCAATTATGGATATAATGTTAATTAATGATAATGTTAGTTGCAGGCCAAGGACCAGTTTGCTCCGTTAGGTACAGGCTAGGGGTCCAGGAGGCACGACATGACTCAAAAAGTACGCTGCAGTTGTAATTGAGCGTTTTAAAGCTTTTCATCAAAAATAAAACAGCTTTTATTTTACTTTTATTTTCGGGCCCAGTCAAAACAATGCAGCTTAGCTGGCCTGCTGCGTTTATCCAGTGCCAGTCGCATGTGTAAAATAGCAGCTGTGGGTGAGGGGGGAGTTGACTGCTGGAAGTCAAAGACGTCGTATTTAAGTTTATGTTCTGCTTGTTCAGAAATTGTTTGATAAATTGCTTGTACTGTCTCCCTTACTATCGGATTTTGTTGCACTTATGGCAGCGAGCAGTTGTAGCCCACTCGCTCGCTGTGAATTTTCTAGCGAATTCACTGCTGTATTCACACATGGGCTCAATCAGACATTACTTGGACTTTGTACTAGGGAGCTGGCAGGGTTAAGTCCGTTTAATGTCCAGTCCGACTGATTCGGACATTTGTGTTCACACATACAGCTCCTCCGGGTAATGTCCGGATAACTTGAGGGTTGCAGTGCATGTGTGAAAGGGGCTTATGTCTGACGCAAGCAAACAGAGACACAAGTAGCTTTTTAGATAATATGGTATTTTCTATATATTACATTTTATTATAGATTAAATGTGCAAAAGATAAATAAACTTCTACAAGACCAAATATTATAATCACACAAAAACAAGGTGGGAAAAAGGTCATATATAGAATGACCTTGTGAGAAAAAGTGAGCAATTGAAGACAAGTGTTAGAGCATGGGGAATCCTTCAGTAGCGAGAGATAGAGAGACACAGAGAGATGGTAGGAGAGTATAGTGACAGAGAGCTGTACGCCACAGCAGCCCCATTGAGTTAAAGTGGCTGTGTGGCTAAATGATGTCATTGGCTAACTAGGCGTTCTCAGGCCATTGCCTCTGTTTGCGTGACTAAATACATACAATTAAGGCCTCGGCACTTCTCAATCTCTGTGAACTCATTGTTATCCTCGGGTTCAAGTGCACTGATAATGGGGGCCGGAGGAAAACAGGCGTAGCAGCGAGAGAGACAGAGAGCTGGTGGGTAAAATAGACATCTCATTATTAGTGGCATTCTCTTTCGCCCCAACAGCGCCACTAAAGCCTTGCTCACTCATCTGTCTCTTTTTCTGCCTGTTTTGTTTTTTTCCCCGCGGCTTTCTCTCTTCGTCTCACTTTTCCTTCTTTACCTTTTTTATATGATTTGCAAACATTTTCTCCCTCCTTCCTTCCCCCTGTTTCTGTGTCTCTCGCCACTCTCCTCCTTTGTTATGTGAGGATGCTTTGTATGAGCAGTGTTTGCCCCCATACAGTGGGTGGTTTTCACATAGGGCCGGAGTATGACGCACACCTTTTTACCATTGTAACCAGTTGCACATTCTGAATGGACTGTTCTCTGTCTCTCTCTCTCCAGTCCACCCCCCCCCCCCCCCCCCCCTTCTGCTGCTTAATGCCACCTCTAAATGCATCATTAGACAGTTAGGCTTCTGTGAAAGTGGTAGGACAGTGGACGGGCAGACAAACCCAAGAGGAAATAGCTTGTTCTAAAGTGAGTGAGATTGTGATTTTTTTTCAGCTGAAAGCCCCCAACCCCCTCCACACACACATACCCAAACACACACACACACACATACTGTAGCTAAAATCTGTTCAAATGCTTCTTGGACTGTGCAGTTTTTTTTTTTTTTAAATTTTGTCCTACACATTTATTTTTGGTTGCAAGTTTGAAAGGGGTAGATACTTTGACGTGTTGGATTTCAGCTAATGACTTCACTTCACCAGGCAGTTATTATTCTGGACTTCAGTTTCTGTGTCTATTGGCTGTAATCCTAGTTGAAACTGAAGAGTAACTGTAGGAACTTTCTGAACAATTTTGAAAATGATAAACACACAAGAACCCACCAAAATCACTCATAAAGGAAATAACCAAGCCAAAAGAGAATCCTCAGTGTAGCCCATACAGAGCAGTGGAGGTCACATTGTTATCCCCCTCCCATGACACACACACACACACACACACACACACACACACACACAAACCAGATCAAGTGTAATCGTCTAAAGCGAGACTTCCCTGATGGCCCCGACACTTGACAGTGATGCCCTCAAGTCTCGGAGAAAACTCTGTAACTGGAGAACGATTGCCTCTGTCTGTCTTGAGTAACTGGATCATCACGCCGTCCTCCCTGCCCACAGACACACACACATACGCACGATCACTGTACACAGTGATGCACACACACACACACAAACAGCACAGACACGTAGATAAGCTTTCACAAGGATACACACGGGCAGATTTACGGATAGACACTACTAACCAGAGAGGAAATGAGCTCACACACACACATACAGAAACAGCCAGTGTGCATGAGTGTGTGTTCCCTGCGGTATGGTATGACCCTTGGAGATGAAAGGTGTGTTGGAGGCGCAGTGGGGGGGCAGCAGGGAGGGCGGCGCGTTCTCCTCCAGTCGTCGTCGGGGCGCGGCGGCGGTAGCCTAGGTAAATGGATCTTATTTAGCAGCGCGTCAACACGTGTAAGGGGGCCTACGGCTCATTACTCTGGGCCCCGATCCTCTCTGCTCACCCATTGATGGATGGCAGGGGCTGCTGGGAGGAGGTGCAGGTGGGGAGACGGGAGGAGGAGAGCAGGACGGACATCGACCCTATCCTCCCTCCCTCCTTTCCCTCCTGCTTTTACACTCATTCTTCTTCCTCCACTCCATCTACCCTTTTTTTGTTGTTTTTTTTTAAAATAATAATTTTCATATTAAAAATGACTCTCTTTCTGTATCTAACTGAAACACAGAATAAGAAGTAAATCAGAGACAGTTTATGTGTTGATCTAAACACTTAACATTTATGTTTTATTTTTAAAGTGTGCACACAGATAGCACGGACACACACACACATAGAAGAGCACCACCTACAGAAACACAAACTTGACAAGTTCCTGAACAAAAGAATCAAGTGAAAAGACGCTGCACTGCAGTTTCACAGTGACTGACACATGACAGTAACTATTATTATTTTTGTCATTATTTTACTTCTGGCTTGTAAGCGTGTTTGTGTGTTAAAATATGCTGGCTTCCTCTCCTCTCTGGTGAGTTTTATTGATCTGAAGAGTGACTGCACAACTCTCTTTTTTTTCTGGCATCCCTCCTGTCTCCCCATCACTTCACCTTTTCTAACTTTCTTTTTCATTTATTGCCAGGCTCTAACTTTGTCAGTGTAACTGTTCATCAGATACAGTTTTACCAAAGCAGAGAAAAAAAGTCAAAAACCAAAAACACAGCAGTCCTTTTTCACAACAGACATTTTGAGTTGTCATAGCAGGAAAAGCACAGGTGTTACTAATGACATTAGCGATGGCTTTGTTCTATTCAGTAAGTCATGACAGTGTGACAGTGAGACAGCATGCACAATACCAGGACCCTGAAACTGAAGCAGCTACAAAATATTTAGCCGTCATTCATTTTATTATTTACACCTGTGGTTTTCCTGCTGTGACATGTACAATTTTCTTCAGTTAAAAATGCCATTTTTCGAACAAGTATTTAGTTTGAAAGATACAGTGTTAAGTTGTACTGTAAATGGACACCAATGTTCTTTTTCAATATAAAAATACAGTTATGCATATTGTTTAAAAGCCAGTGAGGGCATATAAACTTTTTTCAGGTTTTTACTTTTCATTTCTTATTTTGAAAGTATTTTTACTTTATGTTAATACTGTTTTCGTTACATTTAGTTTATATCCTTTTTTTCATTTTTTTCTGTCTTATGGAGATCTAGTTTTTCTTGCATGATGTGTTGTTTAAAAAAGAGAATCCTTCTCTCTTGTTTTTCCCTGAGATTTGAATTTTTTAAATTGAGTTTTTTTTCTTATCCAAATTGTAGTTCTGAGGGTGTAGTACAGTGTGTTTTCCAGATTGTAAAGCCCCCACAGGCACATTTGTGATTTTGAGCTACTCAAGAGATTTTTCCATCCATGATTTATAAATTAAATGATCAAAAAATGATCAAGATATGAGGAAACTTTTCATAATTTTTAGTTTTACCAAAAAGTAATACAAAAAAGGCAAGTCCAACAAAATGAATCCACCTTCACTGTTATTCCAGTTCACCTAAAAGATGAAAGTAAAACTTCAACAAGTTACCCACATTTTTAAGACCATAACATCCAACTAAAAAGAAAGGAAACAGAGAACAGATGTATTTTTGTTGTATTTTTTTTCTAAATATCTGCCATATCAACATTGTAGTGAACTGTTACCCTTCATACTGTATCTGTTTTTCTTTAGAGGTTGAGGAACATGTGATTGGCCAGTTCACTCAGTAGGTGGTAAATTTGAGGTCAGATCTGCTGCTTTCAAACTCTCTACCTGGTTCAAAACCAGTCCTCTGTATGTGTTGAACTTTTAACCTTACATTAGTTCCCTGACACTTAATTGTTACCAGCACACAAACCTGCACTGTAAATGTCTCAAGCATGACCCACAGCTACCACACACACACACACACACACACACACATGCACACACACACACACACACGCACACACCACACACACACACACACACACACACGCATAGGCACGCACACAAACGAGCATGCACGCACAAACATACACTCGCGCGCGCATGCCGCACACACACACACACACACACACACACACACACACACACACACGCACGCACACACACACACACACACACACACACACACACACACACACACACACACACACACACACACACACACACCACACACACACACCACACACACAGACACACAGCTTCCAAAGCACTGAGTCAAGTCCCTCTCTCTTAAGCTCGTAGAGCATTCCTCTCATTCATGGAAGCAGGGCCCTCCTAGTGAAGCGCTTAATTGGCTGCAGATTGCTCTTTAACCTCAGGGTTACACCACACACATGCAGGCGCACGCACATACACACACACACACACACTTGTGCGGGCTGTTAAAGTCTTAAGGGAAATGGAGTGCGTTTTTTACAACTCGGTGGGGAGGTCAAAGGTCAACAGATTTGTAACAGACAATCTCTAGGGATCTCTCAGTCAAGGCTAAGATGCCATGGCGACTACTGCACACACACACACACACACACGCATATATTTGGATGCTTACTCTGTCATCTCAAAGTGTGTCTTCTTTGCTGTTTTTGAAAGTCTCTGCATACAGTAGACGGGAGAAGAGTCTGGTCGTGTTCAAACAGACTTCATCTGGACTGGATCAGATGCAACTCAAATGACTTTAGAATTCAGCCGGTTTCTGTCTTGCCAGTCACCTCTGTGCATTTAGCCCAAAGTCCCAGAGCTATCCCTTTAGCCCTCTGCTCGACCGGACCGGCAGCGACAGTGCAGCCCTTTATTTCCCTGCCCGAGTGGGATATGTGTGTCTGTGTGCCTGCCCTACTGGGACGACTGCACTTCCTCCTCAAAACAGAAGCTCCCACTGTCATTGAGATTAAACTCTGGCTTGAGAGAAAGAGGAATTTGTGGATTTTCAGGCCTCTTTAAGCTTATTTAAGAGAATTTTGAATCAACATTTCCAGATTCTTTGCTTTGTTTGGACTCACAGTTGGGGGTTTGGTGCCATTATACTGCATTTGTATAATAATACGCTAATGATATGGACATTTCTGACATATGTCCTTATTTACAATGTAATTTAGTTATTTTTACATTTCATCGTATCTGCATGCATGTGTGCGTGGGTGTGTTAGTCTCTTCTCTCACTAGTCTCTATTGTTTATGAAACATGGTGAATATGCTTTTCTGCATGACTCACTCTCCTCTTCCAAAAGAATATCTGCGTGTTTCTCTCCCAAATTAGCTTTTACACTTTCATCCTAGCGCATGAAGGAACTTACCGCTAATATGATTGTGTTCAACAGAGAAAGAAGGAGAAGGAGAGATTAAAAGAAAGACAGAGAGAAATAAAATAGAGGAACATTAGTTATTTGAAGCAGTGAGTAAAGGCCTTTATACACCGGTGGTGTGTCTTTATATTTTATATTCTTTATATGAGTGCTCCAGTGTCGTATTTCAAGTATTATATGACTCACTACTTTGTGTTTGATGGCTGACATGATATGTTTTAATATTGTATTTAACATACTGTTTATGATTTTAGTTGCTAAGATGCTAAGAGACTCTGGAAGAACCTTAGGGACATATATGTCAGGAAGAAAAGGGAGGAGAAAGAGACAAAGAGTGGCCAGGCAGGGAAACAAAAGAAAAGGTGGAAATATTTGTATGCCATGTCTTTCCTTGAGACGTCAACAGCTTTCAGGAGGTAGCTATGGTCTTCATTTTTCCAAGTTTATAAAGCTGTGATCTACAGTCAGGGCAAACGGAGGACAATTGAGTGGATAACCAGGTAACAAATAAAACTAATTCAGCGTATTACTAGAGGGCATAACATCCCATATGGGTGACACTGTGGCTACTGCAGCTCCACAGTCTACTGCTAAGGCAGGGATTTCCTAGAGCAGTATTTGGAGAGGAAAGAGGCAAGGGAGCAGCAGCGCGACAGGGAGCGTGAGGAGAGAGATGACGTCCATTTATTTCTCATGAGCCTGGTTCCAGCCATGAGACGACTGTCTTTAGAGAGGCAGACATGGCTCAAAGTTTAGATGCAGGAGATGCTCCATGAGGCAGTTTGGAGCTTCATATTCACAGCCGCCACGTCAGCTCACATTATGCACAGCAGTGATGTGTTTGTGTATATATGTATAATACATGTACAATATATTTATGTTACTTTGAGGTGAGTGTTGATAGCTTTTATCGTACATGTTCCTGTTCTATAATTGAGAAAATAAAATCACTACATTTACTTTAGCATCAAGTCATTTTTGCAGTTGAAGGCCAACCTAGAAACTAGGTTTTAAATAACTATTTGACAAACAAAGGAGAAACAGTTAACCTTGATGTTGTTTAACAATGTACATCACATTATTTACCTGTCCAGCTTCACACGTGCACTAAGTAAATGACCACAGCACACATGGTCATAATGCCATGGGACTTGGCCAGCAGGTGAAATACTGGTGGAATGTATCCCGCACCCTCAGTGCCTCAGCAAAACATTCTCAGCAATGCGTCGAGCTCTGGAGAGGCGGTAGTTGAATACCTGGTGATCCTCTGGCAGACATTTCCCAGGATCGGGACAGAGGAGAAAGGTTTTCATTGGGAAAGCCTCATCCGCCACTATCACAAATGGCACTGGTCCCAACTCGGGTGCTGAGGGGAGTGGGCATGGTACTGGTACATTCAAGGTACCAGCTTGAAGGGCCTGTCCCAGAGAGGAGCTGGCGAAGATGCTTCCATCACTGTTGCTCCCACGTCGACAGCCAGAAAACTGGTAGTCTGCATCCACCAGAATGAGGAGGACCACAGAGAAGGTGCCCTTATAATTATAAAAACGGGAGCCAGAATTAGCTGGTGCCTGAATTACAACATGCTTCCCATCAAGTGCACCGATACAATTTGGGAAATTCCATTTTTCCTGGAACCTCCTGTTGGTGTTCCTCCAGAGCTCCTCAGTTGGGACTAGCATGTGGGTTTCCCTTATTTGTGCCCAGATGACATCACAGGTATCATTCACC
This sequence comes from Scomberomorus guttatus, assembly GCA_038419695.1. Taxonomy (NCBI): domain Eukaryota; kingdom Metazoa; phylum Chordata; class Actinopteri; order Scombriformes; family Scombridae; genus Scomberomorus; species Scomberomorus guttatus. Next base: position 6,144,470 of record CM076445.1, read on the forward strand.
AAATTGGCCACGGTTGACACCAAGACGACAACTGGAGGCGATAGTTGTGAAAGAATCCCCAATGCTGAGGATTCTGGGGGAGGTTGCAGGAGAAGGGTTAGTCTTTGCCTAATAAACAAAATCTAAGAAACAATTTGATCCACATTTTTGCCAGTAAGTTATGATTTTTTGAATTAATTTATATCATTTTTTGACTGCACTATCTATCAATAATAAAAATGAATAATAATAATAATGATAATTTTATTCTTTCTATATATAGCAGTTGACATAGAGGTTATGATCGCAGTATCAGAAGCATGCACACCAACGTTCTTTTGAACTTGCACTCATGTCTTAGTACAATCACTCAGACAAAGCAATGGTGTGCTCTTTTTTACATTGTTTATATTCTTGTATATAATTTCGGCATAATGTGGGTATACGGTTTACACTCAATGTGTGACTAGCAGAAATTAATATCTTTCAATAAAAGAATACACAAAATAATACAAATTAATAGATTATATTTTTACAAATTATATGAAAGAAAAACACGGCTCCTACACATACACACATACACATGCACCAAGAGTGTGACAGTGTACAGTCACTTAACAAGTTGCTCTTTTTGTGGACAGCCGGTTAGAAAAGATTTGGATTTAGGTTCATTTCAAGAAGCCGAATGAGCTGTCGCAAATTTGTGTTTCTGTCGCAAATTGGTATCGCTGCCGGTATGAATGGTTTTGATGCGAAATATTCGTAGGCGCGTATTTCGCACTTTTGTGTCGTTTAAGCGTCACGTCTCTGGTGTGTAAAGGCCTTAAGACTTAAATGCTCTTTCTGATGAGCTTATGCTGAATATGCTGAATGCTGAATAAATACATAGTATGACATTCAGATATCTGACTTAATGAATGATAGGTTGCAAAGAAAAAAGAATACAAAAATGAACAAAGGACCCTGGTAGAGACTCAGTAATGCCTGCCAGTCCTTCCATTGCACAGGCTTATGAATGATTAAGCTACTGTAGCAACAAGGGCAGATCATATTACAGACGCCATTTTGTTAGTTCCCTCCACAATCTTTCATATCAACACCAGTCGTTTACCAGATTTATTCCAAACAGGATGATGGTGGTGTGTGTGTATTTATGTGTGTGTGTCTGTGTGTGGTGGGGGTGCAGGCAGGGTGGCATGCTCAGAGTTAATGCCACAAATTGTTGTTAGATGCAGGTCTCCCTCTGCCATGCGTTTTGGACAGGAAGGCAACGTGATTGGCTTTGTTCAGTCTTCCTGGCAGCCGACACCAGCTGACATCTGTTCCCTCCTAACCACTCAGACTTATCTCCATCAGGGAACACACACACACACACAGACACGCTGACACACACACAAACACATAGAGGCAGGCACGCACTGTCACACAGAACAGACACGTGCACACACCGATTCACACGGTCATACACACAACCATACTTGTGCACATGAGGGAAAAAAAAAAAAAAGAACACACACTGTAGACGCTCACACACACTCACTTTTTACACACGTGGGCTCATTTTGGGATGATGGAGAGTTCAGTGTGCCAGTTGTATGTGGGTAGCAAATAAGTACATTCACATATGTATCAGACGCTAAAAAAAGTGATTATGCGAGCAGATCACAGAATAAGGCCAAAAAAAGCCAGAATACACTTAAACTATGTATGCACACACACACACGCTCACACTCCGTATAAATATATATATATATATGTGTGTGTGTGTGTATATAAAGCATGCTTGCCTTATCGGATGTACTAAATCTACATAGTTTTGAAATTATTAAGAAAAAACTAGACTGGCATTGGTTGGAAGAGGGGAGAAAGTGACTGATTTGCTTATGCATTCAGGGCTGATTGTAGCGGTGTTGCAAATCTTATTGCATTGCTAATTTATATTATTGGCGGCTGAGTCCCTGGCACTGAGGCCTGGGCGTATATCTTAGACATGTGGAATCTGAAGGCAGAGTGGCATGAGCACTCTCTGGGTAGAGGAATAAAGAATTTCAGTCAGTTTTGCCTCTCTTAAGCAAATAACCGTCTGCAAAACTGGCCGGTGTATAAAAGATGGCCTTTTTTCCCTTCTGAGATGAGAGGATGCAAAAAAAAGGAGGGGGGATGGAGAAAAAAAAGGACAGAGGACTGCGTGTGAGAGGGGGAGGCTGTTTGAAATTAGCCCTCCACTCTGGGGTCCTGGGAAATGAACGTGACACGTCCAGATTTGGTGTTTTTGTTGCAATTACCAGAAAACACCAGATGAATTCTTTGCAAGCCATGTGTGCCGGTTTGTGTATGCATGAGTGTGTGTGTGTGGGGTGAGCGTGTACACATATGGATGTGTGAGCATGGATGCTTGTGCCTGTATGTGTGTGTGCATGTTCATGTGTGTAGCTGTGTGTGTGAGCAGGTGGCAGGCATATTTGAAGATGACAGTAGGGGTCTGACCCATGCCAGGCCCAATAAAGCGGCCTTGTGATGGAGCTTATGTGACACACTATCCCTAGGGCTCTGAGGTCTTTCTCTCCCTCACACACATGTGTGCAACACACACACTCATACACACACAGTGCCTCATTTCCCTAGTGGTGCTCCCTGTCACATAGCAAAGGCAGCACTCTGATTACTGCGGGTACGCGTGAGGTCTGCGTGTGGTCTAATGACGACACACTGTACGCTCGATGCTAATGCTAAGGCTAACGCTAACGCTATTGATCCATGTCGTCACCTCTGCATTTCATATACCAACTCATATTTCCAGCTGTAACAACCACCTACGTGTGTTTGGAAATGTTTTGAATGCTGCTTATGCTTGTAAAGTCGAGCTGAATCATTTGGAGTCAGTTAGTGTTGTGCTTTGCGTCACGCTAAACTAGAAAACCACAGCAGAATACACAGAAGACTCAATGCACAATCTTAAGGTAATGAAATTTGAAAACGAAGTTTAACCAGACTCCTATTCTTGGTTTGAAGTTCAGAAATGAGCTCCTCATGGTCATTTCCACAGATAATTAAAGTCACAGCTCATTTGATTGAGAGATTAGTTACTAAATATGCAATATTTCCTTCATATTACTTAATTACATTGTTGGGAGGTAAAAGAGCTTTCATCTGTCTGCACACACATACACGCTAACCTCATGCTAACCTTTTGTAAATCCCTAATCTGCTCCATTTTGAATTGAAAACCAGCAAATCCTTGATTTTATACTTTTATCCTAGCATTTACAGCCTATAAACTACTTTGCAACACTTGTCTCTAGAATCGGTTTAAAAATGGGCCTGCTCTGAATGTTGAACATACTGTCTGTGAATACAGCCATAAGGCTAACATGAGGAAGGGAAGTTAGAGTGGTACCATCGTAGATCAGCTTGACAGTAATGCTGTGAGGCAGACACAGTGTCTCTGAGACAGATACGAGAACAGGTTGGATGTAACCTGTCAGAGACAAAAATCCATCTCATCTCACAACTGGTATGTTCTCTCTGATGCTCTGTCTCACTTCCTCCCTCCGTTGTGCTGTTTGGGAGACTGTAAGCCCTCTCGTATGTATTTCATCAGGCAAGGACAGAGGATTGGCTTTTTGTGAGCGTGTGGCTACAGTAAATAGAGAGACCTTGACACCGTACAGGTGCATAAGGCAACTTCACACCTTGGCGGCTAAAATGGCAGCTGCAGGCAGCGAGGTAATTATCTGAGAACTGCTTTATTATCCAGAATATCTGTATAATGTGAGTAAACACACTCATGTGCCAAGCAGGAATACCAAAGGATCCCATCCTGAAATTTTCATTTGTCACTCATTTGTCACTAAATGTTGCTGAAAACTTGATGTTAAAAAAACCAGAATGGATCTTAGGCTAAAGCGATATATCTACACCAACTTCTCTGTTACACTTGTACACACTGACTGTATCTGAGGCTCTGGTCACTTAATACTGTATGTTTCCACTGAAATGGCCAACAATGTATTTCTTGCTGGCTTCACATTTCAAGACAAAAAACTTCACTTTGCAATACTGTAGCAGTCCTCATCAGTCTTGAATGTGCTCTTTGTATAAGAGATAATACATGTGCAACACTTGTTTCACTTTTGAAATCAACCATTTGTACATGCATACATTCTGGATATTTTGATGAGGAGCAGGAGTAGATGTAATTTTTAATTTGGTAAATAAACTTTTTTGTGGAAAACCCCATATGATACATAAGTTATTATTCAAAGCACAAAGTCTGTTTTTTAAACTTCAGATTTCCTATATGTTCTTAAAATGGTTTTGATGAAGTATTGTAAATAAGTTAAGTCCTCTGGTGGAAGTGAAGCAGTACAAGGTTTGGAAATGAGGTTTAAAGAGGAAGGAAGTAAGGAAGGAAGGAACATTTTGTTCTGCTGAGCTGGCCTTTGAGTTGCAGCTGCCAATTATTCCACAACTCATTTGCTGCCACAATCAGCCAGACTCAAAACAAGTGACCTGGTGTATTTGCACACATTTTTTCAGCAGTGCAACTTGCTAGAAAACAAGTCCTGCAAGATAACATCAGCTGACTGACTTCAGTCGCTATATGTATGTGGTATGCATGCATGCATTGCCGTTGCAATCATCTATTTTTGATGCCTAAAACATGATTTATGTGGTTTCATACCTGAAGCTCCAGTGGAGTTGAGCGCAAGGTCTCATTTCTTCCCTCATTATCTCCAGTGTAATGTTTTGTGTCCTTGACTTTTGTTTATCATGATGATTGGATTTTGTAGAGGGCGTATTATGCTTTCTCAGCTATTTATTTAATTTCAGTTTAAGTTACAAGTTGCACGTCAGTCTGTGGATGTTGGACACCACATGTCTTGGGTTTAACATAACATGTGGCTTGGAGACTTCATGCATTTATACTTTGTACTTTGTCTCTGAATAAGAGGTAATTTAGGTAAAATAATGTTTCAAATTTACAAAAATCACTGCAGACAAGAACTCTAAAGCTGGTTTTTCTATAGAGTTTCTTTCAGGGGATGTAAGTGTAAGAATCTCATGTTAGCTAGATAAAGATCTAGCCTCATAATAACATTTACAGTTCAATATACAATATGTACATGTTATTTGTTACCTCTGCTGATTTGCCATTTGCTAATGTTGACACATTCAGATTTACAGTTTTCAAAGAAGAGCAGAATTGTTGCCTTAATTGGCATCCAGAACTGCAACAATGCAAATAAGTCATCCCCGCTTTATTTCCTGCTTTCTTGCTGTCCATTTCAATGTATGAAAATATTCTTTAAAATCCTACGTTCATTTTCATAGAAAGTGTGGGGAGAGTAGAAAGATAGGCACAATGGTGTAGCAATTCTAAGAGAAACATGTTCTATCTGCCTTGCCCCAGTTTGAATTACATCCTGGGTTTTCCTTTTTTGATTTCCATTTTGTGCATAAAGCTCATGCTCAGCATGTTTAAAGTTATATTATTAACATATCTCAAGAGAATTTTTACTCTTTTATTTTTCTCCACCTTCTTTCCTGAAGGATTCTTTCCCTTTAATGCATTGGGGTTCAGTAATTGGTAAGTGATCTTTAGAGTCAGCCTTGTACTCTCAGTATTAGTAATTTTAAATGTCAATATTACCTAAAGAACTGCACTAAACCACATTTTCACCTCAGCTCATATCACTTAAAAGTGCTCAGGGAGGATAAAAATGAGAATCACGCTTTACGATGTCTGAAAAAAGCTCAAGGTGATAAAGTATAAATGTCTCTCGCTCTTTCTCCCTCTCTAAGCTCTCTCTGCGAAAAAAGTGTGAACTAACAAGCATCCAGCAGCTTGTAACACAAAGGGCCATCTACACATGTTATTCAAGAGAAGCAGTGGAGTCTGTCCAGGCGCTGCCGTTAAAAAGAGTGAGTGAGAGGGGGAGAGTGAGTGAGCAATGCTGTATAGTGATTTGCCATTTATAATTGGCCTGCAATGGTAGATGGTGGCTGGCCAGGACTGTTTTTTTTTTTTTTTTTTTTTAAACACAATCTGTGCCTGCGGTCGGGGCGATGCATCGCTAATGACTGAAAGCCAGAGTGGTGTGGAAGCACAACAGCGCCTGGTGGCTACAAGGCCAGCACTCACAAATATGTTCACAATCAGATCTCAGATAGATGGATAGATGATGTTTCATGGTAACAGATCATAAAATTGTGGGTACTTTCTATTTTTGAGTGCTTATTTTATCAAATGAACATTATGTACATTGATAAATGCCACATTTTAAACCTTTATTTATCCACTGAAATTTGACTGAGCTCCTCGCTCTTTCCCAGCAACACTCTGGTTCATGCTCCACACAGTTACACACATTCTCACTGGGAGCTACCCATTAAAAATACTGGAGCAGCTGGAGGTAGAGGTCTGGGAAAACCTACTTGAAACCGATGGGCGTAAATACATTTTCTAAAAAAGAGACCTGATCCGAAAGGGCTCCCTAGAACATTTAGAGCCAGTCTGAAAGAGACCCGAAGATAATTAGTGCCAGTCCAAAATGTGGTCAACCCAAACAGACCCAAATACAGTGAGAGAACACCTACAGTGGCAGAAGCATGATGCGCCACCAATTAATGAGTGGCAATGATTGAAAATAGAAGCAGTACCAATGAGTCTTCCAAATTAAAAGACAGAATACATTGTTTGTCATTGCCCTATAGAACTACGCATACTGTATATCTTTAGGAACATCAGTGATGGTTATCCTCCCAAGAACAATGAAAGAATCTGTCGTTTTAGCAAGTGCCTCAAAACGATGCACATTTACGTGACAAAGCCCTGTACCAGGTATTTAATAGTAATTATGATGGGAGCAAAGGAGGAAACAGGTAATGTTATTATAGAGTGACAAAGTCTGCATAGGGAGGAAGTCAGGGTGGATGGACGAGTCAAAAAAACGTTGGATTTTAAAACGGGAGATTGCTGTTAGTTTCCCGTTTCAAACTGCAAATCAGCATTGTTTTTTTTAAACCATGACCATGATTGTCTCCTAACCTTAACCACCTGGTTATAATTTGAACCATGATGACGACAGTACACTAACCTCAACAAAGTACTTATTTGAAGCCAAACCATTATCTTTCCCTGAACCTAACCAAGTGTTTTTGTGCTTAAACCTCACCAGACCTTAACTGTAGCTTTGTCACATCATAAAACATATTTATTTTTCAGTTATTTGTAACGGTGTTGGCCGACATAGACAAATGCTGATAACTGCTGACAGGGGTGTCTTCAGAAAATACTACTATGCGCTATACTGGAGTGCATGGGTCTATTTTTTTCATTGAATTTGGAGGACTTGTTGCGGCATTGACCTGATAAGTCTCAGGCAAATGCTGTGGTTTGGGTTAAAATAACTACTTGCTTAAGGTGAGGGAATGATTGAAAAAATCATCCCCCTAGGCCTTCCTGAAGGCCAGAGCTATCTTGCTTGTAGCTTAGCTCACCGCACATGCTGTAGTGTGGCACTTTATGTTTGTCATATCTTAATTCAAGGCTCCCTTGTCCTGTTGTTTGTTTGGTAATGCTCCTGTGACATCTTAAAAGTTATTATGGGTTCATAAAGACTGTTTTGTGTACACATCTAGCAGTTGTTTTAAGTTAAATAGTGTAACGCTAACTCTGCTAGCTTTGCCATTTTTCTATGGGATTTCCTGTTGTATTAATGTATTTAATGTATTTTATATTAAATGTATTTTTCTTTCATTTGTACATGAAGAATAACAGCACACATGACTGTAGTTTTGTTTGTTTGAGAGAGAGCTGCAAGCCCAAAGAGCTGTTTCTACACGCCTCCCCCTGCTGATTTTGCCAGAGAATTATTCATAAATTAAAAAAAATATTTAGTGCTCTGCTAGTGCCATGTTCTTATGTGAATGCTCTGATTAATAAATGTATTCTTTGATTTTGAAACAGTAGCCTTATGTTGTCATTTAGTTTTTCTGAGGCTATTGCATGGTTAAATCAATTAATTTTATTTTATGAAGAAAGCCCCCTCAGTCACTTCATCCTGGCCCGCCTGAGAGAGACAAAGGCTATTTTGATATCCATTGACAAGAATAATATATATTCTGGGTGGCCAGTTTTATATTTCCAGTTGTTATCTTTGTATGGTGTTCATTTTGTAGTGTAAATGATCAGTGTTTTTTTTTTTTGTGACTTGTTTACATTGAGTATAGGGAAGACGCCCAAGGTTAAAATGATTATTATGCCTATTCTTGTTTACCTTACGTCATGGTTAGTTAAAGTGTAACAGTTGCTTATCCCTCGCAAAATCTCTTGACCTGTTGCTGCTTTTTCGGTGTGTGTGTATGTTTTTTTGTTTTTGGGGTGGGGGGCTACGTTTTTTGCTGAGCTGAAGGCCCAGCTCTAATAGTCACATTTGCCACTGGCAGTCTCAGTAGAAATCAGTATCAGTAGAAACGGACCCTACTTGACCCCATCAGGATATGATTTGGACCCAGCCCAACTCACAAGACGTTGGGTCTTGCTTACTAGAAACTAAGTGGAGCCATGACCTCCAGTTAGTGATCGAGTACCTCATTCAAAGGCACGAGAGCAGCATCTGTTGAGGGACAAGTAAAGTGTTCCCTTACTTTTCCCACCCATTTTACCCAGTCAGTCAGTGTGGAGCTTCCAACCAGCAACCTTCCACATTATCTCCAGATTACACCCCATTCACACTACAGGGGAGGGACTCTCCAGGCAGAACAGGGCCCAGATGCCCTGCCATGGATAAGGTTTTTTTTTTGATAAAGAGCCCCCTCCACCTTACCCCCATCTCCTCTCCTCCCCGATGCCTCCTCCATAAACAATGAAAAGTTAATGAAGAGGTAACTTAATGATGTAATGAATATGGCGGAGCCCAAGGTCAAAGCTGGCTACAGTCTGGGGCTGGGCACAAGACAGGGCCAGATGATAACACATGGTTTTATATGCCTCTCTGTCTCTCACACACACACATGCACACACACTGTCTCAGTATGCACGTAGGTCTTAATATTATTTGTCAGCTGGCATTGAGAGAGCAATCCATGATTTTGAATTGTTGCCTGCTGAAATATGCTTTGTAGCGTACACTTGTGCATCTTTTGTGTGTGTGTGTGTGTGTAACTGTGTGTGTAGGGATGGAGGGACAAGGGTGTTTGAAGTACTACAGATAGTAAACGTAGGGGGGTGTTTACGTATTTTTAAGTTTTTGTGTGCATTTGCAGCTGCATGTGTGTGTGTGTTTGTGGCTTCTGCATTCTTTCCTGTGTGATTATGTGTGTGCATATGTGTGTGTGTGTATGACAGTACAGAGACTTGTTCTGATGCTGGAGCTGGTGATTAAAAATTGAAAGGGTTTGAATGACACAGTAGAGAGTTTGGCGGAGCCAGGTACGATCGATAGAGCTCTGGTGAATGGGCACTAGCCCTACTTGTTGGGCTGGAGAGCTTTTGGGAATTTAAGGCAGAGAGAGTGTGTGTGTGTGTGTGTGGGTGGGGGTCGGTAGGGGGGGGTACGCTATGCCTTTAAATAGTCAGTGAACCGATTACACTTTAAAAGACATTATTTTCCTCTAAGCACAGCAGTTTTACTCTGAGTTTGTTTTAGACCAGCCTGGCCACAGTGTTAGAAAATGTCTGGATTTGTCTGTCAGACAGTGGCTGTTTGCTTTTGTAGTAGTAAAGAAAATGACAAACCAACACATCAAGTTCTTTAGGAAAAAGAAGCACACAAATAATCAAAAGAATAGGGGGGAAGGACAGTATATAGTAGAAGGGAAGTTGAGGAGTTCTTAGCTCGCAGCTTACCCAGCAGCCAGGTGCTCTCCGTCTTCGATCTGTTTGGCCTCCGCGGGGCTAAAGAAGTGTCTACACCTCACTTTATCCCCTTATAGCCTCTCACACCACAACATATTGGGGAGGGGAGGGGGAGACAGAGGAAGGGCTGAATGGAGAGGATGGAGAGGAAGGGAAAGGCAAGTAAAGGAAAATGACAGCGAGAAGGGAGTGAACCAGGAAGAAAATCTTTCAATAATGCACACACTTATTTGAAAGCCACAGACCCCTTTTTATAGTACAATAACATGCAAACTTTAATAGAAAGAATAGCAAAGAAAGAACACTGAAAATATAAATAATTATAACTAAGATCTTCAGTCTAGCCACCTAGCTTTGATAACTTTTTATAGGCTTTGTAATGTTCGCTATTATCCTCTATCTTTTCACTTGGCTTTAGCCTGGTGTAAAATTGTATTTCTTTGGCTCTGCCCGTTGAGCTCCACAAATGAGATTATTTCTGCATCCCTCGCAGCTCTGCCTCTGAGAAACACTTGTTACAGCAAACCAAACAAATTTTCCACCTGCTCGTGTACGTTGGTTTATCTGTCAGAGGTTATATGTAAGTAAAGCTCAGTGCTAGCCTGTGTCAACTACATAGACGTCACAGCTACACAGCTACAGCTACAGTCTAAAGGCCAGCATGGGTCATGCTGGTGGCTTTCAGAATAAAATGGTTTTGCAGTCTCCTCTTTTCTCACTTGTATCCACAGGGAAAATAAGAATGTTTTTGCATATGTGTTTCTCGTTATAATGATATCACCAAGCATTTAATGCAGTTCAGCTTCTTTTTTTTTTCCGGTGGCAGTGTAACATCTTGTCTCCAGCACAGACATGATGCATATAGGGTAGATGGAAATATAGGGTTTTATATTTGTCGTTAGCTTTCAGCCAACTGGCGCCTTGATTTCAGCAATTAATGCTAACAAGGCTAACAGGCCATTTTAGATGATGTGTATGTGGAGGAGGAAAAAAAAAAGATCTGCACCATTAACCAGAGGCTCTCAATGTGGAGTAGTCACTAAAGAGCTGTCATTGCGTCCCCACCAACATGGACAGTTCACCATTTTACTATTTGTTTTTAAAGAACTATCCATTAATCCTTAGAAGTTAGTGCTATCTGAAAATGTGCAAAGATTACTATATTTAACATAGTTTTTTTCTGTCTAAACTGGTAAGTCCCAAACTAAATTAAAAACAGTCATGAAACTAAATCTTCTCATGTGGGGTACTTTTGGACAAATCATTTTAAATTAGGGCAGCATGTTCCAATAAGCATCTGGTATGGGATTGCTATGGAAAGTTTGGTAACATCAAAAGTTAAAAGATCATATTTTGTGTTCTTGTGTAAATGAGACATGAGGGACTACAGTGTGTCATACTTTTAACAAACCACAAGTTGGGCCAACAGCCACATTTAGCCAGCATTTAAACACTGCTGTTCAAGAGATAATCACCATTACTGCTGCCATGGAACTTTGTTTTAGTTTGAGTTCATCAGGTATTGATTACTATTTTTGGACATCAGAAAGTGATAGTTAATTGATAGTTATTGGTAACGTTCCTTTTTGTTGCTATTCTCCACAAGGAGGTCAGAGTCAGGGTCCTTCACAGGTCACAGGTCGGGGTCAGCTACACAAGAGGAACTTAGGAACACTTCAGCAGTTGGCTGTCTCTTAAAGCACTGGAACCACACTGTTGAACTACACATATGATATCACATTTAACTTTTATGTTTTATCTTCTATAAATTACTTTATATACAATTATGTACTCCACAGATTTAGCATTGCACTTATGTACCATTATCAGATTGTTTTAAAGAAAAGGATCAAAACTGATGCAGCAGAACCAGATATAATCTTTTTCAATCCATTCCATGCATTCCTTTTTCTCGTCAAAATCTGGCACCTACATTACCCACAATGATGTCAGTCCACATACCTATGCTAGTAGTGGCTAATGTAACCTGGAGCTGCTAGCCTAAAGCAGAGGTGAAGAGCGGGCTACAGAGATCTGGTTACCTCATTTCGTTCTACTACTGTACAGTGTGTTAACGTGTCCAAAGCCTTAAGTCCTTTTTTGTGTGTACCTCAACTAGAATAGGCTGTGGTGTGTCAGAAGTGTGGAGTCTTTGTACACAGCAGTGCCCAGAGCATCACTCACACTAACTCTCTTTTGAAGTGCATTTGTTGGAGTGTCTTTTGGTTGCTCAGCTGGCTACAGTGCAGCCAAACTCACTCTCAACCTTTGTCATGAGTCATTCTCTCTCTCTCTCTCTCTCTCTCTCTCTCTCTCTCTATCATAGGTTTTTCCTGTCAATCTGTGTGCTAAAAGCAGAATATACTAAATTTAGCATCCCCAAGGCAATCTGTGATCCATCTGATCTGCTGGACAGCAGGCCCCGTAATGCCTCATATAGGCAGTGTAAGATTTGATATTATAAGGGTGGATGCTCTATTATTCGATGATAAGAAAATGATAGAATATCTGCTGTGAGTGTTTTATGAAGGTCAAAGAATTTAATCAAAAATATTTTAACGGTGGCCTGGACTGCTTTGCATATCATGTGTATTATCACACAGGTCGGATTCTCGTTTTAAGCCCCATAATGTGCTCTGAATGTGGTTTTAATATGCATTTATGTTTGTGTTTATGAGGGACACTTAAACTAAAAAGACCTTGCAGTGAAGATAAGATAAACATGTGCTTTATTGTCTGGTTTCAATATAAATTTGTCTTCCATCCAGTGTCCAACTCGGCAGTTGCAGTCACATACAAAGAACACCCGAGGCAAATGAGAAGTGCAGGAATGTGTGGAAATGTAGCTGCTAATGTGCTGACAGCTTACACCATGTTGGCCATCCACATTTAAAACTCAAGTGTGGCTTCCTGTGTAGTTATCAAATCAATTTCTTTATAAGGAAATGTTTAATTTTGTGAAACCATGATAGACTGTGATGCTGTATGCCGTGTGATGTTCACCACAAGAGATTTGCTCGACAAACAGACATTCACAAAATGCAACAGCATGCTCAACACGTGGGTTTTGATAGGACGCTCATATCGTACAGTTTGATCTTTTAAGTTGCGTCGATAGCCTGCGAGAAACGGCTGCATATGTTGAGCACCGTGTTAACTCCGGGTCGTTTTGACAAAGTGTAAACACTCAATCTCCCCATCAAATTCCATTAAACCCAGTGAGAACACAAACACACACTCCAAAAAGAAGCCCCCAAGCAGCGGCATTAAACAAGTGCTCTCATTTGGACATAAATAGTGTGATCTTGCTCCCATAAATCACGCTGAGATTGTACATTTGGCCCGGGCAAAGGCTTCAGGTTCGCACACCCCTTCTGTAAACAGGTTCTCCTTCAGCCTCTCACAACTTCAGTATGAGTCGGTAGATGTGTGAGACTCTGTGTTTGTGTGTGTGTGTGTGTGTGTGTGTGTGTGTGTGCAAGGTTACCAGGCTTGATCCATTTTAAAAAGAGTCTTTCTGTAATCAAAAACAATAACCACTCAAAGCGTAAACTCTTCCAAAGCCCCCCCACTCCACACTCCCCCGCCCTTGCCTTGAAGTATGAAATAATATTCTGTGTGTGGGCCCTGGCCGAACGCTGAGAACGCAAACATTTCACAATAAAGTTGTTTAAATAAAGGCCTTGGCATAGATGGCTGGGAGATAGAGGACATGCTGCGTTAATTACAAGCGCCCGTTAAAATAAACCGCCGGTATAAAATATGACTCTCTCCCTCTCCCATTCTTGGGGATTTGAACCTATAAAATGTCAGCGAGGTGTGTACCTCAGATGTGCTGTTTGGAGACCAAACACAACAGCAGCCCTTCTGGTTGGAGATTGAAAAAGAGAGATAGACACAGAAAGAAAGAGAAAGAGGGAAAGGGGGGCGAGATCCGCAAAAAAACTCAACAGAGCTCTACAATCAACAAAGAAAGCAGTGTTTACTCTGCATTTAAAGACTTATGAATTCTTCTCGCCCCCGCCTTGCCGTTGCGTGGCATTAACCGAAAAGGAAAATAGCCCAGTTAAGCGCCCGGTTTATTATTCTTCAAACTCTTGTCTGAAAAGTAATATGCTTTAAAGGCACAGTAAATGTACTGGTGCTCTCCCCCTGCATCTGTTTCAGCCTTTCCCTTACCAAGCGGTATGTGTGTGTGTGTGTGTGTGTGTGTAAGTGAGTAAAGTTACATCGAAAAGGGAGATAGCGAGAGCAGAGAGAGAGAGAGAGAGAGAGAGAGGGAGAGAGAGAGAGATGGATTATTTTTCCTGAAGCGTGGACTTAAGTTTCTGCTCTCTGCTGCTGGGTGGCCCACTCCTCTTTAGCCGTGTTAACATAAGAATAGAGGGGTGGCCGGGGGGTAGGGGGTGAGGCAAGGGAAGGGAAGGAGAGGAGGGGTGGGGTGGGGTAGCTGGGTAGCTGGTTTAAATTATTCTGCGCCTCCGCTGCTGCATAGCAGGAGCTGTTGTTATCCACTTAGAACATCAGACGATTTGTTCCTTCTCCCTCTCTCTTCTCTCCCTCTCTCAACCCTGTGGGCGTCTTTATTCAGGACCCTTTGTACCAGTGTTATGTTATAACGCCCGGCCCGGCCCGGCCAGGGTGCACCTCACTCCCTGCCACTTGTATGCTTCAGATAAAAAATGCTTTTAAAAGGACTTGTGTCGCTTCGGAATATGCTTTTGCCCTGAAAAAGCTCCATATCGGATTTTAAACCCCTCAAAAAAAAATCTGAATTTTGTTTTTCTAGTTGAGCTGCACGGTGATGATTTTTACCTCCCACTGAGCTAAACTAGTCAACCCCCCTTTTTAAGTGAAAGATCCTGCCCCTGTGAGGATCACCTAAAAAACCTAAATAATAAATGTTAACTTTCCGTACGGCAGGGCTGTCATCCAAGCTCAGTGACGAGCGCTGTGACGCTTGCAGGCCCAGATGAGGAATGCAGTTATGAGGAGATGTTTGTATACATTCAGCCTGCGCCTTGGAAAGCAGCGATGGTGGTTGAGCACAGCTTAAAGACATCTGGATGCGATGAAATGCCATTTGTCTAAACAATCAAGAGTCTTACCAAAGCCACCCAACGTGCACTGTGCTTTTAGTACATACTTGTGCAATGTGCTTCAAGAAAAAAGCGTTATTGACAAATATTTCATTGCGACAGCCTCATGAGATCTCAAAACGAGATTTTTTTTTTGTATCATTCCAGCTTTCTGCTGTAAACATAAAACATTAGTGATAGCTGTGTACTTCAGGATGGATGAGATGCAATGAAGTTCATTTTGAAGGGGGGGGTGGTAGAAATAAAGAGACATAAAATCATGTTGACATGTGATTATAAATAAGACCGAGGCAAATCAGTGAAATTGTAATCTAAATGCTTAAATTGAATGCTCAGTCTTCTTGCTGAAAGGAAGGAAAATGGAGAATAATAACCACTCATATTTTGTGGTTGACCATCGCTGCAACAATGCATTCAAGACAGTTAAAATGAACTTGACTCACAAAAGATAGAATATCAACATGTCTGGTTGCATTTCTGTGCAGGTTTAAAGACACAAAATCACAAGATAAACATCAAGACAGAGAATGAGGCATCGTCTGTCAAAAGAAATGCCACACCTATAGATTTATTTTCTCCGTAATTCCTTTTAAACAAATGTTCTGGGCAGTCGTGGCAGCCAGTGCTCTGACTATGCCAATGGTGTGTGTGTGTGTTTGTGTGTATGTGTGTGTGTGTGTGTGTGTGTGTGTGTGTGTGCGAGGTGGTGGGAGTGGAGGGGGCAGGCAGACATGACTGGGATAATAAGCGTCATGGAATCTAATCAGATTTCTAAGAGGAATTGATTGTTGTGAGGCAGCCGGTGCAGGAGTGGGGTTGACAATAAGCTGAAATTTAAGTGTTAATTTTTATGCTAATCCTCTGGCATCTCTATGTGATGCAATTTGGTCCAGCAGCCCCTCGACTTTGCGCCGCAGATATGAAATTGTCCCGTGCACAGAGAAAATGTCAGCTTGCCAGACCCTGAAAGCTTGTAATTTATTAGGTATGTTTCTATTAGTATGTGTCACAGTTGTTAGGGAGCCACATGCGCAGGCAGGCAGCCACACCACCTCGTTCTCTCCCTCCCTTCCCCTCTCTTTCTCTATATCTCACTCTTTCTATCCCTCTACCCCAACTCTCCTCATTCTCCTTTCTCCATCTTTTTTTTTTCTAAACGCATTGCCATCCACTTCTTTAGCACACACACACACACACAATGGCACACACCATGCTTGTTCTTAAGATGGTTTCGGCTCAGTGGCTGCTACACTGGGGCCTTAATGTATTATCATATATCGGGTGGTCCTTGCCCCCTGGACAAAAGGCTATTTAATACAATTTAATGACATTCCCAAGAATGAGAGATGGGGGGTGGGGGGGGGGGGGGGGTAGAAAGAGAGGGATAGAGTAAGAGAATAAAAGAGAGAAGGAGGAAGGGGGAGGGAAGGGGGAGAAGAGGAGGAAAAATGAAAGGCAGAGGCCCAGATGAAAATAGCATCTGTGTTTTTCATGGCTCACCCATGCAAACATTGCAGTGTAAAATGCGTGACTTTGCCTCCTCTTTCTCCCTGTGTGTCTCTGCTTCAGTGTCTGTCTCTACCTGCTGAATCAAATGTCGTCTAGGGCTTGATAGAGCTAAATATAAGCAGACTTGAGAAATCACTTTGTATCTGGGCTTTGGCATCCCACCTAACCTGTTACAAGTTGTGGAATAAGTGCTTAGATACTCAGATGCTTAAATAAAGGTTGCAATAACACAATGTAAAAATACCCCATTATAAGTGAAAGTCCTTCATTAAATATTTTAATCAAGTAAGTGTGAATGTATAATTAGCATTATAGTTCTTAAGTTTTTATTTTTTATTATATCAAATCCCACTTTTGATACTATGACCAACATGCTTGCAGCAATAGCTATTCACTGCATTTACATTCTACATTCTGTGTATTCACAGATTGCATTTTGTAAATGAACATGGTATGGGAACCTTTTTTTAATAAACAAAAGCAAAACTCTCCTGACAAACAGGAATACAGCAAAATACTTGGGAAAGATTGTGGTTTGGGTTGAATATTGCGATCTTTCCCTAACCTCAACCAAAGTAAACTTAACTACGCTCAGGTCACAGGACACAAAGCCAGGCCTCTGGTGTCAAGGTCCTGCACTTTGTGTGTGCTGTATATGTAGCACTTTGTGGATAAACCCACACAGCAATTATATTTCCTTCAAAATGTACCAAGTAAAACCAGTTAGTAAATGAATTTTTAGGAGACAGGGTTGCTGGGACCTGTATTATTAAAGCCCATTTGACACTTTCAGCAACCAGCGGTGTTGCCAAATCAACCAGGACTGAAATCTTAGGGATTTTATCCTCAAAGTATCAAAAGTAAAAGTTGTCATCATTCAGAATGGCCCCTTTCAGAAGGTTACATTATTGTAACATGTAAGCAGCATTTTTATATTGTAGCTGGTTGAGGGGGAGCTAATTTGAACTATTTTAAATGTTGTTGAGTAATGATCACATTTTGTAAGTTCATCATACATGTTGTATGAACAATCTAAATCTGCAGAGTAACTAGTAAACAAATATGTCCAATAAATTTAGCGGAGGAAAAAGTATAAAACAATATTTTCCTGTAATAACTGTAATAGAATACCTGTATAAAGTGGGAAAAAATGAAAATACCTCAAAACTGTACTTAAGTACAGTGAGTATAACACTTTCCACTCCCTGTTACTAAACAAAATACTCAAATACAAAAATTGCAATCAGTTATGTCAGTGATGAACATTAGAAAAGAACAGCAAAAAGAATCAGGGATAAATGATGTGTTTTAAAAAGATTTTCCCCATTTTTGAGTTTTCAGTAAAGACACTACTTTCTCCTAGAATTCAATTGCATTTTATTTTTAGTCTTTATGTTTAAACACCACTAAAGTCTCTGTGCTCCCTGCTCATGTGTTGAGTGGTACTAGAAAGCCAGTCAAAACTGTACTCAGTGGGCCCAGAAAACACACTGAAAGGTTTGGATGCAATTCACATATAGGTCAATTAAATGCAACAACATCTGCTCTCTCCCTACCATTTGCATATAGCATTCATATGTTAATGATGTCCCTTGTTTTTTTTTCTGCATGTGTGTATGTGTGCATGTGTGTTTGTGTGTGCTGTTTGTTTCTCTCTGTGTATTTTTTTCCTGTACTTCCTCCCCTCCTCCCAGTCTCTTTGTATCGCCAAACAAAAAGAGATGCAGAAAATTTGGATTCATACTTCCCCTTTTCGAAAAAACCAGATACGCCCGTCCTATTTTCACTTCCTCTCGCCTGACGATTAAAGGGGAGGTTAGACGAGTGCCACAGTTGTTCCATTGCCGTGCCCCTGATTTCGACAAGAAGCCCCTTTAACAGCAGAGAAGGCGAGGCCCTATCTCTTCCCCAAGCAGCTTAATGCCTTATAAATCAATGATGACACAGATGGACTAGCGATAATCTATTTAGAATGCCTCACAGCAAATATTGTTGTGCAGATGATTAGACAGCCAGTTATTTTAACTTAGACCCCTCAACCCAATCTTCCGCTTCTTATAAAGCTCCTCACATTTACAGTGGTAATTTGGGATTTGACATTTTTGTTATTTGAAACAAATTTGGCAAAAAGAGATGTTTTACAAAATGCGATAGATGAAAAGTGAAATCAGGTGGTGGCAGAGCAGTGTGTAGCTCCATGATTGTGTGTGTGTGTGTGAGAAGGGGGAGTGTGTGTGTGTCTTGGGTGGCATGGGCAGCTTGAGGAACAAAAGACATGAAGAGGTGCTGGTGTCTGTGCCAAGGCCATAATGATAAGGCATGTTTCTTTAAAGAAGGGGGAGACAGACCTTTAACAGAATTGTATCTCCGGGGCATTTGTGTGTGTGTGTGTGTGTGTGTGTGTGTGTGTGTGTGTTTTAGACAGTCTAGTGACACGAGGGGGGTTAATGGCAATCCAGGGTCTCTGCCCCTTTTCATGGTCGATGGGTCTCAATTTAGCGTGCGAGGGTGAGGAGGAGGAGGAACAAGAGAAGAAGAGGAGGAGAAAAGAGCAGAGGAGGAGTGCGAAAATGAAGTGGAGGTTGTCAGACGTGGCAGCTGCTCGGAGGCCCTGATAAATATAAGCCCTTATTGATCGGTCGAAAATGAAAGATCCCCGAGTGGCGTGCAGTATTTAGCTTCTTGTCTGCCTCGCGTCAGCGGTGGCCTTGCCTTGGAGGGATAGATTTTCAGCTGTGCCTCCGGGCACTGCAGCGCGCCGGCTTTGATTTCATCTTTAACCTTTTTCGGCTGTGTTCCCTTGACCTCTGCAGTCGTTCGTTGAATTTGTTACATTTCCATCTTGATATCGACCCCCTCCCCCACCCCGTCTTCTTCTGCTTCTTCCACCTATCACCCTCTTCTTCTTCACGCTGCACCCCCTGTCCATCTTCCTCTTTGACTCTTCGGGTCAGGTATTTCATTATCACCTCCTCTTCTAATCTTTCCCCTCCTCTGTTTCTCCCTCTAGGTGGCCATTCCAGTGAGCAGTAGTCAGTCAGGAGTGACAGCGAGAGGCCACTTGATCCTAACAGACAGGCTGCACTCCAGTATGCTGTTGGTGTGTTAAGGTAAGCTCACACACAGTTCATACCTTTCCCTTTAGCCCGTAGCAAAATGTCCCCAACTTGAGGATTTTCTACATTTCTCTAAACCCTGTTTGAGACTTGCTGCTTGCACTGTAATGATAAAAGAACAAGACACATACATGCACACATAGACTCACACACTCCAACTGTTCTTCATTCACTCACCATTTAGTCTTATCCCCAAAGGCACTCTGTCTTAAACCAGGCACACACACACACACACACACACACACACAGACCGTCACACAGCTACATTGCACTGCTGCTATGTGCGCAGACAGAACTTGTAACAATCTGGATTGTGATAATCTATGATAATCATCCGCCACATGCCACCTAAAAACACACATGGGTGGCATTCAGCACCCACACTGGCACATTGCTTCAGTGCATCTCGCCTCCCTCTGCCGCTCTCTCCAATGTCACTACCTCCAGCGTCAATGTCACCACTCTGCTCCTTATTTCTCTTTTATGTATGAGGAGCTTGTGCCGTAACACACCACAAAGGGGGAGAAAAAGGAAGGAATCTTGAACAATTTATGTTTGGCATTAGTGTAATTGAATCCCACTCGTATATCAAAGTAAAAAAAAAAAAAAAAAAAAAGTTGCGAGGTGCGGGTGATATAAATGCGAGGTAGGGATCCATGAAAACACAGATCTGTCCCTCCCCTTTTCCTTGTCTTCTGAACAATGTCTCCCATCTCTTTTTTTATTCTCTCCCTCTCTCCCCTCCTTTAGCTAGATGGATGATAAATTCCCAGCCGGAGAGCCAGCAACAGCTGTTGGCAGACAGGCCTGATATGAGAATAGCAGCATAGGATGAGCAGGCATTAAAAATTAATATGCTATTTAGCCTAGGTGTATTTTAGGTATTTGACATTTTCATGTCCGGGACAGACTAAATTTATTCATAGTACAGAAAAAAAAAAAAAAAATAAGAGGAGAGGAATGGGTGTGTGTGTGTATGTGTGTGTGGGTGTAGGGGGGGAGAAAGGTGGATGCAGGGAACACTAAGTGAAGGCCATTCTGGTTTTATGGCCACCCTGGTTCACCTTGCCTCCCACCACAGCAATAAGCATGGGGGAGTTTGACTACACCTTATAAGTCTGCTTCATAGTACAATATGACAAGGCTGGTAGTAATGAACACATTGCACACAAAACTGTTTTCCAGCAAAACTCCCTCACTTACTACTATTCATGGTAGGTCTTGCTCAAAGTTTAGTGTATGTGCAAGCAGGGCGATAGCCAGGCAAACATTTAAATGTTGAACAGATGTTGATACCTTGTACAAGTGCTGCAAACATGTGTACTCCTCTTTTTCTGCTCTCTGCACTGACTTTTATGACTTCTAATATTAATCTAAAACAATATTCAAAACTGATTAGTATTCTCTTTTCTGCTTATTTTTTCATTGGAATCTTTTCCTTATTGATAAAATATTTATTTCATTTTAAAAGAATACTTTGGTGTTGGAGACTGTCCTCACCAGAAAAACAGCAACATTGTTTGTTTCTTCAAACACTTAAAACAACCTACATTTAGTGTAACTTAGAGGTTCATTCTTGAACTCGGAAACAGCGGTTTGACAAGAAATTATCATTGCAAGGTCAGTTTACATTGTGTTTCTGATGCTTTCAGCCATATATCATGGCCTTCCTCAGTGGATGGAGTAGCTGGTTTAGCTGTTGTTTAGTCACTTGACAACAGGCTGTCGTACATCTGGGAGATCTTAACCCAAGTCCATCCTACATATAACCACCTGTTATACCATGAAATTCCATACTTAGGTCAAATGTAAGTAAATGGACCTAGTGATAAAATTTTCTCATCAAACCTATATTTACAATCCCCTCAAAGTTGGTTTCTTTAAGCAATGACCACAGTCTTTTCATAAACTTAAGCAAGTAGTTTTTTTTTTGCTTAAACCAAACCAAACCATAAAAATAGAGGTGTCAGATCAGATATGGTCATATGAATCTTTTCTGTAACAGCCCTTTATTTTGGTCTTGTCATCAGGAAACTCTGTAATAGAGACACCAGAATAGCAAAGGCTGGTTGTTTTAAAAGGCAATGACAAACACTTTATTTGGGTTGAATGTTAAAAATACATTTAAAAAAACACTTAAAAACTACTCGTTTGTAAGATGGCCTATCAAATCTTTTGGAATACAGTGTCAGAGCCACACTCCTACCAAACTGTACACTTTAATACCAGCCCACACTGGGTTGATACTGAACCTCCTGCAAGTTCACAAAATGATTGCCATAATGGTAATGGTAACATGTGACTGTAAATGCATTGAAGAACTCAATACACTAACAAGTAAGACCAAATTTGGAGTTAAAGATTTGGAACAGTTAGCTTTTTAACTTAAGAAACACAATATACAGAACAACTGAGTCACATGCTGATGAGGAACACAAAAGAATTACTGTAGATGTAGAGTAGCATTTTCCATTATTCTCATTTATCCAGATTAGAAACATGAATGCCAGCTGTCATTACACACTTAAATACTCAGCAATGTAAACTATACATTCTGTTCAATTTTAAACATGATTAAATGTAATTCAGCTGCGGAATACACTACACAAACAGAGATATCTGAGATATTGGCAATAAAATGATACCATACATGTATCTGTTGTATATGTTTTGGTCTGGAATCTCAGCCTCTCTTTCCAAAGGCCTGAGATTAGGACGCTGCTTTACTGCTACTGAGCTACTGTACTGCTGTACAAGACCCCTGGAGGTCCAGGCAGCAAACGTACAAGTCTCATGCTGAGCCTTGCTAGGACAGTCCTCTTTCTCTCTTTATCGCTCCATCCCTCCCTCTCTCCCTGTCCCTCCCTCCTTGGTGATTAATGGCTTATGCTACTCTAGTACATCTCTATATCCCTCCTCATCCCTCCCTCGCTAATCGTTGTGAAATCTTAGACATGGCCTGAACTTGGCCTCCTGGAGAAAAAGGGGGGATTGGATGCGATTAGAGGGGTGCAAACTCCACCTGTCACTGCATTCATATCTTCTTTTTTTTCAATTTTGACCTCTTCGTTGATATGCCATCTCTTTTATGGTCTTCATATAGACTTCAAATATCACAGATTATTTTACCTTTTAACTTTTGAATTTTGACCAAATTTAGGTCAGTTGGTTGGGGGGAGACACTCTCTCCTTTTTGATGAAGACCATGAGATGCAGTTGAAAGCTCCCAAAAAAACTAGTATGTGGAACTTGAATAAAGATTGTTTTGTCAAAGCACTATTCCCAAAGCTAAGAATACATTTTCACATTCAAATATAGGTAAAACTGATATTCGTAACATTGCAGGTACTTTCAAGTTCAAAACATGTCCAAAAAGTCTTGCAGAAGTGAAATAGTAGTGGAAAAGCTGGATTTAAACCCATGTTATCACAACCACGGTGCATACACCTGTGCTCACTCACCAACCAGCAGGTAGGAATATCACAACAGCACATCAGTATCACTTCTCGTTGCCTTTATTTATACCTCTGGTTTAGCAATTACTCTTCTTCCACTTTAACACCTTTCTTTTCTCACTGTTTTCACCTCTTTGTCTGCTAATTATTTATTATTATTATTATTATTTTACTTCCTTTATTTCCATTTTCACCCTCCCTCCCGCTTCTTTTTCTATCCATCTCCATTGCTTCCACACTTGGCAGCAACTTCCCGTCGCCGTACAGCACTGTACTGTATATACGCTGACTGTTATTACCTTGGGGAACGTTTAGCAGCTCCGTGTTTAACACTATAACCTGCGCTACATCAGCCGCGGCAACGAAGACAAAAACCTGGGAGGTGGAAACCAGAGACGGCTCGTGTTAGGCGAGTGTTCGACTGATCACCACGATGGAGACGACAAGAGAGAGAGAGAGAGAGGGGAAGAAACAGACAGAGAGAGAGGGAGCATGTGACAAGGCTGCTTTATTCCACCCTATTGGATGATCAGTGGTTCTTAAGGGGAGGGATAATTTCTTGCGATATCTCTCACTACAAAGTAAATAGAAATCAAAGCCTTCTCACTCAGAGACAGAGGCACTATATGAAAGAAACTATCTTAACAACCTCCTTCATTTCTGCTCTTTCTTCCTACTGTTCTACCCATTGATTTCACGTAACTGGTGTTAAGTGAAACTATTTGAGAGGCAATGGATCCACTTGACTTTCTGTCTCGGAGGCAGGCAGTGATTGGCTCCACGTACAATTGAATAAAGCTTCTAGTAAATCCATCTTTGGTTGAACTTGTGTTTTTATTATCCCTAATTAAGTGATCAGACTTAGTTTGATATCCATTCAACAATTAAAAGTTAAATTGAGATGTCAAGTTAAGTTTTTTTCCTTCGGTTTTCAGTGTGTCACAATGGCCAATGTGCCTTTCACTCCGCAGCCTCTTGGCAGATTACTGTCGCTCCCTATCATTCAAATACCCCCACCCTCCCCTGACTAACATATTGTACACATCAGCCAGCCCCCCTCCGTCACATCCCCCACCTTACCCAGCATCCCCCTTTGCAACCCCACTCGTTCCCCAGATCTCCCTGTCAGGGAGCTGTGGGCGTTGATGTCTGTCTCAGGAGTTTTGGTGGAGTAAGGGGGGGGCAACTTGACACATAGCAGGACTACCAAAAGGAGTCAAAACCAAGTCATGTCCATGTCCATCAATGCGTTCGTCCTCATGCACAAGAAAAAAAAGTGCGTGGACCGAACATCGATGGCAGCTCAGGGAGAGACAGGGAGGGACTGTCAGATGATTATTAAAAAAAACGAAAAGGTTTAAACAGTGTTCAGGGGGGCTGGGCGCTCAGACAGGAGCTCGCACACAGTCACACACATACATCCGCTCAGGGGTTTCTCTCTCCGTCCCGTCATCCTCCCAGGATATCAGGTTGTAATTGATATATGGACTTGGCTGTCTCTCCACACCTCGCTCTTGTACGTGTGTGTGTGTGTTTAGGTCGGCTTATCGAGATTCCACCCCTGATTCTGATTCTTCCTATTGCCCTCTCTATGGGCTGACCCGCCACTTCCCTGTGTGGGATGGACAGAGATGGATGAGCAGAGGAAAAAGTAAAAAAAAAAAAAAAAAAAAAAAAAAGTGGGGGGGGGGGGGTGCGTCATTCCACAATTCCACAAAAGGCTTAATGTGTTATCAAAGTAACTTCCAGCATATTAGCGACAAGAAGCCCCAACCCCCTCATATCCTCTGCTTCCCCCCTCTTCTCCCAACACCCACCGCCTCCCTCTC
This sequence comes from Scomberomorus guttatus, assembly GCA_038419695.1. Taxonomy (NCBI): domain Eukaryota; kingdom Metazoa; phylum Chordata; class Actinopteri; order Scombriformes; family Scombridae; genus Scomberomorus; species Scomberomorus guttatus. The sequence continues at coordinate 6,169,319 of CM076445.1, forward strand.
CTCCTTTGTGGCATTGCTCGCTCACCCCGGCAAGCTTCCTGAATTAAACTGCCGGCTTCCTGTTCTTTTATATGCACGGCCACATCTGGGGCGCCCGCTCGCAGGGCCCCGCCGCTTAATAACAATCACCTTCCCTTTCACTCGGCCCTGATTGTTTCTAATTCGCCCTGACAGATAGTAGCTGACAAGCCGCCCGCGCCTCCCTTCCTCCGTGACCCGAGCTCACTCAGCACACTTATAAGGCCTGTCATTTTTAATATTTGATTTTCACTTCGTAAAAAGTTATGTGTTTTAGAGCTGCCACAGCCACAGCCACCATCGCCAGCCCCCCCGCCCCACAACCGTATGATGAAATCAGTATTTAACTGAAACCGCGGCGAATGGCCGTCTATCCCTCCCTTCCCTCTGCCTTCTTGGCCCTTTCACTCCATCCCTTTTTTAAGCCTCCTGCTCCCCATCTCTTCTTCCTCCTCTTTCATTAATTGTCTTTCTTTCTTTCTCTCTTTCTGCCCTCATCATTTCCACCCTCTCCTTTCTTTCTGTCTCTTTCACTCAATCTCTTCCTCTCTCTTAGTTTATGAAGACAAGGCAAGTGGGAGAATGTTGCAGCAGGATTGTACAGACTCATACGTAAGCCAGTCTCTAACCCACAGTGAGCCACCTCTGCAGCCAAATTCATCCAGGCGTATACAGTACAAAGCCACACGGCTAAGAACAGAGCAGTGTGTATTGACAAATAACCGGCGTCCACAAGCGTCTGTCAGACATGCAGCTTACTGGCTTCCAGCGTTATTTGCTTTCCATTGATTCCCATTAAAGGTATATGGAGCCATGTAAAATGCATATCAGGTAGGCTGATCATTAAATGAAAGGATGGATTCATTGACAGCTTGACGGATGACATTTTGCAGAGCGATCCATCTAGCCCTTCAATAAAAACACAATTTGGAGCTTAAAGCAAAGAAAAAACAAGGAAAGAAGGCGTTTAAGATGGAGGAGGGGAGAAATCTGAGAGATAAGAAGATGGATAGACAAATGGACACCAGTTCACCAAAGCCATCTTCACTACCACTGACCATTAACACATTAACATTAAAACAGGTCTTATAACACCTACCATCACTGAAATCCAGCACAAATAGAACATCAAAGATCATTTCCAGAAGATGCCCGTAGTCATTTGTAGCTCTTATTTATGCATTGTTTTTGTCTTTAAAAATCCCCTTTTGGCATTTTGCCTTCATTTGATGCTCCATAGTAAAACTATGTTGTGGATGTTGAGGTGATGGATAGGCATATGGCACATTAGACTTTCAATGTGGGAGACCAGAGTTGGCATCGCATCACAGACCTGTAGTTCATGTTTGCCCTTTTATTACAGTAAGTATAACCACAGTCTGTGCCCAACCCTAACCATAGTTTATTTGCCATAATCACAATCTCTTCCTGACCTTAATCATACCATAGCTGCCATCTGCAGATACTGTAGAAAGCAAGACTTTATAAAACTTTAGGTGTAAAAAACTTTGTTATTGAGTGTAATTCTGGGTTATGTATAATTGTCCAATATCAATGTTCTTGTATGATGATAGAGTCGGGCAGAGTGACATTGTTTGTCACCCTGTTATAAACTGTTTATAACAGTTTTGGAATGCATCATCACAAATATGATGGTCATGATGGTTTCTTGACCTGCCACCACCATGGCTAAGGATTGCTCTAGCCACAAAAACTACTTGGTTAGGGTAAGGGAAAGATTGTGGTTTGGGTTAACAGCAATTACCTTAGTGTGAAGTGTTTTTGGGTGCTGACCTTTCTCCTCTCATTTTCTGCCAAAACAATACTCATGGCTGAAAGCATCCAGTATAGGTCATATTTAGGCACTTGAACAAATGACTCATTCTGTCGTCTTTCTAGTGAGGACAGTCTCCGGGTTTACAAGAACACTCCCACATTATTTTTTGATCATTACATATATTTCTGATCTCAAACACATACATATCACTGTTCGTCAAGATAGTAATACTCGCAGAATAACAACAACAAAAAAGAGATCATATCACCAAAACATCCACCAACTCTGCAAACACTTTTTTTCTGTCATTGCAATCAGCCTTGTGCACCCAAACATTGTCTAACAAACACACACGCACACCCCCCACCCCACCTCACCCGCATCCTCCGCCAAGACATACTTCCATTTCGGGACACCGAGGTGCCTGGGGCGCACCCACTGCCATTCTCCGTCTTTACCCGACGACAAAAACACAACTAATTGGAGTACCACTGCATGTTTTCACTAAAGGCACAATTTAATTACATTTGAGCTGGGAATGAGTATTTTGGGAATGTCTGTATGTTCATTCAAACAAATGGAGCGAATGAAAAGCAATATTTGTTTTGCTTTGATTAGCAAACGGGCAGGGTAATTTGTTAAGGAGAAAAAGAGTAAGGGCAGAAAATCTCTGTTTAACCCCCAGCTTTCCAGTGGTGGACTGCTCTCACTCTGCTTCACACACCCACACACACACACACTTCATCCCCTCCCTAAATGGTTGTGCCCCATCCATCCTAAACATTAATGAACTTTTGCTCCTGGCTTTGTCACTCTGACCTCCCTCTCCTGCTCTCTTTTCCTTATTTCTGCCCTTTTGTTGTCTGTCTTTCTTCCTCCCTGATCCCCAGTCTCTGTCCTGTGGTCCTCCTGTTCATAAATCCTTTATTAATAACTTGGTGAATAATGTAAAGAGTATTGTTTTCTCCAAGGTTGTATTAATAAACATGAATGAATTTATTTGTCTTCACCAAAGCATGATTAATGCACATTAATGCCTGGATATTGCTCACTCTGCCCTGCATCACCAAGCACATATCCCGCCCAACCCCACGCCTTCTTCCCCACCAAAAAAGGAAAAAAAAAGACCTATCAACATTAAATATTTATGGCATAATATTAATGGTTTTGTAAAGAAAATAACAAGTTATTAATCCTCTGATTAACAACTGATTAACCTTTTTTATTAAACACGTGATCCGTGCATCATCGACTCAGGATATGTCGACTGACTGCGCTGCAGAATAATTATTTTTGTGTCTTTTCTAATTGCAAAAATCGCATGGCTGAACTATATGTGTGTGTGTGGGTGTGTTATTTTTTTTTTCTTTTGCCTTGACACATGCACACAGCACTCACACTTGTTCAAACAATATGAGATGTATGTAACCCGAGATGACGATGAAGGATAAAGAAAGCTAAAACACACAAACATAACTGGCAAATTCTTTCACACTGAAGCAGAACAAGAGGAATGCCTAAATTTAGTAGCAGATCTTTTTAAAACAATGGGGTTTAATTCACATATCCGTTTATTCTGCAGTCACTGGCATGGGGTGGGAAAGTGGAGTGAAAACACTGCTGAAGGACAAAACATTTTCTCTCCTTTTTTTTTGCCTCTGCTCATCTCGGCGCTATTGTCTGTGTATTTTTAGTTCTTGTCAACTGAAAGACAATTATATTATGTTTTCTGACATACTGGCACTGACTTCAGATTAGAGACGACTGAATTAGACACAATAAGAATCTCCACTTCAAATCCACCCAGTGTTTTTTAATTTTTTAGTAGCGTTTAAGCAACGGTTCAGTGTTTGTTCATTTGGAGGAAAGTACAATGCAGTACATGTCAAAATAATCTATCTGAATTATTTAAAACCGCTACTGTTGCAATACCACAATGTAAAAATACAGAGGTATTATCAGGAATATGCAGTTCTTAAAGTATCAAAAAAGTAAAATTACTCGTTAGGCAGATCGGCACCTTTCAGGATATAATATTTTTGATATATTATTTGATTATTATCACTGTTGCTTTAATATGTAAGTAACATGTTAATGCTGAAATTGATGGAAGTCAAGATCATTTTAACTACCTCATACAGGAGAGTATGAATATAATAATCAATAACAATGCAACAATAATCATTTTTTATCTGATCATATGTTCTGTATTTAAAATCTTAATCTGCAAAGTTATACTTTACTGTTCCTGAGTACATGTACTTTTCACTCTGCTGCACTTCTACTAATTTAGAAGCTTAATGTTAAATCAGGAGTTCAGTCGATTATTTGATGAATCCTTGAGTCGGTACAAAATCAGATTATAATTGTACTTTGGTCAGAATGTGCACACTTTGGTTCACAACTTCAAATTTAGCCTTAGCTCTAACAACAACTAGACAATCTATATATTTATTAAAAACTGAATTCATTTATTTAATCTGCTATGATCGTACAGATCACGTTGACTTTTGAGGGAACTGTCTTTCCACAGAGAACAGATAGGAACAGCATTCTGTATATAAATAAGCTATTCCTGTTTAACTTTTAGAGGGAAACAGACAGCGTCAACACAGCTACATTTCCTGCAGCCCAACCTTTATAAAACTGAGCTCCTCACATTATCTCACCTCTCTTTAATTTAATTTTATCTTTGCTTTAAAATCAGCCACTTTCTTTTCTTCGTTTTATGATTTTTTCCCATACACCCTTGCTTGCTGTCTTTCTAAGCCAAAGTGCTTTTCTTCAGCAAAGTTTGCCAGTTCTTGGATCCATTAAAGGCCTGAGCATTATGAAAGACAATAACAATAGAGGTGTTTTTGGTGAACTGTCTAAGGGGTTAAGTGTGTGAGAGGACACTTGTTGAGAGTTTTTTTAAATTTTTTTTATTTTTTATGCCTTGCCTTATGATGGATTGTGGCTCAATTCGTGGCTCGAATTTGCTTTGTGACTCTCACCCTCTCTCTTTTTCTTCCTCTTTCTTTTCCCTCTCCCCCCTGCCGTTCTAAACACCAACACCTTTGTCTACTTTTTCTTAACCATTGACCCTCGCAGAGGTCATGTTCTTGCTTTTTCTCTCTCTTTCTCAGATTCATTATCTCAACATTAAAATTTCTCAGTTCTCTCTCTTAAAGAACACACTGCCTCTATGTCTTTCCATCTCCTTTTCTTTTGCTTTTCTGTTTTTTTTTCTTTTAACTCCTGCCATCCTGGGAATGCACACAAACCAGTAACCGAACCCACATCGAAAAAACAATTATCTTTGAACTTGCTTTTAGTGCTGTTTGTCCTAATTACAGATCATTTTATCACTGTCAAAAATTCCTATTTTATTGTAATGTTGCCCTGGATGCTGATCCTATTGAGGTTCAACCTTATTTTACTCTCCTGGAACTCCCCCCTCAGACCTGGATTCATCACATGTATTCCCCACGGCCCTCCTGCCTGTGCTCGCTTTCCTTTTTTTCTCTCAGTCTCTTACCAGCTCTTTCTGTTCTTGCTGTCTTCAAATTTCTCATTTTTTTTTTTGGAAGATATCATTTTTTATGCTATCATCAAAATGAATTAGTCTGATCCCAAAATATGCAGAAGGACATATGGTTTGGCCCAGTTTCTGAGAAGTGCCGGGTTCAGATTTTGGTCATTCTCTGAAAAGGGTGTGTGTGTGTGTGTGTGTGTGCGTTCATTTACAAGTTGGATTTTCAGGGCGTCTTGGGAGTTGGAGGGTATTTATAGTGCGCTCACACAGAAGTGGACTTCACAGTAATTAAGAAAGCAGTAAAGGTGGTTAATTCTACTTTTCTGATCACTTTTTTAATCTTCTGTCTCTCTGTTCTGGAAACACACACACACAGACACACACTGAGCGGCAGGTACATGAGTCTTAAGCCTCTTATTACTCCTTGTCTCCATGCAGTGCAGACACAACACTGTGTCAGGGAGAGGTTTAGGCATGGTGCGGGCCTTCCTTAATTACTGAGGGATTGCTAAGCAGATACGACTGTACTTTCACTGCAGTAGGTGCTGGGTCAGTGGCGGCCTATGGGATTAGCTGCACATACTAGCTTCAGTTAGAAAAAAAAAACTTGTTCAAAAATAAATTTAAGAACTTCAGTAGAGTGTAAGACAACAGCGTAAAGTTTATAGAAATCTCCATGCTACTGATGATTGATTGGTTGCCCCTCATTTTGCATTTGTCCAGTGTTATACGTTTGGTATGAGAATCACTTTATTTTATCTTTCTCAATATATTTCTGCCATTAAAAGGGTGAATATAAAGGCCTGTGTTCACCAGCTGCCTCCATTATCTCTGAAAATGTTCTGTCTGCGCTCTGTAACACTTTTATTGGCTGCAGTAAAGAAACTCTTATTCGCTGTGTGAGTCGCAGCCTCTTATTTTCAAATAGCCTCCTGGATGTGATGCAAAGGAGGGCTTGAACTATCTCATCCTCATTTATTCACAAAGACACACTAAAAAGACCAAAATTTAAACAATCCTGTTATTGGTTTACTGATGGGTGCAAAAAAAATTAAAGAGAAGAATTGGTGTAGAGGTGTAGAATCGTATGTAATGGCCTTCACAGCAGCAAGATCTCAACCCACCTGAGAAATTTTAACACCTAGAGACAGCGCTTATAAAATGCTTTTCATTGTACTCAAAGATGCTTAAATAAGGGGATATCTTTGGTAAGAATAGTATTCATCTCTCCAGTAGAGTTCCCCCACCTTGGAGAATCTACACCAAGGAGCATTGAAGCTGTTCTGGTGGCTTGTGGTGACTTTACTGTGAATTTACTATGGCCTACCCTACACTTAATCCTAATCCTAATTTGGATGTGACTTTAACCATTTTCCCAAGCCATTTCCCTGTCAAACTTTAAGTTAAACAATTAGCCTTAACCTACCCTCATTCTAACACGAATCCAAGTCTATAGAACTCCTTGTAGAAGTGAGACATTTTTGCTCGAGTCACACCTCGTCTCCAAGAAAGTAGAGAAAAAGAGGGTGAACACACACTTTTTCTCTCTCTCTAGAGCACAGTGGTAAGTCTGTCACTCTGCTGTGTACACATTAGATTTGTCACTGAACAAATAGAGACACGTCGAGCCCAGTCAAAACACTCCAAACCGCCGCACATTTCGGTGGGAGGAAGTCATTTTTCGCCTCCTTGTCGCCAGCGTGAGTTTGGACGTACCATCACAGGAGTTTCGGTGACAGCCCAGTGAAGGCTGCTTTGTTTGCCTAAGTCGTCTCCATTCCCTTTAATGAGCCATTATGGTTATGTTTTGTCTCAGTCGTGTTCGTTGGCTGGCTGAGTTTCTGAGATGGCGAGACAGAGGAGAGATTGGTGGGAGGGGCGGGGTGTGTGTGGGGGAGAACCCCTGTCTTCAAACCTCTTTACAGCGTTTCAGGAAGAGAAGCTAAGAGAGAGAGAGACAAAATGTGTGAAAATGTGAAAGAAGAAATGTTTCCAAAAAAGTTTGTATTGGAATTTATCAAAATTTTTAATGTTGTTTACTTTACAGATTTTACACTGACATGAGCAATTGGTAAATACTTCAATAAAATCTAAGATTTCAAACAATTTCAATCTGTCTTAGTTTCAAAGGAGAGACGTGGGCCTCTATTTTTGGCTGAAATGCAACAGTGGGGACAGCCCTATAAATGACTGAGTGATTCAGCCGACCATTGGTGTAACTTCATCAGTCACCTTGGCTGAGTGTCACCACTTCCTGTATCAGTCGTTTTAAATTAAAAGCCCTCTGACGTTTCATACATGGTCAGCCATATACTAGGTTTACCTAGTCTTGTTGTACATTAGTATTTCACATTTCTAGCTCACAGAGCTTTGGGATTGACAATTTTGTGGCCAGATGTTGTAAAACTACAGTTTGAAAGCAGTTAGTTCTAGAAGGACCTGTTTTCTTTTCATTAAAGACATACACAGCACTGTTTTTAGACAAACACTAGTCCAGGGTGGATATTCTACTAAAACTTCTCCCTCTGGGACTCTGATTTCTAAGAGGTGCAGAATTGCAACGAATGAAAATATAGCACCTAAAATTACGTTGGGCCAGCATGTTGCTCTGAACCAAATGCTGCCCAGATTAAGAGATTTTAATGATTCTAGATTGTTGCTTGAGCAGGGTTTCTTATCAAAGTCAAAATTTGCCAACATATCTACAAAAAGCACTAATCAGTTTTAAAGTAGGATCTGTTCTTTACCAGATCCCCCAAATTGCACTTTGTTGCTTGATTGTTATTGAGCTACTTCCTTTTATTCCCCTCTTTTAAACATTTATGCAGTTTAGTGAGTTGCCAGAATACCAAATGTTGCAGGCATGAACAAATCTTTGTTTGCCCAGTGAATGTGCTGCTTAGATGGCATAGAGTCCTGCTATGCTCCATGTATCATCACAAAAACAGAGGCTTCAGTGGCCCATCATGATCTAAATGCTTTTGCAGAGGCTTTCCACCCTGGCAAGGTTAAAGTATGGGCAGGATCTGTGAAACAGTGTCACCACTGGCCCTCAAGAACTCTTACTGAACTAGTCTGGCAAGAGAGCAGTAGATACCTCAAGTCTTTGCCAGAACTCTTACAACCTTTTCATCATCTTTCTTGTCGCTCTTATCTGTTTCTCAAATCAAAGCCTCAGTCTTGAAGCCAAACTCTCCACTATCTTCCTCCTCCTCCACCTTATCCTCTTTATCCTCCTTTTCTTTTGTCTCCTGCGTTTGCCTAGAGGTGTGAGGAGCTTCCTTTCCACAGCACGTGGTAAACTGTAACATAGCAGCATGGAAAGTGATGGGATTTTGAAGGGGGGAAGATGAGGGTAGTTGGGTGGCTAAGCAGACACTGTGACAACCCACCTGTCAGCAGGTACTCAGTATAATTGGTAAACGAAGGCCGCGGGATAGTAGCGGGGCTCCTTCTCTTCTCTCTGTCTTCTGCTCTGTTCTTTGTTTGACAAGTATTTGAAGTCGCCAGGCAGTCGTTGGAAGCTTGTTCCTTCCTTGTTTGGTTCAGAGAAAGACCATCCAGGGGAGAAGAAAAAAGAGAAGAGGAGGAAAGAACATATGTTAAATATGATTGCTACCCTGGCAAGTTCACTACAGGTGATTAGCCATGGAGTGGACAGCTACTCCTGCACATTTCAATCGCGGATGGACAAATGTATTTTTCATCCATATTAGACTCTTCCCCCTTTCTCAATGCCAATTCCAGCCATCAGGCTCTGTTTGCCCTCTAATGAAACATATTCATCTTCATCGTGCTCTCTCGCGGCTCTCAAACTCACTTTACAGCATAGTCAATTAAACCCTTAGGGGCCGCTCTGTGCGTAAAAGGATATATAACGCTTTGACATTTCAGCGAGTCCACATTAGGCACACCCATAGAGCATTCTGCTCTGAGCTGGATGGGAAAGAGTCATAGCCAAGCCTAGAGGTAGAGGAAAGACAGTCAGAGGGATTGGGTCTCTTATAAGCTAGTTAGCTCTTAGGATTCAGTTACTTATGCTGATGTAATAGGGCAATTGTAAGCTGATACTGAAGTCTCTCTGTGACCCCTACACTTTCTCTTGTTCTCATATTAGGCTACGTAATATATACTAACTTGTATATATAGTGTAACAATAGACTAACTAATAAATAACTAAAATGGACTGAACTCAATAGAGGAGTGTATTAGTGTTGTGGATCACCATTTAGGCTTCTTAAATTTTCAGAATGTCTCTTGAGGGAGTTTTGTTATCTTCCATCTTATCTAAATCTGTGATTGTCTGCTTTGTTTGCTTGACTTTGTCCCTCCTAGACATTCATACAGTCATTGGAACGTCTGGGGTCAGCAGTGTAACGATGCAAAGCAAGTCTCATAACAAGCCTACTGCTCCGGGGCTCCGTGTGTGTTTGTGTGTGTGTTAGTGTGTCTCCTTAGCTCGTAGTTGATCCTGCATCTCGATGGCGTGAAACAGCTTGACAGGGCCAACATCTCCTCAAGGCTGAACATCACCCCTTTTCCCCTGTCATAACCCCTCTGACTCGGGGGCTCTCACTTGGATGTGTGTGTGTGTGTGTGTGTGTGTATGCAAGCGCACACTTCATACTCTTTTCTTGAGGGCAACTCCATACCCAGTTAGGTCACAAGTGTTCATTGGACTCGGTGGTTTTGATTGCACTGTTTTTTCATGGCATCGTATCATATTGAAGGATCTATTATTCTAAGAGGGTGATGACACTGAGAGTTTGTTTTTCTTCAAACCCCAGTTGAAATTTTTACCTGTGTGCATTTATTTTTTTGTATTTGGTCAAATTACATTCACACCGTGTGGATGGAAGTGAAGCACAGCCTGTAAATAAATGACATGGAAGTAGTTTGACAAAAAAAAAGGTCTTTTCAAACACATCTTGAGGTCTTTTTCAGCATACCAGCAGAGATCTTGAGGTGTTAGAAGTCAAAGTCATCTGTCAGTCAGTGAATCAGCTGAGAAAGGTCAAGGAGGCCATCCACATTCACCATCTTTGAACAGGTTACAGTCTAACCCCCCCATGTATGCCCACTTTATCCTGTAGGTGCCTTTATCATTCGATGCCAACAGAGCAATCTCTATGAGAACTGAGCAAACTCTATCTGTAAGAACGAAGCTTGACGCTCGACATAGATGTAGCTTGGTTATTGGATAGAGTTCTTGTTACTTGACCACCAGACCAAATATTTAGTCTTTTCCTGCCCTCCTTATGCCCATTAACATTTGTGTCTTTAGCTGGTTTGTATTACAACCCATTTGGTTCATGTTGAGGCAGAATGTGAGGGTCAGGTTGGCAAATGGGCATGTATCACATCAGAATTTTATGCCAGAGACTGGAGTTTGCATTCTGTCACAGTCTAACAGTCAATGTTGGCTTTTTTTGGAGCCATAACCCCAATCTTTATCTAACGTTAACCATACCTTAACCATACCTTAACCCTACTGGAGTTGCTGTACATGGATATTTATACATTTATTTTTAATTAAAGATAAAACCTTTTATGAACGTAACCTGATGAATTGTCAAATATCAAGGCATTGCCTGGTGTTTGGTTTGTACATTATGTTCTTCATGAGCTACACTGCACATGATCGCAGAGGATGTGGTCATATGGTGCCACCAGAGTTTGAATTAGCATCCTGACGTGGCTAAATGAATCACATCAACGCATGTTCTTGGTTTAGATTTTTATGTAACGGTATTTAATAGTTACAACTCAACAGGTGCCGTGAGTTCTTTGAGAAAAGTTTGAAGAATTTTTTGATCCTGGGATTCAAACCATGGTTCTTAACTTCACTAATATTGTATTCCTTCAATTATGTCCAGCTGTCATGTTCGAGGGATCAAGCTTTTAATTCATAGCAAGGCATCTCAGATTTCCTATTGAAAGAGAGATAATACAGTTGTGTTTTTGTCGAGGATACTAATGCCAACTGTTTTATGGTGGATTGTACGTGATTCCTATCTGTTGATTATGTTTGTTTGTATCAATAGATCTGTTTTTTTCTCTCTCTCTCTCTGTGTGTGTGTGTAAGATGGGTAAACTCTATTAGGTATGCCCAGCCACCAATATGTAGAACAACAGTGCTAGGCTTCTATTGTCTTGTGCTGCTCTATAGGGGCTAGCTGGCACTGCATATGAACAGATGTGTTTCAAATTCATTGTTGTTATTTACCAGTGATAGGCTAGAGCTCAAGAAAATGTCCCCCTGTTCTGATTTATTCATTCGGACAGTGGATTTATGCGGAGATGCTCAAAACCTGGATCTTTTCTGCACAGAACAACGGGCAGATTTATTATTCATGAAAGCTAATGCATTGTTTCTGTTGCTTTATATCTCTTTTTTGTTCTCTCATCCTGCTTTTTTTCCCCTCCCCCTTTCCTCTCGATGGTGCACTGAATTCTCTCAGGCAAAAGGTTGGCAGTTAAATGTCTGTGTTGAAATGAGAAGTTTGAAAGACGAAGCGCTATCTCTGTACATTTATATAAATATATATATGTGTGTGTGTAAACTGATTTAAATCGCTCTTTGAGCCCTACAGAATGGCGTTTTAAATGTTAAATGGGGGTTGAAGCCTGCCTGAACTAATTTGTAGGGCTTTGCACCGTGTTGACATTTAAATGTGATAAGAATAGCAAACTGTACCGCCGACCTATTTTGAAGATGCTTTCGGAATACATTCACATCAGCTGCGGCCTATAATTAATAAAAAAAGACAGGCCTCCCTCGCTCCAGATTTGATTATAATACAACCTTATAAACACACCAGGGATAGATGAGAGGAGACAAAGAAGAAGAAGAGGAACTAGGGGAGGGAAGAAAAGAGAAGAATAACAGGAATAAAAACAAGAGAAATGATGGGGGCAGGAATTAAGAGGGAGGGGGATTGCGCACACCTGGTCTTTGAGGCAGATTGCGTTGGCTGGCTGCTGTGCTATCACATTACTCTGATCCTGCCTCTCTTGATTGTCAGAGAATTGAGGAGAGAGAGAGAGACACACACAGAGGGAGCGACAGAGAGAGAGAGAGAGCGGGTGGTGGTGGTGGTGTTGGTGTTGGGGTGGGGGTCTGCGAAATCAGCATGCAAATAACACCACATTGTTAACTTAATCAGATGAAGGGGGAGAAAATATGGAGAGGGATGGGAGGAGCGTGGCGGAGGTGAGGGGGGGATTGCCAGGGAGGTGAGGCAGAAAGGAAGAGGGCACGCAGATTATAACCACCCACACCACAGCTCCACCTACCACCGCTGCCCACATCCAACACCCTGGGGCTGCTCTGAACCTCATGGAGAAGACACTGTATGAGTGTGTGTGTGTGTGTGTTTGGAGAGAGAGAGGAAATTTGAGGGAAATTGAGCCGGCTAGTCTGCTAGCTTGTATTGGCCAGACCGCCGGTGTCAGACATTTTCATAATGCTACTGTAAATGTCAAGATATTTCTGTCATAAACAATGAAAGTTGCAAGGTCCAAGCAGCCACTTGGACACTAATGACAGCAGTTGTGCCTCTTATAAATACAAATCACTCCTCCCCAAAGGCCACAGCTGAACTGTTCTGAATTTTAGTAATGCATTCCTGTAGTTTAGCACCTAATCAGATGGAAAACATACAGCATATTTTCCCTGCACAGCATTTTGACGTTGGTTTTACATATTTTTCTACATTCAATTCACAACATTGCATATTATAATATAATCCACATAAACAGGAGTCCAAGTGTATGTGTGTGTAAAGCGACAGTTACAGGAGATCCTCTGTTGTGCGAGTTCGAATACAGACGATATGTGTGTGTGTGTGTCTCGAGGGAGAAGTTCATCCAGTGTACTACAGAGAGGTCATTTTTCATTATAAACATCCACTGCCTTAATGAACTTGCCACCCTGCCAGAGCACACACACGTGCAAAAATGTGTGTGTGTGTGTGTGTGTGTGTGTCTTTTTAATGAGTGTGCGTACTGTAGCCTTTGTTGTGGAAGATAAGTCGGTGACGATGCTGAAGGTCAGGCAGGGCAGAGAAGAATGAGAGAAAAGCAGTGTTGGCCGGGACAGACAGCAATGAGCTGAAGCTCGGGTGTAGACAGATGCAAGGAATCCTGGGACATGGCCAGAGCATACTTTTGAAGACTGACACACACACACACACGCACACACACACACATATTGAAGCTTCTGTACTTGTGAGCCCCTTCAGTGACTATTGACCAGATGCATAACATTCATTTAAAATTTTATAATTTAATTCTAATCTAATCCATCAATCTTAATTCTAATCTGTCTCTTTGTAGAAGTGAGGGCTAGCAAACTGTGCCCACTTTGTCAGATTTATCTCATCTCTCAAGTGTTATAAGGACAAAATGTTCACACACACTTAAACAAACACAGGCAGGCTTTTGATATTGTTTACCTTGTTCTTTACTTTTTGCACATGTATGAATCGTGTTCATGTCCTGTAAATGTTTCTGTCATTGTGAGTGCCCAGGTGTGTCTGTCTTTCTCTGTCTCACCAAAATGCGTGCTTCTGAACATATGTGTGTGTGTGTGTCTCTGTGTGTGTAACAGCGTGTTTTGTAGTCCGGTTCACAGAGAGGCCTGCAGGAAAAAAAAAAAAAAAAAAAAAAAGCTCCTCTGAGGTTTCACCCAACTTCTCCTTCCTGCTTTAATCACGGCTGCCTTTTGCTGAGGCGCTGGCATCGATGCAAACGCTGCCTCACTGGCATGTCTCTTCCTCTCTCAGTCTTTTTCTCTTCATCCGTCTTTCATTTCTTTTATTTCCTCCTGCAAACCTTTTCAACCCCCCCCACCCCCCCCAAACCCCATCTCTGATCTTAAGAGCAGTCGCCACGGTGTTTTTCTGATAAAGTCTGATAGATAAACATGCTCTCTTATGTCCCTAAGGCCCCCCGCCCTCTCTCCCGAGAGCACACCCCTCTAAAGCACTTCCTCTGCTACAATTAGTCTGTAATAAATACACCCTGGCCTTAAAGTAGATAATGCTCTCTCACTCCCTCTCTCTTTCTTTCCTTTTATATTAAGTGCCACATTAGCTCGCTGTACATATCTGACTTTGAAGTAAAAGAAGAGAGTGTGATGATTTTTTTCTTCTTTCTCTTCTTCACCAGTCATGCTAGAAAAGTGTGTGAGAACAATAGCAGTTATAAGGCCACTGAGATATATTGTAACATATGCAGAGAATCGCAAGCATTTCCACTCAAGTTTCAGCTTCCTGATGGCTTTGATAAGATTAGTTTGCTTTCTTAAACAGGAAGTGTGCTGCTTAAAGAAAAAAAAAAAGAAGAAAGACACAGCATGGTTGCATAATAAGTTTAACTACTTCTCAGAGAGCTAAAGTTCCCTTCAAACTCTTCAGATTAACGCAAAAGAAGAGACGCAGAAAGTGGGAGAGGAGAGAGATAGAAAGGGGGGAGTTTATCAAAGTGATGGAATAAAGAGAGATTTAACACGGTCATATTAAAAAGACATGCGGCAGTTTCAATATTTAAAAATCCCATTTGCTTCGACAGAAGTGCTTTTTCATTCAAGAGCATATGGCAGCAGTACCTGTATCCAGCCTCTCTCTTATCTCCCTCAAAGACAAAGAGAAAGAAGGTGTAAAGGGGGGGTGGAGGGGGGTGGGGGGGAGAGAAGCAGAAGAAAAAGAGATACTTTCAAACAGACATTCAGACATTGAAGAATCATTCAATTATCGGCAGCGTGATGTAAAATAATTACCTGACTCGCTTCCTGTAATGAGTGCTGCTAATTAGCCATAGACTTTTGTTTTAGTTGATAAAAAAAGAGAAAGTCCCAAACTCCCAACAGCAGAGTTGTATGTTGAGGTAGGAACCCATCCTTTATTTTAACACACACACACACACACACGCACTGTGGCTCTCTTTACTATAGGCTCACTTGGCTTGAAGACACAATTTACCTCTCAATGTATGCACAAACTCCTCTCAGTAAATAGTCGAGAGTGCAAAAAAGATCCTTCTTCTCTTAATTAGCTGTGTAACAATTAAAGTCTCCTCTTAGTAAATTGAACCTTTGTCTCCCTTGCCTCCCTAGTTTGATTTCAGCACCTGTCACAACAACCCCTCTCTTTACAACCACCTCCACCGCTGCCACACACCCACCACCATTACCTCCACCAGCCCCCTCTCGACTGTAGTCATTATGCAAAACTCTACCAGAACGGGCCCAGCATGAGCGGAAGAAAACAGCAATTATTTCTGATATTCTGTTATTTAGGCCGTATTGACATTCAGCTACTTTCACTTTCTCTCTGTTTGTCTGTTTCTCGCTGCCACCACCTGAGAAACAGAGTGAGATTGAACTCGACTTTGTTTTAGTCTGAATCTTGAATCTCGCGTGTCATCGCTGCTGTCTATCTGCAAGAGACACACAGGGAGTGCTGCCCCCATAATGTGGCCTACAGATTTCTGTGTGTGTGTGTGTGTGTGTGTGTGTGTTAGCAGCATTCACATGCAGCGCTGAGGGTGACCAGTGATGTAAGCCGTGACAGATACACTGTGGTCATTGTCTCTCTGGCCTCTTACTTCCCGCAGGCTAACCATGCGTGAGTGCTCTAGATTGCCATGTTTGTTGTCTAATACACACACACACAGTAATACACACGCATTATCGTGTCCTGGTTTTCTAACTGATTTGACAGGAAGAAGAGTTCAGTCACCAGACACAGAGAAAACTAAGCCACACAGGTACATTACAAAACATCAGAGCTGCAATTTGATCATAAGTTGAGGCGTTGATGTGAGTGGCAACATTATTGTTCTGGGAATTTTTAAAGCGCAAATTTACAGTCATAGCAGAAATAAAACCACAAATGGAACTAATATATAAGAATAAAGAACCATATTTTATCATTTCTATGAGAATGAGATTCTTAAAATTTGGGGTTGTAAACATTATTACCCATGTTAAATGATGGGTTCAAAGTTTTTTCAAGTCAATATTAATAAACAAATCCTCCAAATTACGACCAGGTACATGATCATTAGCTATACTTTTCATTGTCCAAGGCTTACTGTAGTGATTCAGATTTTTGAATGTGTGAGAATTTATTTTTTTAACTCCAGGGAGCTTTTAGTTTCCAGTCATTTCACTACAACGTGAACCTTGATGTGCACAGACCTGAAACTTGCTTAATCTCTCAACTGCATCATGTCCGTGTTGATTTTCTGTCAGTTATGTTATTGTTGCATAGATATGCAGTGCAGATGTGAATTTGACATGAATACATGCAGACATGATGTTGTTTGAGATATATTACCAAAGTGAAAGAGGTTTTTAAGTCTTTGCCATTTGATTTCCATTTTGCAGTGAAATATTTGGAATCAGTGACTTCCTGAAAAGTAGAAGGAAATGGGTTGGAAAATGATCAACAACAATGTGAACTACAGGTAATTTGCAGTAAATGGCCTTAAATATAGCGTTTTAATGACCAGTTTGTTCCACTGATGAAATGAATAATGAAATATTAAATAATACAAGAATACTACATTTTAAAAATGTATATAAAAATCTGGGCATTTCCATGTAAATAAATGAATATTTTCCCAAAAACCTGTTTTAGCTCACTCCTGGATCAGTTTAATTTAAAAACAAACAATATCAGCTTTGACAGGTAGATTTTTAAATTTCCCAAAAGGACAGTATCAGCTAACTGATAAATATCAGTTTAATCCTAATTTCAGTGGCAGTTCAGTGGCAGCCAACAACAGTAACAACAGAATAAGCTGCAGTCGCTGCTGTATTAAAGCAGGATTGATGCAGTGTATAAGAGTGCGATGAGGCACGTTCACTATCATCATCATGTCAATTACTATAATTTTTATTTATTTTTTGGCCATCGCTCCTGTCACTGTACTTCACTAAACAGAGACTGCTTAACAAATGTTCGGCGCTATTAATTCTGCGCTCATTGCTCTGCTTTATTCGCTGCTGCAGGGGTTTGTCCATACTGCTGTGACCACTATTGTAACGCACTCAGAGGGGAGAGGTGCTCACAGATGTACACGCGCACACACACACACACACACATACACACACACACACACACACACACACACACACACACACACACACAGACAGAGACATCTGCAGGTCATCATCATCATAGTGGGAATAATACCAGGGATGGTTATCATAAAGGGAAGCTTTGAGCTCCCGGCCGTCTTGGGAAGATGATTTGGCTGGCCCGGAACA
This sequence comes from Scomberomorus guttatus, assembly GCA_038419695.1. Classification (NCBI taxonomy): domain Eukaryota; kingdom Metazoa; phylum Chordata; class Actinopteri; order Scombriformes; family Scombridae; genus Scomberomorus; species Scomberomorus guttatus. Next base: position 6,186,908 of record CM076445.1, read on the forward strand.
ATGAACTGTGGGAATCCGCTTGTCCTGCATTGATCTTCCTCCCATGGCATCCCCTGCAAGGCTGTCAGAGCGACGGACGGATAAAAAGACCCACAACATTTTTCTTTCTCTCTCCCGCGCTCCCTCCCGGTGTCTTTCTTTTCTTTCTGTCAGGAGGGCTCCCACTGATCAGCGGGGATGAGCTGAAAGTTGAACTACCTGTTGACAGGACCTCTTAAACAGCCCTCAATGACATATTGTGCAAGAGAAAGAGGGAGAGGCAGAGGCTCCTGTTCATTCATATTTGTCACTGATCTATTGAGTCTGTGCTCTCATCAAATCCTTCCTCCCTCGCTGTTATTTGTCTCTGCATTAAAGCGGAGCAAGGCGTTATCTTAATTCAATATTATTCATAAGTTTTAAATTCTTGGATGTTCTTTGTTCATATAAAAAAACAAATATTGTACCCTTTTGTTTTTTTTTTGTTTTTTTTTTGTCAATCCAGGGCCATGTTAAGAAGGTGTCCTCTATGAATTGATCCATAAGAATGCAGTTGGTGTGAGATTCAAGGGAATTGACCAATCCCCTTGCATTTTGGGAAAGCCAATCAGAGCTCTGGCCCTTTCAGGCCACTGGAAACACCTCCCCAAAGAAGTAGCCTTTTGGGAAAGAGGCACTAGAAAATAAGTTAATCTAAATGTGTACATATGAAGGATACTTTTTTTTATCTTCACCTGAAAGAAATATGTATGTGTTTGCTCGTACTACATTTGCAAGATAAAAAGCATCCCCATATTTAAAATTGAATGAGATCTTAGCCATGTCTGCAACTCTACCCCCCCCCCCCCCCCCCTTCCTTTTTAAAATAGAACAATCCATTTTTGAAGCTTCATATCTTTTTGATAGTACAGAGTTATGAGTTTTGATCAAGAGGCTCTAGGCATGGGATGGAGTTAGGATTGAATCTGGCAGGGCTTGTGTGACTGTCTTCCATGTGCAGTTCAGAGTGTTTTCGCCTCATTACAGAAAGTAATAATGCAGTGAAGTCAAAGAGCGAGAGGGAGAGAGAGGGAGGAAGGAAAACAAGGCAGCTTTTTATTGGATTAATTAGATGCCTTGCAAAGACCACCTGCAATAGAAACAAAACACAAACCCGAAAGAAACTCATATCTGGTCTGTTCTACCTACCAAAGCACCAGCTCTTACTAAACCAACTTTTACCCAGACGTAATTGATCTTTGAAATGACGAGGAAGCTCCGTTTGTACTTTGAAAACACACTTGCAGCTTTTGAATGGAGCGCAGTGTCCCTGCTGCTTGTGTAATCACTAAATATTTAGCATTCAACTCTCAGTACATGTAACATATGGTAAATACCCACATTGTCCCTCCAACATCAGACTGCTGCTGCTGCACCCCCCCTCGTCTCATTAATGATTTGGTGCAAATATGATGGAATTCAGCACATTGTGAATAATGATTGATTTGTTTAATGCAATGAATTTGTTCATTAGGACTTAATGAGGTATTGCATTGTGATTAGTCGATGGGTTTTGTGTCGATACATGACAAAATAACAAAGTAAAGTCCAACTAATGGCTTTTCGATCCTTCAGTTTCCCCCCTTCTTGTCTTAAATGTCAGAGCAAAGTTTTATGACAAAACTCAACAGACAACAGGCCCAACAGTATATCCAGCAGTACCATATTCAGACGTTTGTTGTTTATTTCAATATGAATTCATAAAAGGTAGCTATTCCTAATAAGGAAACTGTCTTTCATATACTTCAATAATTTATATGGTTACAATTAGAGAGGAGCACATATAAAACCCCTTATGCATTTATGATGCATGCTAATATTGATAAGACAGAAATGAACTGAGCACATTCAAATGCTGACTGAAATACACTTCCATTGTGTTACAGATACTTATAATTAAGCTGAGGCTTGGAGAGAAAAAGAACAGGGAGAAAATGCATTAAGAGAAACCGAGTGAAATCACTTTCTGTGTATGTGTGCATGTATAAATGCGTGGAAGATTTTGGTGTGTTTATGTGTGCACGTGGTGCTTCGCTGAATATTAAACCACAAACTATAAAGACAACAACTGAACCTCCGTGAGAAAATGCTAAAGGAAGTCTTTGTGGTTTTAGAGGTATCACAGGAGCCAATAGTTTTAATGAGGCAGCATTGCTGTACATGCCAGGAAATGATAAGGCTATATAGGTTAGAATAACGGCAGATAGATACTGTACGAGTATAAAACTCAAGCACAAAGAGTGTGCATGTGTTGTTCATAATGGAGTGTTAAGGGCGACACAGTCATGGCAGAGACAGTGAGATGTAACAGGGACAAAGCATCAAGTCTTCCCTTAATACAATCGGTAAGAATGACAAACCTGAGGCTTTTATCTTAAAAAAGCATAATACTTTTACGTTAGTATTGTGTAGAGTTCTTTTCTTCTGTACATTTGATGGATATTTTTCCATGAGGCCTGCAACAGCAACAGTCAGGATGATGTCAAAATAGAAAGAGTTGTTGACATGATTTCTGTGGGCAGCCATTTGATAGTGCTGGGTGAGTTGCAACACACTCCTCGTGTCTTTTAGAGGGCATTCGCATATTGAATTGTTGTCTGTAGTGAAAGGGTTGTGTTTGAGTGTGTGTCTTTGCCTGCGTGTGTGTGTGTGTGTGTGTATGTGTACGCGTTTCTACTTGTACACCACCCTCAAGTTCCTTTGCATGTGTGTGTTGATATGAGCAGAGGGGGGATGTCACATAAGAAATGTCCTTTTTAATCAGGGGAAAAAATATAAAATGACTCGGGAGCAAGGCGAGCATATTAATGTGCCTCATTTGCATACGCTCGTCAGCCAGGATACGTTTATAAAAAACACAAACTGGATTCGTCAGTTCATTTCACATTATTCCATTGTCTATCTGCCTTTGTTATATGTTAAAGATAAAGGCAGAAATCAAATTGAAGAAAAGGGCAAGCTGCTATCTCCCCAAATGAGCAACAGCTCATCAGCCTAGTTTAAATCACAGATTTCTATTCCAAAAGGCAGCCGCCTCTGTAAAAAAAGGCCCATTCAAATAAGGTCTTCTCCAATATAAGCACGCCTGGTGATGGAAGCTGGGTTGTCACATAAATACAATTTAAAACCTAAGACATTTTAAGCAGTCTAACAAAGTTTTATCTTTCCTTGCTATTCTCTTCCAATATTATTCTCACAATAAAAGTACATATATACAGTATTGATATATATTTTTTCATTCATATATAAAAAATTTTATTCGGAAGCTTTTAAAATGCTTTATTTCTTAGATGAGCGTAGCATTATTCAAGCCACATGAGAACACGATCATAAGATCTGTCATAAATTTAAGTAGGCTTTGACAGAAGCGTGTCTCGCTGTTACACATAAGCCTGCAGAACATAGCATGCCCATTATGCTCTTGATGAATTCAGCTGAATTGCTTTATGATACTTGTGGGGAGAAATAAGGAGAATTCAAAGGGCAGCCCACAACTGTCACATTCCTTTAAACAGAAGTGGAAGCCGGTCACAGTGTCTAATTCATGTCCGCAAGATAAGAATCCACCATCAACAGTGTGTTGGAGGGGCCAGTGGCTAAAAGAACAGGCATCCCTTATGTCTACTAACCTCCTACTGATGGGAGAGAGAAGGAAAAAGAGAGAGAAAAATTCAAATGAATGAGAAAACAAATGAGCCAAGCACAATGTAGAGTCCTCTATGCCTTAGAAACATACTGTAGGTGGAGAGGGAGCAAAAAGAAAGACAGTGTGGTGGAACCTTACTTGCCCTTCATGCCTGTAAAGTGTGTTTTGAACATATTAAATGTGGGTGTTCCCCATCACTGCTAGAGTGGGTCCATAAGCTCCCTAAAATTATTCCACTTTCTCTTAAAAGTGAACTTACCTAATGCCGTTGCTTTACACTGCTTCTCCATGAAAGGATATTTTGATGATTATAATCATGCGTTAAAGCACGATGGCTGCCACTGTTACCAGGCAGCATACTAATCAGCTTAATGAGATATTATACAATATTTTGTTGACCAAAGCAGAACCGTGGTTATTGTTTCTGAGGGTTTGACCCCTGCCAGCAGCCAGAGGAAGTGTGCAGATAGATGTTTATACCTCTCCATCTGGAGAACAGATGGATCTGTATTAAAGCCAGTGTTATTGTTTTTTTTTTTTGTTTATTCACTGATGTTACACATATGAAATGAAAACACTATTTCACTGATAGTATAAATTGCTCAGTGTAACTTAAGACTTATTTCAGGTTACAGCATTACTGCAACCTAGGAATAAAACAAAAAAAAAATTCTCTGTCATGAAGTAGGTAATACAACAAATACAACAAACAGCACTTTGGATGAATTGGGATCTCTTTCAACATGACCAACTGTTGTTTTCTCCAACCTGGAAACTGTAAAAGAGTTAGGTAGAGAGACAAAGACTCAGAGAGGGTTGGGGGACTGAAAGGAGGCAGAGGGAGAGCAAAGTGATTCACATCAAATGTAGTGCGGCTCCTTAATGGAATATTGCGCCAAGACAAGTGTCGTGGCACCAAGATAAGAGTGTTGTGTTTACTGGAGTAACCCCTTGGTTTTAAGTGCTATTGTTAATATCATAATTGTAGTATTGCGGTGGCTTCCTGACAATGCCGTTGCTCCGTTTCATTAAGGCGTGTAATTGGAGGAATTCTGATAGGATGGGCACAAGTAGCTTAATTATACACTGCTCACTGTGTTTACAGAGTAATTATTCCATCCAAAATGGTGTTACATTTTGAAAAAGTTCTGAGGAGTCGCAGCATTTCTCCAGGCCCTTGGTGCTGACAATTCACACAGTGCTCTGTGAATCAAAGACAATACATTTTATTTCCCAGTACTGGGTGACGCAGCACAGGTGTTGTTTCTCTAAATGAAGTAACACATTAGTTCTGAACATGTGGTCGGATAGTATTCTATTTATAATCTGGAGAGCAAACATGAGGAGTATACCATCACTTACCATGGCATACAGAACTTTTTTAAATGCACTTCCTTTCTAAAACCTGCATAATATTCGAATGTTTCATACTGATTCCAAAATCCTTCAGCGTTTTAATGTGTACAAATTAAAAATTTTCTGACTTTGTGTTTCTCTCTGTCTGGTTTTACAGGATGGAGGACTCTAGTTTGTGCCTTGGTGTGTCGTCAGCGGTGCCTGACGCTGATGCCCATCTGAGCAGTGCAGTGTTAAATGGCCGCTACCCTATCAGTCAAAAACTTCACCAGCTTACTGCCCAGCTAGGACACGCCTTTCCTGACCTACATCGCCCGCAGCAGATCCCTGAAGAGAAAGCAGCCACGCCTTTGGATGAGAAGACCCACCACGCAGCCCTGGCCAGTCAACCTATCAGCAGTCAGATGGCCCTGTTAGCCAATCAGCTCAACCGAGACATTGACGCAGGAGCATTAAGTGGGTTGAATGGGCGTGTTGACCTGCAGCAGTTCCTCAACGGCCAGAACTTGGGCATCATGTCCCAGATGAATGATATTGAAGATGACGCCCGCAAGAACAGGAAGTATCCGTGCCCATTGTGCGGCAAGCGCTTCCGTTTTAACAGCATCCTGTCACTGCACATGCGCACACACACAGGAGAGAAGCCCTTCAAGTGTCCCTACTGTGATCACCGAGCAGCTCAAAAGGGCAACTTGAAGATCCACCTCCGCACCCACAAGCTGGGGAACCTTGGTAAGGGCCGCGGTCGTGTCCGTGAGGAGAACAGGCTGCTCCATGAGCTAGAGGAGAGGGCCATCCTGAGGGACAAACAGATGAGAGGGAGTGGAGGTCTTCTCCAGACAGCTCAGACACCCCATCTGAGCCTCAACAGCAGCACTAACACCCAACAGCAGCAACTAGGCTCTGCCTGTGCCCTCCTCCCCCCCTCAAGCCTTGCCACTCAAGAAACAATTTCCCAGCCTTCTTCATCACCCAAACCGGCTGGCACCCAAGATGAACAATCCCTCAACCCGACCACAGGCTTCCGCTGCACCTTCTGCAAAGGGAAGTTCAAGAAGCGTGAGGAGCTGGACCGCCACATCCGCATACTCCACAAACCCTACAAATGTACATTGTGCGAGTTTGCTGCCTCCCATGAAGAGGAGCTGATAAGTCATGTGGAGAAGGCCCACATTACAGCTGAGAGCACACAGGGTCAGGGTGCTGGTGGTGCCGGTGGCATGCAAGCGGCCACTGAATTCCGCTGTGATGTGTGTGGCCAGGTTTTCAGCCAAGCCTGGTTTCTCAAGGGCCACATGCGCAAGCACAAGGACTCCTTTGAACACTGCTGCCAAATCTGTGGCCGCCGCTTCAAGGAACCCTGGTTCCTCAAGAATCATATGAAGGTGCATCTGAATAAGCTGGCCATAAAGAGCAAGCCACCCCAGCCCAGTGAACAGGACATGGCTTCTGTCAACAGCATGAGCAATCTGGCTCAGGAAGCTCATGCCAACCTTTACTCTCGCTACATCTCCTGTCTTCAGGGAGGCTTCCTTTCACCAGACAAACAGGGCCTGAGTGAGCAGCACCAAATGTTGGCTAAAGCGGGAATAGCCATGAAGGAAAAGGAGATGTTAGGGAAGCTGTTGGGGCCAATGGCAGCAGGTATGGGCCATGGGCTCGGTGAAAATGAGAAGCGCTCACTCCTGGGTTGTCTCAACCTTGTGCCACCACTCAAGTCAAGCTGCATGGAGCGCCTCCAGGCAGCTGCAAAAGTGGCAGAGATGGATTCCCTCAATAGCTACCAAGCCTGGCAGATAATGGCTCGTGGCATGGCTATGGACAGGGCTTTCATGCCAAAGGAGCAGCAGCAACACCAGCACCATATAATCCCTGGGCAGGAAGATGAGATGGGTGGTGCTGGTGCCATGGCATCCTTCTCCAAGGAGAAACAAGACTACTCCCTGATTACTTCCACTGATAGCTCCAAGCAGAAGCAGCTCTCTGAGGCCTTGCAGGGATCCAAGGCTGCAAGTGGAGCGACGATGTCCATGAAGGAGGATGGAAGAGGCTTTGACAGTCACCGTGACTTGATGTCTCACCATGGTGGTGTAGAGACTCCTGGTGGCCTGGCTGGCTTAGGAAGCCCCAACATTGACTACGGCCTCTCCAGCCTGAAAGAGAAACCTTCAGAGTGCCCTGACTGTGGCCGTGTCTTCAGAACCTACCATCAGATGGTTGTCCACTCACGCATCCATGGCAAAGACAGGAGAGGCATCGAGGAAGTGATCCAGCAACAAGGTCTGGACGAACGCCGTGGATCAGCCAGTGATCCCGAATCCCAGTCCATCAGCCGCTCCACCACCCCTGGATCATCCAATGTGACAGAGGAGAGCGGAGCTGGAGGAGGACACTCCCAGACTGGGAGTGTCCAGGATGACAGCCCACATCCTTCCTCACCATCTTCAGGTAAGAAAAAAAAAAAGAAAACACAGAACGAGTGATAGCCACTAGTATTTTTTGGTCAGTCCATGGATAAAGGGATCTACATTTTATCTCATGACACACACTTCTTTAATTTGATGTTACTGTCTTAGAGTTCTACAAATATACCTACAAAGTTCAGATATGTGTGTATGTCAATGTGTCAAACTTATCTCTTTAAAAAGGAATAAAAAATAACTCAAATACCCACTGAAGAATCAAAGCCACACATTCCTCACATAACTCGAATACTTAATGCCTTTGTTCAAATACCCAACACACCCTCTCAGAGAGGTTTGCTTATACACTATAGGATACTTTACACACACACATACAGACAGAAATATATACATTGTGCATCGTATATATTCAAGGATGTACAAGTATATGCTGTCTCCTCTTAAGCTGGACATGGTAACAAATTTCCTTTGGCACTGCGGTGCTGTTGCTACCATTCATATTAAGCCAAACAGAAGACTCCTGAGAACACAATCCAGGGAGAGACCTGTCTCACCATTGCATCGATGTTTGGAGGTTAGCAGCCTAGATCCCTATGGAGCATGAGTAAAGACTGGGAGCATAGGGACGAACTCGTTTTAACCACAGCGATTAATAAATGTCTTTAATAAACATGTTGGAGACAACCATACCCCTCCCCTCTCCTTACCCAGCAAACACAGGCCGGCCGGGGCTAGATAAGTGTATGTTTAGTGGGATTAAGGGAGGCTCGTTGCTAATGATTACACAAGTTTTTAAAGGTAACTTTCGCTTGCTCCTCAGGGCACTATGCCGGAGTTAAGAAGCGCGCGCGGTAATTAGGTCACGACTATGCGATAATCAGTCGGTTTAAGCTAAACAAGACACTAATTAAAGATATACATATAAAGCAGGTCAAAAAAAAACTGGTGAACTTCATTTGCAAAAGCAGGGATGTGCTTTTAAGTCTTTTGAGAAAAAATATAAATAAATATAAATATAAATCAGAGTGGCTTAGCTTAAGGCTGTAAGCAACTTAATTCCACCAGTGGAGACGAAATTGTTTATTTATTCACAGAGGCATGAAGTCCTTATCATGCCCGTGTAGTGTGATGGGTTTGAACATGGGACAGGCTATGTTTATTTTAATCTAAGAAATAATAACAGACAACCCCCCACCCCAATTAGGAATTAATGAAAATGAGAGCGAGATAAAAACCTATTTTCTTTATAGAGACTATTAAACATAACACTTTCTCAACAGCGTGGGGGTGTAGCGGATGTAATTATCTTCTGAATTTTAATGCTGGAAGTTTCTCTCTCTCTCCCTCTGTCTCTGCATCTCTCTCTCTGTCTGTCTCTTTTGAGTCAAGCACTTTGAATCTGATGAGTACAGCTTGTGGCGTTTCAACAACTTTAGAAGTACTGTATTAACATCCAGTGTGCAGTATACCAAAAAAAAAAAAAAAAAAAAAAATCAAATTAAAATAATACTTGACAAATAAAACCAATAGTATTTACCACCACATGTTAACAAAGCACAAAGAAATGCATTCAGTGTACTTCAGTGGTTAAATCTCCCTCCTCGGGCACCATCTTTGCGGAAGGAGGGTAGGATTAAAGACAGAAATATAAGTCAAAAAATAAATTAAAATAGTGTATCATCAACTTTGCACGAGAGAAAAAGCCTGCTCGACCACCTCCTGTTGTCTTTGTCTGACTGTTTAAGTGTTTCTACTGTAAATGTGTGTGTTTTGTACAGGTGGTATGTCTCAACCTTAGCACAGTTCTCAGTCAGGGGCTACACTGCTTGACACAGTGGCACTATTGAAGCTTTTTGTAAATCTGCCACTGTCATATCTGAAAGGCTCTCCTCCCATTGTTATTGTAGAGCTTTGTGAGTATACGCGCCAGAATAGGATGACAAACTGTAGCTTACTGCTAGAGAGCATGGCAAAGGTGAAAAATAGATTTGTAGAGAAGAAAGGAATAAAAATGATTAGGCATGCACTGATCTGAAAAGAAAGGGATGCAGTTCTGTTGAAAAAAAATGTGAGAAGTAAACAGATTTGACATTAAAAATGTTAAATATGCTTGTTTTGCTACTTCCTGTTTTTTAATCAGAAGTGAAACTTGTCTTTCTTCACAACTTAGACAATGTGATTCACGTTTGGAGCTCAGGGACTCTCAAATTAGAAGCTTTGATGTGTGAGAAAAAATGTGTCTGAGTCTCATGTGGAGAAAGGTGTCATGCTTCTCCTCTGCATGCATGTTTGTTGTGTGTGTGTCTGCGTGTGTGTGGAGTATATGCTTTACAGTATGTGTGCATATCACTCTCTTCCGCAGCGAACAGGATGTGGCCACTGTACTATTGTCTTTATCTTAATATCTCAGACTTTTGGCTTTTACTGAGTAGAAAAGGAGAGCTTCTCTGTATGAAAGTGTATGTGTGCGCACCTGCACGTGTGTGCTTGTGTACGTGTGAGCCTCTGCCCCGCCACCTACCCACAGCAATTTTGAGTTAAACTTGAATTATAGTAATCAACAATAACATCTCAACTGTGAAAGAAGGTCAACTCCACCGCTTTTGTCTTTGAGACGGCACTTGTTTAAAAGCAATGAGTGAAAAAAGAGAGAAGTGAGGAAGAAAAAGAGCAGAAAAACAAAGGCTTCTGTAAGAAATGTCCTTTAAAGACCTTCCTTATTGCAGCATAGCTCAGCAGCTAACCTTGAACATGTTTCTTATTCAATAAAACTCTTTATTTCTTTAAAGAAAACAAAGAAGTAATTACATTTATGCCCATCATCATCATCTTTTTTTATTTTTTTTGTTTGGTTATACTTGGATTGACTTCACTTCAGCATCATTGTTTCCTGCAATTCACATGTCTCAAAGAAACTGTGTTTAGAGAAACACTACAGGAGACACTGTGTACTGTAGTTGTGTTAGAAAGCTTCAGCAACAGGTAGACCCGACTTGGATATAACTCATCGCAAATCTGAAAAGGCATGGTGCTATGGGAAGCAGGGCCCTCTTTTGGCAGCTCTTACATGCAAATAACCCACCATTGAAAATCCTCATTTTGCACGATGGCGTCTCCCCATTCTGCTGCCACTGTACAGGCAAAATGTAGCTGAATGTGTAAAAAATAGGCTTTGCTGCATGCATGCAAGGCCTAAAGCAGCAGAAGTCCTCCTTACAAGTACCTCCGCAACCTTCCCCCTACCCCTAAACCCCACTCCCACCTCTTGGCTCCTGGCTGTAAAAGACTCTGTATACTCCCCCGGTTCTCTTTTTCTCTTTCTCTCTTTCCAGAGAATCCCCCATGTCTACATTTTTTTTTTTTAAGAGGAACAGCGTTTTAACATGGCGAGGATTAGCCTGCATATCCCTGGGTCTTTACCGCAGCTCAAACAAGCAGGCAAAATGCTCGCTCCATACAAATTGAAATTGGATTTGCCGACTTGACGCCTTAGGTTATAAAGCGTGGATATTCATCTAATTGCGTCGTTACAATGGGGGCGTAATTACACATACAGACAAACTGTTACAGTGTAATTACTGTGTCATTAAAACAGGAATAAAGTAGAGTTGACCAAGATCCAGACTACTATGAATACCCATGGTGACAAACTCAATCTAGCTAGCTTTTATCAGCTAATATTATTCAGTGAGTGACAGAGGAATGCCGTTTAAGGGAGGATATTCTTTAACTATGAAAGATCATAAATACAATTAGGGTGTAACTACATTCTATATAAAGACAGTTCTTCAGCAAAATGAAAGTAATACTCAGAATTTTGGAAAAAAAATTTATTTGTTAGCTAAACCAGGGGAGTATAAACATCCTGTAAGATTAATATCTAAAGTAGGACCTGTATTTCTTTGCATACCAATATGTGTATAGCCTCTAGTGTTTTGTGAGGGGTGTCAACTGGCTTGTGGTAAATTGAGTAAATACAACTTTGTTTAGGAATATGTGAGGAAAAAAAATAAACTAAAAGAATAAATGTGTTAAAACTAAATTATCTTACAAAATTGGACATTAATCAAACAACTAAAATCAACTGACATGCAGTTATCTGCCTTGGCATGCTGTACACATACAGTGACTATTTAGATTAAACTTGTTTTAGTTTCGTAAATATGTCCAGAAGGCAGGCCTGCTCTGAATGCAGTCTAAGCTGAGGTAAACATCAGTGGGTAGAGTCAAATATATAGATATTAGACATAGTCCAATGAAAACATTTCACTTTGTGGTGCAACCATGCCTTATTCCTCCAGTTTGGAAAGAAAGCTCGATAGCTTTTGATGTGTGCTCAACCAACTTGGTCTCCAAGAAATTAGGTTTATATCCTACTTGTTTTCTTATTACACTGCACTGACAAACATAATCGCTGCCTGGATTATGTTCACAGGCAACGTTTTTTGTCCAAACAAATGAGGAACTACATTTATGTACTGCACTGGAATTGGAGGGCGGAGGTCAAGGTGGATGGCTGGTGTATGAAACGCAGGATTCTGACAGCAGAGACCGGGGGTTTGTATCGTTGCATCCCGTGCGTGAAAAAGAATTTTGGTTAAGGTTAGTAAGAAATTGTGGTTTCGTTAAAATGGTAATAAACACATCATGTCTTGTGCTTCAAGTCACTGTAGACTTTAATTGTATTGTGTGATCGGATATTTTGGTGGAAAAGATGCCATACATTGTCACTGAACATTTTACTCATACATTCACGTATCAACATTTTTGCGACTTGCCAGATATGTTAACAACATTTTCTCATCGTTTCGACTAAACATAATTCGGGTGGTATTACGTCTAAAATGTACTTGCTGTTGCGAATTAGTTGAATATACACGTCATTTCTCTGAGACATGCTTGGATCAACTCAAAAAAACATATATGACTTGTGAGCGAGTGTGTTAGCTAAAAACTCAACAGACACGAACATTCTTTAAGTCTATGTTATCTAGAATAGGTTATTACAGTAGCTGACCTTACAATTTTAATTACAAGAGAAAAATGCATGCAGTACAATAGGCTAGATTACCAACCAAGAAAAGCAGAAGGGCAGTGTTCCAGTGTAGGAATGCTGGTTGCTGGGTCTCTGGGCAAAATTGGTGAGGATAATGTGGGTGGTAGGGCTCAACAGGGGCCAAGAGCTCCATTTTTTCCCTGTAAATAGGCTGCTAGCAAAGAGTAGAACAATAAAACCTGCTCACTTAAATCTCAGTGAATAAACAAGGTAGAGCTGACTTGTTGCGGCTGATGATTCCTAGAATAAGTAATATACCTCTTTACTGTATGCCATATTGTTCTTTCACCACCTCACACTGCAGCCAACACTTTGAAATGAGGCCAGTCCTCTGTGAGTGTGTACGCCATAATATATGTGCGTAAAACTATGTGCATTAAAAAATAATGAATTACGCCTCTCGTTTTTTTCAGTCTCTTCCCTCTGCATAAATTACTTTTTCTTTGTAATTGACATCCGTTCCTCTACTACTTCCCCCCTCACACTATTCTTCTTTTCTCTATAATCAGAGAACTCAGTGGTTACAAAACCTGAGCTTTCTACCCCCCACTCATTTGAAGGAGTCTGGCCTGTCATATCTGTATTTTTTATGTGTCACCAAACTTAAATAGACAGTCATTGTGTTACAGGCACATTCATTCCCCGAGCTGTATTTTTGTACAGTAGGTCAGGACTCTGGTGTCTGGTAAATGATAAAAGTTCTATTCAAACGCACTAATTGTCAGTGTGCTGCGCTGATTGACATGTCTCGGATAAATGCAGACTTAGTATTTTTGTACACGCTTGCACAATATAAAAGGCCAATTTATTTCTCTGTTCTTCTTTCTCTTTTTCCTTGCACAGTTCATTTGATTTCTCTCTTCCTTTCTTGCTCTCTCCCTCTCTCTCCAACCCCGTCTCTCAGACTCAATTTGTAAATATTACCCATGGTGGGAATTAGCCGAGGCTTTTTAGATATTTTAAAATTCCAATTGTATTCCAAACGAGTGTGTTTGATCGAGGGAAGGACTGCGAGCCTCAGTTTGCTCCTCAGTATTCCTGGGTGGCTATCAGTGGCTAGCCTTGTCCTTATGAAACATTTATCAGTCCGTTTTATGTCTTAATGATCACGTTAGGATTCCCCGCTTGGTTATGAAGCCAGGACAGGAAAAAAAAAAGGAAAAAATGGACTGTTGAGAGAGTGAAGGAGAGGCGATGAAAAAATGACACGGGCAATCCAGAAGGGAGAGACTGAGTGGAGTGAGAAAAAGAGAGAGATGACAGGGCATCACATTCCTCAGTAAACAGCATCGCATTATGCCATCCACTCTTTTCAACTCCAAATCTTTGCCAAAACATAGCTTACCTTTCTCCTGGAACAAGCTTCCTTGGCACACACACACACACACACACACACACACACCCTCCATCTTCTTCTGTCTTCCCCATTTCTGTTTTATGTTTTTATAATTAAAACATAATATTTATCTTTCCATAACAGAAGGCTGCCTTACTCCGTCAGGTAGACTGTTTGCATATTAATATTCTTAATACATCAACAAGCTATCTTCTCCGGTGTCATTGCTAAAACTGAGCAAGAATAGAGAGAGCGAAGGTGACTCGTGAATACAGCTCCTTACTACAGTTTTGAAATGCAGGAGAAACTTAATTTGATTGAACACGCCGGAGAAGAGACTCAAAAGTAACGGGGGAAAGCCTTAAAAAAAAAAGAAAGTGACAGAGAAAGAAAGACATAAATTAACATCATAGTCACAACTTGTGCTAATGTTGGAGTGTGTTTACCCAGTCTCAACCCCATGATGCACATAGAAATGCACACATCCGGACTAAAAAAGCGTTTGTTCCTCCTTCAGTCAAAACTACCGAGCGAAACTCTACACTAGCTAAACAGTTTCTCTTCTTTTGATTGTTTATGTGTGTGCTTAACAGAGGGTTGGAGGGATGGAGGGGAGGGCGAAGCTGAAAGAGGGTGAACGCCAAGTTCCCTTTCTCTGTCTGGTGACAGCTGTCTGACTCCGTCAATGCGGGATTCCTGTGAAATGAGGCAGGGCTCTCGGTCAGGGAATGCAAATGGATGGCACTGGATGGTAGGTGGCCGGCCCGGGCTGGGCTGGGCGGCGGGGGTGGTTGTGTGGAGTGGGTGATGGAGAAGGGGGTGGGGGGGGTGGGGTTGGGGGGCTTTGTTTGAACAAGTTAACTTGGGCATGATTGGGGTTCCTCCTGTGCGTGAAAGAGCAAGAGAATACATTGACCTTTGCCTCATTAAAAATGGAGGGCCAGACATGTGATACCATGACTGAGGAATCTCTTGTTCTTTTTTTCCTCTCCCTCATTCTCTTGTTCTCTCTTTCTCTCCCCCTCGCTCCGTCATACTCTAATTTTGCCGCCCTCCCTCCTCCTCCCCCTCTCAATCTCCTCTTCTTAACCCCATTGACAGGTCACATAAAAAGCCCTTTGTGTCAACATCAGGGTGCTGACATGAGAGCAGAAAGCGACATGAAAAATGTGCTTCTTTCTTAGTTGTAGCTATCTCATCACAAAGAGAGAGAGAGAGAGAGAAGAGAGAGAGAGAGAGAGAGAGAGAGAGAGAGAGAGAGAGAGAGAGGGAAAGAGAGACGCAAAACGGGTGGAAAAGTGAGAGAGGAATTAAGTCCAGGGATTAAGATCTCTGAGCTTTCGTTTTTTTCACTCTCTCCCCCTGCCACATTCCAATTGTTCTTAAAATATTTGGCAATGTCAATTAGTAAGTGAGCAGAGCTAGCTGATGAACACAATTTTCCAGGCGACTGAGCACCCTATTGTTGTAGAGCGAACAGCAGATTTCTGAGGTCATTATCATTCCCTGTTAGCCGTGCCCAGCTGCTCTCCTCTTGGCTCCAGCCAAACTCCGCTCTCCTCTCTCCTCTGTCCTCATGCTCTTATACATCTCCTCTCCTCTCCTCTCCCTTTCCTCTCCCTCTCTCCCCCCCTCCTGCACCATGTTCACCAGTTCAGAGCTGGTTGATAGCAGGCAGCAACAGGGGGCCTTCAGCAAGAGGAGGCATGGGAGGAGCTGGCTGGTGGAAAGAAAGGAGGAGAGAGTGAGATGGATATAGTGCAAGGGTGGGGGGATACAGTAAAGGCAAATGAGTGAGGGGAGGAGGAAGTGAGGGAGGAGGAGGAGGAGGAGGGGAAAAAATGGAGAAGGGCATGGGGGCAAGCGGTACAGAGGAGTGGGCAGGCTGGGATCAGGCGGTGCCTGAACACAAGAGGGAGCATGAAAAGAGTAAAAGAGGAAGGGAGGATAGACAGAAACAGAGAGGGAGATCATCTGATATAGTAGTCCAAGAGATGGTGCTTTAAAGATGGTGACTTTGAAAGTGGAGAACATAGTAAACGTAGTAGAAGTGAGGATAAGCATTACTGAAAATGAGTTTGAACAGAAAGGCTCACTGAACTTACTGTATACTGACATTTTGAATAACATCTATCTAATCTAACTGGAGGTTTACAGTAACATGTACGGCTGCATTTTACCCTTTTGTACAGGACTTAGCATAAGCTGATGGTTTTGTAATCAGAGTGATTTAAAACACTTTGGCAGGAGTGCAGAGAAAAGTTGGTATAATGGTTGTTATTGTACAAAGAAATTTTCTTCCTTTCAAAGAAAGACATTATTGTCTAGAGTGAACTCAATTAAAAACATCATATACTCTGTATTTAAAGTAATTTTCATTAAAGAGAAATGTGCTAAAACATGGTGCAAATGAGATTTAAGATAAAAAAAAAAAAACGCCTGCCTGCTGTTACACTTTTATTCGAAAGAATGGAGTTTTCTTTCATATTGCACAAAGCATCCAGGTATCTGCATCTAAACATCCAAAGGAGTCTTTCCTTTTTTTTTGTTTAAGAAATGATGAAAGATTCCTTTGAGTCAAAGTACAAAAAGGAAAAAAAAAAAAACAGAACAACATGAGTGGAGACGCAGAAAATCAAAAATCTCTGACTTTTTTTGTACTTGCCAGCTGTACATCTTAATGTGTTCCCAGAGGCCTTTTCACCCCCCTCCTCTTCCTCCTCTTCTCTACTCCACCTTACTGCAACCCCCAACACCACCACCACCACCTCTCACCCATGGGTGCCCTCCCTCCTTCCGTCCCTCACAATGTCATCTTTTCGACAGCAGATTCACACATCTTGGAAAGCAAAAATATTTTTCTTTTTCATCCTTTCATCCTCATTGTAACATTGTACAAGAGAGGTAATTAAAAGCCTCATTCCGCCAAAAGTCGTTGAATTGTTAAACTGACTAAACAACTAAAACTAGTTGTAAACACTTCAAGTAAAAGGAAATTCATACAGAAATCTATGAAAACACCTGCAAAATTCAGTTCCACCTCCCGTTGTCTCTCTGGTCCAACCTGTAGAAAGTTTACATAAGTTTACTGGTTAGTAGTGGGCATTTGGGTTCTGAGTGTGTGTGTGTGTGTGTGTGTGTGTGTGTGTGTGTGTGTGTGAGGGAGAGAGAGAGAGGAGGAGGAAGAGAGAGAGAAGTGAAAAAGGGTGAGCGGCATCAAAGCGTTGCTCTCAGCTGCAGCTGCCAAGCCTCCTCGTCCCCAGTTAGCAGCCATCCAGCTGTCAGGCTGCGCGAAGAGGAAGAGAGGGGGGAAATCTCTCACCAGCCATATGGTCCCCAGTTCTGTCGGAGAGAACTCCACGCTCCGTGGGCAAATGGCAAACTCATATATCTAATCAACACTCTTAATATCCAGACCTGAGACCAAGGATATTTTCAGGCTTGCCTTTCAACAACATGGCAAAAGGGTATATGTGGGATATGACCAGGCACTTGGAGTATTTGTTTGTGGTGTTATGGAGCTTTACTAAGCAACTGCATACAGGTTACAGGCAAGTATGTAGAAAGGCCTGCTTAGTTTGATTCTAAAGGCTGATGGTATTCTATATTTGTCTTATTGTTAACAAATCCCAAGACCAAAACCAATATTAGTTAGTGTCAGTGGTTCTGGGCCCCAAGTCCATTGGTTCTAGTGATGTGATTGAATTGTTTAAAACGAACCTCTCTTTACTGACGGGGAATGACAAGACCTCGTTTCCACCAACCCGTTCACTGACTCGCCCCTCTGATCTGCTAGCTAGCAAGTGCGAACTGCGAAGATGAGGCGAGACAACGTGTCACTATTGTGCACATCTTATATTAACTGTATTTGTGGAAATGTAAGTTAATTGCTGTATTAGCCTAGCCCTGTGAGAAAAGCAACCTTTTTTGGAGATAAATTACAAGATAACTCTAGTGTGTGCACGCTGTAGACTGTCCGGGTGCTGCACTGCCCTCGCAGTTAAGTTCCACCTTTTTCGTTCCGTCAACATCCGGTGGCCTAATCGTGTGAATCAGGGGGGACTGGGAGTGGGTGGAACTTAATTCATTCAACATTAATTCAGCGGGTGCAAGTGAGTGCACAATCATGGGAAAAGGAGCGGCTGTAAAATGGTGGATACATTTTTTTGAGCGTCACAGCCCAGAATTCCGAATTCTATGGTGCGCATGCTTTATGGGCACTGGGGCCAGTGGGGGATTCCCCAGGCTCTGGGTGACTGACTCTGTGACTCGGTGACTTGAGTGACTCAAAAACCCGGCTCTCTTTAGTGAGTGGCTCATACAAAATCTTTAAGAACTGGTCACAACTATAAAGATTAATTTAAAAAAAAAAGGGACACTCATTTCCTACAGCTGGGCACTGTTATTTTTAGCAAACATTACAGGAGTAAATAGTGCATGTGTGGAGGCTATTTTCAGCCACAGATTGCTACATATTTTGTTGTGCCGGTGAGTATTTATGGCAGCATCTTTTTTAAAATTATCCCTGTACTGTGTGTTGTTCCTTAATTCTGCCAAAAAATAAGAAAATTCTGCTCCACCGGCTCCCTCTGAATGGCCTCCTCTCCCAAATACTGATAAGGGCTTGGGCGTCTTTATTTATCCAACAAGTGTGTTTTTTTAAAGTATTGGTTGTCCAGGCACAGTAGTAATAAGGCGGTTACTGTTGTTGTGGTCCTCCTTGTTGTGATGTGACGATGCATCTGCTTGACCAAACACAATTGGCAGCACTACCAGCCACCCCTGAAACAACCTGGCACTTGCAAATGTATCACCTCCTGAGCAGTGCCCAAATTTAGCTTGAGGAATTTGTCCCTAAAGTGGTTGGATGTTACAGACTACAATATGTTCATGGTAATAAAGGAAGAAGTCACCCATTGCAACTGTGTGGCGCATTGATGTATTTTTAATAGTTTATGGACAACAATGGAGCTCTATGACGCAGAGGGATAATATAAATCAGGCTTTCGATAAACAGACAATACTTGTTCATGGCAATTGTTAACAATAAGAAAAATACACAATTGTTCTTTTTCAGCAATTGAAACTAATGATTCAAACTGACATAATAGCATAAAGTCTGTGATATATTTTCAAAACCAGACAAACCCTCTAGACACCTGCTCCCTGCTCTTCTCCCATCTGAAACATTATCACAACAGTAATATGTGCAGTGGATTGACTTGAACCCTCCTTTTAGTTGAGCAGAAGCTGTTAGCTTTAGCACAGCTAGTCCCAGAGAGAATGGGCTTGAATATGGCTTTGTGCTGTATCTGTTAGCGGGATGCTACACCTGCTCATCTAATCCTGGCAGGCCTGTGCCTACAGTCTCTCCCGCTGCAGAGTAACGGGCGCCTTATGGCACTGCAAGCCACACTGAATCACGGGGAGGTTTGTCGGTATTACGCCGACATTGCTGTGTAAAGCTTGGAAACAACCGTCACCCCCTCTTTGTTGGGACTGAAGAGTGCAAATTCCCTCCCCGGTTTCTTTTCAGCAAACAGCTATTAGTGTATGGATGGAGCATGTAGCCTGGAGTGGAGGTAGTGTATGTAGTAATTGGTATGAGTGGGAGAGCAAGGTAGATAGACACAAAGAGAGAGAGAAAGTGAGTAATGTGGAGAGAGTAAGACAGCGTGAGAAGGAGAAGCGGAGAGAGATTTAAATAGAAATCAAGAGATATGGATGGGGGGTGTGGGGGGGAGGCGGGTAAGAGGGGAGAAGGGGAGTGATCCAAGTCCCACAAATCTTTGCTCAACCCAACAACCTGAAGCAGAGGCCATTAAAAACAGGGAGAGCTGGGTGAGATAGCAGCCTAGATGGATATGGCAGCAGCGATGGTTTGGAGGGACGGTAACTTTAATGGCCCCACTGGGTTTTTAATGAGTGTTGTGCCCCAAACAAAACGAGCTAATTAGTGTTATCATCCATATATCAGACCCTACACACACCCATGCATGCTCAGGCAGACACATACACACTCTCTTGTACACACTCACGAAAGCCTGTTCGAAGAATTCTGAGCTTTTTTAGTTAATCTTTTTTTCTTTACATATCAAATCTTTTCTTTACATAAACTTCATAAAATTGAGTTTCATTCTTTTCACCAAAAGACAAAATTTAAACATCACTGATTCACTTCTTTCCTTTTTAAATTTGGTTGTCTCACCCTATGCGGCCGCACTCTCTTACAGAGCTATTTCATCCTATTTCATCCTGAAGTGCCCCCCCCCCCTTCCTCCTACCCACAAACACACACTTTCAAACCCATAAGGCCGTGCCCTGTTTGTGAGAGCAGCGATTATGTCTACACTGGTTTAAAAGCAGGATAACAATGCCACGAACGGGCATTTGGAAAAACAAAAAAGAGCTCAAGCCAATATCCTGGCATTTGGACTCAAGCCGCTGTTACCTGCGCATAAGCCCCGTGTTTGTCACGCCATCGCCTCTGGTTGACCATGCCGCCCCACCAGCCCCCCACTTTATTTCTCTTGCACTAAGCCTATTATAAAATCAATAAACAATTGAGCTTTTTTCCAGTCCTTTTAAATCTTTTTCTCCTCTATATATCCTCTGAGATGAAGGGGAGGCATGCAGGCGGCGGCAGTGTGGAGAGAGAGCGGGGGGGAAAAAGAAAAGAGTGAGGGAAAAAGGAGAAACAAAAACAGCTCAGTAACCCCTTGCTTTCACAGTCTTGAAGTCAAGTGAGTTTTTAACCAACTGGTGTCCATGTCTCCATTATTATCCAATTGTGTTTATTCCAGCAGTGAGCTTCTTAGACCTGGTTCTGACCCTCAGATCTATATCATTTGTCCTTAAACACAGTCATGGGAAAGGGCACTTCTGATGCCCACATGAGTGCGTGCACTTTGGTTTAACTCAAAGAAGCCTTGTGCACAGACAGAGAAGTCATTTCCCTGCATGATCTGATATTTGTGTTGCGTGCACAGTACACTGTAACTGAGAAACAGAACAAAATTCCCCATTTATATTTTAACCCCATGCCACCAGATGAGGCTCAACATTTCAATTGGGGTTTCATCTACTTTCATCTACTTTTGTCATATCACTTTATATCACTTTTCAAGTTGGTGTGGTTATAGAAAGCTCATGGGAATGATTGAGGGATTTTTAATTGTCACATTCTTGAAATGTAATAACCCTTGAGTTGATAAAAATCAACAAACACTAACTCTGACAGCTGATTTTCAAATTAGGCATCAAAAAAAGTGGCGTTTACAGATTTTAATTCCCTCTGTCAGTTTAAACTCATATTTCAAACTCAGCGGTGGGGAGATGACAATGTAAACCTCTTTTTATTCCACCAGTCGCAGAGAAGTTGGAAATTAGAACGTCGGCTACAAAGCTGTGCCCCCCCCCCACCACCACCACCTTCCTTCTCTTTTTTCTCCCCCATTTTCAAACTTCTCACTTTGTTTACTCCTCGAGTCTTCTTGGAGTGCAGATACAGTAATTATCAGTGATCAAATACAGCACAGGTTTTTCTGCTGATGCTTTTTATGTATGCATGACATTGTGTGTCGCCGCATCATCCGTCACCAGAAAGCAAGCAATTTGTGGGAAGTATGCTTTTGCCTAACATGCTTTAGTAGATCCTTTGTAGACAGGATACAGTATATTCCACAGATTGTGACGACAATTAATGATCGTCTTTACAACAGCTGCAGATGATGACATATTATCACAACAGTGCCTTATTGATATAAGATAACGCAGACTATTTGAACATTCTTGCTCAGCTCGTTGTTCTCTAGGCGTCAAGCCTACACTCATCCACCATGCCTGCTGTATACAGTCCAGTGGCCGCACTTTTGACTGCAACAGATTTCACCAAGCTGTTGATTGCCTCATCTTGGACTTTATTCTTCTAGCTAGCCTCCATCTTGGCCGACCCTCCCCTCAACATGCCTGCTATTGGCTGACCCTCCGCTTAACCAAGTTCTCATTGGCCAGCAACCCCCACCCCTGTGCTTTGAGCCAAGCCTTGATTGGATGACTCAAAAGATCTCTGGAATGCTCTCATCAGGATGGTCTAAATGAGTATAGATGTGGACTATCATGGTCAATCGTCCACGCTTTCCCTGGCTGCCATTAGGTCCATGGAGACAGGGCCCACAATGCACCCCGAGTGTGCCGATGCTGTACAAGCATTTGGCCGGCTCAGGGCTATTCCCAGGGTTTGTTCCCCACAGAGACCCTGTGTGGGCCGCTGGTGGTGACTGGGCTTCAGGCAGCATGGTGTGGCCATGTGTGTCACATCCCCCCTTGTCATCCCACCAGACGGAGGGCTGTATCATGGCTATCGTCCTGTCACACTTGGATGATGCTTCCTCGCCTCGGAGTTTGACAGTGACTTGCCTTAGTGACAATTACCATCAGAACCAGCCTTCTTATCCACCTGGTTCAAAAGGTCTGTGTGCTGGAGATTGGCAGGCGTTTAATTTTCCCTCTCCCACTGCTGTCATGCTGTGCCATTTATTGCAGTGCTCCGTTTATGTTTCTATCTTCTGCCTTTCTTTATGGCATGTTAACCATTCAGTGCTTCTCACTTCATGACACCTCCATGCATGTAGACATCCCTGTAGGGACAGCAGGCAACTCCAGTCCCTGTTTGCAGGGCCTCTTGCCACCATATCACACCTCTATTCACCAGGACAGCCGCAGAGAAAGAAAGCCACTCTGTAAGCATCCGTGGTCCCTCCCTTTACTCTCTGTGTTTTGCTCCTTCTTCCCCTTATTTCCACTGGGAGGAACACTGACCTCATTTGTGAGGACAATAACCCCCTTGACTTTGGGGATTAAGACATGAAACCTTTGTGGATTAATTAGGTTCAGAGCTGAATTCATTTTGTCGCCATGGAAGGCAAAGAGAGAAAGAGGAAAGAAGAGGATATGGGCTGTAGGCTCTATTATGAATTTGCTGTTTGCCCAGATAGATATATTAAAAACAAATGTTGGGGCTGATCACATTTATATCCTCCAACCGAATGGCACTGCATTTGTTCACTGGGCTAAGCATTAGCATGGGAAGTAACAATAACACAAACTGTCAAATTGCAGCAAGCATTATACAGTCTTATACATCAGTGCTGACTTCAAACCAGGGTTTTGGAAGCGCGGAGACAATGTTAGCCAGCTGAGCTTAACTCTTTGGCAAGGTTACACATGCAAATATGGTTTGCCGGACTATCTTCAATCCGCAATAGGCTGGAGCCTGAATCTGTGCATTCACGCCTCTAGATCTACTCTTAAGCTTGTCACACATAATGTAGCAAGTAGCAGTCCTGACAATGCCCCAGGAATCACATTGTCTCAGTTGTCTTGGTAACAAAGCAAAGTGTTTGTTTTCCAAGATGCAGCGCAATTGCAATTTAGACGGTTTACACCTATTGTGTTTTTTTTTTATTTTCCAGTCAAGAGCATATGTTATTTGAATGTATCTTCAGCTCGCAAAAAGGGGCTGTTAGTTAGATGTTTTGTTTACAAAATAACAAAGGTGTTTATTTCACCAAAGGCACAACAGAAGATGTGTTAATGCATGTTTCATGTCATCTTGTGCTTGCTGTAAATAAAAGCGACTGTTGTCTTATTAGAGTAACACCTTCTGAATGCGACAGCCCCAGGTATAGCTCCCTTATGGACCAAGTGTTGAACATGTGCTTGATGAGATGCCTTCCTCACTTTCATTTACAGCTCTTCTAATGAACCTCCGTCTCGTCATCTCTCCCTTATATTTTTTTATCTAGCCTCAAGTTAACATCGCCCGACGGCCCACACAGTGAGCATATGTTTATGTTGATGATAAGGTTGTTTTAGCAAGCGAATGCCTGTCTTATCTTCTTGGTGTTGCCGTGTAAAGCATAAACCTCCATGTGAGTATCTTAGAAGGAGTCATTCCCAGACCTAGATTAGGCCTCGGATTCCTGCACATACAAGGAGATTCTAGATCTTCCTAAATCAGAAGGCATTTAAAGAATGGGTTTTATATGAACATGCTCTATGTTCAAGGGGATTCAGACAGATCTATTATGTGTTGAGAACATTAAAAATTATGTCTGGACTACTCTACTTCTACCTCTCAACTAGGTGAACAAATAAACAATGTTTTGCCTCACTCAATGTACAAACCAAGTAGACAAATGTACTCTTTTTAAGACTTTTCGGAGACATCAGTGTTGCCACATTTCGAGGTATCATCTTTAACCCCTGGGCCTCCAGCCAGCTGCCAGAAGTTAGCTCCTTCCCTCCAGAGGACACAGGTTTATCCCGGGCTTTCATAGAAAGAGACTCACATTCCTCCCCAGTGGTCCTCCTCATTCCTCCTATCCTCTGTCTTAAGACATGGAGCTAAGTCGAGGCTAAGCCACAAGCCACCCTCATGGGGGGACGGATCGGCCAAATGCCACCTCTCCTGGCAGGGCTTGCAGGTAAGGTGTAATCCTGCCGGTGCAGTACTCTCAGGGCCAGAATCAGGTATTTCCTATTAGACACAGAGATGAGGAATGGATTTTCGGGAGGAGGATGGGAAAGCTGTTTTGGTCAATCCTCCCTCTCTCTCAATATCTCAGTCCTTTCCTGCTCATGCTCTCTGCCTCTCTTGTCCCTCCTCCTTTGCCTCCTGATCCTTGAGCCCCCCCCCCCCCCCCCTCCCCCATACATGTCTACCTGTTTTGCTGATACTTGACAACACAGGATTTTGTCTTTTGTCTTCCCTGGCATCCCCTCGTTTCATCTTTTTGGAGAGAAGGGCAAAAAGAGGATGAAGGATTGAAAGTTTGTGGAGGAAAGTTTTTGGAGGACGTTTCTGGATTATGTTCACAAGGCACAAGCTGCTCACAGTGTGAACATGGCACGTTGTCAATGAGATCTATTTCCATGACGATTATTTTTATACTCCGACAATCAGGGAGCCGACAGCACAGTACCACAGGAGGAAAAAAAAAAGTCCTTCTTCCAATTCGATACACCCTCTGTAACATTTTAGCTGTAAATACTAACAAAGCCATGAGGGAGAAGATAATGACAAGATATCAACCTTCTTTTCTGGCGTCAGAAATTCCCATTCTAGCTTAACTAAGTGTCCTGTTGAGTTGTCAAGTGTAAGTGCACCAAACTCAGGCTGCGTGCGCCGGCTGATCGGATGCTCTCCACTGCTCAGTGTTGCGGTAAATGCAACATCTGATGGCTTTCTGAAATCCAACGTGTTGGACAGGTGAGATGCTGAAGCGAGCGTCACTTTTGAGATGTGAGTTAGCACCATGTCACCCTTCCCCATCTGTAAGCTTTCAAGATTTTATATTCGGCGTGTACGTGTGTGCATGTTTTAGGGAGTCTGAAGTAATTCAAATTGGTTTTATACACTGTGCATCCAAGAATTGTCCTAAAAACTTGTAAAAAAAGAAAATTTGAGCAGTCTATCAAGAATATGGCAACTAAACAACTGATTTGGAATTCACTGCCATATTCAGTGTCACTATTTGACTTGGTGTTTGGCAGACTAAAACAGGGTGCAGATTGAGAGACGGTGTCACTGGGAGTAGGAAATGTCTTGCCTCCTTCATCTGCCATTTAGATTGCTTCCATTTATTGCTTTCCTAAGCTTTCTCTTTCATTCAAACCTGAAAGCAATGATCAGTCACATTCACCTCGAGCTTGACATGAAGTCGACGACAACTGACAGAACATTTCAGATGCATCAGTACATCTCGATGCGTGTATATGACTCCTCTCCCAATGTCTTGCGTGCTCAGTGGGCTGTTGGAGGGCTTTCCGCTAGACAGAAGGGCTCGGCTGCAGAGTGGGGCGAGAGCCAGGCATCTTGATGATTTTTTTCGGGGTGCATCACCATCTCTCTGGAAGCGCCAAGTGTGCACCAAGGCCATGCCATTCACTGTAGAGAGTGTGTGATAGGGGCACGCCATCTCCCATCTCTTCCAGGCATCCCAGAGTCTCTGAAACAAAGATGAATCTGGTTGCCACATTAAAGACAAACGCTGTGATTTCTGCGAGCAATAAAATTGTAATTCAGTGAAGCTGTAATGAATGCAGTGAAATGGTTGTCTAGTGAAACATTTTGTGAACTCGATTAGAGGTGCTAAACCATTTATTTGTGAAGTCTGTTATTGCAGACATAATTTGTGGTGGCAGCACGGTTTACCTAATTTTATTTATGTATTCCCTTGGTCAATGTTTTTTCTAAATGAGTGTGAGATTTTTGTCTTATTGTCAAGCACTAATGCTCAGATTTTGTTTGTAACCAAAATAAGACCTACATGGAACTGTCTGCTGTGTATAAACTAATCCATTCAGTTTACTGTCAATACTCAAATAAAAATATGCATAGATATATGTAAATACAGCTGTGTGCTTAAATTTAACATACTGATAAATTGTAAATTGACAGAAATTCTTAATCTTATGTTCAAATCTGTAACATCGACTGCTTTGTTCTCCCTGAATCTGACCTGTAAAGCTGATTTCACCTCTTTTTTCTTCTTATTCTCTCCTCCTCCATCCCCCTCTCCCCAGTCTAAATTAACGCCACATAACACCGATCAATGGATCCCTGCTAATCGCGTTAGACGTTTTGTTTTAAAATACCAGCGCCCAGCTGGTGACTCCTCGCACTCATCTGTTTGTCTCTGTTGTGCTGATCTCTCTCTCCCTCTCTTACTCCCTTCTCCTTCCTCCATCTCTCTGTTGCTCATTTTCTACCTCTGTCCATCCATCCCTCCCTCCCTACCTTCCTCCTTTTCTCTCTCTGCATCTCTATCTTTCCACAGTGTTTGTTTTCCAGGCTGGAGGGGTGGGGGGGTGGGGAGAATTTGGCCCAAATCCTAGGTATCACATATCTGACCATATTTCAAGCCCAAATGAAGCATGTAAAAAAAAAAAAAAACCTTTTCGCTTTAAAGGTCAGACATTAGTGCTGGTAAAAATTGATCTGTGGATTTATGAATTTAGCCCCGTTGTTGGGACTCCTTTGTAATGGAAGATTCAGTGGGGGAAGCTTAACATTGCATTGTTTTGCTTTGACAACGCAGCCACGAGAGCCCGTGCAGCTGTTCCCCACGCTCACAATGGCAGATTAATTAACACAATCATGTGGCGCTGGCTCGGGCTCAACAGCCAGGTCTGCTCAGGGATAGATAGGTAAATCCTATACATGCATTTCCAGACTACCACTGAACATTCTTGTGATGCTGCGCCATAACTAGATAGATTTGGTCGCTGACTGGTCAGCTGTAAGCATAAAATTAAGGTTGAACATGGGGATCTTTCTCTAATTGCACTGATGTTGAAATTGTGGTATGGAGGGTGCGTGTGTGTGTGTATGTGTGTGCGTGCACGCACGTGTGTTTATGAATTTTGAGTGAATTTGAAATGTTTTTTCTTTTTAACTTTAATTGAAATGATATTAATATATCTGTTTGTGTGTGTGTGTTAGTGGTATTCCAAATCTGTTCCTTTTTCAATTGCACTTACACAGAAGTGTGTGTGTTTCTGTCACAAAATCTTCATGTGTTCGTACATATCTTGTGTTTTTCTCTACATCCATGTCAGTGTGTTAATGCCTGTCTGCTCATGTGCGTATTAGTCTGTGTGAAGCAACAGCATTCGAAATGAGCTTGTGTGTATTTATGTACACATATGTGTTTATGTCAGGATATACGCATGTGCATGTGTGTGTATTCCTGCCAGAGACTGGTCTAGGAAGCCGTCACCATTAGATGGAGCTCCTCTAATTAAGATTCTGCCGGTCGACCCGTCTCTCTTACTTACTTAGTTCCCTGACATTTTAAACTGTCTATTATGCCGCCTGGCTTTCAGGTGCAATGCTGTGTAAATGGCAAGTCAAAAAATTATGTATCTTTTACATACAGTTATCCATCAGGGATGGGGAGGAGGTGGTGGGTGACGGATTAGACCCAGTGTTTAAATTATTACCGGACGCTGTGATCTTTCCCGATTGATCATATCACTTTACGTCCTTGGTGTCACTCTATTAGCACCTGTCTTTCTCTCTCACTCTCCACCCATACACCCGCCCATCACCCCCTGTTTCTCCTCTCCTCCCCCTTACTCTTGTAATTTTTAATTTTTTTATATTTCATCATCCTCTACCACACACAAACACACACCTCTCCTCTATGTTTTGCATGAACGTGACCGCAGTTTGTCAATATTTTACCCTTGGCCCATCCCCTGTGTTGATATAATGATCACTTAACAGTCAAGAGTAAGGCGAGGAGGAAATTAGGGCGTCGGCGGCAGAGAGGACAACAACACTGAAGCAATTATGTTTCTTTCAGCCCAAGCATTCTCACGTTAATGAAATCCCTTATCGTTAGGGGAAGAGGAAGGTGGGGAGGGGAGGACAGGTGCACGAAATGTACGTCGTTCATTTATCTTATTCTCTGAAATGAACGGAAGGAGCGGCGAGAATAATGTAGAGATAAAGTGCGGGCAACAAGTGTGTGTAGTATTTTTTTTTTTTTTTCATATCACTGGCCCTGCATTTTGCAATGACAGAGGAAGAAAAGGGAGGAAGAGACACGAGTGTGTGAGGCCGATGAATGAGAGAGGAGGAGGGGGAAAGGGAGGGAGGGCACAGTGTATCACACGTTAGCATCTTCCTAAAGGACAAATCGAAGACACTCCCCAGGCTAACATTTGAAGTATTTACCTTTGTGCAAAATGTCTGCCCTTTTCCTTTGTAGATGAGATCAGTCAGAGTCTTGGAAAGTCACAGAGACCCAACTAAAGACCTTATGTTAAAATGGGAGTGATCAGGGTCTGTGTAATTAGTTTTTTTTTTTTTTTTTTCTCTGAGGTTGACTCAAATTTTGAAGCAGAAATGGTATTACAAAGTAGTTTTTTCACTTCAGCTGAAAACTAATGTGGAACTTTGATGTGTTGAGACACTTTTTTGACCGTGTGG
The DNA here is from genome assembly GCA_038419695.1 of Scomberomorus guttatus. Taxonomy (NCBI): domain Eukaryota; kingdom Metazoa; phylum Chordata; class Actinopteri; order Scombriformes; family Scombridae; genus Scomberomorus; species Scomberomorus guttatus. The sequence continues at coordinate 6,215,744 of CM076445.1, forward strand.
CCCGGGACCAAAAGAATACTGACAAACATTACTTGTTTGTGAAAATTCAGATTTTTTCCCCCCTCAATCAGTTTCCTTTTTGTTCACTCCTTTCATTTACCAATGCAGTTTTTTTTTCTGATCCTTCTCTCTCTCAGTCCCCAAAACAGCCATCCTACTCTGAGGTTGTGATAATTATAACAAAAACAAACTGTGATGATAGTGTCAGATGGAAAGTTAGGGGATCACCATAGTTCACAATGCCTGCACCAAATTATATGGTAATCCAATCAACTGTTGTCGAAAAAATTCACTCTGGACCTCAAATGTCAACCTGCTGGTGGCGCTAGAAATTAAAATCCCAGTATCACTAAAGTCATCAGGATTCATCCTCTCGGGACCAGGAATGCTTGTACCAAAATTTGTGCCAATTCATGTTGTAGATGTTGAGATATGTCACTGGATAAGTGAACATTTTGACCTGCTGGTGGCGATAGAGGAAAGGTCAGGGGATCCTCAGAGTCAGTACGTTCATCCTCTATGGAGACTTTGGATGCTGGTACAAAATTTCATGGCAATCTATCCAATAGCGATGAGATATATCAGTCTGGATCGACTGATTGACATTGCCATCCCTAAAGCTGCACCGCTAGCGTGGTTAAAACATCTTGAAACATTTGGATTTTATGATCCTTTGGTAACTTTGGATAGCCTATATACTCTAGTTTTTAACAGCAATTAATTTGTGTGTGTAACTCATTGTCAAGTGTATACTTCAAGTATTTTTAGGGACTGTGCATCAAAAACCAGGTGTGGAGTGATTATACTAAGAAATCTGCAGAGGGACTGGGATGATCTCACTGCTAAGATACTTTGGCATGACTATACATTAATAAATAAATAACTAAACACCCTGGTCCTTATTAGCTGCTGCTAAGTATGTGTCAGGCTGCAATGACACTAATGTCTGCTTTGGGCTGCTTTGCTGGGCTCGTTTCTGTCTCTCCTGTAAAAGAAGGCTATCTGATTGGAAACAGATCTGGGGCACTGGGGGGCTGGCCCCAACTAGTTGGATTTAATGACCCATTTCCTTAGCTGCCTCGTGCCACAAGCAGTTAAACGACAGTCAAGGTGCCCAGAGGTTCCCTACCATGGGACTAGGAGAGTACACTAGCTGTAGAGACAGAGTGAGTAATAGAGAGCGACATACCCCAGCTACCGGGCAGCAAATCAAAGCCTATTTCCCCAGCAGGACGTTAACCAGCACCCACCACAGTCTTGAGTCAAATGCTCAGTGCATTCCTAGAGTTATTCTGTGATCAAGTAAAAGAATTTACTTCTTTTTGCGTAGCCACAACTTAGACAAACACCAGAAAAAAGTGCCTACACTCGTTGAATCCAGTGGATGTACAGTAGATTAAAGGAGCAATACTAAAGTGCCACCATAACAGCACATTTTTGAGTGCAGACACAAAATGTTTTACGGCTGGGAGGTATTATGGTCTAATGAGTCAGTCTGCAGAAGCTCTTCTTTGAAACCTCAAAGTTAAATGAGTTTTACCAGAAATATCTTCATGAAACAATGTGGGAACTTGGCCAGCACCAAACAACATTGGACCCACACACATATACAGTGAGTGAACGTCGCTGTGTGTGTGTTTTAGTGTTGTGCATGTTATGTGAGCCTTCCTCTCCATGGATCTTGTCTTACAGTATGTTACAGTAACATCTGAGTTGTTCATACTTCAATATGACGATACAGCTATAATAAAGACGAGTGATGTTTTAATCGCAGTATTCAGTATTCAGTATTAAATTCATTCTAAATCTGGATCCGTCATGTGGATTTTATGGCTAAAATGTCCCTGCAGGCTCTTAGAAAACAAGAAAATTGAAAAGACAAAATTGAACAACACAATGTAGTTAAATACACAACAGATTATATTGATATGACTTCCTTTTGTTTAAGGCAGTAGTGTTTCAATTCTAACAATGAGCCCACTTGACCTTCTCTACAAGTACAGTGGCAGTGCTCGAGGCCCTGAGGAGAGACCTAAAACGACCATCAAACTTCTGCCGCTAAAAACTTGAGCACGCTCTGCCCTATCAAGCTAATGATCAATTATTAATATCCACAATCCGCAGCCTTGATGTGGCTACTTGGATATAGAAAGCAGGCAATTATGTGCTACTGTCTCTTTTGGGTTTTGGCCGCCTCCATCTCCGGCCTGCCTCTCCCTCTCCATGTGTTGAGCTCCCCTATAAATATATAACAGATAGTTCCTCTTAGCACACCACAGTTCTTATTGGGGCCCTCTCATTGCAGATATCCAGATCCAGATTAATTTGTAATTAGTCTTGAGTTGTTGAGCCTCTGAAAGATAAAGGATTCCAACTCCCATTCTATGCGCCCCAAACGCTGACGATCACTTAAAAAGAACAAATGCTCTTGCGCTTGATAAAAATAGCTTAAGCTCGGACTTATTTGTTTGGCGACAAATGCCAGACACATACGTCTGAATGGCTTGGGTGATGCTAAAGCAGAGACTAAATGAGTTGGTCTATAATAAAACTTGTCATTGTGTCTCTTTGCGTGTTTGTTTGTAAAAAAAAAAAAAAGGGGGAGGGGGTGGGGGGGTGCTTAACAATTCACTGTAAAAGCATAAAGTGTAGGGACAAAAAGGAGAATTAAAAAGCTGTCTTCTTACTTTTTCTCTTACGATGTAATTCTGTTTCCAGGAGATACCCCCTCGGCGGGCTTCTTTTAGGCTTCCCATTAATTTGCTTCCAAATGTCATATATCCCTCTGCAGATAAAAAAGATGAATGGGATAAAGACATATGGGCATTTTCAGGCGTATGTGTGTGTGGGGTATGGGTGTAAAAAAATACTGGAATAGTTTTTAGTCATTTAACAGGACAGGGGGCGTAGAGGCGGGAGGGGGGGTGGGCTTCAGTCTATTAATAGTTGAGTCATCAGTGCCTCAATGTTCCGAAATGGCAAATTGTTAGATCCCCAATGGTGATTATTACTTGCTGTCAATGACCTTCATAACAAATTAAAATTATGCGACTGGGACAGAGCGTGCTCTTTAATAGGCGTTATGCATGGGATTGTGTGTGTGTGTGTTACTTTATGCATGTAAATGTGTGTGTGTGTGTGTGTGTGTGAGCTGGTGGCCAGAGGGTGAAGGCCTGTAGCATTTAAAAACACCCCTCCCCTCCATAAAACTGGGACCTTTCTCTCATTTATTCTTAAAGTGTGGCTCTATCTCTTGTGGTCATTGTCTCATGTCCACGCACCAATGCACACACATACACACGCACACACACACACACACACACACACACACACACACACACACACACACACACACACACACACACACACACACACACACAGGGTGTTTGCAGCTGCAGTATAAATCTTTTTATTTCATTTTCTGAGACACTGGACAAGTTCATAGAAGAGGAAAACTGGACGCGTCCTTGGTCCTTGGATTTACAGCCTGACCAGGCTATGGTGGGAGCGATAGTCTCTCCCTCTCTCGCCCACACACACACACACAGTATATATGCATGGCGTGAAACAGATTTACCCACTTTAGCTCCCCCTCCACAGTGGCCTTGTTAAAAGTGTTCATCGCCCCTTGTGGTAATATATGTCTTTAAGTGCACATTTATGCTCCCAAGCTATCGATCACTGTACATTCCCCACCCGATAATTACTCCACCTTAATATGCACCCTTAATGAGGCTTAATTGATTCATTTTCATTGATGGAGAATAACGCCACTAATGGCTGCGGTGTGCAGAGCATTGATGCCACGTACAGTATAGACTGAGACCAGTGCCAGGTGGATTGAGGGTGGGATAGAAGTGGTGGTACTGTAGCTGAGGTTGATGATTGGCCTATTGTGCTTGCTGTTGATTTAGCATGCACGGGAATGAATAGGAAATCAATGGTGGCTTAGGGAGGAGTTGTACTTTATTCAGTGTTAAAGGGGCAGAGCAACAGGGTGGTTGTCATCTTTACGTGAGAATCTATACATATAGCCAAAGAGCTTTTGGTAGTGTGAACTTGTTCCTTTTTCCTTTCTTTTCACTTCTTTTCCTTCTGTCACACCCTGCGCTCTTTTCCCCTTTCTTCCCTCTCTTTCCTCATTTTCTCATCTTTTCACTTTTCTTCTGTAAAAGTTTCCTTATATGTTCTTGTTTTGTTTAATTTTGTTATTTTCTTTTCCTTTTCTTTCCAAATGTCCTGTGATGCCATTTCCTCCTTTTCCTTTTCTTCCCTCTCTCCCTTTTTCATCTTCTCACTTTTTTCACTTGTCTTAATTCCTTTCCTCACGTTTCCTTTTCTCTCCTTTTCTATTATTTCAATATTCTGTCATGTCCTATGCTATTTTTCCTTTTCTTCTTGCTCCTGTTTTCTAATTTTGTCATCTTTTCACTTCTTTTTCTTTCAGTATCCTTTTGTTTAATTTCATTTTGATTTTCTTCAATTTCTTCTATTTCTCCCATTTGTTCTTTTCCCTTAAGTTTTTATTCCTTTTGTTTTGTTGCATTTTTCATTTTCTTTCCTTATTTCCTGCCATGTCCTTTCCACCTTTCCCCCATTCCCTCTTTTCTTTTCTCTCTCCTAATTTGTCATCATCTCATCTATCCACTTTTTTGTCTTAATTCCTTTCCTTTCCTTTCATTTCATTTCTCCATCCATAGAAAGCCAGCAGTATCCCAGTAAAAGAGACAGGGACCTAGTCATCCTTCACTAATGGTAACCACACCACTTCCTGCCAACACAGACTGAGAGGGGGCATGATGAATATACACCCTGATTATTATAGCACTGCACACACACACACACACACACACACACACACACATACTGGCACGTTTATGTACACACACTGGCAAGTGTGTGTGTGTACACAAACGTGCAGACAAACACATTAGTAATTGCTCTTGTCTTCATGTCCTAAAAGACACCCACCTCTGTCCCCATCTGCCTTTTGTGCTCTCATGCATACATGCAGACAGTGGTGGACAACACACAGATAAACGCACACACACACACACACACACACTCTCATACACACTCAAGCATCATCCACAGCCTCTCAACGGGGCTATGATCACCCTGCTAGAATGATAAAGTTAGTGAGACATCAGTGCTCCCTCAGACATTTGTATGTGCATGTGTGTTTGTGTGTGTGTGTTTGTGTGCGTGTGTGTGTGTGTCTTTTTCCAATGCTCTTTGAAGCCTGAAACAGACTTGAGGAGGGGGGAAAACAAAGGTGGGCCGGTGCCAGGGAGAAACTTATGGCACCATTCCTCTTCCCCTAGCCGGGCAGAGGCATAGCCTTTACTGAGAGGGAGAGCCACCTTCTGTCAGTCTGAGAGGGGGGAAGAGGAGGGGGGGGTGGGGTTGGGTGGGGGGGTGTCGGGAGATGAGAATGAGAGAAGTGGAAAGAGAGGCAAGGAAAAGCATCCTAAACAGAGGAGCATTTGCCGATGCTGTCCATCATTTCCACCTGTATAGTGAAAGGGACCGAGGTTTGCCTCCTTCAGAAATGAGTGTGTCTACAGATTTTGGAAAGCATCAGCTTGTATTTTAGGCTGCACATTTAGAATAAGCACACTAGGTGTTTTCTTGTGGCAATGCCCTTCAACCGATAGTTTTGGAGAAATAATCTTCACAGCGTGAAGATCACACTCCCTGAATAGATATCCTGCACTCGCACAGCCCCCTTTCATTCAAGAAAGTGATTCAAACAAATAGCTTTAACACAATTCTACACAGCGGAAACCGCTACCCTTTCATCACCCAGGTTAAAAAAGGGAACTATCTATCCTCCTGTTTTCCCCCTCATCCTTTCTTCTTTTTTTTCTCTCCTCCACAACTCCAGTTTTAGTGCAGGCGTTCACTAATAAATATAAATGTTTGTGATTAGCATCTCTGCGGCACAGGTGCATGTTTGTTGCGAGGGGAGGCTTGTTCATTAATTTTCAGCCGTGAAAAGTGCAGCGCGCCATGAACGGAGAGTCCAAATCGCACACACTGATAAATGAACGCACAGATTGTTAATGTACCATTGTAAGGCTGCTGCCTCCACCAGCTTTGAAAAAAAGGGCCTGCTGCCAAAAGCAGGGGCTATGAGCGCACACACACTCACACATAAACACACACTGGGTCCGAGAGGTGTGGCAAGACCCTATTCAGAGGTCTAGATTAAATTGAATAGAGCTTTAGAATGGGTGTGTTTTTTATCCTTACACATATAGCCAGGGATTATTTAGATTATATAGACAAGACACCCCCTGGTGTGAGGCCTCTGGCTTGTGTTGTCTAATTAGATTTGGTGAAACTGGTATCTGCTGGTAACTACGGCACTAGGAACCCTGTGTCGTGGTAGAAGGGTGTGTTGGCGCACTCGACTATGTGGATTGGGCCTTGCAGATAAAAACATTTGGCGCTAAAAGTGAATTTGTTTGGGTTTGTCTTCCTGCATGAAGCGGCCATTTGGACAACTGCGGTCTGTAATCCTCAAAGTATTCTTTTTTATTATCATCATGATGGTCATAATCATGATTTTCTATCAGGATTAACCCCCTCCACCACCCCTCAGTCTGGGTGGACATATTTACTGGGGTGTGGACGCAACACATGCGCATTATCAGAATCACCACATACTCTATATTTTCAATTAAATAATGCATACTTAATCTAGAACCGATCCCTCAATATGTTTTTTTAGAGATACGGTCGTAACTGTAACGCTCACAACAGGAGAGAGAAATACTGAGGAAGAGCAAACAAAGAGAAAATAAATAAAATCTGCCTCAAAATGGGTTGTTTTTCAGGAGCTGCAAAAATGTTTTATTAGGGGACTGCTGAACACCTGCCTTAAAATGTCGTTTCAACATCTCCCGAATGCCATTTTGCTTAATTGACTTGGAAATGGCCCAAATGTATTGCTGAATGCGGTCTAATTAATATTAATAATAAATGCCATTATTAACATCAAAGAACATCTGGTGCCCCTGTTTACCCCACCGCCTTATATGTAACACATTCTGCTGCTGTTTTCATTTCACAAACATTGCAGGGGTAAACAACGACTTGCATTCCCTTTATTTTTTATTTCCCGTTTGTCTTTTTCATCTCGCAATTTATTTGGGCTTTGGTCTTATTTCTGTCGCTTGATGGGGTCACTAGTAAAACAACAAGTATGAGGTGAGGATGCCGTGTAGAATTTGGAGCACAGTTGCTCTTTTCTGGTCCCCCCTCCTTTCGTCTTCTTGTTCTTCTTGGTCTAGACCTGGTTGTTGTAATACCTTGGAGACTTCTCAGATCCCCGGTGTACTCCCATAGGGGGAAAAAAAAACCCAAAAGCATCTGCACACTAAGAGAGTCTTGCATTAGGACTTTCTCAATGCCCATAAATCACGGACCAAATAACTTTAATCTAAAATTTCATTAAGTAGTCCTTGTCAGGTAGTAAAAGGAGGGGGATAATGCAGTGGTGTTTAATGATAATTGGTGTTTGGTTAATAAATTCTGTGAGTTCAGATTACGTTCTAGCAGTGGCTGGAATGCTAGCATCAGCAGTGTAACTAAACCTCAAATTGATTAACTCGCATGAACCAGACGCTCACAAAGATGGCAGTGGTCCAAATCAAAAAAAGAATGAGAGGAGAAGGGGGTGCTGGGAGGTGTGTGTGTGTGTGTGTGTGTGGGTGTGTGTGTGTGTGAGAGACAGAGAGAGAGAGAGAGAGAGAGAGAGAGAGAGCGAGCATCAGGCCGGATGGTGTTGTGTTGCTCTGGTGTAAGGAAATCAAGTCCCCCCGGGCGCATTTTTAAAAGCCTAATGCCTTTCATATGATGTCATCACATTTTACTCTTTCTCTCTCTCCCCTCCCTCCCTCCCTCTCACCCAATCTCTCTTAATATCTTTCCCCTTTTCAAACTGTTTCCGTCAATCTCTCCCTCCCTCCTCCCCCTCCCCTCCCAATCAGTTATTTGGCTACGGGGAGAGGCCGGCGGGCTTCGACGGGAGTCACGTGACGCATTAGAATAATGGCCGAGCAAGAAGCAAAACATCTTGTGTTTTTATGACTGATGTGCTTTTTTCCCCCCTAGTTTTATTTCCTGAAAGTGATATCATACTAATCAAAACCACAGAACGTTTAGAGTGCAAAGTGTGATTGAAAGAGCACCATTAAGGAACTGGCAACCCTCCCCCCCACACTCCCTCCCCCAACCTGCACCCCTGGCACCACATACACACACACAATCATTGGCTTTGCTGTTTATTTTTGCTGTTGTTGTTGATGATTTCTTTTCTTCTTTTTTTTTCCTCCATTAATGGGAACTGGGTGTGGTCGCTGTAAAGGAGAAGGCTGTGTGCCCTATCCCTGGGGGCACCAACACACACACACACACACACACACACACACATATACACACATACACACACACAAACAGAAAGATCCTTATCAATTTATATATTTGTCAGTCAGTCATGGAGGCTGCCCTGGTGGCGTATCCCCGTGGTGGCGATGCATCGGTCGCTCCGTTGCAAGATCCTGGTGACGTGCGGTGGGAAGGGAGGGAGGTGTCACACACACACTTACACACACAGTTGCGCGCTCGCACACAGTTAGTCAGAGGGGAAGTGTGTGTACATGAGTGTGAGTGCAGAAGACAGCAGGCAGAGTGACTGATACTCAGCCTGCCTCCCAGATGGCCTGCTCAACTCTGCTCCAATCTGATCTCAGAGCCTTTGTTCTGGCATGTTCCATTACGCTGCTGTGACACCAGTAAAGGCAGAGGGGAGAGGAGCTGGTCTCAGATCAGATACAGCTGAATTATACATGTATTTCTCTCTCTCTCTCTTTTCCCCTCTGTGATATTCTTGTACTAGCACAGTCACAGCTCTGCGTTTGTCATGTTTTTTAGAGACGAGTGAGGCGGTCATAGACGATAGATTAAAACCGTTTGAATGTTTGAGATTGATGGGAGGATTTGGGAAAAAAAGAAGTAGTAGTGGTTTGAATGTTTCATTCTCTTTAGTGGTTTTATTCTTCATATGAATTGTGATCTATTGTGGGGAGAGAAAACAATGAGTTTTGACTGAAAAAAAAAAACAAAAAACATATCAACTCAGCATGGGCTTGGCAACAAAATTTAGATGAGAGTGATGTATTGGCTTGTAAATAATGATCTTATTTTAAATAACAAATATGAAATATCCAAAAAACTCCAGTCAGAATGGATGATCTTACCCTGCCACAGTTAGAGAACAAAAACATCTGGAAAATCAGTAATGATTTTGTTTCAGGGTACATTTTAATAATTTGTTTGATTTAAGTTTAATAAGTTTAATCAATGATTTCTTCAGTTTTAGAAAGCGATGCTTCAAGGACTTGCTGTCAACCCTCAAAGATTTTTCTTAGTGTTTGTTTTAGTGTCCTAAATGGTGGCTTAATGCCAGTTTTTCTCTTTTTGAAACACTAAATTCTTAATTTTTTCAATTCTTCAACAAGGAAATTGTCAGATTTTAACATTCTGAATATAAGTACAAAGATGTCAGGTCTTCCTAATTTTATAATAGTGTGAGCAAAGTGAAGGAGTTATAGTAGCTGGCCTTTACAGGCTTGTATATATAAAGCCAAAGGCTCACCTGTGACACTTTAATGTTGCGTCTCCTACAGTGAATCCTCTTTGCATAAAAAAAGATGGAGGCTGGAGAACAAAAATCAATACTAGAGGATAGTTACGGCTGGGTGTCAACAGGCGATCGAGAGTCTCTCCCCACATCACACACCCAGCTGTGAACGATGACGCCTAATATACGGGGTGACCTTCAAAATGTCATAAATGTGTTGTGCAATAAAGTGTCAATATTTGTGGTTATATGGAGCAGGATGACTTTTACAGTAATTGGAACAGCCGCATTAAAAGCTGCGGATCAGTCAACTGATTACAGGCAAGCATACTGGACACCCGCCTAGTGCCTGGGAATGACGTGCATTCCCACACGTGTGCGTACCTATAGGCGCGTGTGTACATACACATCACACACACTCACAAGTTCTGCTTTACCTTTTTTTGTAGTGTGTACTGTGTGTGTGTGTGTGTGTGTGTGAATGTGTGAAGCCCATTTATTATTGAAGGGTTGTTACATGCCAGGAGAGCACACTCTCATCCTCTCAGTAGTGTGTCTTCCTCTTACAGGAGCACTATTAACCCTGACACACAAGGACGTGTGTGTGTGTATGTGTGAGTGTGTGACAGAGAGAGACGGAGAGACAGACATGCAGAGATGCGGAGATGTGTGTGTGTGTGTGTGTGTGTGTGTGTTTGGAAGTGTGGTCTGGTGTTTGTCCTGCTTCTAAGCTGTGTTTTGGATTTTTTAATTTTAGCCCCATCTGGGGCGGGCAGGTGGGCCAGTGTCTGTTACACGATCTGGGGAATCTTTGCCAAAAAGGGATCTGTACAGTAGACCGCTCGAAATATGTTTGTGAGGAGGCGACTATGGCTACAGTATGGTGCAGCCCTGGACCATGCACTGGGGGAATTGTATTCTCTTTATTTATTTATTTTCTGTCTACAGGCCATTTTTTACATGCAGTCAAATGAAAATGCAAATTAATGGGTTGGGGACGCAGTTGATGTGTTCACACAGTCTTGAAATTATTCAGGAAATTATATTTTCACCTGTGATATTTTACATACAATTTGTGTTGTAGTATAATATGCATGGAGCTACAGTAGGCAATGTGTCCTATTATGAAAGACACAATATCCTTCATGATATAAAGAATTTCCTTGCAAATGTAGCATTATTTTTTAAGTGAATCTAAATTAGTATCATGGGGTTTTGCCAAAATAATGAAACATTTTAATTAATATTTTAAGAGAGATGTAGCTCAGCCTACACATTTCATTAAATGTCTTATTTTAATTTTTGGAGGGGACAAATCTCCGTCCCTATCACCATACAAGTGGAAATAATGGACAACCTTGTTGAATGCCCCGCTGCTCCCTTGCCTATTTTCTTTTTCCATTCCTCTCTTTCCACTTTTCTTACTTGCTCTCTCTGTAATATCACATATTGATTAAAATTGTGTGAAAAGCAAGATAATCTTAAACCAAGATCCACATTTTAACATCTGCTTTTAAAATTGAACTGTCTCCCAGCTTCTTTTTCCTCGCTAGCGCACAGAATTAAACCACACAGTTGCCAAGCCCAAGTAGAAGCAGCTGGTATTTTGTATCTGTGTATTGTCACAGACTTGCATTTAGGTTGCCTTTCAGTTTCAGTTGTGATAAATAGCCTTCAGCCTGATAGCAGCGCTGCTGAATGGAGTCGTGTGTTTAGTGTCAGTGTGGAAGAGGACTTGCTGACTTGGGTCTTTCCATTCTGTAAACCTTATTTGACTCCCCAACAGAGGAGGGGTGGAATGGGGTGGGGAGCGGCAGAAAAGAAAAGATTAGGCTACTATTAAAAAATGCTCCTTATTGTGTGGCAGGGTTGCCTAAGTGGGTTGCTCGATTTTGATTCTTTTTCTTTCTTTCTGCCCTCTACCAACCGCCCACCCCCCCCACGCACATACCAAATGATTGGGATAGAGAAAATGAACATTTTTAACTGTATTTGTGCTTCTTTGGGTCATGCACATACTGACATGCTAAGTCAATTTTTTTTACCATGGAGGCCACAGACTCTGTTTATACAGTATGTTTCTGATGAAATACAGCCATGATGTTAACTATCATGGACTTATTTTGTCTGTACATTTCTTTTAAACCTCAGCAAAAAAGAAGTCAGTGTTATTGCTGCTCATGACCACAAAGTTCATGACACTGTCCAGCTCCTTTATGCCTACATACATTTTAGATAAATAAATGTTAATATAGACATGGCAGCTCGCACAAAAACACACACATAAAAAAAGATTAAACAATGTTTTCATATGAATTTTTACTTTACTATAAAATCCATAAATCCGTCACTACAGTTCTGTGCTGTGCGGCTTGATGTCGAACCTCCTGCTCAGCGATGTCCATCAAATGCTATTGGAACTGATACAGATATTTTAATTTAACAGCTTCAAGATACAAAACATAACAAGCATCTGTATTCCTTTTTGTTTCTTTCAAGTTTTTTTTTTTTCTTGTTGTTTCCCGTGTTTTGAACTTAACTGTGTTGCTCAGGCCTTTAAACTCTGCACTCTCATCATGCAATCTCATGACTGTCAGCACATCACAGGCTCTTAACTATCCGTACAACAAGGCCAGCATGTACAATCTGATGATGACACCCTCACCTCAGATTATGCTGCTGTCAACACATTCCCAGGTTGTCATCACTCATCCTTAGATTCGTATTCAGAAGGTGATTGTGTTGATAACAGACTGCTGTTGCTCTAAATTGTGCGTCATCGTTTTTTGGTGCGCAGAGAAAGTGGCGGAGGGTGGGGTCAAAACCGTTATCACCCTATCATATCTCTGACAGCTACCTGTCAAAATCAGGTCGCAGGGAGAGAGACGCGAGGAGATCCTGCGATGCTGACACAGCCAAATCTGCAGTATCTCTCTTTTTTTTTCTTCTCTCTTTCTTTCTGTTATTTTGCATTGTTAATTTTCACTGCAATCCAACATATGCTTGCTAGGAAGGATGATGATAGTGAGGACAAAAAAAGAAAAACAGGAGGAAAAAGGAGATGCGGAGGTGGTGCCGAGAGTGTGTGTGTGTTTGAGTTGGGGGTGGGGGGGGTGTATCTCAGGACTATGGGGTTTCTAAAGAAACTGAAAAGCTTATGAACTGTCAGCGTTCTGTCAGAGAGGAAAATAGCGCGGCCCGTGAACCTGTTTGATGCGTTTGACTTTGTGTGGCGTTCGCACATTTGAGCGAGGGAAAAGAGGGACAATGAGGAGAAAGAGAAAAAAAAAAGTGTTGTGTTGTGATGTGTGGAGGGCTGGTTTGAAGTGACACTCAACACACCTTCCATTTTGTCTCTCCCTCCTTTTGTTGTCTCTGTGTGCGCTCCAGATGTTGGGGAGGACCTGGGAAAGGCAGCGGGGAGCGTTCAGCCGTCTCTGTCCCAGCATCGTGAGCGGAGTCTGGCTTCGTCCTCCAAGGATTGCCCCTACTGTGGCAAGTCCTTCCGCACTTCCCATCATCTCAAAGTCCACCTGCGGATACACACAGGTCAGTACATCCACGGACATCACTTCCCCGGCTGAGTGCAGGCAGGGAGTGCTTTTCTCCAGCAATGAAACATTTATTGCACTCCATGCAAAATTTACTTGACTAGTTGTACTGACATTCCTTCTGGGGTTAGACTGATATATTGGTGTATGAATATTGGTCTAATCCAATATTGGAATCAATCTGCCTCTGATATGATGGATATGATGCAGATTAATTGATTGCATATTCATTTTTAATTGATGAATACAGCATTGGTTGTCTCTGGGAGGCCCTTAATCTGAATTTATTCTAATGCCAGACGAAAAAGTAATACGCTAAGATACATTTCTTGATATTAAATAAGAGTGAAAGCATGCAAGCAAAAAAGAAAGAGAATCCTAGTGACAGTACACATTACCTCCATCAAAATTAAGAGCACAGATGGTCACAGTTTCCAAATCACAGCATCACAATGTCCTGAAAAAAGCAGTACCATAAGAACCCAGTGATCCCAGTTCATCAGGAACACATAATTCTCACCTATAACTCATAACCCTGTTTAGTCCACTCACTATAATTGTAGAGATATTTTTTTTTGGAATTTTATTATAGTTGATTGTAATGCCTTTTCTTTAAATTAACATAAAAACAAATAAAAGTATTCACAAGTAGGAATCTGTGTTTCCTAACAGCGTGTCTCGTTGAGGCCTAAGGCCCATGCTCTTTTTTTTCATACTCATCATTTCATTGAGCTCTAATTAACACAACAAGGGTTCAGTGTCCTATGATGACATCACTCAGAGGGCAATTTCACACTCGCTAACTCTCAATAACTTTTAAGCCAAAACAAAGCCAGCCTATCCGCAGTTTAGGGATATGCGTGAGATGGTGTGCCTAATAGATTTAGCTCTATTTTTCAGTCAAGCATCCTGGCCTTGTGCTGTGTACTCTCTCTGCCCATACATCTCGCCAAGCAGGGCTCAGGTAGCTCTGTGATAACCTGTCCGCTGGTTGTTGCTGGGAGGTTAAGGCTGCAGTCAGAGTAATGATGTAGACTGTGGACTGTAGCCAGGGTTCTAACCCTCTGCAAGGTACAAACGCCCCACTGACTATCCAGGTTAAAGTCACAATTAGACCACGCAGAGGACACCTTAGAACAAGGACGACTGGTTGTAGCTGGTGGGCCTGGTGTGTGAGGTGTAAGTTTGTGAGGTGATTCCCCTCCTCCCAGTTCATCTCACTGGGAGTTAAAGTTTTCAGACTGGAAAGAGCAAATTGTTATGTTTGGACACTTTTAAGTTTTATGGAGGCAGATTATATTTTAACAATTTTATCAACAAATTGATTAATTGTTTGGTAAGAAAACTGTGTAAAATACCCCTTACAATTTCCCAGACCCCAAGGTGACATCTTAAAATAGAATGTTATGTTTGACCAACAGTCAAAAAGCAAATGATTTTTATTTTACAGTGATATAAAACAGAGAAAAGCAGCAAATCTGTACATTTCAGAAGCTGGAACTAGAGAATGTTTAGCATTTTAATACTAGCTGGGTGACTCTATGGCAATACAGGTCTGTCAGTCCACACTGAAATATCTCTATAACTACTGGATGGATTGCCATAAAATTAGGAAACATTCATGTTCCCCAGAGGATGAATCTTAATAACTGTGCTGATCCTCTGATTTTTCCTTTCGCCCACAATCAGATGTATTGTCATGAAATTTGGTACAAATATTCATGGTGCCCAGAGGATGAATCTTAATAACTTTGGAGAGCCCTGGAGATCTTTATCTAGCACCACCAGCAGGACCAGTTTTCACTTTTCCAATGTTATATCTCAACACAATTCCTGGCCCCCAGAGGATGATTCTTTCAGATTTTGGTGATCCTTTTTATTTTTTTTATGAAATGTCTCAATGACTATTGGATGGATTGCCATTAAATTTGGTACACACATGTAACCCACATGATTAATTGTAATAACTTTGATGATCCCCTGACTTTTCATCCAGTGCCATAATCAGGTCCAGTACTTTATGTTTTGTGGTAACTGGCAAATGTTAGCATGTTACATACTAAACTAAGATGGTGACCATGGTAAAAGTTACCTTACAGGTTACATGTAGGTCATTTAGGTTGGAGTGCAGCTGAATACCTGGGACTCACAGGTAATATTTTATAATATAGGCATTTAATATTTTTATTATACTTTCAGAGGTGTCTCCAAAGTTTTTCTTGTAGTATATCAAAACACTACCAACCCCTTTGAAGCCTTTGTTTGACCACATGAATTCAGTTAAATAAGCAACCGCTATGCTTTTCTGAAATATAATTGATTTTTTCCACTAGACCATCACTGGGCCCATCACAATCATGGGAACCAAAATACAGAAAAAGGAAGCTATTTCATGACTTAGACTAATTTCCCCTTTCTGCCAATCAGAGATTTGTACCCCTTAATTCCTCAAGATGTTCTTGAAAAGCTGAGTCCGACCGTCCTGACCTTTTTGTCAGTTTCTACACTTCACAACTAAGTAATCCTTGAGTGCCAGTAGAGACGCTGAGGCTAAAACACTCACAACTGAAAATGGAAATCCCTTACAGCTGAGAAAAATCAATGCTCGCTTTTCCTCTTATTCTCCTTTTCTGTCTAACTCTCCCCTGCTTTTTTCCCCCTTCTTCTCCATGCACTTAAAAGGCAGAATGAGAGACCACCCGTACTGTAACCCCCTTCTGCTTGCCTTAATAAGAGGCACATACTGTACCTCAGATCTGGAAAGGAATAAAAGGAAAAAGCTGTAGAGCATGCTAATACGTCTGCTGTGTACTCACATAATTAGGATCCCTGTGTTAAATAGCACATCCAGGTCACAGGCAGGCCATCTCCAGCTACACTACAGTACTCTGTGTGTGTTGATGTGTATGCCTGAGTGTGATGCTGGTGGTTTCGGGGGCATCTGTTATCTGGTGTTGAGAGAGCTGAGTTATGCCTGCGTTGAGTGGTACAGTAAGGATCCCCATGAGGGGCATATTTCATCTTGGAGGAAGCTGAGGCCTCACCCTAGGCCTGGCGTTAACTCGTTTGACAAAACACACACAGACAAGTAGGTCCATCTAATTTCATCCACACAGCATATTTTACACTTCTCTATTCTGATGTGAGATATACAGTGCATTAAAGTCTGTGTAAAGGAAAATCAGAGATTTCTTGTTAAACACATTATACATGTTAGAAAATAATTGCAAAAGACTGTGAGTTAGAGCGTTAAATTGTTTTTCATGATTTCTGTGTTCAGGATTTTTTGGGCGGACCTGAAATGGTGGCTCAATGACGTAGAGGGGTTACTGGCATGCCCCCCCACCCCCCACCCCACTATATAAACACTAGAGTGCACATACTCATAGTGCCTATTTTTACTTCTACAACTGGGATTCACTTTGGATAATATGCTGTTACTGTTGAATGGGGCCATTTTCGATCAACGTTAGCACTCAACCGACACCGGCTGCCACCCTCGACTTCGGCTTTAGCACCAGCTGTGCAGCTGGGAGTTCCCTGGCCAGAGGGAAAGCATTTGCTGGGCAGCACTTCACCAAAGCATAGTGTGAGAGACTTTTGCTACAAGGGTGACGGCCACAATGAAGCTGCTTTTCAGCAGAGAAGTGAGTAATGTTAAGTGCACAGAACTACATTGAAAAAAATGACAATTTAACATGACGATGATTGGTGATGAATCGCTTGTTAACTTGTCATTTAAGTTACATTTTTACTGAAATAAGTCCACATTTACCTACAAAATATGTGCCGAATTAATCAGTGGCTCCTAACATTACTTTATTTCTAAAATATCATCCATGTTGCTTGCCTTAAATCTACAAACAAGGCCTATTTTAAATTGTGTATTTTTAAGTTGGTATGAGTGTTGTTAACTCAGAAGCTGTTCAGTTGGGTGCCCCGAGCATTTCAGAGCAGAGAAGACTGCTTATTTTTCCACGATTTTGAAACCTAATTTTATATACTTGGTGATTTTTTTAATCATTCAAATTTGGCTGGGTGGTTAATTACACATTTTTCTGTGGTGTGACAAACTCGGAACACACACATTTATTATTGCTTTACACAGACTTCAAGGTTTAATGTGGAGCACTCTATGCATCTACACCTAGGAGTAAAAGTGAGAAAGGTTGGTGAGGATGTTGTTTTTTTGAATGGAATGTATCCCTGGATGTGAGCCCATCAAAGCACAGCTTTAGCATAGCCTTCTACACATGGAGAGAAAAACAGCTTGATGCATCCCCAACATCTGGCCTTTAAATCATTCCTATAACCTAATCATACC
Source organism: Scomberomorus guttatus (assembly GCA_038419695.1). NCBI lineage: Eukaryota > Metazoa > Chordata > Actinopteri > Scombriformes > Scombridae > Scomberomorus > Scomberomorus guttatus. The sequence goes on from CM076445.1 coordinate 6,233,268, forward strand.
AGCTCCACTGTGACATCCTGATTACATCCACAAGATGACTTTTACAGCGGCTAAAGATCCTCTCTGTGCTCCGGTGACAATGCAGAGAAATTCACAGATGACAGCCGAGCTCCCCTTCATCCTAATGCAATGTGAGCGACACAATGGAGTTGCTTACCAAGCCGGTCGAAGCAGCATTGTGCATCGCAATGCTGAGATTAATGAGTGGCTAACACCAGCTTGAAAGAAATGAAGTGAATTTAAATTTCTCCAAAAGTTAAAGAGCTAATGTTACAGTATTAATTTCCTCTTGAACAGTGAGTGGGAAAATATCCATTAGCAAAATTAACCACAGTTTTCTAGGTAGCTAACATTGTGCGGCTGTGGCGCTACAGTGTGGGGCCACAGCTAATGAACACACTGCAGAGGGTGATATTTCATTATACAAATTAATGCTCACATTTTAATGGGAAAGTCACATAATGAATCTAGGCTTCAGTGACAGCAATTAGAGGCCCAGATTGTCCCCTTCTGGACAAGGCACTATTTAGCAGTAAGCAGCTGTGTGTAAAAAATAAAAAGGTCCTCGCTCTTGACAATAGCCACACATAACTTCAGGCAGGGCAGCATAACCAATAAGAGTCCCTGCTCACCTTTAAATGAGGAGAGGGGGAGACAAAGAGAGGGAGAAAGAGAAAGAGGAGAGACAGGACTTGCCCATGTCACTTAACCTTAACCTAACCTTGTAATCAGGATGAATCAAGAGGGACCTGTGATCTCCCTCTCCATTCCTCTCACTTCTTCTCCCCCTCCTACCTCCCTTTTCTTCTCTTTCTTAGTGCTCCCTTCTTTCTAATTGATCTCAGTGTGATGACACCGCTAAATTTAATGTATCACATTTGCCATCGGGTGAACATTTTTATCCAAAGTTCTTGAATACTTATTCTGTGCATTTAATGGTGTAATTTTCCCCTCTGAGGCAAATGAACTATTAACCCTGGCAGTATTAGTGGCATGTGCAGTTCACCACTAACTTAAAAATAAGGCTGTTGAAATTCTACATTTTCTCTTTGTCAACAAATCTCATGAAACGACCAAATCCAATAATGAATTGATACCACTAAAGTATTGTCTGTGTAACCAAAGCCTAATATATCTTATTCCTTTGTGTCTTAGAGCTCTATTTTTTTCTAAAAATGTGCAACTACTAAAAAACATCAATGAGCCTCACCGCACTGTACAGTAAATACTCAATAGCACTCCAAATATGTATTGATCCACAGTTGAAAATGGTCCCCAACAAATGCATTTTTTACACTTTTGGTAAAAACCATAATGCCCACCTGTTATAGGAAGTTTCATTTCATTCAAACATGAAATTTTATATTTTTATCCAATTTTTAAAAAATATTTATGTCAGGAGGAACCAGTGGGTTTAGAGCTCTTTTCATGGGATTTACTCACAATAAGAAACACATTGAATAATACCAGTCTTATCCTTCATTGTATAATATTTACCATTGGGTGGACACATTTCCTGAGTGCATATACAATGCATTAATGGTGTGATTTTCCCCTTTGAGGCAATTGAACTGTTAACCCTGACAATATTAGAGGCCCTCTCAATTCAACACTAACCACTAACTTAAGCAGATATACTTAAAACAGATGTAAGGCAGCTTCTATCCCTTATTCAACCTCTCAAACATCCCAATGGTGTTTTTTTTCCATCCTTCCGGCCAAAAGGAAATTCATCTTCCAGTATGTCATATCTATTAAGCCATTTTAATTGCCCCTCTGTACAGGTTTGGGGTATTTATCTTTACTTGTTTCTATGGCGCCATCACAATTCGCAGGAAGCCAGATGAAATCGGTACATGCTACATGAAGTGAAAACATACTGTGGAGGAGCAGATCCCAGCACAGCAATCAAGAGAAGGATGATTTATATCCACAAAGGTGTCACTTAGATGTTTATGAGCTCCAGTTTTTCAAGGCAAAGCTAAGAAAGCTGCAGTGGTGCATTTCTAACCCATTCACCTTTGTCTGGAGCAAAACCTCCAAAGAAGTTAAACAAAGTGAAGGAGGACAACAGCAAAAAGTTTAGTGCTCTATTTTTAACTCCCGAATAGCAATTTCCTGGTTTTGTGGCGGCAGTGATCTGTCATGTGGCTGGGAGGTTGTGCTGTTTGCGCTGATATCAATTAAAAGTGGATTAACGGGTACATAATGACCTTTAGCAGTAAATTGTGTGTAATGTTGCAAGGCAGGATACAGTATATTCCCCAGATGTCACACCAGGCCCCTGACGTATGATGGAGCAGATGTCTTAGCCAGTCCAAATGGCCCTCTAAGACACAAACACACACACATACACACAGGCTCAGGCCGACACGCACGCATAAACATGTGTTCGCACATATTTCAAATGGTGCACATACCATGTACGTAAACACAAGTAGATGCAGAAATGCACTTGTCGTCTGTCTCACTCACTCCAGATATATTTAAATGCTTAATTTTAATGGAAAAATGGAATAAACTGATCACTCTCTGAGGGCATTTGTATTTATTTTCAGTTTGCCTTCCTCTGTAAACATCAGAGGGGATTGTCAAACATACAATCTTCTGTGCTTTTCATTCTCATTTTAGATATGTAGATGGTACATTAATCTTTATTTTCCCCCCATGAACATTAACAACCTCTTATAAGGAAAAAAAAAGCAGAGGAGGAAAAAAAAATCAGATCAGTCTAATTTCTGTCTAATTTGGCTCCTAGAATATCATTTTGTCCAGTTAGAGGAATTGAGAATGATCATTTGCATCAGGGACGTTTCCTTATTAAATCAGCGCTGAGCCTCTGTTCGGCAGCTCACAGGAGAAGCACTTATTGGGTTAAAAGCTCATCTCGTGTGGTTTATTTTAAATATACTCTATGCTTCATAGCCACTCTAGTGTAAGAGAAAAGATATCAAATCACTGTCTTTCTATCTATAGTCAGGGCTATCTGTCGCAGCCGCCTGCTCGCTCTCTTTCCCTTTTTTTTTCTTCTCTCTTATTCTTTCTCTCTCCTCTTCAGCATTTCCACCTTCTATTTTCTTTTGTATACTCTCCTATTCTTTCCTCTCCTGTATCAATATTGTATTGAGTTGGTGTTTGTGGCCCTTTATTTGAGAGCTCTGCAGTAGGTCTGCAGATCGCAGAGTCTTTTTCTGGAATGGTGCCCTCTAAATAATGATAAATTACTTGAGCAGTATGCCATTTGCTAATTATATCCATGATTTACTACACAGCCCGACTTAAATCATTCAAACCAGCCTTGCGTAACAATGCCTTTTTTTCTTTTATAAAATGGTTTCCATGTGTATAATCTAAACATTTTATGGCCGTATACTGTATAGAAATGTGCATACACATAGACAAATAACACTTGACAACATCCCTTTTTATTCCTTTTCCCACCAATCCCTTTCTCTTTCTTCACACAGCCACTTTTATCCCTCTAACAGAAATTCCACTCTGGGAACTTTTTATATGTATATATTTAAAAAAAAATAAAGCTTAGCATTTTTCCCTCTCTGTTCATTGTTTAATGAATCCAAATCTGGCTCAGACTCCAAGCCTATTATAATTGCTAGCAGGATGTGTTCTATTTCAACATAAGTATCATTCCAATGGAAGATCCACTTCTGGCAGAATTATGCTGGTGTTATACCATTATCAAGAATATTCATGAATATGGATGTGCAGCATAAATAAATATATGTAAATGTTACACAATAGATTCACCCCTCTTTTACCGTAATATAAATCACTTTGATCTGTGTATCCTGTAGTGAATCATATTGTTCTTTATCATAGGGCTTCATTACAACAAGCATGTGGTTCACATATGTCGCCTGCGCATTTGTTTTCTTTTTTTTTTGAATACTCATTGACTTATTTTTGCATCAGAGTGTATCATCCATATTTTGTTCTCGGTTCTGGGCAGTGTGGCAGTGGTCAGGGAGATCTTATACCGTGGCTGATTTATGCTTCTCAAGATAAACTGCAAATAGGGAATGTCCGAGAAATTGCACTCTCATCGCCAAGGCACAGGCCTGACAGCAAACAAGGCCAAAACAGAGGCATGATGAGCCCACCGCAGGCACACACACACATACATGCACGCACCCAAACACACACACACACACACACACAAACCCACAAACACACACACCCATACACAGATGCACAGAAATACACACACATAGAACCCCAGCCGCACCCTCAGCCCCAGCCCTCGCTCGTGCAAACACAGATAGCATCGAGACAGTTTTGCTGTCAGTTGAAAATATTATCTCTTGTAGTGGACTGAAAGCACCATATGGTGAAATGTTTTTATGGTGTTGATGTGAGTGATGGCTCACTTGGCGGGGCTAGATCGAGCTGGATCGACCCATATTCAGATGCCTACCCCGTACCCCCACCTCCCTCCCAATACACACACACATGCAGTAACACACATCAAATGGAGCAGTGCTGACAAGAGAAGAGACAGGGGATTGTTGGTTGAATTCAGGATCTTGTTCATTATTACTTTGTGTTGTAGTATCTCATTCTGATGTGCCTTATTTTTCCTGCTGAACTGCTTCTTTCTCTCTTTTACATTTTTTCACTTTCTTCCCTCCTCCTTTTCACAGGAGTTATAAATTTAATGTGTTTTGATGTCAAGGCAATTGCAAACTATTCTCTTTTGTTATCGTAGTTAATGAAATGCATATCTTTTTTTGTAAGCTCTACTCATTTGACCTCATTTTCTTTGTTCAGGGAGGTTACATGACCCTAGGGTCCACATTCCCTGCTCCAATAAATAGGTTTTGATATCCAGTCAATCTAATAATCAGGTTAATTATTCACTCTTTTCCCTGCCTCTCCCTTTCTGTTTCTCTGTCTCTTTCTTGGCCTCTCAGGAGAGAAACCCTACCGGTGCCCTCATTGTGACTATGCTGGCACCCAGTCTGCCAGTCTGAAGTACCACCTGGAGCGCCACCACCGCGAGCGTCAAAATGGCTCCACCACCTCAGGCCCATCCTCTGGCCACACCCCTTCTTCTGACCACAAAGAGGATCATGGGAAGACAGCTGGTGGTGGCATCTTTGCCCGCCCAGATGTCCTCCGTAATGTTTTCAAGGGGATGCCTCCCAACTTAGACTTCAGGGCAGGTCCGTTGCTGCCACATCAGTGGGCATCTGCCGGCATTATGTCTCCACATGACCGTGATCGTGAGCGGGAGCGTGGAGACCGCCATTTTGACTCCGTCTCCTCAGCTGAGAACATGAAGACTGCCGATGGCCCATCCTCCCTGGCCTCGACAGCAACAGATAGTCCCGCCAGCTTCTCCGATCTAAGCAGGGCCTACCAAAGTATGATGGGAAATGGAGTTCACTTTCAAGGGTCTCTCCAGGCCTTTATGGACAGCTTTGTCCTCAGCTCCATGAAGAAGGATATGAAGGACAACCAGAGCCCAGTCCAGCTCCAGGCCCAGCGCTATCATGATAATGGTGAGCCCAAAGCCAAGCGAGCCACCTCAGCTGACCAGGACAGAGAAGAGAAGGCTGAACCCAAGCAGAATTCAGAGCCAGGCAAGCCTGGGTCCCAGTATGAACCGCTGGATCTGTCTGTGTCGGTCCGGCCTGAGTCTGCATCAGGTTCTCTCCCTGGCTCCTCAGTCACCATCCACGATAATGTGGCCTGGCATGGCTGCCTCTTCTGCTCCTTCTCCACCTCTTCATTGGAGCTCATGGCTTTGCACCTCCAGGCCAACCACCTGGGTAAAGCCCAATCGCAGCGGTCTGACACAGTCAAGGAGCTTCATGGAGAGGCTTCTCCCACCACCTCCACCCATCCATCCTCCAACACCAAGACGTCTGGTGTGACCCCTGATAAAGATGGAGACAGAGATGGAGAGAAAAACCAGCTAAGCTGGAACAACCACATGGACCAGCCCTACAACCCCTTCCAGAGTGACTTCTACAGGCGGTTTGGTGGATTGTATGATGGATCCCCAAGGGCCCTCCAGGGCCTCCAAGGGTATATGGCCCCAGCAGAGCAGGGCCTTGACTTACCCAGCCAGGCGTTCGGAGGAGCATCTTCAGCTGGGGATAACCAGATCGGTGAAAGGGGCTCCTGTGGAGACACTGAGGAGGACCAGGTTGGATCTGATGATGAGGTTGTAAAAGCTGGGGTGCACAGTGCCAGTGAGACCCCTTCAACCACCCCCAAGAGACAGCAGCAACATCACTCTGATGAAGAAGAGGAGGAGAGAAGAGTGGCTGAAGAGGAAGAGGAGAGAGATGAGGATGGGCAAATGGACATGGAGAGAGAGGAAGAAGGAAGTCCAATTTCAGACCACCTCCAGAACCACCCCAAACAGCTCCCAGATGACTCCCCTCTTCCCCCAAGGAGCGGGGCTGGTTTGGCAACATCTTCCTCTGCCATGACACCACTTTCTCTCATTCCTCAAACTCAGAATCAAGCTTTGCCCCTGGAGAAGCACTGGCAGCAGGGCCTGGGCCTCCTGTCTCCCGGAGGTCCTCCAGGACTGTTGAAGGCTGAGCAGCAGACCCACCTAGAGCAGCAGATGAACATGCTGTCTGTCCTCAGAGCCTACAGCAATGACAACCTCCCCGCATTCAACGGCCTGGGAGGTGGAGCAGGAGGAACACCCACAGGGGGCATGAAGAGACCAGATGCACCTGGTGAGTGTGTATTAAACCTCCACCGGCACTGTAATTGCTGTAAAGCACACACACATATATAGTCACAGACATACTATCAGAAAACCACTACATATAAAGAGTCATGAAGACACACGTGTCTGAAACACAAATTCAATTTTCCCACCACCCCATACACATAAACACTAAACACACAAGACAAACACATATACATTTTTTCCCTGACACCCACAAAGGAATCTCAGACACTCACTAAAGGTCTTGAGATTGGCTCTGAAGTGATTTCAGCCTTATTTCAAGCAAGTTTAGAAGCTATCAGCCTGGCGACTAGCAACAGATTAATCTTTATTACACGTTTATATTACTGGGAGTGCAGCGCCTCCCTCCCGCTCCTCAGCATGGAGGGAATAACCCTGGGTGAGTCAGAGCAGGACCTTAGCTCCCTGTGCCATCTCCTCCACATGTCTCTTAACTATCTTAGCTTTCATAAAGCCGGCTCCCAAAAGCCCATTACTTTATAAGACTCGTCGATCTATGACCCTGTGAAAAATGAACTGTCAACTTTCATGATTCTGCTAAGGTTACAGCCGCTCCTTCAAACTGAAGAAGGAGGTCCTTTTTCTTTTCTCTGTCTCTTTTTTTTACTATGCTCTTTTGCAGTTTAAGGGTGGTTGGCAAAGTGTTTCTAAAGGAGGAAAGTAAAAAATCCAAAGTTGGTGTTGAGCTTTGGAACACTTCTGTACAACAACAGAGACAAAAAATGCAAAAGGGAACACTATTAAAGCCTGGTACTGTTAGCTGAAATCCTATCAATGACAAGTGTGAGTGAGTTGGCAACTGCTCACGTTTAATTCTAATTTCCCCAAAATAATAATAATAATAATAAATTAAAATACATAAACTGATTTTTTTCTACATTCAGCAAGTGTCAGAAACAGTTTGTTATAGCTACCTGAATTAATTTACAATATTTAATGCATTCCTGTCTGTCAGTTAGCAATGGCCCGATAGTCTACAGTGATAATTCTTTGCTTTCTGTGTATAACAAAAGAATGGAACATTTCTACTGTGAACATTAGATCTTATGTTTACAGGCACACAATCATAAAGATACAGTACAGTAGAACATACATTAACCTATAATAATAGTGACCTCTTTGATAATTAAGCAATGCAGCTACATGTGTTCATCTGACCTTTCCATCTGACAAAATATTATCCGTTGTCATGGAACCAGGCTCTTTGCATATCTTAACATTGTAAAAACATTTTCACCATGCAAGGTTAATATATAAATATATATGTACATATGCATTTAATGGAGAAATGTCTTTGTGTGAGAATGCCCTACTTATTGTCTAATCAGGAAGCTTGTGAAAGCGAGCTATGCGATGTGGGCAGTTCCCTTTGCAACTAGGAATGCTTGACCTTTATAGATAAGGCTTTCTCTGCAGAACAAAAGCCTTTCTTATATGTTGTTATTTTGTCCTAGTCTGAGTCAGGCAGTCATTGTAATTAGAAAACCCAACAAGTTATTATGTAGATATTCACCATTCAGATCTCTAGGATGGCACTGAAGATAGCACAGAAAAATAGAAAAGATTGTAGGAAACAGGAGTAAACTCAAGACATGTGGTGTGCATGGATATGAGCAGGGTCCGAAATGAACACCTGCCATGTGCCGAATGTGGATAGATTTTCCGTTTGACGAGTAAATCTCGGAAGGCTATTCGCCACACTGGCGGGCAAATGTTTATACCAAAATATCCATGTAATAAAATATCTGGCATGATGGCTCGGAGGAAATTAGTCATGTTTGTCCCTATCCAGTGTAGACACGTGCACCATATGTGTTTTTTTTTTTTTTTTACACGGGTCTAACTCGTTTTCACTGATTGAACATTCAACAACAATAATTCGAATCTTACCGTTGTTATTTCGTCATGTGGAATTCAGATGTTTGATCTGTCACTTACAACTATTCGCTAAAGTTGAGTGATGCTCTGTTTTTAGATATTCTGCGCTGGTCTGTGTCATGCGCACGCACGCATGCCAACACACCATGGAAGTCCACAAATGAGACAAAGAACGAATGAGAAGTTACTTCTCTCTCTCCACCCAAATGGCGAAAATCTATCGTAGCAACAGAGAACTTTAATCCCTGTTTGTTTTATGAAAATGTTGTTGTTTGTTTGTATTCAAAATAATACCTTATTATCTAACTGAAATGTACTGAAACAAATGTATATGTCACACAAAAAGGCAATTCATTATTTTGGCTGGTAAAAAATATGCTTGGCCGGTGGATTTTTCCATCTACCAGTCCCCTTGGCAGGTGTGTCAAAAAGTCAATTTCGGACACTGGATATGAGTATTAGTAAGTTCTTGTGTTTAGCATGATATTACCTTACCCGCCAAACTCCACCTCCATCCCAGTCACCAGCTATCTGTGTGTAGTGTTATAATGAGTTCAGAATCAGAGAATTCAACTCTGTACTGTAGGTAGAGTACAGTGTACAATACAGTGTATTTAAACTGCTTTATATAATTATAACACAATAAAGGGCAAGCTGAATTGACTTTGAACTAGAATGGTGTTTTGGACAGAAGATACACGGATATCTTGATTAATTATTGTCACCACACAACTGCAAGACCTTTCCAGGTCTTTGTGTGTGTGTGTGTGTGTGTGTGTGTGTGTGTGTGGTGTGTATAAGTCCTCCCTTGGTTACTGCAGATTTTCTATGGAAGCTCCAGATTTGTTGCACAGTCCAAAGTCTTGCTAGTCAGTAAACTGGAGGTTCTCAGTTGCTTATTCGTCTAGATGTGAGTGTGTTAACCCTTTGATGGAAGCAAGGGTTTTTCCAACAACCATTTTTCTGTTTTGATGTTTTATAATTACATTTGTAATTAATAACTATAGCTGTTAACTTAATGTTGTGGAGTATATAGTAGAGTTGTCTCTAAAATGTAATGAAGACATATAAAGTAGCAATTGAATGAAATGGAAGCACTCAAGTAAAGTCCAAACACCTAAAGTTGACTTAAGTAGAGTAAATGTACTAGCTACAATCCACCACTGCTAATGCTATTATTCTGGCTCCTTTCACTACTACTATTGTAACTACTGCCAGATCTGCTTGAGATGCCATTAAATAAATAATTTCCACATGCATTATAAAGCTTGGATGAGAAAATAGACACACTTGTTTCATAGTAAAATGCACTACTATTAGAGTCCCTCTTTATGTGTCCACTTGTAAACCCCTTGTGTTGGGGGTCACCCGCAGTGTGAAGAGCAAGAGCCACATGTTCCACCGTTATTTTGTGGGTGGAGACGGTGGGGGTTGCAAAGACGTCCGAAAAACTCAATTCAGACCTGGCAAAATGTGATTATCTGGAGTGGGTTTGCATTAGGTTTGTATGCAAATACAGCATAAATCATTAATATCGAAATTCTCCCCTGAATCTGCGGGAGCTGTTGTAGGGCACGCGCTGCACGTCTGGAGTGGCCGTCTCTTCATTAGTATGCCCAGAGGAGGGGAAAAGGGGTACAATGCACATGAATCTACTTGCACTTTGACACATAACAGATACACATATACAGATGCACACACACACACACACACACATTCACACATCCATAGTATTAAACCACACCTGCCTAAATTGGCCCAGGAATTGGAGTTATCAATAAATGTCATTAGCAGCAGCAGTGGCCCTGAGGTCTCTGTAATCAGACAAGGTATCTGGTTACTGAGGTACAGTACACTGTGTAAGGACTGATATGAACCTGCATCATTTGCTGTACTGTAGATGTGCTTAACACAATCAATACTTGGCTGCAGTGGAGACCTATCTATAGCCATACATTATCAAACATGAAGTATTACATTATTCAAACAGTGCTGTACATGCCATGACTGCTTGTGAACATTGCTCCTCACATCGTATTACTTACATTACCTCAACCCCCTCGTTCATTTAACATATTAAATGTGGACCAGGACTTCAGAAGGTTGAGATTGACAAGCTGGAGAGGAAGTGTTGATAGAAGTGTGGGACTTGGATGAGCGCGTCGAGGATTTCAGAGGAGAAAATGGCAGAGCTCACAGCTGAGCACCTCCCGCAATTTGAGAAGTAGGCTACATAAACAGAGAGTTAGTGGATTACGAGAAAGAAAGAAGAGAGGGGAATGCTGTATATTCTCACATCAATTAGGCCCATCACTCCCAATTTACAAGTACTCTCACAATGTGCTCTATAGTTCTCTTTATAAGTGCTGTTGTTTGTTGGTGTTTGTTGCTGACAAAAATCATCAGAGAGTCACCTCCTGTACACACATTAGATGACACTAAAAAGAGTCTATTTTTGTAGACTTGAGAGGATGAACATGTACTGTATGTGCCTCAGTGTCACTACACAGAGGCAAGAAGCACAGTAACATAGCATCAGTAATAACAGTCTCCTGTACTGTATGTAATGACAGAAAGTGTGCTGTTGTACATAATGTACAGTATTTAATAAGGTCTAACACAGAGAAAAACTGATTAGAATAAAATTCACATATCGCTGCAAATATAAAAGATGATAGTAAATAATAACATGAATATATAAACATATATTGACTTTAAGCCATGATAGGAAAGGAAGTGACAGAGGGGCTAGTTTGAGGCAGGACACTTCTGCCAAAATCCATCTGCTGAAGGCCACAAGATGCGGCTTACAGCTCTGGAAGAATAAAATAATAAAGAAGAAGAATCTAGTAAGTGGACCTTGAAAAAGACACACCATGTTGTCTTCAACACAAAGTCTGAAAGTTTATATGTGTAAATCAATTATTTGTATTTAAACAAAGGTGGTGTAATTCACCTCATTGTTAACTATTCCATCTCTCACTTATTATGTGACTTCTTTGAAACAACACCCCATAACTCTATGGGGAGAAATACATCAGAGCAGGTTTTCCACTGATACTGGCCTCAGTAGACATGCAGGCATGCAGTTAGAAGACTTTTTGTTTTATTTCAACAAGGGTGTGGGTACAAAAAACATACGCCAGTTCTCCTGACCTAACTACTTTGTTTCTTTGATATAACCATATGCCCAACTTTGATTAAAAGCAAATACTTTACATCACTTCTCTGGTAATTGTTGTGAGTCATTCAAAAAAAAATGTAGATAATATGTAACTGAAGGAGAACTATAGAAGGCCAAGTTGAGCAGGAAAAAGGGTAAATTACAACAGTTCATTACAAAATATCCCTTGAAATACACTGAAAAATGTCCATGGGTGAATTTTCATTCAATTAAGTGGAAAAAATGATGATGCACTCAGAGAATGGCATCGAATTCTGAAAAAGCTGCAAAAGCAAAGAGATTAGGACACACTGAAGAGATGATTGACAGGAAGACATCAAAAATAATAATGAATCACATAATGGCCTATTTGCGCTTTTGCAGACAAGAAGCAGACATTTTAGCGTAATGTTAGACTCTTTGCTTGTGCCACAAATGCAAAACTCTGCACATTTAAAATAGAAATAATGAGTTTAGAAAGATTTTATTTTACTTTCCCCCCATGTAGTCTTGCTGTGACGTCATTGGCCTTTTCATTCTACAACCCAAAAAGGTCTGCAGTTGTGTGTGTGTCTGTAAAAGTTTGTGTTTAAGGAAGTTTGGTTTTCATCTTAATTGCAGCACTGGTTGTGTCACTAGTGGCCAATTACCTCTGTCAGAGGGAGTGCTCTATAGCCTGCCTTCACTGTAAAGGATTTGAACCCAGGAGTGCTGAGGTCATATCAGAACATCACACAAGAAATGTACAGACCGTACACACACACACACACACATACACACGCATACATCTGTATGCGCATAGAGGAGGAGGCTCATGCATGCTTGCTGAGTAAAGTGCAGGCCATTGTAAAAAGGCTGTGTGTGTGTGTGTGTGTGTGTGTGTGTGTGTGAAGCAGGTTCTGTAAAGCACTGATGGTAATTAAAGACATATGGTGGGATTGGTGGGCTCGCTGTGAAGCGCAGATGTAGTGGATCACAGTTGGCATTACTGGTGTAATTTTCACTTTCTCTGGTTTAAGTGGAAGAAAGGTAGGCTTAACAAGTGAAGCTCCACACACACAGACACACACATGCACGCACACACATCTACTAGATGCACATATGCTGGTGTCTGTCTAACACAGTGTCGAACAGCATTCACCACAGTTAATTTTGACTCATTATTTAGTCCTGGGCTTGTTTTTATCAGCCTGCTCAGTTAAGGATAAGAATCTTTATTTTTACTTTTACTTGCAAATTTAAGAATACATTTCCTGCTCCAGCTTGGATTTCTTATTTTCTCAATTTCCACCATATATATATATATAATTTCTATTCATTAATAATAAATATATAAGATTGTTGCTAATTTCACATGTTAATTGCTGGATATTCATACTAATGATTCAGACAAATGAAAGAAACTTTTTAAAGAGTGAAAAGCACATGTTTTTGCAGAATAACATGTCACTGAGTAATACGTAAGGATTTTAAACAAATGAACAATGGGGCAGAAGTAGGGTAAATCCTTGCGTCCGATTGGTTATCCCGGCTCAGAGCATACACATGAATACACGCGACCACTTGAGAGCTGCTCTTAAAGGTTTACTCTATTATTATATTTTCTGTAAGTAATACTGCAGGTGTGAGTCTTTTGATAAAAAGGTGTCTAATTCTTCACTTTCAGCTAAGAAACGTTATACTCTTATGTTGGCTCAAATAAATACAAGTTTAGCAGCTTTACAGCCTGTAGTGCCATTGAGGTCATGTCACCAGTATTTCTTCTGGGAATTTTAGGGGCTTTATGAACCTTGGTGGGAGTTTACACCCAACCTGCATTTGTTTAGACTGTGAGTGGAAACCGCAGCATCTGGAGAAATACACAAAAACACAGGGAGAAGATGCAACATACAGTCACAGAAAAAGACCTCAGCTGGCCATCAGATTCAAACCTGGGACCCGTTTACTGGAGCTTAGTGGTTAGATCTATTCTCAAGTTGTGTATACGATGAAAAGGAACTCCCAGACTCAGCACCTCTTTACTTGCCAACAGCGTCAGTGACTCTGACCATAACTTTCTCCACACAGCTTGATTCCATTCTCAGATAACATCCCTTTTATCTCTGTACTGCACACACCTGCATGCATTCATACACACCCACAAATGTGCACAAACACGCACACACACACACGCACACACACACACACACACACACACACACACATTTAAAACTTGTGATAATGCAAAACCTGGTAATTGCCAATAATACTGTCCTCATCAGGTGGTTAATTACCATGAATTTGGTTGCTGTTTGTCTCTAGCAAACATGCACACATAAACACTCACACAAAATGCTTTGACAAGTGGAAAGGGCTGGGGTACTTATTGCTCCCAGACACCCCTGTGTTTACTAATGAGCCAGACAGATAGCTCACCTGCATCGCTGTAATTATTCTGTACACTTAAAAAGTAGGTCTGAAAGTTCAGAAAGGTGACACCCTAGGAAATAAGAGTAGGCGGGTAGGGCTTATGGTCTAAATTACATGATGGTATTTATATTGAGTATAATAGCCATGAATTTATTTTAGAGTTGTTTCCAGTCATTTATTTAGCAGTCTGAAGTGCATCTTTTCTGAATAATCACTCATAAATTATGTCAGAAGAATTCAAAAACAAAACCAGATGAGCATCTACACTCTCTGGCACACTCACGTCTCATCAGTGTGGCTGCACCTTTATTCCTATTTCCTTCCCGTGTTCAGTGAAGACGATACAGTGCTACATCAACAGCAACAAGGACATACAGTACTGTGTATCTATACACCTGAGACCCTTTTGTTGCACATTGTCAAACCTTTGTTCCTTCTGTATTTGACTTCTGCAATGCTGTAAGCTTCAATAGATGAGACTGTTCAGTTGTTCGTCACTGAGAACTGTCTTGTGGTGACACCCACACAGAGAGCAGGATTGTAATTTCTTATCTTGGAATTAAAGGATAGTTTTGACTTATTAGAACTTGGGTCTTATTTTTGTAGTTTTGGCCTGTAAAAAGAAAAAAATTCTGAGATCTGGAGATGTACCAGCATCACTACAACAAAGTCGAGTAAGGCAAGAGACACGAGCAGTCAAACTAACATAGATTATAAGAAAAGCCAGTATTATTGAGTTTATTTAGAGGTTAAGCTCAAAGTGAGTCCCTCACAATGCTGTTAGTTCTACATTGCACAGGAAAAATGTACGTGTGCAACTACAGCAAGTATGGTAGGTCAAAGATGAAACAGATGTTTACAACTGACATTTTGAATAATAATTTTACTGTTTGCCCTCATTTTCTCTTCCAATTAGCCACAAGAGGCAACTGAGACATAATGCTAACAAACGTTAAAACAAAGTGTAACAGTAACACAAGCAGAGAAACGTCATGAAGCCCGCAAACTTGACTGAGTAATCTTGGTTATACATATATATCTATCTAAAGTTTGCTAAGATTAGCTAACATTAGCCACCATAAGCTACTGGTCATACCAGACCAAGTAAGGCTGTAGCAGCAAAATTCCTGAGTGTATTGAACTGAGCAACAGTGCGTTTTATTTCTTATGAATTCAGTTTTTGATTCATAAGAGTGAGATTATTTTATTTGATCTTTAAAAGGTTACATAGTCTTACATTCATACTTACTGACTGTTTGTGTTTATTGTCCAGTTAGACTTCCTCTTATCTATGAAACCACATTCCCAGATCTCAGGAATTAACCTGATAGAAATGATGGCCATAAATAGAAAAATGGGACCTAAGTTTGTAATAAATCAAAATGTTGGTTTAAGAAATTGTGGCTGTGCAAAATTCCTACCAAATTCCCTTCACAGTCAGATAACCAGTGAAATGGTTTTGGTCAGGGAATGTTAGTGTCAAAGCTCATACTTCTCCCTGTCACTGGACCAGACTATTCACTTAAATGGTTTATTCATTGCAAATTCAATTGCAGGCTTGCAAAGCGTCTTGTAAACAGCTTAACCCGATTCAAACTTTAAGCAGAGTTTGACCAACATCTGACTGGAAACGTTGCCACTGATGTTTCTCTGTTCAGACCAAAGCAAGTCCAGCAGCGCTCCTTCCTCCTTTCCCTCTCCTCTCAGATCTCTGCATTTCACTTTCCCACACTCCGGGATCCTCTCTTTTCTTTATCTCTCTCTCTCTGTCTCTTTCTTTCCCTCCTTGTTGCTGGAGGGCATGGGCTCCTCCAGTGATTAAGCTGTCTGGAGGCCTGTCTATCTGTCTTTTACTGAGAAGAAGAATACGACTGTTGGTGATACACTTCCCCCGGCTCTCATTGTGTGCCTCCGCCGCGCTGAGATGACAGCTTTGACGGCTGGCGAAAGCGAGGTGCTATTTCACATGCACAACAATATTACCAGTTTAACTTGCAGAGGTGAATTATCACCTTGTCACCCAAAAGTGCAAATAGTGTAGTTTTCAAAGAGCAATTAAGTGTAATAGCTGCTGTCAAGCCCTAAGGATGGTACCTGTTGCTCACTTTCTCTGTCTCTGTTTTATCCTCGGCAGATGTGATAACTCTAAAAATATTTTCCCCTCACTAATTCCCTCGATATCAACTGCTGCGCCTGCTGAAAGGCCCTTTTTCAAAAGGCTTCATATTCTTCCCATGTTCCTCTCTCTCAGCCGTCTTCACTAATACCCCCGATGATATTGGCCACATCACGTTTCCTGGAAGTGCTGTATAGTGAATGAAGGGCAGTATCGAGTTGCCCCTGAAAAGGAAATGGAGACGAATGCTGGATGATAGCAAAGTTACATGACAATTATTCTATTCATTATTTTAGAAGCAGGATGGGAAAACAGGAGGGAAGACAGCGTGGGAGCTGGGAGGTTACAAGGAGCTGGAGATCACGTTCATACAGCATTTATGTGTGTGTGTGTTCACGTGCAAATCAAGTGCTTTTATGTATATATGAAAGTCTGCATACCCTTTCCCCCCCCATGCACACTCATAGCCACGTTAGTGTGCATTGTATTCAATATTGCAAAACATGAAACAATGGGTTATAAATTGGCCTTCCAACCCGATATATTTGACATGATCTCTGCTTCCCATCTCGTTAGTCTGCTGTTTGTTTCTTTTCTTCCCTGACTCCTGTAGACTTTGTTCAGTTTGAGTTGCTCCTCTTAAGAATGCAACGTTCCCTTCCCCAGGCGCCCTGGAGATGTGAGGAGGACGCCTCAGAGGAGTTGTACTCATAAAGCTCCTCATCCTCCGAGGGAGAGACAGAGAGAGACAGCAGAGATACAGAGAGAGAGAGAGAGAGAGAGAGAGAGAGAGCTGTACCGCCAGGCACAGACACACAGGCATAATAACTACACTTACACAGCTAGTCGACACATACTGTAATGAGACAATGCGGCAGCAACTTCAAGGAAAACACAGATATATAAAAAACAACAGAGAGCAAGGCAGAGGGAGAGGGAAACAGGGGGCTGGGGGGGAGGGGGTAAAAAAATGAAGAAACTATGTCAACTTTTATTTCCTCTGTTATTCCACATCAATGGAGGCATGCCGAGATACTAATAAAAACAAAAAAATATACACAGGTATAGACACATAGGCAGTGAGCTGCCGTGTTTGAAAAGCTCAGTGGCAATTAAGGACAAATAACTTTGCATTATTTTCTGTAGTGAAGGATGATAGCGACCACTCGCTAAAAACATGTTTGATTTAAACATCAAAAAGCGCCGAGAAACAAATAAATAAGAGTCAAATCAACAAAGTTGCGCTCGGAGAAAAGAGAGAGAGAGAGAGAGAATACAAACCGCAGGGGGAATAAGAATAAGAATAGCAAGCATCGAGACAAATAAGCCAGCAACATTATAACATTAGCAGTTAGAAAATACACTTAATTCCTCGGCAGAGATGGATATAAACTGCATTGTTGCGTTGCAAATCCCAGCAACCGGATTTAAACTACTGCATTGTTTTATTAGGGAAATATGGGGGTGGAGGAACACTGCTTGTTCTAATTACAGTGATTTAATCAGGATTAGAGAGGTTACCTGGATGAAGCTAGGGGGCATCCATGGCAAGGGCACATGCTTTTAGACAGACTGGTTACATGCAGTGGGATATTTCACAGAGCTGGTCCTTATCGAGACTCATCTGCGACAATGACTTCAGCTCCTAAAACAATGACTTTCTTTGCTCTTGCGTGAGTAAACACTGGCCTATTGTTCTGCCTCTCTTTCCCTCCTCTTTCTGTCTTTATTTCTTTCTTTCTCTCGCTCCCTTTTTTCCCCCTCCTGCCTAGTTAAACAGCAGGCAGAGGGAATCCATTTTAATCTGATTAATAACTTAGTTGATCACATATAACCTAATTTTCATTCAGTGCCGCCCTTGTCTGCCCGGCCACATCCACGCTGACCTTTGGAGTCGCCACAGTCACAATAAAGCACAATAAGCACCATTGTGCTGTCAAAAAAGCTGAAGATGTTTTACATCATTACAAAAATTTAATGTCTCCATCTTTTTAAATGGGATGCTTTCTACAAAAGGCCAGGCCTGCAATTGAGTGTGTGTGTGTGTGTGTGTGGTGGGGTCATTACGAGTGGGACTCGAGTTTCCTGGGTCGCAGGGATGGGAACAACTTTTCTCATGCATTCACAGTAATATGAATCGTCCTTTTAAAACAGATATGGTTACATATTAGTTTTGAAAGGTACAGTAACTGGCTCAGCGTTAAGCTGCCCTCCAACACTGGGGCTCTTTGTTCCCTGGCCGAGCTAATAACTGGCCCCTGATCCTCATCTCTTACTGGTTGTGGAAGAACACTCTCAACTTTTTTCTTCTTCTTTTTTCATCTTTTTCCCCCCTGAATGTATCTTTGATTACAACGTTATATGAGCTTCATTTTGTCATTTCAATTTCACTCGATGTGTTTAGCGCTGAGAGATTTGTATTCAGGATTGGCAATTATGATTAGAATGCCACAAAGTAAGCCTTGTGAGTTTTTGCAATGACAAGTAAAAGAGAGAGGGGAAAAAAATGATCCTTCCTCCCTTTCTCTCTCACACATACACACACAGGAAATATGAATCAAATATTCATGAAGTGGGCTGAGGTTCTCATACACCCATATGCTTCCTCATTCAAGCAGCTTGCAGTGGACAGAGGCATCCATCCAGCCTGTATGACACAGTCGAGTGTGACAGAGAGCATGACAACATCCCTCCACCACCTATCACCGCCGCCGCCACCGCCGCCGTCACGATAATCATCAAATAGGTCATAGCAAACATGCACTCCTCTCCTCCTCTCCTCTCTTTTTCCTTTGTCCTTGTTGCCCTCCGCTGTACCCCGCGACTTCCTCTTTCGTTTAATAATCTGTTGTGAGAGGGATGAGTCCTCCGAGCTCCGTGATTCACTGGCCAGGAATCCTTGTAAAATCAGGGCTCCATGCATTTGCCAGTTTCCAGAAATTGTAAGAACTTTATGGTTTATAGTTTTTTATTAGGCCTCGGCTGGAAAGAAAAGGGTGCTGCGAGGGGAGGGTACAAGGGGGGGAGGAGGGATTAAAACTGGAGGGATTAGCACCATACTTTAAGATAAATCTTTTTTAATGTGAAACCTCATCCCCGCTCATTCTGGGGTAACCGCTCTTATTAACTGCTTTTCTATCACTCCCTTTTATGCGGCCTATTTTTCGCCGAGCAACTTTAAGTACAGGCTTTTGGACACGGCCGCGCGCCGCTAACTCTGCCAGTTACACAAACAACGTCCCTTTTTAAGCTTTTAAACACAGAACAATGGCAAAGCACATAGCTGCGCACATTAATGCTTTTGTATATGGGAGGGGAGGAGAAAAAAAAAGCAGGAAAGCAGAGGAGAAGAAAAGAGATAAGCAGAGCTTGGCTGCGCTGCCCCTCCATCCCTCCATCTCTCTCTGTTTTCTCTTTCTCCCTCACTCTATCTCTGTGAAAAAAAAACATCTCTCTTTCCATCATCAAATCCAAGCTGATCTGTATGCGTCGGGGGCTAAACAGACAAACATCATATTCTCAGTCTCCAGACTCTAATTGACAAAACAAGGATTGGTCACACTTTTAAGAAGCGTTCCATAATGGATTTCCATGTTTGTGCCTCTTTTAACTGGCAGCGCGAATGGAAGGCATAAACGTTGTCTTTATTACCGAAAACAACAGCCCTCTCTCTTTCTGTCTGCCTCTATATCCCTCTGTGGCGTTTTTAGGTGGAAAAAAATGGTGGGGCAACAAGTACTTTGGACAGAGGCATGACCGGAAAATTGTATGATTTTACAATTTGACGTAATGCTTTATATCCCCCTTGAAATAATAATATTTTGACTCTTCTACAGGACACTACAGGACTACATAAAATATGGCAATGTGACTGTCAATATAAAAGTTGTTTGCAGGCTGAAGAGTAGTGATAGGAGGAGGAGGGGAGTGGCATTTGCCAGCAACGCAAGTTTTAAGTAAATGTGGGAAGGTGAGCAGAAGATGACTGGAGGAAGAGGGGGAACAGGGGTAGACACCCGCATGAGCAAATAAGTATCACAGGATTAAACCGTTCAGCAGCAGTGAGTTTTGCACCAAGCCTTTGATTCACCATAAAATCCAGCCACAACCATTAGAAAAGTGACCTGATGGAATCACATTACATACAAACATACCACACTTTAACAGCAAGATAAACTTTCACTCAAAAATTCAAAGCTCACTTGAAGAGAAAGAAGGCACAGCAGTTCTTCCTCTGGGCAAACTTTCCAGTGACTCTGGTGTTAAAATCCCGTAGCTGCAGTTTGTACACGCTGTCAATTTGGGTAACGTTAGCTACGTTTGCTTGGCCGAGCAAGCCCAACTTTACCACCTGCTTTTCGTACTCAAAGCATTTGATGCTGTGAGAGTGAGGCTATCCCCACATAGCAGCTACTGGAGTCAAACACAATTAAAAATACCCTTTTAAAATTATTGTATCAAGCCACTGACCTCAAATTTTAGAATAATAAATAACAGCAACAACCGAGTATTTTATGTCATTCGTTAATGTGGAATAATAAGTAATTAATTTCTAAATTACTCAGTGCCACTGAAACCACTTTTCTCTGCACCCAGTAGGTGGGGCTCTGCCAATAAGTTTAGGGCAGAGCCCCACCTGCCCCACCTGCCCCACCTGCCCCAAATGACAAGTTGCCACTGATCTCCCTCCATCTTCTTTTTTTTTTTTTTTGTCGCTGTAAAAGATGATATCAGTGCAACGGTCGGCATTCATTGCAAGGTCAACACTGCCTGACAGATGATAAATGATCTCAAGATGGCTGCATCATCTGTCCTGTGGTTGTTGGGCAGCAAAAGAGATGAATACATCCCTTTTCTTTTCTTTATTCTTTTCCAGCTCTTTAATTTTACTATCACTTTTTTGGGGGGGGTTTGGGTGGTGCAGAGCAACTAAAACAGCCACCTGATTATCCGTGGCACTGACTGGAAGTGCTTCCAGGCCTTTTTCAAAAAGCAAAAAGGGGAGGTGGGGGGTGGGGGGGTTGAACAAATGAACAAGAAGGGAATCTTTTCAAAAAATCTGCTCTTATCGTGTTTCTGTATCAGGAAGCAGACTTGGCAAGAGACAGGGATTCAGTATTATGGACAAGCTGCTCATCAGATGGGAGTTGGGTTTATTTCTGTGCCCCCCTCCCCTCCCCCCAACTCCCCTCTATCCACCCCTCCCTCCCTCCTTCCCTTCTTCCCTCCCATCCTCTGCCACCCCTCTTATTTGCTTCCCATCCAAGATGTGTCTCATTTTCTCTGACTGGACAGCCACATCAGAAATGCCCAAAAGAACTTGGCGTCCTTGTGTGGACAGAACACAACTTTTCATTTAAATAATTTGATTGATTTTCTCACTGTTTATTGTTTTTTTTCCCCCTCCGTTTTCCCTTCATCTTATTCTTTTTTTCCCCTGCAGCCTCATTATCTGCAGTATGGAGCACAGGGTAAAAACATGCGTTCACGTACACACACAGAGCTAAACTCCATCTCTGCAGTGACGGCCACTTTTGACAAAACACTAAGTGCATTTCTTAATTATCTGACTTCTCTCTAATACTGTTGTCATCTCGTAGACAATCCCTCTCCACGCTCTCTGATGTTGTTATTATGTTCTCATTTGGATGCTGGCTCTCCGCAGGTAGTCATCGCGCGCCACCCCTCATCGTATCCCCCTCCTCCTCTTCCTCGCACACACTCACAAACACACACACACACACACTCCTGCTCCTTACTCACTGGTCCTGTGATGAACTTAGCTTGATCCTCTTACATATTGTAAAAAATGTAAAATATCTCTGGTAGGATTTTGTCAAACAAAAAAGTGCGAGATTACCAAAATTTCTTATTAATCTTGTGCTAAAAAGGAACTTTTGTAAAACCATACACGCACACGCACACACACACGCACACACACAGATGTACATACACATCTCTGATGACCACTGGAAGCAGTCAATAGGCTGCAGGGTTTGATGTTGATTAGCAGACTGTAGAGCAGATAGAAAAAGAGAAGGAAGAAGAAGATGAGCGCAGGGGGGGTCCTTCTCCTCCGTCGCTAATGAATCCATCCCGTGATCAACACCATCCGTCCGTCACCGAACACCCCCCACCCCTTCCTCCTTCCTCCTCCTCTTCCTCCTCCTCATCTGACAAAAAGCAAAAAAAGCTTGCCTTGTTCATTTAGAAAACAAATATTCAGCAACTTTATCAGAAGTGAGGCAGCAGGCGCAACTTTTTTTTTTTTACATTCTTTTTTACTCTTTGCTTTTTTCCCCCTCTTTGTGAAAGAGTGCCGTCAGCTTACCTGAACTTTTAGAAGAACACGTCTTTCTTCCAGGCTGTTATTTGAGCACAATGCAGTGCTTTTTTTGGGAGGGGGTTGTCTGCTCATTTCCATTAAGTATTAAAGTTTGCAAAGAAAATGCAGGAAGATGCCCTAATTCCATGCAATTTCACCCTTTTTCTCTGTTTTCAGTAATTTATGTGTTGAATATACAATATCTGGTGTGCTCTTACAGTAGATTCGCTTACACAATAAAGTGAGTCAAACTAGTCTATTGGTTTTTTGGGGGGCTTGAATGCAGAGGTTGCAGTATTGGATCTTAAACCTATTGAAGCTGACGCAGTATAACAAAGCATGCAGGGCCAAAAGTAATGATCATATACAAATATCAATATGAGAAAGAGTGTGTGCTAAAGAAGACGTATGGCTATTGATGTTTAAATAACTGTAGCGTCAGAGAGATGGAGAGAGGGGGAAAAATGTGAATCATATTTTCTCACTGTGTCTTGGGGAAAAAAAAAAAGAAAACACTTAATCAAATACACCCTGCGAGGCGCAAACAGTGGAGCCGAGGGCAAGATAAAAACAGCACCTCTCCGTCTTTCTCTGTCTCTCTGCCTGGTGAACAAAACCACAAATAAATATATAATCAGTTAGCATTATGCCATTTTTTTGTATTTTTTTGCTGTGAGCTGCATTATCTACCCGCGTTGCCGCTCTCCCCGGAAAAAGAAAAAGAAGTGAGTGTTTGACAGTGCAAACTACTCCGATGATAAAAACCAGTAAAAAGTTACGACTTCAAAAGTGTTTTTTTTTTCCCACTCTTGTGTGTGTCTTTTAATTTGTCTGGGCATACGCAGCTGTATTTGCATTTCAAATACTCATATTTGAAGAAGGTGGTTTAAATGCCAAGGCGCGAATTGATGACAATCACCTTGACTCAAAAGCATCGGCAGAAACCCCTCTCTCCTCACCGCTGACATTAAAACTAAACCAACGGCCGCAAAGCAAACACAATACAAATATATATTTATCTTCTTTCTTCCTCCATCAACCTTTCTCTTGCTCTTTCTTTCCCTCATTATTTTAGTATCACTTTACATTTGAATATCAGTTCCCATACTCGCAGGGCGACGGTGTGTGAGCTGCCTCTAACAAACTAAAATAAGAGAATAATCAGCGGGTATCAGAATGAGGAGGAATTGATTCAGCAGCAAACAGTCGGGGTGCACTCTAACACACACACACACACACACACATACACACACTCCATCCACATCACTTTTCCATATTCATTTCTGTAATTTACACTAAATCCAATAGCTGTCAGTCACACGTACACACACACACACACAAAAGAAAAAAAAGAATTAAAAAAATGCTGTGAATTTACAGCATTGGGAAACAGCTGCTGCAACATTTACAGCAAAGACCACTCTAAAATATTAAAGATGTGTCACCACCGGCGCTCGGCCCCTGCATCTGTAACCATCTGCTTTCTATTAAAACATTACACCCAAAAAAAGCACAAGAAGCCCGCTCGCTCAGCGATGCTATTTCCAGCCTTTTTCCCCCTTTCAGATCTGCTCGATGTGGGGGAAACTGCACTGCCACAGACAAACAAGCTTTTGAGTCCTGTCGAACTCCCCCAGTTAACTGGAAACATCAAAAAAGCAAGTTCCTGAATATCTGCGGTGAAAGCTACGCTATCAAGCAGCTGAAGTGAAATACTAAAGGATACAGACAGATAAGATACATATATCACTGCAGAGGTCACAGGTTCATTACTTTGTGACAGTGCTGTCTTCTGTGCAGGATGGAGCTCACAGAATAGAGCTTAACACCTGTTTAGAATGAGATAAATCTTCTTGAGCAAAATCAATAGTGCATCAAAGTGACGTGTGTTAGCATGTTTTAAGGGCTTTTTATCTGAAATGATTATTTTTTCTTTCACAATTGTATTTTCCTTATGATAAATAATAACCGGAGGTCACACACACAACCTTCCTCTTGATTCATTTCATTACATTACTGGTTCCGTCCATGTGTCCTTGAGCAAGACACTGAACCCTGGTCAAGTTGCCATGACTAAGAGCATCAGCTAAATGTCTAAAATGTAAAATTACAGTCCTCCCTTCCCTGATGTCCTTGGGTTACTCAGGGGTGTGGAGGCGTACAATGACTCAGACTGTTTGGGGCGATGACATCTGTCCTGTTAGAACAGATACAGAGAAAAAAAAAAAAAAAGAGGAGAGTGAGAGCAGGGCTTCTGAAAGCAGCACCGCAAAATATTATGTTACATCCGAACATAGAGAGAGGGAGATGGGAGGAGAGACTTATGGGCCGAGTCAAAGGTAAACAATTACAACATCATGAGTCACTTTTTTGGAGCGCGGCTAAAGGAAGATCATCTCTCCCGCTTAATAGGTAATTTCCTTTGTCTTCTGAGGATCATATCACATGTTGTTGCCTTCGACAGGGTGGTCTGAGAGAAACAGCAAATTAGGGAGAGAGAGAGAGACAGAGAGAAAAAAAATTACAGATTGAAACTTGGCTGGAAAACTTTCACAACAGCGTTCCTTGAGAAACATTCTGTTCAAATTAAACAAGCGCCTGTTTGTGAGGAGCTCAGTAACAGATTCAGAGGGACATTTCCCAGTTTCTGTCTTGTGTTTTTTGATATTTCATGCTTGCTGTCGTCTTGTCTGTGCAAAACTAGTTGTCCATTTTCGGGGCTGTCATCTCCTCTTCCTTCATTTGCAGCCACTTCTCCTTCTCGTTTTCTCCCTCTCTACGTCTCTCCGTCACTCTCCCTTGTGATGTCACTATCTCGGCGTGAATCATTAGGATATCAGTGTTCAGCCAGTGACAGAAAGCGCCTGATTAACAAGCTCTCTTGTTTTCCCTCTCCTCTTTATCCTCCTCCCTTTTTTCTGAAACGAGGACTCCCGCTGCTCCCAACGACATTTCTCCTCATTCCACCCCCTCCCTCCTCATCATCCCTCCTTCCCTTCTCTTCTTCCCTGTCGTGGATGGCAGGGAGTCACAGGTGTGTGACAATAATTACACATACACTCAGAAAAAAATAATGTCGTTTCCTCCATTTAATAAGTTTGCAGTAAAATAGGCAGAGAGATAGAGAGAGAGAGGCAGAGAGCTTGAATCTTATCGGATACCCCAACCTCTAACTTAATCATATGGCTCTTAAGAGCAGCCTGCCACCAGCTGGGGCTCCGTAATATGCATGCAATATGTGTGTAAAACGATACGCTTTA
This sequence comes from Scomberomorus guttatus, assembly GCA_038419695.1. Lineage (NCBI taxonomy): Eukaryota > Metazoa > Chordata > Actinopteri > Scombriformes > Scombridae > Scomberomorus > Scomberomorus guttatus. The sequence goes on from CM076445.1 coordinate 6,259,155, forward strand.
ATTTTGAGCCCACTTTAAGCAGCAACAAAATCTGTTTATATGGGAGACATTTAAAAAGAGAGGGATGGAGGGAGGGTGAGCAGAGGATTGGGTTAACTCTTGCTCTCCGGGCTCGACAAAAGCCATCTGTCGGGTGTCAACCAGTATCACCATACACACTGCAATGTACAGAAAGCAGAGAACAAATGGGGAAAAAAACTTTACTCACTTTAATTTAAAAAAGGTTGTAAACTGAGTCACAACTAGCCTCACATACTGTGTCTACTGCTCACATAGTAGTTCCCCTTAAGTTGCTCTAAAGCCAGAACTAAAGCTAACTTTTGAAACTAGAAATAACTGATTACATTACAAATAAAAACTTGAAATCATAAGCACCTAATCTCATACTCAATACAATTCACTCAGGAGTTTTGCAGCTACAGCCTTACCTGGTGTGATATGAGTAGCTTATGGTGGCGAATGTTAGCTAATGTTAAAAAAACCTTAAAAACCATAGATATTGTTGCATGACTGATATCAGTTTGCTGCCTTTATTACTCTGCCCCACATGTATCACTGTTACACAACCTGTAGGCAACAAGTCCACCAAACTACATGACAAAAGAGGTAATTTGTCATTGTCTTTAAAAAAGGCCCAATCGGCAAGACAACATTGTTTGTCAGCACCTTCTACTGTTTCCTCATCTGCCACCACTATAGTTAAGTTGGTTAAATTAAGACACAAAAAGTACCTGGTGTGGGTTAGGGAAAGATTGTGGTTAGGGTTTAAATAACTGCTTGGAAATGTTATGGAAAGATTGTGGTTTGGGTTAAAAAGCAAGTAAGGTAATGGTAACCTTCATAGTCATGGTTAAAAGAATAACCACTTGGTTAACGATTGTGGTAAAAAAAAAAAAAAAAAAAAAAAATCCATCCACCAAACTCCTACTTATGAGGATTTTGAGGTTATATGACATCATGCCACTTCCACCTTTATTCTGACAGTCCAAAGTCATCATTAACATGGCCACTAGGGGTCGCTGTGATCTGAACGTAAACTTAGGTCATATTTAAGCATTTTAACAAGCAACTGACGCGGTTGTTTTTCTTTGGAGCACAGTCTCAGTTGAGCATATAGCATTATTACCCTGTGCTTGTCACGAGTGGACAGACAGTCCAAGTTATTGTTTAAGCTTGGTAAAATCTGCCTTTTCTACCTTGTTTGACATATATTCTGTGTCAGCTTGTTCCAGCTCTTCTTTGAAGCCATATGATGTTTACACTGAACACTGAACACGGAAACTTTAACTGTTGAGACCTGAGGTGAATTTGTGATTTGTGATGTCGGGCTATGCAAATAAAATGGACTTGACTTGAGTTTAAAATTTAAAACGTACCCACTGGTGTGTCAGTGGGGTCAAAGAGGTTAAAAATGATCTCCTTCTGGCTTGCATGTATTTGTGTTGATTGATTACTCGCGTTGATTTGTGGGTTTTCAGCAGTTTAACAAATGTTAGACAGAAGCTCGCCTGGCCGGCTGTACTCAACGGGAAACACTTTAAATCAAGTTGATGATAGTTAATGACTGTGATGACATGGGTTTTGGGAATCTCCAGGGGATGGAAGCGGCAGAGACAAACCAAGCTGCCGTTTGCTTGAGTCGCACCATCTAGCGTGCAGCCCTGGGGAATGACCAAAGGGTAAAAGATAGAGGAAAAGCAAGAGCGAGGCATTCAAGGACAAGGGAAGCAGAAGGCTTTCGGGGAAGGAAGGAGTGGAAGGGGAGAAAAGAGGAAAAGAAGTGGAGGGGAGGGTAGTGTGTAAACTTCAAAAAGCCTCTGACGGCTGCTGCTGCTGCCGCCGCCAGCCCTGACCACTCTACAGATGCTTTTGTTCCCCGCTCACTCTCGCTCTCTTTCGCACCCTCCTCTCTTTAACTCCCCCCCCCCTCCTTCTCCTCTCTTTTCGCCTTATGTCTTTGGTGATCCAGTGCGAGAGGAGAGGGGGCTATCAAAGCCACCGCTGTCTGTTACAGACTTCAAAACCCGGGGCCCCCGTCCGTCCGTCAGCCCCAATCATCATATCTGCGAGGCCCCAGTGGAAAGCCTCGTACACTGGAGGAGAAATATTTGATCTGTCCTCTTTGCAAGGATCAACAGTCACACAAACGACAGGAGCGCCCCGCCGTTGCAATAGGAGGAGGAGGGAGGAAGTGGGAGGACGTGGGGGGGTGGGGGAGCCTTTGGGGGTGGGGGACAAGGGAAGTGAGGATGGGTGTCATGAGGGAGTTAAGAGATAAAACTAAAAGAAATACACCACGGCTTGACTTCATAAAGTCAGCCTCTTATTCTCCACCTTTAAAGCCCCCCTGCAGTGATCGCTTTTATATTTCATATTTGTATACTCTCATATTTATATCTGAGCGGGACCCACATCTGAGACAAGTGACATGTTGGACAGAGACTTTATAAATAGCTAACAGGGAAAAAATGTGGGTTGCCTTCATTTTCAATCATACGTACAATTTATTTTTCTTCATTATCTTTAGTTTCCTTCAGTGGTAAATGGTTTTCTTCATTACGTTTTGTTAATACATACATGTTACTCTTTGTACAATAATAGAAAACGATATATACCACTAGCAAAAGGATACTGCAGAGAAAACCTACAAATCTTATTTAGGCCCTTTTTTGTTTTATTGTGGAGTGCTGATGTAACATTGAGCATCAAAAAGAAAAACTCCCACATGGCAAAGTTTTAAGTTTTTGTTTTTTTTTCTATAAATTTCATTTAACAGTAATATTCATTGCATTACACCATGAAGTCATACTCTTTAAGGATTATTTTTTACCTTTTAAAACCTGCAAACCCAAACTTTTCAGGAATTAAGTGTTCAAACCATGTTTGAAATTATACGATTATATAAATTTGATAAATAATTAATCACTTAAGTGATTTATCAGTCACAAATCCCAAAGATGCACGAGTTCCAGGTTCTCAAATGTGGAAATTTGTTGTTTTTTTCTCTTGTTTTATCGCTGTAAATTAAATGTCTTTTGGCTTTGAGTCGTCCAAAAAAATGAGCAATTGGATGTGACCGTTGGCATTTGGAAATGTAAATTTTATTCTCACAGTTTTCTGAGATTTTGTAGACTAAGCCATTAATAAAAATAAAAATAAATCTGCAAATGAATCGGTAATGAAAACCAATCAAGTTGGGGTATGAAAGAAAATCACATTATTTATACCTTACTGACTACAGACTTTTTTGTCAGTAAGGCTGCGCTTTACCCGGCTTTTTATTTGTCTCTACATCATAACATATTAGTCCTCAGAATAAACTAATAGGCCTGTATCTATCCATGTATCTATCAATCTATGTAGCCATCTATCTGTCTATGTTACTGTCATATGACACAGTTATTTATAGACATCACCGTGTGTGTCTCCAGGAGACGGCTGGTATAGTTAGCTCTTAAATCCTGTATGTGAGATCAGACTACATAATTACCTATCACATTAAGCCCTTTATGTCCACCAGACTTAGGCCTCTCTCTCTCCCTCTCTCTTTCTCTCTCTTTCTCTCTCTCTCTCTGCCTGTCTGTCTCTCTCTCTCTCACAGACACACACATACACACACTCTCTCACACACACACACACACACACACACAGCAGCAGCAGTGGAGCAGCTGGTAGCATTATTGACACACAGTGTGCCTGGGGGGGAGGAGGCAGAGAGAACGAGAGAAAAAAATCAAATGGGGGAAGACGAAGATGTGATTGGAAGGAGAGTCTATGTGAGTGTAGATGAGTAACTTCAAAGCATTTTTTTGTTTAATTGACCCACACACACACATAATATAATACAACTTTCTAAACACACACACACACACACACACACACACACAGACACACACACACCAGCCCCTTTGGCGTGAATCTATTCAGACAGACTGCTATCAGCGATGCAGGCATGTCACTCATCACCCCATCGCTTCCAACAGAAGAATCAGCAGGACATCGTGTCAGGCTTCGTGGAACACATACACACACACACACGCATGCACCACCAGACATGCATGCACATGCCAAACTGCAAGTCCAGGGTTCATAAGGTTGAATGTTTCCAAAGCTAATCAGTGTACGTCTTATGTCTTAGTACAGTACATAGTGTGATGGAAGATTGTACCAGAGTGGACACTGCTAATCTGACAGTGTATGTGTGTGTGTGTGTGTTGGTATACCTGTCTGTCTCTTATTGCAAAGTGAAGATACACAGTACTTTTAAAATGATAAAGTGAATCTGTCTGCTCATTCTATTTGGTCTAGATTGTTTCCATTGTTAATGCTCATCATGTGCTTCGTTTGCACATCTATGAATTTATCATGTTTTACTAGAAGCAAATTTTGGCATTAAAATTTCCCCCTTAAGTTCAATATAAAAAATGCATGTCCATATGAATATCGCAACAACTGTTATGCTTTTTTTATTGTGAATGTGCAGCATTAATTATGCATCAAAATTTTAAAAAAAGCCACGATGAAAACAGTTGTGAAATTCAGGAATTTGTAAGGCCTGTGGTGGGAGGCTTTGATAATTTCCCTCGGACTGGTTGTCATGTCGGGTCTGTAATCAGTGCTGTGAGGGTTGGGATGTTAAAGGGCTGAGGAAACGGAAGTTTTAGTAACCCTGCTCAACTGTGGGGATGCAAAAAAAAAAAAAAAAGTGAAAGAAAGAAAAGGAAAGAAATGCATGTTCATTTTGACAAGTGCAGACAAGTCCAATTCTGAGTATTACAGTCTCAGGGGAAATGGGTAAAGATGGCAGGTGATGTGCACTGTGTGTGTGTGCATGTTCATGGGAACGTGTGTGTCACTGTCATTGCTTTCAGCAGCAATAAACAAATGAATTATTTTCCTCTTTGAACGTAGAAATTTGGGGTGTTTATGTGTGTGTGTTTTTTTTTTCACCTGTGTGTGTGTGTATGTGTGTATGTGTGTGTGTGTGTGTGTGTGTGTGTGGTAACAGATGTCCACCCAGTGGCTGCTGGGATGGCACTTCACATTCTACATGTGTTAAGTGACAGTGATGGACAGCAGGTAGTCCTTTTAATAATTCAATATATTTTAATCCTCTCTCCCTCTCTCTCTCTCTCACCATATCTGTCTCTCTGTCAGAAGCCAAATAACACCGCCGACAAAGATATGATTACACAAATTGGTATCAAAAAATAGAATTTGATGCACAGCAAATGTAAAAAAAAAAAAAGACACATTTTTCTCTTCTTTTTCTCCCTGTGCTTTAATAAATTCAAATCTTTGATTTGACTATCTCCATACTGATAATAAATCTAACAAATAATGCATACAAGGATGCAAAAAATCAACAAAATACAGTTTTATACCAGAGCATATTTTCTGGCCTCCTCACATGCATTCTAAACATTTTAGAAAAGACCAAACAAAAGACTAAAAGGCAGCAGCAGAGAGAATGAGCCAGATCCAGCCAGTCAGTCAGTCAGTCAGGCAGTCAGTCAGAGACATAGACATTTCCCCAACACCAGGATGCGGGTAAGTGAGCCTCAACTGACCAGAAATGATTTGCCTCTGTCTGTTAGACACGTAATGGAGTCATTTAACTAGTCAAATTAGGAGCCGGCGAGATGCCGCATGCTTCATTACTGGGTTCCAATGGGCACCGCTCTACATTTACGTCAGAAATGATTTCAGGGCAAATTAATGTTTTTATTGTCTTGTGAAAAAAAAGTAAAAGAAAAAAAAAAAACTCCCACATACACAATGCAGACACAGGATGACTCTTACACACGCATGTCCACATTCTTATGCACACATGGCTCCGAGCACAAAATGCAATACGACAACACACACAGGTTGTTTGCACACACCAGTCCCCTGCTCTGTCTGTCACACGAGTGCTTATGTGCTGATCCACACACACATCTGAGAGTCACACATCTAAAAGATCAGCACCATCTAGAGGTCAGAATCAGACACTGTGGCTGTCTCAGTAATACTGTATATTAAAGCTCTTATTTTTCTCATTCCTTGGTAAAGCTTTGAGAAATGTTCCCCCGCAGCATGATGTGTTATACACCGAATGATTGTTTCCTTAAAGCCATTTATTGAGAAAGAGAGCATTTGTGGCCACAAGTGTGTAGCCTGTGGATTATGAGGAGGGCTTAACATTTGTTGAACAATCGCCACATTTTCTTTTTATAGGAAAGGACACATTCAAAAAGGAGCAGAAGGAGAAGAAAAAAGGGGGTGTTTAAAACAAATTTCAGCAGCAGAAAGGCGGATAGTTAGCAGTGCTGATGATGTGAGTGACAGCTATTTAGCCTGGCTTGATCCAGCACTCCCTCCCCTGACCTCTAAATCAGAACCAGGTGATGACGGAAATAGGAAATAGAATATATCCACCGGGGAGAGATCAAAGCCTGAGTGTGTATGTGTGGGAGAGGAAGGGTGAAGGGGGGTATACATGTAGATCTGCTCCATGTCGACAGGGAGGTCTGACAACTGGGATTATTGATGAGAGGCAGAACCCTGTTAGACTCAGAGCAGAGCACAGACCTCTGGGATTTGGAGTCCTCACAGTGTTTACATGTCCGGCACTCTCCCAGGCCACTGGTGCTAATCAGCTCAAGCCAAATGAGATGCGAGGCAAGCTGGAATTTGAACCGGCAACCTCTTTTCTCAGCCCCTGAACTTTACTCAAATTTCAGTTTCAGAGCACAGATTTGGCAAAGTTGCTTTTAATAGTCAGAATAAGACGAGGTTCACTCCGTGCTCTTTCCTGTGGCAGTTACTCAGGCTTCCCACAGCTGCTTGTATTTATGTTATCATAGATTACAGCTGCATTGTTTGGAGTTGACTGACAGCCAGTGATATTTATGCTTATGCGCGAGTGTGTATTTGGATTCCTTTGTTTTTGACGAGGAACACACACACACACACACACACAAAACACACCGACATGCATCGGTGTAATCATGCTGCACACATACCCAGCTGTGCAGACACACAATACACACGCACGCACGCACACACACACACACTCCCTGTCAGTTGCTGTTGTTCTTGACATTCTGTCGATAACGTTGTGTCCAAAAGCTGGGTGCGTTTGATGCGGCTCTCGACTGACGCCGGCCGGCACTCCTTGATACGCACACACAGACACTTTGTTCTGAGACCTATGCAACCATCTCTCTCTGTCTCTATCCATCTTGCTCATCGTCCTCTCTCAGACTTCATTGCTGTCCCTCTGCGATAACCGGCGGCCACATGGACAGCTAGGTTTCATACACAGCCGGAGAAAAGCATGTCAACAAGGGTCTGAAACACAAACATGTGGCTCTAGAAGAAAGTAGGAGGGTGGTCATGAAAGATATGCAACTTATTACACTACTTTGAAAAGAATTTTTAAAAAGTGAATAGAGCAGAATTTACTGTGAAAACCAGCTAGTAAAGCAGTACAGTAAGATTCTGGACACTTACATCATCATACACCATCATACATACATCATCTTTACTGACAGATGTAGTCTATCAGAGATCTGTCTAACATCTGAAAGTTAAAAAATGTAAGATATTGTGACTGAGATATGTACTAATGGGAGCATTTTAAAAGCTGAAAAATAAACATGCTCTTTGGTGGACAAACTTTGAAATGGTGACACTGTTTCTAAATTACCTTAAACCAACACATCCTCATAATTAAATGACAGTATAAGTCTAAAATTCAGTCAGCAAAAAACAACCTTTAGTTACGTTTACGCCATCTAGCAGCCGTAGTAATGGACTCCAGATAGGAGCGTAATGTGCTGCTTTTCAAAACTGTTACAAATCACTGTTATAAAATAATGCTGTTTTATGGTGTGACAGCGCTGTGGTTAAGGTCTGGTTAGGTTTAGGCAAAGATCATGGTTTGGGTTAAAATGATCACTTGAAATGTGGTTTATACATATTTTTAATGTCACGCAAACTTTGTCGTCATGGCAACAGTAAACATCACAATGTTACGTTTTAAAAAAAAATGTGGTTAGAAACATTTCACTTGCGGTTGGAAGCGGGAAGCGAACAGTGGTCTTTTGCAACGAAGCCCACTTTTTGCGTTTCTCTTTGTGATGAGTCAACATATATGTTGATACTGATATAATTGTGATAAACTAATATTGGTTGAGTTAAGATATTGCTGTTTGTTAAAGAAAATCACAAACTACTACTTTTCTGTTACTATTACTGCTACTTTTCTTTTATTTGAGTTTTATTAAATTTCAGATTATTTATAATTGTTGGGAGATAAGGAGGAGGTGACATGCAACATCCACCACCTCTTTTTTTTTTTTTTTTTTTTACTTCCTTTTGTAAAATCCGTTTCTAAATCTTAATCTATGACTAAAGCTAAGGTGTCAAACTGACATGCAGTCCTTGCAGGTGCATGTAAGATATGCGTGTGTTCGTGTTTGAGTGTTAAGAAACACCTATTTGTCTCCATACTTGTTTCATTTGTTTGAAGGCAGAGATGCACGGATTGATTTCTCCATCCATCTTTGGTCAAACGGGCCCAGCCTCTCACTCTCCCTCTCTCTTGCTTTTCCTCTCCCCTCCTACCAGACAAACAGGCATTTTATAGACACAGACTCTGATGCTGCGATATTGTTTTTGACTCTTTCTGTTATGTATTGATCACCGGCTCACCTGTTTATCTGCACAGGGTGGACACTTATAGATGAATACATGCACACACACTCTCTCAGACACACACGAACATAGAGGCGCATACACTCATGGCCTTTTATTTGGACAAGAGATCATTGTTGCAGCCACATTGGAGTGAAAGAGAAGGTGTGTATGTGTGTGTGTCTGTGTGTGTGTGTCTGTGGGTGGGGGTGGGGGGGGGACATTCAAACATCGATGTCTGACTGCTGATTCCCTGTCATCTTATTATTACCACATGGAGGCACCGCGTTGTTGTTGCATGTTTTTGTGCGTAGTTGAACTACTGAGGCAACGACTCCATCGCTAATTATAGCTTTCCACTTGAGCGGCGACATAGAGACACGGGCCCTTGTGTTAACTTCTCTGGAAGTCAACAGTGTTGTGCTTTTCAGATTTACGCATTACTGCCACTGTGTTCAACCTTGTAATTTCAATGTTTCACATACTTGTAACTGAAGTTTGTAGAGTCCTGCTCTTTGTGAGAGCAGGTGTTTAGAAAAGAGGAGGTGATTCTTGGACATATTAAACTCTAAACATTTGTTTGTCTCACAGCCAAGAAAATGCATAAGTTGTATCTGCTTCTATTTATTGGTAAAATTCAATTTTTAAAATGTTTTTATTCACGTTTGGAATAACTGCAGAAACATTACAGGTTATAATAATCACAATCTCTTAAACTACCAGGGCTTTCTTTTAGGAAGTCTGTCTAACCCTCATATCACCCTTGTTTTGGTTTTACTACTGACATATTCTCATCCAAATGTTTGTGAGAAAATTGGAATAAATAGTTTAAAAAATGAACCTCAGTCTTGATGACTAAAAGCCTCTATCTCATGCCAGGGGAATTTTCATGCAAGTGCCTTTCAAAACATTTAGATCCTTTAAATATTAAATATTGTCTAAGTAAAATTCCAGAAGCATTACCAGCAAAATGTGTGTTACATTATTATATATTGTATTATTGAATTATAATTACTATTAGTACTGTAAAGTTGCTAAGTACATTTACTCAAGTACTGTTCTTAAGTGCAGTTTTGAAGTACTTGTCCATGTTAAGTCTACTGGAGTAGGAGTATAAAGTAGCTGAAATGCAAATACACAAGTAAAGCACAAGTATCTCAAACACTGTAACTTTTTTCTCAACCCTGTTGCTTTCTGACACAATGAGGATGTTTCTTCTCCTTCCTCCTTGGTCTTATTTCTGTTTTATCTTTTGCTTCTTAGATTATCTGCATGTCAGAAACTCTGAAATCTTTATCTTATTTTGAACTGGAAGAGCAGCCCCATTTTTCTGCTATTTTGTGTTCTAAAGAAATCTCTTTTTGTGCCATAAAGCAGTATGACACACAATGTAAAATGCATTGTAGATGCCAGTAGAAGCTGCCAGCCTTCTTGCTTATCTGTTTGTAGTAATTACACTAATATCTACAAAAGAAGGTGGCAACGACTTACTGATGTTACAATTCTACATGTAATACATTTAACAATCAGGGGTTTACTGTAGTCATCACCATTCGGTATAGAACCACAACCCTAACCAAAAACCCTTTGAAGAGCCCTTTTTTTTCTGGGTGTGGCGGTGGCTGAATGCATGGTTGAGTCCGAGCACCGATCAAGTCCTGGCTCGGTTGTCCGCTCTGTCCAGAAGGCAACTCTGCAGGACGTGAGCCGGCTCGGCATTCTGGGATAGCTGCCCAGGGGTCCCGGATGACCTCAAGAGTTAAAAGCAAACAGCGGGAGAGATAGACGAAGGCATGGAGGAAGCATGGAAACTGACAGAGAGAGACAGAGAAAGGAGGGATGGAGGTATGTGGATGAAGGCAGAGATGTAGATGTAGGGTGGGAGGTTTTTCAGAGAGAAGCAGAAAGAGAGAAAATGTACACTGAGATGACACAAGATGAAATGGACAGATCCACAGGAGACAAACACAGAGAGGAAGAAGAGAGAATGGGAAGATATGCTATATAACCAAAAGTATGTGGACACCCTTGTCTGTCCTTTGTGTTTCCTGTCCTAGTTCCAATGAAGGGACATCTTTATGCTGCAGCCTAAAATGATAATTCAGACAAAACTTTGCTGGAAACTTTAGTGGTAGTCTGTTTCCTGCCTCAACATGACAATGCTCATGTGCACAAAGTGAAGTCTGTAAAGAAATGTATTCCCAGTTTAGTGTGGAGAAACATCACTTTTGGGATGAAGGAACTCCTACTGGCAACTAGGACTTAAGCGTGGAGTATGTGTGCAAAGTTGTTCACAAATCACAAATCAAAAGTCTTTTTAGCCATTCTGAATGGAAGGTGGGGTGAAAGGCTTGCCATCATAGAGGGCCAAGAAGCGATTATTGTTTAAAAACGGGGATAACAGTGTCTCTCCTGGAACACTTTTATAGTGTTGCACTCGGCTGTAAACATGAAAAGTTGCAGAAGTAGTTGTGTAAAGAAAGAAAAGAGAATACTTGAGAGAGAATTTCAAATCCTTCTTACTTTCACACCTCCACACACCTGGCCAATTGCTGCGTAAAGCGGGCGTAATTGTCGGAAAGTTACAGAAATTGTCAGACCACCCAAATCTGATGTTGGAAAGTGTGGAGGGGGTTCCAGACACTGTTTTACCATATGACATGGCTCCTGCTGAAGTATACTAACCTCTTTATGGCCCACCATCAGTGGTCAACTGGCTGAATGGGAGCAAATAACCTCAGCCAGGTTCCAAAATCTTATGGAAAGTCTTTCCAAAAGAGTGAAGACAGCTCTTTTAATGCCCACAGTTTTAAAATGAGACCTTCAACAATTACATATGGATGTAATGTGCAAGTGTACATATACTTTTGTACTGTATGAAAAGAGACAAATCACTTTTGTCTCTTTATAGGGGTGACACATGAGGAAATATTAAAGTCAGACATGTAAAAAAAAGATAAGATGGGTAAGAGGGAACACAAGATGAATGAGTGAAGCAAAGGTTTACTTAAAAGAATGTGTGTGTGTGTGTGTGAAAGAGAGAGAGAGAGAGAGAGAGAGAGAGAGAGAGAGAGAGAGAGAGAGAGAGAGAAGAATTGAGAATGTCATCCCTCAGATGGACCTGGTGAGCGACATGTCAGATCTGTTATTTCCCTCACCGGCCGCCCCGCCCGCTTTCCCACAGTCCTCCTCTCCTTGGCCTGATAATGACGCTTAAGAAGGTAATGGTGTAAATGAAAGCCGCTCCCTCTCTCTCCCTCTTCTCCCCCTCTCTATCTGCATGTCTCTCTACCTCTCTCCCTCTGGGGAACAAAGAGGCCTTATTATACCTCCTTGTCAGCGTTGCTCTGTGTCTCACCACTGTACAATCACTGTTTTCAGCAGCACTACCAGCATGGGGTAAATGGAGAGAGAGACTGAGAGAGTGGGCGAGAGAGGCAGAGAGAGAATGGGGACATCTCTCTCCAGTGGCAGTATTCAACACTAGTTATCTAGAAGTGCTTTTTTAGTTTGAAGCGCATCATTCGTTTGTTGAAAATGTCTTTGTGTGAGCTTCTTTTTTTTTTTTCCTTAAAGCTTGAACAGGCAGTGTAATTTATTTGAGGCGCATGTTCACATGACACACATAGGAACACACACACACACTCCTTAAGTCGAGAGATATCTTCTTATTGGGGAATCTTTCAATAAATCAATGTGACTTTAAACACATTTCCCAGGCGACGCGGCTGACCTGATAAGAAGTGAACTAATCTCTTTTGAGGCTGCCGGGAGAGCTTTGAACCAAATCTACTGTGCATCTATCACCAAGGTTATTTGTCAATGGCTGCTAATCCCAGGTAAATTTCCCTGGTTTTATATCAGGGGTTCTCATGTCTGAAGTTTCTCGGCCTTGGGAAAATAAGAGAGCAGGCTTACAGAAAGGAGGGGAACAAAAGAAATGTTATGGATTTCAGCAGCAAAACAATGGTTCAGGGAGGGAAAGGGAGCGGAGAGGCAGGGAAGCACAGAGAGAGTAAGTTACTCAGTATTTACACATTAAAGTCAGAAGTGGGTTGCAATGTCTTTTAAAATAGTTTATTATTGTAATGTTCATACAACATCAAATGTAATATTGCTCTTCTTTTAAGCACACACCCTCATTTTTCATAGGTGGCTTCAAATACTGATGATTTCACCCTTTCTTTGATGAGACCCTTAATGGTCCCATCCCAAAAAAAAGAAAAAAAAGAAAGAAAAGAAAATATGTTTTGCATACATTTGTCATGACAATATATTTAATTTATTTATATTTAGCATCTCTTTTTATGGCAAGGAGAAATATGTAAACCTCCAGAAATTGAAGATACATACATTAAGCATTTTTGAAGATGACTTACTAAAATAAAAAATAATAATAATTAGCAATTAGTCATGTAAAACAACAAAAAGTCATACAATATGCAGTGCAGTCTGCTCACCTGTTCAGTGTGCAAACAGTACAGCAGTTATTTTGGGCAGTGAATCCTCTTCTTGTGGTTGTTTACAAACTATTGCTGACTTGTATTAAAAACACAAGAAAAAAAGTATTTTCCATAATCATATCTGTACACAGCCTTTGGGCAGAAGTTGCAACGATCAAAGTGAAGTTTGTCAATGTCCACAAACGTTATGCTACGCAAATTTTGCTTTGTTGACCCATAAATACATCTAAAAAAATGTCATAAAAAATGATTTTGCAATAATAGCTTCAACAAATATACAATGAAATAACAGATTAATCTTATTGACAGTAGTTTAAAACTTTGTATTGCATGGAAATATTGAGTTTTTTAAAACATTTATTTTGGGGAATTCATTGACATCATTCTGTTCAGTAAGCTCTCTGAAACAAAAACAAACAAAAAAAAAAACATGATTACCTATGAAATATCCAATCATTTTTCTCCTGCTAACTTCCTGGAAGAAAAGCACAGGAGCATCTGGGAATTTTTTGGAACTATCATACTTCAATTTAGTGCTCAGTCAGGGTGAGTTAGGTACAACAGATTTTTAATGAAGATATCACAACTCAAAATGTGCTCTCATCAAACACTAGAGAAGACCATTAAAGGGTTAAACATGTCACTGTACTGTACAGTATGTTCACAAAGTTTTGATGTCAACTGTCATGTCTGCACCCACTCAAGGTCAGAGCAAAGATCCAGGAAGCCGGGCTTTGGTTACATCTGTGTAATTCACGAGCACCCAATTAGCAGAGCACACAAACTAATGATTGTGACCAAAGTCTGGTCCACAGTGTGAAGAATAATGTTCAGCCTATTCCGCACAGCACCGTCCTACCACACACACACTGTTTGGCAATAAATAATTGATCGGACACGTTATTGAAAGTGGGAAGTTTCTGTCTTGGCCATTTCTTGTGCTGCACTACCTCATGTGGAAAGAAATCTTTCTTTGATTTCCTCTCATTTTCTTTTCTTTTTCATTTTTATCCCCAGCACCCCCACCCTCCCCACTCCCCATTTCTTTCCGTCCCTTGAAGTCCTCCCACCCCACCCCCCATGTGCGCAGAAGATCATGGAAAATTTCTTGCCATATCTGTCATCTGTCATGCTCTCCGATGAACAGTTTTGATCTCTCGCTCCTCTGTTTATGGCCGTTGTCAAGCGAAAAGAGTCGTAGCCGTAAGTGCTTACACCAGCGCGTAAATAGTTTGACGTGTGGCTCTGTAACAAAGTTGTAGGAGTAAATAAGGAACCAAACAACCACACAGAATTGCAATTAAGTTGTACATCTACATTATGAAATGTTTGGAGCAGCGTGATTTCTGCTCGCCCTTTTGCATTTCCGATTCTTGATATCAAAAGTGTGTGTTTTTGGGGTTGTGTTTTGTTCCAGAAACACTCCTTGGCTGTGAGGGATCAAAGGGTAAGCACAGTATATTATGGATAGCACTCAACTACACACACCCACACCCACACACACACACACACACACACAAGCATACACATATGCAGACACACCACGCAGTGGGATAGCGGAGGAATATGTGGAATATAATGTGATTGCTGCTCAATTCTTCCATCGTGAGGTCATGGTGTTAAGGTCCAAGTGAGATGAGGATTTGCTAGAAGAAGACTTTCACAGCTGAGCGGAACAGGCCTGAAATATCAACAGTAAAATCCATAAAGCTTTGACACTCAGTCAGGATAACACCTGACTTGAAAACATTTATTTAACCCTTAACCTCCAGGTTTCCCCTGTTAAGTAGCACTAGATATATATGCATTCTTTAATTGAAATATTTCAGGTGTGTGGTGCATCATTTTATACAAATTTCCCTAAAATCCAGTTTGACACATTTGGCATCTTTTGGAATTTTGGGATCATGGCTAGAATTAATCTGTGGGTTTGAACTATGTTTGGTTGCACAGCAGGAGTCTAAAGACTGCATGACCCAGCGGCAGGCTGCTGCTTTAACTGTTACTAAAAAAAGATTTATTTTCAGACAACAGAATATAAAACATCTACTAACAGTGACAGACGACACCCCTTGTTTCCAGTGCATATTCAACTTTTCTAGAATTAGCCACAAAAGAGATTTTTAATCTCAATGAGGCCTCTCAGGAAGGGAAAAAGCAGATTTTCCCTCTGTGTACTGCGAAAAGAATCCAACAGTGTACCTGACTTGTTTTTAGCCGGATTGAATAAAAGTACTTATTAAGCATTTGACAAGGCCTTCAAATAGAGATTGTCAGTTATGTTGTTTTGCTGATATAAAAGTAAAAAAAAACTGACATTTGAATAAATCACACATCAGCCAATTCTGATATAATTGAGCTTAATTTTTTACCATATCTACAGAAAAAGTCTGAAAAATACATCATGGCAATTAAATTTCCAGGCACAATAATTACTCCTTATTGGGTTTTTTGTTTTTTGGTAAATTGTTTTTTCATTTATAGGTAATAATACTTTCTTGCCATTGTGTAAATGTGGGTAGCTTTGTCTTAAAGAGGCAAAAGGATTTCATGTTTTTGAGTTTTAAATGTATTTCAGTGGCTGCTAAAGGACTATATGCTGTTTCAGTGTCATTTTTGCAATGACAAAAATTTAATTCTTGTGGAAAATGTTCAGCCTTAAAATGATCATTTTTAAAACATATTCATTGCGGCAGCCATTCAGTGTTGACAGCTTTGAACCAAAACGAGTGGTGTCAATATTAACCTTTCAAAAACCCTTAATGTATGAGTCGAACCTAAGTTTGTGGTCACTCAGCCCGCTCAGAGACAGGACAGACAGAAGGCAGAGGAAAGGCCTGAGAGGAAATGACAGAGTGAGAGACATCGAAAGGGAGAAATGGAAAGAGAGTGAGAGATTCAGGGAGAAGGCAAAGACGAGGAGGGGTGCGGGGTGGGGGACTGATCTTGGAAAGGTTTCGTATATCATAATTATCCCGTTAAGTAACGGCGGAGCGGCCTCCCCGGGGGAATTCGTCTTAAATGGAAGATTTGCAAGGAGAACGGGTCAGAGAGAGAGAGAGAAAAACGGCTTCCAGTCGGCAGGAAATCCTGTTTACATTTACATAATCATATCAACACTCACTTCTTCTTCGTCTCTTTCTTTGGGTGCGTTTTCAAAAAAAAAAAAAAAAAAAAAGAAGACAGAGGAAAGAGACAAATGCTAATTCACATAGCCTGGCTCTCTCTGAAGGGAGGGAGGGCTTTAGGCTGCTGCTTGTCGACGTTTGTTGTGGTTGCGGCTTTTTTTTTGTTGCTTGCTCTTATTTTCTTAAAAGTGCTGCCAGTGTTGGCAAGAATGCCTCTTTTTGAAATCTGTTGCCAGCACCTCCAACCTCCTCTTAACGTCTCTGTCTTTCCACCTCATAATGTCTTCTTTGAGTGGGGTTGTCGGACCTTTTGGCCTCTTTCCCTCGTCTCACATACTGAAGAAATAAAAAAAAAAAGAAAAGAGAAAAAAAAGCGGAAGCATAAATAAGGTATGGCATGCACGGCTGTGTGAGTCTTAATTGAGATCTGCTAAGAGCAGGCAGCAGATGTTTGTAGCAGCAACTGTTGAATCATCAGAGACCACTGAAAGCCTGTGAAACCACGTTAAAAAGAAGCCAGGTGCTCCACATTTTTATTTCTCACTTTCTCTGCCTTTTTTCTCTCTTTACATCACAGAAATACTGAAGTGGTGATGCTGAAGTGTGTGTTTGGGGAGTTTGGGAGAAAAAAACGAGAGATGAGAAGCAGAAATACACGGGTTATTAGCAATGCTAAACTATTGTAACGTGTGTGCATCTTAATGTATCTGCCCAAACGAAAAAAGAAATAATAGATTCCTGATTTGAAGCTTAACTTTAACCTGGATTTATTTCAATATTTTATATCATATATAACTTATTATCAATTTACAATATATTTCTATTGTATAAATATGTAAATTATCTATATACTTATTTTTAAAAAGTGAAGCACCACTTGATTTCTGAGAGTAATTTACATCATGTATCAACCAAGTGGTTCTCAAACTGGGCAGTGCACAGCCCTTGCAACGGGTGGATGGTTGGGGGGGGGGTTGAGGGGGACATTAACTGGAAAAAATGTGGAGAGCATGTTAAGTTGAAAAGTTCTCATTCATGAAGAACCAAAGAATAAATAAGGGTTCCCTAATGCATGCAGGGCTATCAGGATTCATTTGCAAGATTCTTCGCTCATATCTGAAGTGTGACAAAACCACTCAGTATGGGGGAGAGATATATGACTTTTAACTCTGTAGTTTTAGGCAATTTAATTGTTAAACCTGCATTTTCAATTTTAACATCAATTTGTTAGTATATGATACAAATGAATTGATTTATGTCGATTTATATCCAGGAATCAACCAGTATGTATCTGCTGGAATAATAATGGCCCCAATTACTTTTAGGCAATTTGATTAAACAATGCTATTTAAATAATATAGCTATTTAAAACTATGCACAATGTGAGCACAATACAAACTAAAATAAAACCTGTTATTAGATTTTTTCACAGGGCCTCTCTGTAAGACGGGGCCACAAGATTAGGCCACTTTCACTGATATGTACAGTAAGGGCTGCAAAGTCCTAAACAAATCTTAGGTTAATCAAATTATGTACAACCAGTTATCAGACTTAGAATGGGCAGTTGCTTGCTTTGCTGGTTGGAAATTCAGTTTTAGTAGCTTCTACTCATTGATTCACGCACAATTTGCCATTCTACTCCCCAGTAACTGTTAACACACTTTACCCAGTAACCCACCTCTAAACTTAGAGGCTGCTTCATATCTAAATCACTGCACTTCAAAAAGCCCTCAAATACATGTCAGATTATTTATTACTTGATCATATGATTTTTTTTTAATGATAAAAAAAACTAAAAGCAAACAGACTCTTTAGCTGAAAGCTGCTCTAGAAAATTCTACACACTAGTGAGAGGTAATCAAGAACTTCTCCAGCTTCCATAAATCTTGACTTTTCTTGCCTTAGAGCTTTAACATATGGCAAGCTCCCATACCTTGATATACTTAATTGATGCCCATGTTACAGTTGTTCACAGAGCCCATATCTCCTCTTCCTCCTCCTCTTCCTCCCTGTCGACTCAAACCAACCCCCCAGCCCTCGGAGCCTCCTTTATCCTCACGTCCTAAACTGCTGTCATTTATTTATCTGTAACATTTGGAAGCTTGGGAGAACTCCTGTGCCCCCCCCTCCCCTCCTCTCCCCCCTCCCCTCCCTGCCATGGGAAACAGCGACAGGTTTCTCTGTGATTATAAATGATAGCTGTGATAGCTGGGGCTGGGTTGTCATTGCTCTCCTCTCTGTCTGTCTGTCTTGTTAATCTCCCACTGAAGAGACCTGACTTCTTTTTGTCTTCAGAATCTGCATCTTTTATCTCTTTTCTTCTGCCATTCTGTCCCGGTCGCTGTCTGTTTGATACTTTAGACTGCTGACTCAGCCATTTTACTCAAGTTGAGCAAATATTTACTGTAAAACGATACCTTTGTAGTGAAGCCACAGATTTGTTTTGTAACAGCCTGTAGCCTATATTGTTCTATTTTCTTACCAAAATGTAGAATTCACATTTTGCTCTTAATTTGGATATTGGAAATGCCTGTGAAGCAAAAATTGGATCATCTTGGCACACTAAAACTCTACTTAGAAGAAACTAAGACTGATGACATTGTCGGGCCTTTTCAGGCAAAATGTGGGATACATTAGTCCTAAAAACACTTTGGTTGCACCTGTGTTCAAGAAAAAGTTTCCAGAAGGTAGAGGACACTGACATGTCTTTAAATTTTATTAGGGGGTCTGATATTTTGGCTTCATTCTTCAAGGTTTAGATTCATCACTCTACTCATACTCTCTATCTCCCTGTCTGTATCTGTCTTTATGAATGAGTATTATAGACTTTAGCAGGGCAACACACTGTACTGTTGCCCTATATATACATATTGCCCTATATAATATTGCCCTATTTGCTGCTTTCTCTAGTTCATTTTCTCCTCCATCTGTGATCTACATCCTCCATACTGTGTCAGCACTCCCCCTTTGTCTGTCCTCCTCTTCCTCTCTCTCAGTCAAATGGATGGGTTTAGGGACACATTTCAATGGCCGATCAACAGACTCTTTCTTCCTTCCCATCTCCCAGCTGGCTTCATGCCACACCGAATTAGTAACCAGATATGTCGCCACCACCGTGCTGGTGCGGATAACACTGTACGCTCCTGGGAGGGCCGTGGCTTGCAGATTAGCGCCTACAATTAATACAAGTGACTCGCAGGAAGGCCATCCGCTCTCTCCTGTTGGGTAGTTTATTGGTGCTTCACTTCAAATGCAAGACATGGCCAAGAAGTTTGCAAGGCCCAGAAAAGGAAACAATGTGTGTTAAGATCGGTCGGTTTTAAGTACCAAAAGAATTTGAACTCTGAAGGTCATGATAGGGATTACATACTGCACAGTGTATCGTTGTCCTGTGATACAAACCCTTTGTTGGGTTAAAACCTCCAAAATATCATCTTCTCTCTAAGGAAAAAAGAATCATCATGCATTCTGGGGTTTTAAACAGGTGTATGTACTGTACTCTATCAACAGAGATAATCTTCCCATTGCATAAATAAATCAACAGATCTTCTTCTTTGTAGTAGTAATAGTAACAGCAGTACAATAACAAATAAATTACAGTTGTAATTTTTTAAAAGACAGCTATTAGGAAAGGAAGTAGACATTACAGAAATGTAATGTAAGAAAGACATAAAAACCATGGAAACTATGGAAGGACTGTACTGTAAATTGAGACACATTTACTAAGGGATCATCACTCTGTAAAGAGAGGGTTAGGGTTATAAAAGGCAGCTGTAGCTGTCTATACTCCTCTGGCAAGTTTTTCCAAAGCATACAAGCTCTGATGGAAAAGACAAACTCAGTTTGTCAAAGTGTACAGTATACATTCACATTCCAGTACAGTGCTTTACAGCAGACTGACTCAGACTACAGTACAGCTGAGGACACTAATACAAACATCCACTGGCGTGGCCTTTAGCCTTTGTTCATATCTTGAAGAGAATGACGGAAGGATGTTAGTTCATGTAAGAACAAAGCTTTCCGAAAGAAAAAAGAAAATAAGTGAGTTATGAAGCAAATAGTGGCTGCAATCTGTGGAGATGAGATGACCTCACCTCTTCCTGCCCTCCCAAACAAAAGATTCCTTTTTAGAAAAGGAAGGACAGTAGTGACAGTTCTCGAGAGCTCAAATCCTCGATTTATTTGTGTGAACATGAAGGCAACATGGAGTTACGGAGTGACAGACACATACAAAGTTGGGAATGCACACATAGCCACACTCAGAAATGAAAGAAAGAAAACAAGTTCTCCAAAACAACAGCCTTCATCTGACCTTGTTAGCACCAGGGCACATGGGTAATCTGGCAGCTTAATGATTTCTTTCTCTCTTTCTTTCTTTCCCCTCTTTTCCCTCTCTCTCTTTTACATTAGACTACAGGCTTTTTCAAAGCACAGTGTGTCACAAGCATTTAAGATGTGGCCTTTTTTCCCCTGCACATTCCAACGCCATTATGTTACATTGTTGCTGAATAAAAGGCCGTATTATGTTCCAGCCCCCCCAGTAAAAGGGCAGAAGTGGACCCAGTTTTTATCTGCTGAACGAATCAATCAGGATTATGTCAGCTGAAAAGAATCACAGACAGCAGTCGCCAGGCACTGTGTCTCTATGTGTCTGAGTGTGTGTGCGTGTGTATATATACCCTTCTCTGTGTGTAAAGGATGGGAAATTTGCAATGGAGGGAAGCACTTGTTGGTCATGAACATGCCTGACTTGGTGACAGAGATGTCATTTGGGGTCTAAAAAGCAAGAGGATTTTTTTTTTCTATTTATGTATTTACCCACTCCCCCTTCGACCCACCCCTTTCTCCTCCTCTGTGGGAGGATTGAAAGGGCACTAATTATCATTTCAGCAGAAATGATTAGGAGATCAAACAGGGATCGAATGCCATTTCCTTCCATTAATGCAGGGGGTTTAGAGTGCCTGTCATGGCTTGGCTTGTCCCAGGGCCTGTGGAGAGAAAAAAAAATGACAGGGGGGAAGAGAAAGGAGGGAAGAATGGAGGATGGAGAAGAGGCTTAAGAGGAGGGGAGCGAGGGAGGGACAGGATGGGACAGGGGTTTGGCAACAGAAAGAGAGAAGAGCTATTCAGTTAAAAGGCCAATGGATTTTGCAAGTGTAAGTTGAAGCCCAGAAAGCCATCAGTTGAAAAGGGGAAGATAATGAGAACTACTATTTATTCTTGTGTGATTTTGTGGAAATCGGTGCAGAAACTGAATTTAGGAAAAATCATGGAGGGACACTGTGAGGTCTTTTGAAAATTTAATCTGCACTCAGGCCTTTGAAGTGTTAGAACAGAAACGCTCTCACAACAGACACAGTCTTTGGAGGTTCACAGGTGGCACCCTCCACAACAGACAAGACCACACGAACAAAACTTAAATGAGGAGATACAATTCAATAATCAAGAATCAGATGTACTTCAAATTTCTACAAAGTTGGGGGACTCACAAGAGATATAAAAAAAAAGAAAATTCAATGCAGCACAAGCTGCGATATCCTCAGTTTTAGTCCCTAGTGTGGCTCCAAACATTCTGGTTCCTACACTTGCAGTTTCATAGAGTCGCACCAGAAAGTGGCTCAGCAAAGTTGATCCATGCACCTTCACAAAATAAGCATTGCTTGAAGCTTGGGCCTGATAAACTGCTGTTGCTAGCGAGCTAATGCCTAACATAGGAACATGCTAGCACTAGTCAGTCACGAGCTTCTCTCTGTTTTCTCTGTACTGGGCTATTTACTCCTCCCTGGCATTTTGTGTTCCATCACAATTTTCTGCAAACCATGCTGCTTTTGTGAAGTAGCTTATATACCAACAGATGGATGTTTAAATAAAACTGGATAGCTTCCTCCATTTTGGACTCTCTCGTGACATCACCATGGTATTTTCTTAGCTAGACAAAGCTCCTCCAGAGCCACAGAGGACATTATACAACAGCTTTCATGGGCTGAAGTATTCCCCATGAAGAGGAAACTGATTTTGATGTGTAAAATTGGTGGAGTGCCCTTTAAAACAGGCCACCAAAGCATCAGTTTAACCGACAATCTTTCCATTATATGACTTTTTGATGATATGGCTTTTAATTTAATATCTTGGAATTTCCTTGATCATAGCGTTCCCCCATAATAAGGTTCATATTTGAAGGTTTTTGGCTAAATGCAAGACCCGGCTATAAACAAGTGACAGCAACTTGACACCTAACAAAGTTCAGAGTTTCCATTAGAAGATCAAAGAGACTTGAGGTGGATATCAGGAAGATTAGTGAGGAACAGTGAAGTGAAGGGGCAGAATCAAGAGCGCAGATGAGTTTGTGATTGTTTCGGCACGTCAGATGAGAGAAATGTCGAAGAGATTGTGAGAGATGACCTCTGTGTTCATCGCCTATTAATGACCCTGCAGCTCCCAGCTTCATTTTCCCTCTCATCAAAAACATAAAAAAAAACATTTCCTCCTGTCTCTAATAGTCATTTCCCCCCGCATTGTATTTATGTATTGAAAAAAAAGGTAATAGATCAAGCACATTCCATTATTCTCTTATAAGATCATTAGCAAATATAATTAGATATGAAAGAAAGTAATTTGGAGAGGAGAGGGGAGAAAAGCGCTATCAGGCAGAGAAGACAGATTGTAGCATCCGAGTGTTTGGGCTTAAATTGCTCAGCGGAGGTATTATCAAACCGGCAATCTTTTAGCCTCAGAAATAGTTTTGGAGACAGAGAGCGAAAGATAGAAAGAGGGCACTAACATTCACTTCATTGTGTTTCCTTAACTGCAATCATTCTTTTTTTACTTTTTACTTGCCTTCCTTTTTTTTCCTCCTCTGAATCGTTCCATCCTGTCATACGCATCACCTCATACTAGACCCCAGAGTTTGCAGCAAAACAAAACTGAGTTTATAAAAAGAAAACAAGTTGACATGGAGTCATCACACAAAAAAAAACACATTATCACAGACAACAGAAAACAGGTAACCTTTTTTACCCACTCCTCGCACATATGGATTCGGCTTTTGTATTATTTTTGCAACTTTAAAAAACAGAAATAACACACAAATTGTGTTCCGCCTTGATGTGGCATCGTGAGGAACCTTTTCGCTGCACATCTTGTCTCGTCTCTCTATCGCGCGCCCGCCCGCTCTCCACCCGAACACAGGAGTTTTCGTCACTCTTTGTTGCACCTTAACACCATATTCTGTTTGTCTAATAGGGATCTGAGCCGAAAGCAGAGTGAGAGCACAACAATCCTGCTGCGTTTCACTGCAAATTTGATTTTTTTTTTTCCCACCCCTTCTTCTTCTTTAGTAGTGCTTTGAGGGATTGGGGGAGGGAGGGAGGGTAGGGTGGGAAGGGTGCAGAGGAGGGGCGGCAGGGTGGATGTGGATTTTTCTAGTCTTTTGTGCGAATCACAGGGAATGGTAACTATAAACATCCTGTATTCATTAAAACCATCTAAAAATACAATTTTGGAAGGGGGAGGTGGGGGGGGGGGTGGCAGGGGGTGCGCTCACTTCCTTGCCGTTCCTCCTCGGTGTATACAAGCGGGCCGTGTTATGCCTGGTGCCGCTCATATTTACATATTTATAAATACTGGGCTTTACAATGAGCTGGGGCTGTGCCAAGAGCAACACTTTCTGCTAGTGTAGGGCCCGGATGCCTGGGAGAGGGAACAAAGGAGCCACAGCCACCTTCAGTGGCACACGGTGGGTTCACAGAGCTCGACTTTATGTACGTTCTGTTGAAGTCCATATGGGTGGAGATGATGACAGATGATGCATTGCAACCAGGCTACTTTTGATGCCTGTTTATTTAGATGAGACTGGTAAACTCTAGAGTGCATTATAACATAACTGAGAAAGAAATATCTGACATTAGCCAGTCAGCACAACACAACTGGTGAAGGTCAGCTTCAGGACAGGTCTTAAGAGGCTGTTAACCCACCTGAGATAATGTCATTAGTATGATTTCAAAGAGTCAGTTTGCCCAAATTGCAAAATTTATGTTTTCTTACTCACCTCTAGTGCAGGGTTTCCCAAACCTTAATGGACAGTGACAACTTGTGACCCCCTTTTCACCAGTTGCATATGTTTGGTTATGACCAGTGCAACTTTTTTCTTTGACCAGGAAAAACAAAACAAAAATAAAAACAAAGATCACAGGGAAATCTGGAAAAAAATGTAGCAGAAGTACAGTATCAGTCAAAAGTTTGTACACTTTTCCATTCACTTGAATTAGAAAGCTTTTCCAAACTTTTGACTGGTACTGTATGTTTTTTTTTCTGCTTTGCTATTCTATTAATCATCTCATGACCCCTCAAATTTATCTTGTGGCCTCTTGCGTAGATAGTTTTGGTTTTATTTGTCCAGATCTGTCACTGAAATGTCTGCCTCCAATCCAGTAGAATTGATGGTGAATGGAATTCCTTGTGCTCACAGCATTGAAAATTGAGAAAAAGGAAAATTGAGTCTCTCCAGAAACATATCCTGGTTGCTGTGGTTGATCCACAGAGCTCGCAGTGCAGAATTCTTACAGCACTACTCTCTGGAACTTCTTTCTACTGTAGAAATAGGCCCTATGAAAGCTGTTTACAGTGTGTTATGTGGATTATCCAAAGTAACAGGGACAATGTGTTTTTTTTTTGTTTGTTTTGTTTTTCTTTTGCTGTTAGCACCACAAACAAAAGTCCAGCCACCTCCATTGTATTGAGATGTAAGCAGAAATTTTTGTTAGAGATAGTTCAAAACCAGGGCAAATAAATCAAAACTGTCTGCATACTTTTTGTAATTTGGGTAAGTCCAAACCCTTTAAGTGGAGAGTTTCGACATTTTAGTTAAACCCTAATGGTCATCCAGGATGAAAGTGCAAAGCTGCTAAAACAAAGGCACCAGCATTTCACAGTCATGTGTTTTAGCTTCAGTATCAAAAAAAAAAAAAAAATGCTGTACAAATGTGCCACAGTACCAGTCTCAAGAACTGAAGGGTGTCGCACCGCAAAATGCCAGCGTCTACTTGGCGAGTGCCTGTTGTGTGATGTTTTCACAGACTGCTATTAATGTCAGGTGATGCCTCTGAGACCACACACACACACTTATTCACACACACACACACGCACAGTCCACCGTATCCCATGGCGGTCTCCGACACATGCTCAGAGTGCAGTGGTATGCCATTGTTCCATCCTCCTTCCCATTTATCCATTCTGTTAAGCATGACACATGTATTAACAGTGGATGGATCCTGGAGCTGTGTGTCCTCACACCATATGTTTTCCTTTCCTAGGCCCTCTCCCCTCCAACAACCACCCCTGTTTCTATCTGCTATCTCACAACGCACCACAAGAGGGCATACTCTTTCATATTATGTTTTAGTGATATGAGCATATGGATCGGTGCTTTTCTGCTGTTCATTGGCTCAAATGTGAGGTGATAATAGTTGTATCATTTATATTGAGACAGATTTTGATCAGTATCACACTGTCATCATGTTGCCATCACGTATGCACACTGCATCGAACCCAAGAAGCGCAGAACCTTTGAAGGAAACAAACAGATAAGCCTTGCATTCAAGTGATAAATGAATGCCAGGCAGGTTTTCTGTGTCTGTGAGGTGCATCTGCCGCCTGCCCGAATGGGAAATTAAAAACTGCGAGGGGAAGTTATGCTAAATCTATAAAGTTGGCCAGGAAATCTCTCCCCCTTCGCAGCGGCAGTTGTTTGGGGAGAAGGAGCACCGTGCTTAAATAATAACATTCCAGGTGGCTTAGTTAATGAACAGTGAAAATCAAATATGGGGCCTAATCTGGAGCTCGTTACAGGAAGTTTCTTTACAGGGAAGTCAAAGGCAGGAAGTGCCCTTGGGGAGAGACTAGACACTTTTTGAAGCTGCAAAACAAGGAAACTTTATTTTTGGTTTATTTTAAGTATGGTGGCTTATGGACTTTAAAAAAATGGCCATAGTAAATAGGGATACCCATAGGGATAGTAAATGAGTGACGTTTACTGATGATGTTTTAGTAGTTTTTATATTAAAATAAATAAATGTGTGTTCTGGTGAATTAATTTATTATTTTGTTACATACGTTCACTATACAGTTGTTGAAGCTGAATCTTCCTCTATAGGGAAATAACAGGTCGAGGTGTGCTCTGCTTAGTATACAGACGTAGGCTCCAATGTCTTATTTACTGTCTTAGCTTGCCATCTTGTGGTGAAAGTTGGTTATGAAATCATTTTCTTTACTAGTAAAGAATTATAATCTGAGATGTGCTGCAAACGTGATAAGAAAACACCCGTTAGGGGCAATAAAGGAGTCCATCTCTTCAGTTTACATACTGCGCACCTACAGATAGTCATGTTAATGATGATTTGTTTGATCTAGGTTACAAATAAGTGAGCATTAGGAATCAGATTGACCTCATGTATTCTAAATTTTATTTCAAACACTTCTTCTACCAATATCATTACAGAAAAAAAATATCCTTTAGTATCACTGGAAGCATCTGAAGCAAGTTATATCGAGCATTAAAAGCAGAAGCCCATATGAGACATAAGTAAATGTTGGCTGCATTATGCAGAGACAGCCATAGAGTTATTACTCAGTGTTGAATCGAAGAGATGTTTTATCATGTTATTAGCGCTTTATTTTCCCTCTGTTATGCCGGCACTTCCTTTCATTTTGATATCCATTTCTGTCCTTGCAAAAGCACAGCTCAAATAAACCCGTGTTTTAATTTGGTTTTGTCAGATTCATAACGCCACTTTAAAAGAACATGACATGCAAATGTGTTCGGTGGCGTTTTATTGCAAAATAATTTTCTAAGAAGTTGCTGAGGGAATGAAAGTCTAGAAAAGAGGGGGAGGAGAGGGGGGACAAGTTGTATTATTTAGTGGCCGCTACTGTGGGACCTAATTACAGTTATGCATTTCTTACTGTCTCACCGAGTCTTAAAACTTTTTTATTAGAATTACTCACTTCACTTTTCATCCACTGTCACACTCCCTGTCACACTTATTGAACCAACAAACTTGCTTGGAACAAGTATGAAACTACTCCAGTTGTCATAACCATAATGTGTTAGCATCTCATATCATTTTAGAAATGATTATTTCACTGCACAGCCTATCACAATCTCACAGTGTAAGCTTCTGTGTACAGAAGATGCATAAATAAAATTAGGGAGAAATAAATGGGAGATTTGTATGGGAGATGTAGTAATCTCACTATGTCAGACCTGATGAAACTAATGAAAATTCTGCTGACCTTGCTTATTAGGTAAAGAGGAGCTTCTTAACTTGCTAATAGTTATTCACAGCGATTGTTGAGGGGTGGACAGAATAACAGGAACCCCTCAGAATATGATGCAAACCAAAACAATACTACCTTTAAGAAGCTTATACTGTTCATTACAGATATGTGTCAATTCAACTGGACATGTTTGCATTCATCTGTCGTGTTATTGTATTGAATGTATTTCATTTGAAGGTGTTCCTGATATTTTGTCAACCCTGTATGTTTAGATACTAACCACCTATCATTAGTATATTGTTAGTATAGCATTTACACATAACAGTGAAATTCTTTAAAAGCAATACGTTCAAATTTGGGACTGTGAGCTGAAGATTTTTCTGTTGCTGGTCCTATTGTCTCTGTTCTTTTAGAATGGGTACAGCTCATATAATGTATTGAAAGTGAATCCTGGAGAGACATTTTAAAGGATCATTTCACCCAAATGACCAATTACAAATTTCTCGCTTATCTCTAGCACTATCTGGC
This sequence comes from Scomberomorus guttatus, assembly GCA_038419695.1. Lineage (NCBI taxonomy): Eukaryota > Metazoa > Chordata > Actinopteri > Scombriformes > Scombridae > Scomberomorus > Scomberomorus guttatus. Next base: position 6,287,230 of record CM076445.1, read on the forward strand.
CAAACCAATACTTCTGGTTTCATTTTTCCAGGGTGTGAGATATCTGTCTTTGATATTTCAGCCACCACATCAATACAATGGAAGTGAGTGGAATTTTCTTTGTGTATTTGAAAAATGCTACAGCAAAGTGTCCTTCCTGAAACAGTGTCCCTGTTATTGAAGAGGATCCACAGACTTACAGTATCTCTGGGACTATTTTCTACCAAAGAAATAGTCCCCATGAAAACTGTTGACTGCAGGTCTGTGGATTACCCAGAGTAACAGAGACACTGTTACTGGAAAGAGATGTAGTTGTTTATTTTTTTGTACAATTGAAATTCCATGCATTTCCACTGTATTGGGATGGAGGCAGAAATCTCAGAGCCTGGATAGATTAAACCAAAACTGACTAGTTATATCTACAGGTAAGTGAGAAAAAAGAAATCTGTAATTTGGGGGAAATGACCATTTAAAGTCTTTAAACTGTACACAATTGGCTATGGTCTATTGGGAAAAGCTGACAGTCTCAAATATCAAGTCCATCCATTTGGCCATATGATACAATGCTGAGGGTGTGTTTGTGTGTGTACTGCGGGGTGGGCTCGGTGTGTTGGGTCCGTGGTGCTAATCTGCCTCTTGTTCTCTCATTGGCCGTAGTGCATCTGTGGGTAGGAGAGGAGGACCAGCCCATGACCCATGACCCCGCGCTGACCCTCGACCCCAACCATCTTAACAACGACCTTAACCACCCTAACAACCATAACCTAGGCGATCCCGAGGGGCTGGACGCCCACGCTGTAAACAAAGACTAACGGCCCCGCACCGGAGCAAGGCAGGATGATGATGAAGGCGATGATGAGGATGATGATGAGGAGGAGGAGGATGAAGGAAAAATGAAGGAATACACTATAACAAAGACTTTATTTAAGATGAAAAAAAAAAACACATACTACCGTCAGAGTCAAGAGAAGGCGAGAACTATATGAAGGAGAGTTTGGGACAGTTTCCTTTGGGGATGGATTTGCGAGACGGACCTAATGACTTTTGCAAGCGTCCTTGGACACTAAACAAAGTGACGGCAACTTTCCTGTTTTGTCTCCTGTGGTCTGAATGCCCCTGTCTTTGTTGTCTTTTCTCTTATACAATGTTTTATTTTTTTCTTTTGATGAAACTACCTGTCTGATTAGCACTTCCTGTAACTGGCCCCGCAATCTCTGATACATTCCTTGAGCTAGAAAGGTGTTCCTTTTTCTAATTAGGACTGAAGTGTAGTGCTTAATCAAATGCTTACCTATCAAAGACTTTTCTCTCCTGTTATATGAAGAAGACGGTTATTTGACGACTCCACGGATTACCATTATATTGTACCTGGAATGTATGCTACTCTAGAATAGAAACTCAACTTTACTGGATTGAGACCAAGCACATTTTCCTGTGAGACCGGCCACTTCTGGCTCTCCTATCAGCTGTCATAGAGTCACTATTTATGTCCCATGGCCATGCATCACACTGATTATGGTTAACATAATAAGGACAGGGCATCATATGACAATCTACAACAGAAACAATATGGCATTGCTGGTAGAAAAACATACCCATAGTTGGTTTTGATGATGATGGTGCTGATGATGATGATTCTGAAGAAGATGGAGTATTCAAACTGCCCTATATGTACTTATAATACTATATCCCCCCCTCCTCCATAACCAGACCAGTACAGGCCTCCCTCCTTGCTATATGGCTCCCTTTGTCTTTTTTTCTTGTTCTGTATCATTCAACACAGCGCCTGTAGACGCTTAATGTACATAAAGAGATATACAGTAGTACAAAAAAAAAAAGTGAAAACAAAGTTTTAAAACGTTCGCGATGAGCGAAAGCAAAGACGTGACAGTAGTTTACACGGCCATATTCTCAATAGGTAGGCATTCTTCTAGTTTGACAGAGAAGAATTTCAAAAAAAAGATCTCAAAAACAAAAAAAGGGGGAACTGTTTCTTTCTTTATCGCCCTCCACCCGTTTCTCTTCATCTCTCATGTCAACCTCAAGGACTCTAGTGTCGCAGATGTTTGTAAAATACTGCCACCGATCATTGTTGCACAGTGTTACTGACTACTGAAAATGGTTTGATGTATTTACTTTAAGATGAGAAAAAAAGAACAAAAAACTGGAAAAAAGACATATTGTGTATAGCCTTAGATACAAGTCATCTGTTATTGCTTCTACAAAGCTATGTAGCTGTGCTAGACTATAGGACGTAGGGTTGATTTTATTTTTAATTTTTATATGTACTGTACATTAATGCCTTCTCCATTTATTGATAAAAAAAGAGGAAAAAAGATGACAATCGTCTCCTGTGCTGCAAACATATTTGCCCCCATATATACAGATTCCATTATGCATAGAGGGACTTTATCCTTTCTTTTATTCATTTGTTTTGGTTCTCAGAAGTATTTTGCACTGTGATAGTATTATAAATCCAACCTATACAGTACAAAACTAGCTAACTAACTAAACTGAAGGTGTGTGTTTGTGTGTCCCTTGGCATTGTGAAATGTTTCTACGTCATTTTTTGTGAACCCAGAGAAAAATTCTAATGCGGTATGTACAGTCCAAATATAATCTTTTTTTTTTTTGTTTGATCAATCTATACTGTATGTGGCTTTGACAAATTGTTACCCAGATTTCTTTTGTATGCAAATCCCCTTTTGACCTGCAGTGTAGGCCCGTCACTGCTTCAGCCTGGGTGATTTTCAGTGCTCAAATTCCAACTTGAGAAGATTTTCTCTGCATACAGCCTCAGATTTTTTTCCATTTTAATTTGATTTATATGTAGATTACGATTAACCGTTCTTTCAATTTCAATATGCCAGGAAAAGAGGGGATTAAAAAGTAAAATAATAAGAGTGTGACATATGAAAAGTGAGAAGTAATGGTTGTAGGGAAATGTAACAAGGTGTTTGAAGGGAGGAATTCTGGAAATGGGGTCTGAGTAAACCAATCAGACGTATCCTGCTGGAGGCACTGACCAATCAGATGACTGGGTCTCAGTTTCTTGGCCCCTATCTCTGTTTTCCAGGGATGTAAAGATGAGAAATTAATGGCAAGAGTCACGCTTGGGCTCTCTCCTTCTCTGAACCAGCTATAATGAGCATTCCACTCCACATATTATGTACAAAACCTGTCTTGTGAGCTGAACACTCTTTATGTTTCGCTGTATCCTCATGGCAGATGCTTCGTTTTGTAACTACTGAACTGTACTTATAATAAAAATAAAATGTATTCAAACTAAAAAAAAAAAGATTGTCACAGAGCAACGGCCTGTTTCATGTTTTTAATTTCTTCATTTCTGACAACGAGAATCAGGAAGGCGAGCCGACGCGTCGGAGTGTCACTGTGTGATCAGAAGCTGGTAAACTGTTTTGAGAGTAGTCCATCAATTCCAACACAAGTTATTATCTCTCAGACAATTTGATGGCAATGCTTCACAGACTGTGATCATGATGTCGAATACACACAACTAAATTACTATCTACGCCACTTTGTCTCCCAAAGGTGATCGTAAAGTAGCTGCAGTGAAACAATATGGGGATGATAGGCAACACGTTGCCACGCTCGGAGTGTCCCACATGGCAAAATATAAAGAGAAGATTCAAATATTTAAATTATAACAAATCACGTTCAGACAGAGACATGTGCCGTGTGAATCATACATCTATTCTCCTCTCCATCTCTGTTCCCCATCCAGTGTGTTTGTGTTCTTTTTTCGATTGAATGTGTGTCTTTTTTTCTTCTCCTACTTTTGAGCAGCTCCTCCTCCTTTTCAAACACATTTTTTAAACTAACAACAATGAATCTGCTTATAGACTAAAAACGAGCAGTAGATAACATGACAACATGCTTTAATATCACTGATCAGAATATCAGATATCTCATTCAGCGGACTTTAACAGACTGTTACAAGCAAATCTATGTTATTGCGCACAGGGTCTATAGCATTTGTATGCAAATATCTTAACATCAAGGTAATATTCACTGGTGGAAGAAACATAGCAATAATGTAAATAATATATGTGTACAAATCCTGCATTCAAAATCTTACTTAAGTAAAAGACCCCATCACTCCTCACTCCATTCTTTCCATCTCATAAAATGGTCATTATATTATTATAGATCACCCCTTTACAAATGTATTATGATGATGCTCGTAATAAAAGAAAACAAGAAATTACAAACTACTCCTGAGATCCTCACACTTTCAAACCTTTTAACAAAATCCAAATGGTTGCTGGTAAGACGTACCTTTTGAATTAGTTTTGTAATGTTTGTAATTAGAGCTCAGGGCAGCAGTGCGATTTGATCCTGTTTATGTCATAAACCATGATAAATCATGAGTATTGTTATGTCTAGGCATGCAATTTGCTCTCAGTTGTACAGACGGTCGGTACAGTTGAAAGCGTCTCCAGAATGTCTTCATAGAGTAGCTGTTGTGTTCTTTTTTTTTCTTTTTTCTTTTGGTTTGTTTGTACTTATATCATTACAAAGGCAAAGGCATTTTTTTAACAGTGAATTTAGTTAATTTTTTTTCCTTTAGGTTTAAATTTAGGATCAGAGTAAAAATGGTTTTCGAAAAGGAAAAGACAGGGATCAAGGTCAGGCAGAAATTAGTGTCAGTTTTGGTGGTCCAGGGTTAAAACTCAACGTACTGAATCTCATTAACACTATACTAATTCAAATGTGTTTGTGTATACAGTACACATCTGTGGGTGCACGTCTGTATACATTTTATCATCCTAGTAAAAATGACAAGTGTGGGAAATTCACAAAGTTAACCTCCAACACAAAGTTTCCTGCCCACACACACACCCGGCCACTTCAGCTGACTCCGCTTTTCAAAGGAAGAAATATTTTACGGTTTCATTTCCCCCCTCTGTGGTCTGAAACCTGATCTGCTCCGCGTTGATGGAATCCGTATTTGTGTTAACCTAACGTCAGGACCCCAAAGGCTGCCGAGCTGCTGGGCCGCTGGGAGGCTGCCCAGGTCAATGCCTGACTAATTTTTAAACGGATCAGCTGCACCGCACCAGATGTGGGGGCCTCCTGCCATGAAACCCCCAAGTCTGTTCCCAATAAAACCCACATCCAGAGAAAGTAACTGTTTGACTGGTTTATATCTACATGCTTACACACACAGACACACTCACACACATGCGCCAAAAGAAGAATGTTTTAGATGGCTGGACATGAGATTGATTAGGGAGAATCAGGATATTACTTGCTTGGCCTCTGTGTGTGTGTGTTTATTTGTGTGTGTGAGTATCATGTACTGCACATGTTGTGTGCATATATGTTTGTATGTGAGGGCATGCATGTGTGTGTGAGTGTATGTATGTATGTAGGTGTGTGTCTCCATGTAATGGCTCACATGTGCCTGATTAAAGAACACATTAGGTCATCTTTCATTCCATCCGGCCTGTCGTGTGTGTGTGTGTGTGTGTGTCTTGCTGTTCGTTGTTTAGCTGAGCAATTTCAACATTTGAAGCAACCTCTTTCACAGTGTGATGAACACCGCTCTTTGCCCTTCATTTAACTTCCTCTCTCGTCATTTGCTCTGTCTCCCCTCCTGTCTTTCAATTCTCTCTCTCTCTCTCCTCAGTATCCATTTCCTCTCATTTTCCTCCACGGCATGTTGTGCAGCCGTGTGTGTAAGCACATGTTTGTGCGTGCATGCTCGCCTGTTGTATAATTGTCTACGTGCGCGCGCGTCTACGTGTGGATTGATGTGTTTAAGATGACGCTCTGCAGCGGTTGCAGTGTGCCAGCGTTTGGTTGGTCGCAGGGCAGATGGTGACCTGCAGATGAACCCGTCTTTCTGCTCATTTGTTCAGCTGCCTCTAATTTTCCCTCCTCCTTTTACATTAGAACTGCTGGGATCCTGCTGTGCAGCTCTCAGTTTGTGCCACTAGAGGGCACAGCAGACCAGGTTTTGGTGCATGGCTGGCCGAGGATCCAGTCTTCCTCTGAAGCATTTGAATGTTGCATTGCAGAGAGAAACATGGAATGTCACCAATGAGTGTGTGATACTTTACTGGAAATCCCCTTTCATCGGACACTGAGATCATGTTTTTTTTTCATGGAATTTTGAATAAAGTTCTTTTCTACAATTAAAAAACATAATAGTGGATATTTTATAGACTGATTACAGTATTTTGTCGATTCAAAACATTTGAATATGACTATTTGTAAGCAAATTCGTTTATAGATAACTAAAGGATTTATTTTTCAGCTTGTAAACCTTTGTGGTTGAAAATAAAATTTAGACAAAATAATTGAACAGTTAACTGGATGTAAAAAAAATTCAGATAATTTAAAAAAACAAACAAACATTTTGAGACTTTATTTTTGTTGTTTGGTCCAACCTTTCTAGAGTATGGGGGACTTGGAATCATGACATCAGTATTTCTAAAATCCTGGCCATGACCCAGCCCGGCCTTCACCAGCTTCAAACAGGAGGGCCAGAGAGGATTCAGTGTCCTGCTTAAAGGCACTTTACCAAAGAGGATGTCATTCTTTTGTGCATGTCATTGTTTGCTTCCTCCCTCTCTGTTGCCTGCTCTCTGCTGTCATCAAACATAGGTTCTCTTCCCTGACTGATCCAGGCAACATTGCTGTTGCTCTCTCTCTATTTTCTTTGTCTAATTAGAGGGTCAGACTATATCTCCTCTGTGAGTTCACTCCTGAAATTGTCCTTTAATTCACTCTCGGCTTTTGGAAGGACCAGGTAAAATTGGGATACCCCTTTACACTGCTTGCAGGTTTTATTTCTGCTTAGAGGTACATTCTGCATTTTGTTTGGGGCTTAGTTACAGTAGGTAGGTTTTCTTTTCCCCGACATGTTCTTCTTTCAGTCTGGAATTCTGTTCTGCTTTGATTTTTGTTTTATTTTGTTTGATTTGACACCACCTTTTCCTTCTATTTGTGTTCATGTATATCAGTATTTCATTATTTTAAATACACCTATAACCAGCAGAGCAAAAAAAACCAAAAAAAAAGCCCAAGACATAAGAAACACCAGTGTAAAATGAAAGCACTTGTGACAGGCCAAAATGGCGTATCCAAAATTCTACGATAAAACATTTTTAAATTTTGTTGGTACATCAAATTTGAAATGAAGTCCTACATAAATCCTCCGTAGCCTCAGTGGCTATCTACATATGCACCTAACTCTGTTATTAGTTACAAATAAATAGGAAATAAACTGACTTTTGTAATCTAATGCAATATTCAACTAACTACTGATTTATGATAAAGAAATTATACACTCACAACTGAAATGGTTAGTCAATCGAAAGAACATCAAACAGATAATTTTGATAATTGATAAATCAGTTACAGAAAATGATTTAGAAGTCAAAGGTACCAAAAACCTCTGAAATGTGCTGCTTTTCTCTGTTTTACATAACTGTAAACTGAATATCTTTTGGTTTCTGACTGTTGGTCGGAAAAAGTAACAATGTTAAGACGTCACCTTGTGCTCTGGGAAAGGTTGAGGAACATTTTCCACTAATTTCCCATTTCAAAGAATTTCAAAAAAACTCCAAAGCTTAAATGAAAAAAATGAAGGAAAAAATAATCAACAGACTCATAGATAATGACAAAAACTGTTATTTGCAGCCCTGATTTTAATCAGAACATATACTAACAAATGCTAATGTGACAGCTTGTCCCCTCATTCTCATGCATCCGTATGTTTCCTGCTGAGCATCTGTGCTTATGTTTGTGGGTGTGTTTTAACGTCTGCACGTGTGTCAGCGTGTGCCCAGCAAAGTGTGTGTGTGTTTGTGAGTGTGTGCTGTATGCGGTACTAGTGTGCTATGGTCTCCCTCTCTTTCTCTCTCCTCAGCTCTTATGAATCGATGATCATGTGGTGTAAGGGAGATAGATGGCCTCCAGCTCCATCTTGTCTCCTCTAATTGTAAAATATTAGTTACATTAGACTCTGGCCCATGATTAATGGAACTTATTTGGAAGGTGGACTCTCTCTCTCACACACACATACTTTCTTTCTCCCTCTCTCTTGGTTACCAATGGTCTCCAAAGTCTCTTCCTCAAAGAATTGAGTGATTTCACTTAAAGCGGACAAATAGGCTTCCCCCTGGTAGGGAAAGAGAAGGAGAAAAAGACAGGAACGGAGGAAAAGAAGGGGAAATGAGGAAGGGAGATAAGAAAGAGCAGAGAGCTTATGAAAGGGGGGTAAATAACAGCTCTACCAGGAGAGGTATTAAAAAGTTGTGGTGTTGTTTGCATCTAGAATTTAAGCTCCATGGTGGATAATGCTGCGTTAGATTATTCTTCATGCGGGATCCCGTTCTGAAAACGCAAAACATGGTCAAGTCTTGATCGTGTTTACAAGATGATCTCTGTGAAAAAGGGATATTTTCGTCTAATGCTAATGTTACCTGCCTGGCCAAATGCATCCAAAGAGGAGATGAAGTTCACACAGTGAACATTATGAAGTGTGCAGAAAGGGAGAGTTTTATTTTATTTTAGTCAGTTGTTCAAGTAAGAGTATGTACAAACACACACAGGTAATGAATTAACTCATGCAGCCATACACACACACACACACACACACACACACACACACACACACACACACACACACACACAGGCGTGATAATAGAAACTGGATGATGGTGTTGTTTTGAGTCATTCCTCTCCTCCTGTTTCGCAAAAATTGGATGCAAATCCTTGCGGAGCACCTGGTCGGGGCAATGTGACACACACTAACATGCAAACACACCACTCCAGTCTCTCTGTTGATAAGACTCACTATTCTCTGGCCGCAGCTTGTTTCACTTACACCTGCTACCAGCAAACACAACTGATACATGATCGGCATGTGTGGTGAAGTTGGCTTCCTGGCTGCTCCCTGTGGGTCTGTCTGTCAGGCTTTTCTATTTATTCATTTGACTTGCATGTTGCATGATGACATTTAGAGAGCTTGACCATAAGATGTTATTAGCACATGGTCTTCAAATGTCTTGCAGTGTGACCGTTGTGAAGATTGGCATTTTATCATAGTGATGTTTCCAAGGTCACAATATAGACAGGAAAGCTTAAGTGACGGGGGACACAGCAACAGTTTCTCAATTACACAACTCCATCTACTTCACTAACCTCTGTCCTCAGGTTCTTGTTGCGCATTTCAAGCCAGCAGCTGTCACAACTCACAATTCAAGCAGTGTTAGTTTGCATCACCACAATCTAAATTCATGTCAAAAATAAATCAATTTGAAACAGAAATTTTAGGCTGTCTTCACTACAAGAAATATCTGTCTTACAGTAAAGACTAAAACAAAGCAAGAACAAATATATGTGCATTTTATTTGACAAAAACCTGGTTTAGCTTGACTGCATGCTTTTTGACACAGTCACATATTTTAAAATGTTTTCATTAACATTACTGTAACATGACTAGTAATGTGTGCATTTAGAAATCATGGATGATATACAGCACATTTGGCTTGATGTGTGTGCTCCCAAAAATCTATCATTACATTTATTCTAAAGCTGCTGGTTATGAAGCAACTTTAATGTCATTTGTAAAGCAGTTTATTATTTTACATACTGCTGTTGATATTTCCTCTTTACATGTTGGGCGCACATAAACCCATAAATGCTGCTTACCCACCTCTCAAAATCTAAAATGGCTTTTGCAGGGTTTATGAGGAGTTTTCACAGGTCAGCATGTTGTTTTGAGTTCTTGTCATGCAAATTCTGGGTTCGCTCTTCTTCTCCAACTGAATCATGGTATTCTCATGTGAGAACAGAACAGAGTAGCCATCGTCCTCCCACCTGCAGCTTTTACATAAGTAAAAGTAACAAAGTGTAAAAATACTCCATTAAAAGTGAAAATCCTGCTTTAATCTTTACTTAATTAAAAGTAGAAAAGTCAAGTAAAAGCACAGTACTCAGTACACAGTAGTATAATATTAGTGGATTTTTACTGATGCATTACTGTGTGAGAAGCATTTTAATGCTGAGCCACTCAATTTTAAGTACTTTATGATGGGTGTTTCAATATATAACAATTCATCATAATGTAAACGTGATTGTATGTTTTCTTTTATCTTAATCTGCAAAGGAAATTGGAATTATCACTGTCAAATAAATGTGTGTGTATGTAATATTTCCATCTGAAATGAAAGATGCAGCAGAAAATTGAAATACTCAAGTAATACTTTACTTGAGTAAATGCACTTTGTTGCTGTCCACAAACTAGACTAAAATGATTAGAGTAAAAGATCACAGTCAGTCTTTATGTAGAGCAGATTTTGTGATGTTAGATTTCCAAATTGTTGTTGAGCTTGTTGCATGTTTAGATGTAACTCTCAATAACTATACTAAAACTATCTCCATGCAATTTTCATCTTGCATCTTCAAATGAATAATATTTCTCCATGTGTCAATTGTTAGTTTTGCATGCACAATGAGGTAACTGATCATTTCTGACTGGGCCCACAATGCAGTAGCTGAGATGAGCTTTATCCCTTTTATTTACCACTGCAGACCGTCGGCCACTGAGCAGGTCGACCTCAGCACTTCACTCAAGGGCACCTTGGTAGCCGAGTCTAAGCATAGAGTGAAAGCACTTAGTTTCAGCACCCACTTCTCCAGCTGTTCGTGGGTCTCTGAGCATTAGAGCAGGGACTTCACAGTCAAAATGTTGCTTTAAAAATGCTTTAATCTCTAGACCAGTGCTAGGCTCTTGGGGCCTTTCATTCAAGGGATTCATTGAAGTCCTCAGAAAGTTTGATTCAGCTAATTCAAATCACTAAAAATGACAGTTTTCTACTCACATAGAGTGTAAACAGTCGACAGTTAAATTATAAATCAGCAAGAACAAAATTATCCCCCCTCTTGGGGTCCCTGTGACAAAATCTTGAGTGTCTCAGTCTGTCTGCCTGTCTGTCGCTCTGTTTTCTAACTATTTCCATAACTTTTAACTGTTATCGCTGTGTGTTGAGGTCAAAGGAAGTTCATGGTGATTAATGCAGCAGAGCAGCCGATGCTCTTTGTGTCAGAATGTGAGTGAGAAGCAGGTGGCCGGCATATCTATCAACCCCCACTGCCCTCCATTTTTCTTTTTTTTTCTTTCTCTTTATTGCTGAGAGACATGGATGACAGCCTACGCACAAACACACACACACACATGCAAGAGCATGTACACACACACTCACACAGATGCAGACACATACACACATGCAGTTGGGCATCCATTATCTGTGTACAGTGACAGGTCAGCAGCAGATTGTGCCTCCCTCAGTTCAGCAGGGACTCCGACTGAGGAAAAATAAGGCGAGGGGGGATGTCTACTCTGCACACACACACACAGATACACACACACACACGCATACACACACACACCCCTCACATACAAAAACTATGGTCTCAGTTCTCTCTGGGACAAGCTGTGAACCTTCACAAATGAGGGTGAACAATGGTACAAGTGAGTGAGTGAGTGAACACTCATTCAGTTAAAACAAGTGAAAGAGTGAATATAGGAAAAGTGAGATAAAGTGAAATGTGAAAATAAGACAATATGAGTGAATGAGTGAGGGAAAACATCACTGAAAGTGTTTGTTTGTTTGAATGATAATATGAGTGAATGAATGACTGAGTAAATAAGTGAAGAAAGTGAATATAAGAAAATATGAGTGAGTGAACAAGTGAGAGGATATGTGAAAATTAGACAATATGAATGAATGAGTGAAGAAAAACATGATTGTTTGAATGATAATATGAGTGAATGAAATAAATAATAGAATATTATGTCTGTGAGTTACTGAGCAAGCAAAAGTGTGATGACTGAAAAAACACTGGCGAGTGCGTATCAAGGAAATTAGCAAGTGAATGAGTGAGTGACTAAGAAAAAGGTAGTGAGTGAGTGGGTGAGTGAGAGAGGTAGCTAGTGGATGAGTGAGTTATCAAGGAAATGAGTGAGTGAAGGAGAAACTGAGAGAAAGAGTGAGTGAGTGACTCAGTGACTGAGTGAGAGGAGGATGTAGTAAATCATTGAGTGAGTGAATAAATAATGAAAGTGTGTGAATGAAAGAAACAATGAGTTAGTGAGAGAAAGAAAATCTGTGTGATGAGTGAATGAGAGAGTGAGTGGAAGAAAGTATGAAGAAAAGAGTGACTGAGTGAGCAAATGAGAGAAAATATGTGTGAATGTGAGTCACGGAAGTCAACGAGTCAGTGACTGAGTAAGCAAACAGATGAGTGAATGAGTGCACGAAGCAAACTTTGAGCGCAAGCATAAAAAAACAGCAATAGATTCCAGAAAAGAGGCATAAAGTGAAAATAGAGCGAGAGATGAAGACAGAAAGGAAGGAGCTGCTATTTTGGGTTCTTATTAACAGGTCCTACTGGTACAGCAATTAATAATCTAGTTCAGTATTTAACATGGGACCTAGTCCCTGGTGGGGACGTTTTAGCTGGCTTTGATGCTGAAAGAGCTCCCTCCCCTCCACCCCTCTCCCCCGCACCGTTCCTCTACTCTCCTTAAGTGCCTCCCCTGGTGTTATTTGTGTGTTGGTTTTCTCTAGTTAAGCTAGGAAACAGACCAAATCGCTATTCCCCAAACTTCAGGCCAATTTTCTATCAACACGCCAGCTCGTTGAGGGAAATGCTCTTAATTCATCAGAGGGAATCTAGAGAAGGATAAATTCCCTTCAGGCTGTTTGAAGTAATGTAAATGTATTTATTTTTGGAGGGGGGGTGGGGGTATGGGTGGAATTAAAAATATATTTATATATATTTTTTAAAAAATCAATGGACTTATGAAGCCATAGTCAGGGAGGCACTTGTGAAGTGAGAAACATGAATGCTAAATATTTATTTTTCATAAAGCTGCACTCATCAATATTTTTTCATTACCAGTGATCTGGTAATGAAATGATCTCTAATCTCTGTGGATAAGGTTTGGTTAGGTTTAGGCAAAGAAACTACTTGGCTGAGTTTAGAGAAATTTGACATTAATATCTGGCAGGCGCTTTTGTCCAAAGTGGCGTACAAACAGGGTACAATCCAAGCCACAGTGGATGAAGGAGAAGCCTTCAAAAATAAATGCCACAAACTTCACTTCCAAATTCATGTTCACAAGTTTTAATCAGCTTTTCTACACGGACAAAACCTGCGACTTTTACGCTCACTCTGTACAGATCAACTGACCGACCACAATGTGGTGCTCACACTAAATATAAGCACCCCTGGTTGGCTTTGTCCAGTGACAAGTCCAATAAAGTTTATTCAAACAAGACAACATGTCCTCAACAATGCTGACAACAAAGAAGAAAGGCAGCGTTACTTTGTGTAATCCCACTATGAATAGAAAGTAAATGGAAAAAAGAAAAACATGGAGTCACAGATGGCTGGGACATGTAGTCAATATGGTCTGTGTGTCTGTTCAGCTGCAAAGTTCAGTTTTATATCACAGCAGTCTCAGTCAAGACAGTTTTTGCCACAACATGTCAAATATACTCCAATAATATTAAAACAAGCTCATATCGACAACCATTCTGGCAGAAATTCAGCCCAATTCTAAAACTAGTCGATGGCGACCAGTTCAAGGTTAAAAAAGTGCTTCATCTGTACACTGGTTCAGATCAGACGGTTTGTACATTCAAACATCCAATACGTTTTATAGTGTGACGTCACACTACCTCAGCTTTTTCTTTTGAGAGCAGACAATTCACCAAACCACAAGAAGTCTCTCTTTAGGAAAATGTAAAAATAGGTCATTTTAAGAGTTTCAGAAAATGACAAAAGCTGTTGTTTTTCTGATGAGGACAGTCCCTTTCTCCACAAGCACAGGTTGTACCAAAATGTCCATTTGCAATCATGGAAGAAATATTTGAGAGCTGATCTCAGCAGTGAAACACTTCTAAACACTACTTTTTAGTGTAAATGTGTTGGCATTCATGTGTCTGTATGCGTGTGTGAGGGTGTTGCTGTGGTTTGCTGAGTAATCTGGGAGCCTCAGCATGCATGCAGGTTATTGGACAGATGGTTTAGCACATTTAATTGCTCACACCTTCTGTGTGGTTCTGTCGCTCTCTGCCCACTAACTCTGCCTGTCTTTAGCTCACTCTATCTCTTATTTTCTCTTTTTGTCACACTGTCACTGTCCTTAAATAGTCATGGACTTATATTTCATCTATAGGCTTTTACACTACTCACCTACACCTTTACACAGTTTTTACCTATTTTGTTTTAGATTGTCCAAAGTACACCTGTTATGGATGTTCATGTGTTTTGGTGTATGTGTGCCTGTATACAGGACCTTTTAAATGCAACTGGTGTGTGTCACGGATACAAAAACCTAAACATAAAATAGTAGACACACACATCTTCACTACTACAACAGACTCTTACCTAAACACAATGCTGCAGGCAAATGCATGCACATATACAGTATACACACAGCATATAGATACAACAAACCCATGCACTTAGAACAAACACACACATGTACAGAGGCACATAAAGACCAGGAACAACGCTCTGGCAAAGAACCAAAAGCTGCCATCCTTAAATGTCATTTGATGCCAGCACTGCCATCTGTTGCCGTCTTAAGATAGCTCTTCTCACAAGACGCAGGCGAGACAACACTTTTCTTAGAGCCCTGGTGTATTTTTCACATATGGCCACAAACTGTCAAATATAAGCACAGTTTGGGTAAGTTACAACTTTAATGCAAAAACCGCCTGTCTCCTATCGTTCCTGTCACTCCTCACTGTCACTTATCAAGTAAAAAGACCAAAAAAGGAATAGCTATCATGAAGTTTTCCCAGACTACATGTCTAATAATCCTTACAGCAACACATATGAAGGCAAAGGTAATCATTTATTTATTTTTAGGAGGCAACATGAAATTATTCTCACACTTTTGTCGTGGACTTGGACATGTACATACTGTGTGTTATATGAACATATTGTTAAATAATAGTGGAATATAAAAAATGCAGATGAGAGCAGAGAGAGAGAAGAAATGAACTTACCTTCACTAAGTATGTGTGTGTGTGTGTGTGTGTGTGTGTATGTGTGTTTATGGGTAGAGATAAGATAATGACGGTGAGCTGAGTGTGAGTGAGGATTGGGGTGGGGGTGGGCATGTGTGGCGGGTGAAACATGGGCATGTTTGTGGCAGCGGTCTGATACATCTTCCCTCCACACACACACACACACACACACATACACACACACACACACAATGACTCCTCCTGCTCTCCCCTCCCCTCCACTTCCTCTCCCCCTTTTCTTCTGATCTCCATGCAGAGGGCCTTAGGGGGTTAATTAACAGGCTTAGATAATGCCACACTAATGAAAACAAGACCACTGTTTCTCCCCTCTCTCTCTCTCTCTGTCTCTCTCTCTCTCTCTACCTCTTTCTTTCTCTATCTATTTATCTATTTCGCTTCCTCTTTTTCTTTCACTGTTTAAGGCTTTTGGCCGGGCACCCACCCAATGTCTGGGCAATTTATAATAAAGACCAAAAGAACATATAAAACAACTGAAATAAAGCAAAGAAAAAAGAGACAACGCAGATGTCAGCGGTGAATCCGAAAGGTCATTAGTTTGAAAAAAGGACAATGGAACCCTATCACCAGTCCAATGCCAATGCTTTTTTAAAAATTCTCCCTTTCTACATCATCTGTGCATGGCAACTACTGTACAGTGAAGGTTAGGTAGAGGTTCCTAGGGATAATTCCTATGACTGGGCCATGTGTGCGCCATCATATCGAACCTGAACATTTCACTCACTAATTGGTTTAATCAAATATTTGGTGTAAAGAATTTTCATAATACGTAATCGCTGGGTTGTAGTCAATCATTCCAATGATGTTCCAAGTAGAAAAAAGCAATGTCAAAGTAACAAAAAATGTACTACACTTTTTTTCTCTTTCATTATAGTCAATCGAAGATGGCAATTTCTTCTTTGCTCATCAACTGGTCACAGTGAGCTCAGTGCTGCCACCAGTGGCTGGTAGTTGATCTGTAATGTACTGGAACATCCTTTGAGCATTTTATGAACCAGAGTGACTGAATCGTCCTACCACAAGATGGCTAGTTAACTCACACACTAATAATGCCATTTTAAATTAATTCTTGGAACTGACGTGAATTGGTGCATTTTAAGGCAACTGAACTAAAGAGTGTATAGTTGAGCAAACAGGTGTGAATCCTGTAATAGCATGTGCTGTAAGTATTGGAGCTGCAGGGTAGGGTATACAGTACATTAGCTTCATCACATTGATACAGTGAGCTAATGTGGGAGGCAGCAAAGTAACATCTAAATATTTCCACTGACAAATCTAGAAGAAATAACCTTCAGAGTTCATTTTACTGCACAGCAAGGCATAATTTCTCTTCAAAATCCTGAATGAATGATGTAGCACCCATGCATTTGACATATCTGTGAATTACAATGAAACATGCACAGAAAAAAAGAGTTTCTCTGATCAGCACAGGAATGATCTCAGGCTGACAATCAGCTGTCATCCCAGGATTGATGCACGCTGAGAAATACCCATGTTCAAATGTCCTCAGCAGTCATCAGAGAGAAAAAAGAAAGAGAGCTGAGTAATATGGAACCAGCTCAAGGAAACAATATCAATGTCATATTCAACTGTTTCTACATGTGTTACATGCTACAGGTATGGAATCAGGTATGACCACTCTGCTGCCAAAATCTCTAACCAGCACTGTGCATGAGTGTTCATTCTTCACTTTTGGAAAAAAAACACTGTATATGGTGAAGGGATCTAAGCTAAAGGTCCATTTACTAATGATTCAACCGCATCTCATGGTCTTCATTCAGCAAATGGAGCTGGCTCAGATGTCATCAGGCCATTCACATCCAACACCAAAGACCACCCTTTAGCGGAGACAGGGGTTACAATGTGACCCCTTGTCATATTGTGACTGAAAGTTCACATTTAGGTCACAAGGTAACACCTGAGCTTGCTCCATTTGCTGAATAAAAATGTGAGATGGAGTTGAAAGCTCCAAATTATTGGTAAGTAAACCTCTTCACTATCTAATCTGGTGGGTTGATATGTTTGTAAAACTCTGTCCAATGACTTGTGAGTCCAAGAGAGACAACCCCTGCTTGACTATCACTGATGTAGCAAAATGTTGACATGTCCAGTAGAGGTTGTGCATTTTTTGTGGCCATTTCTACTCCCATCATTGTTTGAAATGTATATTGACAGCTGTATTTGTCCCAACACCCCGTTCAGAATGATTGCCACAAAATATAGTGATCACTTATCTGTCTGGTTATAATATTGTGTCTCCATCTTTGTGTTGCCAAATGCTTAGTGTTGATGTGTTTATTGTGTCTCTTTTTCCCTCCATCTTTGTTGGTAAGTACTTATTGCTGTGGTTGGTGTACACTTGTCAATCAATCAAACAGTATGGGTGGCACTGATGTTTTATACTTGCAATCTTGTCTCCTAGAAATCACATTTTTATTCTACTGATTTGTTACCTCCATGGCAATGTTATTGTGAACAATGTTACTGTGTGTAGTTGAATCGCAACCAGATCTTAATTGATAAAACTGGAATTTAAACAGTAAATGATTACAACACTCATTACTGGGAAATCATTTTTTTTTACTCAATAACATATTATAGCATCACCCTAGTTGTGAGTAATGTGACCATGGCAGACAGAAGTGTTACAGTGGTCCGATGGACAAAAGAAGAAAGAAAAGAATGATAGAAGAGGGTTCATTTGACAGAATAATAGTTAGTGGGATGCTGCCGGGCCACAGTCAGCATGTGGGCTGTTTTGGTTACTGGCACTCACCAGAGGACATGGATTAATGAAGGCAAATTTGGAGCATTACAGTCGCTGGGTATGTGGCTTGAGGAGTGAATTTTATGTGTGTGTATGTCTGTGAGTGAGAGGGTGTGCGTGAATGAGTAGGAAAGAGCTTCTCTTTCATTTTTAATCCATAACAAAGTACAGCCTGTGTGTCTCCAAGTTGCTCTGCAGAAGTCAATTTCAATCTCAACACTAACTCAAGTTTATACACCCTATCCAAACTTTTTTCAAGCCGTGCAATTCAAACCACAATCTCTCTTTTTACCTAAACATCTCCCCAGAGATAAAACCAAGCTTGATTTGTATTTATTTTTAAAGTCCACAGAGACAAACAGTAAGATAGAGCAGGGAGGGAAAAAAAAAAAACGAGTTGAGTTGTTTGGGGGCATAACTCGCTCTCCCTAAGTGTAAAATGGGATGAGATATTCTGCCTCTCGGACTTAACGTAATGTAAGAGAGTGTGAAATTAAACTGCACACGAATAAAAGGGACCCTTTATTGTGTGCCACAGACTCGCTTATCGGAAAATTCAGACAACTGGAACATCCAAAGCCTCCAAACTTGTAGCAATCCCCTTTGTCTGGCTCTGGAGCACACAATGTAATATCAGAAAGCCGGAGAGGCTCCAAAGCCTGTGTCAGATTGCCAAACACAAAGTAGCTGCAAATCCTGCCTCCGTGCATCCTGCGTTGCCTCGTTGCATCCTCGCGTCACGCCAGTGTGTGTGTATGTGTTAGTGTGCGTGTGTCCATCTTTATACAGTATAAGTAGACTGTGCACTCACTCCTGCTAACCCCATGTGTATGCCAGTGAGTGCTTCAAATAGATTGTTTCCTCTTTAATTCCCGGCCTTTTACCTATTGATATTCCCTGCACCTATCCCCGCGTCTCTTTTAAACCCCATATGTTAATTTGATTTAGAGCATCTCAAATTGAATAAGAGAGAAAGAAAAAAAAAGGAAAAAAGAAAACGAGGGTAACTGCAAATGTACTGTTATTAATAACCTAAAGTACTACAGAGGTCTCAAACTCTCTCTCCATTCTGCCCCTCCCACTTCCTTCCTCCCTCCCTCTCCATTTTGGCCTCTCTGTCTGTCTGTGAGTGAGTGAGCTAAGTGAAGTGGGTTATGATGGCGGTGTAATCGGCATCCCTCAAACAAACGGCTGGTGCTATTAAGGGCCATTGTGTTTGCTGCAGTGATGATCAGATTCAATCTAGGGAGAACATTCTGTGCTGGAGCTGTGGCAAGGGGGGGGGTGGGGGGTAGAGAAAAATGCCTCGTTCTTCTCTGCTATTGTGTTCAGGGGACTAGATGTATGCATGCTCTTCAAAAGATGCATATCGACTCAGGGAGCTGCAAAAGTTTAGTTCAGATGAATTCGCGGGGGATCTCTGGCTGCACAAAGTGAAGCGAGTATTAAGTGTTGGGTAATGCTTTGAGGATGTATTTGTTTCAATAAGGAGCTCGGGCAGTGCTGCTGGGGTAGTGCAGATGAGAAAATCACTTTTCCTTTCCTCCTTGTCCTTAACCTCTTCTCCCAATCTCTGTTTCCCAGTCGAATCTTTCATGTTGTTAAACTCACCTTCATAAGAGCCAGTGGAAGCCTGAAGGCCTGAAAAGTGGCCAGAAGGGTGGAGGTTCAAGTTGGGGTTATAGGCCAATACATCACGCTATTTATTGAATATCAGCCAGCCATTTGATACACTGCTATGAAGGAGGGGCAGCAAGGAGGCCCAGTGGTTAGCACTGTCACCTCAGGTTCCTGGGTTTGAATTTCTCAACTGGCTCTGGCCTTTTTGTGTGGAATTTGGATGTTCTTCCATTGTCTGTATGGATTTCCCCTCCACAGTGCAAAATCATGCAGGCTACATAAACAAGGGTATAAGGTAGGTATAAGTGTGACAGTCAGCCAACTCACATGGAGTGGTGTAAATACAGTATTGATGTTTAGGGTCTAGGGTCTGACCCTGACCATTCCATGCAAGGAAACACCAAACTGAGCTGATAACTTCGAGTCAAAGCCTACAGGTGGATAGGTGGGGCCTCTGACATGCTGTATGAAAAGCAGCAGTGGCAGTACTAGCTGCAAGTGACAGCATAGCTTTCAGGTGAGCGCTGTGGTAGCAGGCATGGGGGTGTTTTGTTTTAGGTACTGGTGAGACAAAGGATGATCCATGAAGGCTGGTTTGAGTAATAGAACTCAACACAGCAGTTAAGTAATACTTTGAGGTAGGACTTTACAACTCCGGCAAGTTATTGCAGCAACAATAATTTTATCCTCTGTCTTGCAATAGCGAGGTAAACAGCAGGATTACCCCACTTGCATTGCAAAGTAAGCTAATAGTAATATAACTTGTACACTCTGGTAGTTGCAAGAAATAAAATTGTATGAATTGTCTGTTTGGATCAGGGCTTCACAAATGTTCTTATGACACAAACCTACAAACCATAAATACATTAGACAAACCAACCCAAAGTAATGAGTGGCCCCAGTGTGGGATGTTTGTTGTGTTCATCTGCCATCATTGTACAAAGAGATATCCTATGGTAGCGAAGCTTCTGATTGTGAAAATCACTATCTTCTAATAATGGTAATATTCTTTATTTCTGTCTCCTCCAGGCCAGAGACCATTCAAGTGCAGTTACTGCCCCTATAGTGCCTCCCAGAAGGGCAACCTGAAGACCCACGTGCTCTGTGTCCACCGCATGCCCTTTGACAATAGCCAGTACCCCGACCGACGCTTCAAACGCTCCCGTCCCGAGTCCGATGTCCCACAGAAGACTGTGGACGACGTTGTTGGTGGTATCACATCTAATCAACCAATGGCAGGCACAGATGGAAGCCATGGGAGTAATACCAGCAGCAATGTGAGCGTGCCATTTGCCGGGGAGGCCACATATCGTTACCAAGAGTAAAGCCATGACCTGGGTTGGCGAATAACATCCAAGAGGGAGGTTTGGGTCTGTGCTTTATCTGAAATTCCAGATTTGTATCGTCAGACCAACACCCCCTGATTCAGATACGCATGAATGTTGGTCACTGTGAGACTCATCTCCAACAGGATTGTGCTGAAGACCCTGACCAAGCAACAACAAGACAATGAGTTCAACGAAAATACTGGCGGACAGCGCTGTGAATAGACCACACTTCCTACGTTATAAACACGAAGCAAACATACTCTGTGTGTGTTATTAGAAGTCTGTGAACATTTACTAAGCAAACATAATAATCTATGTATTCGTGATGAGGTGATTCAGCAGTTTTGTTTCTTTTAACAGAGCACAGTGGATCATGTATGGAAAGAGTGGGAAGGAAAGAGAGTTAAAAACTGTTGATGAAATCGTAGTTTTGAGACAAATCACAGAGGAGGGAGGCTATAAAAGAAGAGGGAAGCTGAAGGAATCATTAGAGACTTTTCTCCAAAAATAATGCTTTTATCAGAAAAATGATCCGTATAAACGATTTAGCGGAACAGTTACTGTAGGGAAGATGGAGGAGGAGGCGGAGGGCTTCTGAATGCACACCACCACCGCCACCGCCCCAGAACATAACACCAGTGGCTGCCATTTTCCCAGTGCGAGTGATGAGTACTGCATATGTGTGTGTGTGTGTGTTGTAGGGTCAGTGGCGGCAATGGTGGCAAGTGTGTGTGTATGTCGGTGATAGAGGGGAAAGGGGGGGCCACTGGTGCCAGCCTGACTGGAGCTGTCATCGCAGAGGAAATCAATTCACCAACACACACACACAAACACACACACTCACAGAGTCCTACAGTGGTAACCGGACTCTGGACAGTACGCTAGGGGGTCAAGTTGAGTTCCATCAGCTGGTCGGAGCCCCTCAAGTCACCTCCTTCTCTCTTCCATCCTTCCCTCCACTCTCACTCTCTCTAATATAAGCCCAATCCGGTAGAATGGCCTGGAAAATGCAACACAAATCAATCAGCTGCGTATTTAAAGCATCCATTAGCCGATGTTAAGGCTTGTTCTGCTCTGGTTTTGGCAATTCAACGTCTGGAGGTCACCTTACAGGCTCCACGTCAGAAAGGGACAGGAAGCTTTAACTGAATGTGTTTTAGCTCAGGACGCTTTTATGATGACAGATGACAGTGTGGTACTTTGGCAAAGACCCGGACTGAGCCGTGGGCAATTTTTCTACATGTGCTTCAGAAAGAAAGAAAGAAAGAGCAGATATAACCAGCTGTGTTCTGTACAAATAAAAGGCTTGCGACATCCAGCTAAAAGTTCTTCTCACATGAAGAGTTTGACAGAGACACTCTGTATCAACTCAGACAAAAAAAGCAGGACTGTCCTCTTCCTCTGATAAGCTCTTGTGAAGTTGCTACATAGGGTGGGACAAAAATTTGATAATCATTCACTTTACCCTGCTTTATGTCTCTAATTATGCTACCTTTTCTATAAAAAAATATTATACAAGTTGTTTTTTTCAAAGAAGGCATTATATTTCTGTGTATAAGTAGTGTTTTATTTTTAATTTGTATTTTTATTCCTAAGGGAGACAAACACAACATAAAATATTGAAAACAGACTGTTTTGATCTTGGAAAAAAAAAAAATCAAGCTACATCGTTTTAAGGGCAAAAAGAGAGAAAAGTATCAACTTTGATTGTAGTTTGTTGTGCCGGTGGCTGTTGGTTACTACATGGATGAGGACAATAAGAAAGTATGGTGCTTTGTGTTGTGTTGGCGGTATGGGGTTGGGGGTAGGGGGGTTGTTAATGTTTTTCTGATAAAGAGAAATGATCCAGACTTTAAGAAAGTCAATATCTTCCCGCACACACACACACACACACACACACACACACACACACACACACACACACAGGAGGAGGGAGGGCTAAACTCTTAAAACCCCAGGGCCTTAGTGCCACAGCTCTGCCTAAAGGAGTTTACAGTCCAACACAATACACTCGTGAGCACACACACCTACACACACACACACACACACACACACACAGCAACAACAGGGTGAGAAATACAATCCCCCTGAACACATGGAGAGATGGAGGGGAAAGCAATGAGAAAGAGGGACGGTGGAAGTATAGAGGAAAGAAAGAAGAAAGAAAAAGAAAGTAAGAAAGAAAGAAAAGAGTATGTGCACAATGCAAACAGAGTAAGGTCATTATTCTGCTGTAAATGTGGTTTTAATTGTGTCACTACAATTTGAACTTTTTGTCCCTACGGAAAAATACTCATGAAATACTGTATTTTATTTTAAATTTTCTAGTTTTCTTTTTCTTTTTTTTTTGGTAGCCAACAGGACAGTAGTTCTCACTGCCTTACAGTATAAAACTGAGTGTGTAGGTCTTTTCCCACTGAGCTGCACTGTATGAGATCCAGATAGCTTAATGTAGTGTAAGCTTTAGGTTTCAATGCACCACTGTGTTCTTGGTGGCTGTAGCTTGCTTCTCTGGATGTGTGTATACATGTGTGAGTGTGCTGAACATTACGTATATTATCAAAGAGTCAATAGGAAAAAAAAAAAAAGTACACATTCCATTTTTTGGGCACCAGAACCTCAAGCTTACTAAAGCATGTAGATCAGTACAGTTTCATCACCTATTTCAGATGAGGCCATAATTTTTTGTTTCAACACTGGTGAACGCCATTTATTGTCACTCCTCTGTGATTTGTACTCTTTGTCCATCCCTGAGAATGATACGCCATTTTCCTCCCCTGCTGTAATCCCAAAATAATCCATTCCATTGTCCCCATGCTGTTTGATCTCCGTCAATTTTCCTATTGAAGTAGCACACGCAGTTTGCTCAATTATAATCACTGGTGCTAGAAAAAAAATGAAACCATGCCCATTTATTTCAGCCTGCAAAGGATTCTGTAGTATGCAATCCTAGTCAAATACTGTCCACATTCCTAAATGAAGATTTCTATAGCCTGTGGGAGGAGAAGTGAGGAGAGGCGTTTTGTTGCAAACTATAAGCTTATATTAACAGTAGATGACTTTGTATGTAAGAGGAATATCCTTGGTCATTATTTATTACTGCACATCTGTTTGACAGAAGACAAGATCTTTCATTAAAGAGTTGTATCAAACATTTCACTGTTTTTCTTTCTGCTGTCTAGACATTCTGATGTACTTTGAAGCAGTAAGATATATCTGGTGGTTTTTTTTTCCTGCAATAAAACCTCTACCTCTGAAAAATACTGTCTCTAGATCCCTTCACACCATTCAGGTATATCACTCTACTGAATAATTTGAACCAGACTGTGAAATGACTGCCGACAAGTACTGAAATGTTTCACTCAAATAAAAGTGATAGTTCTTTAATATGTGGCTTAAGACTTACCTAGAATATTGCCTATGAGAGAGGAAAAATAATGATGTTATGCTACGTCCCGTTTACTCAGTCACTACAGGCTTGCGTCTAAAAACAAAAGAACAGTAGGAATACATGCCTACTAATAACCAAGTAAACGGGTGTACAGCAGGGGGGTAAATGAGCGACCCCTACCCAAAGCGGTACAGTCCTACCTGGCCTGGCATCTTATGAGTGAGTATCCCAATAAAGTTCAGTATTATTGTACAGGAGGGAACAGAAGGAAAAGGTGGTGCTGATCAGGCAAAAAAACCAAACAAACACAATAACCTACAATAACCTTTTTAGTTGATTTTCAATTTTGAAGTATTTTGCTGTTTGGGAGCCCCCAGATGCACAGATGCAGCACTTGAGGGGGGGAACATTCACTACTTTACTTTACTAACTTAGAGACAGTGTAAGAAACACTAAACACTTTTGTCTAAAGCAACATACACATTTCTTTGAGTATTTGTGGGTTCAGTTTAGTCATGCTACTGTGAAGATTTGGGAAATGCAGACTCTGGCAAAACAGAGTATATTTGGGCAATTATGGCGCTGACTCACAGGTAAGCAAGTGCTTTTTAATACCAGGGCCATTGCATCACCAAGAGAACACACAGAGGTTTGTTAAAGGATATCCCAAAAATATAAAAATGTGTTGTGTGCATGAAATTAAAAAAAAAAAAAAAATGTAATAAGTATTAACTGCTCACAACCTCTGGCAAGTGTGAGGTCTGACTTCGAAGAGCAATGTAAATACACGGCAAAGGAAACTGGAAAAAATGTGCAATGAAAGGGCAAGAAAAGGGAAAAAAAGCCAAACCAGCAGCTGAATTTGAAATGTTGTCCCCAGGATGAGCGCTTTTTACTGTTAATGGAGAAATAGAGTGCGTGGCATATTTAATGGGTTTTGTTTTTATTGTACAGCACTGAATAATTAACTGGGAAGCAGCATGTCACATAGATTTATCTTTTAATTAAAATAACGTGGTTCACGCATATTTGAGTGGTAGTCCAAATAAATGCAATATCCAAATTTATGTTTTGTTTATCTTCCTGTTAATTATCCGGAGATTGTTCACTGTACAGCCCTTCATATTCCCTCTCTCTGCATCTGTCTCTCCCCCTCTCTCTTGCTCTTTCTCCTAGTAATAACCAGTCAGGTTTTATTAATTTATGGATAATCGTGGCTACATGAATAAGGTGCATGGCATGGGACCAGCTCATTCTTATAAAGTGAGATGAATGTGTTGGGCTGGCTGATGCCTCCACATGACAGCAATAAAGACACAAACATTTTTTGTCCTTGTCTCTAGAATCAGACTAATTTCCAATATCTGTTTCCCCATTAGAGCAGAGACAAGTGGAAACAACCAGAGACTCCTCGGATGCATGCTACATACAGTGAAACAACTTCAACAAAGGACAAAGACAACTAGTTTTAACATGTCTCAAGATATTGCCAAACAGACACAGATGGGTCAATTATGAAATTTTTCACTTATTATGGAAACAAAATGATCTCCCAGCATGCAGTTATGTTATAGAGCTATGGCGCTGGGGTGGGGGGTGGGGGGTTTAGGCGCCCAGGGTTCTGTAAGTAAACATCCTGTTAATTTTATGTATAGACAAGTTAGTTGACTGGCAGTTGGAGCATGAAACTCTCCTGATTAAATCATCAGTAGAAAAGATGAACAAATGTTTTAGAAAACTCCTGGTTCTTTGGCAAAAGGTCAAAATACAAGATTGTATTCATGAAAATATTACATACAGTACATATTGTACTACACACTGTTTGATAGGGAAAACTTCAATCACAGAGCTCAAAATTCTGTTGTGTGCGCTGCTAATGGCTAGTGAAATCTAAATATTACACTTTGCTACAGTTCTGATTTGGACTGGACACCATAGTAGTCTGTATATGTGTCCTTTGCATAACCTGAGAACCATCCATCAGATCGACTTCACACTTGGTGGGTGCATTGCTTAAGACCCGAGGAAGTGCAGTGTCGAATGGTTGGTGCAATTTGGACATGTGACACGTTTAATATTAATAAACTTTGAATAAACAAGCGAACAGCAAGCCGCTCTGCTCTGTGGCAGTGGGGCGGGGCTTCAGGGCTCTGCAACTGTATGTCATGAGCACAGCTGGAGATCAGAGCTGTACAGCGAGTCAGAGAAAAGTATTTTCACATGGTGTGCTTGGACATGCGACATGTTTAATATTAATAAACTTGTGAATAAACAAGCGAACAGAAAGCCACTCAGCTCTGTGTCTGAGCATGGAGTATGCTGTCCAGGAGTAAGGAAATAGCAGGGTGTTGAAGTGATGACTGTCCTCCACTGCTGGAGTGGAGCATTTCTCTTAACCTGGAAATGAATTTGGATTAGTATGAGTGGATATTCTTACTCATTCGTTTAAGTCCCTGCATGAGTTGTTTTTACCAAAAAATAATATGTTTCTGAGTTTTTGTACTTCATAATAAAAAAAATAAAATAAGCATGAGCACAGCCGGCAATCAGAGCTATATAGCACATGCATGCTCTAAAAAGAGAACAGTAGACAGCAAAAACACAGCTAATCAAGAATGGACGGACTCTTAGGCTACTTCCCACAGGCAGTTCAAAACCAAATGTCTCATATGAGCACAAATCTTTTGAGCAAACATACGCTCTCAAATGATCCAAACTGAAGCCACAGAAAATAATCGATCTAAGAGCCCAAAATGATCGATCCACTTTATTTTAGGATGCACGTTTTTTTCAAAAGCTTTTTGTTATGTATTTTATTTTTAAATGCAACCCTCATTTGGGGCTGCCATTTTTTGACTTTAGCTTGGAGTGAGATTTGTTCCCATGGAGCAGGAGGGGGGGGTGGACAAATCTTTTTGCCAATTTGTGTTTATTGGGTAGCATTTTTGATATACACTCCTATATTTATATATTTGTCTTCAAAACACAGGATAAGAAAGATCTATGCTCCTCACCAGATGATAAATATGTGCTGCAATGCTACAATAGCTTTACTAAACTTGCTCTATGTAGGCCAGCTTTACAACTTTACACTGACAGATCCTGAGTAACACCCAACGAATTCATAAAATTGGACAAATGACCACTGCATACCTGTCAAGTTAATATGACTGAAATCCGTGAGCCACCGCAACCGCACACACACACACAAAAAAAGACAACATGTGCAAGCATATTGTCACATTGGCGCTGCATTTCATAAACAGGTCTATGTTTGCCCCAAAAGATAAGAAGTTATTCAGTGATGAAGGTGCTTAATATTGAGCCATCGTTGACTAATGTTAGTATAAATGCCGCAGTCTCTCCAGCCTTGCTCCAGTCATGCTCAGCAGGTTCGTTGCTCGACCACAAAATCATTGTGATTGGCTGCTCCACCCGAATGCGCATCGCTATGATTTGTTGTTGCATGCTTTCGATTCAAACAGATGATGAACTGTGCATTCACGGACAATCTGTGAAAAGTGCTGCCTTAACCTTGCGATGCTCTATGCCTCAGCCCTGAACATGCCTGAACTTGAAAAACAAACTGCTGTTCCTTCGCTTACAAATCACAAATTTTACATCAGGGGAAGTGAAGATGAAACGTTAGCGTGAGAAAAGGCATGTGTGGCGTGAGATCGTGAGATCTGTGTCAATTGCGTGAGTCTCACACTCGATGTTTGAGAGTTGGCAGCCCTGGATAAACCCAGTGTGCACTACCTGCCCAGCACCAAACAGCAGACAGACACATTTAGTAACTAACTGGTGAATATAGTGAAGGATTTAGTAGCTAACGAGCCAAATATTTCCCTCAAGAGTTGGCAGAGACCAAAACAGACCTACAAGAAGAGAACTTCTGTTCATCAGGTGACCAGAAACACATCTCTGATATGTAAATAGACAACTGTTTTCTAACACACTTGCCATAATAACTTTATAAAGTGTTTGTGTGTCGATGTTAATTTTAGAGGTTTTTCCACTGGAGGAGACTCCCAAGTTTCTATGTTGAGAATAAAAAAAGGTTAAAATAGGAATTTACAGTTGGGAAAAAAAACTAGCACTACTACCCACAACTCAACTGTCATTACATACAGTATGTAATGACAGTTGAACATTTGAATCCATTGTTGTGGTTTAAAATGATTTTATTGAACTCTAGCTGTATATATATAGAAACTTGATAGACTAGATAGATAGATAGATAGATAGATAGATAGATAGATAGATAGATAGATAGATAGATAGATTTTTATAACAGGAACACACACACATACAGTATACACACTCATACTATCCAGTCAGGCATTTCACAGACAGCGACTTTTTCTAGATAAGAACATCAAAAAGGCTGAGTGGTCCTGCAAATGGAATCATCTCCACCATGAGCAAGGATGATGCTCATCTAATACACTGCCTGTGTGCATGTCAGGCTCAGTTTGTGTGTGTGCGTGTGTCCAGCCTCACTATAGGATGTGGCGTTTCGTCGGTCTGAGTGGATGACTGTCAGCGCCAACGGCTCTGTTATCCTGCTGATGTCTCCATTACTGTCGTCTGAGGAGGGACTTAGCCCTGTCTGCTGTCACTCTGCTGTCACACACACACACACACACACACACACGCACACACACACACACGCATGCAGTCAAACTTTACTCATTGGCAAGAGAGGAAATACATGGCAATACATGTGTTCAAAAAAACAAATACCGTCACGCACACACAAATACTCCCACATGCTTCAATCACAAGAACATGCATGAACTCACTCAAACACTCGAGTCCTGCAGACATATATAATATACATATATTCATGTTGTCAACACAAACATGGAGGATTGTATAAAGCTAACTTTTCTCTCTCCAGTGTTACATTACAGACTCTTTGACATATAGCCTGGAGCTGTGGATGTGGTCATGTGTCTCCATCAGAGAGCATCAGACAGCAGATCACTCATATTCACCAACAAAGGGCACCGCCACCGAAACTTTGAACTGCTTCCTCTGTCATTTCCTGTCCACCAATCTGGGTCATGAGAGGTCGATCCAGGGTAACCTGAGTGTGTGAGAACAAGAGAGGCTGCTTGTTTATTGTCGGAGTGCCGATGTATGCTGTGTATATTTGTGTGATTATTTCAATGTAATGACATCAGCCTCTGCAACATGATATGACCAGCTGTGACATAAAGGAAAGCACTTTGTTATTTAAAAGCTAATTACGGTTTATTACAAATTTGTTCTTATTTTTGTATTTTGGTAGTTTGATTGACCATTTCTATTAGTTATGATAAAGTCATCAAAGTAACTGATCTAAGTAAACCCCTCCCCCAAACAGGAATTGTCCAATCATAGTTCGGCAAATTTAACTAGGTAAGGTAGGCCTTTCAGTTTCGCTGCATGTTGAAGCGGTGTGCATGGGGCTGTAGTACTCCGAGCAGTACTATAAAGAGGTTGGAGGGTGGTATATCGCTTCACCCTCTTCAAATCCAGAAATACAAGAGCAAAAGTGTAAGGAATGGATTAAACTGTGTTTGGCTGCTCTAACATGAAATGCAAACATTGGCATGTCCAGTTTACTAACTTACTACCTACAGTGGTAACCCAGCATTACTTCTAAGGCCAGAGGCATTATATACTCCATTATTTTGTGGGGTTACAGGTTACGCAAAAAAAAAAAAAAAACATTCATGACTAGCACACCCACTGAATAGTATTTTTCCCACTGTGTGTGATCCTACTGGATGCTACCTTATTAGAGGGTAGGTTTACGTCTCTGTCCTGCTCTATTGTTAAGTACTCATCTTAAAAGCCTTTTCAATTGTTACGTTATATAGAGAGCCAAAGTCAAACCGAACTTCCGGATTACACTCCAGAAGTAAGAAAACCTCATTAAAAATCCCATTGACATTTGTAACTATGCTAATAACTAAAAATATAGCCTTGAATCTTTCTCAACAGTATGTCTTGTGACTTGCGTCATATCTTTAAATAAGGACAGGAGTTTTCTGAGAAACGATCTAATATTGTTGTTTATTCAATATTTACATCTTTTCCCATGAGTCCTAGGCACTTGTGGGTGAGTCCATTAGCAAGTGGAGGGGTTGTGGCGAGTTCAGAAATGTCTGTAATAATAGCAGGACAGAGAGGAGCGAACACTCTACACAGCACAAATTACAACTAGAAAGTTGAAAATGACTTTAGAACAAAGTGTTGGGGAGTTTTATGAATATGGACAAAATCAAGTTATGGTGAAGTATCCACGCTGTTTGCTTGTAGTTCTTTTAATAGGGGCTGTAGTTTTAGATTACATTAAAGTGTTGATTACACTTCACTAAACGCGACAGAAATAGACTCAGAGCATAAAAAATCGTGAGGGGGGTCTCTGGAAGTGTATCTGTTCTGTGAAACACGTGAGTGACAGACATCAAAAATGCTTCTAGAAACGCCTTTTATGTGAATTGGCTGTTAGAATATGGAAAGTAAAGTCCAGGAACAATCTTAATTTTTTCAGAAAGACTGATGAAAGAAACGTTAAATGAGACATTGCATTGAGTAACAGAAGCTTGTGGAACGGAGTCTAACTGGATGTAACTTCATTACTTCGGCTCTCTATTGCATGAAAATACATACAACATAAATATAACTTTTTTCTTGCTCGTCCAAGCATGTAAGGTAAACAGCTAAACAGTGTTATGTCAGGATGAAATAACTATCTTACATTAGCTTATTTAGCTAGCTAGCTAGAGTTGTCATTTCAGCGGACAAAATCAACACTCACCAGCTAGAAATGAGAAGCCTGTTTTTGTCTAACTGGCTGAAATCAAGGACACATTGTTTGGAAAACTGCTAAGAATTTTGAGGGGTAAATCCCCGTTATCATTGTAACCTGCATATGTGCTGTGCAGGGGTAGAACAGAAAGCTTGATAAACAGATTCGTATCAGAAGAGTCAGAGATTAGGCTACATTAATAATACACAAACCCAGATCCAGTTTATAGTACTTACAGACAGGATTTTACAACTTTGGAAAGTTATGACAGCAACAACAATTTTATCTTTCCTTGTACTGTTGTGAGGTAAACAGTAGAAGTACAGCACTACTGTAATCCACAAGGAGTGTGTGCTTGATCTATGTGATTTGTCAATGCAGTGCTTTGCTGGAAAATGTATTTAAGTCTTAACTTTTATTGTTAAAAATGTAAAAATATCAAATCCCAATCATTAAATGTATTGAATGTGTCACATCAGCTTTGTAAGCATATCATATACCAATTTGTTGCATTAGATCCTATATATTTAGATACTGTAGGCATATGTTCTGAATTGTCTGAGAGGGAGAGATATACACCTCTACTCCTTGCACAGGAGGACTGTGGAAGTTAGTCTGCAAACAGTGATGAATGTTTACAGTGGATTGTTGGAGCAATAACTTTACTGTTCACCTTTGTTTTCTCCTCCAAATACTTCTTTTCAGTGATACTGCTGCATTCCCAAATCTCAGCAATTAACTTGAAGATTACAATGCTATTATTACTAATACAATAGGAATGATGGCCAAAAATCATACGCAACAAATTATGCAACTAATTAATCAAAGCTAATGGTACATTTATTAGCTTTCGTAGCTACCACATTTCACAGTCTTTATCAGCAAATGGAGCCGGCTCAGTTTTCATCATTTGCTGATGAAAGCTCTGAAAACTAGTACATTTACCTTTGAGCTTATATGATTTTGTTAAATATAATGTTTCCCTAGGTGGAGAACGAACTTCCATGTTTTAATAAACCAGAATTATCGTTAGTGGCTTCCCTTTCAGAGGAAGATCCTCTAAGTCTGATTTTGGGATAATTTCATATAAATAAAAATCAGTATTGCTACGCAATCTGTAAATTATATTATGTATGTCTATGCATGTCAACCGAGCCAGTTCATGAACCCTTTTTTACTTTGTGTTCTAAACTTTTTCCAAGTACATCTTTAGTGTTTCTGTTGGATAGATTTCATTGCTGTGGTATTTTTGCTCTGCACTACCCAAGTATCATTTGTTTTACTATAGGTGGTGCTCTTTTCTTAACATAACCATGATTGCTAAATTGCTAATGCTATTGATATTTATTCCAAACAAGCTAGAAACATGAAACACTTTCTCTGCGGGTAGATTTTTACAACTAAAGTCTAACCTGACATCTGCCTGACACATATCAACACATCCAAAAAAAAACAACCAAAAATGACAGTATAGGTCTGAAATTCAGGCCGGCGAAAATTACCTATAGTTACGTTTACGCCATCTAGTGGCTGTAGTAATGCACTGCAGCTTTCCAAAACCACTACAAATCACTGTTAAAAATAATTCTGTTTTATGGTGTGACGGTCTGTTTGGG
Source organism: Scomberomorus guttatus (assembly GCA_038419695.1). Classification (NCBI taxonomy): domain Eukaryota; kingdom Metazoa; phylum Chordata; class Actinopteri; order Scombriformes; family Scombridae; genus Scomberomorus; species Scomberomorus guttatus. The sequence goes on from CM076445.1 coordinate 6,319,837, forward strand.
TTTAGGCACTTGGTTGGGGTTAGGGTAAGATCATGGTTTGGGTTAAAATGATAACTTGAAATGTGCTTTATACTTCCTTGAAGTTATGCAACCTTTATCATCATGTTAACAGTAAACACCAGGACATTATGTTTTTAAAAAAATGTTTCCGACTCGCAACTAGAAACATGACACTCACGGTTGGAAGTGGGAAGCAAACAGTGGTCTCCTGTAGCAAAGTCCACTATCTATCTAGCCATCCACCCAACCTGCCTCCTCCTAACAAAGCAAAAATCATCTTATGAAGTCACCTTATATTGACATCATCTGAACTGCGTCACTTCCCCGGGTCACAATTACTACGGCTGCTAGATGGCGTGAACATAACTAGGTCATTTTTGTTGGCCTGAATTTTAGACCAAACTGTTGTTTTTCTTGTGAGGACGGGCTGCACATACTGCTCTGGCTGTGTGACTGCATCACATCTCATGTCAACCAAGCAGAGCAATCAAGTAAGCAGCCCTGTCTCATACAGGTTTTCACCATACTGCAGCTTTTTTGATCAAATCCAAAGTAGTTGACAAGCCAGCTAATGGATAGGAATCTGTCAGTCAGACATCGAAAACTGTCTTCTGCTGGAGCTCACTGCAGTGGACTGTGGTGTGGACATCATCAGCACGGCAGGCTTTGCCATTCATTGGAATGATAGAAGTGCATTCTAATTATGGCACACTGAGATCAGGAAAGATGCAATCATACCTTGTGTGATGTGAAAGACGTGAAACAATTTAATTCAATGTGATGGCCAGTTCTGAAGTGATTCATGTCCCTCCCTGTAAGGCAAATCATCATTGTGTTATATCCCTGTATGCAACCATTTGTAGAATTTGTAGGCTGTTTAAATGATATAAAAAAACATCAAAGTGGAGAACATTATTAATCTTTCTTTTGTTCTCCCTTTCTTCTACTTTCTCTTGCCTGCCATTTGCCCTTCTCATTATCTCTCCTTCCTTCTTTCACCTTCCTATGATTCTTCTCTCCCTCATTTACCTCTAAAGTAAGTAAAGTAAGGGGTGATGGATTTTAAATGAAAATCTTATAAGATGATATCATTTTCAGGTATATGTGACTAACAAGATTTCCATGATCTATGTGGACAAATGTCCCATATAAGCAACATGGTGATCATGAAATACTCTTTGTATATTTCTGACATTAACTGAAGGTGTCATAGTGTTAATTTGAAAGTTTACATTTATGCACAACACAGTCTGTCATTTTCATTGTAATTTTTCTGTGGAGAGAAAGACAGACCCAGGAGATGTGATGAACTTGTGACCCCACCTGTATTAAGTCAGTTGGCCAGTGTACAGCCTAGGACATTTAAAAAAAAAACTCTATTTGTATCGGTTGTGCTGGACTCGCTGCCCAATGGTTGACCGGCCCACCAGGGAAAATTCCTGCTGTTCCAGATGGCCTGTCCCTGCTATATTCAGTCACATTGTGACTATGTGGTAAAAGCAGAGATATGGGGGTGATACAGGGGTTTCATTAAGTATGTTGTTGTGATGCAAAAGTTCATGAATTCAAGTGTGTTCCCTAAGTTCTGGGCAGCTGTGGCTCAGGAGGTAGAGCATGTCATCCACTAATCGAAAAATGGCAGTTCGATTCCCGGCTCCTCTAGTCTACATGTCGAAGTGTCCTTGGGCAAGATACTGAACCCCAAATTGCTCCCGATGGCTGCGCTGGTACCCTGCGTGATAGCTTGCCACCATCAGTGTGTGAATGGGTGAATGTGGCTTATAGGGTAAAAGCGCTTTGAGTGGTTTGGAAGACTAGAAAAGCGCTATATAAGTGCAGTCCACTTACCAATACTAAATTTACCCATTTAGTTTTCACACATAGTGCCCCAAATCCAATTGGCCATTGACTGTATGTTCTCCAAATCCAGCTCTTCATCAAGTGTGTATAAGTTGTTAATTGGGGTGTGATGTCAGTCTTTTTGCCGACTTCTTTCCCTGTGTCTCAATCATCTGCCACCTCCAGCCATCACCCAACCCTGCTCCACCTCCTTCTCAAAGACACCACTGAGTAGACAGAGCATGTATGGCCTGTTTTTTCCATCATAATTAAACATGTTTCTGCCTTTATTCCATGTCCATTAGCAGAGCGCATAGCACTGCTAGGGAAATGGTCATTATTGCAGACAGAAATAGGAACATAAATTTGCTGTTAATGAAAATGTCAATTAGTGGTCTACTGTGTTAGAAGGGGACTGATAACGCCACCACTGCAAATTAAGCATCCACATGCTCACCGGGGTTGCCTCACGTACACATATGGACAGGCATCCACATACTGTGCAAAACACCCATCCAAAATAATACAAAAGTAAATATGCAACCACACACACTTTTGTATAATTTCTGTATTTTCTCACATTCACATCTCAAATTATTTTATATCAAGTGCTGACTCATTTCCTGTAATCGTCACACATCTGGGTAAACAATATCAGTTAATCAGAGATGGAGATTAAAAATAAGGACAAAAAAGTAATATTTGCTGAAAAAAAAATGTTCCACTCGTTAGTCCCATAGTTTCATCCTTAAGCTGTTTCGTCTCTGGAACCCCTGGGTTTGACGAGTTGTTTTGATATTTTTATTCACATATTTGGATCATTAATCAAATGGCGGCATGGAGGGAGGGCAAGCAGAGGGGGATGGATGCGATCCATATAGCATATCTTCTTCAGGGCTTGTGTGTGTGTGTGTGTGTGTGTGTGTGTGTGTGCACATGTTGCGAGATCAATCTAAAAGTCCTCTGCAACAGCCACTTCAGACCCTGGGTGCAGTCACAAAAAAATGATTACCATTACACTCCCACCCTCCCCACACCTCCCCTCTAACTCTCAACAGACGATGAGGGGAAATAAATGTTGCCACACACACACATGCATGCACACACACACACACACACACTCACACATATACCAATGGCTGCAACGCTAGAAATGACAGAAATAAAAAAGACGGATTCCCACCTAAACGTCAATATGAGGGGGATGTATTAAAAGTGCATTTGAAATTCTTAGCAGCGTTCCACTTCATTTCTGAATGTCTGGGTCTTGCACCCTTAAAAGCACAGGGAAATAAATCAAGTTTGTTGCTCGCACCGAGACCCCTATAAAAATAAATAGATGAGCGCTGGTCACCTCAGAACCATTTTTAAAATGTCCCCCTTGCTGCACTGTATCCATAATTATGATTTTGATTGTCTGTGACCACATCCTCCAAGATCAAATGTGAAGCGGAATAACAGCAACGTGGATGAAGAGATTTATTTGTTGTCTGCTGCGGCTAAGGTTGTGCATGACAAACAGATAGCTAATACCTTGGGGTATAAAGTGGTGTTGCTTAGGCTTCAACAACAATATGCTCTAACCTCTTACATTGCAAACATTAGATTTTGTATAGAGAATGATGTTCTGGATGTTTGGACAAGGCTTATAGAATTAAAACCTCGCCAAAATTTAGATGTTGTGAGTTGCCATCCATGCTACTTGCATCATGTGAAAAAAAGATGTCATTATGTCCATGATATCAGTTCAAAAATGTTTCCTAAACTGCTGATTTTGGCATTTTTGCTTTTATTTGAAGAGTTACAATAGTGAAAATACTGTAGAGAGAGGACTATCATAGGTCTACACAGTATCACTTGTCCTGAATAGCTATATCATGATACCTGGTAATTTCAGTCCCTTTTTGAACACCTGATTCATAAAATTCGGCATGGGAAAAATGGTAAAAATACAAACTCACTAGATGGTAGCAATCTTCTAAACCACTCTCCAGGCCGGAGAAAATGTCCAAATGGCCATTGCAAAGTACACTGCATGAAAAACCAGATTTTCGGCCCCATGAACACCTACAAACCTCACTAAATCCCGGCAGTTAACGGCTGTGTTTACAGCCTGTGAAGTCCGCGTTCACCTGTGCCATAAATTGTCGGGAGCGAATCATTGGCAGCAGGGGGAGAGAGGAGGAGGGGGTGGAGGGCAGAGTGGCAGAGCGCAGGTGTGAATGGCTCTAATTAGCATCTGAATAGCAGTAAAACGTGGCCTGGCTAGAACTTGCCTCACAGGCATTCAAGCACTGGATGAAACCACAGACTTTTAAAAAGAAAAATCACTCATGATTTGTTGGTAGATCTATTGCTATTGGTCCATTATAATACAGGCTTGGGTAAACTCCTCCCTTACAATAACAATAATAATAATAATAACAACAACAATAATAATAATTAAATTTTAAGTTATGTGTATAATTACAATTACAATTTAATTTAGCAGATGCTTTTATCCAAAGCGGCGTACATCTGAGAGTTGACAGAACACAAACAAGGACCTAGTCAGGAGAGAACGTGAGTAAGTGCGATAAAGCTAAGTTCGATAGGACGTAGGTGCCAGCAGGCAGTACACAGAAGCAATGCATAGAGTGCACAGAATGCTTTTTTTTCAGTCCATCAAGTGCGTAGGTGTTTGGGAAAGAAGTGGTTCTTTAGTCTTTTCATAGAGGTTAGTTGGACATCAATCATGACACCCAAGTTTTGGGCAGACTTTATGGGCATGAGTTGGGTTGATTCGAGCTGGATACTAGAAAATCGCTGGGATGACAAGGAGCTTGGTCTTAGAGAGGTTAAGTTGAAGGTGATGTTCTTTCATCTATGTCGAGATATATCGGCAAGGCATGGCAAGATCTGAGCTAAGACTGTGTGGTCTTCTGGTGGGAACGATAGGAAGAGCTGAGTATCATCAGGATAGCAATGGTATGAGAAACGATGGGAGTGGATGATTAGTAAGCCTATATCAAAAATACAGCAGTTACTGTAGACACCCCCTCAATGGTGCCATCCTCCTCATCGGACATCATATCAATCATGATGTCTCTTTAGAAGTTCATATCATCTGCTGCTAGTACACTCTGCCTTGCTTCCAGCAGCTGTAAACACAGTCAGTACTACTCAATGCACTGCATGTTGACGCAATACATCTACTAATGTAACTGAAAAATAATGTCACATTGACCAACAATAAATCTTACCCTCTTCCTTCTCTGTTGACTCCAGGCTGAACTCTTCATGGCTGCTGCCTGAACTGCAAGGTCCGGTTGGCTGTACCGGAAGTTCCTGCATACTGTCTCATAGTCTTACAGGCAGCTGCAAAACAATTAAATGAGTATGTTATAAAGATAAAACAGAAATAGCCTAGCTAATTCACCATAAAACATACACAGTAAAAGTTTAAAAAATAAATAAAAATCACAGTAAAAGTTTCTTACATAGAACGACGTCATAATTCACACTGTGCAAATCTGGACTTGCAGCTAGAGCTACTACCAAATAAGAAGTGGCTGGCTTGTTGTGAGGTGAGCTCAGTCCGTGAAAACAAAATGTAAATAGATCAGAGAAAGTATATATATTTACTTTTATACAGTAGAATGCATGTAGCCTACTGTTTTAATCTTACCCTTGCTCCGGTTCGTAGCACCTGCAATTTGCTTTGGAATTGGGAAGACAATGCACTGTTTCCTATAAAATACAACAAGACAAAAAAAGTCACTTTTGTGAACAAATATATCCAAGTTTAAGCTGTTTGTAGGTGCATTTAATCAGTGCAAAATACATTCTTACAGCAATTTTGGGATTGGATGCCCGTCTTTTCCTCTTCATCTCCTCCATGAATACCAATATGGTGTTCACAGTGGTTAATTGCTGATTCACATCAGCAGCAAACAGAGTCATCTGGCAAGACAGCCCTCTCATAGCAGTCAGCAGTTTCTTGTCTGAGTCTGTTTCACCGTTTTTTTGCCGGTCCAGTCCGGTTTACGAGCTTAAACCGGTTGGATTTTATGCGAACCGACTGAACCGGCATTTGTCATTATGAGACGTTCTGGCAAATGGAGTTCTGGCAAAAAGTAGCCTACATCAGCAACCTGTGCCGACGGCACTAAATCCAACTTATTACTATTGCATTCGTAATAAGCAGTATGACAATGTGATTAACATAATATTATGTTTGTTTACAAACAGAGCCACTAGTGTCTGAGTGCACAAAAAAAAAAGATTGACAGGCCATGGGCAATTTAGTGCCAAGGCCAGCAACAAAAAACTCAGTCTCTTCTCTTTACACTTTCAAATTGCATGCAGTGCATACGCCAAAGTCCAATTTTGAGTGCAGTTGATATGCCAATCCTTCCCATTAACTTCTGTGGAGATGTGTCCCCAGTCTCACATCAAAACGTGTAATAGCTACGTTGGCCTGTGTCCATGTCACGTAACTGTCAAGTTTATTTCATTGCAGTGAAAACAAACAAAATGGCTGACATTCCTTTTAATCTCAGTGGAAAATAAAATATAAGGTAGTTTAGACATTAAAATCCATTTTGATCCATCAGGTTGAAAGTAAAAATAAAAACGGATTGTGGTGCTGCTACACTCTCATTCATGGGCTCTCATTATGTTCCACTCAGGAGCGGCTGAGTCACGTGCGACACCTAGTGGTAGAATTAGGTATTACCGGTCCGGTCCAGGATTTGGCTTAAAGGTAGAGTCAGTTATTCTGGAGAAAGATTGTTCAATACAGGCAGCTGGCTGATGTTTAAATCACACAAATATTCTGCTGTATATGTGTTTTATAAATTGTATCAATAAATCAATAAATACAAACACTGTTGATTTCCCATGGAGCCAAACTATTTTGGTTCAGTAAATTTCTGCTGTCAGTCAGCCTGGTGAAGGCAGTTTGTCCGACTGCTGTCCTCTCAGCTCCCCAGGAGCTGCAGCTGACAAACGGCTGCTTCCGTGGACAGGGATGCTGAACACAGGTTGATTGAAAAGTGGGGAGGCCGCAGAGAGGTGGAGAGTGTGGATGGACTGTTGTGCTCACATGAGATGACATTTTTTTCTGCTTGTGTGTTAGAGGAACAGAACTGACTCTACAGCTGACACGTTGCTCTGGACGTTGCCATATTTCTTGCTCGTTGCTTTGGCAAAGCGTGTCGGTGAAGTTGGGGGGCAGAGCTTCTGAAGGAGCACAAAGGAAGGGGTGTTTTTTTTTGGGGGGGGGGTGTTTAGTTCAAATATCAACAATCTTTCTCCAGAATGACTGACTCTACCTTTAGTATCAAACAGGTTTGAACATTGGCCCAACCCTTGATATGTTAGGAGATGTATATGATGGACAAGTATGGCAGGATTACCAGTATGTGAATGGAGAGCCTTCTTTAGCAGAGCCAAATATGATGAAATATGATATGACACCAAGATGTGTGGTAAACACATCCACTGTGCATTTAAGCAAGACAGTGACTGTAGTCATGCCACTCTGCATGGTGGTTTAGGAAAGTGTACTAAACTCTTCATAGGCAAGATTGAAGACGTGGGTTTCAATCTTGTTGCCCAGTCCAAGGAAACAGACGATATATAGCCCCTCAACCCCTGTATGTATGAACAAAACTGTAAAAAATGATTTTGAACAAAATAAATGGAGACTGTCCCAGTCCAGGGAAGACTATAACAACCCTTTCAACCCCTGTATGTATGTACTGATTTGTAAAACAAGTTACTGACCCTCATTGGATAGTATTAAAATAAATTGTTCAAATAAACTGTATTGTTTTGTGTATCTTTTTTGTAACTTTATTGACCATTTCTAGCGGCATACAAGGTAATTCATCATAGCACACTTACTTACATGAGGCAAATCTACTCAACCTACAATTTATGAGTGATAATTATACTATGCCTGATCTATTTGTTCCAGAAATTTTCTTAAAATGGAGTTAGTACCTTTTAGAAAAAGGTGTAACCTCTGCACCAGTACAAAGGTGAATCAAAATTCCCCTACTATCCTGATTTACATTTGTATAGCTCGCAGCATTTTCATTTACATTTGAAAGCCTCCCCTAGACCTAGGGACTGGGGGGTCAACTGCCAAGCTTCTTGGGCTTGTAAAACTGCCAGAAATTGAAACCCCACATCAATTCCTGGCAGTTCCTGGTAGTTTTCTGTGCTGCCTACAAATTCCTGTGAACCTGCACTTCCACGGCAATTTACAGTGCTGCTTACTGATGAAAACCCCGCTTTTCATGCAGTGTAATGAAACAGACAATATATACCCTGACAGAGAAAGGTCTTCCATTTAAGTACTACTACTGAACAACAATGTAGTTAGTGACCAAGGAATAAACCTGCACCATCTTTGATTTAGCAAGATTTACCACTTAATCCGGTTCTCTTTGGGTCACTTGGCTTCACTGAGCATTGGTGATCCTGGAGAACCGGAATCATGAAGCTGGTTATCAACTGGCACATTAAACTCTGGATTTTGCTGCCCAGCTATGAGCGTGTTCATGTGAAAGTTGTGTTGTTAATTGCAAGCAAATCAAAAGCAACATCATCAGAACCATGAGTGGAGTACTTTATATGGCAAGAGATGAAATGGTGATACCCACAGGGAATGCTGGTCCTTGTAGCGGCTAAATTCAGTTCAATGAGGAGAGATCAATTGAAATATTTATTGAGATTAGCAACATGCAAAGATTTTAGTGATTAGATCCCACCAATGTGAATAAAGCGTAGGCCCACATGAAGACAGGAGATAAGAAAGCTGACTAATCAGTAAATAGGCTGTTTACAGGTTTTCATCTGATCATCTGAAGTAAACTGAGGTTACCATGATGATCTATCCCCTTTGTGATGAATGTGCAACAGCATTTTTATATAACAGTATGTTTATGTTCAAGTGACAAAGCCCTCTAATGGCTGTAGTAATTATGACAAGGCTCAAGGAATGCACTTATTGTGAAACATAGTGATACAACTCTGTGTCATAACTTCTTCAGAGAATTTTTCGGAAAAAAATAATCCCAGCAAAACAGAAATCTTTGCAAACGTTTTGACACTCAAACTTGATGACAGCACACAATCAGCTGCAACACAAGCATGAAATATATTTCATGCATTTTTGCAGTTTCAGTCTAAAAATTTCAATATCAATATTTGCTGTCATAAGGTCTTACCAACATCTAAAATAAACACCTGCATGCACGTCCGTACACACCAGCACACACAAATATACACATGCACACCAACACAGGAAAACAGTGACACTCCAGTGAATCTTCACTCAGTCTCTGAAACAGTACGCCCATCTTTACTTTGATAGCTGTCATTTTTACACAAGATTTTCCTCTGCTGCTGGGGGAAATAAAAGAGCTGGTGGTAATGGAGGATAATTACACATCTCTCTCTCTCTCTCTGCCTGTGTGTCCCTATGTCTCTCTCTTGTTTTCCTCTGGTGCTGCGTTGCACAGGATGGATGCAAACTGCAGCATTCAGGCCCATTACATCTGCAATGAGTGGAGATGCAAGCAACATCTGGTGTCTAAGCTGTGATAGAGAGCGCTGCCTGTGCCTTTTTAATAGATATCTGGAGGCGACAGAGTGGGATATCTCACATCTCAATGTTAACTCTTCAAAGCCCACATAGAGGTACAGGGTGTGTGTGTGTGAGAGGTATGGGGAGGAAGGACAGGGAACGTTAAAGGAAGGGAGTGGCGAGCAAAGAAGTAAGATGTACATGGCATGGGGGGGGGGGGGGGGAAGAAAAGTGGATGATAAAAACTAAAATGGAAGAAGCTACAATGGAGAAAATGTATAAGAAACTAACAGAAAGGCAGGGCATAAGGAGAGAAGGGAAAAGAAGGAAGCAGATAAAGATAAAGTGGGCTTTATCTCAATAACTACTTTACTAGACGCAGAGCAGGGGGTGGATTATTTGAGGGTCAGCTGTGGCGAATCAAATATCAAGGGCCAATTTGTAATTTTAGTCCACCATCAAGCAAGTTCAACTCATAGGAAGAAGCCCGGCAAATGTGTCAAATCTCTACTTAGTCAGTTTAGCATGTTGGTGGCACATAAATGGCAGGAAGACAATAACCATAAATATGTACCACACTGGGGGACGCCAGGTTAGCAACAGTGCAGATGCTAAGCTAAGACCTGCAGAGTGCATAAGCCTTTTTCACAGCAGACATTTTGACTTTTCACAGTAGGAAAAGCATGTTACGAATAACATTAATGATAGCTCTGTCATTCGATTACAGTGTCCCGATAAACCGTGGCAGTGTGACAGTGAACCAGTGTGTACAATACAATATATATATATATATATATATATATATATATACAATACAGTATATACATATTTTATTTGCACCTGTGTTTTTCCTACTGTGACATATTAAAATGTCTTCTATAGAAAAGGCCTTGTTGTTTTGGACTGTTAAGCAATATGGGAGCATACCCACATACCCCTTTATCTCTCGATTTAATGCGTTTTTTTATGGGTTCTACACTTAATTCTGCTTGTTATATTGTCTTGGCTGTGTCTTTTTTTAGCTCCCCTTTTCCCCTTTTCTTCTCCCTGTCTACTTTGTAACTTATGTTTTGGAAGGTGCTGTATAAATAAAGTTTGCTTGCTTTTTACCCATAAGTTATTGAGTTGAAGAGCAGCCAGGCCAAAGCCAGAGGAGACCTACCAGCTGGAATGGCTACAATCACTACCAGCCTTGAGGGAGGACATTGCATCCTGGGTGTTATGGAGTTCCATCATGCAGCTACAGGTGAGTCCAACCTGTTCTACCCAGGCCAGGGAAACACAGAATGAACATAGTCTTTTTATTGGCTTTTTTTGCTGAATAAAAACAAACTGCACCAACAGTCTATTGGTTAAATTTGCTCAAATACAGCAAGGCAAAACTTTTTTTCATGTTCCATCTAAGCACCTTTATAATGGTCAGTCAAAATTCTCTCAATAAACACATGGGCCAAATGGTTTTAAGGAGATAGGTTTGCATTTTGCTCTTAATGTTTGATTCCTCTTTTACAGAATGGACCCTGTATTTCCCACCATGTTGTAGCCCTTCTGGCATTTCTGTTGGAAATGTGGGTGTATTTTTACATTGGAAGCTTGCCTTGCACAGCTTTAACGTGCATTATTATCAAGAACAGAACAGAAAATACAATTACACAAAGTGATACAGTCTGTTATTTCATTTGGATTTCTCTCTTACGTTCGCACACACACACACACTATGGCAAAACAAGAGATCACCTTCAAGTGCAGCGACGCGTCAAGCTGAGCCTTCAGCTGTTGTTACGGCGACGCACAGCTGATCAGCAGCCAGACTGACAACTTCATTCACCCAGCACCTGCTAGCTGTCAATCACACACAGGAGAGGGATGTATGTGTGTGTGTGTGTGTCCTGAGGCTATTGATGAAGCTGTCAGAGAGAGGATGAGACATGTCCATCACCCCTCTTTATCTCTCTTTCTGTCTGTTGCTCTTATCCTCTCCCTCTCCCTCACTCTCTCTCTCTCTCTGTGCCCTTGATCACTCTACATTCAACATTCCCTATTCATCCTTCATTACACCTCCCACACACAATAATCTCCCTACACACCTTCACCACCCACTGTCTCTAGTTATTTATCATGGGATTTTTATATTGGGTATAGTAAAGTGAACCTAAATGGCATAAATTAAAAGGAGCACACAAAGCTGCATGTGTACAAGTTTACACTCATACATACATGTACATGCATGTTGTGATGCAAAACACATAAACAGACAAACTCATGCAAACCTTGAGCGTGTTTGGTAGTTCCCCTTTGACAAAAATATGATTAACATGCACCTAACCTTGCTCCCACTGTACTGTAAGTTCAGCTAAAGTTCACTTGGAACATGGAGGGAGGAACTGGTTGATCAGTTGACAAATTAAATGAAACACCAATACAAACCATCATGATATAAACTCTTCAGAGCTCTTCTGGAGGGGTGAACACCATCTTCCAAAAGATATTCCCTCATTTGGTGTTTTGATGATGATCTAACATGTTGGTTTGAAATCTCTCACAGGTGCTCAACTGGCCTGCGATCTGACTGTGAAGGCACCAGATCAGCAAAACATATGATTCAAATAATCTATTTGAATTATTTGAATCATATGTTTGTATGTAAAAAGACCTCTTGGAAGCACCTGAACTTGTTATATTTCTCCAATCATTTAATCAGGTTTTTCATTTCATTTGTCACCTGTCTGTAAATCTATTTCATCATTATCTAAATGCAGCATACTGAGGTTTATCAAATCAATAATTACCCAAGAAAAAAAGTCTTTATCATTGATTTGAACTTCAAATCACTGCATCTGTGGACGAGATGCTGAAGGCTCTGGACATTGTCAGTGTTGTATGGAGATCAGGGACAGTGCCTGTTGACTGGCAGATGGGGGTAGTGGTTCCCATTTTCAAAAAAGAGGACTGGACAGTGTGCTCCAACTATTTGGGGATCACACTACTCAGCCAGGGAACGCTTATGCCAGAGTGCTGGAGAGGAGGCTCCGGCCAACTGTTGGAATCACGAGGAACAATGTGGATTCCTTCCTGGCTATGGAACAGTGGACCAGTGGTCTGGTTTGGGGACCTCAGGATTGCTTCTCTGCTTTTTGCAGATGATGTGGTTCTGTTGGCTTCAACACACCGTGACCTCCAGCAGGCACTGGGACAGTTTGCAGCTAAATGCGAAGCGGTCAGGATGAGAGTCAGCAACTCCAAATCTGATGCTATGGTGCTCTGCCGGAAAAAGATGGACTGTCCCCTCTGGGTTGGGAGTGAATAGCTGCCCCAAGTAAAGGAGTTGAAGTATCTCAGAGTCTTGTTCATGAGTGAAGGTAAGATGGAGCGAGAGGCTGACAGGCAAATTGGAGCAACATCAGCAGTAATGCGGGCATTGTACCGGACAGATTTGGTGAAGAAAGAGTTAAGCCAGAAGGCAAAGCTTTCAATTTACCAGTCTGTCTACATCCCAACCCCCACCTATGGTCATGAGCTTTGGGTAGTGACTGAAATGATGCGGATACAGACGGCTGAAATGAGTTTCCTCCAGAGGGTGTCTGGGCTCAACCTTAGAGATAGGGTGAGGAGTTTGGACATCCGGGGGGAGCTTGGAGTAGAGCCACTGCTCCTTCACATGGAAAGGAGCCAGCTGAGATGGTTTGGGCACCTGGTTAAGATGCCTCCTGGATGTCTCCCTCTGGAGGTGTTCCAGGCACCTCCAACTGTTTTAGGAGACTCCAGGGCAGACCCAGAACATGTTGGAGGGACTACATATCTCTTCTGGCCTGGGTACCCACTTTTCCTCTGCCTGCCTTTTACAGGTGTCAACTTTGAGTTAGCTGAGACAAACTAAATGACATGTTATCATCAGAATTTTTGCAGGCTTCAAGTGCATCACCTGTATCTTTTTATTTGCATTTCCATACACACACACACACACACGTACACATACATTGCTAACATCTTCAAATAAAAACTGCTGATAAATGTGATTATATCATTCCTGAAAAATGACCATCTTGGCAGTCAAAAATGCCTAGGTCTTAAAGATATGGATTCACTGCAATATAATTCACACCTGTCCTATCCATGTTTTCTTTTTTAGATGTGTAGTTTTTATTCTGAAGAAGCTGGCACTCCTTGGAAACCACAGTTTTCACAACATAATATTTCCAGGGAAGTAAAACAGTTTGGCCCACCCATGTGCAAAGATCATTTTATTCCACTGTGCAGGGTTTCAACTCAGCACCTATTGCTAAGGTCTGTGCTTATCCAAATATCAAGGGGATTAATTAAAAGTCAATTAGTTGGCGAAGGACAATTGAGTAAGATTAGGGGTTTCTCTGTGAATTCAGACACAGCCCCACCTCTTAATATCCCATGCCCTTTCATCTGCGGGGTGGTAAATGGACCTCTGCCTATGTATTTGTACTCAGTTTAAATGCTGTCGCTTATGCAAATTTAATGAGCATTTTAGTTGCATCTTTTTAATGTGCACACCACAGCCTAATGCATAATTAAAGATTGTACAAATAATGGAACATGCTCATTTCAGTGGATTTTAATCCAATGGAGGAAAATAAAAATAAAAAATTAAAACAAAGGAATGAATATATAGAACATACTAAAGTTCTTGTTGAGAAGGGAGGCTCGCTGTGCATAATATGATAAAACATATGGAGCATATGAAGATAAATACAATACAAACTTTTCAGCTGAAGGCTTTGACAGAAAAAACTTTGTCATACTTAGACTATAGAATAATTCTCCAAAATATGTGGTTTCTCTTTGTATCTTTCTATCTGTCGAAATCAGGAAGGAACCGTTTCATGCTTTCTTTGGCTTCTACATTAGTTTTATAATCAGCACACATCAATGATTATTGACAGACAGTAAGCGCCTGTCCATTGACATCTTTGTCAGGCATTCAAACAGCCTGCATTAAAGGTTGCCCCCCCCCAACACCCCCATTATCATAATGTGGATACAACCAAACGTGTATTTGCCCAACTAAAATTTTAATTTTTTTCGCATTCTCTGCACATTGTTGAAGCATATTGTATTGCATCTTTATGTATAAAACGTGCTATAAACATAAAGTAATATTATTATTATAATACACCCACAGGAGAAAATAATTGTGAGAGTAAAATTCAAAACTGCTTTGTAAACTGCAGTAAGAATCAATGTTGTCATACTACCTCAATACTCACTGCACACTAGGAATGGGCATGTGTTTTTTGAATACTTATATAATAATACATAATATGCTTCTTCTTCACTGCCTCTATTGGCACATCTCTACGTTTGTGTAAGTGTTCAATAAATTAAAATGTACTCACTTCCTTGCCATCATGATTAGACTGAAACCAGTTCACAATCATCCTCAAGTTTTACTAACTAAATCCTAAAAAGCTTATCTTATAACACTTACACAATTTGTCAGGGAATTTGACAAGTTGTATAAGTGTTAGCAAATAATTGCCTATTTACACATCCAGCAGGATGGGGTGAAGCAAGTTCAACTTAGTCTGGCTCTCTTTGGGTTATCTAGCTTTGATGAGCCTGAGCCTGACATCTGACAACAACCTCAGATGATACTCAGGTGATCTACCCTGGTTGAAAGTAAGCCAGCTTCATACTGGAAAACTTGAGTTTAGCCCAAAGATAGCTGGCTAACCCACTGATCTCGCTTTGTGATACAGGCCCATGGTGTAACATTTGCATTCAATTGGAGTCATGTTCGGCTGTCTGACGTTTGATGCTGGGTAGGTAGTGTACAGTGGGTTCATCGGCGCCTTTTAGCCGAAAATAGCTGCCTGCTTCTGGAAATGACGCTGATGAGAGCTGCGAGACCGAATCAAAACAGTCAAAACAAGTTGGGGGCTGTAAAACCAAAACAATGAACTGAAAGATGTAAAAAGGGCTCTGTCTAGATCTGAGGGGCACTGCAGATACTGTGAACAACTCCTTTCACATTACATGTAGCCTAGTCATTTGATCCATTTTTAATATAAAAATATTGATTAAAGCAGCTTTATGGGATGTTGACACCATAAAACATGGTGGCAACAGAACGATTTTGCTGTAACAGAACATTCTTATTTGAGTGCTGTATCAACAAAATGTGCTATAAATCAGTATTAAGTTTTTAAAAAAGGGTTGGACCCAGGGGTGAAGGAGAGGCTGTATCTGAAGTACATGTATGTACAGTATAAGTGGATGTTTGTTTGTTTGTGTGTGTTCCACATTTTTGAGCAGTGCTGTAGCTAATCTGATCCTAATAGTGCTGTGTTCATGTCAGCTGAGACAGACAGCTTATTGTCATTGTCCTCTCCCCCCGACATATGCCCTCCTCTCTCTCTCCCTCTCTGTCTGATTGTCTCATCACTCCTCGGTGTTGTGACTCCCACCTGACGTCCAGACAGGCCTCAGCCTCCCGCAAGCTGGATAATCAACATCCTGTCAGTATACTGTCAATATCGTCCACACACGAAATGGACATGGACCCACACATGCACGCACATACACATGTGACCACACATCCACACCCCTGCTTCTTGTGTAAACCAGAGGCGACTGTTTTCAGCATGTTCAGCTGTTGAGCTGAATCTGTCTATTCCTACCTTGTGTATTTAGTTTATGGACAAACCTCAGCACTGACAATGAGTTATGCTAATTAATGAAACAGCTGTTGTTGCCGAAATAGCTGATTTGAGGAAAATAGACCATGTACAAAATGTTCAAATTTTAAATGTTCATAAAATGTTTATAGGCAAAAGTGGCGATGTGTGGCAAATACTACAGAGAAAGCCAGTCAGTTTGGTATGGAGATCATATCGCTATATGATGGCGATCTTATGGAGATTAAATCTCCATATAATCACATGGAGATATCATAAACTGCAGTTACATGCACACTTTTTTTTCATTCTGATTGTAAATCATTCCAATTAAAGATTTCAACTGTCAACTGTTTACATGTGATGTGATCCAATACATTCTTGTGTTTACATGCGTCAATGTATTTAATCAGGACAGCTGTGCGATGAAAGTGATGAATACATCAGGGCAATATATCAAAATGTTTCTAACGGCTACCATCAGGGCTGCTAACTTAACACTCACACACTCTCTCTGTAGCTTTGCGCTTCCCATTAGCCATTCTGTCCTAGCGTAGTTCCCATCACAACAAGACCTAGCTTTTCCCTTAGCTCCCGAGTCAGGTCCAGCTTCTGTTTGAGCTTCAGTTGCAGCTCAAAGCTTTGTAGAGTCATTTTTTATGAGAAGCTCGAGGTCTCCATCTCCATCTATTCTGCTAACTTGCTAACTGGTCCCGCCATCAGGTTCAACCTGGCTTTTTTTATGATGAATTGACCATTCAGTAGAGACAGAGCACAACTATGACCACCAGAGGGAAAAACAGTTGCGCCATAATATACAACCATGGGCTGAAACACTAACAAAATGCCTGTAGCTAGCTAAAAACATTAGATTTCAGCATGTCAAAGGATTATTTTAGCACCCTATGTCTACCAGAGAGAAAAAGGTAGTTTATAGCATATAATGAAACCCGCTACACTATACATGCTAAGATGTAATACATAAATGTGACAACATCTACAGTAGAGAGAGCACAACTGTACAGCAAACTCACTACATAAAAGGGCTGGCATGACACTTTTCACAGCTGATATGGCGACTACAGTTTGTAAACATAGACAACTGTTGTTTGCTAGCAGACAGAAGTGACACAGAGGCACCTTCACACAATACAAAGTCAGTGGATGAATTGTTTTCCACTCTGTGGTGGGCGGGACTTAATTGCGCTCTGTCTCTATTTTGACATGACTGTATATAAATATGGACGTCATGACAGCTCCCCTAAAGTGAAGCTAAAATATCTGGATCACCCCCTCGTGGCTGGCTGCAGTATAGGTCATGAATCCTGCCCCCTCCATGTTAGTGGAGACATAGGCCAATCTAAAAAAGTACACGTCAAATAATTTTTTCCCAAAGAAAAATAGGTCATTATAGGTCATTATAGGTAGTTCTTATCACACTGATGCTTGTTGAAGTGCTCATTTTTCTGATAAGTTTGTTTTTAATTAGTTATTTGACAATATAAAAAGGTGGTGTGACATCATGACAGCTGTGACAGCTGTTCTCAAACCTCTGTCTGACAGCAGGACAGCTGAGGGGGCGTGCCCTGTGGGCCGTCATCCCGCCGTCCGACTCTACTGCGCAGACTCTGGCTCCAAATGACATCACGCAACAAGATGGCAGCTCCCGCAAAGGAGATATACAGTCTATGTATTTTGAGCTTAGTCAAGCCTGGCCTCAATCTGATTGGCTAAAACTTTTACTTTTGTTTTCTCTAAGGGAAGCCAGGCAAAGCTGAGCAATGCGTTTCACTGACCACTAGACAGAGCACAGAACATCAACCACACATTGTAATACATGGTAGCAGGGGGGCACTGTTTCGCTCACTACACCAGCTAAAGAAGAAAAATATGATGTTTTGATAAGGGATTGGCAAAAATCAGTAAAAAACACATACATGGGAATAA
Source organism: Scomberomorus guttatus (assembly GCA_038419695.1). Taxonomy (NCBI): domain Eukaryota; kingdom Metazoa; phylum Chordata; class Actinopteri; order Scombriformes; family Scombridae; genus Scomberomorus; species Scomberomorus guttatus. The sequence goes on from CM076445.1 coordinate 6,337,849, forward strand.
TATATTTTGTTTTCTTTATTAGAATATTTAAAACATCAAGTCCTTCAAACAACACAAACAAGTGTTTTCTAATCATCCCCTATCGGCAGTAATCAGTAGTAATCAGCTGAATATAATTTGTATGTGCTTTCCAAAACCATTACAAATCACTGTTAAAAGATAATTATGTTTTATGCTGTGACAATGCTGTGGTTACGGTCTGGTTAGGTTTAGGGCAAGATCATGGTTTGGGTTAAAATTATCACTTTGTTAAGGTTAAACACGATGTGGGTTAGAGTTACTACACCCTTAAAATTAGACCACCTTTGTAGTCATGGCTACAATAATAACCACAGGGTTAAAGTTAGGAGACAATCGTAGTTAAGTTTTTAAAAAAACTGTCCCAACTCGTGGTCAGGACACAAACAGCCTAAATTTGTCAAATTATATAGACGTCATCACAATTGCACCACTTCTCCGGGTTATAACTGCTATTGCCGCTAGATGGCATCTGTCACTCAAATGTAACTATATGTTGTTTTTGGGCGACTGACAATACGACCTATTGTGTTGTTTTTCTAGGGAAGATAGTCTAAAATAATCATCCCTCAACAATTCTGGGGATGTGGACTGGGACTCATTGTTGCTAAGGAATCTGCTGCAGATCTAAGTTGTCCAGTTTGTGTGCATCATACCATCAAGACTCCAGATGGTGACAAGAACCATGGTGTCTGCAGCTTACAGATGATTTAATCAAATAAAAAAATGTTCAACAAATATGCAGACACACCAGATGTGGAAGCCACTTGGCTGAAACCATGTATTTTTGAAAACCATTCCTTTCACTAAGGATATGAAAACAACACTTGGCAACTTTGAGCCAGGCTCATCCTGGATTTGAACCAAGTGAGAATCATACCCCGCCTAACTCAAGGCTGGCAACAAAAACAGAGGCCATGCATAGAATTACAATACAAAAAGTAATTTATTGAACCAAATAACTAAACATAACCATGAAATATGTAAGCAGAGCAGAAGTCAGAAGTATTTTTAATGCATGGACGGGTGTACAGTATGGCATACTGTGTGTTGTATGGTGCAACAAACCAAACAGACAAAGGAAGTAGGTAGAGGAGGTTGCTGGGAGCCCACAGAGAAAGTGAGAGAGAAAGGCTCAAAAGGGACCAACAGCACAGATATCGCAGGTTTGAGGAAGCAAGCCAAAAAAAATCTTTCTTTCTTATTAAATTCTTATAAAGAAAGAAAATCGGCAAAAGTCAGAATTGGCAGGTCAGCCATTTAAAAAATTGGAAATTGGAATCGGCCAAGAAAATTGCAATCAGTGCATCTCTTTATTTTCTTTCTTCATTTCAGTTTTACTCCATTCTCATACTGTAAATACAAGCAGTGGTGTGCAATACATCCATCCTTCATTGACTCCAGTGTGTTGAAGGAGTTATCTGTCTGTCTTGTTAAGGAAGGGTACTATTTGACGAGGGCAGAACATACAGTTTGTACCTGATGAGAAGAACATATGGATGTTTACATAATGGAAGGTTACTCTGAGCTCAGTGTAATTACTCTTACTCAGAAACAATCAAACTTGACAGAAATCATGATGTTGTATGAAAATGGGATACAAACAACATTCAAAGGATGATTGGAACTGACAGCTATATCAAGTCTGAACTAATTGACAATATTTATATGACAATTTTTACACATTAGTGCTGTTTTCCTCAAAACAAATGGTAATTTCCATTAAACCAGCTTGCTTCATTTTACCTTTAGAGGAAAATTACATATCTAATATGGGAATAGAATCTACATGACTATAAATGCACCTTCAATTTAAAAATTCTGTGAATTAAACTATGTAACACATTCTGCCATCTGCTTATTTCATTAATGCATTTGTTGTGAAAATGTACTTTAGCTTGGTATTATTTAACAAGGTAATGTATGATAATCTCCTGAAAGGTTGTGTGTGTGTGTGTTCAGTGGTAAGTGTGTGAATAAATGCATTTAAGAATGAGTAGAGGATTCTATTGTATTATACTGTTTTTTTGCCCCCCTACCCAAAATTTATTGGTTTGAGCAGCATCGGGTCTCTTTTGGGGCTGATCTGACCCTGTAATTCAAACAGTGGTGTACAACTTCCTACACATACACACTCAAAACAGTATGTATTGTATACATTTATTTGTATGCATTTGTATGATTGCATGTGCGTATATGTACAGTATATATGTGTGGATGTGTTTGTGTGACACTGAGTTAGTGCGCGTCTGTGCTGTATTGCAGAGGTTAGCAGCCCCAGCCTCTGTGCTCCATTTGAATTGTCCCCTGAGTACTGTGTACTGAACCTGGGTCCATGGTGTCCGCCTCTGCCACTGATCCAGCAATGACAGCATCCGCCCCCACACCCCTCCAAGTCTGGAGCTTCCCTGGAACTCCCCTGGTGCCTGGCCGCAGCCGTGCCCCAGGAACAGCAGCCCCTGTGGGTGGGCACTCTGCTGGCTGTCAGCTTCCACAGCATCCACCATCCAGCTTCCATCCTGGAAGCACAAGTGCTGCCACTTCTGGCAGGGATCTCCATATGTTTTGATATTAGAGCAGCCCTTCTCTCACTTTGACACTCACACTGTGGCTTGATGTTGCCCTTGTAAGACTGGCACAAACACACATGCCCTCAGTACCACCATGGGAGGCAAAGACAGAGAGATGACAGCTGTATCTAAAGTTTACCCTGCCAGCCAATGTCTGATTCCACAGAGAACAACCAAGTGACCTTAAGAAACTCCAGTCTAGACATAAGAGGTCAACGCCAGTGTTGGCTTACTTTGCAGTCCTTTACAGTTTGAAAACTCCATGATTGAACACGCACATTGACGTTTCTGTTTTTTTGTTTGTCTGTTTGCTTTATCCTTCCTCGGGGAGGCAAGAGAAGTGTCAGCAAACACAGAACTTTGGCGCAAATGGCAGACAGAACTACACCGCTTCCATTAGATGCTAGCATGGTTAGCTTTATGTATTTATTATCCACAAGCAATGTAAGCTAATGTGCTTGTGTGACACCAACGTAAACAGCTAACTATGGTAGCAATAAGCAGTGCACTTGTTGCAGAGTGTTCAAAGTGGGAGAGAAATGTGGGGGTGATGTGCATCAATGGTGTACTGCCAGAATTGAACCACGGACGTCGTTGTTATGTAGGCTACTGGGGCACGCTGTCACTGAGTGCTCTGTACATACTTAGCATATGCATGGACAGCAGAGAAGTGTATTATGCTGCAGGAGTGACTTGAGAAGTATTTATTGACATTTAACAACTTCTATTGCTGTTGGAACGAGAGACTCTCGAAGTTCAAGGTTCACCTCCAACATGGGTAGCTGCGTTACTACTACCACTATCAGGCAAACATGCTAGCATATTTCCTGATCACTGTTGGCTGTGCGACCTAAGACTACAATGTTATCTTGTAGGCTACACTCATCCTGGGTTGTTTTATGACTTTTCACACTGGATATAAATCAGTATGAATTGATTATTGAAAGTGACATTTGTTTTATTTGAATTCAAGCTAACTACACCTGCAGTGTATAGTTTGTGGATTGGGGCACAAGCTAATACATACAAGAAATCATCTAAGGTGAGGGTTTCTAGGTTTCCTTTGACATGGGATGCTAGTAGTACACCACAAGCTCACTATTATGATTTGGTTGCATATTATATTAGCTTGCAAAAACATGGTTTAATGTTGCACACAAGCTTGGCTGCAGTTGTGCAGCTCAAGGGAACTGACTTGGTAAATTGTTTGTGCAAAACCAAAGAACACTGAATAACCCTTTATGGGGGTTCTTAAAGAAAATAATAATTTAGGATTCATAATAAAAGTATTGAAAGGCCTTTTCAGGAACCATGGAATAAAGATAGTTCCTTAAAACAATTTTTAAAATTACATTTTACTGAATCTACTCTTGTAGGGAGTCATCTAGGATTCCCTTTAATTGCCGAATGTTTTAAATAGAACTCTGATTGATGAGCTCCTCATTGAACTCTATAATTAAGGAGTTCTTTTAACCTCACTGGGGAATTCTTTTTGGAGCCAGTTTTTTTGTGTAAAATAAGGCAACTTTGAAGGTGTATGCATGAATTGCGAATGACATTTAGACCACTTCACTTGTTTAATTATCTGGCATAAAAAAAAAGACGCATAAACATACACAGCTGTGTACTCTGTACCACAGAGTTCTTTGTAAGAAAAAGTGTGCTTACATGAGGAGAAAGAGAGAACAGACAAAATGTAGAGAGGAGAACAGCAGCGTGAGAGGCAGCAGAAGTGCAGATATGGACAGATGGACAGGGAGTTTTTCGTTTAAACATCATCACCATCCTCATCATCCATGTCAATTCCATCCGCTGGGGACCCGCCGCTCGGTGGGAAGAAGATGTCTCCACTCCACAGAGAAATGGCCATCAGGGACTCAACTCTCTGCTGCAGTCCTTTTTTTTTCCCGACACAGTCATAAACACCATCCTTCACTCACTATGCATAGCATCACAGCAATAATCAGCAGCACACTTTAAGCAAAGCTCATCCCCAGCTTCTCTTTATCAAGCTATTTTTGTTCCTTGGGGTTTGGTGATGCATCCCAGCTCAATTATCTCAAAATATTATGTATATGCATGTTTATTCTCTCAGAATGATAGACTGTTAGCGCAGTGTTTTTAATATGCAAACCACCCTTGTCAACCAAGCTGGGATTGAGAGGCTACCAATTATTCGGTGTCAGACAGTGAGAGATGATTATCTAGGTGAGGGACTTGGTTCATCCTCCACAGCTAGGAAGTGGCGTATTGATTGGCCATCAGGGAGCTAATAACACAAGGTTATCTACATGTAGCATGAGACAGTCTCCCTACTTAATACAGCAGTCCTATCTTGATTTAATATGTCCTTATAGCACTGAGCCAGGGAGCAGATGATGGGGTGTGCATCTTCTAAAGCCTAACAAAGGTCACACTATCGTAAAACAATCAAAGGGGACGCAGTAGGATTATATGCTTTGCCGTCATTGTTCTGCTTTACAGTCTCATTGGACGCTTCACGCTGCTTGTATTGATCACTGAGGCCATGGTCTTAAACATTTATAGAATTTCTTTTACAGTGACATATCAATAACAGTAATGTCAATGTTACCCAAGGTAAGAGGGAAATGCTCAACTTATTCTACGCACTTGAACATGCAGCTTGAAGGCTTTGTTCATCCAAATTATAAAAAAAACCCATATTTTCTCACCTCTAAGGGTATCTAGCAATGCAGAAAAAGTTTGGGTTTTATGTACCCAGGTTTGAGATATTTGTCTGAGATTTCTACCACCAACCCAATACAATGGAGGTGAATGGAATTTCTTTTGTGGCGCTCCAAACATTGAAAATTTGCATGCTTCACTGGAAATCCAAAGACCTCACTGTCAGGCTCCGATCAGACAGAGCACTTTTTAGCAGCCTGGGGTGGCTTTTTGTAATTGTTTTCAATGGGAGTGAAACTTTTTGCTTGCTGCTTTTGCGTTGCTGAGCGCCTCACGTTTTTGCAGGAGCGCCCTGAGTGCCTCGAGTTGAAAAAAGTGCCTAACGTCATTTGCATTTTTTCCCATTGTCCAATCAGATGAATTGAGAGATGGGCCTTCTGTGTTGGTGATGACAACAAGTGGAGATAACCATGGAGGACAAACCAGACCGGTCTGGGACAAACTAGTGGTGGCTGTTGGTGGATACCCGGAGCTATGTGACTTTAACCGTTGTTACCATGGTCTGAACAGATCCTGGAGTGAGTTGATTTCACAGCAAAATAACAGTTAGGCTAAGGACAGGTGATTCCGTGGTTGCCTTTTAACAATTAAAAAAAAGACACTTCAACAAAAAGGCTTCAACAAAAAAGGCAGCGTGGTGTGCATTTTTCAACCTACAAAAAGCGCTCTGTCTGATCAGGCCTCAGTAGTTGTAGTTGTAGAAATTGAAAGTTCACAGTGAGGTCTGTGAATTATACTTTGTCACAGTGACATTGACTCACCAATTAATGCCTCTCTCTGTGGACTGCATGGACCATAGTGGACTTTGTTTATAGGTACTGTGATTTTATTCCTGCTGCAATGACAATAGGGCACCTGTACAAGCTGTATGTGTCTGAAGTGCTTTCCGTCATCATGTCAAGTCAGAAAGCATGCCTGGCAGTGAGGGAATAAAATGCACTATGAGATGTGACTTAAAGGTACCTTAAGAAGTTTTTGACCAATAGACGGACTATAGAGCAATGTTTTAAAGAGAGGGTCCCATTTAGTTAGCATTACGTGCATGCGCACCAGGACGATGCCCAGTCCTAGACATTTGAATTCAGCCATTGTCTCTGATGAGTCACATTCCTGCAGAATTTTTCAATGCTTTGACCACCACAAACATCCATTCACATCCATCCTTGTCAAATAAAACTGAAATTACCTGCATGACTAAATACCATTAGGTAATTTTTTTTACAGTTCTTTAATACAATATGAAAACAACGTCCAAAATAAAACAACCTACAGTCTTCTAGGACAAAAATACTACAAATTTTCTTGTGTAAGTAGGATAGATAAGGCGCATATCTATTTAAATGGTGCCACTCACTGTCACAAACAAGCCCAGCAGTAAGTGCATCGTGTGCACAGTGTCATAATGTGTGAGGCTGTCTGGCACAGTGATCTGTTGTCTAAACATAAATCACAGTGGCAGCAGAGAGAGACCATGTTTCCTTGTTACTATAAACCCATAGAGAGCCTTTCTCCTGAGAAATCAACATGACCTAAAACACAACGCTCCCCAGCCACATTCCAGGTCATGGTAAAGACACATAATACTTTTCTCTCTCTCTCTTATTCTCTCTCCTTCAATCTTCCAGTGCATGCATGGCTGGAAATATATTAAAACTTATACCAATATGGAAAAAAAAGACTGGCAAGCAGATGGTCAGACAGAACAGCAGGAGTGGCTTGTAATCTGAATACTTGTACTGTAGGTTGTAGGTGTGTGTGTGGTGTGTGTGTGCATAATCCAACCTGAGGCTAGTGGAGTAATCTTAAAGCCAGGATATTAGTCAGTCTGTTTTAAAGTGCTCCATTGTTTCTCAGGCTAAAAAACACCGGATCCCTGGAATAAAAGATTACCCGAGCAGAGTTCAAGGTTTTGGTGGGGAAATACTCAGGGGAGGCCGAGCGCTCTGTGAGCCCCAAAGATTACATTTCAGTCCCTGGCTCGCAGTCAAAAGCTCGCCAGACGGAACAGGAAATTGTGTCGCTGTCAGAGAAAACGCGCAGAGAGAAATGTAAATGGCCCTCCCAGTAACGGACGCCTCATATGCAACCCCGGTTTTGTCCCCTGGGCTCTGCCTGTCCACCACGTCCATCTTGTGTCAAATAGCTGGTTTTAATACTGGATAGGGATGGGGGTGGGATGTGTGTGTGTTGGTGTGTGGAAGAAGCTATGCTGTGGCGTCCAGCGTAGCAAGCAGGCCATGCAGGAAACACATTTATGTACATTTGTTTCATATGTAAAAAATTAATTGAAATGTTGTCATTTTAGAAATCAATGAAATCAATTTTGTGCAACATTACAAAAGAAAATGTGTGATTACAGCATGACACAAGATCGTCAGAAAACAGAGAGCGCCAATAAACGTATCAGTCGAGTTAGCGAACTCACATTGTTGAACATTAACTACAGCCGTTGTTGAAATGAAAGCCTTCATGTTCAAAGTCTGTCTTCCAGCTGACAGTTCCATTTCAGCAACACTGTCAGAGACAAAACAAACACATCTAAAGGGAACAAATTACAGCCACTAAGATTTCCTTCAGTCAGCCACCGAACTGAAGCCTAGAAAAGCTATCAGTCATTTCAGAGCATAAATTGACACACAGACACACAAATATACACACACAAAAAAAGCAAGTGTCTGGAATTAGAAGCACTGTGCATGAGCAACAATCTACCTGTGCCCAAACAGTCTTTATCAGAGCACCATGTGTTTCTTTTTGCGAATAAGGATGTAGTATTTGAGTCCAGTCTTGAGTCTGGTCTACTTGGCTTTTCTCTCAATCTCTCACTGTGCTCCTGTGTGTGTGCGCTGGTGTGCGACTCACCCCTCTCCTGCTAGCTTCACTGTTGTAAGTGTCAAATTCTCCCGTGTCCAACACTGTCAGAATTACACTGGTTTTATTAGTCATCAAAATGCACGACAGTATCATAAAATATGTGGCAACAGTGGCAACATATATGACGGTAAATTGCCACCAGAATTGGTTTACCTGAATCAATTATGCTAGCATTAGCAGCTAACACTACTTTTCTACTGCTCCAAACTCCTCCCCATTGAAGCCTGTAGTATTGTTTTATTTTAATTTTTTTGTAGTATTGGGTGTTAACTGAAGCCTGTTGTATTCATAAGTACATGTGTCCATATAGCTTAGTGCTGTTGAAAATAACTAAAGAAATAAGACAATAAATAAATAAAAATAACTAATCAGACAATGGATATGTGAATAACAAAAACCTGGGAACAGTCAGCAGTATTTCAGTGAAAAATCCATCCTCCATGGGAAAATTACCCAATATATCACTGCCCGTGACATTCCTCATTTAGCAATTTGAAATAAAAATTATGTCAGTATTGATGTTTCTTTTTTATTCTACATTAATACACTTTTGTCATAAACAATTAAAAATATAAAATCTGAGCTGAATCAATGTTAAATCACAGCTGAATCAAATGGAATAAGATTTGATTTGCAGTGCATTGTATGACATATTTATATCTATTGTTTTTGTTTTGGATCATAGACCATGGGGTCAGATACATATATATATATACATATTTTTTTTCTACATTTATTCATTCATTTAACTGATAAATTATATTTTCTGCAAATTTTGTGATACAGTTTAAAGACATTCACCACACTAAGAGGAAGTTTAGTGAAGGCCGGACTCTGGTGGAGAAATACTGAACCCATTTATTAATTTAAAATTAATTTTAAAATTTGTATTTTGCCTGGGAAAGGTTAAAGATATTGATTCCAAACCCACAATTTGCAATTTGGTATGTGAGTGTAGAATGTGGACACATTGACATGACCTGTATCACAGTTGTTTTTTTTCTTCATCTTTTTCTTTTGTTTTTTTGGACTCTACTCTGAATAAGAATAGACTATACTGTACCTTTTGTTGTAGTGGAAAAAAATTGCAATGATCAGGACTGACTGCAGCTGAGAGTGCCGTACCTCTTTAAAACATCTTATTGTGCACTGATAGAGTAATTGTGTTTGCCTTGAGGTGGAGAGGACGTTGCAATGCCATGCATGACTCACTCTGAAAAGGGCACTTCATCTGAGTTCACAGCATTCAATAAAATATGGTATAAGCCACTGTCATTGACCACAGTAGGTAATCAGTATATATTCACAGCTTTTAATGCAAGGAGACTGTATGTGGGAGTGTGAGAGTGTGCATGTATGGAAGGAAAACAGAGAGTGGCCTCCAAAAGGAGCATTGTAGGTCATGTAGCAAATCAGACCTCAAGGCTTTATTGTGAATCAGGTGTTACTACCAGCGCTCTATCCAAAACACAGGGAGGGAGAGACGAAGAAGAAAGAGAGGGGAGCGATTTATCAATGCAAAGTTAATAACATCCATTTGAATCTAACTAAAAATCAATATTTCATTACCAAATTGTTAGCGGGAATGAAGAAGGATTGGGGAAGTTGGGGTGGCTGTGGTGGGAAGGAGGCGTCGGAGAGTTCGATGGGGAAGACGGGATGATTCATGGGGCCATCAGGCCCGAGGAGAGCGAGGGAGGGAGGGATGGAAGGAGGATGAAAGAGGAGGACGCTGGAAAAACTTGGAGAGGGGTTTGCTCACCAGTGACCTTGGCGATGAGGGGAAAAATATATAGAAGAAAATGAAAGCAACTGTCATGTGCCCACAGGTCAGAATCAGCTTATAAATCATGCCAGAGAGCAGATGTACTGGGTGTTCTTTGTGTGTGTGTTTGTATGTGCGCTGATTAGTGTGGGCAATTTGTGATAATGCATGGAGGGTAGTAACCCACTGTTTTTACACCAAAGTAAATTGCTTCTATTTATTCTATAAGTACAAACACTAGATGAATACATTGTTAGCAGGTGGATAGGTTCTTAATGGGCTGACTGGATAGTTCAGACTCTCACAGCATCAAGGTTCAAATATACTACATGCAGCACTGTGAATATACATAACCGTTGGATTCACCAAATTTCCAATCACGAAGCTTTCCCTGCCTAGCAAAACAAACACACTCACTTTAGAAGACAATGATAAAGGTGCAGTTAAGTTACAACCACTAACTTATCAATAAATTCTGTTTTCTGTTTTTTAAATTCAGTTACAATAAAGTCATTCTGCTGCATTCTGTTAAAGGTGCCATTTGTGTCAATCACACAAATTTAAGCTAGTCTGTCTTAATCACATTAAAACTGTATTGGGACTTAATTAGGAGCAGGTTGGTTATTAGCAATAATTAATAATTATCAGAGATCATCATCAATTATTAAAATTAATAAAATTATTATTATTAATTAATTATATGGGGCACCACCCAGAAACCAGGACCAATAACCAAATGGTAAGGTAGTCTCATAAAAGGAGTTCATTGGGAATGCTAATATCTGAGGGATATCAGCATCCACAGGTGAACATAGAAGGTTTGAATTCAAGCTCTGACTCCTGCAGTCAGCCACTTTTCACAATATATAAACACAATAATGACAAAAGACTTCTCTTTAAAGATATAACAGTGTTTATTAAACAATAGCAAAGTTAACAAAGTTAGCAGATGCTTTGATCAATAAATCACTCCTAAAATCTAATTCTACCTAAGCAATAATAACAACTATGTACAGTGAAAACACATGCAAGAGGGAGCGTGTGTGTGTATGTGAGTATGTGAGTGTAGATGGGTATGTGTTTATGGGTAAGATGGAGAACGTGATCTGAGAAGATGGCGCAAGATTCAAGATGGCAGACATGATCTCATTAGATGACATCAAGCATTCTTAAGGATGGCGGATGTGATCTTGGGAGATGAAGTCATGTGAAAACCAAGTGGCAGACATGATCGTGGTGGTGCGTATGGATGGCAGTCTGTAAGACGTGCTGTCTGATATGTCGATCGACAAAGCGACTTACTTTCTCATTTGTGGTGGCACAAACACAACAGTCCTGAGTGGGACAAAACACAAAAACAGTCTAGCGTGGTGAACACAACTAAACAAGCAGTAAACTTCAAATACTCCTTGGAGTATAGCAGAACTACTGTACTACTGGCTGTAACCTACTGTTGCGACTGATTTCATTATCAGAATTTGATCCATTCAGTCCGATAACAGTTGGAAAGTCTAAAAGAGCTGCATGATTGATGGCCAAACAGCCAATGTCGCCCCCAACAAGAGATTTAAAAACTCTGTATACTATGAAATACAGAGAGATTTATCTGGCAGTGATAGGCTTAATCAGCATTGTGTGAACTCGTTTGGCAAGGGCTTGAATGTAACAGACGTTCATTTATATGTAACAGTTCTGCACTGCAGGTTTAAACTTAAGTACAGTTGATCAGTGTGCAATACTGAGCATTTTGAAATTTGAATAGAGTTTGTACTGTATTCAGGTGCTGAGTTATAAATACAATGGGTGGGTTCAATGAAGATTGTAACAATACAAAACACTTACAGTAGCATAAAATTTCAACTCAGTGTAAACTTGTAGCAGAGGTGAGCTGCTGTGGGCTTCTCAATGTGGCAGGCCTCAGAACCTCTTCCAACTCATCAGACTCAGATAGTTTTTAAATGAAAATGACTGACAATGTCCTTACTGCTGTATTTTTCCAACAGGTTACTACACTCTCTAAAAACTCTTTTCCTCCTCATTGCTCACTTCACAACAATATTAGCAAACCACAATTTCTTTTGTCATGTGGTGCCACTGATCAGAAGTTGTCACTGATTGTTACCATGGAGATGTGGATCTTATATCTGAGTAAGCCTCGGGGTAGAGTGGCTAACTTTTTAGGCTTAAAGGTCTTTAAAGCAAAATTAAGACTGGTCTAACACCTATGACCAATGTAAAATACCTTTGTTAAACCGACCCTTGGTCTTTCCGCCGGCACATATCACTGCAGGACACTGATGTGAACCTAGAGGTCTATAGGTTACATATTGGTTGTGTATTGCAGAGCTTTTCTACTTTTTCTATATTTTTCAAAAGCCTTTTTATGGGGGACCTTACAGTAAAATATATTTTTAGCATAATCATGTTGCTCTGTAGACAATATTGTAACTCTGGAGGCAGTAGACTGTTGGTTCTTTTTTTGTCACAAATAATCTTTTTTAGAGACAAGATGAACAGGAGGCAACCTCCATTAACAAGCTCCGGAGTCAGCCGGAGGGCCCGCTTTTCACTTGAAAAATGACTCCATGACATTGCTGAAGACTGTCAGTTAACATCAGAACAGACAGTAGCTAACAGAGCAGACCCCTGTCACAACACCAATGACAGCAATAGCAACAATGATAGTCACACCTTCAATGACACTGATAGCAACAATGACTTTGACTGCAGAGTCTCTCCTCAGGTGGAGGATGACAGGGTTTAAAGTGGGCCAGAACGATCCGCAACAGTGTTCCGGCAACTTTGATTATTAAGTAAATAAATCTGATGGCAGTTTCATACATGTCAAGTGAGTTCGTTTTTCGTGGAGAAGGGTCCGGCTGCAGCCTGTAGACCAGGGGGCACAGTGTGAGGGGATGCAACATGAGCATTCGGTAAGCCCACAGATGTAATCCCCCTTCTGACCACAATGTGGGCTGCAGTGGCAGACTGAGACTTCGTGGGAAATGAATAAGCAGAAGGAGTAATTCAAAGACTAACTTCACTGAAAACATTAGCCAAAATATAGATATTTGTGTCTTTTTATGTTTGTGGTGAATGAAACTTGCAAGACTTTTCTTTATTCAAGCTGAAATTCATCTGCTGGCCTTCAGCAAGTTTCAGTAAGTAAGCTCACTGTGGCTGTTTCTGCTTGTTCCACTACTCCCTATCAAATATTTAAAAAGACCTGCTGACAAAAGCACTGAAAATGACTGTTGACTTGTTTTGTAAATTAATTTTCTGTAGCAGTCAACGTTTAACTCAGTGACAAATACATTGCATTTACTGTGACTGCTTCACGATAAAAGCCAACCTGTGGTTCCCCACTTCATAACTTTGAACAAATGTTCAATTTGTGTTAGCAGTAAAGTAACACTACTCTGATACTGCTGTCTGAGAGCTATCAGTAAACAGGGAGGCTTCTATCAATGAGGTAAAATTACAAACAGTATTGCAGAGAACATGAATGCATCCTGTGAATCTCAGTGTGTGTGGAATTTGAGGATTAAGGGCAGACTCTGACAGTAACAAAAAAACTACTATATATAGAGATAAGTACTGAATGTAAATTGCTCCAGAAAAGAATCTCTAACTAAGAAGAAAGACTGCAAAGCGTGTACCCGGCAATCTTCTTAAAAGTAACTTTCTTTAAAAGCTCTTTCTTGGTTTTTGTTACTAACAAGGTGCAATTGTAATTTAATGTTATGACATTTTGTAAACTTGCGACCAGCTCATGGCATAGCTTAGTGAAGATGTAAGTTAAAGTTATTTTTATGTTATAACCTATAAAGTTATTTATAAGCCAAAAAAAAAGCCAAAAAAAGCTGGCAGAGAATGTGTCACAGTCGGCCATTTAGCCGGCAGCCTGCACTTGTGCACACTGACAAATATCTTGGTGGATTCTGGGAGATAAAACAATTTTTTGTCTGCTGAGGTGCTGTCCATGGTTGTGAAAGGTGCGCTCTGTAGGTGTGCTAAGGTGTACATGTGCGCGTGCATAAATGTGCGGTACACTTAGGGATCACGGTTTGGGGGTTTGAAAATATGGTCACCCTAGGTAAGGATCCATTTAGAGACCTAATTTAACCAAATTATGCAAATTACTGATTCCATAACTATTGGATCTATTAAGTATTAAATGATCAAATGTTTTGCTTACTTAGTTTGTATAAATGACCGTTTTCTAGGTCAGTTAATATTAATTAAAATTAATTTAGCAGGTAGCAATAGTAGTTTTGGAACACTCATGCCTTGTCATGCCATACCATGGGCTGTCTGTAGCCGGTGTCTGTACTCATCAAAGATCATTTGTGAGGGACGAAGCTTCACTCAGTAACACCACTGTACAACTGTGAGTGGACTGAGTGTTTTTGTAGTTCCAACAGCCTCAACAGAGTTATATGTCTTCTATCTAGCTGATCACATTATGTCAATTTCAAGAGTTGCGTTCTCCTAGTTAAGGTATCTCATACTGGTATCTATAATGTAACCTTATAATCCTGATAGTTTTTTAACCAGGACCTTCAATATTTGGATCAAGTAGCTCATGAAAAGGTGCAATTTTTTTATCGTCTGAACTAGTTTTTGTGTTGCACATGCCACATCGTTAACTAGGCCTAGATCATTAACTAGGAACAAGAGGAGACGCATCAATCTCTTCCCCACTCCAGCGCCACCTATTCCTCCACCTACTCCTAACATACCATTGAATGAAGCTTGCCATACCTCTACTAGATGTCTGCCAGACCTGAGGCACACTGAATCTCTTTGTACCACCTGTTCTTACACCTACACCTACACAGGCTAAAAAATGTTTTTGTACTACTTCCATTTATCTGCCTAGTCTCTTTTTAGCTTCAAATATAGATATGTTGCACATTTTCTTCTTTTAAGATAACCGTGGCTGTTTTAAAATAAAGAACTGTTTGATGTGATTAGTTGCAGTCAAGATTAAATATGTGTTCTGATTTTTTCACACCACAGTGTTTTATTAACCACCCAATTTGACTGATTAAAAATTGCCTAGTATATAAAATTAGGTTTCAAATTAATGGAAAAACAAGCAGTATTCTGAGCTCTAAAACACTGGGGGCGTGTCCGCTGAAGGTGCTGAAACTGCGCCCCCAACTGAACAGCCTCTCAGCCTCTGAACTTAACGCTCATGCTGAACTCCCTTAAAAAATATACAATTTAAAATAGGCCTTGTTTGTAGGTGTAAGACAAGCAACATGGATGATATTTCAAAAATAAAGTAACGCTATGAGCCACTGTTTAATTCTGCACTTATTTTGTAGGTAAATGTGAACTTACTTCAGTAACTTACTTCAGTAAAAATGTAACTTAAATGAGAAGTTAACAAGCGATCCATCACCAATCATCGTTATGTTAAAGTGTTGTTTTTTTCAGTAAAGTTCGGTGTCAATGTTACGCACTTCTTTGAAAAGCCAGCGAGGGTCTGGATGTAGCAGCTGCAGGAGTACGTCTGTAGTGACGGCGAAGGCACTGGGTGGCTGTGGCTCAGGAGGAAGAGCGTGTCGTCTACTAATCGGAAGATTGGCGGTTCGATTCCCGACTCCTCTAGTCCGCATGTCGAAGTATCCTTGGGCAAGATACTGAACCCCAAATGTGTGTATGAATGTGTGTAAATGGTTAGCTTTCCTCTGATGGGCAGGTTGGGACCTTGTGTGGTAGCCCCTGTATCCATTCAGTGTATGAATGTGTGTGAATGGGTGAACTGACTCGTAGTGTTAAAAGCGCTTTGAGTAGTCGGGTGACTAGAAAGGCGCTATACAAGTACAGTCCATTTACCATTACTGGAGTAGCATCCGCAACGCAGCGAGGGTGAGACTGAACAAAGTGCGGGCAGCCACATAGGTGTTGCTTGCGTAGCAGTGCTACACCAGCAGTGGGACATGGATATATCCTCTAGGTGGACCGGAGGTTTAACACCGACTCTACCCATCAATGCACACCTTAGCTGGGTTAGAACTCCTTGAGCACTACCGTTGACTGGAAAGCCAGCTGGGAGAGAGTGTAAACAAACGGTGGAAGAGAGGAGGGCTAAGGGTAACTCCTCATTGGCTATCCCTAACCAGCATTTTCCTTGCCAATGTAGTTAACTGTAGACCTTTCTATCTGCCCAGAGAGTTTACATCTACTGTTGTGACTGCAGCATACATCCCCCTGGATGCTAATGCTAAGCTTGCAATAAAGTATTGCATGCTGCCATTAGCAAACAACAGACTACACACCCAGCTAAGGTGCTCTAGTTCTTATATAGTGTTAGGGCAGGGGTCATGCTAGTCACCTCCTGCAAATATGTTACAATAAAAACCTTGTCCACAAAAACGCTAGAGGGCTTTTAATTTGAAATGGATAAAGGAAGTGTTGAGTTTGTACTAACAGCATAATGCAGCAACAAAACTTTAACAGGGCTTACGGGAGCGGATCAGAAAAAAAAAAAGTAGGCTTCATACTAAAATATGACCAAATATATTTATCAAACAGAGGAAATTAGAAATAAAGGCCTGTCTCTAAAGCTGTGGTTCCACCACCAGCTCAACTTGACTCCACTCAACTCTACATGCTTTTGGTACCAGGTACTTTTCTAGATTTTGTTTTTCACTGGAGATAGTACCCCCTCGATGTAGCTGGTCATCATAGCGACGCCATGTGAAACTGCTGTGATGTCATCTTCAATGTGACACACACAGGAACAATGGAGGATATCAAAAGGATGGTGTTCTTGATTGTCAGTATGTGGCTGCAAGTCACAGCAAGGAGACAAATTTTGGTTCAGAAGAGGCTGAAGGCAGCAAGACAAAATACTACTGAAAAAAAACAGGAGCGTTTGGGAAATCCTCCATCAGAGTTCAGACGAGACGACTCTCGTTGCTAAAAGGCGATGCAAGAGGGTAAGCTAACCTGGTAGCTAACATTAGCATATGTGTTTAGGGTCACAATCACTATATACAATCTAAGTCCAGTGTTACAAAGTATTTCATTGAACTTTAGCTACCGCTATTATGTATTAAAATGTGTACGCTGTGTATGTGTATTTCAGATCTTTCACTCTTTGCAAAGTTGCCGCCGTAGACCATCTGTTTGGGCATTCAACCGATCTACAGTGTTGGGATGTGATTGTTCCGGGCCTCACTAACACTCAGTGGGTGTCTGAAGGAACATCTACCTGTGCAACAAATTGCGTCCAGTGATGGAGAGAGACAGGACACAAACCTCTGAGGTTGTGTACCTCTAAAGAAAAGATTGGCCGTCGCATTGTGAAAGCTTGCAGCTGGCTCCAAGTACAGAAGTCTTGGCCATTTTTTCGGAACAATCATAACAACTGTGTGCTAGTGTGTGCAAGAGTTTAGTGCTGCTGCAGAAACGTTGTTGGTACCAGAACAAATTTGTTTCCCAGACCAGGAGAAGTTTGAAGAAAGGCTGCCTACACTGAGAACAGGTGAGGGCTCCTGCAGTGTATTGGTGCTATTGATGGATCACACATACCCATCTTGGCACCAAAGGAGTACCACTGTGACTATTTTAACCATAAAAGCTGGCACTCCATCATCCTTCAAGGTGTTGTAGATGGAAAGGGACTTTTCTGGAACATGTTTGCAGGACTGCCTAGGAGCTTATATAATGCTCGGGTTTTGAGACTGTCCGCATTGTGGGAGTTGGCCAGCCATGGCAACCACTTTTCAGCTTACACCTGGAATGAACATTGGTGGGGTGAATGTTGGCTACTACATCCTAGGAGACTCTGCCTATCCCTTTCAGAACTGGTTATTAAAACCATTCCATAACACAGGATGGCTGACAGCAAAACAGCAGATATACAACAAGAAAATCTGCAGAGCACGGGATACTGGTAGAAAATACTGTTGGTAGACTAAAGGGAAGGTGGCGTTACCTCATGAAAAAAATGACTGTGATGTCAAACTGGTGAAATCTATAGTGCTGTCTTGCTGCGCTCTGCCTAACTTTTGTGAGAGTCATGGAGAGGTCTATGACAGTGAGTCGGATGCACCTCCAGCAGCAGAGCCTGTGGTGGCACTGTCACAGGGTGTAGAAAAGGAGGGCAGGGATGTTCGAAAGGGTCTAAATATTAATTTTGTCTTTCCTGTAATGTGTATTGAACACATATTATAAATTGTATTGAACATAAATAAATCTTTTGTGCTATCTTTACATGTATAAATGTCCCCCCTTTGTTTTTTTTAAAGGTCATCAGAATTTACTATTTGGTAAATTAAATGCTAAAGCCCTTGAAATAGGAAACCATGATGAAGATGCATATGTTACAAGTTGCAAAACAGTTTCTTTAACAAACAAATGCGCAAATAAAAAAGCAAACTTTATACAGTACATAAATAGAACAATGTAAATGTTAAAATGTAAACAAATCAGTGCAACACAGCAAACTATGTTCATAAGTTTAAATGTAGTGCAAATACAAATGAGTGCCAAGTACAAACTTTATACATAAGGCATAAGGGGTCTAGTCTAGGGGTGGAGGAACTGGGTCACACTGGCCACTCAATGCCTGCACAAGCTGGCTTAGCGTACCAAGGAAGGCTTGATTGAAGGCTGCAGTTTCAGCATTCTCCCTCCTCAAGGCTGCTTCCAGCTCTCTTACTCACACCGTATCATCGATGGCCATCTGGAAATGCCGCTCACGCTGTGCCCGGTTCAGCCCCTGCTGTGCCCGGTTCAGCTCCTGCTGTGCCCGGTTCAGCTCCTGCTGTGCCCGGTTCAGCTCCTGTGGCTCCACATCTGCTGCCTGCATCTCCCTCAGGACAGTCAGATGCTCCTGTTCCTGTTTCCTCTTGCCTGGACAATAATGAAGAAAAAACAAAGGTGGTTAGCACATTTATCAATTCTTTTTTGGTAAATAGCTCAATTTGGAGCTTGAGACAATTCACCTTTCAAAGTATTGTTATGCAAGTATGTTATGTTCAGTTACCACAGGTTCTTAATTTTAGTGCCGAGAATAGATTCAGACTACAGGCTAGAAGAGTTGAAGCTTTTTCTCCTGTTATATTAACTGCATTGGTGTTTGGTCTGAGAACAACCAATGTACCATTGACAAAATTATGATGTATGATGTTATCTCAATATCAATAGAGACAACTCTAAGTAGATAATCATATTATATAATATTCTGATGTACACTGTTATATCTGATGGTATCATTTTACTCTTACATAGGGTATACTTTGCTGACTTGCTGCTACTGATCACACCACAATGTCACTTTGTATGTCACTTTGAGATGGTATTTTTTTATTAGTTCAAGTACAACAATAGCTGTGGGTACTGTATGTGTACCGCTATTGTCTTTAATTTGAGTTTGATTTTAATTGCTCTTTTATTGATCTTATCTAATCATAAAAGTAAAATGGTACACTTCCAGGTGTTTCGCCATGCCTACCTGTGACTACACACTGTGGTGTCATGTTGGCGCTGGAGGTTGCCGGTGTTGGTGCTGCTGCTGGTGCCAGTGTTGACGCTGTTGCTGGTACCAATGTGGAGTCATTGCTAAGGGAAGGGGTCATTGGGCATCATCAAAACATAGGCTTGAACAGAAAGCTTATACAAGTGACTTGTTAATTACACATACTACTGCAACATAATACGAAATAGCAAAAACTCTAGAAAATAGAACGTAAACAATACCACATAGCACAACAATAGCACTAGCTAATGCTATCCGCTTCTGTGTTGGCTAATTAGCTCGCTATCTAGCTAGCTCATTGAAACTCAACAAAGCAGTCGTCATTAACATGTTGATTTTACACAAGTTTAAGGGTAAAATAGGCTTGGTTGTTAGAAGTGAGCTTTCCAATCACCAGCCAACTAAAGAAAACAAAGCTTTCAAGCAGAGTACAGAGTTAACATATAAAAAACCAAACAAAAAAACTATATTCCATCAGAGACTCCTCCCACTGCTCGCTGGTCTATGGCCATATATATCGTTCATCTGGTCAAACCACTTCCAACTCTTTCTGTTCGAACCACTCCTTTTAAGTTTTTTTTTAACTTTTCTTTATACCGTTGGAATGTCCTTTGGTAGCCGCGTGCAGCCAACAGTTCAGAGACTTCTTGGTAGACCTTCTTGTTACCTTGGAACCTTTCATTGGCAACCGAGGAACCAACAGAGGAACATCTGCAACTTGTCATTTGACCATGGCGTGAATCAAATAGTCCACTGATAAAAAAAATTGCGGCCGCTATGGTAGTTTGGCTATTTAAAAATGGTGGGTTTGTGCAAGATGTCCTGTGTCACGCAGGTGATGATTCCAGTGACGATTCTCTCTGACCAATCAGTGGTCTGCAGTGTTTTGACATTACCTTTTAGTATTACATTACATTTAGTATTACATTACTCTCTTGGAATCTTGACGGAGGTGATACCAAAAAAAGTACCAGCTAATATAAAATATCCACAACTTTTGTCCATGGAAAACCAAAAAAGAATGGTTCCAAGTGAGTAGAGTCGAGTTGAGCCGTACCATGAGGTGGAAAAGTGGGTTAATATAAGGCCTGGTACCCTCTGCAGTCCACTGGCACCCTCTGCACAGTGAATCTGTGCTATGGCCTCGTCAAGATATCAAAATGCTACAGTTACATTAGAGCCAGCGGTAAATTACCTAGTCTTTGTAACAAAATGTAACAGTAGCCTTGACTGTCCTTGCTTTTTAAATGTAAGAGAAAGAAAAAAAAGTGAAGTACAGGTATAGAGATTAAAGTGCAAGGAAAAGAAAACTCAGTAGAGTAGAACAAGGAACTTTGGAGTGTTAATAGAAAAAAAATATGTGAGTAAATATGAGCAGAATAATTGATAATGAAAATAACTGTTCGACTCCTGCCACGATTCCTGTGGTTGAAGCAGCCCGTCCTCGCAAGAAAAATGAC
The DNA here is from genome assembly GCA_038419695.1 of Scomberomorus guttatus. Classification (NCBI taxonomy): domain Eukaryota; kingdom Metazoa; phylum Chordata; class Actinopteri; order Scombriformes; family Scombridae; genus Scomberomorus; species Scomberomorus guttatus. The sequence goes on from CM076445.1 coordinate 6,358,741, forward strand.
AGTATAGGTCTAAAATTAAAATAATTATGACCTGGGGAAGTGACGCAGCTCAGATGACGTCAGTATAAGGTGACTTGATGAGATGATTTTTGCCTTGATAGTGGACCTTGCTGCAGGAGACCGCTGCTTCCCGTTTCCAACCACGAGTTGTCACATTTTTAAAAAAAACTAACATTGTGGTGTTTACCGTTGCCATGACAAGAAGGTTGCATAACTTTAAGAAAGTATAAATCACATTTCAAGTGATCATTTTAACTCAAACCATGATTTTTCCCTGAACCTAACCACGTCGTTTTTGTACCTAAACCTAACCAGACCTTAACCACAGCATTGTCACACCATAAAACATCATTATTTTTGTTTGTAACGGTTTTGGAAAGCTGGAGTGCATTACCACGGCTGCTAGACCTAATACTAATTTAATATTTTAAAAGTCATTTTTTATGAGGATGTGTTGGGTTAAAGATATCCCAGCAACCCTTCTACTTCTCAGAAAGAAATGTGATACATTCACTGGGATATCCAACACCAGGACCCATAACACAAGCTGATTTTCATGCATACCATCTTATGTCAAAATGTTTACTATGTCTCCTGTTGTAACTTATAGTAGGTTAGTTAAAACGTAATTAATGATTTCTGTTTTTTTACAACCAGTGTCATGATGAAGTAAGGCATTTGATTTTTTTCCCTTTGTAATATACTGTGTATGTCGAAGTGTATAGAAACGTAACTGTAGTTCTAAAAATTTATAGCCAGAGAAGAATATAAATTTTAACTAAATAGTTTGAATGTAATTATGAAAAATCCATATTTTTGTACAAGGTTTGCATTGTGGGTACAGATAAAGGTTAGCCCAGAACTAATTCAGATACAGCCCATATTTTAACCAAATAGCTCCAAAATGATCTTCATCTGTTTTGGAGCTGGCTGAATGCCAGCCAAGATATGAAAGGACGCCGGCCCAGGTCCATTTTACCAATCTGGCCCAGAATCTATGGAGGCTCTGGGCTGGATCCAGTACGGAACTGATCCAGCTTTGTCCCACCTTTGGGCCAAATGACTACAAAATAATCTCATCCATTCTGGAGCCGGTCCAGTGCCGGTGTTACACCGTATTTGGCGACCCATCAGATTCTGTGACCTGCCCTGATATTCTTACCCTAACCTTGACCATCTCATTCCTCATGCCTAAACCTAACCAACACTGCATGTCACAGAATCTGATGGGTAACCAAATACAGTGTATCACCGGTCCAGAAGTGATCAGCACCTTTATTGGCCCATTGTGCTAAAGGACACTGGCCTGGGTCTATTACAGATCTGGCCCAGAACTTATGGAGGCTCAAAGTCAGGGCCATATGATATTTGCTATCTGGGACTGTTACAGGCAAAAAAAAAAAAAAGTTTTACGTCTGGCTTTAAAGATGGGGTATGTTCAAAACAAACTAGTTTGTATGACATGACGTCAGATCATCTCTATATAGAGCTAACGAACTTAGAGCAATTCTTCTGGCCAAGTGCAAGGTAAAATGGCAGTCCTCTTAGAGAGGGGCGCAACGTGGTAATTGTTTAAATATGGGGATAACATTCACACTTTCGGATGGTCTCTCTTGAAAAGCATTCATAATGTTGCACTCAGTTGTACACCCAGTGACATAAATGTACTGACACCTTTAGTCTCTGTCTTTCATCTAATGCAGTCACAATACTTACCAATACTGCATGACATGCTTGCTAAGTTTTGTAAGGGTGATTGGATGGTACCTTATGCACAGTAAATGTACATTTTTAAAACAAGTCTTAAAAGTCTCATATGTAAGGTGTAAAGATACATGTTTTTTTACTTTATTTTATTCCTCAAAGCTTGTGCTAAACAAACTGCTTACACAGAGGAAAATCAGAAAAGAGAAGATAAATATAACCCTGAACATTTCTATAACTGAATAATCACCACTCTGATTTCAGTTCAAAAAAGTACCAAAATCCATTTTAACCGTTCCATAAAATAATACCTGTAAATGTAACAAATATGAGTGGTTACTAGACAGGTGCATATTTCAGTTCTCTTGGACTGACATTAAACCTGATTCTTTGGTGAGACTAAAGCTGGCAAGGCAAGGTGAGAAGATATGTTACCCTTAAGCCAGTTATTTTGCATTTGTTACTATAAACTACTGTACAAGCTTCATATACACATTATCAGGATCATCCCTGTCATCGCATAAGTTTTCCTCCTTCAGGTTTTTTGTTAACTATTAACTACTCTGTCCTGATTTCAGATGAAAACCATGCATTGTGTTTAATATGCAGTCTTACATGTACCTGATGGGAGGCAGACCATATGGATGTTTATATCATGATTTATATAATGATGCTTATATTGAGCTTGGTGTAATTACTTTTACAGAAACTGTCACACTTGACAGATATTACAGTGTTCCAAGTGAAAGTGAAGTGGGAAACAACAGCCATGATTAAAACTGACTGCTATTTCATCTCTCGACTAATTGACAATTTTTATATGACAGTGTTTGTGGGGTAAAAACATCGGTACAGTAGTGATTTCCATTAAAATGGCTTAATTGGAGTCTGCATTAAGATTTGTGTGTGTGGATGCAGGTATTTATATGAGTATGTGAGATGGAGAGGTGTCATGTATAGCATGATCCTGTTGTGTAGGTGGCATATGATTTCTATGGCTAAACTATGCTGATAAGTAAGAAGTTCAGTGGCTGTTCAGTCACAGACCACAGACAGACACACATCACACTCAGACTTGGTTATAAAGCTCTAAATTTGTCAAATTCACCACAGTGTTGGTTTGATCAGATCAAACCTGTTTGTCTTCGCACCTCGTCCCACTACTCCACAGAGAGGAAGTGTCTTTTTTTGACAGCGTTCCAGATTGCATGCACATCAGGTGACAATTAAGACATAACAACATAAATTGCCTGCCGTCACATCCAGTTACCTTCATTCCCCGACACCTTTCCCTCCAATACAAAAAAAGAAACAACAGCAAAAAAAAAGCTCAGAAACAGCTTCTGCTATACCTTGGCCAAAACCTGACAGTTTGTAGTGCACTAAATTAACACCAACTCTTCCAACCACCTCCTCGTCCCGTTCACATTTACCTATAATGAGCAATTATAGTTAGGTGGGCCCCATCTGTAAAAGTTTTTTCTGTGTTGCTTTTTTTCCTCAGTGTTCCTGAGATCCTGCTGTGACTTTCTTCACCCCACTTACCACGGCACATTTCAAACAATCCAAATGTGGCACGTGTGCTCTAAATAATTCAGCTGCTGCTAACATTAAACAACTGTTAACACGCTAGAATAATTAGTTATGCTTGCTTGACATGTTTGCATCTTTAATAATTAATGCATTTGTCTTAATTAACAACAACAGTATTTTAGCCTTGTTACTTCTTTTTCAAGAAAATAAAGTAGAAAACAGGCAATTACGCTATAAATATTAATTAGACGCCCTTATTAAAAACCCAGATAATGGGCCATGGGGGGATCAGTTATATTTTACAGGAAAGTGACGTGATCTATAAATCTTACTTGTCACTCTCTCATTGTGAACAGGTATCCCTGTGGCAAAACATCTTTGTTGCCTTTGGAAGATATGTAGATTTAAAAAAATCATCCATGTTGACCATGTTGAATTCACTAATGCTGACAATGGACTCTGCTGATTAATGTAATAATTATGCTTTCATTATTTAGCTGAATTACAAATGCGATCGCATTAATCACAGATTGGACCCTTTGTGCCTTTGAAACCAGACCCTGTGAAGTTTTCAGTGCAGAATTAGAGAAGACAATATTTTAAAAATGATAATTCTGAGAATGTATTTAGTCAGACACAATGTTCCATTGCATTTTCAACTCTTGTAGACAATCTCTGGTGTGACAGTGACATGGTATACACACAATGCAAACACTTTACATCTCAGGAGCTGGCAAAATCATTTATCACTGTAGCAGTCTGTAATGCATCAAAATCACAAAAGTTATTCCAAGTGCAACCAATTTGAGTGCATTGAAAAATTTAGCATCTTCTTAATTTGTCCTTTTGAGGAAAGAAGGCCTGAGTGCGGGTACAAAGATGGTGTTGTATTTAAATTTTCATGGGTGGCGTCCTTGTTTTGGCTGAAAGAGGGGCTAGACGTGAAAGCGCTCAGCCACTCGGAGAAGAGCCAAAAATGCAGCTGTCAATGAGAGGAGAGACAGGCGACAGGCATGACGCCCTACGTGCTGGATGACTTTGGGAAGACTTTGACAGCCACCCAGGAAGGGAAGTTATTTTCCCTCCTTTTTTCTCAAGCTGCCGCATGATTAAAAGCCAAATGAGTGACACTGCTCGACACTCCAAATCAGCCCACTGCATTAATATTTCACACAGATGGCAGCTGTGTATCAAAACAACATGCAGCTAAGGACAAGAGGAGGAGAAGAGTGTTGGAGCAGGGTAAGATCCTTTAGCGATATGGCTATATTTTTCTGACTGAACATGATTATACAGACAAAATCAGTAAAAATGATTGGAAAAAATGATAAATGTATGAAATATTTGTACATACACGTATAACTGTGTTAAAGTACTAGTTCCGAATTTGGGAAAATATTATTATTCGCTTTCTTGCTGAGAGTTAGATGAGAAGATCAATACCACTTTCATATCTGTTTGTTAAATATGCCGCTACAGCCAGGAGATGGTTAGCTTAGCTTAGCACAGATACTAGAAGCAGTAGGAAACAGCTAGACTGCCTCTGTCCAAAAAGCAACAAAATCAGAAACAGCACACCTAAAGCTCATAAAATAACACATTATATCTTGTTTGTTGTTTGCTGTTTTATGATTGATTATGTGCTGGAATGTTTCTTGGCTGCAAGCAAACTCCAGGAAGTTACTGATCCCAGGTATGAAATAGTGAATTGTGCTGTCTACACTTAAAAGAGGCTGGTTGTGGTTTCAGCTGTTTCCCCCATTTCAAATCTTTATGCTAAGCTAAGCTAACCGTCTCCTGGTTGTAGCTTCATATTTAACAGACAGATGGCAAGACAGAGAATAAGCACATATTCCTAACTATTTCTTAATTACATATAAATTAGTATGGTTTGGAAAAGCACGTCTGTGTTCAATCATTTTCTAAATTTAAAACACATTGTAGTGTTACAAGGCCAAGCAATGCAGTTTGTGCTGTAATGACCGCTGATGCAAAGCAAATGGCAGTAGGTTGGAACAAGTCAATCGAGGGGTCAGGAATTAACTTCATTGCTCTTATCTGGACATTGTTGCAGTGAGGGGGGTGGTGGAGGCAGCAGCGGGGGGGAATAACAGCCACGAAACACACAAGCCATCAGCAGTTGAGGGACAGCCTCAATTGGAAATGTCCATATTAGGCAATATGCAAATGCTGTTGATGGTGTTGTAAATTCGGTGGAGGTGACAGCAAACAACATCTCTGCGGCGATGATTAAAGTGTGAATGTTAAAAAAGAGGGAGGGGAGGAGGGGCAGGCAGAGGGGTGGGGGCAATAATGAAGGGTGCAGAGGCAGGAGATAACCATCGACTGAACCGACCGGGCCTCAGTCAATGGCAAAACAAGCGCCATCCTTCCACTGTTAGGGGCCACGCTGTGGCTTCCTCCCCTCACCGCTGTCAATAGTTGTCAGTCCTTAACTGCCTGTCCGCTGCTGCATTAGTATACTCTCACCACAGCAAATTCAACGACCATCATCCACTGACCTTCCCACTGGTGACTGTCCTCCCGGCTGGCTCCCACACGTGCAACCAGATATCATTATCAAGACCTCAAAACACAGGCGGATATTGCACTGAAAAGGTTACAGGCATTCAGCGGCTGAGGAAGGAAGGCCTGAAATAAATAAATAAATATACTATATATTAATAATGAATGAATGGCATTTGGGGCAGGGAGCAATGTGTTTGTATGTGTGTGATTGCATGGGTGGTTTTAACTATAAAACCCGGCTTTCTTCGCATACACAGTGCGCCTGGGTTTTTCGAAAATGTCACAAAACCTGATTTATAGTCTGTCTTCTAAGTACATTATTTGAGCTTGACAATCTTAATCATTCACACTTCCCACATACCCCCCACCTCTCTTTTTTTTTCTTTCCACGGCCGTCATGGATTATTGAAATCTAAAAATAAGTGGTAGAAGGGGCCCCCGGAGCAGTATCAAAATGTCAGGTTTGTACTTACAGCCCGGTGCTGCTAGGCAGGGTCAAGGGCTTCAATTATTTGTGTACGTAGAGTCTGGCGCTACATGAAAGGTTATGTCACCCGCTGGCTGTTTACTCCTGAACACTAGAAGGTAACCAATGTACTGCTTCACTATAAACTGCACTGATATGGAACTGATACAGCCGAATGGGAGAGGAAGGCAGGGAAAATGTTCATATTCAAAGCCTGTGAGTGAAAAGGCCAACCTGAAAGGTGGTGTGTATTGTTTCTAATAATTCAGGATTTTAGGCTGCAAGGCTTTATGTTATCCCTGAACTCTAGGTAGCATCTAACTCCTCATATTTTAACTGTACCGAGGCAAACTCACTTTATTTATTTAGAGAAAAGCGAGTGGCACACAAGAGACTGGACAAAGAAATCTGTGATGACTAATAGATCATTCTGAACACAATCAGAATGATGTATTGCCCTTTATACCACCTCGAGTTCAAAATGATGGCATGGAAACCAAGTGACATTAATGACGGGTTGGAGTCCTCTCTCTCTCTCTGTCACTCTGTCTTTTCCTCTCTCTTCCTCACCCCCCTCTCTCACTCTCCCTCTTTCGCCAACACCCACACAAGTCTTCAGTGCCAATAGAAGAGTTCCTGTAAAAAGCCTCAGAGTTATTGGGAGTGATATGAAATTTTCTAAATGTCATTAATTGACACCTTTTTCTGTAGGAGCTGTCAGTGGGGAGACAGAAAGGTCACAGCTCTGGGGGTGAGATATATATATGAACCTCCCCTCCTGCCAGCCCAGTGAGTTATGGCTGTCGTTAACGCAAGGGAATGGATGGAGGAGCCGCTTCTGAAAGCCTCTATCGATCCCCTTCCTGCTCCCGAGGAATCAAAGGACCTAAATGTGGCGCAGGGTTTCCTGGGCAGACACAAAGGGGCTGATGTGCAGGTTCCACTGAACAAGGGCATTGTATTAGTAATTGCAAAACAATCTTAACAAACTTAAGCCTTTTAACTTTGGTCTTAGTTGGGAGATGATTTGCTGTGTCTTGCCCATTGCATTCTTGGAAAGGCTCCAGGATAAATAGGTAAAGAAAATGGATAGACAGTTGTCAATTCTGTTCTTATGATGTGTTCACATCATATAATACGGATGGCAGAGGTGAAAAAGAAAAAAAAAACCTCAAGACTGTTGTATAATTGCAGAGTTAGACGATTGGTACTGTGCAATGACAATATAGCACTACATCCACAAATTTATATCTGACTACTTATAGGTTTACATACTTTCCCCCAGCTAGCATAAGCATGTTTTCTTCATGTCTCATCTTCTTCTATGGTGACCAGATATAGTGGCCAATAGACTGGTACTGTAGGCTATGCCAATTTTAATCCAAACTGTACAGTGCTTCCTGTTGTTGAACATCACACTCAGGTCCCCAATAAAACTCAACTCTAACCCCTTCAAAATTGATTTGGAAACCAATAAGCATCTCAGTCTGACTGTCAGGGACTAAATTAAGTGAACTTGTTTTGTACTCCAATTTGAAAAAAATGTTGCTAAATGAACGACGTAAGTGTGAAAATAGTATGACTGGTTGTCAGGATATTATTTGTTCCTCTTTCTGGATTGCCAGTGTGGGTTCGCAAAAGGATATCCATTGCAACATTTGTAATATAAGGTTCGCTAAGGCAAATGCTGCCTTACCTTTAGTTTGGCTCTATATAATAAGCTCTTGTAAAAATGCCATTTTGTCAGAAAACATGAGCTGTGTCAATAGCAGAGGGTCATAAAAACACTTTGATGTCATCAACACGTCATCTGAATGGTGGTGTGTAGTGCACAAAGTTAGCTGTGTTAGCTATTAAAATAACCAGCAATCATTTTAGCAAATATGTTAGCAAGCTACAATAACCTGTAAGCCTATCACAAAAATATGCTTGTTGACTGTGTGCTAACCTGCTTTCTATCAGCAGAGCTGTGGTGTAGGCTGACCTGCTACAGTTTACAGGCATCATAAAACACACATAACTGGTGAAAAGAAAGAGAGTCTCGCACATTCAAGTTTTCTCCCTCACTTGTTAACTCACTAGCTTGCTGCCAACAGCTCACTCACTAGCAGGATATCTCACTAGCTAACTTCAGGTCAGGCCATTCTTGACAGGCACACGTACAGCACTGTGGGACAGCTTTGGGGAATCCAAACAAAACTGATGAGGTCGAACTGTCTTGATGAGCCTCTGTAATTAAATCTTATGCCATATTAGAACTAATAATCATGTCTACTCACCTTAATCTCAATACATTTGAACCATTGAACTCTTGCGTGAAACTCTGCTGCAACACAAATGCATAACAGATGATGTGATCTCTGCGACACATGCATTGGCACTCACAGTAAGCTCTAAGCGCTCTAAAGATTTGCCAGCTTTTGAGATGTAATGTGACTGAAGTCTACTCTGCAGTAGTGCTAAAGAAAGCCAGTGTTGATAATTCAAACTCAGCGCTGGAGAAATCTACACCCCCTTCAGCCTCAGTCGGTGCTCTCAGTCTCCACTTCTTGACAGGCTGCAGGGGAAAGATGGTTAATTTCTGACTGAATATTATGCTACATAACCACTTGGCATTTAAACTGAAAAATGGGTTTCTGCTTCGCCTGTCGCCACCGCTGTTTCCCCTCCAGAATGAGAGAGGAGGAGGAGGTGGAGGAGGAGGATCAGGGTGTGAGAGGAGAATGATGGGAAAAGAGTAGTGAGGGGGGAAAGGTGAGGCGGAGGAGGAGGTTGTAGAAAATGAAAGAGGAGTAGGAGAAAGAGAGAGGATTCTTGTTTTCTATTGTAGTCTATTCAATGTATTCTCTTATGTTCTATCTTCACTGTATTCTGACATTGTAACAATTCTCAACTCTAATCAGTTTGTGATGTGGAGGTCATGAATAATTACACTGATTTCAGAGCATGAGGCTTTCTCTCTCTCTCACACACACACACACGCACACACACACACAAACACACACACACACACACACACACGCATACATACACACACACACACACACACACACACACACATTCACCAAATGGATGCTGCCCAACCTAAACAGCAGTTTATTCTAAACCCTAAATCTCATTAAGCTTGTTAAACAGGAAGACTGCCTGACAGGGGAAAATGTTGAATCACTTCCTGCCGTGTTAACATATAGCTTTCATGCGGTCCTGTAGCCAATTAAGGAGAACAAAGTCGAAGGGTTAGCGGCAGTGGAGGGAGTTGAAAGGCCATCATAAACTACACTGTACAGTATGACTGTATATGCAGAATTAAATGGTATTTTCTCAAATGTAATTGCTTTAAAGTTGCAGCGCTGGCATGCTTTTTCTCCCTTTGGTGATCAGTACTGAGTGGTAAAAAACTGACAGTATGAAACATAGCATTATATCAACATTTGGATTAATAGATACTGTATTTTGATTGGCCAGGGATAATGGAGAGCAGTAAAGAGTGCATCTGTCAGTGTGTGTATATGTGTATGTGTGCATGCAGATGATGTAATAGAGAGAAGGTAGACAGTAGGAAAGAGGATTTGTACTAATATAAGAACGCCTTTCTTCATGTAATTGCACACCACACATACTATACATACTGTAAATGTACCTGTATGTGTGCATTAATGTCTCTGCCTGTGTGTATGTGTGTGTTTGTGTGTTGCTGGAGTTCTTCGGGCATCCAGGCAGTTACAAAGAGGGTAATTCGTCTGATCAGGCTGATTGGTCTCCAGCAAATAACTCACTACAAGATTAGAGGGTAATTCCTGGGCCAGAACAGAAGCTGGAAGTGCTAATCAATGGAGCTGCCTCACTGACGAGACGACATTTTGGCTGCTTGACCACTAATGTATGTGTATGGGTGGTGTGTGTGTGGGGGGGGGGGGGGGGGGGGGGGGTATTGTTTGTGCAACCGAGTGTGTGCATGTTTTTTTTTTTTCTTGCATGTGTCTCTTGGTTGTTTCTGACTGTGCACACACATATATGTTTTTGTTTGTGTGTGTAAATGCACGTGCGCATCTGTGTGTGTGTGTGTGTGTGTACAAGTTTTCAACACTTGACAGTTTGAACTCTTTTCAAACGTAATGTGTGATTAATGAGGCTGCTTTATAGTGGTGAGTGAGCAGCAGGGAGAGCGAGTGAGCGAACGAGGGCAGGGGCGTGAGTGGGATTCAGAGTCACAGACCGGGACAATATTGACATCTCCATTATTTACTGAGTGATCGGAGCAGCCAAAGGGCTGCTGATTAGAAAACAATAAATGCTGTTATTGGTGATCGGGGCCTTAGCAGGACATTGCAAATGCATGTCCTAGCCTTTCTAATTACTGCAGCCACTGAGCACTGGACAGTGATAAACCAAAAGCTATACCATATAGGGAAAACATCAGACACCTCTCTATCAATCTATACACTTATCATCCATAAATTCTCACTCCAGCAAGAAAATAAATGTCATAAAATAGATTAAAGCAGTAAACTGTTGTCTTAGTGTCCTGCAAAAAGGTAACTATATAAGTGCATCAAACTGAATTTAACTGAAATGTCTATCAGATTTTAGTGAGACTTCATTTACATCTACATTTCTATATCCCAAGCCACCTAGAAGGAATTTTAGATAATTTAACCAAAAAATAACATATTTTATCACCTCCCTTAAGTAGTATTTAACCATGCAGATTGTTTTGGTTTCATTTGTCCTGGTTTTGAGATATCTTTCTGCTGCCACCTCAATACAATGAATGTGAACTGGATTTTGTGTGTGGTGCTAACAGCACTGAAACATTACGGTACTGGTCAAATATAAGACAGCCCTAATTATTAGAGAGAGCTGGGGATATGTGTGAGATGCGGACCCGGTGGACACAGGACAGCGGATCATCTCTAGCAGCCATGATGCAGCCAGAGGCTGTGTACATTGCGGGTAACTTAGGATAATCAACAGACCTCACTGTCAGCAGCCTTGATTAGAACTGCTTCTTGCCGAAGAAGTAGTCCCTATGAAAATTGTGCACAGCAATGCGTGTGGAACAGACCTGGTGCCAACAATACCACCTCAACAACATAAGTGTCTAAACAAACCAACCGAATGTTGCTGGTAGGAATAGGCAGAACTGTGAGACTGGGAAAAAAACAAATACCTAGTAAACAAATACCTAGTAAAGTAAAGGCATTGGGAACAACAACGATCCATACAACCTACTGGACAGTCACTGACACTCTGTGGACATTAAAACATGGGCAGAAATATAGATTCCTGGTACATGTATGTAAAAATTTGTAGCTTGACACCAGGAAGCGATATTACTTCAAACAATGCCTGCAGCAAAGAGACGCCTGGTCCTACAGCAGGAGAGTGTGTCTCAGCATTTTCAGATATGAGGCTTTTTTGTGTTTCACTGTGACGACTTATTGAGCAGTATGTACATATGGTAGAAAGTGTCTATAATAACTTGTAGCATTAGACAGGTAGCTTGGGGTGCAGTCAGATTGAAAAGAAGACAGAAAGTAGGCATCTTGTTGGATTTATGTCTGCCTGGATAGAGAATCAGAAATATCAGCATCCAACTTTAGCTGCTCTCCTCACTCCCTGTCTGAATTTATGTGTCTGTTAATGTGAAGTGACAGCGCTGTCCTTGACTCTAACACCTGTCAGTGGTCTGTGAGCAGAAGGGCCCAGCACCCCACACGCTACGAACCAGGATATAAAAATACACGTCTTGACACTGCAATAAGCCACTAATCAGCTGGCATGTGTCATTGTGTTGTGAGTCTCGATAGGACCAAGTGGACCGATGCATGCTGAGTCGACAGTTATATATGTCTGTGTGTGTCCGTGAGTGTGCTTGTGTGTTTGCAGCCATCAGATGAAGAATCATATATCTGTTTTAAAGTTTCATCCTTCATCATGATATCCATAATTGTCTTTTGTGCTGTCTGGTCAGTCTGCCCTTCGCTAAAAAAACCCAAATATATATTTCTTCTTTATTTGATACGAATGGTGCGATCAGTAATAACATTACTTTTTACTTACCTCTAGTGGCAATGATGGGAAACTACAACTTACCGCAACTCAATTATATACACACACAGAGAAAAACATAAAAAAAGAAAGATAACAAATACTGAAAAGTAAAAGAAGGAAAACAGAATGAATAACAATTATAATAATAATTTTAAAAGTACCTGGTCACAGAATGCACAAGACTTCAGAAGAAAATACTTGAGCAAGCCAACAAGTAAAAGTCTGTTTTAACATGACTCTTGAAAATCTCAATAGAACAGGAGATACTATTGGAGACAGAGAATTCCACAGCTTTGGGGGCAGCTATAGAGAAAGTAACAACAACATGGGAAAACGTGACACACTGACATGGCAGGTCAACATTAACTAAGCTGCATCAACCAAAAACATTAGCTCATGTTGCTACATAACGTTAGCTACATTATAGGTTGCTCCTGTCCAGCAAAAGAATGGCAATTTCACATCCTTTAACTTTTTCAGATGCTGAAGCTCCTTTCATCCTATTTACACTGGATGTGCTAAAGCTTTGTTTTCCCGCCATCCACACCTACCATGTATGATGGAACAAATATGCTTTAATCAATACAGCTGTCTAAACTGACAATGTAACAGTTTGCACTTAATTTCACACTTAACTGCAACCCACAGCAGATATTTATGTGAAGTCCATTTTATTCTGACTTACACATATAATTGATTGTGCATTGATTATGTATTGGGATGTCAAAACGTGTGAGTGCACAGTAGTACAGCGGCTCAACACATCGAAAAAAATTTAACTGCGTGCCTATCACGCATTCGCAACAAAAACAGGGCAGCGCTGGCTCTGCCTGCTTTGAAAACCTAAAATCTCAGCAGCCATTGAAGTAACAGAGGAGTGGCTGCTGTTAATCAGCAACACACATGAACCTTCTCTCATAAATGATGCCCATTTTGCACAGGATAGTAAAATATAATGTCTTGCACCAGCAAATGGAATTGAGCACTTGGCATGAGTAGTGATAGCCACTGTAGTTAAGCAGTCCAAAAAGGCCACCAACAAAAATAAATAAAGTGAATATTCCAAATGTTTTTTTTAATCAATAAATCCTTAATATATCATATATCTATGTGATGGCATATCACAAAAAAAGATTGGTTTGGGTCAGAGAGAATGGCCATCCATTACAGATACACAATGTTTGCTTTTTTTCTTCATTTAATCATTGTGGGTCTACTTCCTTACCGTACATCTTTCCAGATGGAACCAAACTCACTATTCTCAATTGCAGAAACTGCATTAGCGGTGTTGGAGATGTTTGTCTCGTGCTGTGCATCACAGTGACAGAATCATTTAGGACAAAGAGGCCAGGTCTACAAGGTCACCATTAGGGCAGCACACACTTCTCTGTTGCAGCTTCACCACTTTGGCTGATGAGTCTGATAAATGTTTGCCAAGTGCAGCTGCAAACTGTGAAAATGTCCACTTTGGCTAGTGGAAGATATACTGTAAAAGTAAAAACATGAGTCCACAGCACTGTAAATGATCATTTTCCTACTTTAAAGCGTGTCACACTTATCACGCAGCGACAGCAAGACCCAGCTGCATCACCCATCCTGTAACTCTTAAACCAAATCATTGCCTCGCAATGAAACTTGATGACACCTTAGAGCTGTGAGCTTACTTTATTCTAAATATCTTCAAAGAAAAGCATCTTTAGAGTGACAGAGAGAGAGTGGGAGAGGAGACAGGAGGCAGGGAGAGAGTCTTATTTTAGTGGGCTGTGAGGAAAATCTGAGATCAGATGAAGATGGGCTCTTAAGACTGTTTTAGAGGTGACTGTAGAGGAAGAGTGGATTGAAGACAGATAAGGACTTGACCTGCAATACACACAGAGACCTTTGCTCAAAAATTCACACATACTCATGTACAGACACATCACTATAGCAAACTTTGTTTAGTTGTGCTTTGATGGCCTCCTCCCCAAATGAAACAGTCTAGTCTAAAGATGATTCACCAAATCATTGTCCCCATGGATGTATTAACCCTTTGTGCCAGGGCGATAAAATTTGCGTCCAGATTTGTACCCCTTGAGCCTCGAAATCATAACTCTGTCAAACCAGAATGCACAGACATCATACACACACTGTAAAAACCCTTTACAATGACAGTTTCTCCACTTACATACTGTTCATATTCTTACCCTTCATAATATGGAGCAGGTCATTTTTGACCCTGCTCAAGTATCCCTTTATAATTAGTCCCTATACCAAATTTTGAGAGAGTCTTCTTTAGGTTCAACACTATTCATTTATAGAGAAAATACATTCAGACAGTCAAACAGTCATAATTATTTCTATGAATTATACTGAGAGTGAAAGATGCAACATGTTTGAATGGTAGGTTTCTTTATAACCATTAAAACCATCAATCAACACTGCCCATAAACCACATGCCCTCCTTTTCTCTCAATTGTACACAATATATTCTGCATTGAGTGTATTAGTGATAAACCAAAACAACAAACTGGTTTGCAAATTTCAAACAAATAAAACTGCAAAAAAAAGGACTTTTGCAGTCCTTTTTTGTTGTGTAGAAGTTGCATCTCCCTCTCTTTTGTCCCCTTGTGGCAATTGACTGTGGGACTGCAGACTGATCAGGGCAAGATTTGGACTACTGTGCCGTGGCTGCTGTGGTTGGCGTGTGGGGAAGGTGGTGTCGCGTTTGCATGAGAGAAGTCACAAAGACCTTTCCTCCATTTTCTCCATGTTGTCCTCCTCTTCTAATACTTTCTCTTCAACTCACAGTCTCTTTTTTCATCTTGGAATAACAGATCCACCAAATCACTCCTTCCACTCCACCAAATCAGTGAAATAGGGGCTCAGGTACTTTTTATAGTCCTATGAAAGCTGCCCTTCACTATAGGGAGGACAATGTTGGGCAACCACTACATTGGTTTCCTGAGAATTGATGAGTTTGATTTGTTACTTTGTAGAGGCTTGTTTGCAGGTGCAGATACCCACCTGGCTGGGAACCCTAGCAAATGTAGCAATATGGTGGGAACATGGGCAGTTCTTGTGACGGTGTGATGGTCCCTTTTGAGCTCTGTCTCCACAGTTCCAACGACACAATTCAAATTTCACCCGGAACACCCTCTATGTACAAATATTTATACCAGTTGCACAAAAATAAATAATTTTGAAATATTTCCATTTCTGGATATTCTGGGCCTCTAGGAAAAGTCATAAAGTTTCAGGCTTAAAGAATGTCGTTTAGGGTGTTTTTACTGCTTTCAAATGTCAAAAAGGGGTCAAATTTGACCCAAGAGTTAAGGGTAAGCATCATCAAATCCACTTTGAAACCATAGAAACAAAACACTCCTTATAACTTGAGATCTTGGTTTATAATCATAAAATGTATGACTTTTTCTCTAGTAGAAGTAACCCAGTTGATATTTTTACAGCAACATCCATGCCTGTCTGCAAACCAGTAGTGTTAAGAAGCAAACTCAGCATGTGGAGCAGATTCACCAAAATTTGAAAAAGAAAAAGACTGTTTTCTTTCCCCAAAACTTGATATCACTCCGAATAATGTCACAAAATGATATGAAATAAAATATATTGATGCCTTGCTGGCGGATACAAAACAATTACAATTGGCAAAACAATCAGAGAGATAAAAATTGGGTTTCTGTATATTTTTCAGAATGTCCCATCAACATGGGTCTTATATCTCTGAAACTCTGACAATCCAAGCCTGTCCTCCTAAGAAAAACATCACAATAGGTTGTCATATAGTTACGTTTGAGTGACAGATGCTATCTAGCAGCCATAATAATTATGACCCAGAGAGGCGGAAATAATGTTTATATAAGTCAACAATTTTCCTGCTTTGGAGGAGGAGGGGTGGATTGAGGTCATAACCCAACAGTGGACTTTGCCTCAGGAGCCCACTGTTCATTTCCCACTTCCAACCGCGGGTGTCACATCTTCAATTGCGAGTCTAGACTATGATCGTCCCCTAACCTTAACCCCGTGGTTATTATTGTAGCCATGATGACGAAGGCTGCCTAACTTTAAGGAAGTAGTAATTTTAACCCACACCACATTTCTCTAATATTAACAAAGTGATCATTTTAACCCAAACCATGATCTTTCCCTAAAGTGGTTTTTGTGCCTAGATAAACCTAGTCAGACCTTAACCACAGTGTTGTCACACCATAAAACATCATTATTTTTTAACAGTGACTTGAAACGGATTTGGAAAACACAGACAAATGATGCTGTCCTGCCAACTACTGCTGATAAAGGTGTCTGATTAGAAAAACATTCCTATGTGACGTTTATGAGTCACATGGTCAAACCACGTATTTGGTCCTTTAATTTGGAGGACCTGTTGGACAGTCCCCTCCATCCATTCATGAAGTACATGGATTTGTGCTGTATGGAAAACTTCTGGACATAAATAAAGAAACATTACAACATTTCCATAAAAAAGCCTGTATAGTACTACTCACATGCACAACGGTGGCATTTAGCCTGACTTTTCCTGAAAAGAACAATATATTGCATGCCTGGGTGAAACAGGCCATCAGCCTATAAATGAAGGAAATTTAAAATGAGAAAAAATAGCCTAGGGTTCAAAGGGTTAAGAGAACTGGATACTGTAAAATTGTTGACGGACACATACATTTGAAAAGTTTTTCAGGCTCAAGTGTTTTTGCGCCCATAGAGAGTGTGCATTAGAGTCCTGCTAACTTCCTGCTGGCTCCCAGCATACATGAAGAGCATGAAAATAATTTACTGATACAATTCTTCAATTTTATTAAACATGCATCATTTTACAACCATTTATTTTGTCTTGATTGTGTATGAGAAAAAAGTGTATTTAAAGTAAAAAGTATTTTGGGCCTGTGAGTGTCATGTGACCTGCTTTTCCGAATGTGGCCAGTGCACTAAAATAACCTCACAGCCCAGCATTGATCCTTGAGGTTTGGCTGTGTCCAGTTCCTGTCCCTAAAATGACAAAGATAAGTGAAATGATGCTAAAAGGTTTGTAGGACCTTTATTTAGCAGTTCCACCAAATTTGGGGAAAAGGCTGCATTTGGATTATCCTTCAGAATGAGTCTTGTATTCCTGTATGGCCTGTTCCTGTTTGTTTTCTGTGATAAAGAAATATTAGCAGAAGTGACCACAGTATGGCACACTCTTAAAATTCACCTAGATGTGTTAAGTCCTGAGGACAGAGTGAGGCAGGTTTCAATGCAGTTTTTACAGACTGAAAGCCCTGAGGCTGTTGAGAAATATGTTCCCATATCATTCTGCAATGAATACCCTGGTCAGACATTTGAAATGAAAAGAATAATGAAAAAAAACACATCCATTAATAATACAATAGAATCTGAGCAAAGTGCAACATTGCAATTAGGCTTAGACTGATATTTTGTCACCTCCTCAGCATCACTGGTGGTGGATGCAGACATCCTGGCTACGGCTGATTTCTAATATTGGCCTTGTGTATGAGTTTGTCTAACTTTAGCATAGTTGTATGTACATCTACACAGACATAAATGCAAATTCAGACTTTACACACAGTGATACACAATGACTCACCCAATAACACATGCAAATCAGCTACCCAGCTTGTAGTTCTATAAAAAGTCTGTGTTGTTGTCTCTGTGTGTGTGTTTGTGTATGTGGCAGGAGGGAAAGAAAGAGAGGATGAGTGACAGTGTCCCCACTGCCCCGGCTCTCCATATGGGTGGGCAGGACATTGCGACTGACGAAGCGTCTGCCTGAAATCGCCCATCTGCAACTTTGCAGGTGTTCCCAATGATTATATTATTAGCTCTTTCCGCTGATCTTTGATTTTTTTTTTTTTTTTTACGAGCTTTTTAGCGTCCCAAGCCTTTGAGTCTGGGCGGGGTAGGAACATAAAATATGTACACGCCTGGCAGCACCATCTGCCTCCAAGATCTGCCACATACAACATACAGAGGATGTCTGAAAGAAAGCAGTTATGTGTTTGGATGCGGGTGCGATGTGCAGATACTGTGTGTGTGTGTGTGTGTGAGCATTAAATGGCCCTTACATTGATAGCAAGATGAGGAAAATCCTAAAAAGTAAGGACATGCTGCTGCTTTTCACATCTGTGAGGCTATTTGAGATGCAGAATCTGGGTTTAAAGGGTCAGTTTACCCAAATTACAGAAACACATACTTTCTCATTCACTCCTTAGTGGTATAGCAATGCACATCCTTTTGATTGTATTTGCAGGTCTCACATATCCATCTCTGAGGTTTGGTTGTCATGCTTACAGCACTGAAAAGTGGCATTTAACAAGTTTAACCAATTATTATATTTCTTTCCAGAAACACTTGACCTGTTGCTCTGGATGATCCACATAATAAATTGTCAATAGTGGAGACTGTCTTCAATAGAATGTAGATCCAGTGAAAACTATTGAATGAGGTCAACACTGTGAACACCAAAAACCCAGAATGTTGATAATATTCTGCAAAACCCTTTTTCTTTTTTTTTTTCTTTTAAAAAAGCAACCATTATTTGTTGGTCTGCAATGGTAAATAATCTCTGGTCTACTCCATAAAGGCACCAACCCCACCCCCACATCCTCCCCTTGCTTCCCCCTTCGCTAGAGAACACTGCTTGCATTGGCACCTGAACGTTGGCATTAGATGTAAATTGTGCACTGCAATTTTTTTTCGCATATTTTGGGTGAACCAACCCTTTAAATCCCTTTGAATTAAAATGGTGGTAGGTTTAAATCAGAGTATTTGTTAAATGTACAGTAGGCATTAGGGGTGGGCCCGAATCAGAATGCGTTAATTGAAAAAGTCCAAATAGCGTGTTTTTTACGAATATTTATTTTGTACAAATATTTTAAAAATTATTTGTTTTTGGGAAGAAAAAAAACAAACAAATATCTCAGTCTCTCTCCTCTGCTCTGCTGTTATGTCTAATAGCAGGTCTCAACGAGCGGAGTCACATCCACCTGCTACTTGCGGTGCATTTCCTAATTTGGACATCATTCCCAGAGTTGGGGGTGTTCCCCAGAGATAAAGCTGAGCTACTGACACAAGTGAAGTGCTCTCAAGGGACTCTCCATAACCTGTTGTTCCCCTTCTCCTTTCCACAAAGTTAGGTTGTAAAAAGAAAGATTATAAATGAAAAGTGCAAAGCAATGATCACCTTTGAAGTTCTTCCTTACATGTTACATGCTGTGCTGTCTCTGTGTTATGGGTGTATAAATACCTAGATGTCCACATCCCTAGTAGGCATGTAGTGAATGTGGTTTGATGTGACAGAAGATTGGGATGGAAATTAAGTGATGAGTCCACAATTCAATGTTATGTGCTTGATCATACAGTATGTGTGTATTTCTGCATTTGGCTAGTTGGACTTGCTTCCATGTGTGACCACTTACTATGTATTTATGCACAACATGTTATGCATGCAAGAATGTTATGTTGAAATATTTTCACAGTGGGAAAAATGCCTGATACAATCTCAAAGTCATTAATGCCATGTTGTGATGATGTCTGCCTGTTGGTCCAAAATTGTTATATTCTATTCTAATATGCCACTTGTCCATACGCAGAGCTGTCTGCTTCTGATTCCCTGCATTTTGTTGTATTGTGTTGGTGTTGTGTAATCATCAACCCGTCTTCACAAGAAAAACGACAGTATAGGTCTAAAATTCAGCTGGCAAAAACAGCCTAAAGTTACGTTTATGCCATCTACCGGACATAGTAATTATGACCTGGGGAAGTGATGCAGTTCAGATGACATCAATGTAAGGTGACTTAATAAGATGATTTTTGCCTTGATAGTGGACCTTGCTGCAGGAGACCACTATTCGCTTTCCGTTTCCAGCCAGTAGATGGCATAAATGTAACTATAGGTCTTTTTTTGTGCGTGTTTGTTTGTTTGTTGTATGTGCAGCGCTCATGGCCCTCCAGGTGTAGGCTGTACAGGAAGGTGTGTCTGTGTGTTGTGCTGCAGGCTTTGCTGTGCTGTAATAGGAGAGCAGAGCACAATAATAATGGCACCGGTTTAATGACGACAGATAAATCAGTGTTTCCTCCCTGCCAGAGAGATGGAGATATCTGACACACACACACACACACGCACACACTGCTGCTCACCAAATGTCCCTCTGATGACCAATACACTCACATACTGTTGTGATGAGTTGCTGCACATTCTGTACACTCACTCACACACACTCACAGAGACACTAAAACACGAAGACACACACACTTGCAAAGCATCATCTCTGATGTTTCCTTGCCATAGGCCTGCAGATGTGACATCATCAAGAGAACACACATAAGTAAGGGAGAGGTTTTGATGGCTGCTGTGAGTCTATCAAAATGTCCAAGTGTCCTCCAAATGGAAAAAAAACTTCAATGCCATGGGAAGTAGGGGTGCGGAGGGTGCTGCAGCACCCCCTGGTGGATGGTAGAGGACCTGCACATTCACAACTATAAATAAAAAAAACAACCACAAAAAAACTTTTCATTTAATTTTTGTTGGTTATATTCATATTCTAATGATATTTTGATTTCAGTAAGTGGTTAATAGTGAATCTTAGGTTCGGTTGGAAATTACGTTTAGGTATCATGTGACCACACACTAGTGGCGCCGGAATGAGTTTTGAAATGGGGGAACATCCAGCTTTGGATGACGTAATAGTCATGATTGGATCGACACTATTTTGGCCAAAACTCTAATGTAGCCTATCTCACCTTGTAAATGGTCACATAGTTTAGTAATTAATGTTATACAACAGTGTTTGCACTGCAATGTCTCTCAAGAAAAGCGTCTATGATGAGCCCTGGTAACCTGACGTGTAATTCATAAAAAGGCAAAATATCGAGTTATAACTGACCAGTCTGATGTGTGTAGAGGTGTGTGTGGATATTCTGCAGAAGCCTGGTGTCGTTCTCAGCCAATTTAATGACGGTAAATACAGTGAATGGCTGTGCGTAAGAGACAACGGATTTATCAACATATCAATCCTGCTACCTTTAGATGCTGCAGGGATTTAATGAATTGAAGGAGAACCTTTTCATATAATATAGCTGTGGACAACAGATACTGTAAGAATCACCCACATTCATTTACAAATCAATACAGATGCTTTAACCACATTAAACTTTATTTTCTGTGCTGATTTTGGTTGGAGAGTGTTTAGGCAGAGACGCCTTTGTTGAAAATTCCGGCATGTGATGTTGAACGAAAAAGGATGGAACTCAACAGCGAGCGCAGCACAGCAGCCGGTCAGTCTACAGCACGCACACACTAGAGTTATCTTGTAGTTCATTTTCAAAAAAATGCATTGATTGCACCGTTTTTTAAATTAATTACTAAATAATTACCTTTGCGAGATTAATGTAAAGTATATTGTGAACTTTCTATGCCATCACTCAGAGACTAACGTTAGCGGAGTGGAGCAGCAAACTCCAGCAGTAACAAACAAGACTGCCTGACCAACACACACTGCAGCATTAAACAACTTAAACCAACTCTGAGGAGAAGAAAATAACTCGGTGATCAGTCTGTTTTACCTCCAAAACCCTGTGGCTGCTCAGTGTCTTGTACAACGATGGCTTTCCTCAGAGCTAATCGTGCAGCAGAGAAGCTGCTCTCCACTGCTGGAGACTTGACGTTGATAACAACACGGGAGCACTCTGCCTCCCCCTCATTTTGTTATTCTCAGGCAAAATTCAGGAACTTCCTGTGTTTCAGCGCCACCTCGATGTGAAAATAAGCATCTTCCAGGTCACTGGTGGTGAACCAGTTGCCTGATTGAACCAGTTCCAGCAATCTCCTGATGGTTAGCATGTGGAACGTCTTTTGATACGCTGGTACAGGATGCAGACATCCAAAATGGGTCTGATACCTCCCGCCTTCTTGGGAACCAGGAAGTACGCAGAGTAAAACCCCTTGTGTCTGACCGAGACAGCCTGTTTCAATAACAGGTACTGGATCTCCTCGGAGAGAGAATCTGTCTCCTCTTGGGAGGATAGATTTATCTCCTTGATGCCCAAGAATGGAGGAGAAACACAGCAGAACTGGAGTGAATAACCCAGTCTCAGTGTTTTGTCCATCCACTCCATTAATGTGCAGCTGTGACACCATTCCTCATAAAACTGCGTCAGAGGGCGGGCAGCCAGGAAGCTGTGGTACTCCGATTCAGCCCTCTCTGCTGCCAAACCTTCCATAAACATAAGATTGGCCCATGGGGGGATCAATATTGAAAGGGCCGAGCTGATGGAGTGGTCCATGAACGCATCACCATCGGCTGCCGCAAAACAGCATTTGATGTTGCGTCAGTGCTTCCGTTCCCCTCTGTATTTCCCACGGAAATAACCGGAGGGAAGCAGAGCAGACATGGTGTCTCCTCTCCTCGTTTTGTGTACGGGCCTGGGTATTACTTTCTAAAGAGGAAGTATTGCTGCTGGCCGTGCTATCATTAACCTGAGAGATGAACTGTGTATGCTGGTCCCATGAAGAATAGTGGCAAAAACAGCGGGAGACAGTGCTGACACTAAGCAGACTTGAAGCGACCTCTCCCCGGTTAACGTGTGGGCGCGAAGCGTTATTCCTCCATGAGGATATAACGCCATTCGCCACATCACCATAAGCCAGGGAGACCAGCCGCGCTGGCT
This sequence comes from Scomberomorus guttatus, assembly GCA_038419695.1. Lineage (NCBI taxonomy): Eukaryota > Metazoa > Chordata > Actinopteri > Scombriformes > Scombridae > Scomberomorus > Scomberomorus guttatus. Next base: position 6,381,701 of record CM076445.1, read on the forward strand.
GGTCCAATAGATAATGGCACCAGCAAGCACAGCAAGAGACAGATCTGCTGTGTGTTGCTATATCAGGACTGTAGACTTCCTCCGTGCAGCTTCCTGCTCGACACCCAGGGAGCTGAGTGAGGAATCAGGAAGGCTGCGAGGGCCTCTTCCGGGGGGGCACACTGGGACAGCCTGTCTCTGTGTGGCCCTGCACTCTCAGGAAGGAAATCAGTCCCGCAACTGGTGACTTCGTTTTCGGTGGCTCTTTCCAAGATGCATTTGCCAAATGTCTGGTGGAGGAGGAGGTGAAACAAAGGCAGGTTGAGCCGGATGAGCCGGGCCATAAAAGCCTTAATGTAGCCAGCTAAATGGCTTGGGTGGGATAGGCGGGGACAGTGACAGCCCTACACACTCTGCCGCCATGGCCATAACCTTCGGGAAATCATGGCGAACCGAAGGAGGAGGATTTCTGAAGGTCAGCAATGTTGCAGACACAGATGAGAGGTTGTTGTCATCGTCCATTGGCGAAGCCGCTGATACAGGCTCGGCATGCGGTGGCAGCGGCTGTGGCAGTGGGGCACCGGACGAAGTGGGGGACTTGTCATCGACACGAGGATCTATATGCAGCTCCAGGTCACTCTCGCCACAGCGGAGCGAGACATCACCCAGCCAAAAATAGTCTCACCATTGCCGGCGTTGAGTCATCTGGGGCACTTGAAGCAGAAAAGATGCCTGGTGGCAGCAGCGATGAGGCCAGGGCACAACGGGCAGGATCGAGCTTGGAGCATCGACTCCATCCTTAGTGAAGTGAGAAGGATGAGAGCAGCAGCAAGATGCTGCCTTTTATACTGTGTGAGGCACATGTAATCGGTAGGCACGTCCTCATTGGCCGGCTATGTACATACAAATTTCAGTGGGCGATTGCATGCGTGTTATTGGAGGAGAGTATTACCCTGTACAGTCCAGTACAGGGTGGAGCCTGTGTGAGATAGAACATGCACAACCAATGTACATTTTACAGCATAAATCATTTATACAGATCTTTTTCATATGGGTGTTGAGGGTGGAACCCCTCCTAACACACACATATTGCGTCATCCCCACAGCACCCCCAACTTGAAACATGTTCCCATGGCTATGTCACTAAGCCCCATAAATCAAAAGTGATTTGAATGATGAAATAATGCAGCCAAAGTTGGAGAAAATACAGATTTAAGGCTCCAATGTTATGCTGGCACTGATCAAGTGCCACAGTTTTGCTCCAGCTAAATGGACTTTTATTGGCTCCAAGTGGAATGCTGCTTACACCAGTTTGATAATTTTGTGGGTTGTTACAGGATGGAGCAGAATTCCAATGCAAATCAGATGGCACAGTGCAAATTTGGCTAGAAACATAACACTTGTGCTTCAACCTCCTTGGATCACATCTTATCTTAGGTGCGCTAATTATGTGCTCTTCTTGCTTTCAGTTGCTGATGATGGATATGCAGAACCCTTCCCAAAATCTCAATTTTTCTTTTTTCTTTTTTTTTTTTTACTGAAATACAAATTCAATACAGTTCTTCATCCAGGAGACACATTTGCAAAGTGAAGTCTGAAGCCTTCAGCTGTTAGTGGAAACATGTACGGTACCAATCAAAAATTTGGACACACTTTCTCATTCAAGGAAATGGGAAGGTGTGTCCAAACTTTTGACTGGTACTGTATGAATGGGATCATTTTCATGAATTCCCAGGTTCTTTTCAACAGATGTTCAGAAAGTAATGCCTAAGGCATTCTATTTTTAATTACAATGGGGGAAAAAAGGTAGACAGTGTAGCTGAGATAAACATGTTGTGGTGCAGAAACTGCAGTTTATTTGATAAAAACAGATGACTGATTCAAAGGGAGCCACTTTTCTTTCTGCAACAATTTAGGCCCTCTTCTTTCTCTAGATAATTAAAGGGGAACAGGCTCAAGTCAAGTAAACGTATATATACACATGCGTTTATTGTTAGATTATAAGACATTTATAAGCACGTATAAGACACTTGTTAACAATTTATAGGCTGCTTAAGAACGTTAATAAAAGCCTTATGGGTTTCGTATAATTGTTTATAATAGTAATGTAACATTGCAAACACAGTTATTGAGTTTCACTAACTTACCAATTATGTCATTGTTAAACCTTTACTAATCTTTTTTTCTTGCTTTAGTAAGGTTAACTGTATTATTCATTTATTAGCAATTAACTATGCACTTATTAACAGTTAACTATGCTTTTGCAGCTATCGGATATAAAGCGAGAACAACACCTTATTAAGGTTAATAAATCCTTTATTATGCACTCATTAACAGTTAATAATGCTTTTTGACAGCTCCCCCATCTGGAATGAGCACTACATGTTGTCAAGGTCGATAAAATGTGAATAAAAAATTACATACAAATACAATGTTTTAGCGATGAAGCACAAAAACACACTTTAAGACAGCTGTTTAATTCTTTCCATCATTTCCACAAAGAGAATGTTCTATAAAACATAGCATCAAACAGGCCTTTAAAAAAATAGTACAATTATTAGTATAATTACAGTATCTTTCAACATTGAGGGAAAACATATAAAATATCACTAATCACATCAACAAAAAAAAGTGCAATTGTAACATGAAAACTGAGGTACATTTCAATAAAAAAAAATTAAAAATCCATTTAAAAATGTTTAAACTTTTCTATTGAGGAGGTAGGCAAAGGGAAGCACATGCTACTTTGCATATCCAAGTGATCTGTGAAGCGATCAGGAGGGAAGAAAGAAGACAGCACACACACAGAGAAGAGGGAGTGTTTAGGGCTCATTTCTTTCTTTGCAGGCTATAGAATTTCTGAATTTCAGTCCAATTTATGTAGAACTATCAGATTATTTTAGAGATTAATAAGGCTATGTTTAGATCTGGTTAGCAGGACAGAGATTAGGCTATAGGAGAAAAAGGCTGATGAGTGACGGATGCATACAGAAGTGAGCAGAGTTTGTGATGCCTTGAACTGTATCGTGACTCTCACACACTCGCACTGTCTCATCAAGGCTATGAGAGAGTTGTGATTATGTTATGGGAGAAAAAGGAATTGAGTTGTATTGCAAGTCTCCTCCTCAATTTTATTACTGATAGCAATCCAGCAGATAAAAACTTCCAGAGGGATCTGCGTAGAGAAAAAAAAAACTGCGCCTCCTATTTGGATGACATTAGTATTTGTTTAGAACGTATTATCTATTAATTCCGAATAATGTATTAGTGTCTTGACTGGTTTGGCTGACCCCCCAAGTGTTGCCAAACCAGTAATGACACTAAGGAAGTAATCGGATATGATTACATCATTCGGATCCATATTAGGTTCAGTTCAGTAAACCCAAAATACTCATTAAAGGGAAACTTTGGGATTTTTCTACCTGGAACCTATTTTCCCATCATTTTGTGTCTAAGTGACTAATAGGGACAATAATTTTTTAAACTGGTCCAGTATTGAGCAAGAGAGCTGAAGTTGGCAACCACTAAACACTGCAATGTATTTCAACGGGGCAATAGTGCACCATCAATGTGCATCCACTAAAAGTACTTGTTTTTACCACTGACAGGCTCAGATTGTTATTATAAGTGTCTGACAACATTATGGAAAGGACCATACAGAGAAATAAAACATTTTTCTTTACCTTTTGCTTGATCCGGTCTGTTTGTTATTCTGTCTAACCAAGTCTCACTCAAGGAGAAGTCTCACTCTGAATCTGAATTAAGTTATTGTCGAAATCAGCTAAATATTCAGCCATGACTTTGAAAATCTTAGCTATGCTTTCAGTATTACAACACAACAAACTCCTCCTGGCACTCCTCTCTCCAACTCTGTCATGGGTGACCCAACTAGAAGGCCAATTTCTAGCAGGAAATCTGTACCCCAGCTTTCAAATAAATAGACCATCCTAAAAGCAAAATGAGAATGGTCTAATTTAGCTTATAGATAGTCATTATCATAGTATGTCTAATTGTCAACTTCCTCTTGTAGAATGGATCTTGATGATTGTCCCACTTTTTACAGCATGTCTTTAGCCCAAATATTCATGGATAAGACAGTAATTTACCCAGCAATATTTCCTAGACATTGTTTTAGCCCATCGCTTATCGTGTTTATATTTTATACGGGAAATGTGTGAGGGAACGTCTGATGCAACGGTGCAAGGACACTCGTTACTATTATGAATTAAAATTGCTCTGGAATATGGTACAGGTATGTTTGTCCTCAATAAGTGCAAGAAGAAGAGGAAGAATCACTCTAGAGCAGCAGGTGGCGGTAATGCACCTTTAAGCTAGATGCCAATAGACAAAAACTAAAAAGAAGAAAAAGAAGTGCCTTTACTTCGATAGCGCTGCAAACCAAACTAAAAAAAAAAAAAAGATTTTTGAAGGTAGTTCAACTACAAAAACTTTAAAGTTAATTAAATACCCTTAGCAAAAAAAAACAAACAAAAACAAAACAAAAAAAAACTTCTCGAAAAAAACCAAGCGCCAACCATATCTGTCACCAGAGGATGAAGCTTACAAAAAAGAGGGGCAGAGACCATTACAGCTGGTAATAACGGCAATGTATTGTACTTCTTCCTTGGGCTAATGTCAATTAGGTAGCCTGTAAGTAACTGTCCTTCACTGTGCCTCACTGCTAAAATATTGTATTAATATGTAATTTTTTATTCACATTTTACTTTACTTCACCACATGTAGTGCTCATTCCAGATGGGGGAGCTTGTTCTTGCTTTAGATCCGGTACCTGCAAAAGCATAGTTAACTGTTAATAAGTGCATAATAAAGGATTTATTAACCACAATAAGGCATTTTTCTCATATTAGATCCGGTCGCTGCAAAAAGTATAGTGAACTGTTAATAAGTGCATAGTTAATTGCTAATAGATGCATTTAAAAGTATGTATTAATCTTAATAAAGCAAGAAAAAAAGCGTAGTAAAGGTTTAACAATTACACAATTTTAGGTAAGTTAGTTAAACACCATAACTGTGTTTGTAATGCTTTTATAAACAATTATAAGAGACTCAGCAGTCTATAAGCAGTCTATAAACTGTTAACAAGTGTCTCATAAGTGCTTATAAATGTCTTATAATTGAACAATAAACGTGTTTATGATGCTATTATTAACACATATAGTCTTATTAACACATACTAAAGTTAATAAGCATCTTATAATGACTTATAAGTGCCTTATTACCTATTAACTAACACTTATTAAGGACCTTAATATAAAGCGTTACCGTTATGTTTTAAAAACTGCACCCAGTCTAATAATTCTGCTTTCACTGCTGACTAATGGTAACTACATGCCCTTTCCACCTCCTGTGCAGCAGCATGTAGGGTGGCACTGTAGTACCACACGTAGTTGTGATGTTAGTTGTGGTCAGAGGTTCAAGAAACATACATATTTTTCAACCCACTAAGGCCAGTGCAGATTTCATTTTCCTCTGAAACCTTTTAGTGTGGAGTTATGTTTAACAGTCCACTCCCATAGTGGTGCAGGTGAAACCAAATGTTTCCAGTCATCAACACTCCAGTAAAGATATCTTTTAACTTTCTGCAAAGACCCTTGTGAAGACCATTATATCCCACAATTGTATTATGGTGTCAACTCTTGTACTGTGACATCTTCCATGTTCATCTAGAGTCACTTTCCACATGACATTCTGATAAGATGTCTTGTGTTCTGGTCCGTTCATGTTCATCTTTATGATTGCCCTCTTTTGCAAAGCCCAGCAGCTCTATGGTCTTGGTGATACTCAAACTCACTCTCATCCACACAAGCTATTTCAATCTTTAGATCACACTTAAATTTCTGAAATTAAATATATACAAATGGAAGGGCAGGACCTGTGTTCTTGTAGAGTATATTTGGACTCTGAGGAGGCAACCATCCTCTGCTGCACATTGGACGGTTCTGGCCTCCCCATCGTCCATTAACTCCTGATAATGGACACCTCGATGGGTATTATCCCTTACATCAGTGATTATACTGTAAATTGCTTACTAGCCCCATTGTTTCTTGCATTTGCAGTATTGGTGATAGTAGCATAGTCAGCATTGACTTACTTACTAATCTTTTATTAATTCCCTAGGTAAAACTAAGTAAACAGGCAATCAAAAATTTAAAGTAAAAAGCACATGGTTACACTGCAGTTTGAATTATGATGACAGAAACATGGTGATGTGGTCAATATCAATATCTCCACAACTGTGATTTCAACTTAAAAAGGCATATCATCTGCTGCTGACAGTTCATTTTGGTGCTGCATATCCATCAGTTTCCTCATCTGTGTGGCCTCTCCTCTGTATTTGGGAACAGTCAGTACGTCATAATGGGGAGTAGACTGCTCATAAAGGGAATGAGAGAAGCCCATCTAATTGGCTATGACTGATGTCAGCCCCCAAATCCAACCTGTAATACAACTACAACGAGTGTCCCAGCAGCATCACAAAACGAGAATGTGTTGGTCATGATGACTGGAATAATTAAGTGAACAAAAAGCATATACTGTATGCAGTGTGTATTTGGGCCACAAGTCAATTCTTAACCACAGCACTAAATGGACTCGGCAAACAGGGCATTTTAGTATGGGTTCCATAATTGGCATTTGGGTGATCAGCAACAGTTTGAGCTTTTCTAAATCAACTGTAAATTGGGTGTGAGATTATATTTTGTACTGATAAATGAGCTTTGGGTAGACATGTAACATTAAACATCTTGTTAACATTGCTAAAAATACAGACGTGTGTACATGCAATGAAAGCTATGTGTTTTGTTGTGCAAACGTTTGTCAGCTCCTCTGCCTCATTTAGACTTACAGTGTGCATTTCTGCGTGCAGTCGGCCACAGCTAACCGACCACTGTCACCTAGTAACCACAACCATTTGCAATTATTTTGGTTTGATGTCACGAGGTCTTTTACGTAATTAGCATGGCCGGTTTAATTTGCATGTAAAAGAAATGCCTGTACCATGCTAGCAACTTAACTTCTGTTACAAACATATACAGCTGTGAGCAAATACAAATAAATAAATACACAATAATTTATTATTTAATCATAACGTGACAATTTATCTTTTTAGGGGGATTTTCCTCCTCCTCCACAGAAAGGTCACAGGTCAGGGTGTGTTACAGAGGCAGCCCTGAAGCTGCTTGGGATTCAGCATTTGACCCAAAAGTATTTGCAGGATTGTTTCCCATTATGGCAAAGCTGGAACCTGGATGGTCCACATACGATACACTCCTGTCACTTTACAGTATTCATTCCATCAATGTCATTGTTTGGATGCATATGAAAAATTCTTACCCCACTGCCATCATAGAAGAGATAGAACTACGAATGTCTTAGTGTAAAATCATCATGATCACTGTTATTATCACTGTCAACATTCTGATCATCGACACCATCACACCCATTAGGGTACAATACTTCCCTGCAGCATGAGTCATTCAGCTTTGTATACAGGCTACACTGATGTTTCAGTTTGCAGATATATTAGTCTGTCATCCAGTCTGCCATTCACTTAAAAAATGATGGATTTATTAGAACACAAGCACACCTCAGATAAAACTTTGGATTATAGGCTTAAAGTGTAGGTTTAGTTCATTGTAACAACTTTCTCTACCGCTGAGGCCAAGGTCAGTGCTGCTTTGCTGATGATTACCATATCACTGGATGTGGAGGGGCGGTGATGTAGCCTATCAAAGCCATCAAGGCAGCGTCCTGGATGTTTCAGTGGTGTTTTGATTCTTAGGGGTTGATGTGGGGGGTGGTGCCTGCTCCTGCCACAGGGGGCAGAGGGGGGGGGGTGGGGGGGTCCCCAGACTCCCGTAGCTGGCTACTTTTTCCCACTGGCTGGCTACTCCTTATCCTTGTGGAACCCTAATCTCCCAGTCCCCAAGCAGTAGTCATACACCTTATTCAGGGGTAATCTCTCCAGCTGCTGACAAAAAGCCAGAGAAAGGTTCAAAAGCCGCATTTTGACTACAGGAACTTTCCCCAGGGACTAAGAACCTTTTGAGGAACTCAGTTCCTCTACCTGCATTTCCACTGGAGGGAACAGGGTTTACAGAGAGACTGTTTTACGGCAAAAAAGTCCCGTCTTGGGGGGTATTACTTTGGGAACAGGGTTTGCAGGGATGACCGTCACTGATTGGTCAAACTCACAGCATGGCTGCTTCAAGCTTTGTACCACTTCTTTCATAAAATAAGGAAGTACTCTAGTATTGATTTAGGACCAGTTTAGGATGAGGGGAGGATATTTTATCTTCGTTTGTCAACGTTAAAAGTAAAGTTAGGCTTTGTTGTCGGCTTCCCGACTCCCTTAAAAAAAGAGCGATAGTGCAGCGATAGTGCAAGTGAACTGAGAGCACAAGAGCTAGAGAGTGAATGAAGAGAGGGAGCAGCAGTAGTGAGAACAAATCCAGTGAACAAAAAACTTTATTCTCTAATTGTTTCATTGCGGTTACATTCTAAAGGACAAAATAAATAACCATCATACACTCAGCAGATGAATTACTGTGGAGACAAACGCTCTTATTTTCAGTTTCATTTTCCTCCTCTGCATTTCTCCTTTTCATTCATTCATTACATCCAACTCATGCAGCAGTAAATACAAAGACCAGGACAAATCTGTGTTGTTTTTTCCTCATGTGTGAATGCTGTTTCAAGTGCTGCTGTCATTTTTGGGTCTAATTTGCATGATCTACCTGGTTCCTCAGATGCAGTGGAAATGCAAATAGGAGATTAGTTCCTCTGGTTCCATAGTACCTGGAACTTTTGGTCAAAATGGGGCTAAAGTAACACTCTATTATTGACTACTCAACTTTTATTCTTATATCTTCCTTTTCAGTTGCACCTGTGCTTTTTCATTTTATGCCAAAATGTATGCTGTGAAAAAGGCCTTTTGGACATCACTAAAGTGTGCATGAGTATGTCTATGTACATGTTTCATGTAGGGTTTCACTGGATGGCTTTGTGTCATGACTAACTTAAATTAAGAGGGTTTGCATTTACATTCTTCGTCTGCACAGGCATTTGTTTTTGTTTTTTTTACCAGTAGAACAAGAACAGTGTAGTGTATCAGTAGAACAGTGGACAGTGAGGAGTGCTTTGGAGCTGTGAATGCAGCATTCCTTCTCCCTAATCCTGTCTGTGTCTGTCTGAATCTTTTACTCTCCGTCTCTCAGATTCAGATGCTGTGTAAGTCAGTCGGCAGACAGCAGCTCGGCTCTGTTCCATTGTCTTCTGCTATCATTGGGGGGATTCTCAGGGGATCCCGTGTTCACATCACTCTCCTACCACACGTTCGACAAGAGCGCCTTGTTTGTACACATACAAAAGTGCTTGTCATTTTTATTGTTCACTGTTGTTTTTGCAAGTGATGTTTTCTCCTCTTTGGTGCTATCTCCTTTTTACTCTCTGTCGCCTGCCTCTGCTGTCTTTCTATTTGTCTGTCTGTCTATGGTTTGCTGTCCTTTCTATCCAGCTTCAAATTCAACCTCATGATGATTTTGCCTTCCTCTTTGTCAGTAGTTGCCTTTGACTGAGGCGGCAGGCTCAGATGTTTGGTAATGGCCATTTAGAGTAATCAATGGGCCTCTTTGAGGTTGTGAGATGAAAGAGGAGTTTGACAGCTAATGTGTGCCTGTCCTGTGACGTGAACAGCATGGCAATGCCCCTTTGAAGGCACAAGGATGAGTGCATCAGGTTGGATTTATCCCACACTGAAGACTCACCTCAGCTGCAGAGCTGGCACAATGGCAAGTGGCAGTTGCTCTTTCACTTTCTTACACACACATGTGCACACACATCCATGAAAACACACTCTCACTTTCTGTCTCCTCCTCTCTCATCCTCCGCCTTTCTCTCTTTCACCCTGTTTTATATATCTGTCACATCGGCGTACCTCCAATGCAGCTCGTGCCAGCTCCCATTCCACGCTCTCCCTCAGAAATGTGTTCAAGTAAACATTTCACGCTTGCTTATGCTAAAGGGAAGTGGCAGCGGCAGGTATGTGACAGGCAGAGAACTGTCTGTGCCCAGGGCTGCCAGTGACGAACCAAGCCCCTCTTCTCTCTGTGCTGCTTTTATCTTCTGAATAATGGACATATGTGATCGGAGGAGAGCATTTGATGATACATTCATTCTATTCATCAGAATGCTCAGAGAGGACACCCCCAGTGAGGGAAAAACAAAGCAACATGGCTCATGATTGTAATGTAAATGATTTGTGCTGAAATGAAAGTGAGCATATCGGGAGCGTTGCACTACAGTATATGCAGCTGTTGCATTTGACTCATTTTGATGCACTGTCATCAACAAGGGTGGAAGTAACGAATTACAACTACTCCAGTTACTGTAATTAGGTCATTTTTTGGTACTTGTACTTTTATGAGTATTTTTTCAAGTCTGTAATTTTACTCTTACTTAAGCATGCATTACACTATGTAATCTACTTCACTACTTTAAAATCATAAATCGCTACTGAGTAGGCCTACAATTTGAATTGTATCCAAACCTTTCATCTGCATTTTTGCAGCCAATATCAACCAATTGCAAACAGACCAATGAAGACCATGAAATGTGGACCAAAAAAAAACCAAAAAAACAAGGCACAGGTTTGGAGAGGTGACCACTGAACAGAACAGTGCAGGAGTTGGGAGTAATTTAGGGAATGCAGATTTGGAGAAACAGAAACCAAATGGAGACAGATGTCAACAACATTGAAAACAGTGAAAATGACAAAGAAAAGGTGGAGGACGAGTGCCCATGGCCGCACCTGGAAGAATTCTTCATGCACAGGGGGAGAAAAGGAGACAGAATGCAAATGCAACGCAAACTTTGCCAAATATTGTGATATCAGCTTACAGGAATGCAGCCTCTAATCTCAAAAAATATGTAAGAAGATTTACAGCTATTTGTTATTGTTTCAACAATCTTTGTTATGTTTAGGGTAATTAGCTTGGCTACCATAAGGCCAGCTAACATAACACTACACTCTAGTGTCATTGGGATTCGAGTAGGACAGAGCTAGCTAACATGCACTCACAAGCATGCTTAAATAATTAAACTACAATTCTTAAAAATGTTATCACAAAATATTAGAACAACCACATTCATTACAATAGGTTAAATCAGTAGTCATTTAACCAAATTTACCACGCTTTCACATTATGCTAAACAATTAATGATTAGCTTAAATAATTACTCTGGTTGAATGATTTTACTCAGCTTTTGCTTTGGTGTTAATAGCAGTGATAGGATGAGGTAATGTTTGAACATGCACTGAGATAAAATTGATCTTTACAGAGGAAACATCCATCGAAGATTGACCAGTACCTTAACATCACTGTCACAGCAGCACATCAGTGAAAGACCACAGCCACACCAAACAAGCTCACAGCAAGTAAGCAAGCTAGGTTACCAGATGTAATGTTGACAGCTTCGAGCAAACATGTCCCACAAGCAACTGTTGACAAACTTGTCATCAATTTCAAATGTGAAATTCTACAGCCATTTGCAGTGATAGAAGAGCCAGCTTTCAAATAATTAGTTACCACACTACAGCCTCAAGCCAAAGTCATCTCCAGACCCACTATCCGTACTAGAATCTGTGAAGCTGCTGGTAAAATGCCATTGGATAGAGGAAGACTCCCTGGAAAGATCTGCGGCACTACCTCACAGAAGACTGAGAGAGTTTCACACATTTGACATGCTTGCTGGTGCTCTTGATGATGTCCATTGTCAATACAAGATTACAGGCAAAGTTGTAAAAACCACACCTGATAGTGGATCCAACTTCATCAAAGTTTTCCATGTGTTTGGGGCACAGAATGATGCTGAGATAGATGAAGATGAAGCAGCCCCAGATGCTCTTGACCTGAGTGACCTTGATGTAAGTGCAATCCTTCATGAGGACTGCAATGTCAGCTACGCCCCCAACGATGATGTGCATGTCACTTGCTAAATGTTGTGGCAACAACAGATGCTGCCCTGGCAGAGGGCATGAATGACATCTACATGAAGCTTTACCGTGCAACCTTTGCAAAATACCAGGGCATTTCGAACAAAACTGGGCGATATCATTTGGTAGTCAAGTGTGAGCTACAGATCATTCACCCCAATGCAACACAGTGGAATTTAACTTACCTTGAAAGGATAATCCGCATCATCGATGAGAAGAAGATGCCATCAGGAGGGTGTGTGAGGAGTTCAAGGTGAAAATGAGAGTAAAATTAGATACCTACCATGTATGCAGTCTATCCCTATTATAGTCATGATGGTTTTAGTTCTTGTATGTCATATACATGTTGTATCTTACAGGTTGAATCCTGCAGAAGTTGCATTCGTCGGGGAGTATTGTACCACAATGGTGCCACTGGTGAAAGCTTCAAACATCCTCCAGTCAGAGTCCAGCTCCTGCACGGGATGGCTGCTGTCAGTAATCCACCAGCTACTATCCAGACTTACCAGGCTGAACAAACAGAACAGATGTAATAGAGGCTGGTAAGGTCAAATTTTGTCAAAGATTCACATGATCTCAATTGTGTGTGTGTAGCTATGTGTGCACACATGTATAATTGTGTATACTTTATAACTCCTCAGTCATAGTAAGCCTAAAGGTTGTTACTTATTGATGAGCTCTCCTTAATACTAAAGTATCCTTTTTTGTGATTTAGCTGTGTGTGTGTGTGTGTGTGTGTGTGTGTGTGTGTGTGTGTGTGTTCAGGAATATTCACTGAAATTGAAATAACAAAAATTTGCTAAAGTACCAAAATTGTGTTGTCTACTTGCAATTACAGGCTTGACATACGTGAAACAACATCTTGAGTCGACAGAGCATGAGAGTGAGCAACAGCAAAGAGAGTCATCTGATGACCACGATTTCTTTTCCAGACCAACCCCCAGAAAGTCACAAAATCCAGTTGAGCTTGACGGTTATTTTGCTTGTTGCCACAGACAGCATGGAGCTGCTTCACTCCTTCCTAGCCATTAAGAAGCTCTCCCTCAAGCTGAACACAGCTCTGTCTGCCTCTGCTGCATGTGAACAGCTTTTTAGCTGTGCTGGTCTACTCTTCACATCCAAACGAAGCTGGATAGACTCTGTTAACCTGGAAAATCAGCTCCTGCTGAAACTGAACAAAAGGTTCAGAAAGTGAACTGTGCATGATATGCTAGCATGTCCAAGAGTTTTGACACTTGGCTCTTGCTTGGCTGTTTTTTTGCAGTGCATTGTATACTAATATACTAATTACATGTGCTCTACTAACCAGTTCTCATTCCCAGGGTGTCAAATACAGATGCTTTGTCATGCCCCTCAGTGTCTGGTACCAACGCACAAACGTCTGTATGAGACGAACCAGGCTTTCAACTAACTCCAATGTAAATCCACCTGCATCACAATCCTAACACACCATGACTTAACACAGGTATGTTTGCAGTATACAAGAGTTCATTTTTATGTGAAATGTCTGTTGCTCGACCTAATGCCCATGGTTAAATTATCATTAGAAAACTGTTTGCATTTAATTAGCAATACATACATCACATACATTTTTTCAGCTGTTTCCTATGTCACAGTGATGCCCACAACTCTTAAATATCCCAAATAGTTTCATTCCTGACCTTTTTTGATGAATTGTATATTTCATTTTGTTTTTATTAAATAAAATGTTGCAGAATTTAAATTTGTATAATTTCTTTCTTAATGTTATACTGAAAAGCTTGTGTAATATGATCAACTAATAAACATGTATGATAGTACATATTTTGCTTGTTGTTTTTATCAGACTAGTAGTAGAAGTAGTTGTACCTTATTGGCATGTTGCAGTCACAACACTGGATTAATTAACAATTTTCAGATTAGGAAGCACCTAAAGGGGGTATGAAGGTTCAGTCGCTTAGTTAGCAGTCTAGTTAGTTGTCATGTTAACAGTTTTAACATAAACTCATCTTTCAAGCATTTTTGTAGTGAAAAAACAAACTGTGCAATTATGCAAAATCAAAGTAACAAACTTATCCTCACATATGGACCTCCCAAAACCAAACAACTGTAACAATTCAAGAGAATATAAATTTACTATAAAACATTTGCGTGGAAATCCACAACTGGGAGACAAGGATTATATGGTACTTTAAGTATTGTAGACCCTTTTAAATAGGGTACAAGCCCTGAAAGGGCTAAACCCCATTGTACTTGGTGGTTTTCTTATTATTATTCAGCTTCCACCACCGCTTGCGTCGCTACTTATGCAATTCAGCATGCTGATAGACGTTATTTGATGACAGAAAATTGGAATAAACAAACCTCATGGTGGCACTACAATAAGCGCTGCCAATCACAAATTCAAATGGCCCTATCACATGAATATACAGTAGAGATGTGAAACTTGCTGAATCAGTTGATAAAGATGGGTGCTGTGACGAAACAAAATTTGTGGAAAGAGCGTAAAATACATGCATGACCACATGAACATCAAAAGTTGCTCACATGACTTCATTTCCAACACAGAAGTTTTTCAGTAATGTCTGCTGATTACATCAAAAGGGTTAGGGCTGAGAAGACCAACCAATTCTCATTCCCAGCTCCTCAAATACCAACGCATGCATAAGCTACTATTTACACAACCCTGGAGATTTTTTGTATTTTATGATTCTTGGTTTTGGGGTTTTATGTCAGCATGATATAGACTATATCAGAATCTGTTTTATTAGCCAATGCAAGCATACAAAGAATGTGTCTAGGCATTTGCTCCCAAAAATGCAACACAGAAAAATACAAATAGACAAAAGTAAGATAATAATAATAATAATGAAATAAACAAAGTAATATTAAAATTAAAGATGCAGTGTGTAGAATCTAGTGGCAGACATGGAATATAATATTCATCACTATGTTTTAATTAGTGTATAATCACCTGAGAATAAGAACTATGTTTTTGTTACCTTAGAATGAGCCCTTTATATCTACAGAGGGAGTGGGTCCTCTTCCACGGAGCCCGCCATGTTTCTACAGTAGCCCAGAAAAGACAAACCAAACACTGGCTCTAAAGAGGGCCTTGAAATATATGAAGGTGACATGAGCAAAAATTAAATGTGATGTATAAATAATTAAATTATGTGGAGGTTAAATGCAATGCACAATCGAAAGTCCAGTTTGATGAAATATATGAAAGTGACAAGTGCAGGGATTAAATGAGGGATGTGAAATGTAAAGTCCAGATAGATAACCCCGTCTTCATCCTGTTTATATGGCCATGGTACAAAATTTGATGCACACACACACACACACACACACGCATACACACACACACACAACATTGGAGTGCTTTATTGGATGACGTGCCTCAATATTAATTGAGGAAGACTCTATGTTTTAAGAAAGATTTCATATCAGAGATAGAGGCATTTAAATTCGGGTTGTCGCAGACAGGCAGCAATTTGAACTGGAATGAAGCCCACCGACAGCAGACAACCCAAAACAATAGTCAAACATGCCACATTACCCACAACACAATGCTCTTCCATAGCCGTCCGCTATAAAAAACTGACAAAAAACACTTCATTTCTCAGAATCAAAGGAGAAATAATAAAAAATGATGGCTATAAAATTATTAAATGTATTATTGAATTATCAAGGACACATTTGTGTTTTTGTGTTGAGAAATAGATATAATTTAGAAAAAAATCAAGAGGGGATTGACATTAAAGAAAATACTTCCGGGCAGCGTGTCATCTGGTCCGCCCACTGACTGATGCTTACAGAATCTGATAGTGCTGCGGTCTAATAGTTTAATATTGGAGTGAATAGACGGATGGAGCAGTTTCTCTGAGTGTCTAATAATGACGTGGATGGGTTTACATTGGAGTTAGTTGAAAGCCAGGTGTGTCTCATACAGACGCTAAAGGGTGGCTTGTGTGTCGGTATCAGATGCTGAGGGGAGTGACAAAACAACGGTAATTGATGCCCCGGGAATGAGAACAGGTTGGTTTTACACAGGTTCAAAAACATTTTCAGTATGCTTTTAACAGACAAAATTCCTGCTTTATCTGTATATTTGCTTAGAAACAATTATAACAAATTGCTTTTGTTTGATCCATTCATATCTTTTATCATTTATCAGAGAAATGTTGAAAGTAGATATTTTCTACATGGATCTCTCCTTTCCTCCCTGCTATTGATAATGCATTGAACATCAATGGTTAGAGAGTAACTAATACTCTGAGTAGTTTTTGAGAAGAATACTTTGTACTTTTACTTAAATAATTTTTTACACCAGTAGTTTTACTTGTAGTTGAGTAATATTTTAGTAATGTAACAGTATTTCTACTTGATTACAGATTTTGAGTACGTTCTGATTCGTACGTTCTGATGTCCTTTGAAGCAAAAGGAGCAAAGGAGGAAATAAAAGGAAAACATTTACAGAGGGGGATCACTTCCCATAACCACTAGCGGCCTTTGAACACTCTGCATGGTGGTCCACAGCTCCTCCAAGAAAAGGGGATGTGGATGGATTCTGGGCAGTGTAGGCTTCCACTGCACATGCACACCTACGCTCACAAACACACACACTCGCTGCAGAAGGGGTAGGGGCTGGGATGTGTACAGGAAGTGATCTGAGAGTCTGCAACACTCGTCCCCTCCCTCCGGGGGGCTGTTAACTTACTGCAGAGCTCTTTGGTGTGGTGGAGATTATGTGTGTTTTCCTTGTGTGTTGGGGGATTACCAACCAACTGCAGTGTGTTACTCTTTCTTTCTTTCTTTCTTTCTTTCTTCAGAGTCAGGTTAATGGTGTCTTGTAGCATTACCCTACCACATGCCTCTCTAACCTAAAACACATGCGGTGTGTTCAGACGGGCTTTACAGCCAGCGGGAGCTCTGCAGTTCGACCTGGCTGCAGTTACAGTAATGTCAAATAACAGTGACATCATCACCGCCTCTCTGCCTGTTCCTCTGCTGTCTCTCCTGCTTATTGAAAGTGATGTAATTACTTCAATCACAGTTGTTTTTGTTTAAGTTTAAAAAGAAAGCGGAGACTAAAACTTGTGTAATGCTGTGTTTTAAAGTAATCATCAGTGACATGAGAATAAAAAGCCTGTTTCGACTGATTGACTTAATACAATACAACAATCCACTTCATAAAGGTTTTTCAATTTGCAGCAATCTCAGAGGAAGAAAAGTAAGCTAAAAATAAGAAGCATATTTTGTCACCTGCATCATTCACACAGTAGAAAAGCAATGCAGCAATGAGAAATGCCTGACAATGTCTGTCCTTCTCCTGCAGATATTTCAAATTGTTTATCAGCAAGCTTGGCTAAAGTTGCATATGAAAACACAGATTGTAATAAGAGTAAAATATTTGCACAAAGACATGCTGTACTTTCAGCCTGTAATCATGCAGATCTGAATGAAATATGCAGCGATATCACTCACAAAAGCAAAGAGCTTTGAGGGGGAATGAGAAATGCCAGAGCTGTAGAAATGTTTTAAGTTTTTGCTTCTCAGTGTCTGAGGGTTAAATTGTTTTGGCAAAGGAGAAATACCAATCTAACCCTCTTTGATGTCCTGTTGGTTTTGGCTGCAGACTCGCATAAAAAGACAGCTTTTCCTAGTCACCATTACAAGATGGATACTTTGTTATCAGAAGCACAAAGACTCAGAGCAAAAAAGAAGTTTCTTTCTTCAACACTGGCTCTTAGCTCTGTCTGCGTATGTATGACAGGTAAAATCTACTGCCAGGATGCATGCCATTTAATGTTTGCACTCGTGTTAATCCATGAAAATTGGTAAGACTCTTATCACAAATGCTGGTTTGTTAAGAATAAGCAAAAGGCCTATGCACATCCTAGCTAAGGTTAAACTCAGAGAAAAGACTGTAAGAGCTCAATCTCAGTAGCGTCTCTGCACATGGAAATATGTGTAAAAATAAAAGAGGAGAGTTTAGTGAGGGGACACTTTTTGGTGTCCCCCTATTCTCTACTGTTCATAATCACAGACTCTTTAAGTCTTTGGTTTGATCCAGCTTCTTTTTCCCCCTCTATTTGGTAAGCTCCTCTGTGTAAAATATCTCTGCGCCAGTAACACCACAAAGGCTTACTTATCTGGGCATTACCTATTAAAGGTTTAAACCCCCGCGTCTCTGATAAACACTGCCTATAAGGCTTTTATCTCCCCGCGGCCTTATCGCACTCTTGAAGGTCCTTCTCCCGAGGCACAGTAATTTGTTTAATTAAAGTGTCATTTTGGGAGGGAAATATAGCCACGACTAGGCTGTGAGATGCAAAGAAGTTTACCCGTGCTGTTGATGTGGAGCACTTCTCCACTTCTCTCCATCTGCCTTTCATTCTTTTTCTCTCTTCCTCCTCGGTCTTTGTCCAGGGCTTAGATTTAGATTA
Source organism: Scomberomorus guttatus (assembly GCA_038419695.1). NCBI lineage: Eukaryota > Metazoa > Chordata > Actinopteri > Scombriformes > Scombridae > Scomberomorus > Scomberomorus guttatus. The sequence goes on from CM076445.1 coordinate 6,400,124, forward strand.
ACTCACTGGTGTTTTCTTTCTTTTTTTTTTCTTTTTTTTAAAAAAAAAATGATTTTTTTTTTCAAATATTTCCACACAGCAGGGATGGCAGGCAGCAATGGAACTGGAAAAAGACAACAGAATCAAATCTAGTTTGAGAGCCCTCCCGCCCCCTTAGCTGCTATCTAAATGGAGCCCTGAGAGGATTGGCTTTCCGGCCCCTGAAGCTTGTGTTGTCAGCACTTTGGGCGATTTGTGTGTGATTTCATTAGGAACCAAAATAACAGCCAGATGAAGAGGAAAATAGTGTATGCAAAGTGCTGGTGTATTGCTGGTGCAATATGTACTCTTAACGCTCACAATCACTCTCACATCCGTACAGCCTCTCAAGAGCACATAAACCATCCATCCTCCATCACTGTGTACATGGTGGAGACAAACACTCACAGGTCTGTAGATAAATGCAGAAGAAAGAAATGACTCCTCACAAAGTTCATGAGTAGACTCGACACAGATGCAGTGTCAAAATAGGTGTCAGGATTATACTGTATTTCACTGTTAGTTTTCATATATATGAACCAAATATATGAGACCAAATATTCAAGTCATATTTGGTCTAGTCTAGAATAATTTACCTGTAATATGCTGCTACAGTTTAATTGTCAAAATATTTCCTATCAAATTTATCATAGAAAATGACCTGAATTGACTCTAGTGAGATATTTTGCTCACATTCCACACATTTAGGAAGAAGAAATGTAATCCTATAATTGCCTAAATTCGGTCTCTTTAATTCTGAGGCTTTTTCACACTGACAAAAATAAATGTCTGGGTGAAATAATCTTTTGAATTCATTTAAAAAAATTGTAATGGTATGGTGTAATGGTAATTCTGTACTTGTATGTAGTTTTAAATCAGCATTCAACATTTTTTTCCCAATTCCTTTTTTCTCTATTTCTCAATAATGAAAAGATGAGTATGTGTTTGTTAAGAGAGTAAAGACCGGTGCTTGTGACTTATGGACTAAATCACAAATTCATGCATTTAGAATGATAAAATATTGTACAGAGAATTATGCTTTTTAAAAAACTATCTAAGAAGCAAATATGTTTATGTGCCTAGTGGAGATCTGGCATTTTAACTGTCTGGAAGAACCCATCAACACCATCTTAGTGATATACTGTAGAAAATAGGTTTCATACTGTTTTCTATTGTCCTTTGAACTGGGAACATGCTATACTTTGTTTAGTAAGATAAAAAAACAGAAACTGATGTTTTAAATGAGGATGATGCACAAAGACTTTTGTCTCTGTCTGTTTCTCTTCACATACAAAATTGTCAGTTATTGGAAGATGAGGAAAAAAGCCTGAAGGGGATACATTTTAGGCTTGTGACATTTCTTTTCTTTCTTCTGTTAGTAGGTGTACAATGTGTTTAAAGGTTTGCATGTAAACATATGTTATTAGAAAGTATATAAAAAAAACTAAAAAAATTCTGTTAATTAACTAACTAAAAACAATACACATGCAGCAATTTATTAAAAATTGCTGTTATTTGCACTGATTTTTCATCAAAATCAAAGAGGAAATCACTTTGTTCCTGTTTATAGATTTATTTCAGTCCAGCATTGATAAAACATTTGAATTTGCACTTCTGACAGATTTTACCTGTTTGTTTTTGTGGATTATGAGCAATAATCTACTTGTCAAAATATGAGGAAAGGCATGTATTGTTGTCAATAACATCAGAGTTAACAAATACCATTTATCACCAGCTTTGATCAAAAAAACACTAACCAGCATCTCAGCTTCACCGCTGTCTAGACAGATCTGGAATTTCATCTTCACTTCAGGCATTTCAGGTACTGGGGTCAGTAACGCCTGCTTTTTTTCCTCTTTTTTGGGGGACATGTACACAAAATAGGGTGACAACAACAACCTCAGCTGTGTTAGCACATCCTCCAGCGAACACGGCGACAGGGCATGAGAGTGAAAGATTTATGAGCTGTTGCATGCAGACACAACGGTAAGCAGCTTTCAAAAGGAAAAAAGAAAAGCAAAAATAAAAAATAAAAATAAAAACAGAAGGGAGATACAGAAATGGCAGCGCGTGATAAGGCATGAAAAATGACTTGCACTCGTAAATTAATGGCAGAGAGGAAAGTTGTCATTATCCACACAGGGGCCCCGGGACGGAAAGGTGTGGTGCCCAGATGGTAGGGGAGAGATAGCCGGGGCCAACTTTGAGTAATTGATGACTTAAAAATAAACCGCAAGTGTTCATCTTGGGAGCGATGGAAGAAAGATTGCCCCCAACAACACAAATATGTAGCATCCAGGTCAAGAGCACTGTCACGGCTTCTTAGTAAAAGTTTTAGGAGGAAAAGATGTTTGGAAGAAACAGGAAACAGGAGCATGAAGGAGGCTCAGGTCTCACTTAACTTTTTCATCATCCGCATTGTTTTTAACACATCTTCTCTGGGACAACTTACAGTACCCGTGTTAAACACAGGATAGCAACATGTTTTCATATTTTCACAAACATTAACATAATGTTGCATTATTTAAACATTATTTAACTGAATACTTCACATATGAGCTGTCACTAACGTAATGCAGAACCAATAAGAAGATATGTAAGCTTGTATTTGTTGTAATGTGCAGCAGAACCTCTCCACCAAGATATAATTAGTTCTTTATTTGCAGGAATTCCTGCTTGTTTCAAAAATACTTTTATGCACATGTAAAAAGTCCCTGAAAAATACTGGAATCAAATAAAATTAACTATGGTCTCAGTGCATGTAGTATGCATTACTGCTGCTTTTTTACAAGTTCACATTCTTGTTTGTGCTCACACACACACACACACACACACACACACCAGTGAGGCGATCCTGACTGGGGCTGTGTACTCATATAGGTCATGAGTTGGACTCACAGACTGAGAGTTCCTACACTCCAAAAAGTATCATAAACTCACAGTTGAGCATCAACAACAGAACATGTGTTACAATCTGATAATAAGATAAGGTTCATAAACCTGGTCATGCCAGCATTTAAAAAAGCTGCATTTTGTCCCAAAATCAGTGATTTTCAGTGGAATAGCAGGGTTGTCTGTGTCAGTCTATGTGAATATCTTGTGTTGAGTTTAACTTTAAGCTTTGAACCTCAGATGTGTGCCACTGACCAAAGTCCACCATGGAGCAAACTATCACATCATATTAACTCAGTGCTCCACTTTTATTTAACCCTTCTACTTAGAAATCTAGCTAGCATAGAGGTTTTTTTTAGCCCTTCATGAACTCTTTATTGAATTAAATGATGTACAGTCCTGAGAACCAAATGTGAGGGGTAAGTTAACTGCACCGTACAGAGAATGGAGCTTGGAGGGTCAAGCCCTGCAGGTAGTCAACAAGCTTCTGGCATTGCATGGATACATTTCACTGTGCCATTTTTTGATGTCATCATAAGTAAAACCAAAAGTTACAGTAGGAATATTTTAAAGTCTTATAGTGATGTTGGAAATTACATAAAGGAATGTAAAATGTATATTAAGCTCACTGTTAAGGTACTAAACCTACCAGATATGTTCCAAGTCCAGACAGGAATATTATTGGAATATTATAAAGGGCTTGAAATGAGAAACAAGGGGAATTTTATTACTGCAAATCTATCATTATTATTATTATTATTATTTTATTTCAGCACTTGTTGATTGTGTTTCCCACACGCACACTGTTTTCATTTTTCAGGCAGTCCTACTGAGTATTATGAGACATCTCCTGCAGCGCTCATGACACAGAATTATAGTGGGAACACTTAATAACCAATTTCAGTGTAAGCTAGTTGTTATTTTTCATGCACACAGAAATTGGTTGAAAAAGCTACTTAAAGGAAACCCTAATTTGGTGGTAGAGAAACATTTTTTTTTTCTTTCAGATGATGGACTGTCAGGAGCTCAAAGTAAATCTGATTTGTTGACTGGAGACTGAAGGATCTCAGCGGTGCGCGGAGATTTTACAGAAACACTTAACACTTAACATTTAACAACACAAAATATATTGGGCCAACACGCTTTATGGATTGATTTGTTACGTCGTCGCAAGAAACATAATTTAAAACAACAATCTAGTTCCCTTGGATTTTGTTGAGTTCTAGCTGATGTGTTTATTATTTTCATAGTGAGTCAGATTGAGGTCAAACCCAGATGAGAGAGATGGCGAGACAAAAACACTCCTCTGCCAGCATTAAGGACACTCGCAGCCCTCTCTATCTTCCTCCCTCCTCTGTCTTCTCTATGTCCCTCTTTTCTCCTCCAGAAGCTGGCTGTAGGGCTGCAGGTGTTGTTGTGCTGCTGCATTTTCAGGATTTGTGCCTGCAACCTGTCTGATGATGGAAAATGTTTATGTAGTGCAGTGTATTGTATCGCCTCAGCGTTCTGTTTTTGTCAGGCTGGAAACATTATTTAGATCACTGGACACAATAAAGTAAGTTTAGATAGATTTTTTTTAAGTTTGCACTGAGACAGGATGTCTATAAACTATTATATGGAAGGAGAAAGAATATATAATTCTATAGGGGCTTTGTTTTTAGCAGTTGTAAGAGAGTCATTTACTACGAAATAGTGTTATGGAAGGCTAAATTATGCAAGAGAAAAATAATTATGCGGATCTGTGTAAGTGTGAGCCTGTAAGAGCTAAATGCAAAATCTGTCTATCTTCTCCCTGTGATTGGCTATCTCTGAGACATGTTTTTAAAGCCCTGACGCGTTATTAATAAAACAAACTCTAATAGAAATATCATTGGGCTTATTTTTCAATCAGGCCCAGCATCGCTGCAACCCGCAAAGCGTGACATTAATTAAAGATTGATGGTCGGGCTGTTCATCTGAGCCGCTGTTGATCTGGTAATTAAAATGACAAAAAAAAAAAAAAGAAAAAAAAAAGATTTATTTATAGAAATTTGCCCAACTTGTTTCATTTCCTTGTCAACAGGCCCTGATTTTCCATCTTTTAATGAAGGGAAGGAAGTGCGAGTGTTTTTCATCTTCCCCTTTCTCTGCTCCGATCGATGGACTGTGTCAGAACAAGCTGGGGTTTGTGCTCATGGGTTCAGGGCAGCGAAATGGAGGCGCAGAAACGAGCGGGCCAGAGGGCCGACGAGGCCTCTCGCACACCGAGTTCGCCCTGCTCAATCAAACTTTTCAAAGGGATAAAAGTGAAAGTTTCAATGACCTTAGTTCAGCAGTAATTCAGAAAGGAAAGCAAATACAAATGAAATAGCTTTGCATTTTTATTTTGGTAAAGTAATTATGTAGTCTCTTGGAGTTTGACAAGGCTTCTAATGAGTTCTCCCAGGACCTCTCTTTTATTTGTTTGTTTGTTATTTTTAAGCTTGATTAAGTCCCCTTGTATTTAGCGAGCACAATCAAATCAAAGGGGAGGAAGATTAACTGTGTACATTTCTCCAACATCTTTAAGGAGGTGTAAGCACACTGCTTTTTCTTCTCGCTGTACAGTATTATCACTTCTTCTGTAGTCAGTTGCCATCTGTTCTAGTTACATATTCCACCTGCTCCACCACATGCAGTAAAGCAAGAACAAAACACACACACATACAGTGGTTGAAAGAATAACATTTTTGTTAATTTATTGTGTTCAACACTGAATGGGTTTTTGAATACAAACACCATTGAAGTGAAAGGATCACTCACACTGTTGATTTATTGATTATTGATTTAAAAATATTCCCCAAAAGCATTTTTCAACAACAAAATGAATTGCACCTCAAGTCTCCAAGAATATATTTTTACATTCTGCTAAATGCGTTTGCCAAATACGATTTGGAGAAAACATAATTGTGGCATGGATCATTTTGATGATGATGATGTTAAGTGTTTTTTTTTTCTAGACCACAAGATCTATTTTCCTGCTTTGAGTTGCCTGAACTTAACCCTAAAAGCATTGATTGTGCTTTATTTCCCATAAGCAGATATTATGAAATGAAATATGTTGTCTTACAGTTTGCAGATACGTACAGCATGAACATTTTTCAAATACTTATAGTACATTCATTAAAAATGTTTTCTGATTATGTTGATTAAAAAGAAATATTTGTTGAGGTCAAGTTCAAACTGTGTGGGAGTGCAAAGCATGAGCATGGGTTGCAGACTAACAAATTCCAGTGCCAGCAAATGTAGTTAGTCCTATCAAAAATATTGTTACATATCTAAATTCTTATTATATGGTTTACCAAATAGAACTAGGCTTTCCAGCTGCAGAGACACAACAAAATCTTATTTGTGGGGGCTTATTTTTTAGAATTGATAGATTTAGAATTGATGTTTTAACTGTGTATGATCACTCCATTGAAGTGGCAGACGCAGAAAGCCCATTGTAAACTTCCCTCAGTATACAAACCAATGAATCACAGGCAGAAACATCTAGACAAAGTGAATTAATGACCCACACATGGCCCATTTGTAAATCCCCCACTAGCAGCCCTATACCACCCATATCTGGCCAATATAGTTCTACATGGCAAGCAGCCCAATTTTAACTGCACGGCGGTGAAATGTATTTCCATGAGGAACTACGAGATACAGGCTTTGGCACCAGCTTAGGAACCAAAAGTAAGAGGATGGAGGGGGAAAAGATGTATTAAATGATTATAATGACTGATGATATTACCTATTTCTACAAAAAAATGACTTCAATAGTGTAATGGTCAAATGGCGGGTACGGATGACAGAATTATTAAAAGAGAAAGAATTGAGTAATTCCAGCACATTTATCAGTCTGCACATCACAGCTTCACACTCAGTTAATATATATTGTAAATCTCACTGATCCCAAAGAGGTCCTTTTTTTTATATTTCTTTATATTTTTATCCTATTAAGTCACAGGCTGTGGAGTTCAAGTTAATTTCAGATTCAAGATGGCAACAGAAAAGGGGGAAGGGATGTGAGGGGGGGAAATAGATGAGATTTTTAATCTTTCTTTTTTTAATATTTAAGATGTGGACAATACACAACAGGCCTTGCACTGACCACGGTACCAGTAAATGGGATCTCGCCTGCACCATCTTTTCCCTCTGCTGACATGATAAATACATAATGTGCTTCATGATGAATGCTCTTTATAAAGTGTGGCTGAGATAAGATTGTAGTATTCATATTTTTCTATAATGTTAATGTGTGGAGATAAAGCGTTGCATCCGGTGTGCCGTTTGGCCCGTGCTCTTTGCTGGTGGATGAATACATGGAGGTGTGCTGAGGTGGAGACGCCAGGATGTTAAACTGCTGCTGGTGTGGGACTTTTTTTTTTTTTTTTTTTTTAGATCACAGCCTGCTAGCTTGATGCTACTGTTGCAGCTTCCTTCTACTGCTGCAGGTACTATGATTTCTATAGCTACACTGCTAAATAATTCTTCTTTTCAAAACCAGCATCTTGGGTTCATCTCGTGATAGTTCTCAGAATTTATATTTTTCTTTGTTAATTATGATCACAATCTGTCCCTGACTCTAACCAATTGGCTTAAGTTGCCTAACCTTAACCATACATTCAGTTAACATATTGCAAATGTATACAACATGTATGTTTTGCCTGATATACAGATGTAATCTGTTAGACATAAAATTTATTCCAAATCATATTTTCCTGATTCAAATATACAGTTCACAGAACACACTGCTGCTACTATTACAATCACTACTTTTACTGTATAAATGCTTTACTGTATAAATATTATTGCAAACTCTGCTCCTCTTGGAGGGCCTGTTTTAACCCCCAGCTCCTCTCAGTCTTTGTGTCCAACACTCTATTCCAGAGTACTAGCAGGCCCCAGATTTGCTGTGTTTTGATTGATTAAACACAATTATGTCAGTCATGCTAAATAAAAGCACACAACTGAAAAAAAAGCTCACATCAGGATCAGACTACTCAATATCAGCCAAATAATAGCCCTGCCCAACAGATGGGTACCATGTTTTTGCCTTTTCTCGCCTAGTTTGACATCGTCTACAAAGTGTTCCGTGATGTAGACACAACAGTCCAACATGTAGTCTGCCATGTCTCTTGGCCAAGTCACGACAATAATGTATTACTCTCTGATCGCCTAATCTGACACAGTGACCATCTTGAAAAACTGAAAATATTGTGTAGCCTGATCCTGGCACTAAAGTTAGATTTTAACTCAGGGCCCCACTTCAAGATGGAGACTCAAAACCAAGTACTAAGGAAAGACCTACCATAAGACTCTTTGTTTCCCTGCAAAGTTTTGATTCCTGGGGCTCCAAGCAGCTGCCTGTTTTGCCTGGTTGGTATTAAGCTATTGATATGACTACCATTGTTGCTATTAGTGCTATTGCTAAGACTACTATTAGTGATGGCACTGCTACTATCTTCGTTAGTCCTACTACTCTTAGTACTATTAATTGATTTGCTGTTACAACATTTGCTATTAGTGCTTTGATTCATGCTGCTTCAATAAAAAAACAAAAACAAACAAACAACAACAACAACAAAAAAAAACACTCCTGCTATGACGACCACACACAGTGGAAGGGAAACAAAATTAAAGAATAAAGCTGAACTGTTAGTACTGCTACTCAGTGCTGCTATTTACAACTTCTACTACTGCTATTGTTATCTTTGCTGTTACCTCTACTGCAGTAGCCAGTACAGTACTGTATGTTGTCTTTTGCTGTCTCTATTGATTGTTCTCCTTAATGTATTTCCATTATTGACTGTTGCACTGAGTGTGACAGTTTCTCTTCTTGCAGAAGAATAGAAGACTTTTGATTTTTTTCCCCCCTTTCTGAATAGAAAAAAAAAAAGAAAGTTTGAAGAAGTGGAGGAAGAAAGCATGTATGGAGTCAGTCTGGGACTTTGAATTCTTTATCTCAGTCTGCTGTTACGACTTCTACACTATAATGCCCTTTTACGGGTCCCAGGTAGTGACGCTGGCAGATGTGTGCAGTAAAAGAAAATTATATCTATATATCCAGCATGTGCACAAGTAGGGATATGCACATCGCTGTGCACAGGCACTCACTTACACACACTTTCTCTCTCAGTCACACACCACACCACCAGGCTGGCAAGAAGGCACAGATGTGTGCATGTCTCACCTGAGTCCAATAATGTCACCTCTTTCAGTACCACCATACGGCTTGGTAGGCCCAATCAAGGCCCCTCTGCCTCTGCTCTCTCCCTCTCTCTCTGTCTGTCTCTGTCTCTCTTGTGCCTCTATGGCACTTTGAAGCTTCTCCTGTCATCCTGCCATCCTAACATGCACCCTGGGTCCAATTAGCCCTTCAAACACCCTGAAGTCAGCACACAATGCATAACTCTGCACCAGTAATATAGTCTACACTGTGATGCTTTCATATACATTAGGGGGGTTAACTTTATGTTCTGTGAGGAATTTAGTATTGATTAAAGTGATAGGAAGGACAAAATACTTTCACAAAATGCTTTTTTCCCCCACTGGTCAGTTTAACATAAAATGTTTGGTATAAACAAAATAGCCAAACTCTGCTTGGTTTATGAGCGTAAAGCTTTCTCTTTGGATAATGTTGCAAGTGAGCATGACTTTCATGGTGCTCTTGTCTGGGACAAATTGAGAGATATGACTGGAGCCAGGCCCTCAGAGATTGTAACTGGATGAATTAAATGCCTTAATTGCCATTGTTGCCTCAGAACCTTTAAATTTCTAAATTATTGTCTACCATCCTCATCAGTCAATATTATGACACAATGAATAATTTAATTCAGTATTCTGTGTTTTCCTCTAAAAATCAATGATGCCTGCCACAACGTTTGAGCAATTTTTAGCTTTTATTTGTCCTCTAAAACTGTCTTTTGCTAAATGATACTGACCCTTTGAATCTTTTAACAGCACAATCAATAAAGCATGTTTATGCGCAGCTTGCAAAACCATCAGTTTGGGACTTTTGAAAAAATATGCCAGCGGCTGCAGCTTGCTAAGTGCAGAGCGCTAGCACTAAATCTTGGGAGTTAAAGTTTTACTGGGGCGTTATGGGTAAAAATGCCTTGTCAGCCATCTGCCACCTTCTCTCCACGCAGCCATATTTCCAGGTCTGCTCAAGTCCTGGGAGAGAACACTGCATCGCCACCCAGGGCCAACCGCTACTATTACAGCCCTCCACCGAGAGCTGAGGAGGAGTCAGGAGAGGGAGAAAAGAGTGTAAAACTGACAGAGAGGCAGACTCAGAAAGACAGAAGACAACTGCAAACTCAGGCAGTTTGATGACCATGATGTACAACAGGAAGGTGTAAGCTGGGAGATGTATGCTTCTCAACATGTACCAGGTTGAAAGTGATATGTTTTCAAAATTTTAAACAGCATATGAGACAGCAAGTTGAATAAATTTCAGGATGCATCAAATTGCGTCAAAAGGAAAAATCTGCCCCTAGATTTTATGCCATTAATCTGTAAAGTTCATTTAATTCCAGAAAACATGTGTTTAAAGCTGCTATTGTATGATATTGTAGTAACGGACCCTCGGAGAATCATCACCTGACTGCAGTTACCCTCAGCTCTATGAAGCTTTATAGCAACTTTCAGCTCATTGTTTTTTGTTTTTTTTTTAAGTCCTGCAACTTTACTGTTTTAGTTCAGCACTGCTCTCATAAACCTCTTTTCTGTGAGAAAGCTCTGATGTACACTACCTGCTCAGCACTAAACAGCAGACAGACAAAGTTATCAAGTAGCTGGTGAACACAGTGGAGCATTTAGCAGCTAAAGAGCCAGATAAACAGAACTAAAATGAGAGTGAATATTGGCCTCATATTCACCAGATTGCCTGAAATAAACTCCACATAAATGCTACCGTTGCTCCATGTCAGAAACATTTCTTCTTCTTTGTAGCTGTTCATTATTTCTAAACATCACATTACATTGATTCCTTGTCTCTCTCTCTCTCTCTCTCTTTTTTTTAAACCAAGAAATACCTAAGCAACAACAAGCTTGTCCTCCCAAGAAAAACTACTCAATAGGTTGTAATGTCAGTTGCCAAAAACAACCTATACTTAGGTTTGAGTGACAGACCCCATCTAGCAGCCGTAGTAATTATGATCTGGACAAGTGGCGCCATTCAGATGACGTCTATGTAAGGTGACACATATCCATATTTGGAGGAGGCGGGTTGGGTGGCTGGTTAGATCCTAACTTGCAAAAAGTGAACTTAGTGGACTTTGCTGCAGGAGACCGCTGTTTGCTTCCCGTTTCCAACCAAGTGTGTCACATTTCCAACTGCGAGTCGGGGCAGTTTTTTAAAAACAGTAACTAAGATTGTTGTGGTATTTACTTACTTACCATGATGACAAAGGTTGCCTGACTTGAGGAAGTAGTAACTTTAACCCACACCACGTTTCAAGTGATTATTTCAACCCAAACCATGATTTTTCCCTAAATCTAACCAAGTGGTTTTTGTGCCTAAACCTAACCAGACCATAACCACAGTCACACCATAAAACATGATCATGTTGTAACAGTGATGTGTAACGGTTTTGGAAGGCACAGACAATGATGTCCTGCCGATTACTACTGATAGAGGCGCCTGATTAGAAAGCGCTCCTATGGGTTGTTCTGGAGTGCACATGGTCAAATGACCTATTTGGTTGTTTGATTTGGAGGACTTGTTGGCAACAACATAGGTCGCTTGTCAGTGTCTTCGGAAATGGCCCATATGTTCATAAAATTACTCCTATGAGAATTCTAAAACTCTAAAACTACCGGAAACTTATGGAAAATGGTGGTCATGGTTATGGCTAGGAAAACGTTGGTTGGTGTTAGACTTTTGTGGTATAACAATATTCTTGAGTGGACAGTGGTTGCTTGTCAGGGAAGCGTAAACCTAAGTCATTTTAAGTGTTGGCCAAGCTACCAATTATGTCATTTTTTTCTGGTCAGAACACTTCTGAGATTAATTTATTCATTTTTAAAAATGAATAAAATCATTTTATTTCATTTTATTCTAGCTTTTTTTAGTGACAGCCCTCATGCAAATTCATCAGTCATCAGTAATGCATATTGGTCAAACCTTACATGACATGTTCATTTACAGACATTACCATTTACATGGACATGTGTTGCAGCTCTTATGTTTACATTGTCAGGATGGGGATAGAGTGAGAGACACAGTACAGGGAGATTGAGCATAAACACTGAGACATCCTGCAAGCTTTGAGCTCTGCAGCAGGCCCGTCTCGTCTCTTCCCCAGGTCTTGTAATGAACAGTGGCGCTGACCCTGTCAGCATGATGAGACTGGCAGCTTAATGTGTTAGAGAAAAATGGGGAGGGTGGAGGTATATAAATAAATAAGAGACCTACATGAGGGCCCCACGTTCCACGAGGGCTTGCTAAATGCTAATCATGGCTGATTAATCAGGCCGTAATTCCACTGAACCAAAAAGGTCCACCAGTCAATTGTGCAAAATTAGCCCTTTCTCACGTGTGCCGTCACATTTAGTGATGGCAGGGCAGCACATTACAGCCCTGATTCAAGGCGGTAGATCACAGCTGGGTTTTAGTGCATACAGTACATTTACAGTAGGCAGATGCAGCTTGGCATCACTTTCTCCCCCAGTTGTTTGACAGAGAACATTTAGATGAGACTGTATTCACTGGCTTTCTGTTTTTGTTGTCTTCTTTATCGTTTTTGAGAGCTTCGAAGCTAAGAAAAAAGTGTTTTATCTGCTCACACACTCTAAGTGCTGATCAAAACACTGTTTGATGCATTCACTTCTCTGACTTACAAAATCGGTAACAGTGGAATTGATTCTCTGATGTGTCAAGAGTTGGATTTGCAATTTACACTGGAGATCATTCATGTCATAATTGTTTCAACGCTATATATATATATATATATATATATATATACACACACAAATATATATAGGGTATATATATATATATACAGTTTCTTTTTCCCTGAACTGGATTGCTGTCTTAGGGGACAATTTTATCATGCCAATTTAAATTTGTGCTTAAAAAATGAATATTAAAATAAAATACATACATAAAGCAATTTATTGCAAAAGAAACAAACAAGGCAGTAAGTAATTTTATTTTTTTTAATAAAATGTCAAAGGAGTCAAATAATTATGTTTTTCTGAGTTGTTTTGTATTGACACAAGTGAAATGATCTCATGTATTTTGTGTAACTTTTCAATTAGATAAAGCAAGATTTCTATTAATATAAAACAAAATTTAGTACTAAAAAAAATACTGCATGAATGTGTGCAGGTGTGTGTGCTTGTGTGTTTGTGGTGTGTATGGGTCCAACTAAAGCTTTTGAGCTATTGACTCACCCTTCAAACAGTAATTTGTGTGTGTGTGTGTGTGTGTGTGTGTGTGTGTGTCTTTGTGTGCGCATTAACCATCCATGAATTATCCAGAGGAAGAGAAACCCACCTAGTACATCAGCAACTACACATCACCACCACCACAACACATGCCTCTCCACCCCTTGATATCCCACAATTCCCACCGCAAACTCCCTTCCCAACTCTACACAGAAACACACACACACACACATGCACACACGCACACACGCACCCACGCACGCACACACACACACACACACACACACACACACACACACACACACACACACACACACACACAGTACACACACACTAACCCTGCCCAGCCTAGCATAGCGGAGAATTAGAGAGCTAAGCACTCATAAATCAGCAGGCCCGCTGATCTTTCCTCTTCCTGGAGACAGACAGACAGACAGAGACATGGGCGGTGAGAGCCTGGGGGGGTCAAGTTGGTCTATAGGGGAAAGGAGGAGAGGCAGAAAGAAGAGGTGCTTGTAAATCTCCTACGGGTGATCTAGAGCTTGTAAGTTGATTCGTTCTTAGAGACAGAGAGAGGGAAAACACCTATACACATGGTGTTTATACAAGCCATGATGCGCGGAGAGCAGGAAACAGGTTGCGCCCACATGTTATTACTGCTGATACAGTGCTTCAGTTTGCTTCCATAAAATGACAACAGCCTTTATAATGCATGTGACATGTGGTTACCGGGACTATGCAAAATTGAAAACTGGAAGAGCACCATGAGCCACAATACCAGGTGGACTTGAAGCATCTTGACCACACTTACCTAAATTTAACCAATGAGGGAAAAGCAAGATTAAAAATCTACAGTAATGTTAGCAGTTTTATGAGGCTCTACTATTAGTTAAATGCTAAAGAGTCATGCCAAAGCACAGTGAGCAGACCACCAGCTTCCTTTGAGCTAACACGAATAAATAAACTCCTTCCTCTACATTTTTTAAGGAAAAAATAAATACACATATACGTTCATGAACCTTCCTGCAATGGGACTAAAATGCCAAAAGATTACTTGGAGAATATGTCACACTTGCTCTGTAAACATCGCTGAACCCATAAAACGAACAAGGCAGGGATTTGAGACTTGCAACTTGGACTCAAGTTGGACTTGAGTCATAAAAATGATTAATTAAGACTTGAACTTGACTGAGAATTGACTTCAATACTTAATTTCCTAAATTCTAGGAAATGAAATCACCATAGACAGGCATCATCACAGCCACACAGCTTGCATATTTAAGTATTGGTATGGTCTCAGTTATGTAGGAAACACTAAACACCAAAATGAGAAATGTTAAAATCCAATGTAAATCACATGAAAGACTCAAATATTGACTTTGCTTATAAAACTTGACTTGGACTTGTATTAAATGCCTTGAGATTTGATTTTGATTTGTGTCTAATGACTTGACTTGACCTGGACTTGAGACTTGACTTGGATGTGTCTCGAATGGCTTAACAGCTGGCCAACAATCAAGTACCAAGTGTGTTTGGTGGCACCTTGTTTCGGGATCTTACTGTTGAGCTTCTGTTGGCAGTGCTCCATTCTTTTTCTGTTGTTTTTTAGTAATTGCTACTAACTACCCCAAAATGTTTCTATTTATTCCAAGCAAACCATGAATTTAAATATAAATGGTTCAGGTTATTTCTTTAAAGGAATTCACCCTGTTGACCCAGCATCTTAAGCTTCCTCTCAGCCTAACTCTTCTGAAACAAATACCATCTGCTGTGTTCACCAAACAGCCTTGTCTGTCCACTTGTCTTCGAATGTGTATAAGAATGAGGGATTATTAGCAGCGTCTTGTTCTCTTGCTCTTGTCTGTCTGCTGCTGCGGCTGTGAGCTGACAGCACAGCAGCCTGGTACATGACATATATGCATTCCTAGTTGCTCCGCTGTTATTAGCACAATGCAAGGTAGCTGGCGTCAGTCTTGTAGGGTAACGCACTGTTCATTCTTAGTATAGCTGACAGGAAACTCCTGGAGGTATGGATGGTGGAAGAGACAGGAAAGAGGGATGGAAGGGAGAGGAAGGGGAGAGACAATTGCGGAAAAGACAGACTAATGGAAAAGAAAGGAAAGGAAAATAAAGGGTTAACAGCAAGGTAAAAAGGATGGGAAGACACAAAATACTGATGGAAGAATGTCAAGACAGAACAAACTGAGTGACATTGAAGAAAGGAGAGAGGAACAGAAGTGGGGAGGGCCGTCACATGCTTCTTGTCATATGTCCGATAATTAAATATCTGATTTATTGGCGTGCATCAACACTGTCTCTCTCCCCCTTATTCTCTTCCTCACCCTGCCTTTAACCTTTCCCCTGGCTCAAGTTTACTTGACAAGGGAAGATGATGGGAAACAGAAGCCCATGTCTTCTCATTCTCATGTCACCCTCTTTCCCCATCCTCCCTTCTCCCTTCATTGTTGTGAAAAGAAATGTCTGTCAGCTGCTACCGTGGCAACCAGCGCAGACAGGAAGCAGGTCACTTCTGATGCTTGACGGCCACCCAGCTGACGAGGATAATGAGAGGAGGGAGAGGGAGAGACGACAAAGTATCAGTCTGGCTTTGGTATGTACAGTTTGGAGTATATATATGTAAGTATATATAATATATATATAAGTGTCATGTCTCACCGTTTATGAGAATAACTTTTGGGTTGTGAAAAATACCTTCAGCTGGTGTTTAACTTGATCCAGCATGACTCTTGCTTTGTTTCTTTAGCCAGCTTTAGTTCATCAGGAAGACCCCACCACTGGAGCCCAACTGAAATCAAATGGCATGTTTTTTTCTGCTAAAGCGTACGGATCTGCTTTCTAAATAATATGTTGTATGCTCTCTTTAGTGAAAAAATGAGTAAGTAAAGTAAAAAATGTATATAATATATAATATACATAATTTATATATCTATATATCAAGTCAGAATACTGTTGTTCGCTGTAGTTCTTTGCATATAGTCAATCAAATAATGTATAAAGCACTTATATGACCATTTTCTATACCCAGTCGCCAGAATAAAATGTTGGCATTGTATGTTTCTGCAAACCATGGATACATTTAATATCAACATTTCTATAATACGTATCATAGGGAAAGTGATGTAGTTTCGATGACATCTATATGAGCTCACTTCCATGTTAGGAGGAGGCGGGTTGGGTGGTTAGCTAGAGTTAGTTGAGTTAGTAAAATTGCAAAAAGCATCAAAGCAGCAGAGACCAGTGTTTGAGACCACTGCTCGCTTCCCATTTCAACCGACAAAACTGGCTATTTTTAGCGAGACGTCGGGACATTTGCAGCCATTTTTCTGGCAACAAAAGTGGGTATTTTAACCCAAACTATGATCTTTCCCTAATCCTAACCAGGTGTTTTTTGTGCCTAAACCTAACCATAAAACATAATGATTCATCTGATAAGGGCCATTTAATGCAGTGTTAAATGACATGCGAAAAGCTTGAAATGTGATCAACATTGAAACTTGGAGATTGAAACATAGAGTTTCAACATATCCGTGGTCTGCAGAAATTTATTTTATGTAATTTCCAGTGCTTTATTCTGGCGATTGGGTTGCCATTTTGTCACTGGCAATAACAGCCTGACAGAAGGCAACCACACAACACAAAAAGAGCCACAGACTTGGAACTGCAACTCACATTAGCTTTCTAGCCAATATCCCCTTCTCATCTCCAAACAAGAACATGTCTCGTCCTGCACCTTGGCTTGCTGAACAAGCTACCAGTGTACATGTGGGATAGCTAATTAACTAAGCACACTGATCAGCATAAAAACATACCTGCTAATGTCAACATCTGTGACTTCAGATGCTAAATGGTGAGGTCTTTCCTGTGTGGTCCTTAGCTTGATGTTAAAGTTACCAGTGTAATAACAATAAATTTAAAGATAATTTTGTCACGGTTTTTGACTGTAAAAAGGGATAACTAATTGTGATTTCAGTTGGACTTAAACATTAACATCTGCAGACTTGGTAGATTATTGTAAGAACCCTTTATTAATGACTTAATGCAGAGGGTTTACAAAACCATACAGATCCCACAATCAAAGGAATTCAAAGCTTATAAACAGGTACATTCTCTCTAATCAGCCCACAGTCATTCTTACCTTTTCTCAAATTATTCCTTGATGGTTGTCAAATGAATTGTGCAGCCAACCACCACATAAATGCACACTCTTAAGCACTCAAGAATTTTGTGATCCCCATTCGCATTCTTGCCGCGTACAAGCTAATTGGGTTTTCCATTAGAATACACTGGGTCTGGTGGTAATGAGTAGAAATGGTAGTGGCACAAAGAGGCTTTTTGCCGGAAATTACTTGATGCAGTAATTTTCCAAGCATTTCATATTGCCTAATTGTTATGAAGACAAATTCATAGACAGCATCAAAACAGAGGAATATGATTTAAGGGGCATAGCCACTGATGTCTGTGTTTCAGACAGTTTTTGTGATGTTATTAATGGATTTCAAAAAGGAGAAATTTCTCTAAACTTATATGGCGCTACCTGAAGTTTGAAGTGCACAGTGACAGTGGACTTGCTGTTTAGTGGCAATATTATGCTCTCTCTCTTTCACTCTTTCATACACACACACACACACACACACACACATACACACATACACACATGCGTGCGCGTGCATGGCCGGACCTGCACAGTGTGATGAGATGACAGCAAGCTCTGGGCTGTCTCTGTTCCTCACTGCTGTGAGAGAGAAAATGTGTTTGTGCATGCATGTGTGTGTGTGTGTGTGTGTGTGTGTGTGAGTGCTGAGGCCTGGGCAGATGACACTTCCATGGCCCAGTGAGACAGGCGCAGCTAGACAGGCGTCAGAAAACACTCAGTCCCCTTCAGCGTCCGCAAACACCTGACACACACACACACACACACACACACACACACACACACATATATGCATGCATGGCTAGACACATGTGCGAGTTCACACCTACACATTCATGCACACACACAGATAGGCGTATATCTAAAAATGCTCAATATGTGTGTGGTGATATCTTGTTAATCAGCAAAATTCAAATTTTGCTGGCCTAAAATTTGCCAAACATTTTTACAGGATGTGATGTGATTCTGCAGAATATGCGTGTGTGTGTGTATGTGTGTGTGTCATGCTCGCTGCTGTACCTTGGTGGCCAACAGATGCTGTTAAGCTCTCTCTCTCTCTCTCCATCTCTTCTCTTTTATATCGCTCCCTCTCATTCTCTCTTGTCTCCCCTCTCTGCTTTCCAGTTTTCTCCCCCCATACAGTGTCCTGCATAATGAGCCTGAATCATTTTGGGCTCCGTCCAGGAAGTCAAGGAGGCATGTGGAGCTGCATGGACGATGAACGAGGAGGAGAGAGGAGGTGTGGAGAGGACAGGCGAGAGGAGATGAGGATAAGGGCGGAGAACATGGATGGAGAGGATGGTAAAGCATTGGGATGAGGGGGAGATGAGATTAAGAGAACGGAAAGAAGAGTTGAGGATGGAAAAGAGTGAGAAAGATGAGGGATCGAGGAAGGAAAGATCAAAAGTAGAAACGAGTTGCAAGAATGGCTGAAATTAAATGTCTAGACCATCATCAGACTTGGAGACTGTAGCAGAGTGAAGCCCAAAGTGTCAAGGACTGTCCAAATCCACTCTCGGGTTGCTTTCCATCTGGCTAATTCTCGCTTCCCTCACTCACATCTCCTCCTCGTATATTAACGAGGGAAATGTGACAAAGAAATGCAAGGGCAGAAGAATTGTATTTACTAAACGGGACATCCTGACTGACTCCAGTGTCATTTTGAGGAGATGGCAACTACTCATGACACACAGTGTTAAATGAACTGTCTCATAATGTGTAGAAATAATAAACACTATCAAAGAACACCTGTGTCATTGAGGCATTACAGAATGACTTTTACTATCCCAACAGAACAAAAACTTGGATACGTCCTGTTAAAAGCACCTTGTGTGCAGACTTGATTTTGTTGGGAAGATTATGGATGTGAGAAAGTAATACTAATACAATAAAGCATGGCAAAAGAGACATTAAAGAGACATTTATTTATTCATTATTATTATTATTATTATTTGTGATGTATATGTTTATTCATGACGTGAGGCCAATATGAATTCTGTTCAGAACTGAAAAAAAAACTCTGATATGGATTACAGGTTTAATATCTTGACATTGGTGATATTCCTGGCAATAACTGTTCCCTCAAAGTGCCAATGCCGAAGTCCATGAGGGCCCAGTTCACTATTCTAGAGGGACAAGAGAGAAAGGCGAGAGATTGAGTAGAGTGTATAAAATTACAGAGGAGGAAAATGGGAGAAGGAGATGAGAGAAGAGAAGAGAAGAGGGAGTGATGGAATGATAGGAGTTGGGTGAAAAGGGGAGATGAGAGAGAATGAGAAAGAGGAAGGAAGGAAAAAGAGGGAGAGAGAAATACTGCTGCCCACTTCATTCATTTAGACATCTATAGAATGTAAAAGCCATTTTCGGTAACATTATGACACCTTACAGCTGCTTTGTACATATTTTTATGCCAAAAAAGCAATAAATTTACACTGAAGACTATTAAGTGCAACTGATCTGAAATCACCTGAGAGCTATAAAGATGCAGTGAAGGAGTAGAGTTCCTCTAAGATGCATTTCACTTCTGTTGTTTTTTTCCTCCTCTGTTTTCCCTTGTCTCCCCTCTGCTTAACAGAGCAAAGTGCTTTTAATTTGCCTCTTTGTGAAGATGTCCCGTTTCCCATTTAAACAAGCGTCTCGATTGGCTCGCTCGCCCTCAGCAGAGCGGCAGCAAACAGTTCGGCACCCTCTGTTCACTTTTTAATGGCCTCCTCTCCGCGGCTCCATCCCTGATTTTATTTCACACAGGAGACGGACGAAGCGTCTCCTCAGCATTTCCACCGCTCCTCTCCTCAATCTCTCTGCGCTTAATTCCCCTTTAACTGTGTTCGCTGGAGTCGTTAACTGATTAAGCAGTTTAATTAGGCCACGCAGTGGAGACACATTGAAGACACAGCAATGGCTAGTTCCAAATGAAAGTGCAACAAAACGACCAAAGAGAGAGAAGAATTTTGGAAACAATGAAAACAAATGAGGACTGATAAAAGCATGAAATCTAAAATATTAGAGTTGTGATCATTTTCCATGTTGCTTCAGCATCTTTTTCCATCAGTGTAACATTATTTAAAGTATTTTTTTGTGAAGTGCAGTGACAAATATTAAGTTAAATCAATTGTATAACTGCTATATAGCCCAAAATCACAAATTTCATCTGGCTTTCAAATTTCAAATTACATCCTCTATCCTTAGACCTCGTTAAGGATAAGGAAAGATTCCCCCCACAAAATCCATCCATCCATCCACCAACCCACCCATCCATCCATCCATCCATCCATCCATCCATCCCTCCCCAGTGCTGAGGTCGAGGTTGCAGTGGCAGCCCATTTCTCTACTCATGTCCTCTAGCGCTTCCTAGGGATGGAAGAGCTGGAGGACAGGCCAGATGGCATATGTAATCCCTCCAGTGTTTTCTGAGTCTGGCCTGGGGTCTCCTTCCAGTTAGATGTGCCAGGAATACCTCCATTGGGAGGAGGCATCCGAGTCAGATGCCCAAACACCTCAACTGACACCTTTCAAGGCAAAGGAGCAGTTGTTCCATTCCGAGTTCCTTCATTTTTTAATCTGGAAAAAAGGAAGAAACTTCAGGAAGAGCAACGGAGGAAGGATATCTCTTCCCGGTTGGACAGACATGCAATAGATTACAATATTATTACAAACATATGTAAATAATATGGATCGGGGAGGCGTCAAACAACTTCCAAACAGTGGTTGGACCCTGGGCCACCCATCGTTCACATAGAAGGAGCAAGACAAGGATACCATTCTCACACGGAGAGAGAAGAGACAAGAGGGGTAAAAGCCTGAGACTCCTGGAGGACAAAGATCCAGATCAGAGATCTCTGGTATGAGCATGTGAAGTACCTAAAATACAGCAAGGGAGGAGAAGACAGAGACAGAGGGGAAAAGAGAGGGAGACAGAGAAATATAGGCATGGATGTGCTACTTAAGTACAATTTTGAGGTACTTTACTTGAGTATTTCCATTTACCGTTACTATACAGTTTTACTCCACTACATTTTAAAGGGAAATATTGTACTTTTTACTCCACTATATTAATTTGAAGGCTGTGGTTCCTTTTAAGATTAGGATTTTACATAAACCCAATCTTTTACATCCTTACAAAAGAATTGTGTGTTGTTGGGGTCCCTTGACATGTTTCAGATGTGCAGGAGGTGTTAGAAGTTATTCCCCGTTTCATTTAAATAACTGTTCAAGCCCAAAGATGTATTAATATTAAAAAAAAAATAAAAACAAAAAAGCAACAGCAAAGATAAAGGAAAAGCACAAAAAAGTGAATACAGATTTGTGTAGCAGAAATAGTTTAGTCTTTGGCGGGACCCGGCCCCTATGTTGGGAACCGCTGGACTAAACTACTGAACAGTATATAAAGTAGTTTATACTAGCTCCACCCCAACCAGCTACTAAATGCTACTTACACATTGATGCATAACAGCACATGTATAATATGTCAGTCACAGGGACTAATTTTCTACAGAAGTACTTTTACTTTTGACACATTTAGCTGATAACATTTACTTTTCTGAAGTAGGTAGTTTAATTGCAGGACTCAAACTTGTAATTGAGTATTTTTACATTGTGGTAATTTCACTTAAGTAAAGGATCTGGGTACTTTTTTCACTTGGAGGTAGGAACACAGCCCATGTGCTCATGGTTGTTGGACAACAAACAGAAGGTTACAGAGATGTAATGTATTTCAGAAAGTTAAGATTCTCGCCAACAGGAAAGATTTTAATTCCTGTGCCCTCAAGTTTAAAAAATACATTGAGACCAACCTGCCAGAAGGATAACGGCCGCACAGGTACAGGGGCCTAAAGATTAAGGTTGTATTTCCACATTCCCTATCAAAAGATTCATAGCTTAGTTTGGAGGATTATAGAGTTTCTATGGGTCCTTCTACAGGAAAAAGTCCTAAAATGTTCATATTTAGGTTTTAATTAGCTGTGTCTAAAATCCAGCTGTTGAAGTCGTTACCCATACAAACAGGATATGTATCACACTTAATCCTAAGTGCTCTACTAAAGACAGTTTGATTTTGTTTCCCCTTTTTAATGTGTATTACATGTCTTTAATATTAGATACTGGTAAGTCAGGGCTGCTTCAATATTTTCCTGACCACATGAATTCATACTTCAAAACCAGAAGTCTATGAAGTTCACTTTTAATTATTTTGTGTTTCAGTACAGAGATGTATACCTCATCATGATCTTAATGCTGTTTCAGAGGCCTGTACTGTTCAACACAGTTCTACATTATTGGCAATATTTTGTCAAATTTACATGTACAGAATACATCTAGTACAAACATTATGGTATCAGCTTTCAAAAGTCCTGCACAGCTCTAGTCCTACTAGTAGCTGTTTCCCAGAATGCACAGGAAAAGGAATAAGAGGAGTTTACAGTGAGAGAAGATGGCATCCAGAGTCCATGACTGCCTGGCTGCTGGCCCTCTCACACCTCCAGCAGGGGTCCAGCCTCAGGGAATAGGCTGCTATTATAGGTGAGATATCCTGTGTGGGCCCACTAGCCTAGCACTGGATTACACATCAGTCCCCTGCCTAGACGCCCAGCAGGGGGGCAAATAAGCAATGCTGACTCCCTCCAGCCAACCCGCGCTCAGGCCTGTCCCGCCGTGCTGCTGGATCAAACACCTTTAATTGAAGCAGTGCTTTTCATGCAGGAAAACATGCCACATACACACACACATGCGGTAATTGTGCTTATGCCGCTGCTATACAGAAACAAATACAGAGCTTAAATTACTTTGATAAGAATTTAGTGTTTAAATATTAATCTTTTTCAATTGTGCTCAACATCTTTCATAGCTTTTGTGAATCAAATGTCATTTGCATTGTGTTAGTGAAGGTTTATGCTTAAACATGCTGTCAAGATATTTATGCTTCTGTCTGGAAAAAAGTAAATGGTAATTCTGGATTTAAAAAAACAAAACAAAAAAACAAGAACAAAACAAATAATTTGTTCATTGGCTTAAAGACCAAATAAATGAAAAAAATATTACTTTAAGCCTCCTGCCATGATTATAATCATCTTGTTTACCACATAAGAAGACTTCATTGACCCACCTGCATTACATTGCATTACATTACTTGTGGGACAGAGGGGGGCCTTGCCAATAGTAGCTGGTCTAACCTCTGACCCTCTAAGTGGGAGCAAGTCTGGGTCAAGAGGATCCACAGCAGGTCAGGGAACAATAGCAAACACTCAGGCCTCTCATAACAAAAGACACGAGATGACGTGTAAGGATGTTTTTAGCAGCCAATTAAAGTAAGCTATTTTCAGAAATTATGGAAGCCTTACCTCAAGTGTTGTCATTTTGCAGTCAGTATTAAGACATACTGTATAATCATGGTAATCAGAATGTGTTATAGTAAGAGGCAATGTTTGGTACTTGCATTTAGTTGTATCATACCATTCAAGAAAATAATTCATGATAAAAACACATGAAAAAATGGACTATATGAGATAAAACTTGAATGAATGACCAAATATTTAACGAAAAGTCTGAGAATATGATAATCTGAATTAATAGCCAACTTGAGCTAGTGCATGTATCACCCCAAAAGTAATATACCTAACTCAACAAACATCTGTGTCATTGTTTTTTAAAATGGAAAATGAAACATTTCTCCAGCCCTCAGCATCTTTCAAGGAGTCAGGGCTCATTTCTCTGGTTTTGCATCAGCAAGTTTAAACACATAAAAATCGAGGCACAGTATATATTTTCAAGTCAGATAATTAATGCTGTTACTTAATGTCTTATTTGGCTGTGAAATAAAGGCTAATTTACAATCATGTCATTAAAAAACATAATGACCATTTATATAGGTAACTCATATACCTGAAATATTCTGGGTCAAATGATCATCCCAGTTTCAGGGTATGTGAACCCAACAGTTAGTTAGTGAGTTATTATTACTTTGTACTCTGTAATTCTGCCCCTGCGTCAACTGGACCTTTTTGTGTAGAAGAGTGGAGAATAGGAGACCATTGGAGATTATGTTAAATTAGCATTTCTTAGCGACTAAATTTAACATCTTTATAAACTAACTGTGTTGGTGTATTCACCACAACTTGGTTACCTTGTCTACAAAGCTACATCATTGAAATAGCTTTGAGCTAACATCAGTTAACAAGCTAGTGTGGTAAGTTAGCTAGCTTTAATGTTAACTCAGTGTGACATCAACATTGGACTTTGTAGAGGTTTCAAAATTCTGGCTGTTGCTGTTAAAGTCATTGAGCACCTTTGCTGCTGTAGGTTATTCACTGCTAAATTAACTCTTAACTTCTTCCTGCTGGCCCTGAAAACTGCAGTCATCAAGCCACTCTTAAAAAAGAACAATCTGGACACCTCACTAGTGAACAATTACAGGCTCATATCAAACCTCCCATTTTTTAGTAAAATCACTGAAAAAGCTGTTTTTCAACAGCTGAACAAGTTCTTGGCTCTAAACAACTGTTTCAGTTGTTCAGCACTAACACTGCTCTTGTTAAGATCTTCAATGACATCCACTTAAACACTGACAGTGGCAGAATTTCAGTCTTAGTATTATTGGATCTCAGTGCCACATTCAACACAGTCAACCACAACATATTACTAGACCCACTGGAAAACTGGGTAGGAAATTCTGGCACAGTACTAAACTGGTTTGAATTCTACTTAAAGGACAGGTACTACTTTGTGTCTATAGGTAATTACATATCTGAGTGGACAAAAATGACTTGTGGAGTTCCCCAAGGTTCCATTCTGGGGTCTCTTCTGTTCAAAATCTACATGCTCCCACTGGCTCAGATTATGGACAACAACAAAATATCTTACCATAATTATGCAGATGACATACAAATATACATAACCATATCACTGTCAGGTGGAGTGGGCAGGTGGAGCCAGTAGACCCAAATGCAGGAAACTGCAGGCAACAGGAATTTGAAGAATAAATCTTCATTGAGGTCTGAGTACAGGCAGAGCAAAACTGAACAGAACAGAACAAAGGATCCAACAAACACTGAACTAAAAACAGGACTTAAATACAAACTGAACTAATGAGGGAATGGTCTCTTATCATATCTCATACAAAAAAAACATTTTCTTATGTTACAATTGAAAGTACCCTGAATAAACTTATAACCTTTAAGTAAACGCATACTCCTATTAACACACCAGAGAGACACACAAACAGTCTCTTAATAGTTTGTGTGTGGGGATAAGAAACTTAAAGGGAATGTGTAAGAAAATGTGATTGTCAGCACAGGACTGAGGTTTCTGAGCCTCAGAGTCTCTTAAACTCAGAGAGACAGAGAAGGGGAGATGGGCGAGGAAGCACAGGTGAGGGGAATGAGGTGATTGCAGAGATGGCAGGATCTGGAGAAAAGTCTGAGGGCATCTGGTAGACTGGTGGAGAATGGCCGTTCCAGTCCACCAGGAAAAGCAGCTGGAGGATGGGTCATAGAACCAGACTGTGACAATCACCAGGGGACTATAATCCCATATAAGGATGTAACAGAATTTTCTTCAATTAAATAAAGATAAAACTGAAGTAATTGTTTTTGGAGCCAAGGAAGAATGATTAGAGGTCAGTGCTCAGCTTCCATTGGTAATGTTAAAAACCACAAACTAAGCCAGAAATCTTCCAGTGTAGTCATGGTCTCAGACCTGAATTCCAAAACCCATATAATAAGACAATTACAAAGTCAGCCTACTATCACCTGAAGAATATATCAAGAATTAAAGGACTTATGTCTCAGAAAGAACTTGTCCATGCGTTTATCTTCAGTAGACTGGACTACTGTAACGGTGTCTTTACAAAAATCGATCAGACAGCTGCAGCTGATTCAGAACGGTGCTGTTTGAATCTTCATTAAGACCAAAAAAGTGGATCATATCCAGTTTTGAGGTCTTTACACTGGCTTCCTGTCTGTCAAAAAATTGATTTTAAAATACTGCTGTTGGTTTATAAAGCACTGAATGGTTTATGGCCAAAATACATTTCTGATCTGTTGCTACATTATGAACCATCCAGACCTCTCAGGTCATCTGGGACAGGTCTGCTTTCTGTCCCCAGAGTCAAAACTAAACATGGAGAAGCAGCGTTCAGTTTTTATGCTTCACATATCTGGAACAACCTCCCAGAGAACTGCAGGTCTACTGCAACTCTCAATTCAAATAATTACTCATGTCTTACACCGCACTGTAACTTTTATTCTCCTTTCTTCTTTCTCCTTTTTTTGTGTCTTATTCTGTTTTAGCTTTTTAGTTTCTATTTAACTATTTCAATTTAAACATCAATTTAAATATTTCCTTATGTTGCTTTTACATTTTGTCTTGATGCCTTTTATGTTTTATGTAAAGCACTTTGAATTGCCTTGTTATTGAAATGTGCTATACAGATAACTTTGCCTTGCCTTGATGCTTTTATTTTTGTCTCAATCTCCGTGCTAGAACATCAAACTGTGTCATTCAACTGACAGAAAATGAATAAACATGTTAAATAACTGATTAGTCAATTAAGTCCTTTGTCAAGTAAAAGTGCCAATCTGCCAGTTTCAACACCTCAAAAGAGGTGGAAGATGTTTGCTGCTTAATACCACTGTTAATTGAATGTGTCTAGGTTTTCAAATGTCTGTTGGACAATACAAGCAATTTGAAAAAGGGCTCTGAATGACAATGATGACATTGTTCACATTTTTCTAAAATGTATAAACTAAGTGATTTATTAATTATTAAGAAAAATAATCAACAGGTTAATTAAAATAATTGTTATTTTCAGCCCTAATATAATGAATATAAAAAACTTCTATGAGGTTTTTCTTTGTCATCGTGTTATTATGAAACGCATTGCAGTGTCTCTGCGTGTCGTGTCCAAAGTTAAGGATCTTGTAACATTTTCCCTCCATTTGCTGATTCTATGATTCTGGCTGCATGTTTGATTTCAGCAAAGGCATGGGGGACACAATGTAATTTATGGTTTCCATCTTGCCGCAGATGAAAAATAATCAAATCCAAATAAAATGCAAAGAGGAGGAAGTGATTATCTAAATGATGGCTGCCGGGTTTGGGGAGTTTCATCTGACAGCTGAGCGCACTGTCTTTATGGACAACGGGAGGATAGAGAGAGGAGGAGGGAGGGAGGAGGCTGAGGAGGAACACAGGCACAAAGGGGTGGTTTAGGGGTAAAATGGGGAAGGGAATAGGGGTGGGGCGCTCTCACATTTGGGCACTTTACAAGAGGAAAAGATCAATTCTGTACACACACACACACACACATACACACAGGCGCTCTGACAGCCTGAGACAGAGCATGACATTTAAAAGGAAAAAGCTGACATTGACTCCATCACTGTCACCCCGACTGCTATAAAGCAGCTGCAAATATTAAAACATTTTTCATCTGTGCCGCTCGGGGTTATTGGCACCAGAAATTGTTTTCCTCTCCGTCTGCTGCTGGCCTGCTCTGCCGCAGCCCTCCCCCGAGACCCTCGCCTGTTACCGCCGCCTCACAACATATTGGCAGTTGATGTGAAGCTATCCATGTACACTTGCCACTCACAGAGTCTTTATCGCCTTCCACTCTCCCTCTGCAGCAAAACCCTCCCTCCCTGCCTCATACATACACACACACACACACACACACACACACACACACACAGAGCAAAAGCAGGCAAGCATGCATACACACATCCACGTCTGTACACTCATTCTCTGCTCTCTGGAATAAAATAGTCAGACAATGAAAGTACCATTGAATCACTCAGATAGGGAACACTTTGTGTGTGTGTTGTTGATAATACAACTTTTCCTGCCATCAGCATAATCCCTCAAAAATCTGACTGATTACTTTCCCATACAGTTGAGCTTTTCTGTCTGTCTCTCTGTGCTTTGGAAGAAACTGCACAGATCCTTCATTCATTCATTTTCTCAACATCTCAACATCTCTGTGTTTTGCATGCCATGCAATCTGGCACGCTTTGAGATGCTGATTGCCCCGGTCTGGCCAGCATATGTGGTATATTTGAATATGTTTTCAAATATTTGAAGTTGGGCTGCACTTGAATTATTTGTCCTGACACTTAAAATAGCCTCTAATAAAGGCTCATCACTTGTCACATGAGTCAAATGTGCCCCGGGTTTCCAAATGTATTCAAATGTATTTGGTTTGATTGGTCTGTAAATAGAATGGCACAGTGTGTTTTCTTTGGAATTCGATTCCGCTATTTCGGAGGAAATCTCACATATCACTGTCTCTCATTTTTCCTCCCGTCTGGGTTCCATGACAGGTTTTGTATTATGAAACACACCTGAGTACAAAGCAAGTTGCCCTTCATTTGCATCAAATATATGGATGCAGTAATGGTGTAAGCACAACAGTATTTTCTGATGTATTCCTACATCAAAATGTAAGATCTTGGGGGAAAAAGTCCCTGTTTTCACATTATAATTGTATAACTATATTAAATTTAATGGACTATGACATATAGCTAAAGCAATTAGTAATCTAGTATGACACTTGACTCCAAAAGTCAAACTGAAATTTGAATTCCCCCCACTTTTTGTTGGGAAATATAAATTATAATGACACTACAGATACTGTGCATAGTTTTCATTTTAAAATAGGATAAAATTATTGTGAAAACAACAAGCCTTGAACCACTAGGTGGCATCGTTGATTGACAATGCGCTATTATAGGGAAATTTCGCCATGTTTTATGTGGATGTCCAATCAGTGTTGATAGTAAATGTAGTCAATTGAGGCAATAAATTCCTCAGTGCATGCTATATTGACTGAGAAAGCTGAGTTTTCCAGCTTGCAGTGCCTACATGTACCAGGATGCATTGCGCGCGAGTTTCTGATGCCCAGATTGCTCTCGGCAGCTCCGGTTCTGGATGGTCCCCGCCTGCCATATTGTCTTGCATGGCTAATGCAGTCACAGCCTCAGCCTCTCTCAGCTGCATTTCTTCGGCCGTATACTGTGGCTGGAATAAATACGGCTAAATATCCAAGTCAGCCAAAGTCAAAACAATGTAAAATGTATCCTCGTCCATAACATCCTCTGCATTCATATTTTGAGATGCCATTTTTGCTGTTGGAAACATAGCTAGTTTGCAATACAAGCAAAGAGAAGAAGGACGGGTTTTTTTTGAGCGACATCTAGAGCATGCTCCCTGGCTACCCAGAGGCGGAGACTAGAAATCCAAGCTGAAGTAACCTGTAGTTCTTCCTTGCCCCCAACTATGTCACTGTACATGTAAAATGATGGCGCTGGTGACAGAAGAACAACAGATTTTGCAGCTGCGCCCCAGAGACACAGAGAACATCAGCAACAACTGCAGCTGTAAGAGCTGTATCAATCTTGTCATCCAACTCTTGGCAAGACAGCAAATAAGCGTATTTCCAAACATGTCAAATGTCAGTGTTTCCTCTTAAGTCCCAAAACTAGGTAACTGCCTGTTGGACTATTGGAACATTGTCTCTCAGTGCCAAAAACTCAAAGGTTCAAAACAAACTCCATATTATGGATATTATAATCAAAGTCAAGTTACTTCCCTTTCTTCTCATGTCATGTAGTAAAATCAAAAAAGTGAAATTATTTACTGGCAGATTTTCTGTCATGTGTCTGAGAAAATACAAATACAGTACAAGACTGTTTTAAAATGACCAATTTTTTGCAGTGTAGCTGTATAAAGCCATACAGCCTAATCATGTGTGCACCGGCCGACAGCAACTTTCCCTTACAACTCACATCACCCCTGACCAAATGAGCGGCACGGCTAACATGGCTGTTTCTTTAGCCCCGCAGGCTGTCCTTAGGCCTGTGGAAGATATTTGCCACTAATGCTCGCCAATGAGAGGCCCAAATGGTCTTATTACAACAGCTCCCACAGCTCGCGCTATACATCAGGTAGGAACACACGGCAAAATGGAGACCCTGATTGTTCTGGGAGCACCAGCGCTCATTACTCAACATGCCTCGCCCTCCCTTGCTACATGCAAGTCTCTCTTTCTCTTTCTTTTTCATCACCCTTTCCTTTTTTATCTGCCTTAATCCCTCTCCTCTTTTTCTAACTTTCAGTTTCTGTGAAAGAGGTAAAATTGGAGTGGTGGCTCATAAATTAATTCACCATCTCATATTTTACTAATTTGAGTAGAAGCAAACAAAGTGGAAGATGGAAAGCTTGGGATATGCTGAAAACATCTTTAAAACACATGAACATTTCCTTAAATCAGAGTGTTGTAGATGACATCACAAGAGAAAACTGTTTGTACCTTTCTGATCAGCCTGGGTCTGCATGTGTACTGTTTATGCATGTGTGTCTTTAGACATCTTGTACATTTTATTTTCTGGTATTTCCCCTATAGGTTTGCGTTGGTGTGTGTGTGTGTGTGTGTGAGAGAGAGAGTGTTTTCTTACGTTAATCCTCAGCCTGGTGAACTCTGATTGACCTGTAGGGGGGGCACAGCCAGGTCAGTTGTCTATTGGTCAAGATAAATAGCGGCCAGCACCGATCACATTACACGCATCCCCTCCAGCCGCCAGCCTTGTTAGTGCAGTAATCACTCATTGTTAGAGACCTATCCTCAGGCCTATCTCAATCTGCCCTTTAAGACTATTCTTACACTATCTATCCTTGCTTCACATACATATTTCTATCTCATATGATCTATCTATCTATCTATCTATCTATCTATCTATATTTCTATGTGCTGCAGGACATATCTGTTTATTCACTATTCTCACATCTGTCTGTATGTATAAAAGAAATTCCATCGCTAAAGATGATTCAGACACACTCATTTACATACTCACATACACACTCACCGCTGTCAGCCATCTGCTGGGTCATGTGACTGTTCTAGTTCTGCTACAGCCGACCAACTGTCAATCAATCAAACCCAGGAACAATAGACTGAGAGCAAATGAGAGGAAGAGCAAGAAAGAGAATCCATACACACGCATATTCTTAAAAGCAAATACTGTATCATGCGCTGTTGACTACACCATAATTAATCAGCGACTAATCATAAATGCAGACTGTGACATGCGGCACAGAGATCCAAACATTGCTGTTGTGGGATGAAGGTGTAAATGGATTTCAGAGTAAAAGGTAGTTGTGCATATGTGACAGGAGATTACTAGAATTTTGTGAAATGGATAATGTATAGTGTTTAAACCTTGCATAAGCCTGTGATAGACAATGTCGGCTATTAAGAGGAAAAACAACCAAAAAAACTGACTGAAAATTCTATTTCTCCACATTCAAACAGAGATATTAGACACTAAATCAAACACACGCCCATCTACATGTACGCACACACACAGACACACACACACACACAAACAAATGTCCGAAACTCAATCACCAGAGGTCGTGTTAGTGAGTGGGGGAACAGATTCGATTAGCGCTGTATTAGATACGGGAAATGATTTCTGTCAAAGCCATCTTTACTGCAATTATGATATGATAATTATGTGTTTCATTATTTACATGGGATAGATACAAGGCTGGTTGGCTTCTGGTGGAAAACACCAGTGGATAGACGGAGAGGTAGAGAGGAGGCACAATGTCGGGCAGATGAACATTTTCTGAGATTACAAAGGGAGAGACGAGACAAATAGAAAGCATGTGAGGGTGTTCAGATTTCATAAAGATGTGCAGTGCGGTACAACCACACCATATGCTAGGAAATCATATATTGTGTTGTTGTAAATAATCCTTTGTAAATCCATACCCTTGTTTCTAGTTTCTGCATTAAGTGCTCATTTTATCCAAATCACACAAAAAACCTACCTACACCTACCTACACAGTAGTTGCCACGCAGATACAGTATGCTCAGTTTTATTGGTTGAGGCATATGTTGCTGAGACTTCTGCTGCCACCTCCGTACAATGGAGGGGAGTGGAATTCCATCTGTAGTGCTCAAAGAATTGAAAAACACACAAGACACCATGATGAAACAGAAAAATTAAATGTATGATATTTACTTACATATCAAGTTTAGGCTCAATTTTTACTGCTCTGACTATTGGTTCCATCGGTTATGACAACATTAATGTTGATGATGATATAATGTTGAATAAATTACTCAATAAAGTAATTACTGAGATCTGGGAACACAGTGACATCATAAAAAAGTAGGACCAATGGCACAATAAACACAAGAGGTCAGAGGATTAAACAATGGCAGCGTCCCAAATCCAAACTACATACAAACTGTAAGTAGGTTTCTTGGTATGTATTGTGTTCACACTAGAATATTGACAAATTCCAGTATGCTAAAACCAGAATGCATACTAAATGCTGCTGATTTTGAGAAACATACAAGGGAAAAATTGTACGTGTAGAGGGCAGCATTAAACATCTCTTAGTGCACAGCCTGTTGGAATATCATTAAAGAAAGACGAAATATGGACAAGGAAACAGCTGGAAAAAATCAGCAGAATACAAGGTGGCAGCTCCTCCCATTTTCATATGAAATGGTTATGTGAGGTTGCAGATGCTATGATGTCTGTTGTGGGAGTTTTTGCGTAGTTTCCATTTAGTATGAGACATGACTTCATTTGTTGCTAACTGCATAAACTGTATACTGTGATCAGTAATATGTAGTGTATGCTGGATTTGGGCTCAGCGAATGCATAAACAAACATCCAAAACAGTTTACATACTAGTGCTGGCATAAAATGAACATGCAAATCGTTTTGAGTTTGGTCTGTGCAAGGTCTGCGCTGGTACGTACTGCCTCCAGGAAATAGTGGCCAAATTCTCCTGCCTACCTACCTTTATAAACTGCATTACCAAACTAACTGCCAGTGATCGAAATGGGAGCGTGACACATTTAAAGTGTTACAAACTCACCCAAGCACTGTGTTACAAAGTGTAGAAATTGTGGCTATATGCTTCTGTAGTGACTCTTCTGGGCTTACTGTAGTTGGTTGCGCTCACTGCTGAGAACATTTAATACAAGCAGCAACTACTATGGCTTGAGGCTGAAGCTGGAGGAAGGCTGTGGAAGTATCTTAAAATGCAATACCAAATAAAACAAAAAAAGGGAGCGGGTGCATGCATACACAGCAACCAGCAGCAATGGCGTGGTAACTGTTTGTTTGTTCAGTTTACATCGTGTTTGTTAAGTTATTTATTATGTTTAAACTTTTTTCTTTTTTGCCATCGTTTATCATTGTTGGTTGACCTGCACTGCTGTACAATCATGTTATCGTTCAGTAACATGGAGTGGACTGCTGTGTTCATACTGCTGGTGCTGTGGTCAACATTTCACCCGGCTGAAGGTTAGTACATTCAGAGACTTTCTGCTAAAATTTAACAACCCAACGAGCACAAAACTACCTTCGGACCTAACTTTCCCAAACCTTGATGAATTTGACTGCAACTACAGTAAAATGGGTTTCAGCGGCACTCCTCATCGAAAAATGAGGAAGTGGGATAGGAGAGGAGGAGTACAAGAACAAGCGAGACGGCAACCTTTGTCACCTATTCACCTGCCCTCCATTATCTTGGCTAATGCCTGGTCCCCCTGTAACAAAACTGACAAACCCCAGGCCCATGTTTGCTACAAACACAAGTTTAAAGAAGCCTGTATTCTGGCCTTGACAGAAACATGGCTTGGAGAGAAGGATTCGGACTGTGAGCTGGCGGTTTTAGTGTGCCTTTACACATGGACTGGGAAGCTGCGATCACAAGTAAGTCGTGCCAAAGAGGTGTATGCCTTTATATAAATGAACGCTGGTGCAAAACCGCCCTAGTAAGAGAGACTATGCAGCAAGGATATTGAACTGCTCTCTGTTTCAATGCGTCCATTCTACCTGCCTCTGGAATTTCCGCAGATTTTTGTGACTGTGGTCTATATTCACCCGAAGGCAAACGAGAGCATTGCTTCAGAACTGATCCTACAGACAGTGCAGAAACTACAGTTGCTGTCTCCCGATGCTCCTAATCTAATTCTGGGTGACTTCAACCATTGCTCGCTGTACAAAACTCTCAGGAGCTTTTACAAATATGTGTCTTGCCCCAGCAGAAATGGCAAGATACTGGACCAGTGTAAATGGCTCAATTAAAGGAGCTTACAAATCCATCCTACTCCCCTCGCTGTGCATGGCTGACCACAATTGTGTGCAACTTATTCCGGCATATTGCACATACTTACAGAGGGGGAAAGTGTTCACCAGAAAAGTGAAAACTCTGGTCGGAGGAGACAACGCTGAAGCTGCAAGACTGTCAGGACTGCACGGCGTGGGAGGAGCTCATTTAAACATCTCGGGACATTAACAAACTCACAGAACTGGTCAGCTCATGGGTTTTATTGTGAGGACATTGTTATCCCTGAAAAGGTAGTTAAGATCTATTGGAACAGTAAACCCTGGGTGAGCAAACACCTTAAAGTGTTATTAAACAAGAAAAAAACCTGTGTTTAAGCAAGGTAACTTCTCCGAGCTAAATGTTTTACAAAAGGAGATTAAATGTGAAATTAAGAGGGCTAAACTGGGCTACAAACAAACGGTTGAATACAAACTGAGCAATAACAGTTTAGGCTCAGTCTGGGACAGAGTCAGGACCATGGTTGGGTTAAATGACAAAGTAAAGAAAAGGGTGGCTTTAAAAGCCTTTTCATCAGATCTGGCTCTGGCTCAGGAGTTTAATATGTTTTATTCAAGATTTTAGGTGCATGGTTTTGGCAACAAAACTGCTGTTTTAAAACACAACCTACCAAACTCTAGTCAATCTGTCTCTTTCTTTTCTGTATGCAGTGTTGTGAATACTTTTAAACATTGTAGAGCCAGAACAAGCCCTGGCCCTGATAACACTGGTAGCTGTCCTACTGTGCTGATCAATTAAGCCCTATTTTTAATATATTTTTTAATATGTCATTCTGTCAGCAAATGGTCCCCAAACTATGGAAACAATCTACAATGGTTCCCATTGCAAAAAAATAGCCACCCTACACCATATAGCCTCACCTGCTGGTGCAGAAGCTTGTTGAGTGTTTTGGGTTGGACACTAACATTATTGGCTGAATCTTGAACTTCCTCACCAAGAGATCTCAGAGAGTGAGAGTGAATGGACATTTCTCTGGACTAACTTCAACATCAACTGGCTCTGCCAGGGCTGTGTCCTCTCTCCTCTCCTATACATCCTGTACACTAATGACTGCCGCAGTGAGATTGAAAACCATCACATTGTAAAGTTTCCAGATGATACAGTTATAGTGAGCCTGCTGAAGGAGAAGGTGGTTCTGTCACAGATTATTTTTTAAAATGGTGTCAAGAAGCCTTTTTGGAGTTAAATGTGATAAAGACCAAGGATATCTGTATTGATTTTAAAGGTCATCACTCCAACCCTGTCAACACTAAAATTAATGGTCAGAATGTAGAAAGCATTGAGTCATACCAGCGTTTGGGCATTATAATTGATAATAAGCTGAGCTTTGATTGTAACCAGTACGTTGTAAAAAAAAAAAAAAAAAAAAGCTAGCAGTGCCTTTTCTGTCTGAGGAAGCTGGCTAAGTTTGATGTGGACAGGTCCCTGATGACTACAGATCTTTTACAGATTTTTACTTTTTCTTTTATCTGTTGGTATGCTTCTCTCAATCTCAGACAGAAAAATGCAATAACAAAGGTGATCAAGGTCTGTAGCGATATCACAGGTACTCCACAGAAAAGTCTATCTGATTTGTATAACAAACAGATGTTAAAGAAAGCAGAATCTATCCTGTCTGACAGCACCCACACCCTGCACCTAGAGTTTCAGACCTTACCTTCGGGTTCCCGCTTCAAATACCCACTAGCCAAAACCAACAGATATAAATACTCTTTCATATCCTCAACTATTTCACTGTTAAACTCCAACAGAAAAAGGCAATATCAGTTTGTCCACCCAACCATGCTTGGTGAGTATTATGTACTCTGTGTTTTTTAGTTTTTATTATATGTTGTATTTAATTTCCTAGGGTGTTTTTGATCTTGTGGTATTACTGTTTTTACTGTTGCACAACCAATTGCCCCTCTGGGGACAAATTAAGTTCTACTACTACTACCAACAGCCACTAGATGCTGGCTCCAATAGACTCCCATTCAAAAAGCGTCAACTTCACTACAAATACAAAGTCAATAATATTTTTAACAAGTCATTATGGTCTCAATCCATATATTCTGGCCCTCTATTGAGTGTGCAAAATGGAAATTATTGCTCCGTTAATAAGATTTGAAGACTTACAGTAGCTTTAATGTCTGCTGTTTAGGCTTTGATTGACAGTTGGCTCACCTGCTGCTCTCCCCGGCTCCGGGACTGGCACTGAGTTGGACTGTTGTCGCAATATTTCAGTAAGTTTAATTTTACTTGATCACAATATCTGCCCTTGTAGCACAATTTAGCTAAAGTACTTAACGTTAGCTCAAGTGTACACCTGGCTGTGGTCCAAGATAGTGGGATGTGGTTCCAGGTCCTTGCTCCAAATGGAAAAGATGGCACAGTACATAAGCAGCAACTCTGGGCTTCAAACCGTCTCCAATGGGTGACATTGCACCTCACTATGTCCATCTTTATACAACAGTCTATGGTTCCGTACAGCAAGCCAGTATGCTTGCAATGTGGTAATTCCAGCCTGTACATACCAAACTGCTACCCATTTACCATAGAATACTGGGGATACCATTTGGGGGCTTTGGGGCTCGCCAGATTCTTTCATGTACCAGTGTCAGATAGTACAATCAGTGCTTGTTAGAGTGTGGATACAATTCCTGGCTCCACTCTTTGGTGTTATATTGTGACATGTTACATGTTAAGAAGGAAGAGCAAATTTGGCCGCTGGACTGTTTATTCACCCCAAACAGCCAATGTACCAACTGTACATTAGCTGTAAGCTTGCTAGCAACGGCCACACCGACTGTGTCCGTGTTGTTATTGGCTCTCAGCTGAGCCTCTGAGTGAACCCAGGACTCACAAAGACTCCATTTCTTTTTGTTATTTCCCTCCAATGGGCACATTTTTTTCATTGACTGTATGCAATTGGGCAACCTCTTAAATTCACTGTTCTATCTGAACACACAGTGAGACTGATTGTTATTGGAAAAAAATAGCCCAGTATGAAGATCTCTGGAGAAACAGTTTTTAGCTGGACATAAATAAATTTCTGGAGTTAATTGGAGTTAAACTAAAATAATTTGGTTATGAAAAGATCAATCCCTCCAGGGGCGACAGTGGATATATGTCCTAGGGCACCAAAATGGCCAGAAACATGGCTGTGAATAGACACCTATAAAGTACAGTATGCTGCAGCGATCTCTTTCATTCTTTAGCATTACATTGGTTGATGATTGTAGGTCAAACAATGTATACAGGTAGAAGAAAATAATAAACAACCTTCTTGCTGTTCCAAATACACTATTCACCATAACATCCTCTAAACATAGAAATGCACATCATCCTCTCTGAAGCAATTGAACTAAAGTCTGCACACTGACAGTCTTTGACACCAACTATAATAGACAGCAATGAGCGCTACAGTGACATTTTCTACTCACAATCCATTGAAATACAGTCAGTGGAGACACAAACACACCTGTCCACACACAAGCCTGCAGGCACATTCACACACTCTTACATATATGAACACACACACACACACACACACACAGGTATACACGCATGTTGTCATTCTGCATTGGAGCTTCCAATTTGCCTCTCATTCTAGCCCTCATCTTCAATGTTAGCAGTATGAGAGTCCCATGCCACCTTAAAATAGCAAAACCCATGGCGGGCCATCGGCATCTGACAACCCAGCCTCTCTGCGGAGTTCACCGGCGGTTTAGGGAGCTGTATATTCCAATTAGCTGCCAGCATCCCGGAGCTATGGATAGTATACAGAGGGAGTCACATTCAATTACAGCCGGTGTCCACTGTGGATTTGTGTGTTTTTTACCTGTCCTCATGCATAAAGTAAATACCACCATTCCCATGTGCACTGGTGTGAGAGTGTGTGCGTGTGTGAGGGGGTGGTTAAGCTGGATAACTGTGCATGTATGTGTATTTATGTTTATGTGCATGTGTTTATGAGCGTGCATTTAATGGCTCCTCATCACAGCAACATCATTTACATTAAAAACAATGCCAGTTATGTGCATGAGATCTGCGCTTGACAGACTATGTGCAGAGATGCCAACAGCTTGTGAATGATGGTCAGCAAGCTGTCCTACATAACTCCAGCTTAAGGCAAATAAAAACACGGAAAATATGGTAATGTATTCAAGGCGAGGAGAAAAATACAATAAGTGCCATATTCTTGCCCATAGATCATTATATGACTTCCCTTTTGATTTCCTCATTTTCTCTGACTTATTATCATATGAAAACAATCAGGAACTTATTTTTAAGCGGCGGCAGCCTTCGTTCCTTTGCTATATTCTTAACATATCACAAATCGTTTGATGTGTTTTTTGAAATGCGTTCCTTGAAGAAAACAAAGGCATGCATAAATTAGCAGCAAGGACTGCAATTAGACAGTCACAGTGATTGGAAAAGAATAATTATCCAGAGGCTGGCCTGCTTAGGGCCTCTCAAACCACCCAGCCCCATGTGAAAATGAAGAGAAAAAGGAGCAATGCACATAACAAAAACAAAAAACAAAACAAAAAAAAAACATATATACAAATAAAAAAAGCATATTATTTTGACTAGCAGGGATATAACTGAACATAATTATCAATTAAAAACAGCACATTGTTTTACAGCTTGTTATGGCAGTACTAGACAAACCAAAGCACTTGCCAGTTGCTGATATCCGTGGGCTTTGTTTGGCTTCTTCTTTCTTCCAATGTTTTTCTTTCCAGTTCTGTAAAGCTATAAAACCATAAATTAACCAGAGAAGAACGGGAGCATCTTATGCAGCATCACCTATGCATGGTCTATGCTAACACCTTAGCATAGACCATGCACAGGTATTGAAAGCACAGGTATTGAAACTGATGGTGATGTGGGTTGGTGTTAGCAAAATGCTACTAGAAGCAAATTTGAATGAAGCCTGATGGAGAAGCAACTGTCTCAGACAAATCTAATTTTATGACCAAGAAAGGTAAGCTACATATCTTTGAATGTGCAGCACCATCAACATGGAAAACTCTCAGCTACCCCAAAAAATTGAATGAATGAACTTTGTTCTCCAATATTTTATCTTTTGTCAGTCACTTGTTATTTTAGCTTTTCTTCTTCCCTTCCATCAGCGGCAAAAAAATAACCTTAGTGTGTATAGTGTTTAAGTATAATGTGAGTTAGGTCAGGTCTGAAGTAAACCTTTAGTATACACTATATTGAGCAGTGCTAAGACTAGTGCTAAGACTAGTCATCTTATTTAGGATAATGATAGCGGTGCCCTACAACCTAAAGTGTTAGCACTGAGATTGGGAGTAAATCTACAAGGCAATTTTTATTGTCATCACTAAACAGGGTAGTGAGGATGGTCAAGATTCAAAACTCACAACCAACAATTTTTTTAACCAAACCTCCTACATGCAAAGGTTCAAGCCCTATGCATGTGTTACTTGTTTGTTGTGATTGCAATTTTAAAGATGAGGAGAAAATTGAAATTTTACCTTTAATTCTCAAATACAAAATGGTATCCCGATAATGGTCAAATAGCAACCAATGTATGAACAGATAAAAACCACACAATTACACAATGGCTTACATACAGCATTTTACGCCAGAGTATTTTAATCAGTACAGCAACAGAGTCATGTCATACTCACCATCCTGTGGTTTTTAATTTCCAACAGAAAAACTATTCTCACTCACTGATCCATTCATTCTGATCAACTTCATGTTAAGCTGCTGAAAGTTTATTGTGAAAAATACTTCCAACTAAGGGGTGATAGAATATACTTATATATAATAGTATACTTATATATAGCAGTACATACTGTATAACGCAATGCAATTAGAAAAGGCCTGTCTCAGCCAATCTCAAATACACAGACTGAAAAAACACTGACTTATAAAAGCCTAGGACACTATTTAAGAATTTATTGTAACCTAAGTTTTTGTTTCTGATTAAAATGCCTACTATTAGTCGAAGCAATGAGAAAAAAAGAAATGGTACAAAAATTCATATCCCTACATCTAATGAGCAGCGTTTCCAGTGCCAAAATCTAAAATACTCTTTGACTTACAGTCAAACAATAGTCAACAATACCACTACACTACAATTGGCTATGAGCCAATGAGGATAGCTTTCTCTAGAATCATATTCATCCATCAAACCCCAAAAAAGACATTCCCTCTTCTCTTCTTTTGCCTTTTGTCCACCTTCTTCCATGGCTTCAAAACATGTCCACGTCTATCCTTCTCATTCTGCCACTGAACTTGGAGCAAAAACAGTCTAATTCACAGGGCAAACTTTCCCTTCTCCGATACGTTGATTTGATATACTCCAATAGAGCCTTTCTCCCAGACACCATCAATTGTCTATAGATTTTTCTTAGCTCTCCTCGGAAGAGAAACAAAGGCAGGCCCTGAGAAGCCTCGAGCCTAAGAGGCTTTATTGATATCGATGTTAGGGGAATATCGCCCATTTTCACCAGGGGATCAATCAGCCCGTCACTGCTTGCTTTACGAGCTGCGGCCTCTCCGCTTGTGGGCCCGCAGTGTGTGTGTTTGTGTGCCTGCCTGTCAGTCTGTGTGCATGTTTTTTTTTGTGTCCATGAGATAGAGAAACAGAAAGAGAGGTACAGATAGATATTTACTGTAGACAGATAGACAGATGTGTGCTTGAGATTGGTGCAATAAAAAAGAGGGTTAATATCAGGTTAAACAGTCCCAATATTTTACCAATACACTGTGGATATCTTTCTATTCTCCCCCAGCATGAAGGATAATATCTCTTTCACAGTCCCTGTCTGGAGTCTTAAGTGTATTGTCCACCAAAGACGATCTGCATATCATAATTCAGAGCAAACCTGAGCAAATCATTTTTCCATTTCGTTAGCTGCCTCCCTTATCTGAGGGGCTTAGTGGCCGGTTTATAATTCAATTACAGAATTGGATATATTACATTGAGGTAATTCAGGTTAAGCACTGAAGATGAAAGTCTCAGATTCCTCTAAATAAATGAGACAAGTGATCTGCCATGCAGTGTATGGTGGACATAGTGTATGTCTAGCATGCTTTTTTACCTAAAAAGATGTTTAGAAATCTTGTCCTTTTGTCTCTGCAGTCTATCTTCCCTGTCCTCTTTTCCACTCTGACTCTTCCATTCTCAGTGTCTCTCTATAATGAGCATTTACAGAGATTAGTCACCCATTTCATATTATTTACAGTGTTTTCTTTCTATGATGAATGGTGACTAAATCTGTGCTAAAACAGTATGTAAAGTATAAACAAAATGATATGAATATAAGAAAAACACTTGTTTGTGATAGAGAAGAAATAACAGAAAACTGTTGTAATTCAACTTGAAAATGGTTCACATGTGGGCACATGGTGTTAGTACAAGAAATAC
Source organism: Scomberomorus guttatus (assembly GCA_038419695.1). Lineage (NCBI taxonomy): Eukaryota > Metazoa > Chordata > Actinopteri > Scombriformes > Scombridae > Scomberomorus > Scomberomorus guttatus. The sequence goes on from CM076445.1 coordinate 6,442,139, forward strand.
ATGTGGGTGTATGGTGTTGCTAAGTTACTACATTAGCTTGGAGGAATTACAAGGAGAACAATGTTCATCTGAAGAAAAAACCATCTAACTTGAATGGAAGTATACAGAGACCACTTTTAGATGTTGTAAAGTGCAGGGCTGCTTTCTACACCCTGCATCCTTTAAATAGACAAGTTAGCTTTGAGAAACATTAGCAGCATTAGTAGTGAGGTGTGTTACCTCAAGGTCTAGTCTACTGCAAGAAACACAAAATAGCATTTTGTTAATTTGTTAATTTTAATTCAGGATGTCAAATGTAAAAACCAAATCACTGTTTAGGTGTCAAAACTGAAACTACTCTTTGTATGTCCATATAAAATTATTACCAAGCATAAATGCTGTTTAGGACCTTCCTCACTCAGAACATGCTTTTCCTCCAGCTGAAACACAAAATATAGCTGTAAGTGGAAACAGAGAAAGCAAGAGGTCAAAATACAAAAGAAGACATTCTGGTTGCTATGCAAAAATCTATATCTAATTAGTCTTAGCTAGTTGATCTGACGTAAAAAAAAGGGATAACTGGTAACAGAAATGGGAAAGGTCAACCATAGATGTGTATGCACATGAGGAATATCTTGTGGAATCCATACTGATAATGATAATGTAGCTGAGCAGACAGTTAAATGAGCCTTATTATGCACATTTCCAGGTCTATATTTTTAATTTGGGGCTCTAGTGGAATATCTTTGCATGATTTACAGTTCAAAAAAGTCCTTATTTATCTTATACTGGCTCTTCGGTTCAGCCTCTGTCTGAAACAGGCTGTTTTAGCTCCTGTCTCTTTAAGGCTCCCCGTCTGATGAGCTGCATCATGGCCAACTTCTGAGCGCTCAGGATGCTATGCCAACAAACCATGAAAGAAATTATGGTAGCAGGATTTCACTACTTTTTCTCATTCTTTACTCGAAATGTCAACTTCTCAAATACATCTGCACATGTTCAAGCCGGAATCCAATCCAAAATATGTGAGTGGACAACACAAACAACACATGGAAAACCCTTAGCAACAAAGGCAATGGAATGGATGGCCAGTTATGGGCATTTGTGACGAGCTGACGTCAGCTCGTCAGCAAAATAGAAAAAAACGTTGTAAACGACACGTTCAGAGCAGGTTGAAGCCCTGACTTTTGAATTACAGTGAGCATTTCTACATAGGCCTGATCAATGAGCAACAGCAATGATGTATGGCTAAAACATCCTAACACACTGACTGACACTGTATATATATATACTTGCTTTTAACTACATGTTTTATACGCATCATGGCTACCTTGTGTATCCTGCGCATGACCAGTGGGCGCGGTCTCACAAAGTATGGTCAGCAGCAGTATCCTATCACGACAACAATAGCAGAAAGTTTCAAAGAGGAACTCATAGGGCTGGTCTGCAACTACCCTCATCTATATGATGTCTCTGTGCTGATTATCGATGTTGCCACTGCCTTTTTTCCTGTCATGATCTCAACATCAATATATTAAAAGACTAGGATGGCCAAGTCATTCTCTGTGACATGACTCTACCTCTCTTACCTGAGTCTCATCATGGTGACTGATCCGCATTCTGCCTGCTACTTCTGTCTGGGAGGAGAGCAGGTTGCTACTAGCATCCAGTCCAACACCCTCGCTGTTGGACTGTATGATGATCCACTATGGTCCACCAGCAACACTGATGTAATACCTTTCTCATGGAATGCCACCGAAAGATGGAAAGGAGCTTAATGATGACAACAAGCATCATACTTTTGGGTCCCCCACCTCTGCTGATGATCTCATGCTACAGTCATCTGATGATGAAGACATGGAGATGGAAAGAGGTGCTCCTCCATCAGCATAATCTTCTCTATGGTTTAGTTTCCTGACTTTTTGGTGGTTACTCAATGTAGTTACCTATGCTACCACACTGTCTTTCCCCTGAAACCACAATACTGGATGCCTACAAGCATGAGCAAGCATCAGATGACCTGGTGTTCCTCTCCCCCTTTGAGAATAAAAAAAGCAAGCTTATGAGAGAAGTGTGAGCACAGCCCTTACAGGTTAATAATATTTCAATCTCTTTGATTTTCAAAGAAGTCTGAATAACTTCACTTCAGCTTGACTGCTCACTTTGTCTGTGGGAATATAAGGAAGCAAGCACACTGCTCCTCCACAGCAGAGGAACAAGGAAATAATGAAATGTCTCAATTATATATATATCTGTCTTGACTTGCAGAGGCAGGAGGGCTTGTAGCCAATGAGAGTCTTTTCATGGGTAGAGTTCATAACAGTTCATAGTAAAAAAGTATCAAGAAAGCTTAAATTAATTCTTCTTCAAACTAACCATGTGTACTTTAATATTATAGCAAATGTCCCAAGAGCAGCGCAGCAGCATTCTCTTTTTTAAAATATAATTTTTTGGCCATTTTCACCTTTATTGAATAGTTGATGGTAGAAAGGTAGACAGGAAACAAGAGAGAGTAGTATGACATGCAACAAAGGTCCCAAGCTGGAACGCTGCAGGTATGTGGTATGCGACTTAACCATTAGGCACCATAGTGCCCAAAAGCTTATTCTCTTATGGACCTTTGATACACCATATGGACCAAACTTCTCAGTGCCTATTTGTAGGTTTATTTTTACAAACATGGGCTGTGCACAGAACTCTTATCAAGATCCAAAATTTTCAGTTACTTTTAAAAATCTGAGAAAATTAAGCCAATATAAACTGTGAATGTTTCTTCAACAATCCAATGTACCAGCAACCCTATGTGAGTCCGACTTTGAGCAGATAGTGAAAATCAGAAGTAATGGGAGTAAGTCAGGCATCTTAACACATTTTAGTAGTAATCGAGGCATGAACTTATCTAGCCAAGTCTAACTCAAGTATGATGTTTACCTGCCTCATCCCAACACATGGGTCCTTGAGGAAATAGATGTTTTAAAAGGAATAGTTTGAGATTTTGGAAAATAAGCTTATGAGCCAGGCTAGCTGTTTCCACTCTTATGCTAACTAAATTAAGCCAACCGCCTGCTCGCTCTGGTTTCATATTTAGCATACAGACATGAGAGGTGTATCAGTCTTCTAACTCTCAGCAAGAACATCAATAAAAGTATTTCCCAAAATGTGTACTATTCTTTTATGGAAATATTCCATGCAAGCAAATTAACCCACTGCATTGGGATTTAAACTTTGAGTGAAACAGTGTGTGGTAATGTAAGAGACTATTATAAGAGAAATATTATGCTACTAAACACTGAATAATGCTTATGCACGTGCACTGATTCACATATATAGCAAACACAAAGTAGACGACGAGAGAGGCACAGGCATGCAGAAATATACATTGACATGTGGAGGGTCATGCCACACACACACACACACACACACACACATTATATATGTGCACACTGCCACCCCTTGATACTAGCTAGTGCAACGACGACTGTGGTTGTTGCTTTTTCTGCCAGCTGGAGAGTGCTGATGGAGTGTGATTGTATGCATTTGTGTGCGCATGTTCCATGTGTATGTGTGTGTGAGTGTGTGTGTGTATGAGAGAGAGAAAGAGAGAGAGAGAGACATTTGGTAGTGTGGGGGAGGGGGGGATCATCATGAAGGAGCAGAGAAGGGAATGGGGGGAGGAGGGCTGCACACCTGGCATCCGCCACAGATGGGCATAATCATCTCCCTCGCTACCCCCACCCAACCCCCCGTCACTCCCCACACACTCCTCTCCTGTCCCCTCATCCATGCCGAGGTATTCACACACACATACGCATGTGCACCCACACACTCACACACGCACATGCATTGTTAAACGAGTCAGCTCATACAGCATCCTGATTCGAGCAGCAGTCATGCCAGAGTTAGATTGTATGAATTGGTCCAGCTGACAAAAGCAATTATCATCCATTAGAGTCAGAAACTCTCATGTTATGTTTGTTTGTCATCCAAACTAAATTTTGGTTATTATTGATGAAAAAGGTGTCTCTGCTGATTGTTAACTAAACTGTTTTCTGAAAGAAGTAGTTGTTCTTTTGTTAGTTTTGCTGATTAGTCTATCCAGACAGAAGTGACACAAGTTGTGACGTAATGCATCATCCTGCCAAATTTCATCAAAATAAGTTTTAAAGTGTGTTTAGAATTAAGACACATAACAATTATTTCCTTCACAATGCATCTTTATCGTGTTGCATTCATGGCCTTGCAAATTTTGACCTTGTCTGTGAAGAGTCTCAGTCATCCAGGTCAAAGTATATCTGGAAGAGCTCAGTCAAGGGCAAGTGGACTTGCTTTAGGTTCTTGAGGACATTTTGCCTCTCATCCAAAAATTCTGATTGACTGGTGGGAAGTCCCACCAATAAGAAACAAGTCCTGTTGCCCTTGACTTAAGTCTAGAAGACAGAGTCTCTAGAAGACAGAGTTACAGTGTGGAGCACTTCTACAGTTTGGATGGACATGAAACTCTCATCATCAAGGTCAACAGTTGCATCAGAAAATATCAGGTACAAGCCTGTGCAAGTAAAAATGTATGACAAGAAGTTGACTACAACTCCCAAGATGCATTTTTCCAGAATGTCCAATCTCAGAGTTAAAATTCTGTTACATGTATAGAGACAATAAGAAGCTGTTGTAAAACTAATTTTAAAGATTCTCTCACATCATGAGTATTAAATAAAATTCAGAGCCGTCTGCCGTGACAAACCGATGGACAAAACATGATTTCTCAGAAATAAAAGTGAAATAATAAAAACTGGTGGCTGCAACATAAACCTATGTGGTTGTTTAATTATCCAGGAGGCTCCCATATTTTTATGTTGAAGAACATTGAAGATATCATTAAAAGAAAAATATGAGATGAGAATTTAGAGTGGGAGAAAGTATTCAAAGGTCCAGTGTGTAGGATTTAGTGGCATTTAGCGGTGAGGTTGCAGATTGCAACAAACTGAATACCCCCTACTCTTCCAAGCGTGTAGGAGAACCTACGGTGGCTGTGAAACTCGCAAAAAACGTGAAAGGCCCTATAGAGCCAGAGTTTGGTTTGTCCATTCTGGGTTACTGTAGAAACATGATGGTGCAACATGGCGGGCTCCGTGGAAGGGGACCCGCTCCCTTTGTAGATATAAAGGGCTCATTTTAAGGCAACGAAAACACGACAATTCTTATTTTCAGGTGATTATACACTAATTAAAACATGCCTATGAATATTATACTCCATTTCTGCCAAGTACATTCCGCTAGATCCCACTAAATTCTACACACTGGACCTTTAAGGAACTAGCAGCCCCTACCACCTGACAACAGTGCCAACAGGCTAATAAGTACATTTTGAACATTAAGTTAGTAGTACAGTGCAGAGGGAAATCATCATGGCCCTTGAAGGCCTAAAATATTCTAAAAAAAAACATTTAAAAAGTCATCAGTTCTAATTTTATTTTATCAATTCATAATTTGACAATCAACATCTAAACAAAATGTTTCTAAGGAAATAAACCCTTCAAACCTGCTTATTCGGTTTGTGTTGGAATGTGAAGGGTTAAATGACAGAAGCCCTTTGTCTCCCTATCAGAATTTTGCTGCCTCTGCAGTTGCTGGGAAGAAATTGCTATGCTTTCAGCTCTGTGATTGGTGGTCTAGCTGAGCAATAGTAATTCAATGGGAGACTAATTTCAAATGACAGTAAAATTGACCAATCATATCTTCCTTCTAAATGGGTGGGCTTTGTTATCGCTAACTTTATGACAAGTTCTTCCCGCTGTGTGGGACACAAATCACAAGCTAGCGAAAAAAAAAAAAACACTGATAAACTAGCTAGCTAACTTTTTTTCCCAACAAAGGAAGGGGGTCAAAAAGCCAAGGTTTAAGAGTCATGGTTCACTACTGGTATAGTGTAAGGAAACAAGGTTGTTTTTAGCTTTAGTTCAGTCTATCTCTTTGCCTTTTGTTAGACCTGCCATACAGAGATACAGAATTTCAATTCTGTCCAGTGTCTAAAATATCATCATGTACATATAACACACCTGTACACATTCACAGAGGGAGCAAAAACTGATTTTAAGGGTTTCACATAAAGTATAAAAAAGCATGTGTAGCATTATTTGGTTTTGTATGTACTGTGATCACTATTCATATAATATTTAAGGCCTTTTTTTAATCAGAACTCTGGAGTGGAGAAGTGTCATGGACTTTTGGGCCCTTGACTCCAAAGAGCACCTTTATTCACAAAGTGTGAAAAAAACACCCTTTTACCTTTTGTTTATAAAGCAGACTCGCTCTAGTTTTTTCCTACTTTTGAGTTGCATACTGCAATTACCTTTGATTCAGTGACTGATACATTTCAGCTAATCACAAGTGGTGTCTCGAAATGATTCATCCAAATGTTTTCCATGCTAGCATGACCAAAATAGCTTGAGGAATGAGTGAAAGTAAAAAGAAAAAAAAAAACTTAGATGGTTACAAAAGGCTGTGTGATTTATTTATCAAAAGAGAAAAAAGATTCCAGAGGAAGCTTGGCAGGCTTGAGAAGAAGCACGTTTCATTTTGCTCCGTCCCCCTCCTCCTCTCCTCCCTTCCTATCCTCCTTTTCCCTCTCACCTCGTCCACCCCTGAGGGGGAGCCCGCCATTTCCAGGCAACAAAAGCGGGACATGGCCAGCAGGCTTTGATGTTTATTTTAGCAGGCCGCCCCCCCCGCTGCTTGGCCTTCTTTTGTGTCCGTCCAGGTAAAACAAGCTCCCTGCTGCCCCCTCCTAGAAAACAAGCCGCCTGGGGCGTCCTCTGTGCTTGACCCCGGGTCAGGGGATGTCCTGCACTTAAACCCTTAACCCGCCGAGACCCTCGCCCCACCTCCTGTCTTTCCTCCCTCTCAAACTGTATACCTCCTCTCTCCTCACCCTCTCCAACTCACAGTTACCTATCACCTCCTCATGGGCCCACACACACACACACACACACACACACACACACTCCTCCCACAGTGACCTTCACCCTGTTTATGCACAAAGGGAAAAGTAGAGAGTACTGTTAGCACTGTCAATTGTTCTTGAGATTGGGACTTTGTGTTTATGTGTGTATGTCTGTATCCATATCTTTTGACATGGTAGACAACCAAACCCAACACACATTTTAAAACACATTACTTCCAAAACTCTAATATTTCGTATTATCACAAGCCACTGAAAACAGCCATTTTGGACATTGTGTTATATGTCCTTGTTGTCATATGTCTTTGTGTTTCTGTGTGTACCATCACAATGCATGTGCATAGCCTTAGCTGCATTGACAGCTCAGGGGGGGAGGAGGGAGCCTGGCTAGGAGGGAATGGGGGATTGGAGGTGGTGGTGGTTGTGGTGGTGGAGGGGGTTACGTTTCCTTTCACTGGCTGCCAATCCATCAAGGCTCAGTCTACCGCTGTGCGGGCCGACAGGCAGCACAGAAAAGAACAAGGCCCGGCAACAGAGCCCCCTCTCCACGGCCATCACTCATCCCCCAGCAGACTCTGAACTCTGCGTGACCTTTTCCAGAGGCTCCTCACCAACTTCCACTCCTTAGCACCTAGTTAGCCTTAAAGACGCAGACACAAGCCCGTACTACAGATTCTCCCGTTGTTGTGGTTTCTTTCTGGGGTTTATTTTTTTTGGTGTAAAATGTGTTTGACTAAAGCGTTTCTGTTAGGTGGATAAAGCAGAAGGGGAGTTCAGTTGTATCACTAGTTTTTGTTTATGTATGTGTGTGGGGGCGGTGAGTGGGGTTACATCTCATCCCTACAGCAGTGCAGCCTCTCCCTGACAACCAGATTGTCAGACAGCAGAGAGGAAACACACAGAAAGCTGAAATCGACGAGCTACGCACACATACACACACATACACACTGCAGAGGGGCGATGAGAACACTAGTTGACATCATTAGGCCGGACACATTTTTGTCACGCTTCCAGATTCGACGCGTCTGCATTTTGCTGAATGCCGACTCGCTCTCGCTATTTCTCTTCCCTCCCACCCAGCCTCATTCCCTCTATCTCTTTGTCCTGCTTACATGTTTAATACCGGAGACGCCCTGGCTCATCAGAGCTGTCCAGACACCACTTTGTGCTGGTGGAAATAAAGACCCAAACAAAAAAAAAAAAAAGAGGGAGACAGAGAGAAAGGATGTAAAAACAAAACGGTGCCCTTGAGATTCTGTCTGCCGTGTAGCCAAGACTTCAAGGCTTGTGTCTGAGCTAAACATCCAGCATCTCTGAATACAGCAGAAATCACCTGCTCCTGTTTCCTGAGTTTATTTTACCCAGGTTTCCTCTCTTTCCAAAACAGATTACCCCTTGTCTGTCCAGTCCCAGTGCATTAGGCCCAGTCTGGACACATCAGAGTAATTCATACTTACTTGGCGGTGTGGCACTTTTTGCTCTGTCCCGACGGCTTAATTGTGTTTTCTTGTGTAGTCTGTTTTTTTCTAAAAGGTTCAGCAGAAATACAGTGACATGATGAGTGTCTGCCCAACAGGGGAAATCTTGTTACTGCGATGAAGACCTGAGGGCTCTGTGTGTGTCTGTAAAACTCAACTATATCACATCTGAGGCCTGCACGCCACAAAACAAGCAAAGCACTGTTATCAAATGAATCCTGCAGGTGAATAATTGCATTTGAAGCTTCCACGTGTATCATTTGGCTGTTACATCCTGATTACTTCCAGGTGATATTATATAACATTTTGGATAGACCAATGTAGCTATTTGCTGATATTCTGAACCAAGGCTGGCCCAGGACTTGGGGCCCAAAATTTTGTATTGCCCTCCAAAAAATCAGAGTTGTGATTTGCTTGTCTCGCAGTCCCTTGAAGGTTGTGGGGCCCTAAATAGATGTTTAGTTCACTTATTCTTCTGACTGGCTCTGTTCTGGACCAAGATTAAGGAGGTTGACAAATCTAGATGATTCCATTGGTACAGGTTTCACTGTGATTTTGTTTTGCTCAAGCTGCACTAAGTAATACTTTTGTAAGAGCAATGTCTTAAATAAATATGTGTAATGTGAACGGGGGTGCTTGTAGTGGCAAACCCACAGAAAATGATCACCAAACTGCAATTTCCCTCAGCTTACAGAGCATTTTAGCATCTTTCAGCTCATTGTTTTGGCTTTACTGCTCGCCACATTACTGTTTCGGTTCAGTCTCACCACTCTCATTAACCTCATTTCCAGCTGCAGCCAGCATTTCCAGCTGCCAGCTGCTGCTATATAAACACAGCTATATTTCTCAGGAGGCATACCAAAACAGAACTAAAAGGGGGGTGAATACTGGACTTGCTGTGTTAATCAGCTTTCCAGAACATATGACTCCAAATTAATGTTAATGTTGTTCAGTATATGCTGAATAGGCAACTGTTTGCTAACATGTTAGCCATGACAAATTTATAAGACCGTAATATGTCAAACACAGCAAAAAACCCTAGTAATGCAGCTTTTATAATTGCCTTATTGTGTAGAAGCTTTTCCATCCAGCAAAGAAAAAGGAAGCCAGACCTGTGATGTTCAGCATGAAATGAAAAAACATATACTTCAACCTTATGTGACCTACTGTCTTATTGGTTCACTACAGCAACTGTAAGTGAAAGAGAAATAGAAAAGACAAGATACAAACATGTCACTTGTTTAAATTTCTAAAACAATCAATTTAAGTTTATCTAACAAGCAATGTCAAGTTGCAGTGTACAATATGCCTCCTATCTGTCAGGAACAGAGGCAAAAAAAGTGTGGTATTATTAGTGACACAAAACCTCTTGAAGAGGAGTGTCGCGTGGATCATTTCCCATTTCAAACCAAATGTGGGTTTCTTTGAGCCATGACTGCAATCCTTGGTTGCAGATAAGAAAGTGGTCACATGTAACAGTTTTGGAGGGCCCCAACTGATGTTGTCCTGTTGATGCGGGGATCAGAAAAATACTCATATAAAAATGTAATTTGTCCTTTAGTTTTGAAGTCCTTGAGTTAGGCAAGTAGTCTTTTTGGAAGATACTTAAGGTTAACAGTTTTATTTATTGTTTTGTATCAATACATTTGGAACAATGTATTTTTGATGTAAGTATCATCAAAGCTGTTGAATATTGGCACAAAATGTACACAGCATACTACCGTCAGCTGATAATGTAATGGCATACCAGACTTCAAAAACTCACACTGTGAGAGCCCTATCTTTTAAAAGGTCTGTTTGCAACAGATCATATTTTACACAACACAATGTGCATCCCTGTGATGTCCAGCAGTTATATCACACAAATGTTTGAAATCAGAGAAGCATTTAGTATTTCATAGATTCTCCACAAAAATAACGATTTCAAGAATCTGAATCCAAATATATATTAGCCTGTAGTAGGCTGATGTTTTAATGGCCCACTGTAACTAGCTACAGTAAATGGATGATTAACATAGCTGGTGTACTTTTATAAAGAGAGTTAGCTGAAAAGGCTGCTGTTCTGTGTTTAGCTACCAGTATTTTCAGTTAAACTAGCCAGACAGTTCTCATGATACACACACACACACCTGGACCAATTGTGCTGGACATGCATTGGCACACCCAGCTCATTATCACATAAGCAAAATTGAAAAAGTGGTGAAGAAAATGAGAAGTGTAGCTAGAATAAATAGGGAATAGGTCAAGATATACAATTAAATGTTTGCCAAGACCAAAAGAAAAGGAAAACGAAGCAGTTGAATAGTAAAGTAATAAAAGCTAGCATTATGTTTTAATTTATTAAATTTATTTTAACTGACTGGTGGTCAAGGCCAAAAAAAAAAAAAATTACCAATACCCATAAAAAGTCTGTATGTAGTCAAATGAATGATATATTTCAAACCTGACTGACAAATGAACCAAAACTATACATGGCAGTTTGACTTTAGAGTTCAAAGTTCAGTTTCTTAGTTTTGTTTTTTGAGTGAAAGTGAAACACATTCCATAATCACTAAAACAGTGAACATGTAACAACTACAGGGAGGTTCTTACCCTGGCTGGACATATGACTGTACATATGCACAAGTGATCAAGCGTAGGCTTCAGCACATGCACACATGTGCATCATAATAATAATGATAATGTGCAATTGAGGAAACACATCCAACCTAAAACATCTTTTTATGTGTTTTTCAGCCTGGAGATGGACGCGGCAGCCTCCGGAATGATGGGAGAAATGGATAACTCACTAACATCTGGGCGAGCGACAGTAAAGAGGGATTTAGTGTTAGCCCCAGGAAGGCAGGGAAAAGCTGTGTGTCCATTAAACGCTTTATTACAGAGCCAGCAGCCCCATGCTAACTCACTTAGCCCAGTGTGCAGAAGGCTCTGCTCAGTGGCCTGACTGCCTGTCAGACTGCCTGCTACTCAACACACACCATGCTGCAGGCAGCGTCCCCCTCCCACACTCTGGTTAGCTCGACTCGTCTCATAGCTTGTCCATTTGTCAATCAAAATACTAAAAGTGGTCTGTACTCAAATACACAGCAAAGGTAAAAATGCCTAGTACTGAATTGTTTTTATTCAATGCAGAACACTTGAGCGCTTGTTTATGTCACTTTCATTAATGTAGACCACTTTCTGTTTTAACATTAGGATATTGTAAGTCCAAAAACTACACTCACTTAATTTACAGTAACATTATGTCTACCTTCTAGAAGTAAGCAAAATAGTTGGACCACATATTGTGTCTGGATACTGCAAAGCAATATCTATACAAAGAAACCACCAAATGAACAATATTCTGTGCATGTTGCTTTATGTTTGTTTTCCTGGTTTGATTTTCTCATGACAAATTCTTGAAGCCTTACGTTTTTAAATATCCTGAGCTTCACAACAGCATGAAAAAAACAGCCACACATGGCGACCTATGTTCCTTTTTACCTGACTCTAAACACAATCACAACAACTGTTTGACACAAGTCATGCCTACCTTCCTACTTGTGTGTTTGACTCACAGGCTGTTTATCAGAATTTTGCTTTGTTTGTTTGTCAGTGTCTTAATCTCTTGGATGGACCAGGATCACAATTAAAAATGTAGTATACAAAATGCAATTTAAAGCAATGCTGAAGCACACAAAAGGTGGAGAAAATCATTTTAGAATAGTTATCATTATATTTTGTGTGTTGGATTTTGCATGTGTGTCTTCAGTACTTTTTTTTTTCTTGCACTTGTCCCTAATTTATCATGTTTTCTCTGTCTCTACTCTGGTTCTATGACAATCAAATGAGTCACCGAGCATCACAGTGATTAAAGATCAAAGGTGGTGTTGGGGGATGGACACTGTGGGTGTTAACTACTGTAGGTGTGATGGCTGTCACAGTCTGCAAGCTCAGTTAGTCAAGGTTTACTGTCGTTTTGAGAGCGCAGAAATAACCACAAACATGTAGCACCTTAAAATTGAACTATGATATCAGATGTGGCATTGTGAAGTATTGTCGCATAAATAAATAAGTATATAGGTAACACTATATAAGTACACCTATTTAGCATTAATAATGAACAAACATTGAATAAATGGTTTATAGCTCACTATAATATGGCAGATATCAGTGTTTATTAATATAGTTGTCAACAATTATAACTCCTCCTGTGGGCACCCATACATGGAGGCCACTGTATAGACAGATAATGACTGACAATATAATAAAGTGTGTCATTCATTCTTACTTTCGGATCCTAAAACTTAAAACTGAACTCTGCTAGATTGAATTACACTGAAAAGCGTTTCTAATATTCTGTCCCATCAAGTATGTAAATTATGGTGAACACAATATTAGAATCATCTTGATCATCACTATGGATTCAAAAATCACTATTAAGTTTGTTTTTATTTTTTGGGCCTCTTGGGGGCAGCTGTAGACACAACATATTGTCAACATATTGCCATATTGTCACTTTATACAGTTGATATGTGTACATTAGCAAATGGTTGCCTATTTACACATCCAGCAGCTATGAAACAATATTAGAATTCATTTTGAGTCATGTGTTTGGTGACCTGGTAAATGTGATCCAATATTTGTTCTTTTTTTAACTGTGTTTTGGTCTCTACCAACTCATGAGAAAAAGCTCTTTAAATGGTAAAAGCTTCACTATGTTCACCAGCTAGTCGCTAACTGTCTGTCTGCCTTTTGGTGATAGGCAGCAGTGTACAGTGCTTTTTTCAGAGCTTTTTTTTGCGTAGCCTGCTGCAGTGAAACTGAATCAAAGTGAACTGCAACATGTTAGGGACTGTAACACCAAAATAATGAGCTGAAAGATGCTAAAATGCTCCACAGAACTGAGGGAAACAACAGAGTTAGATGATAATTCTCTGTGGGTTTTTCATGAAAAGTGACCCCTTTCACATTACATAGTCATGTCCATTGTTAATATTATAATACTGATTAGTGCAGCTTTAGGATAAACTGGCCAACCTAACCTATCACAGTCCTCTGTGGTCACACAAAACTCATCAATTGATATAAAACCTGAATTTCAATCTTAAAATCTTCATTTACACACAAACCATGGCTTTTAATAGGCTCTCTTTGGTTTGTTAGTCACATTAAACCCCTATTCCGCTGAGAAGGCCATGTTTCAACTCCACTTCCTTTTTAGTAGTCTGCATTTTGAGAAGTGACAGATCTATGTGCTAAGGGCCTGTCAGGGCCCTGATTCATATTACACTTGAAACAGGCCGGATAGGAGACTGATAACAGATCGTCACACCATGACACCATGTGAAGGACTGTCTCATTATGTGTCCCCACACTCCATTTAAACCACTAGCTTCCTCCACTGTGTGTGTGTGTGTGTGTGTGTGTGTGTGTGTGTGTGTGTGTGTGTGTGTGCGCCCAGTTAACATATATGCTTGTGCAAATTTGCATCATGCATATGTGTGCACATGTACAGTGTGTGGTTGAATAAAGCTGTACACCTTTCTTTGTCTATATTTGTGTGTGTGTGTGTGTGTGTGTGTGAGAGAGAGAGAGAGAGAGAGAGAGAGAGAGAGAGAGGACAGTTCCTGCAGCAGGAAGAATGAGTTGATGCCTTGTGTTTAGCTAATTAAGACAGCAGTCGACAGAGAGAAGGAGAGCTGAGAGATGGCAGAGAGGTGCTAATTCATAATTGACGTAATGGATGAAATCTGTCTCTGGGCTTTTTAAGACACACAGACACACACACACACTTGGTGATTTCACTCTGATTAGCTGGTGCACACCTTTGTGTGAATAATGAAAGTACCAGAATCCTTAATGAATAGCAAATCACCTGTTACACAACAAACACACACATACATACATGCATGCACACACACTAGAAGGAGACATGTGAAGAACAAATAGACACACATATACAGTAGGTCGTACACCTGTTTTACTACTGGAGCAAAGGAATAAAGTTGGCTTGACATTGAAGCTTTATTTATAAAATCAGATCATATTGTATTAGTTGACTGGCGGAGTGTCCGGGTAAGAAAGCACATCGCTCTTTATATTCTCTCTGCAGCATCCTTACCAGGAGTTCATTCCTCACAAGTGAGTCTTCTGGGGAAAAACAACACATTGCCACTTCCTTTTAAGTGTGAGTCATTACTGTTGTGCACTGAGCATGAACTTTTTTTTTCTAAATTGCCCACATTCTACAGTGAAAACTACCCTCATTGTTTTTGGTGAATGGCCATTACACACATATTGTACCACTGAGATATATTTGAACCTGTCCATTGAGCTGTCAGGGGGCAGGGTCATTCTGTTCTTGAACTACACCTACATTTCCAGTAACAGGGCAAATGTGTGATTGCTCAACCCATACATCTTGAGCTATTTAGTGAGTAAGATGTTTTTTTTCTTTCTTTTGCTACATGACTTAGAGGTTACATATAATTCAGGCCATATACAGAGTAACTAGAAAACCCTAACGAGGTGTAAAGGCAAACTAAATTGCACACAATGCACTGATAGTATAGTACAGTGTGCATGTCGCTTTTTTTTCTTCCCACCTACATTCCACAAAAACCTGTCCAACTTTGCCTCTGATTGGCTGGTGCTTGTTGCCTTCATTGGTTAGGCTGGTTAGGTAAATTAGTTTAGGCATGAGGAGTGAGATGGTTATAGTTAAGGTAAGAATATCAGGGTCAGAGGCAGAGTAGGGGCGGGTCTTTGCAGAATGCGGGTGAGAATAAAAATAACGCATGCATGTCAGGGCTGTAGCTACCATAGAGGATACAGAGGTCATATCCTCAGTATTGTTTCTGCGAAAAGGGGTTACAATGACCTGACAAGGCTTTGCATTCAATCCCTATCTTTAAATTTGTCTATAAAGATATACATAACTATTACATTAAAGCTGGAGTGCGCGACTTTTGTCTCCCCCTTCTGGCAGTGAGAGTAAAGTGGGGCGTATATGTTTTGACGGTCGACCGACCCAAAAACGTATTTTCTGATGGCCCATTGGGATTTATCCCAGTATGCCTGATGGCCAGTACTGGCTGTACTATTGTTGTGGCTGTAAAACGGTGGATAAATTGTTTTGAGCATCACACAACCCCCGCGAAATGACGAATGATGGATCAGAATTCATCCATCCAGTCCGATAACATTTGGAACATTTGGTCTAGAAGAACCGCAGGATTAACAGCCAAACAGCCCCCAACATGAGATTTAAAAACTGTGCATACTGTGAAATACAGAGATTTATCCGGTGGTGATAGTCTTAATCAGCATTGTGTGAACTTGTTTGGCAAGGGCTTGAACATAACGGACATTCATTTATATGTGAAAATTCCGCACTGCAGGTTTAGTGTTTAAATTGAACCAAAATTATGCTCCACCAGAGTTATATTCCTGGCAGCGTAAAGACGACAAATTCAAACCATCATGTAGGGCCATGAATAATATAACTGAAACGATAAATGGTTGATGAAAATAATTTCAAATAATTAAAAAAAATAAAGCCTTTTTTCATTTATTTATTGGTTGCATTCATCTTTGATTGTCATCTCTGATTGTGTTTGTTGTAATGCCCATAATTATTATTTGTATATTTGTGTAATATGGTAATACCATATTGTAAAGGTAAGTGTCACTCTCATCTTTTGAAAATGAGAAAAGCATACAAACCTGCAGACCCGAACTGAATGGTAAAAAAAGATTAATAAAAGAAAAAGCGAAAATTTTGCACACTGTCTCGCTTAGTATATGTATTTGCAACTTGTAGGTCTACACAACCATCAGGAACTGTTTCACTTAGGGGCCTCTTAGGGGATACCACATATCCCTATCCTCATCTGGGGACCTTTGTTGCATCTCATACCATTCTCTTTCTCTCCTTGTTTCCTGTGTGCCTCTTCACTATCAATTATCCAGATGAAAATGACAAAAAAAAGAAAAAACACCTACCAATTGACCTAATTGACGAATTTTGTGGTTCTCTTATTGGATAATTTATCATCTATAGTATGAGCATGTATGGAACTGTTGCTATGATTGTTCATATACTCGATGAAGCTAATGTAGACTGAAATGTGATAAATAAATGTGCTAGCAGCAAGCAAGACTGTGCAGGAGCTGACAATCTAAAAAGTCAAATAAAGAACTAAAAGAAAAGAGAACAGGCATTTTGGTGGACTGTCAAAAATGTCCAGTGATCTAATATGAATTGCCAAATAACTATAGCCTCCCTAGTTTGAATCTGGCAAAGGATCTACTGTACTCTATTGTGTAAAAGCAAACATAGAGGCCAGGCATGTTATTTTCATTGTATTCTACATAGTGTGATTGCAAACCAGCTACAATGTAAATCCATATTACTGTGTAAACATATGGGGAGTCACAGGGCAGTGAAAATAATGCAGACTCAGATCCAAATTAATCCAGCAACATGAATCACATGACAGCCATTTTCAGGCCAAGTGTGGGTATACAGCCACGCAATCTGACAAAATCCCATCTTTAACACCAGGTCTCAAAACTCAGGGTGAAATGACAAGTGCAACCACAGCCAATGGCTATTCTCCAGTCTTTTTTTTTTCTGGCATATGATGGATCCTGTTTTTCAGAGCGTATTGTGTGATTGTAGGCCATCACACACTGTCAGTGCAGGCTGACGTGTTAGATACACTGAATGCAGAATCGGCTTGTCTGCAGTGTGCTGAGGCTGTCTTTGACAGTGTAGCACTGTCTGTGTCACACTCTAACAGACAGCCAAATAACCCCTTGGCAGTGTAAACAAAGAGAGATTACACCCTGGTGAGTGGAAGGAGTCTGCCTGTGTGCTCCCAGCATTGAGGGGAGAAACTGACGATGGGTGGTTGCAGCAGAAAGAAAGAGACAGTGAGAGAGAGAGAGAGAGAGAGGGAGAGAGAGAATAGGTAGACAAACACTCACTGAGATGCCAAATATGGAGGATAATGGTTAAAAATATGCATAATAAATACAGACCTCAGCTTTGGGTGACTCCTTTTGGTGGATAATACTGAGGCTGAATGGCTGCTAGCATTGTTTGAAGGTGTTACGCACTAACTTTAAGTTAAATACAAGATTACCACATCACATTTTTATTTTATATTATGTGGTATTTAAAGGGAATCCACTATCTCATTTTGGCTTAATATGACATTATAATAATCATAATACATCACAAGCACATTTTGCTTAAAGCAAAGATTATCTAACTTTTGCAAAAATAAATTGTTTCCTCCTCAAATTACAAATAAAAAGTTGAATGTATGAGTGTGAGGGGGCTTCACTCACTTCCTTACCAATCAGGTGAAAAGCTCTTTCATTCATTAGTTTAATATTTGGTTTTAGTTATGTAACATGTATTTATCATCTACATTTTGCTTCCACTTTAGTTTTATTTAGTTTGATTATTAGTTTATGTTTTCATTCAAGTATTTGTTTTACTGGTTTTTAATTTGCCTTGATTTGTAATCATTGTTTTCTCAGAGGTCCATTTCCTGGTTAATGCTCTCATGAATGCGCACACATGAATGCCCCTTGCATACTGTTGGCAATATGGACTATATTGTGTGGGACAGTAGGAGGGAGGGAGCCACGGATTTTCTTTTTTGTATTTTGTTTTCCTTCCAGCCCTACTAAAATGAACTATAGCCTGAATATGTGGTGTATGTTGTAGAGTTATTCTACATTTTTAAAGCCTCAATGAAAAAGCTAATCTTTCTAACATCTTTGTTAGCTTTAATTGTCTATTTAATGTGACCCTTTTGTTTGCTGCTGGGGGACCCCTTTGTATCAGTGAGTGTCCTTTGCTCTTTATATTTTTTTATTTTCACTATATTGACATTAAGAAATAGTAAAAAGCCGATCTCTGAACTAAGCTTATCAAGCCTAACAGAACTGTTATCTCACATCCTTATCAACAAGGTTTAAGAACTGTACCCAGCAGTCAATTGAATACACTCAGTGTTTTCCAGCAACAGCCTTAGGCCACGAGATGCAATTGAGCACATGAGTGGTGGGGACAGTATCAGACTAGGATCACCACAACAATGGTGGAACATTTTGAAGAGAAACTTCTGCAACTACCTGCTGTTATACGATGTCTCCATGCTGCTCCAAAGTGACAAATCTGCATGCCAAAATAGCTGGCATGAGATCTCTACAATGTCCCCACTGCCACTTTTTCTGATGGGATTCTTACTGTTTATATTGTGCCAAAGCAGAAGTTCACAAAGACAATAATCCAATGTCAGCCAGCGATGATTAGGCCCTAATTTGACCAAAATATATAAGCATGTGAACAATGACAGTGGAATTGCACCCGTCATTTATGTGTACACATTGGTAAAAAGCAAGTTAATCAGTGCCCTCACCTTCTTAACCAGTAAGTTATGGTGGCTAACTTTAGCAAATGTTAGCAAACATTAGATGTATATTGCTGTGTAACATTATGGAGTCTGTTGTTAGACTCTGACTCTTCTCTGCTTGTACTCACACAACCATTTAGCATTAACCATTATCCTTAATATTTACGTAATTTATTAATACATTCATATTACTTATTTTATTTTTCATAGACTTGAGCAACCAGTGAAACTCCAAAGAAAATCAACAAGCTTGCTGCCTGAGAACAGTTGGACAGAGCGGAGACTTGGTCATGAATATTTGTATATCACACTTAAAATGTACAGACAGGTGACAAATTAAAGGACAAACCAACATAAAGTGTCTCAGTAAGGTGTTGGGCCACTAGTGCCGCCAGAACAGCTTCAATGCACCTTGGCATTGATTCTACAAGTCGTTGAAACTCTACTAGAGGGATGAACACCATTCTTCCCAAAGATATTTCCTCATTTGGTGGTGGAGAGCATCTAACACATTGGCCCAAAATCTCCCATAGGTGTTCAAATGGGTTGAGATTTGGTGACTGCAAAGGTCATAGCATATGATTCACATCATTTTCATACTCATTAAATCACTCAGTGACCCCTTGTGCCCTATCGATGGGGGCATTGTCATCCTGGAAGAGACCACTCCCATCAGGATAGAAATGTTTCATCACAGGATAAAGATGATCACTCAGAACAACTTTGTGTTGGTTTGCAGTTACCTTTCACTCGAAGGGGACAAGTGGACCCAAACCATGCCAGCAAAATGCCCCCCATAGCATAACAGAGCCACCAGATCCCCTCACTGTAGGGGTCAAGCATTCAGGCCTGTACCGTTTTTTTCTTTAATTTGTCACCTTTGGATTTGGAAGGAAAACTCCACTGAAAAGCTGTTTTTAGTATCAAAATAACAATAGTAAAACGGTTTGCTTATGTGCATCACCAACAACTAATGGCAAAATGGTGTTTGCAACATGGATGGACAGCTGAGAAGGTGGTTTGAGACCTTTTAGTTTGATTTGTTTGGCTGTAACACCGGGTGGCTATTGGAATTCATTGTAACTGTTGTCAGTCCATGTTAACTCCTTCGCGAAGGAGCAAACTACAAACAGTATCTGATATTGGGGGCGAGTGGTGATACTAAAACCAGATTTTTGGCTGGGATAAATGGTTGGGATAAAACAGTGTTGTTGTGAGGGTGTTTTCATGTTACCTCATTTTTCAATAAATATACAGTATTGTGAAAGAAACATGCTTATTTCTTTTTCTTCTTGACTCAGGTATAAGCTAACCAAGACTAAAGTATCACTTTTCTGCAATGTGATTACTTAGGTTACTTGATGTTAAATTTAAGTTGAGCCACACAGCTAGCATAGCACCAAAAGTCTGCTGACAATGTATGTTCATTTTTATTTTTTGATCCTTAAAAGAAACAGAAGCGGGCTTGATAAGTTCATGGAAAGGATGTTGTCATGCATGCACCATGTGGTAAAGCCAAAAAGATCATAGAACATGCACAGAACATGTATGTACCATGCACAACACAGCTTTGCTATGGTCTGAAAAGGTAGGCAATGCAATCCCAAATCCCTGTTATCTTGGACAGCACAACTGTGCAGCACTGTTTAATCTTTACTGACACACACATCTTGCTGTGCCTTTCTTCATACTAAGGTGTAGCCAAGTTCATGGTGAGTCACCAAAATACCACACAGTCACAGACCAGAAGAATAAAAAACTGCATGGCACCAAACCCCTTGTCGTTTATGGGATAGGAATAATCACTTTTACAGACTAGTGAACATATGAGAAGTGAAACCCACAATGACAGCAATGGAGCATGACAGAATTGGTCATGTTGACCAAGTTTTTTAGTTTTAGCTCATCTGGTAAAAACATATTGTGAGTACACCACGCCAGACATTCCAGGGTTACATCTCCTATGTCAATTGAGCTCCAAATTGGTTACATGTGACAGAGAATTTTTACATTTCAAAAGGCCAGTTTCTTTGTTGCTTGGTTGAACGTGAACCTTATCTACACACACTTTTAGCAATAACTACAATGCTTAAGTCACATAAAAAAGGCTAACAAGCTAAATATGGCCCTCATGCTAAGCCAGGTAATGTTGTTTACCAGCAAGAAGGGTGCATTGTAATAACATGCTGCAAAGGTAAAAAAGACATTACTTATCAAACCCACTCATCTGACATTCATCTATACCTGTAATGCAAGGACTCTTCTATGGTCACCAACAAGGCTCCAAATATGAACTAGCACTACTGTTATAAATTATAACAGTATTTGTCAGATCTATTGGCTTCTTGAATGATCCTTTGATCATTTGGTCGATGGTAATGAATGACATGGGATTTACATCACTGGAATAATGAAGTGCCAATCAGAGTCAACCAGCTGTCAAACATATCTTGGAGGAAGCTGGCAACTCCCATTTGTACACCAGCCACAGCTTGCTTCAGCTACTATTGAGAGAATTTCTAATGCTGCATTAGAGGCGGGAGAGGTCAGGAGCATCAGCAGACAGATCAGAAACATCTTGTTAGAGATACTGGCAACTCAAAGAACACAACGTTTTATGGAACAGTTTGTCTTTGTATAGACTAAATATGTTTATTACAAAGCTCTGCATCATTCTTTTCAATAGTAAATCATACATTTCAATAATAAAACAGTGGTTTAAAAACAGTAATACGGTTGAGGTTGTTATACTTAGTAACTACATGGGTCCGTAGAGCAATATATATATATATATATATATATATATAGAGAGAGAGAGAGAGAAATAGATAGATATAGATAGATATGTATAGAGTTTGGATTGTGGTTTCTTTTTTAAAACCACTTTTAAAGAAACAAAAAAGTAGCAAACATGTAAGAAATTGATTAAACAATGTGTTTATCTATTCTAACTTAAGCTGCAAATGTTGGCACATCCAGCTAACTAGTTTTCTAACTACAGTTGTAATCTAACCCATCACTACTTCAGGCCAGCAGCAATTTATACTACATTATTTTTAAGTTACATTTTACGTAAAAACCCATTCACAAATATCACACCTATTGCATAGTATTTCCCCACTGCGTGGGAGCAGGTTCTGAATGTTACTATAACAGAGGGTAGTCTCTGTCCTGCTCTATTGGATTTTGGGAAGTGCAAGATAGCATCACGTTCCAAAATCAACAGTTTGTCTAACTCAGAACCCCCTAAAAATTGCAAGGAAGTTTGAGTGGTAAATATGCCACCATTATAACTGTAAACTGGATCTGTGACATGGGGATTTGACAGCTGGACACAAGTGTCAGTAATAGTGACTTATTGAACAGGCAATTGAGTTTTGGTGCATTTACAGTACCATCCACTCTGTCTGCTTGTGAAAAATGCCTCAAATAGTGTTTCATATCACATAGTGAACATGTTTCGTTTTTTATTCAAATGGTGGAATTTCCATTCCCTACATCAAATTTGAGATACTGAGAAATAAGCCTTGAAAAACATGAGATATAAACCACTTTCTGGAAACTATTCAGCATACACAGTCCAGTGCTGAGACTATAATGCAGTTGAACAGATCCACATGCGGGTGGAAAGCAATGTTGAGATGAGCAACAGAGATGAAGTGTGTCATTTAGCTGCCGCTCTTATTAGGTCCTGGTCGTTTTCGATCATCGCCATGCAGTGCAATGCATCCCAATGAATGAGAGGGGGATGGGACTGAATGTGTGCTATAACCATCAACTCTGTGTGTGTATGTGTGTGTGTACTCTAACCTTGCTGTCATTCTGGGCCAGCTGGGGAACATCTGAGTGTTTGTGTCGGTGGAGCATGATTGAGATAGTGTCATCTCGCGTAACCTGAAGCCCCAAGTGCATTACGGGTATGTCACACCATTATCCTAGACATTTGGCATATCTGCAAAGGAACACTGCCTTCTTTCCATTCCCCCCCTCCCCTACTAGACTGAACAGTTCATATGTTATTGCTTGAGAGCTCTCTGTTTCAAAACACCCGTCTCTTCCTCAAATCACCAGTCTCTAGCTTACGGCTGCAGTTCTGATCTCTTACATCCTCTTGTGCCTTGTAGTCAGTGAAAACTACACCACAGCATATTGTCTACCCTCGCCTCCGTCTCTCTTCACTGTTCACTGGTGACATGTTTGTTACAATAATATGATTTATTCTGCTAGTAATGAGTAACACAAGAGACATAAGATCGTGATATTTCCTCTCTATTATAGTCACTTTTACACTTGCTGTCAACCTGTTAAGGTAAACCATCCAATGCAGGCATACAGATGTCACTCATTTGATTTGGCTGCTTTACCGCCACGTCACTACAGTGCAGCCGCGGCGGTAAACAGGGGGCTGCACTAGATAATTGTAGATGCTAGGTGGCAGCAGAGTGCTTGAATTCTCCTGACAGGATTTTAGGATAATACCCCCCCTGACCACAATGTAGTTGCAATGGCAGAGTGGTGCTGTCTGTATTTCTGCTCGATAACTCCACCGGAAGTGAAGCAACTACAGAAGAAACTGTAGTGAGCTATCTTTATTGTAGCTTAGCACCACACATGCTGTAGTGTGGTGCTTTATGTTCGTCATATCTTAATTCAAGGCTCCCTTGTGGTGTTGTTTGTTTGGAAATGTTTTCTATGGGATTTCCCATTGTATTAATTTGTTGTTAGCATCATGCTAAGCGAGGATTAGTGTCCTGTCAGGCAGTTCAGTTTGTGACATCAAGTGTCATGTTGTGAAAGAACTTTATTAAAGTAAAAGTCCTGCATTCAAAACATATGTAACATATGTATTGGTTAAATGTAGTTCAGATCAGATAAAGTCTTCAACTGTTTCCTACTGTTGGAGGAAAAACCTCTGTTAACATATTAAATTTAACAAGCCAAGTTTACCAGTAAACATCTACTCCTTCTGAAAGATCATTTATGATTTCTCATAAACAGACACTAACTCATTCTGCGAACAATTAATATAATTCGGTGTAAAGCTCCGTGTGAAGTGAATAAACGTGATGTTTCCTCATCTGCCTTAAAAACACAGTTCACACAGTTTTATAACTGCGGATTTATTAAATCAGAGTTTTACTGAGTGAAACATGGCACTGAATTTAACAGAAGAACTCAGTAATATATAAAAAGTCTGTTTTGTCAGGTAATAAACATTATCAGTGTCTGATAACCAATAATGACGCACTGCCATTATTTATGTTTAGGCCTTGCGATTAGGCTACCTCTGTCATCTTTTGCCCTTAATATCTTGTATTTTGACATGCTTTTTAAAAAATAATGATGCTTTATAATGTGAAAACGGTGTGGTTAAGGTCTGTTTAGATTTAGGCTCAGAGAAAGAAGGGGGGGGGGGTGGTGGAGAGAGACACAGAGACGCATAATAACAACAACAACAATAACCATAACAACAATAATAGGAATAGAGATATGACTTGTAATAATAATAGCAATAATAGCAGTAGCAATAATGGAGACAGGACATCCACAGGACCATGCCACAGTCCCCGCAGCCATGGCCCACCATTCAGGCACTGGACCTTCCTGTGAGACGAGAAAACACAAAAACTCTGGGGAAGAAGTCAAGTTAGTAACATGCATTAATGGTACATGGATGCATACAAATGGAGAGGAGGGGGAAAAGAGAGGAGCTCAGTGCATCATGAGAAGTCCCCCTTATAGTCTAGGCCTATAGCAGCATAACTAAGGGCCGGTCCATGGCGAGCCTGGCCGGCCCTAACTATAAGCTTTATCAAAAAGGAAAGTTTTAAGCCTACTCTTAAACGTAGAGAAGGTGTCTGCCCCCTGGACTGAATCTGGAAGATGGTTCCACAAGAGAGAAGCGTGATAGCTGAAGGCTCTGCCTCTCATTCTACTTTTGGAGACTTTAGGAACCACAATTAAGCCTGCATTCTGGCAGCGCAGTGTTCTAATGGGATCATAGTGCCTGACAATTAAGAGCTTTGTAAGTGAGGAGAAGTATTTTAAATTCTACTCTGGATTTTACAGGAAGCCAATTCAGAAAAGTGGGAGAAATATGATCTCTTTTTCTAGTTTTTGTCAGTTCACATGCAGCTGCATTCTGGACCAGCTGGAGAGTCTTTAGAGACTTGTTAGGGCAGCCTGATTATAAAGAATTGCAATAATCCAACCTAGAAGTAACAAATGCTAACTAGTTTTTCTGCATCTTTTTGAGACAGGATGTGCCTAATTTTTTGCAACATTACGTAAATGAAAAAAGACAGTCCTTGAAATTTGTTTTATGTGGGAGTTAAAGGACATATCCTGATCAAAGATAACTCCCAGATTCCTTATGGTGGTGCTGGAGGCCAGGGTAATGCCATCCAGAGTAGCTGTATCTTTAGATAATGTGTTTCTAAAGTGTTTAGGGCCAAGCACAATAAAAGTTCAGTTTTTTCTAAAAATTGTGTAGCGGAAAATTGCAGGTCATCCAGGTCTTATGTCCTTAAGGCACACTTGAAGTTTAGTTAAATTATTTAATTCATCTGGCTTCACTGATAAATATAATTGGGTATCATCAGCATAACAATGAATGTTTCCAAATAATATTACCTAAAGGAAGCATATATAAGGTGAATAGTATTGGTCCAAGCACAGAACCTTGTGGAACTCCATGTATAACTTTTGCATGCATGGAGGACTTATCATTAACGTGTACAAACTGAAGTCGATCTAAAAAATAGGATTTAATCCAGTTTAATGCAGTTCCTTTAATGCCAGTTAAATGTTCCAGTCTCTGTAATAGGATGTGATGGTCAATGGTGTTGAATATCGCACTAAGATCACTAACAAGACAAGTACAGAGAGAAATCCGACTGACTGAAAATCCACAAATAAACTATTTTTATGTAGAAAGTCATATAACTGATTGGCGACTGCTTTCTCAAGGATCTTAGATAGAAAGAGAAGGTTAGATAGACTGAATTTGAATTCAATTGAATGCAATTGAAGTTAATTCACGAAGGTCGATTGGAGAAAAACAGTCTAAATATATATATAGGTTTTGCAGCTGTTTCTAAGGTTCCTGAGTTTAAGGGTAAATCAGTGCTTGTTGAGGGCAAGAGGTGATGAATTTTATCTCTAATGGTTAGAATTTTGTCATTAAAGAAGCTCATAGAGTCATTACTACTGAGAGCTATAGGAATACATGGATCAATGGAGTTGTGACTCTTTGTCAGCCTGGCCAAAGTGCTGAAAAGCTATGGCTATTTTTATTTTCCTCTATTAATGATGAGTAATAGGCAGCTCTGGCATTACAGAGGGTCTTCCTATATGTTTTAAGACTATCTTGCCAGACTAAACAAGATTCTTCCAGTTTGGTGGAATGCCAAATCCTTTCAAAATTTTGCAATGTTTGCTTTAATTTGCGGGTTTGGGAGTTATGCCATGGAGCTAGCTTCCTATGTTTTATTATCTTCCTTTTTAAAGGGGCGATAGAGTGTTTTTCGCAATGAGCCTGCGGCATGTCAACAAGATTATCAGTTTCGGAGGGACTAAAGTTGGCATAAGAGTCCTTTGTCGTATTGAGATATGGCATTATGTGTGGTCACTAGAGATATTCCTTTAAAATGGAGTTAGTACCTTTTAGACAACCCCTGCAGTATAAACAATTAAAAAAAATGAACTTGATTTTTGGTTTTCTGCATTTGAAATATTTGGAGCTCTTAAATGTAGACCTTGAATCACAGTTCCCCTACTACTTTAATTAGCTGGTTTGCATTCGTATAGCTTACAGCATTATCATTTCCATGTGAAAGCCGACTTCTCTGGCTGTGGTAGTGGGGGTTCATGGGGTGCTGTGTAACCCCTCAAATAGGGTAGTTGGTTATAGTAAAGAGAAGAACATGAGATGAGTCTGAGACTTTCATGAGACGAATCTGAGAAGTATGATCCCTAAGAGATCTTATCATTGTCTCCTCCTAATTTATTTCTTTTCAATGTCCAACTGAAGTTATATATGAGTAGGTAGCATCAGTCATATTAAAGAAATATGGGAAACAATTAAGAATTTAATTAATTAACTGTAGTAATTAGAATCAGAATCAGAAGTACTTTATTGATCCTGAGGAGAAATAGGGTTATGTTACAGCTGCTTACATTCTAGAAGAGAAATATATATAACCATAGAAAAATTCTAAGAAAAATAGACCACAGTGAATGCGCAAACAATTATATTCATCTTCCACAAGCAGCCAAAACCAGTCTGTTAAGCTGTTAGCTGAGTAATTTTGTTAGTCAGCTCAGATTCAGTCCTATCTGTGTTGAGAGCTGATGTTTCAGCATTAATTTGAGCTGTTTACCGTCTCAAATTTTTCCATCGCTGCTCTGATGCTCACTTTTTTTTTCTGACTGCTGGGCTCCTGCAAAATTCCCAAGCTGGAAAACGTGTTGTGACTACCCGCAACGTGTTGTGACTACCCGCAACCATGAGTGGTCATGTCAGCTGTGACTACCTGCATATTAAACAGAGAGATTTTGATATTTATTGCTTATTTATTCTGTTTTGTTATGTTCGAAAGTGTAATATAAAATGTAGGCAAGTTAATGTAAATGTCAATGTGGTGAAACATTATTAAAAACGCACAAAGGGCAAAATCTTCAGTCAGACATTTGGGGGTGGGGGGGTAGGCTTTCTTGTACTTTTAGCTACTTAAAATAAAAATGTCCTTACAGCTCTGATGGAGCTCAGAATTTATCTATAAGGGCTGCTTTTTTACAAACAATTCCACTGTATAAAGCTGGAATCTGTGTGTAACAGCTCACCTGTGTAGAGGTGTAGTAGAACACAGAACATTAATTATCGTCAGATCCTGACCGATCTAGTGTTAATGAAGTTGCCGCTGCTGTGCCACATGTTTAATGCGCACATCACTCTCAATTTAAAGACATACTTATCGTTATAAACATTGGAGGCAGCTGCAGAAACTGCTCCGCTCACTGTAAAAATAACCACGGCCTGTATGCATCTTGTTATGTGCAGCACCATATTTCTCCCGCCCCCTCCGATGCTCCACATTAAGTTCTGCTCTGTTACATTAAAGTTCCAGCTTTGAGGAGCAGAAATATGCGGGGCTATGTTCACAACATTCAGGGCTGTAGCAG
Source organism: Scomberomorus guttatus (assembly GCA_038419695.1). Classification (NCBI taxonomy): domain Eukaryota; kingdom Metazoa; phylum Chordata; class Actinopteri; order Scombriformes; family Scombridae; genus Scomberomorus; species Scomberomorus guttatus. Next base: position 6,470,149 of record CM076445.1, read on the forward strand.
TGGCAGCCCATAGGACCTACAGGATGGGCCCAAAGCTTTGGTACTCTGCTCACAGCTGCTTTTCACTGTTGCTGAACATGAACACAAACGAGATGTTTTCTGTGAATGATACACATCCAGTGCATTTTGGAGTCAGTTTCACTCTGAATATTGAGGAGAACAAATCAGCTTTCTTTCAGCTTCTGGGGGAATCTGTCAGTTAAAAATATTGGGGAGGACAAATTTCCATAATTCATATATTGAGGTCTAAACTGTGTTGACGGATAGTTGGCTTAAATAGCATAATATTATGGAATTAAGACTATGTTACATGTAAGTATAAGTATACAGGCCCAGCAGAAAATATAACAGTGCTGTGATTCATTCCCAACAGTTTCTCTGTTCCCCCGTCGCGTTTCCTTGCAGAACTCGGTCGCCATTTTTTATTGACTACCCTGGTTGTTGGTGCACACTGCAGCTACTTCTGGATAAATTATATATATAATATTATTATTAAATGACATCTGTATACACCTTAACTTACATGTCACCATTTGTTACTGATAGTTAATAATAACTGTATCTTTTTCAGTTTTTAATAAATTTGCGACAAATTTTAAGGTAAAAGTTGAGCTAGAAATAACCATGTTTTAGAGGTAAATAACCCAACCTATTGGTGCCAGACAAAGTTAACAGAGTATTGTGTTGGTGCTATATTGACCCAAAATGGGTCAGTTTTATGTCCAGTTATTTTTAGTATGCATCAAATTGATACATACTAACAGCTGGCACTGTCCCATAGCTATCCACCTCTATTACCAGGGTATAGATCTGGTGATCAATCTCATCTCAGAACCACACAAAGTCCCTATCATGTCAGGATTAGCTGTAAACAGTAGTCAGATAAGGACCCTAGTGGAGATAAAGGCAGAAGACTTTTGCAGCAGCAGCACTCAAATGAAGTTTTATTGACTTGGTAAAACAATAATCAACAGGCCTAGCTAAAGAGCTAGCTATACTTGGCAACTGTCATTTCATGGTAGAGAAAATGGCAAACAGAGCAACACTGTTCAGACCAACATCAGCTCTGCGTGAAAAATTGGAGCCCTCCCATTCATTTGAATCGGAGCAGTGCATTTACACAGTGGGGAAGCTACCACAAAGGGCTTGGCAAAAAAAGCGGTCGCCTGGCAAAAAACTGCAGCAGTCGTCAGGCAAAAAAGTTGAACTGGGCTCAACTTTAGCCGCAACGCAACCTAACTTCATCCAGCAAGGCACTGTGCTGGCCAATCAAATACATGCAAGCGCGGATTCCTGGTGGATTACTTTGTAACGTGAATGCCGTATTCAACTGTTTACGTCACAATGGTCACGACGAAAGATAAAACAGTTGAACCATGATAATTTTGCAGATTTGTAAAATCCTGTTTGTGTTAATTGCATTAATCTGGAGCTCCAACTCAACTTCCTGGATTGCATTTCATTGTCTCACTGGTACCTCAAACAACACGACCCCACCACCACAGGCCCTTGTACTGTTTTAACACAGGGCTGTTTTCCATCTGAACGCTGCCAAACTATGTTTGCATGGTTATCTGATAAAGGAGGGAATCCTAACTCAAGACTCAGCAAACAGGTAAAACTAGCAGAGTTAAATCAGCTCATGTGGAGTAGATTATTATTTAAATGCTGAATACTGTATGTACAACATAGTGTTTGGTGGTTGTGTATGTGGTGGCTAACTTATACTAACTTCCCCCAAAACCCGCATTACATTTAGAGCCCAGCACCTCAATCTGCTATGTGTGGGCCTAGGCACCAGCTGCTGTCTGGCCATTCCCCTGCTAAGCACCTCAGACCATGAGGGGAATATGCTATCTAGTGAAACTACTATGTGTGGGCCTAGGCACCAGCCGCTGTGTGGTCATTCCCCTGCTACACACTTCAGACCATGAGGATAACATGCTATCTAATGAAATAAGTAAGGTGGAAGAATCTAAAACCAGCAATCCGATCCAATCCAATGAATGACCACCAATCAGAGTCTCGGTGCTCCGGGTAATGCTGGCCTAATGCCAGAAGAAGCACCAGGGGACGCAACGTAAACATGATTCCTTCCTTAAACCCATCAAAGTGAATACAAAAAGGCTGATATGCCGCAAATTTGCTTTTGAAATGCTATATGAGTGGCAGCAGCAGAAATGGCAGCAAGCAAGCATATGAGCAGTGTGGCAGCAACCATGCAGCAAAGTGTGACTTAATCTCAGTGTCCCCCCTAAAGCTTAAGCCCTGAACCCTTACGGACTTAGCTGACATCACCTGGTAAGTGCGAGAGGCTGCAATGGCTCGAAATGGCATGTAATCTTTGTTTTTTTTCCCTTCCGGGCTTCCCCTGGTAACCCTGTATTTAACGTCACAACGCTATGAACTGTGGGTAATTCCCTCAGGCGAAGTCTGCAGAAATGCAGACTAATGCAGAAAAGTCAGCAAGAGAGCCCCCATGCACTAGACAATTTCACATTGGGACAGCCCTAGACCCTTGCGGACTTAGCAGGAACATGCCTCAAAGTCCATCAGTCTGTGAGTGTGGACATTTGGATTGGGCCTGTGAACAGAGCACTGACGGCTTAAATACGGTGCCATGATTATAAGAGTGTGCTGTATATATGTTACAGTGAGGGGAGTATGGCATGTGAGTGGAGCAGCAGCTCAAGTTGGGCTCGCAGGCATTGCGTCATTATATATATATCCTTTCAAAATGGTGATTAGACATGGTACTGTAAGTCACTGCCTGGAATGAACTGGTTCGGCGCGAAGATGACACCTTGGACAGCTCCCTTGTTGTTGACAGCACAGGATCAGGACCTTGATGACCATGGCTGCATGCGCCCCAGTATAATAAATGTTGCATCCAAATGTGCTAAGTGGCAATTTTACATAGTTTAAGGATCTCATAGCATCATTGCAGAGTAATTGGAAGAGGATGTAAATATTGAAATCAGGACCCATAGAACAGAAAAATCTGGCCAACTTATTCAGATGAAAGGAAAGTTATTCTAATGTTTAGATGCAACTTTAAATGTAATTTATTTCAATTAAAGAAGGAAAGAGGAATGTACATGGACTCTTGTCTTTGCATTTATTCCTTACGTTGACTGAGTAAACTTTTATAATTTGTTATTCTCTGTTAAATTATAGACATCTGCATTAACCACTGCAGTTTTGCTGTCCCCTACACTGATTGCGTGTTTCTAAATGTGCCAATGCTACTATGCTAGAATAATTTAGCTCTTCATTTAGATCTTTAATGTCTAAATGTTTTGTCTGTCACACAGTAGGCCATCAGATAGGCAGTAGCTAATCTAAATATTAAAGATATGAATGTGAGAGTGTGGGTATCTCCTTGGGCTGATCAATGGGACACATCCCTCCTGAAGGTTCAGCAAGGTGCTCTATTATCCTAAGTCCACCCCTTCATCACTGTGAAAGCGTCCTGTTTTGGTTTATTCCTTCTTCTTAGTATTACCCTGCAATTTCTGAACTTGTTCTGGGTCTCAACAGCACTAGCCTAAATTAAAGACTGACCATGCTCACCTAAAATAACCTACTCAGCAGTTTAGAAACCAACATTTATCAGCAAACACTAAGTTCTTTTATGTAAAATAATAATTCAAATTATTGAAAAAGTTGTGTAAATCCATTTTTGCTAACATAGCTGTGCTTTCATATGATAGATATTGCCCTGCTGTAGTCATAAATTAGCTTTCCATTTTTGGAAACCTTGTTGGGATCCATTGTTTTTGATAAAGGGGTAGGCCAGGATCAGAATAAGATGGTTCTATGCATTAATATCTTGTGCATGCATTGAGGGATGAAAATGCCTTAGATTCACACAAACGTTGGACCCCATACATGTTTGGAAATCAACAGACAGCACTCTTCCTTACAGTATGCTGCTTCTCTTACATTTACTTTATATCCACCCCACCATTCTGTTCCTATCAGGGGCTATCTGTGTCAACAGACCCTACTCTCTCCTACATCTCCCCCTGTCAGGGGCTATCTGTGTCAACGCCCCCCCCCCCCCCATCTACCCTGGCTAATAGGCCTGTCAGCGCCGTGACATCGCAGGGTTGAACCACGTGACAGCACTGGACGTCAGAGCCGTTAACCATTAGTGAGCGTGACTAGCCTGTAATGTCAGCACCGTGACACGCCTGATACACTCGCTTGCACACTGACCATGATATCATATCAGCCGAGAGGTCAAGGACTGACCCTAATGAATACCAATAGGAAGTTGGAAAGCACATGGTTTTGTATCAGTTGGTCAGTTTGGAAATCGCTGGTGAAAATTTTAGATCCTCAGCAGGAACCAGAGACTCAGCGAGGTCATAATAAGCGTTAACAATGGGGAAGAGTCAGCAACAGGATGATTAATTAGTTAACAATTTATATTAATGTTCATTGAAAGACCTCCACTTAGAGCGCAATTAATTCTAATTAAAAGAGCGGCTATGGTTATGTCAGCAAGTAAAAAACCTAACAATATAATCAAGCTAATTAAATGGGGGTGGTCTGAAAGCCTGCAGTTATCAGGAGCCGATGATGCCTGAAAATCAAGTGAAGTTGATCCATGTGTTTATGCACTAACACATAAAACAGCTTGTTTTACAAACAAGTCACGACAGTATCTCAATTCGTTACAAGTGCAGGAGATTACACAGTGAAAAAAAACAGATGAGGATCATGAAGCAAACCTAAATCACACGTTTCCAGAGTTTGTGAGCAAGTACTGTAGATTCATATCAATTCTAGACTTTCTTCTTTCATCTTCCTTTATTTCTATCTCTGCCCTCCCTGTTTTGTTTAAGTTTGAAATCCCCATAAGACAGCAGGAGATTGACGTTTGTTCAGCAGAGTTCACAGTGGAGGAGCTGGTGTGATGCACTGAGCCCACCCAAAACTGTCAAGGCCGACAAACAGCCCGTCTCCTCGCCGACGCCAGCTGAGATATCACTACGCGTGTCACTGCAAATGGACCACATCCTCTGTGTGTGTGTGTGTGTGTGATAAGGCCACTCACCTCCACATGACCTGATCTCTCTTTCTCCTGGCTTCCTCTCTCTTTCTCCCTCATCTTACATCCCCACTTTTTGTCACTTTAATTCAATATGCCCCCCTTCCTCCACGCTGCTGCTCTTGTCACACACACATACACACACACACACACGTGCACACACACACATATGCAAATGTTAAAACAGAGAAAAACTCTTAGATAAGACTCCCTATGCCAATCACCCTTCGCTACTTTTACTCGCCGTGACAACCTTCTGTCCATCAAATGCCACAATTGTTGCATCGCCGTCGCCTCATGTCTGATGGTGTTCGGTGTCAGACACCAGCTTTAGCTTGTCACACTCCATTTGTCTGTCGGCCTGTCACTCCTCTGTGGCACCACTTTCAATCAAACCTGTCAGTCAGCTTGTCCCCAAGCCGTCTTTTGGTCTCTGCGTCTGTCAGCCGCCAATTTAATTTGTTCATCAGTTCGTGAGTCCATTTGCCGTTTTCCTCGTATCATGGGACCTGTTCAAAAACCACCATACACTAACACTTACATAATGGGACGCCGAGCTACCAGGTAGCGCCGAGCCAGCCAGTGCTGATTGACATCCCATGATTGAACCTGTTCAGCGGTGACACGTTCCAGGCTACCTTGATCTCATGGCTGGTTTAGGAAATGATGGAAGTGGGCAGGAGGAAAACTCAACTTCATTCCCCTTCTCTCTCTCTTTCTTTCTCTCTCTCTCTCTCTCTCTGTCTCTTTTTTAATCTAACTTTGCGTGTCAAAACGTCAATTCCACACCGAGGGGATGTGACAAGCTCCAGGGCCCGGGGGGGACGGCTCCGAATAGAGGGCCCTGGTGCAAATTGATTTTGATTTTCCTCCAAATCAGTCAAAGTGTTTAGCTTTAATGCGAGCTGATCAGAGAGCCACTTGGAGCACGACAGGACAAGGAGAGCGGGACAGTAACTGGGGAGATTAGCCCTGTCACTCCAGAGATCAGCGCCCGTCCCTGTCGCTCACACACACAGGGACACACATACACAGTGGATATTCTGGTTTTCTCAAACACACACACAGAATTATCAGTATCAACACATTATAGAATTATCATTAGTCACACTCTGTTTTAACTCACAAAGAAAAACACACACATATTGTGATTTGGAGATCACGCAACCACACTACTATTCTGAACACACACTTGCATAAACACACACTTTCCCTTCTTATCACCGTATATGTCAGCTGTGTAGTGCAGACAACAAGGTAGAACACAGCTTCCAAAACCCTACTGGATCTTTTACATAACACCACTGCAAACTGCAGAAGAGTCACGCACACAAACACACACACTCACACACACATACACAGGACTGTCTTTGCCTATAGCTTCTATAGATGATATCAGGGGAAGTAAATGAGTAGAGTGTACTGTAGCTATGCTGACACTGTCATACATATTCAGGTAATGTTCATATTGCAAGAGTAGTTTTTTTTTTTCTTTCTGTGTATTGCTATGCTAAAGTGGTGGGGTAGGGAAGGTGATGTTCTCTTCTAACCCTACTTTGCCAAAATGGCCACAAATGTGAGTCAGAGACTGTTGATTATAAGCTTTGTCTGTTGGAGTATAACGAAGTAGAGCCAAGTTAACATTTACAAAGTTATTATGTGACCAAAGAACAAAGTGAGCCAGGTATTTTTTTAATGAGACCAAATTCACGTTGAAACAGCATACATTTAATTTTTATGATGGAGTATGACATTGTCATTCAAAGAACACCTATTATGTTTTTCCTTTTTTTCAGTCATATATACAGTATAATGTTACAATGTCCAATGTTCACATTAAATGTGGCCAAAGTGTCAAATAATTAGGGAAATGTATGTAGAAGTAATTCCTGTGAGCAAAAAGCACTGGCTTCAGACTGCTCTGAACGCTCGGTTTCCAACACTTTTTTCCACTTTTAGCCTGAGCCGATGTCGGCTCGTGATGGATTTCTTTATATGATCATCTGCTCCACGCACAGCACAGGAGTTCACTGCTCCGCTCCACTAACATTATGGCATTTTTTCATTGTTTTGGGGGTAGTTGCACTGAACAATGATTTGAGGTGTCCTGGTTGTCTGCAGCTCTTCATCAAACATCATCATCACTGTGGCTGTTTCTGCTTGTACTATTCCTCTCTTCATTATTTCTAACTGTTCTGCTGAACAAAGAGCTCCAAATATGTCCATACAAAGCTCTGCTAATTCAGTGAGGAACACGTTTCATTTCCTGTAAATTCTTCACAATAAATGTCTCCCATTATTTAGTCATTTAAAATTTTTTAATATGAAGCAGTAAAGCAGGAAATGTTGGGTTTGCATCAGCGGTAACTTGACTCTGATACAGTTTCCAGAAAGCTTTCCAATCAGAACAGAGTGGACTCATCGGGAGAGGGGCCTTAAAGAGACAGGAGCTGCTAAGACTGCCTGTTAGATACAGAGGCTGCACTGAGGGGCTACATAAAGGACCAGTATAAGATAAATAAGGAGTTTTTGAACTGTGAATCATGCAAAGCTGCTCTAGTGGAGTCCAAAAATAAAAAAAATATAGAGCTTGAAATAAGCATATAAGTCCCTTTTAAAGTGTGGAGAAATACACTCTAAAAGTATTTAAAAAGGTGTGTTTCAGATTCAGTGTTGAGAAAATTTTCATCTCACTTGATTCCACTCTCTTCCACACTTTTGCAGTCCGTATTTAGTTGCCACAAACACTGACTGTTAGCTCTATCAAGCAAGATAGCCAGATGTGGTACAAATATGTACAAAAAATACTGTCTGTTTGTTAGTTCCAGCTTGCGAGCTAAATAGCAACATATGGTACATACAACGAAACTCAGAATTTACAAGAATTCCAGTTCTTTCTGTTATTTTAATCCAGAGCCAGACCATTTTTTCTTGTCTCTATACTTTCATTTAGTGAAATCAAAGGTACAGCTTTAGGATAAGTATGATTTTCTTTGCACACATTTAAACAGCAGCCTATCTGACCAACTCTAAGATATATGTATATATGTGTGCTGTCATGACAATGGTCAGAAATGGTCTGTGGACTACTTTTGGTATACAAATACAATTGCTACAATTTCATTATTTCACACCTGAAAAGTCCTTGAACATTAATAGGGTACTTGAATTACTCAATTTAACACGTCAAGTTGTCTGATGAAATCTGATTTTCGGCTTCTTTTTGTGCTAGAAAACATTGCACTTCCTGTTTTGTGCCATAAAGCAAATCAGACATTTTTGGTCTAAGATCTGGCCTAATGGCACACTGTGTAAATTGAACTCTAAAGGCTGGTACAGTTTGAAAACTTATCTACCTTCAGTCTGTAAACCTTCCTTCTTGCTGAATGCTTCATACATTGTTTTAGGCACATGGCTGCTTGCAGCACACCGTCTCCCTGTAGCTGAGAAAGTGTAGGGGCATTGCGCTGGGCATGGGGACGGACAAGATGCCCCTGGCCTCACCACTCAGTACATCTCCCTGCGCCGGTGCCTGCTCATTTGCAAGAGCTTGATGGCCTTGAACTCTCTGAGTGGATGGGAAGTGACAGCATCAAAGCCTGAGCTGAGCCAGTCAAACTTCACAGCCCCTCCTGTCAGCAACAAACTCCCACCGGGAGGGAGGGAGGCAAGGAAAGAGAGGGAAGGAGGGAGATAGAGACAAAGGAGAAAGTTTCAGAGAGAGGCAACATCAATGCAGTGCACCAACCAACCCCTTTCCATTACTACTGTCCATGCCAACTTAGTGGTCTTCAAACACTAAAAGGTAAAAAGCCTTTTGCATGACAGTAACACTGCTCTTTGAATAACTGCATACATATCCATGCATACACACAGCCATAGATTTCTTTCTCCTACCCCTGATCTCACTTTTATGCCAGCTTAAGGCCTGTTATGTTTGTTTTTATATACTTTAAAAGGCCGGAGAGAGGATCAGAGGCCTGTTTCCCATGAGGTCAGCACTTTCCTCCATCGGCAGGGATGGGCTTTAAGGTGCCTTGTAATGTGCAAGGAGACAGGACCTAATAGATTGATACACAGGTTTTGACATGCTATTTGAGCGTGCAGGCCCGCTGTAATTGGCCACGTCATCATGCATTAAATTAACGATATATAGAGGAGTGCCCTGAGACGAGTGTCTTGGCCCGATCCGTCAGCCATCAGTGCAAAGTGCATGTGACAGGCCTCTCTGAGAGGAGGAAGAGGAGAGAGGGGGAGAGGAGGAGAGATGTGCTTTTTAAAGTATTACTCTGATGGACATCTGCGCTCTAACTCTCCACTCTCTGGTTTTCTTTCTAGTCATCTAGAAGTCATCCAGCCATCAGGGACTGATTCACACCTAGCATGCCAGAAGAATGTAAATAACTCAATCGCAGGACAAAAAAACAAAGGTACTCTGGATCCTGAGGAACTATTTAATGAAGTAACAGTACTTTTGAAAGTTTACTGTGTAACTTATCTCATAGTTTCGTAATCAAGCTTAAGGATTACACAAATCATGGTCATGACTATCTGGTCTTATTGTATGGAACACCAAGCCAAGAGAAGGCACTTTAAAGGAAAACTTTGCTTACAATTTAGATTTTACTTTCATAGTGTTAGCCATCAGTTCTATCAGGTATGATAACCTTGAACTCACCAAAGCAGCTGCTGAGATCTTAGAACATGGTGACATTGCTAAACATACTGTAGGTCCAACAGGACAACAAGCAACAAGCTACCTGATCATACAGGTAGAAAACAAACTCCCAGATTAGTCAATTTATTTGGAAGAGAAAATAAGGACCAGTGGTTAAAATCACAACCCAAACTGGCTGTTCTAAACACCCCTTATACCTTTCATCCCAATTTTCTGGTTATACTTCCAGTAGTGAGCGTATCCACAGTTATCCTGTGCAAAAAGGCTTTTTTAAGCAACATTACAGCTGTGCTTACTTCCAGTTTTATTCTCCAAAAAGTGGTTTAAATAATCTGGCTAAATATGTTTACAGCCTGTATGATCATCTGATTGCTTGTGTTTGTTGCCCAGTTGGACCTGTTTTTTATTTAGTGATATTGCTGTGTTATGAGATTCCAGCAATAGCTTTGGTAAGTACCATGTTACCATGGCCAGAGTGATTAAAATAAAACCCAAGTTGTAATAAACTGTAGTTTCCCTTTAGTCTTTGCTGCCAAACACATTATAAAGATGCAAGCTGTCATTACAGAATTTATGATCATTGGGTAATACAGTTTTATATTTATTAAATCACAACTCTCTCTGAATTCATATGTGTGTGTGAGCAGCCAATCGTACTACTGAACATACTAAAGCTATTTAGACTAAAATCAAATCTACCCAAATCTGTCAGTACATCAGTATGTGCATCAGTATATCAGTGCTAAGTCATGCCATGAATAAACAATAGTTGGGGAATCCAAAAATTATATCCCAATTCATTCCATTGAAAGTTTGTCACCTAGAACATAGGCTGAAAAAAGCCCTTCAATCCCTGATCCAGGTCAGAGCAACAGTAGTGATATTGGAGGACAGGCTGACTTTAATGGAAATCACCCCAATTCTATTAGGATAAGTCATGTTTTTTGTTGTTTTTACATCACCTGACACCTGATAAGTCACAAAGATGGATGCGTTTCCATCAGTGAGTTATTTTAAACATTCCACCCAAGTGACTAACATTTCCAGGTTCTCTCTAATAGCCATCCGGGGCCTTGATAGCAGTGCAGCAGTACAGTATGATCAGTTTGCACTGAATGACACAGAAACTGCTCTTGATAGCTTATACGATATATTTGTTCAATATTCATTTAGAGAATTCAAAGGTGATTGACTTTGAACATGTGTGATGATTGTTTCTTGGATGTGTAAGGCTAAATGTTTTTCTGAGCCAGAGCGTATCATGTGACCTGAAGTTCTGACTTCATACCCTGTCAAAGTCATGGCATAGCCCAAGCTACATGTAATTTTGGGGGGTTCATTCTTGCAAGCCTAGAAAAGTGCCTCAAACTCCAACCAATTAAAAAATAAATCTCATCTTGTCCTAAAATTGGAGGCACAACCCTTCTAATAAAAAACTTCTGCATCAGTTTCAAGTAATGTCATTTTCATGGGTTCAAGTAAGGAGAAAGGGGAACTTATGTTGATTCATTACTTGCAGTGATGTAACAAAGTTTCATGCTAACTAGAACAAAAAAACTTGGAGAAAAGGGTCATTTCACTTTGAGTCACCACATTTACTTGAATTTTTATCATTTCAGAACTTTCAGAACACCTTGACTTTTTTAATGAATGTCTACTTTTTGTATGCTTTCCTTTCTATTTCAGTCCATTTGAAACTCATTAATTTGAATTGTGTTTAGTTTCAAATAATAAATAGTGAGCTGGGCAGACATTTTGGGGGTGCTGCTGCGTACAACAACAAAATCAGAGCGTACCTTTAAGTAAATTTCCATCAAGTTAGCTACTGATGAGATTTTTTTTAGCCAGCTCTCACACCAATCAATGACAACATCTGGAGCTTCTCAGCATGGGCAGCTTTTAATGACATTCTAATCTGTCAAACAAGGCCTTGATTCAAAGAAAAGAATGGAAATTCTATCACTAGCTGCTGTGGGAATTAGAGCTGGACTTTGCTCAGGTATGTGTAAATGGCGCCCAGATTAGTTTGCATGGGTGAGAAAGAGAAGAAGAGAAAGAAATGATTAAAATGTGTCACCTCGGGCCCTCTCATCTAAGACCTGCTGCTTTATGTGAATGGCACATGTGTGTGCATGTGTCCATAAGTGTGCGCGCATATGCCCACCCAAATGTGTGTGTACGCGTGTGTGAGTGTGATGGAAACACTGACTCCTCTAATCTTTAAATTACCTCCGAAAAAGAGAACGCTGACCTTTAAACAGAAGTTATATAAAGTTCAATTTAACAAGCCTCTCCTCTCTATGATTTATTAACCTGAAATCTGAAGTGGAGCCCGTTTCTTTACTGTTGTGCCACTTGGTTAGCTGCAAGAAGTCATGGGCAGAGAGAAAAGTATCACCTGTGGAGAATTTTGAGAGTTTCCAACTTTTCCAAGTTTCTACTGGTGTGCGTTACATGCTCACTTTCTGTTCTTTCTCAGCTATTCCCCAGCTGAACATTAGCGCTGGTATATTAGCTCGAGTGGCAGCTCAAAAATGACTCGGGCATTGAAAAGCAATCATGAAACGTGAGTCATGCTTGTGTGCCGTATGTGTCAGTTCATTTCCCCCTCTTTGGTCTTTGGTTTTCTTTGGCTGCTGGTGTCATTTCATCCCCTCACCTCTTTACCCACTCGTCTCTTGTTTAAAAAAAACCCTCCCATGCTCCTCCCTCATCCCTCTCACTGTACAGCTTGAGCTCGAAAGAGCAGGTTTATTTTCTTAAGAAGGGAAGAGAGGAGGGGCAGTTGTGAATCAAGTAAGAGAGAGCGAGACAGACTGAAAGGACAGAGGTAAACAATTGAGATGAGAGGGTGAATGACAGACAGAGAGAGAGAGAGACAGAGAAAAAGAGCGGATGGGAGGAGGGAGATCTCCACAGAGCAGCCAGGCGGTGTTTGAAGCAGGAAGCTGGCTAGACAACAGAGGCAGCTTTATCCCACAGACACAATGAGCGAACGCCACAATGGGAGTCCTGCCGAGAGCAGGCCTGCACTACACCGAGCCGCACACACAGGATTAAAGCGAGCACACACTTCAAGATCCACCCCATGAAAGGGAAGGGAGGGGATATATCTTACACACAGACACCAACAGAGAAAATAGAACACAAAAAGCTATCTGGTGCGCTTATTCTTTTGATGAAGGCATTTTGTGAATAGTGTAATGTTTGCTCACCCTTTCATAATAGCTGTAGGTGCATTGTGTCTGCCAAGCACCTTTCTGCTATTCTGAGAGATGATCCCAGCATTAGGGTGAATGGAAGGGAAAAAAAGAGACATGTGGGGGAGCAAACATCATAGGTGCAGCTCTGCTTAAGCAAACCTCTTGTCCAAATCGGCTGTTTGTCATTTTTGTTTATTTTTTTTATCCTCCTTCCCTTGGCACACCTGGGCCTTGAAGCCACTCTCCTGCTCTGTGTGTCTAAAGCTGTCGAGACAAATTTGCATAGAAAAACCGTTTGCATATCAAACAGCTGGGACGCAGAGCTCACATCATCTTTCATTGATTTACAGGGAGATGCATGTTGCGCTGACACGCTGGAGTGCATGTCCCCTTTACCTCCATCTGCCCTTTGTGGGCATATCTTAAACGATCACTGGCGACGATGTGTGCATGTGAGTGTCTATTCAGCGATAGTGCAGTGACGTATACTCATTCGTGTGCATATTCGGCTCTCGTGTGATGGAGGATGTGTGTGTGTAACGACAGCGTTACCTTCACTACCTCTCCCACACACACACTCCTGGTTAGCCCTCTTCTTGACAGGGTGCAGTGTGGCTGCTAATAAGGGTATTCGTCACGCCAGCAGCTCGCCGTGACAGCGCTCTCTGACCGGCCGCCTCACAATTGTCCCTCAAATATGAACTTATCATTTAATTACACTTGGGGAGGGACTTGATTGCCTTGTCAAGATGCAGGTTAGTTAAGAGGAGAGAGATCTCGGCTGGCAATGACCTCGCCATCCTGACAAGCGCTCAGCTCATCACGGGATCATCTAAGCTTCACGCCCGCCCTGCAGTGAGATCTCATTTTACCACCTCTTCTTCCTTTCCTGCTCTAGTCCCTCTCAATCGCATGGTTTTTAACTGATCGCTCTTTTAGCAGGCTTCACTCCAAAGAGAAGTTGCCTTCAGGATGTGAGGCAGTTAAGTGTATTTTCCATTGTACCTCTCTGCAGTTTCAGATCCCCATTTGTTTTCATTTATGAATGCAGTTTTGTATGAATTCAGAGTCCTGCGGTTTTCTGGTGGGTAAGTGTCTGCTGTTTTGCATGTTGAAATCCCATTCCTTCACTTGCCCTAAATTAGTCCAGTGTCTGAGGTAATGAAATCACTCACGACATTAGGGAAGTAACTTGGCATTCCTTTTTATTTCCTGTGCACTGCTTAACAGTTCTCCTGGGGGAAACGGGCTCTTGCCAATAAAAGTTCCACCCTGGCACGAGCTGAGCCTTCACAAATGAAGACATATGTCACTAAGAGAGAGAGACTGGAGCAAAAAGGCCTGGAGAACTTTTTAATCCGGCACATACCTCTCTGTTAACAAAAAGGCCTCATAAATTCAACCTTTCCAATGAGACACAAATGAAATTTGGAGCCTGAAGTTTGGGCCGTTTCTCTCCTGGATGATTGGAATGAATATGGGGTAGTTAAAGTTTAATATCCTATTATGTGTGTCTGTTTAACTTGCCTGGTTGCCTGGACTGTCAGGGCCCTCTCTCTCTTTCTTTCTTTCTTTGTCTCTCTCACTGAGATTTTTCAATATTTTCCAGTGCATATGAGAGTTTGTAACAGCTCAACTATGCGTTTTCATTCAACACGTGCCTCCAGAGTAAGATTTGTGTCATTTAGAAAGGTTGAGTCTGTAGCCGCTGGACTATGTGTCACACAAAAGCTCATGATATGTAAACCAGCTAAAAATGTGCAGCAACAGACGAGCCATTGCAACTGAAAATGGGAAATATTACACAGTAACTAACAGAGTGTATAAAAATGTATATAGATTACAAAGAGCATTCCATGGCAGACACTGAACCTCATAATGCATCTTTCACGATAAAAGTGGCAACAACTTGTCAGACTGTTCTGATGTACTTTGGTATCATGCACAACAAACATTACTATAGCTGCACTACAATAAATTTAGACTTATTGTAATTCTGCGCTGGTGCTAGATTTTTAAGGCTGATTCTGATATCAGTACTTGAGATTTAAAAAAAATTGGTACCATAATAACACACACTTAATAAAAGAGTTAAATTGTAACTAATGGCTTATTCATTGTTTACTAATGCTTTAAAGATCAGTTATAAGCCTTTGGGGTTGCCAGATTGTGAAAAATCCCTTTAATTTATGTCTAATATACAGCAGAGTTGATGGATTAAAACCCTTTAGAAATGACTTATTCACATTTATAATCAAAGACATGATGGCTAATTACAAAGTGAAAAAACCCATGAGCATTTATTCATGGATTACCAACATTTATAATCGCATTATTACCAAATACAAAGGATGAACACAAGCCAGAAGGATTTTTTTACAATCTGGATCTGGCAACCCGAAATGTATTCCTATTAATGGCTTATGACTGATCTATCAAGGATTAGTAGAATTATTATTTAACATTAATAAAGCTATTTAGCTATAACTTATAAACCATTTATAATGGGTACTAGGGCCCACTACTAGAGTACTATTTTCTTGCTTAACTGATTAATTCTTTGATCTGAAAAATGTCAGAAAAGAGTCAAAAAGTTTCCATTACAGTTTCCAATTTTGTCCAAAACAGCAGTTCAAACCCAAAGACATTCAGTTTATTATTAGCTATAGAAGACTAGGAAACCAGCAAACACATTCACATTTGGAACCTAAATGACAATTATCAAAACAAACTGAATAATGAATCTTTTCAGCTCTAAAGGTTACCTTATTATATAATGGCACATTTGTGCTGAAAAAGGAAAAATTAGCAAGCCATGGGTCTAAAGTAAAGCTGGGGGTAGCGGAGAAATCTGATTACTGGCCTGCTGCATGTATACCAATACTTCACAGTAACCAGGTTACTACAGTAGATATAAACACGTTGCGTGATTACCTTACTTTTTCCCAGTAACCTGTTTTGCATGTAAACAGATTAATATATGCTGATACCAATATATCTTTCTTAAAATTAACAGAATTGTTGGAAATACACTTACTGTTACTGCTTTCTAGCCAAGAGTTACATGAGAAGATTGATATCACTATCACATCTGTATTCTAAATATGAAGCTGCAGTCAGGAGATAGTTAGCTTAGCTTAGTATAAAAACTGCAAACAGGGGGAAACAGCTAGCTTGGCTCTGTCCAAAGTTCAAAAATACACCTACCAGCACCTCTTAAGCTTAATAATTAACATGTTATATGTCATTTGTTTAATTCATACAAAATGGAGGTATAAAATTGACAAGTTGTGGTTTTATGAGGTGGTGACTCCCCGGAATCTCCACTGGTCACGGTAGAGACAAGCTGGATGTAGCTTCATATTTACCATACCAGCATGAGAGTGGCATTGATTTTCTCATCAAGCTTTCAGCAAGAAAGAAAAAAAAAACAATATGTTTATTTTCCAAAATGTCAAACTATTCCTTTAAATCAGCAAACGCAATGCCAAAGTATTGGTCCAGCTCTACTTTTTGTATGAAAGTCTAAGCAGTCTAACTTGTTTCTCTACTGAAGAGGGTGAAATCCACAGAGAGACACAGACAACATGCAGCTGGGATCAGCTCGTATGCAAGGTGCTTCTTCAGATGGGTGCCATCTTCTCATTTCTTTTAATTAATTTTTTTTTTTTTTTTTTAGCTGAACGCATTTCCCTTTTCCCACCATGACTGTGATAAAGCTGGTAATGCGCTGAATGCACCATATACACATTCCACATCTGCATCACATTCTGATGTGACAAGCATGGAGGAGTAATTGATTACATTAATAGCTAATTGCTGGCTCATAATTGGATCTGACTCAATTAAAAAACCTCTGGGTGATAGTAATGAAACAGGGCACTGCGGCTGAGCGGGTGGCGCGCGACCGCGTTTGCCTGTGTGCCACAGGCAAAGAGAGAGAGAAAGAGAGAGAGAGCTCTTGATACACCTGCAATGCTAAATCATAAGCGCCTCACTAGATAGAGGCCAGCCTGGGAATGCTTTGTGCTGTTTTTGCAATTCCTCAATGCGGATTTATATCTTTTGCTTTGGGAAAGGTTGTAATATTTCACCAGGCGTGCGGTGGTGGGAGTGCACACGCGAGGATTTGGAGTGGGGGGAGTTGGTGCATTGGAGTGGGGGGTGGTGGTTGCTGAAATACGGTATCAGCATATATTGTAATTTCATTTTGATAAGGCCATGCTTATAGGCCGGTATGGCTCATCTTGAGCAGAGTGAAGCGGGTGTTATTTTACATATTCCCCAAGCTCAGGGACACTGAGGTGCCATCATTAGCAGGGCGGTGCTAAAAGGGGATAGGATCTGCAAATTAGGGCAGGTGCTCAGCTAGCCTCGCTAGCAGAACACACTGGGATACTGTGATAACACAAACCTGGCTTGGAGTCAGTTTATTTCCTGAAAGCAGATTTGATGCGTGCTGATATTTGTCTCCATACTGTACATGTGTTTAGCTGAGTTGGTATGCAAATGGGCACACATTAATATTCTTGCACAAGTGTGTATCTTGTGTCTTAATCTTTCCGTGAGTGTGTACATGTGTTTCTGTGTCTGTGTACTTCTGCATCTTTGTATTTTCCATTCTGTCTGTACATTTGTGTGTGTGTGTGTGTGTGTGTGTGTGTGTGTGAGTGTTGCGTTCCCTACCTCCGCCGCCCTGTCAGAATTTCCTTTCAAAGCCGTCTGATCGGGTCGGGCCTCGTCAGCCTGTCACTGAGGCCGGCGTTTCATTAGGGCTGCCGCTCTCCGTCCGTCCGCCCCGCCAAGCACAAGAGCTCAAACACATGCGCAAATTAAATCGACATCCAAACTCACTCCCATACACAAAGCAATTTAAATGATATTCATTAGAGCGATGACAAGTCCTGATGAGCCTTTCAGTACTGCAGAGAGGAAGGGAGAGAGACTGAGAGACAGAGTGAGGGGATGGAGGACTCTTTTTTTTTCTCCCCATCAGCTTTTTGCCAACTCTGTTTCATGGGCGCTCAGGCGTGGCGCCCATCAACTCACCTCCACTTAAATAAAAGAGGAGATAAAAAAAACACCCATGATGCAAAGAACTTCCTCGTTCCTCTCAGATGCACTCACTTGTCCAGTTCACCTCACTCCTTTTGTGCCTCTCATTTTATTTCTGATTGTCTTTCTGTTTTTGCGCTGTGCTACATTTCCCAAAGCCAAAAGCATAAGGCTGGTGTTACTCTATAGTTTTCTTATTGTCAATGAATCCGATGAAAATACCAAAACCAATCATGTGTGAGTCCACCCTTGCTTGGCAACTTCCCTACCCTCTCTGTGGCAGTCAACCCCACTTAAACAAGGCCATTCATCCCTACCCAGGTTCATGGTAATGACAGAACATGTGACCAAATGTGATGGTGTTTCTAATTCTAATGCCAATGAAGCTCTATGGCACAGAAGCACAATATATATGTTCAAGTTCAAATGTATGTATTGATATCTGTATAGGAAGCCACTTTAATCTATGTAATGAAATTCTGAGTCACTGTCAGTTTCAAACACAAAAATCTAAAATATACAGTTTTACATTTTTGTGTTTGAAATTGAGAGTGCTAATTGTTAGATCATGTAGTATATATAATACCACCAGCCTTATCCTGTAACATCTGTAAGCCATTTTTCTATCAAATAGTTCTGATAAATATTATATGTGTAGTTATGGCCATGGCAAGTAAACACTGTCAACTGATTCTGAAGCATAAAAACACCACAACCCTTCTCCCTCTCCCTCTATTATTTTCTCTGTCTTTTCAGGCACAAGCCAATTAATTCAGGCCTCTCTTCACAGCCCCTAATTAACCCCTTCAGGACTGAAATTATGCTTAACACTGGTGATTGAGGCCATGTCTGAAATTACCCATCCTGCTCTGTTGTAATGACAAAATTCATGTCCTCAGCTTGAAGTGTGTGTCTGTGTATGTGTGTGTTTGTGCACTTGTCTTCTTGTGTGTTTGTGTCTGATACCTCTTGATACCACTATCCCTTTGTTAAAGCTACATGCATGCATTACCTCCCTTCTCTCATTAGCATGTGCATAAAAGACACGCACTCGTTTTCACATGCGCACACACACAGTGCGGGTAGTATGCTATACATTGTGTGGCATATGTAATATGTTTCTGCAGCCATTAGAGGCCTACAGGCCCCACTGAGGGCCAGTTCGCCTTTTGTTCCTGCAGAGGCCAACCACGCACACACACAGGCTCTGATGTTGTAATCAATTTGTGCGGCCAGACGTGGTCTGGACGTGTGTGTTAATTAACGTTCTTGTGGGAGGAAATAATTTAACCGCGATAATGAGCTTGAAGAGGAGCAGCGAGAGGGGTGTGATCTCCAGGATAGCAGGCAAACAGAATAGGGAGCGCCCTAACCCTCCCTCTTCTGACTTCAGCTGGTCATGAAGAGTGCATGAGAGGTGAGTTTGTAAAGTGGCAGGAAATTAGAACTGGCAGTAACAATTTTGAGTTTTATTTGTTCATGAAAGCATTACCAGGCAATCTCTAAAAATGCTTGGACATAACATGACAATCATGACAAGTGCCAAAATGAAAGCTTATATTGTTGTTTATAGTTGTTACTGAAATAGTTTTGTGAAATAGTCCAAGAAGTTTTTTTTTTTCTTGATGCCAAAATTGGCCACCATTTGCACAATGTAGTCTTTGTGTATATTCTGAGTCTATTTTAAATAGTCATTATAACATTCTGTACGTGATGCTATACCATTTCCAAAGCACTATAGAGTTCCATTCAATGTAAAGCTCCCTGGAAAAATATCTTATAATCACAAGTACATATACTAAACATCCATCCATCCATCCATCGATTTTCTGCTAATATCTACATTGTGGTAGTAGGCGAAGCAAAATATCCCCTCTCCCTAGTTGCTTCCTTTGGGATCCCATGGTGATCCCAGGCCAAATAGAATCTATATAGGACTGCCCAGGACTCTGGAATACATCCAGAGGGAGGTATTCAAATGTCCAAACCATCTCATCTGGGTCATTGCAATACGGAGAGGCAGCTGTTCTACTCCAAGGCACTTTGAGATATCCGAGCTCTTAACCCTGTCTAAGGGTGAAGGGTGAACCAGGCAGACTGCCTGCAAAAGTAACTCATTTTGGCTGTCTGAAAGCTCATGACCATAGATGGGGGTTGTAACGTACAGTACCAGTCAAGGTTTGGACACAAATAAGAAAGTGTGTCCAAACTTTTGAATGGTACTGTATATGGAGAGGCAAATCGAGAGCTCCTTCTTCATAACACAATCTAATACCATGCCAGCATTACCCTTACCTATTAAGACACCAAGATACTTGAACTTCTCCATTTGTCAATACCAGCATGGCAGAACAATTGTTGTAAATAAATGGTATTGGCAGATAAAGTGTAATAACCCCAGAGCAGTAATGGCCTCAGGTTTTTGTTTTTGGTTGCTTCAATATTTCATCACAGCTAGTGGTGGCTGAAATCTTTCAAATGCAGTGACAAAAGAATGTAGTTTTGGTTGAAAGACTGATTAGCCTTAGCCTTAGCATTATCATTAAACATTTTAACTACTCAGATTTTCCCCTTCTTCAGTTTTTGGAGTTCTGATTTAACAAGTCCTCCATGTCTCGTTCATTTTAATTGATATGCGATAATAAGTTTGTAGAGCTTCATATACTTAATATGCAAAAGGCACAAATTCACATCTCACGGTAATCAGATTCTAAAAATAAGTTTGCAGGACCTGCACATTCCAAAGAGTCCATTATTCCTAACATACTTCTTCCTCCCACAGTCGCGCTGCAGCACTTCCTGCTAATGGCTTAACCTCAGATAAATTGCCGATCACACCAAACCCATGTGTTTTTATGTTTTTTCACCTGATGGCTACCCACTAATAGAGTGATCACAAGCCAATCAATAGCCACTCTCCCCACCATCAAATGATCTGCTATAACAGCATTTAGGACCTGCATCCTCTGTATCAATCTTAACTGATGAATTTCCTTAAATGACAAATTTCCAAATTAGAGCGAAATCTAATTTTCACTAATTTGCTGATAAAGCAGAAGCCCACTCTTAGCACAAGGCAGGGCTCTGTTGTGTCTATTAAAGGAAAACGCAGCTTATCCTTTTGAATGGGGTCACACATCTGACCTCATAATGCAGCTTTACTATCAGTGCCGAAGGCTGTGCTTGGGGAGGTTAAGGTCCTTAAGAACAGCTATACACACACACACATTCACATATGCATTCACGCATGAGGACATACATATAACACCAGGGGCAGATTTTACCACTGAAGGGATGTTATTGAGGGGCGCTTATAATGACAATGAGCACTTTCTCTTATGACAAGGGTCAGTTTGTCTCACCTTTGACCTCAGGAGATACTTCGTCATCAGAGGCTGAATGGCGTCTTCACAATGCCGCATAGAGTTCAGTTTCAAACAGTTCTCAGGGACACAGCTGCATTGGTAGAACATATGATGTCAAACTCACTGGGTGGAACAAAGTAAATAAAAAATAAAAATCTCTTTCTGCTTGTGTAATATTGAAGTGGAAGTCCAGTGAAAAGGTCTTGGGTAACAAAGAAGGTACTCTGCTAATGCCCTTCTACTACTGCAATAAATGCGGTTAAGCAACATTCAGAGCAGAGGAAGAGCACATAGTAACTTAACTGTTGTATTAGTATTACTGTTTGGTCTAACAAATAAAACCATCATGACACTGGTAAGTTGGATGTACAGTATACTGTAAATGTGCTTCTGTGGTGATGTAATGTAAATATGGCTACAAATGTTGCATTTTATCTATCCTATCCTTTAGGTTTTCGAATTAGCTGATCCACTGATTTTTAACTCCACTAAAGATGTTAGCTATTTCCAAGTTAAACTTGTATGTAGTTTACACCGTGCTCAGTAAAATCAGTGTTTTAGGCTGAACGTCCATATAGTGTTTTTTTATGAGTGCCAGCGTCTTTTTTCAATGGTTCCCAATGAGGAGCGTATATGGCCGCATGCAGCTGCCTAGAGAAAAAGCACTGCACCCAGCGTCTTTTTTCTGAGCACTCCGACTTTTTTGTGCGGCCACTCCGAGTGCTAGTGGCGCTAGTGTCGTCACTGTCGCTCCTTTATCAGGCAACCAATCATATATTAGATGGGGCGGGACTCGTCACCCTGGTAACCAAGAAAAATGAGAAGCTTGTTCTGGCCGTGTCTGTCTATCCTGAGGTTTATGAAATGTCAGACAGAAACTATCATAACAAAGACAGAAAAGCGTGGGAGCAGATCAGCTGTACACTGAATATTGCTGGTGAGTGTTGGCACAGTAATTGTCAAGATATTGTCATAGAAACAAAACCCACACGCAGCGTTGTTTTCTCTCACCGCACAAGCGCTTCATCCCAGTGCTCCCCAGCACTATGCCGGCGCTTTTCTGCCAGAGGAAAATGCTATATTGGCACACGCCCTTTTCCTTGTGTTTTATGGACTAATGACAGACAAGAAGATACTATATTTACATAGGACAAGATGATAAAGTGTTTTTTAGCCATCCAGCCTTCATATTTTTCTGTAAAGTGTCGTGCTGTTGATTCTCCTTCCTTTCCAGGTAAGACAAAATTCTTCTTGAATAAGTTTCTCCTTTTGTAGGTGTTTTTTTTTTGTTTTGTTTTGTTTTGTTTTTGTATGTGTTTTGCCATTTTCAGCTGTTTCTTGTTTTGGAGCATGTGACAAAGTGGGTGAGACCACACCATTTGTCCCCATTATACTGGTGTATTTCTGTCCATACTTGTTATGTGCTTGTTTAGCCAGTATAACATCTATATATGTTATATGTTATGTATTGCTCCTTCATTCCTATGAAAGTTGCTCAGTGGTGCATGAAGTCAAAAAAGCCACTTTTCACTATAAATAAATTACCTGGATAAAAACATACTGCTCTATGGGCCCCATGGACCCATAGAGCATGCTCACTAGAGACTTCCGCCGACTGAGACAGCTAACTTGAATGGGGATAAAACAATTCAATCGTGCGTCTCTTCTAGGCTTTCAAAATGGGATTGGACCGAATGGATCAAATTCTGATAATAAAAAATGTGTCCACCATTTTACAGCTGCTCCTTTTCCCATTACTATGTGAGGGAAAATGCTTTTTGGGCCCCTGTCAGACCTGGAAGTTGTAATTCCACAGTTTGGCCACTATGTCAAATTGGCTTCAAAGACCAGTGCTGTTCCTGGGGGCTTGGGAGTCACCAAGCGGGTAGCTCCTGGTTTCAAAAGTGAAGCCAATGTGGAAGTGCCTTAAACCTGCCTTCTCTCCAATGGCCAGCAGGGGGCAACTCCACTGGCTGCACAAAGAAGTCAGATTGTATGGAAGTCTATGAGAAAATGACCCTACTTCTCACTTGATTTATTACCTCAGTAAACACTTCCTTAATGGGTTTATGGTCTCAATCACTAGTATCTAATCTTCTTAAATGCATCATGATGTTCATTAAGGGTGAAATAGACGATAAAGCAGCGTATGCTTTAGGGCATGGCTATGTTGTGATTGACAAGTTGCTACCACGGCGACAACGTTAGTTAGGTAACGTAGTCATGGCGTAAACCCAGATTCACAGAGTATAGGTGTAGCTGCTGCTATTTTCAGTTCATGAAAGTTAATTGTAACATTTTGGTCACCTAAAAAAGTCTTGTTCAGTGTTTGGTTGTGATAAAAGACCCTCTAAGGAGTCGGATTTCAGTTTTTCCGGTAAGTACATTTTGTTTTAATGCTTTTAAGCCTGTTTTTCACTAGCAGAACATAGCATTAGCGTTATCAGTGTTAATCATAGACTGTAAATGCACTGTGAGTTGTTGTTTTTTTAGAGAAAGCAGAAATTAGAGGATATCTGTGTGGCTGTGTGCATGTGAACCTGCCTAAGTTTTCTTGAGTTAAGCCAGTGAAGATAAGTTTGATTTGCTTGTTTGCATTTCATTTTTTGAAATGCTCGTTTGGTTACACTGGTCGGGATAAATCACCTTTTCAGTCATTGAACAAGTCTCTGAGTCTGCCTCTTCCTTGACACTCTAGCTAAGCTTCATCACAGAGTTTCCCTTAATGTTCACTATTAGATATATATCGCAACTATGTGTTTTGGCCTTAGGGGTCACTGTACCTAAGTCATGGTGGTTGCCACTTACTGTCCCACCTGAGCTCCATCCAGTAACTGGCAGCAAAGAAGGAAGCAAGCAGTAAACCTACATCCAAGCTTTAAAACATCTCTTTAAAGAATAAAACCAGTCTGAAAAGCTTCATTGCCCTCTCTGGTTGAAAATTTCTAGTCTGTTTCTCCTTGCATCATGTATGGTTCTTTTGGACCTGTAACCACACCAAACAGTGATGTAGTGATGTCATGATGTACTGACATACTGTGGAGTACACCTCTACATCTTTTGAGGTAAGAAGTTAAATCACTGGAGGTAAGCAAAAGCAAGATTTACAGATGGTGTTCTGTTATTCTTTAAAAACATTTGGGTGACATAACTGACATGTTTTCATACAACCAAATATAACAAGTATAAAAAAAAATGCCATTCATCCTCTAAACATATCTCGGGCCTTAGAAGATGGTGGAATGAATTGTTCCTTTTAAGCTCAGCAACATATTTCCTCATATAGTGCTGTGGAGAGTTGTACACTGCAGTCAGCTTAATATACATGTGACCTTTCATCTTCACTATTTAAAAGGTGCAAACATGAAATGATTGCATACTATAAGCAAATATATGAGATTATTTTTGCATTCCCTTGCAATACTCCTACTGTACAACACTATACTTCCTCACAATAGGTTTTGCATTCCCTCTGATCCACAGAGGAAGGCCAAGCTGTTTTATAATATAATATTATGCGCTATTTATTAGTTACAGCTGCTGGCTGTAACCACAGTGAGAGTAGGTACACCCTCAGCTGTGGCGGACTCAGCCACAAGTCTGTATCATTGCAGCTAATGTTAAGATAACTAGTGGAGGCTAGTTAAACTAGTTCTCTACACTGTGTTATAACTGGCTGCTGCTGTAGCTGTGATTATAGCCATGGCATGGCTGTAATCATGGCTATGCTTTGGTTGTTATGATGACACATTCATTTTTAATGGGTGTAACACTACAAGCATGGGTTTGTGTGTGTGTGGTGAAGTGACAGGGCTGACTGTTGTGATGAAGCTATTCCTGAACTCATGTGGTACATGATAACACATCTGTCATATCTGATAGAAGCTTCAGTTCAAATCCTGAGTGACTGGCTTTATGATGCTTTCTCGGCTAATGCTAATAGGAGCAGTAAAGTGTAGCCACAGTACAGCTGCCATAGCCATATCCATAGCATCATAGAAACAACTACAACTGCAGCTGTAGCCCTAGCAATAACCATGTCCACAGTCACAACCCCAGCCACAACTTCAACCATAGATTAACCCAAACCAGGCAGAGCAGCTCCTGCTGCGGTCACATCCAGTGGCTGTATATGGTCAGACCTTGGCCTTTCAAAGGAAATAATGAGCAATAAATGCATAATGTAAAGTTTCAGATTATCTCTCCTTTCTGTAGTATCTGCAGAGTGTTCCCCTGAACTGTCAGTGTATTATAACTCTCAAGGACTTGCCCAAGATATTAAATGTTCATATGGATCAGGGGAATACAAAAGTATTACGAGATGACGCAAAAGAAGTTCAGGAAAAACTTTTTGGGGCTCCACACATATAATTCCATTCACATAAGATATGTAGGAAATTTAATACATAACATTTTAAGTAAACTACTTTGCCAAAGAACTACAGAACTGTATTAATGTAAAGGCAAAAAGTTCATTCTAACAAAGTGATCACACACACACACAAACAGTTATTGTAGTATATGTGAACCTGCAGGGAGCATCCCGGCTTATCTGATGGGTACCATAGCAAACCAAGCCAAGAACAACAGCACTAGCACATCCTCTGTATTGTTCCTGTAGGACCAGGGACAGATTGCATCTCCACAGAGGAGAATGGATTATATTTGGTAATGGATATGGTCTGAACTCACTTACCTGCAACTCTCCCTCTCTCTAGAGAGCTCTATTTCTGATTACACCATATCTGCAGATGAAGAGCATAAGTCCAAATCACGTAAACCTTTTGGTTGAGTAATCTTGTGCAGATCTCCTCAGTGTGTACATACTTTGAGACATATTTTAGCAATGCAGTGTATGTTAAGAGTTTCAAGTTGAAGAAACTTACATTTTAAAATATATATTTTCAGATGTTTGTTATCTGCAAATCTCATGAATTCATAAAAGAAATTATTGTGCACTTTTAGATGATATATCTTTTTAGTTCTTATTTTAAGAACAGGTTTGACATATGTGAGAATAAAAAGTTTGCCAAAAAGAGAGATTTAGAGCATCTTTAAGAGGAGGACATATCACATTTTTATAACTGTGATATGTATGCTTATTTGTATGTGACAACTCACTCAACATGCTAAAAAACAATTGTTAGTCTTAATATTCTTTTACTGTGCATATCAACCTATCTGTATTTCTAAGTAGACTTAAGTGATTGACTGAATTGATAAATGTGCTCTCAAATTTTATATTGTTTTAATAAAAACATGGATATTTTAATTAAAACACACTTTATTTGATTCAGTAAGCCTCTTTTTCATCCATTGTACCTCCGTTGGTCATTTACCAGTTAATGCTGTACCAGTCAATATTTTAATGGTAACAATGAATCATATCACTACATTTAATGTGAAAGTCATTTATAGTGATAAGCCCAATTATCACTGGTGTCTGCAGTTTCTCTCAGCTCTTTTAGCATTTTAGAATCTTTCAGCTAATTGTTTTGATTCACTCTCACCGCTCTCATCGACCTTGTTTTCAGCCACAGTTGGTAGCTGTTGTCAGTAGAAAATCTCTGATAAACACATTGGACACTACTTGAATCAAAGGACAGACAAAGTTAGCCACTACATGGTGAGCATAGTGGAGCATTTATCTACTAAAAAGCCAGATATTTTTTCTCTGGATTTGGTGGAGAGCAAAACAGAGCTACGTCATTGGAGGTGAATGCTAATGTTGCTCTTTGTCTACTGGATGTATAAATAGGGAACTGTTTGCAAACACATTCACAACACACACAACCTTATTGCGAGATAATATGCCATAAAGTTCAACTATTACTGCTTTAAGTTTGCATTGCTGTAAGAATTTATCATTTTCATTGATCATGTGGAGTGGCCAGTGTGTGAATCGTAAGGTACAGCAGATGGCACCTATTGTGAAATGAATAATTTTGATAGATAGATAGAATTCGCTCTTGTTGGCTGGTCACTCTGGTTTCAATGGCCATTAATTTAATTCTTCAAAAACCTTTTGTGTTACGTAAAATGAAAATTACAAACCTACTCATCCACCACAGCTCACCCATCAACTATAATGCAAGCAAGTGTTAAATCCTGCAACAATGCTCGCTTTGTGGATAAGCAAAAATAACAAGTTAATTGCTTACATTATGAAGATCTTTGAAACACGGATATGCATCCAGGATCTTTGTTCGCCTGTCCTCTTCTTTCAGGGCATTAATGTCAATGAAGGCTCTTCTTGCCTGAAACTCAAGGTCAAGGGTTTGGGAGACAGCATCTTGATTGGGTTTTGGTTTCTTGTACATCTCCTGCAGTGGAGATGTACAAGAAATGTCTGGCTTGTGGTTTCAGACTGTACTAACAAAATGGAGAACATAAATCAGTAATGGGTATTGGACATGTCAATCTGAATGATACTATGGGTTTTAGCCAGCAAGTGTAACATAAAACCAAATTTGACAGTCTTAGAAAACAGTGCTATGGCTGGGTAATGACTGTAAAAACAATCTGACCATTAAAAGTGCAAAATATATTGATATATGAAACCACCTTAACCTTTACCTTACTAGCCTGCTTCTTAGCTCTTTGGGCATGACACATTGCCCCTCTCTGCCAGTGTGGGACACACACACACACACACACACACACATATATATATACATATACATATACATACACACACACACACAAATATATATATATATATATATATATACATATCCATGTAAAAAAAATAAAAAGCTTTCTTTGCTATTTTTAATTGGATATAATTCAATATTATTGTTTATCATTTTTCAGTATTTACACTCAACAGAGAGATCAATTTCCATTGCTTGAGCTTCTGTTACCCTTTGAGTGTTACCTAATGTGATTCTGACCCTTGAACAATAAACTCCATCTGGTTCTAGGACAGTGACCATTTTGGTATGAAATCGTATTCAGGGGACTCTTGAAAAGGGTCATGCTAGTTCTTGGTGATGGACATGCAGGTGATTTTGCACACTAATGAAATAGAGATATGCAATCCCCTGGGGTCACACGCTTCTGTAAATAATGGTTTATTATACTTTAGGAAACATAGACCCCAAGTTGCAAGTGCAATCAGACTCCTTGCTATAGCAAAAGCTAATGATACTGACGAGTGTGGTGTATTGCAAAAACTGATAAAGACTTAGTTGCTGTACAATGGTGTCGAAATCCAAACACAGAATGGTGGAATGGATTTATTTGGTGCTGTAGTTTCAGTATGTGGTGACACACTTGCACCACATGCACTTGCTGGTTTCAAGGAAGAAGTTGGTTTTGCCTACAGTAAGTGTAGGCATTGTGAATGTATGGAAATGCAAAGGAATTTTGACAAACAAAGTTTTACTAAAAGTACAGTGGAAAAACACATTAAACAGTGCCTTGAAATAGAAAGGGCTAGCACAGACTTCTTGAAATCAGACCTCAAAACCATCTGTGGAATAAACAGAAGAAGCAAGTTGGTTGATTTTCCAGCCTTTGACCCCACTTAACAAACTCTACAGGATATATTGCACATCATTCTTGAGGGTGTTGCACCCATGGAAATTAAGTGTGTGTTAAAATACCTTGTTCTCTCTGGAGAGATGGAGTTGGACATATTCAATTCAGCCATGCAGAGTTTTTCTTTTTCACCAATAGACATATGTGACAAACCCTGTCCTATCAGTGTCATTACCTTGGTATCTAATGATAACAAACTTAAACAGTCCTCTGGGATACTTTTTGCCCGTTTTATCTGTGCAAAGTGTATTAAGACTGAAAAAAAAAGATTGAACAGCATCTAAAACTGTATAAGCAACTTTTTCCTGAGAATAATGTCATTCCTAAGCAACAGTACATGCTGCATCTCCCTGCTTTCTCTGGGCCCTTTGATAAAGCATATGTGCATGAGATTTGAGTCAAAGCACTGTTTTTTTCAAACAGTGGTCATCTAAATTGAACTTCAAAAATGTCTGTAAGTCTCTTGTGAACCATAATCAGCTTTATGAATGTTGTCAAAATGAAACGGGCACTGAGCATCCCATTTTTGTACATGAGAAGGAATTGGGTCCTGTCTCAGAAGTGACAAATATGGAGTACATTACAGCAAAGATTGGAGATTTTCGGGGGATTGCTGGTATACAACATGCAGTCACAGTAAAGTGGCTTATTTTCAATGGTAACAAGTACATCAGTGAAAAGTCTCTGATAATCACCTATGCAAATGAGATAGTACTTGACTTTGGAAAAAAACATGTATGTTGTAGACTGTTCATTGTATTGTTTTGAATATCAGCTTTATGAGACTCTGGGTTTGAATAGAGATCTTTTAGCATATGAAGTTGCTGTACCTAATCTTGCCCAGGCAACAGAGTTGATAGATGCTGAAAAGCTAGTTGATCATACATCATATTATCCAATCAGTTTCAAAAACAGTGTGTATGTTTTGACAAAACATAACCTTGATGATGTAATTGCACTGGAAATTAAAGGGGACCTATCATGGTCATTTCCAGCTCCATATGTTTTATTCTGGGGCTCCACTAGAGTAGCTTTGCATGATTCACAGTTCAAAAAACAAAAGAAATCTGTCACAAGAAAAAGTAGAAAAAAATGTTGAATGAAACGGAGCGTTCTGAGCAGTCTGAAGCCGGTGCTTTTTGCTCACAGGGATTACTTCTATTTGACTTTACCTCATTATTTGACACTTTGGCCACATTTAATATGAAGAACCAACATTGTAACATTATGTATATGACTGAAAATAAGAAAAGCATAATAATCATACTGGATAAGGTTTGGAAGGAGTGTGGTGAGTTGATACTGCTCATACCTATGATTTGTTACTGCTTTGTAAATAAATGTGTTGATGTTGACACAAGACCAGTATTTGGAATAATTACAATAATGTGACTTAACAAATCTTAAGTGTGATTATTAAGCAGTTGTTACTGGGCAGTCTTGAAACAAGTTCTCACCGCTAAAAACAGTCTTGAAAGACAGACAATGTGGCTTCAAACAGTGTCTCTAACTAACTTTAAGATTTACTAAGTTAGAAAAAAAAGATAAATATTCTTTAAAAAATCTTAATAATCTTACACAATCTGCTCTTGCATAGTATATTATTTTCAAAACAAGATCAATAAGACTTTATGACTAGTTTAGGAGTTTCTGCAGTGTACATACTCTGATAAGTATGTTATGTGACTGAGTACTGAGTAGTTGCTAGTAGACACCCACACACACACACACACACACACACACACACACACACACACACACAACTTGCACAAAAACCTATACACTTATAAACCAGTGAGCAAATCCAGTCAAACTACATAGATTACCTGAAAAAAAAAACATACTCATAAAAACTGTCATTCACAGGCACAATATATGCACTATGCACAACACCTGAAAACACACACACACACATTGAGTCGCTGTGTCTCATCCATACACACAGACAGGCATACACATCAGTGTACACATTCTGCATGTGTTCTTCAGTGTATGTGTGTCAGAGCGTGTGACTGGGATTCTATTTGTGTCGGTGAAGTGGCTGAGCTGTGTTTGTAGCATTTAGAGGAAATTACCCTGCGAGCGTTGCCTCGGCCACAGTAGATAGTGGGTCGCCTCTCTAGGCTGCATGGCATATTGATTTCTTGTTGTGAGGAGTGCTGTTCAAGCCCCATTTAAGATTTCCATCCAGCCCACAGCCCTGACTATGGCAGCCAGCCGTAAATTAGGGAAATTGCACATTCATCACATGCGTTATTTGAAGATACTTTGGAAATGTGTGGGGCCAGAGAAGATCTACAACGTTGCGGGTAACAAACATACACAATGACTGACTGACTCTTCAGTAGAGCTGGGAGGTGTGCATTGAAATTCATGTCACAACATACTTTGAAACATACTAGTTAGCATGGGAAGTGATAGCACCACATACATACACTTAAAATTCATCAATAGAAACACAAGGAGAAATATTGGCCTCTCAGAGAAGTGCAGAGCAAATACACAAACATTTAACATTTAGCACCGAAGACTAAACAAAAGCTTTACACTTTAGTTGGAATGATGCAAACAGAATATGAAAAATGGTTTACATATTTCTCTCAGCTCTGTTGTTGGAAGCTTGGTGACATTTGACCCCAGTTTGTGCCTCTCATAGATTAACATTACACTTGAGTCACAGAGCAACGCAACCGATTTTACAAAAAACAAATACCTGGCGATCTTTGAAAAACCCAGAGGGTTGTTTAGCTGCATGTGTCACTGCTCTGACAGAATTTCCAGAATCTGCAAAGACTCTTTTCATCTGGATGAAAAAAAATTCCATCTTTGGACAATTATTTAAAAATATATTATTTTATTTTATATAATTGTTTTGTAGGCACATTCTTTATATGTGTTTGAAATTTTATATGGATAATAAGGTCATCTCTGCATATTTAAACATAAAAGTGTCTGTTTGTTCTTCCTCCTATATGTACCAAAAAGCACTTTCTCAGCAGCACTAAGGTATTAAACCTTAAAGTTAACCCATGTAAGGATTCTTTAAATATTTTATTAGAAAAGCAAGTAAATGTCATGATTCTACCTTCCAGCTGCTTCTGATGTCTGACTTTGATGTGCAACTTCCCAGTCTCTTGGCACACTTCCCATAGTCTTCTTAAGGAATCTAGCCCAAGAACCTGCTCAGACAGAATTTACATATGCCATTCCTATGATCTGAGACATCAGTAGTTGTACAAATGAATAACTCTCTCCCAAAGCAAGACATTAGTGAATCAAGGCCCTGATAATGTTACCAAGAAGAGTTGCTCTGGTGAATTAACGACTGAGAGACTTGGAGACAGAGAATCAGAGAGCGATCTTTTGGTCTCATAGAACGTTTCTTTGATGTTTCACACCCGAATGGGTTCAATTTGGTTTGTTACTGTAGTGCAAATGCTTATGCTGTGTTCACTTCATACAAGAAGAAGTGGAAAGGTTATTTTGTTGCTGCAGCTAAGACAAGATTGCCCACACCCAAGATGGTGAACGCCAGGTTCTTGCACTACTTTTAAATCAACTGTAAGCAAACACAAGCCGATTAGTTGCAAGTAGAACTCAAGCTTTAAATGGTCTTACCTTGTACTGCCAACAAGAGTAGTAGAGTGGATGCAGTGCTTGCAGTCTGTATTGACAAATTTCGGCAATTCAGGACACCAAGTGGGAGAAATCAGTGACCACAAAGTACTCCCATATGTCGTAATTGTAATTCTCACTAGGTGGCTGACATAAAATGTTTTTCATAATTGACAGCTTGTATTTACAGAATTTCGGATATGATTAAATACAGCAACATGGCTCATATCTCTGTATTAGTGTGTGCTGTTAGTGTATCCACAGAAAAGTCTCAGTGATGCAGCCTGAGAATTTGTTTCAACATGTTTCAATATGTTTGAGAGAGAATGGCAAGAGGTTGTTAGAGTCCACAGCTACATCTACAGTAGAACGTGTGAATTTTAAGGGAATAATGCCTTTAAGTAACAAGGCAAAAACATGCTGGAAAAAGTGTCTGAAAATCAATCTGAAACGTTTCAGGTCAGTGAGTAGACTGGTTGAATCTGACAACGCCAAGGCAAAGCAGTGTACCCTTTTAGAGGCTCTAGGCAGATATTTGTTAGGAGGCCCTTTTTGAGTTGAAACCCCAGTCAATCAATATCCACTGAGTGAACAGGCTGGTTGAAGCTTTGCATTTTGTTTACTGACATACAGAATAAAGGCTTGATAAAGTAAGTGAGGCTGTCACAATGTTACATTTTCACTGTACAAGTATCGTGGCAAAGCATTAGGCTTGTGACAGCAGCGATGACTTGTGATGTTAGTTGTGGTTCCTCCTGACCATCACAGTAGCACACCTACTAACTCCTCATCCTTGTTACGTATCCAAAGCATTCCCACAACACAAGGTGAACTTTTTTGAGGCTTGATTATGTCTCTCCTTCCTTTTTTGCTTAAGTTGACGATCAACTTGTGTGGATGTGTCAATTTGCATCGCCTGGTGCAAATTTATGTCTATTCGCATCTTTGCATTGACTTTGTATGTAATTGCACCGTGCGAAAAATTTGCTTCACATTTGGTCTGAACACACCATTAGGGTGTATCAATCAATAAGATTTACCTGAACCAGACAGATATAAGGCCTCCCCTGAATATATTGGTTGGTAGAACTTCATTATATGTAAATCCAAAAGGCCTTAGGTAGCAACGTGTCTGTGTGAATGTCTGTGTGTGCAAGTGAAAGAATGAGCCGGAGAAAGAGGAAATGGGAACAGAAAAAGAAATCAAGAGAAGGCGAGATGGACAGGGCACTCTCCCTGTGCGTCTTTGTGTAAGGAGTGTGCTTGCTTGTACCCTGGCTTTATTTGTGTTATGCCGTGTGATTCCATTGTGAGGAGTAGATCCACTGAGCTTGTATTCCCACCCTCCCACCTCCCCCTCCCTGCTTTAGATAAAGCTATCTGGATCTGCAGCACACCTTCCTCAAATGCATGTGAGCGGCTTACTGTTGTGGAGGATCTCTCAATGTTCCTGGGGGATTCTGACGGTTGCATTGTGTGGGCTACAATGAGGGTGTGGCACATAGCACCATCTCCAAAACCACTATTAAGATGTTAATGTCCGCTGGCATAGCTGGCTTCAGGCAGTGTAGTCCTTTTACAACCCAGAGAGGGTATACTCATTGAAGATTTTGCACAGAATAGGGAAATAATTTTAATTAATATGCATTTTTCAGACTGTTCAGAGGGTGCAATACATCTTTATCTTCATTATCCATTAATCTATCAATATTTTTTTTGACTAATACCTAAAATAGTAAAAAAAAAAAAAAACTTATAATATGCCATTACCAGAATAACATTGCAATACTATCAGAAAATAGAAAAGCAGCAACACCTCACATTAAAGGTGCTGAAACCAGACAGTGTTTGGTATTTTGCTTGATAAATAATTTGGAAGACTAATCAGTTATAAAAGAAAAAACAAAAACAAAAACAACAATTATAGATGAATCAATTAATTGTTCCAGCACTAGATATAACTTTGTAAGAGTGAATGACGTGCACCCATCTACAGTGAGTTTAAAATTTTAATGTTGAACCTGCATTAACTGATTTTTTGGCCACTTGGGGGCAACGGAAACAAACTTAGAACAAAAGACCGACATTGTCACCTTTTAAGTTGATATAGCAAATTTGTTTGAAAACAGTTGCTTATTTACAAATTCAACAGCTACAGAGCAACATTAGCATTAATTAAAAGTTCTATATGTAGAATTGTGAAGCAATTTACATATATTACTTGTTTTTTATCGCCAATGAATGAACAGGTAGTAATGTGACATAAAAAATGAGACCCTCCCCAACTTTCTTGGTTGTCTGTATCAGCCTGTGGACTGATTTCTATGTTTTCTGCAAAAATCCAACGGAAGTGACGTTTTTGTGTGCTCCTGAATGCCTTGCCTCTCTCCCGCTAACGTGACAAACGACCGGCATAATGACACAACAGAACAAAAACGGTGCTATCCGACTAGAAACACACTGCAGATATTAGCTCTCCAGCTAATGAAACAGCTAGCTGCCTCCATCAACCACAACACATTTCACAACAAAACACCCCCACAATATGGGGGTACAATATGGGGTACTATGACTGAGAGTGAGAGATGCTTTGCTGAAACACGGTGCAAAACACAATGTTAGAGATCTTTTATTTAATTATGAGAAATGTAAGCAAGGAAAAAGACATCACCTGCACCAGGATGTTGATTACAGCTAATTTAATGGCCACAGGGGTCACTAATGAAAAGGAATGTCTGATTTCTACATACAGAGAATAATAATTGTGTTTCTGGCCACCTGATGAATTTAATTTCATTATGAACTCTTTTTGGTCTATTTTGCTCTCTACCAGGGAAATATCTGGTTAAATTCTCCACTATGTACACCAGCTAGTCCCTAACTTTGTCTGTATGCTGTTTTGTGCCAGGCAGGTTTGCACTGGGTTTATCAGAGCCTCTTCACTGAAAAAAGTAGACCAAAAAAAAAAAAAAAAAGTCAAGTTGCAGGCTGGGAAACCAAAACAATTAGCTGAACAATGCTATGAAGCAATGAATAGCTGAGGTGAACTGTGGAGTTGGGTAGTGATTCTGTTTGTCTGCGTCTTTGAGCGACCACTTTCATATTCAGTCATTTGATCCTTTGATCCTTTGTCAAAATAGCAGGTTCAAGATTTTCTTGTGTTTTTTTAGATATTATTTCCTGTGCAGGATTCTAATTGCATTCCTTGGATTCATAGGACCTGGATGTAATGTGAAAGACAAAAGCCAGTACATGCACACATTTCACATAATGCTGAAGACAACATTTGATGTGTTCATTATTACTGTGTTGGACAACATTGTTGACTAGCTTCTTTTTTGAAACAACGTGATGTAATAAATCCTCTCAGCCCACAGTCTGGTGTGCTATAAGTGGATACGCAAGTTCTTTTTCTTCTATGGCATTTTTTACAAAGTGCCCCAAGTGGTTGACATACGTGTCAGTTTGAATGAAACTCGGGGACCTGTATACTGCACTTGCCATTACCACCAGTAACCACAGGTGTTGCCAAAACAACCAGGCCTGAAACCGCAAGGATTAAAAATTTTAACTGCCTTTTCACCTTTTGCAGGAACTGGTGTGACTCATCATGATCTAGATAAATGGTGCACATACTGACATGTTGTGTTAAACGGAGATGAACTGAAGTTGTATGAGTATAGAGTGTTAAAGAAAAACCATAAATGTCTTGTCTAGAAGTCAGCATTCATTCACTATTTTACTTCACTGACTGTAGCTAATGGGGTTTAGTGCAAGTTGTGATTACATTGTTTTACATAGTGAGTGTACGAATGTGAAGATGTTTCCCTGTGTGTGTGTCTGTGTGTGTGTATGCACATTACCGATGGTGTTACCCATTGTCTCCTGCATGCTAGTTTTGAACCTTAATAAGTTCTTGCCTCTGCTCGCTGGATGTGAAGGCAGGGAGAGAGAAAATGGCTTTTTTACACTTCAATTTCACGCATATTTTCTTTGAGGCTAATGAGAGCCTTAAATACGGTGCCAGACTTAAGGCTGCACTGTTGAAGGCTGACATTTTCACACACAGTGGCACCTTGTCACTGCGGATGAAGTCCTTCTACCTGGCTGTTGAGAGTTGTGTGTGTGTGTGTGTGTGTGCCTTTTGTGCATCTGTGTGTGTATGTGTGAAGAAAAGAGGAGAATTTGGGATACTGGTCTGTATAATTTGGAATTGTATGTTTAAATTGTATGCAGATACTTGCCCACTTTTTTTTTTTTGGCCTGGTATATTAAGTGGCAGAACACAGCAGAAAAAGCGATGATGTTCAGGAACAAACAGCACTGTTTCACTTTGCTATCTTATGTAGGCTTTGTATATGTTTATGTAACAAACTTGTATGTTTGTATGAGCAGATTTGTGTGTGTGTGTGGATGATATATCTGCTTCTTCTTGAACATTTCTTTCTCCTGCTAATACCTACCTCTGTATTCTTTTTCCTTTATATGTACTGAACATATACTGATTCCCATGTAGATCTTTAGACAGAAAGCAGCTCCCATAGATCTCTTCTTCCTGTTAGCTTTAACTCTTCATTCCATCTTCTTTATCTGTATCATACTGTTGTGCAGCACATATCATCAAATTGATAGTGATACAATTCCTATTTACTCACAGCTCCGGACAGGGAAAAAATATGAATAAATAAACACTTGAAAGGACCCGCTCATCTTGTCAGCATTGTTGTCATCTCCCATGAAGCCTAAACAAATATGTCTGCCAAGTTTCTTACCTTGCGGAGAGTAGTCACAAAATGGACGTCGGAGGTAATTATAGAGTGGGAGATAGGGAAAGGTAGAGAAAATTTGTGTGTGTATGTGTGTCTGTGTCTCTTTATACTTCCATATACCATGTGGAAAGAGAAAGGAGGTGAGTAAGAGCTAGGTTACTTTCTACTTCTTTGATTATTGATAGTGAAGGGATGAGATGGATTGTTATATTACTGTGTGACACTATCGGAAAGGGACCTGTATAAGTATGTATGCATGTAAAACTGAAAATGCTGATCACAGTTTCTATTAGCAAGGCCAAGCATGGCCAGTTGGCAGCTATGTTACATTTCAGATTTGAAATGTTTGCATTTAAAATTTCTTTACATGACTTTTGCACTAATTAAGCTGTAAGATTCTTAAATTCATGCTAGCAAGTATTAGTGGTCATTTTTTACCCTATAAATGGTAGCTTGTATGCTTTCTGAGAGACAACCAACACCCCCTTATGATGATAAAGTAATGTTTTGAAATGTCATTGCTAATGGTTTTTGAGGCCTGATGCTGCAGGCTCATTCTTATACATGCAGTATGTCCAAGCTACTAGGACAAAAGAAGAGGCTAATGGGAAAGCCCAACAATGATGGTGTCTGTTTGCATGTCTGTGTGTGCATGTGTGTGTGTGTGTGTGTGTGTGTGTGTGTGTGTGTGTGTTTGTTTGTCTCCGCCAAGGCCCCGTTGCTGCCACTCACTGTAAACTAGTCTGCAGCTCGTCAGACAGACGTTGACACACTCCCAGTCTAATGTGCTCATTAGGGACTGCACAGCACACACATAATTGATAGCCATGACACACACGATGCACACACACATTATTGCAAAAAACAGGTTCCTTTTTTTAATGCTGCAGTAGAAAACAAGGTTATATGAAGTCATATAATGGGGGTTCATTGTCAAGAACAACAACAACATAAAATGAAAGAACGAAATGAAAACACTAACGGCACAGAATGCATAACAGTATCTGTGCTGTTTACATGCCGATATTTTACACATAAGGATTTTTTTTATTTCTCTACACTGGCAGCTGTCAGTTACTTCAGCAAATTAACTGCCAAAAATGTAGCAGAACTTGTCACTCAAGAGGTTAGTGTAACCATGGTTACCTTTCATATCCCAAAAAGATAAAGCTGCAGTGTGGAATCATGGCAGAGTAATTAGACAGAACAAAAAAATAGGACCAATCGAAAAGGCATTCAACGATATGAAACAACCAAGAG
Organism: Scomberomorus guttatus; assembly: GCA_038419695.1. NCBI lineage: Eukaryota > Metazoa > Chordata > Actinopteri > Scombriformes > Scombridae > Scomberomorus > Scomberomorus guttatus. The sequence continues at coordinate 6,508,695 of CM076445.1, forward strand.
TGCTTATAAATAACAGATTACATGTGAAATTTCTTCATAAAGTAACATCTTTTTTGTACAACCTTTAATATCTTTTTAGTGTTCATACAGCGGCACATGTTGAGTAGTGTCTGGTAAAAAGAGTCTTTAACCCTTTGAGCACGAGTTGGGAATAAAAAGATTCACCTGTTGTCATCCTTTTGCTACCTCCCTTTTTTGTATCATTTGATTAAATAACATTTATAAAACTATTGTGCAAAACAATTTTATTAATGTCTTCATATACTGTGCACCAGCAGTCATAATTCTTTTAAATTAAAAATATAGAAATGATGCATAATTTAGACAGGAATTAGTTAATATGTTTTATATACATATTTTACACAGACCTGAATTAATAAAGGTCCCTGATCGACCAAAGTAAAAGACTCAAGATTTTTTTTTCCTTTTTTTATCACATAGATTAAGCCCAAGATGAAAACCTTGCACTGAATAAAGAATCTCCTTTTTAAAAATGCTTTCACGTCAAGGATTAGACTCAACACGTCTGGGAAACAGACATTGCAGACACAATGCACACGTTGTCCATCTAATTCACACAATAGCTTCAGTAATTCCCAATCTCAAATCTTATGTCAATAGTGTTTGGATCTTAGGTGTAGAAGTGCTTTGACGTACTCAGAGGGTTAAATTTTAAATGCTGACTCCAGTACAAAAAATGCTATAGAAAAAAAAGACAGAGCGAGCGAAAAAAAATCATGGAAAGTGCACCAGATTTAGTTATAAAATGTTCAACTAAATTGTTTCGTTTATGCATGCAGCTTATAACACCCCAGTGATGCCAAAATATAAAGGAACTTAATTCCATTTACACAAGTTTCAAAATACATCACCACTTCATTTTAGAATCTCTTTTTTTAAACCTTCATATACTGTATCTTCTCAATGACAGCAGCCCCCATCTGCACATTTTGAGAAAGTCACTCTATTCCTGTCAAAGGAAAGCACTAAAATCAAGTGTCTTGGGCCAGAGTGAGTCTACCTCACACAGAAACAAAAGAAAAAATCAACTGCTACAACACAAAATGTAAAACCATGTGCCAAAACTCAAAGCAGTAGTTGTATGGCATCTTTGTGCAGTTCCATCACGTTAATGGTCCTTTCTTCTCTTTGAAAGAAATGTCAATGAAAGGCTAAAGAGAGACAGAGCAAGAAAGAGTGAGACATTATGAAAGAGTGTGGCATTGTCCCCAGCCAGTGCTACTGTTTCTCCAGCTCACACACATACATGAGATGGTCCTCAGGGGACTTCCCATGAGTCTTGCTCAGGTGAAGCTTGACCGCGTGCTTGCTTGCAAAAGTCCGGTTGCAGAGCTTGCACTGGTACACAGACCCACTGTTGTCGTCGTCGTCAGGGGAAGGTGATGGGGATTCAGTTGACGGCAGAGGGGTGGTTAAGGACGAGGGCAGGGAGATGGGTAAGGAAGAGGACAGGGATGTGGGAAGAGAGGAGGGTAGAGGGTGGCTGGATGGGTGAAGGTTAGAGAGCAGTTTTTCAGACAGTCCTTTGGTGTGGCGTTGCTGATGGTGTTGGTGCGTTATCTGACTGAGCAGCTGCTCCCCAGAAAGCTTGGCCAGGTCTCGCAGACGAAAGCCCAAGTGGGATTCCAAGTGGCTAACGTAGGTTGATGGTGAGCGGATCTGTGAGGCACAGTCACTACAGAAGAATACTGGGTGACCTGAATCCAAGTTCTTCAAGAACTTGGTGCCACCAGTTCGCCTCAGCTGGTATTTGACATTAGCCAACCAATGGGATATTGTAGTCATCGAGAGGCCTGTGAAACGGGAGATGTGCATTCTCTCCTGTGGGCTCAGGTCCGACATCATGTACTTGCCATCACTTGTTTGTCTCAGACTGGAAGCAAACTGGGCTTGTAAGATGAGGAGGTGTTGAGGGTTCCAGTTGGACTGGCGGCCTTTACGTTTCTGGGCTGGTGAAATGTCTTCTGTCTCCTCCTGTGTGGCACCTTCAATGTCAGAGCGCTCAGACAGGCTGGTAGGTGTGGAGGACTTGGAGACCGCTTGGCTCTCTGTCAGGTTCCTCAGCATGTCAGAGATGTCTGACAGGGCATTCTCTCTCAGAGGGGAGGTGGACATGAAGGAAGCTACAGCAGCTGAGGCTTTGGTCATAGTGACAGTGGAGGAGGGGGAAATTGAGGATGGGGTGGAGGTGGTGGAAGAGAGAGCCGTCGAACCCAAAGAAGCACTACTGCTGTTTTTGTCAGCATTCTTGCCTTTGGTGAGATCTATGGGTTGGTCATTGTTTAGATGTTGCTGGTAGAAGTAGCGATCTAAGTGGTCGTTGCTGGGTTTTTTGGTCTGAGCTGGTGGGGTGGAGGCAGCCACTGCTGCTTTTTCTGCCAGGCTGTTGCTCATCTTGAACAGCATGCTCATGGGGTCAAGAGAAGGCAGGGCAGGCTTAGCGGCTTTTCCCAGGTGGGCATTCATTACAGACTGCAGCGCACTGAGAGGATTGACGAATGGCTGCTCTGGAGGTGGATGGTCTGTGATGATGGCTGTGCTGCCACACAGGGACGCAGGCAGGGGGGATGTCACAGCAGTGGACTCTACACCATTCTCCACAGACTCCTTTATGGTAATGTCTCCATTTGAATCTCTGTGATTTGGTCCACTTCCATTTCCTACTACTTTTTCCACTCCACCCGTATTCTCAGGAGTTTTACAGCCTCCTGCTCTACTTTCTTTGGGGGACTCACCTCTAGCTGAGTCCCCTGCTTCACTGTTGCAGGGTGATGGTGTGGTACGTCTCAGAGGAGATGCCCTCACAACACCAATCGGCTCCCTCATTTTTTCCTCTACCTTGGCCACTTTCTCTGTCACCTTTTTAACCAGTTCCTCCATAGCATGGAAGTTGTTCTTGGGGAGAGGAGAGTTCTGGCGGCTTGGAGGGGAGATCAAAGGCTGGCTTTTGCCAGTCGGAGAGAGAATCTCCCCTCCAGGGAACATGTATTTAAGGGGAGAGCTCTTCCCAGAGTTTCCTAGAGAGAGCTTCATTATGTTTGGGAGCTGGTAGGCAGCATGGATACTGGGATATCCACCCCAGCTTGGAGCTCCATTCTGGGCTTTGTTGATGGCTGAGGTCACTGTGTTCTCCAAGGATTTAAGGATGTCTAGACCCCCTTTCGGACTCTCATCTAGATCCTCCTCAGTCAGATAAGTGTATTTTGAAGAAATATCAAATTTCTCCTCAGCCTCTTCCTCACCTCCGGCCTTCTTCTCTTTGTTGACATTGTTGCCATTGTTGATGATGGACTCTTTAGTGCATTCTTCCTCCTTCTCCTCCTTTTTTATCTCCACAACCATGGCAGTGGGGGAGATGCTGGCTGGAGGAGGCACTGGGGCAGGTGGAGGTGAGAAGGTGGTGGCAGCCAGAGGAACTGACTGAACCTTTTCCTCATTTGTTGAATTAACGGTGGGAGCTGGGGTGGGTGACTCTATAATGGGTTTGCCTTTCTTAATAGCAGAGTTGGTGACTTTAATAAAGTGTCCAGTCACCATCATGTGAGCGGTCAGCTCTTGCAGTGTATCATGAGAGCTTCCACACTCCATGCATTTGAGAATCTGTGACTTCCTGGATTCAAACTGCCAGGCATAGCTGGCACCGTTCTGGTGTCCATAGCGGTTGTTGGGTGTGATGTAAGGGTTGGTGGCCTTCTGGAGTATGTCATTAGAGTCATTGAGGGAGGTGGGCTTAGGTGTGGTGCCTCCATTAGAGTCAGGTGAACTGGGGATATCTAGGTCAATAGGGGCTCTTTTTCGAGCTGAGGAGATAATCTTAGCTGCCACTGGTGTAACGGGCTCTTTCAGAGGCACTTTCTGGTAGTGTTTCGTCTTGATCATGTGGACACTTAGGTCCTGGAGGGATTCAAAGGAGTGCCCACAGTACATGCACTTCAGAACTTTCTGTGCATCCTCTTTCCCCTCCATCTCTAGCAAGGAACGCTTTCTGGGTTTTGACCACCGTTTAGCACCCTCCCCATCTGTCTCATGGTTATCATCACGATAGTGGCCTGTCTCATTCATGTGCACTGTCAGCTCCACTAGCGTATCATAAGCTGCACTGCAGTCCTTGCAGCGGAACTTGCTGGCACCAGTGAATATGGAGCCATAAAGCTTGGAGCTCTGCCGGTACAGCTGGACGGTACTAAAGAGGTTGGGTTCTGTGGATGCTGTGGATACGGCCACTGTGGGATGGTGAACCATGCCCAGTCGGTTGTGGTGGTTCTGCGAGGCCTGCTGGAGGGTTTTAGCCATAGCTGTTTGGTGCCAGTCATAGCCTCCACTTCCACAGCTACTGCTACTGCTGCTGCTACTGCTGCTGCTGTGACTACGAGGGGGTTTTTCTGCAGGGGGCTGGCTCAGGTTCAGATTCAGTGTGGACCAATAGGAGTTGGTCAGGAAGGAGGTGTAAATGGCCTTCATCTTCTCCAGGCTGTCAGCCACAGACCCTGTGGTGGCTAATATGGCCTCATCTCCACTTACTGGGATGGTGGCATTGGCAGCAGCCATCATGGCAGAGGATGAAGACAGTGAAAGGGCATTTGAGGGGTCTTTAAAGAGAAGGACGTCATCTTCATTTTTAAGTGAGGAGCTCTCAAAATCAGACATCCTGTCACTGGATTCGCTCAGGTGAGACTCACTGTCCAGCTCCTGACCAGAAAAGTCTGCTGCATTGGGGGAGTCATGGAAACCAGTGGATCCTGGTCTGTCCTTGAGAAGGAAGTCCTTGTCCTGACACAGGAACTTGGCAGCGGGCTCCTCCCCTTCCTGGGCTGAGTCGTCTCCATCCAGATCCTCATCCAACAGGGCTGCCTCCTTCTCATCTTCAGGGACGTATGCTGCTCAGACAGAGAGAAGAAAGAACAAAGAGAGAAAGAAAGATTTGTTAGAACCACACTAACGGCATATCTAATGATGGAGATGCTCAACTCTGCATTCCTGTGTTTCACAAAGCCAAGATCTGATAGAAACACAAGATACTGGCATTCACCCTTTCTTCAGAGGAAATCCAGTGGAATCATCCAATGACATTCACAGACAGAGTATTTCCTATTATAAACTATTGCAGTAATTCTGTTTCTAACTTCCTCCTTTTACATTAACATTGTTTTCAAATTGGAATCAAGTCGCCACCCCCTCCCTTCCTCTATCCCCCCCAGGTCTTTGTTCTGTACTGCAGAAAATCAGAGACAGCTAGAGAGAGAGATGGAGGATGGAAAGAAAAAGATAGAGGGAGGGAGAGGGGAAAAATGTCTCTTCAAAGAGAACTTGCCACCTTATTCTTCTCAAGGGGCAACAGCTTGAAATTAAAACTAAATTTGAAATTAATGAAGCACATTCTGGCGGTGGCATTCGTTTCTGAAGTAATAAATTACTTGTATCAACCTCGGAGACAGCGGTTCCTGTCTGTCAATTAATATGTCTCACGCTTCTTCTGCAGACTCTAATGCATTCCCTAACAGACACACTCGCCATTTAAATTAAGCATGCATTTTCACTCATTACACTGCTCAGCCCTCGCCTCCTCGTAAATAAAAATGAATGTATGTACGTTTGCCTGCGACAAATCTCTCCCCGCAAAACCCATTTGCTTCAATTACCAAAGATTAGAAAAAGTTTAGAGTTATTATTTACAGTTTAGCTTCAGGGAGTGGGCTTGAGGCTTTCAATTTATATTCAAATCCCTCTAGTTTAAGAATAATACAATGGAAATCATACAGAGAAAAGATGTATCAAGACAAATCACAATCTCGCCTCTTTGTACATCTGTGAATGTTTACTTTTGTTAATAAGTCTATCAAAGGGATAAAACAACATCAGATGAGAAACACCGCATGCTCACACTTTGTGATTAAGGTTGGATTTCTGAATAACAAGAGAAGCACACAGAGGCGCATGCATGCACAAGCCTCTTCCCTGTGTTAGCAAATACACTGGCAAAGAAGATGAGTGTGTGTGAGTGTGTGAACATCAGTGGACTTGTGCCTTACATTCCTTTCTGTAACAGGCCATCACTCATCTAACCTGGTATGTAAACACACAGTGAGCCGGTCAGCAGGATGGGTGTGGCACAGCAGCACATATTTAATCACAATCTGCCACTGCCATAGACACACAAAGGTTAAATACGGGAAAATGTGTAAAATGAACGATTTGTATAAAACAACAATGTACAGTAAAGACTTCTATGACAACAGAGAGAAAAAATATACATGCAAGGTGACTGGGTTAAAAACAGAACTCCGAATCACACCTATAGTTTGGTGAAAAAAACGGGTGTGGAGCACGTAATGCAACCTGCCACCCATATCATATAGCACACCTCAACTGTTGCAGACTCCCATCTTTAACTGAGCCTGTATGTTTGTGTGTGTGCTAGTACTGCATCAGCAGCAACACAGAGAGGAGTCTCTGTCATTGTCAGGCCACTGGTTGCCATCGGCGATGATACGACACCGCTGTGGGATAAACAGATGCACAGAGACACAGATATCCCAGAGCCCATCACACATCGCACACACACACACACACACACACACACACACACACACACACATACACACACACACACACCAGTTGTACTGTAACTGCTGCAGTCGAACAACTCTTTGCCTTCAGGCTATCTCAGGAGCTTCTCCGTTGAACATGCTGTCTGCTCCAGCGTTCAATCTAACAAAAAGGATCCATTTGAAACACTTCAAACGCGTATCTCATATTAAACGCTGTTATGTGCAATTTAAAAATTGCACACATGACCCCCATCCACGCTGCATGAGTTACTGTTTGTCTTTTTTTTTATTGAAGTACAACTATCTTAAAACCATGATGATCCATTTCAACTGCATGTTTTAACGTTTAAGGATATAAAACATACACACACATCGCCATACTCCCCCTCTCTCAGAGCTTCTCCATCTCTTCCTCTCTCTCTCTCTCTCTGCCCCCCCCCTCCCCTCTCTGTCTCAGAGACACATCCACCCGCCCGCACATACGTGCAGCCGAGCAGACCCACATGTACATGCCATCTGTTCTGAATCAGCCAAAACGACAGCTGTTTAAGAGAACAATGCTCCGGCTGAGGAAACAGCCGAACACAGCAGCGCTGCGCTCTCATCAAGGCCAAACATCATTGTGAAATCTCCTTTAATACACAACATACACACCGCACTTCAAATTAGCTGCCTTTATGTGATAAGAACACGGCATGTGTTTGTGTGTGTTGCCCACCTGTGTACCTGCAAGTGTGTGATATGTATAGAGACAGAGGATCAGGGAGAGAATAGTGTTTTGCCAGCAAGATCAGTATGCGCTGAATGAAACCTTGGTGTGTAGGCTACATCCACCTACATAGAGCATGGAGCGCACGACTGATTTCTGGACTTGTATGAGGCAGAGGATGTTGAAATATGGAAATATTTTGACATATAACAGATGCAGTGTTATAACAGTTGATGTAATGGCTTGCATTAAATACGCTGCAATGACAATTTGGGTTCAACCAAAGCATTTTTTGCGAACTCATGACATAAAAAATTAAGCAGTCTCAATGCCCGTTTTTAATATGAATATTTACCTCACCATAATATTTGTTTGTGAAAATTTTTCTTGTTTGACTCGGCTTCCTTCAGCCTACATTTCAGTGTCCATTAAGATCCTTGCTGGCTATTGCAGTGGTTTCCAACCATTTTTGTCTGATGTACACCTGCAACCCTGTCAAATGAGTACCCTTCCATCATCACTGCCACCTAAATGTGTTCTAAATGAATTGATTTTAAAGTGTATCTTTTGTATCTACATACAAAAATGGGTGATCCTTGTTCTAGCTATTTATTAAAGCTTTATTTAACTTGTTTTCAGGAACTCTCAATTGCACCACATGGTGTCAAGGTGTTATAATTGACTGAGGTCAGTGGGAAACTGAAGCACATCCTGACCATAAATTACACATTTTTAATCCTAATTGTGCATATTTTCCTCCTAAACAGCAATATCTCGACTTTTATTTTTAGTATTGGTCTATATTTGTATATATTTGTGTTGTATTTGTATATTTTTTAAGAAATCAAATCATCAGAGTTACTCCAATCTTTCCATGCACCCCCTGGTAACAGTACTGTATGGATTATTTTCATCAATTAATCTGCTGGTTATTTTCCCACTTAATCCTGTGTCAGCAAATTGTCAAAAATGCCTAGTTCATGCACCCAAAGTAACATATTCTAACAACCAAAAGTCTAAAACTGAAAGATACTCAATTTATAAGCAGGATTCTTCACATTTGAGAAGCTAGAACCAGAAAGTTGATAGATGCAGTTAACGATTAATTATTCATTAATTATTCATTAAAATTAGAGCGGATTCATTTTCTGTCACTCAACTTATCGATTCATTGTTTCAATGTACACCTTACTCACCAGCAGCCCTATTAGTTTTGCCCTAACAGAAACACACTATACAGATCAACTGAGTGGCTGCTGAGTGTCCCACTCTGCTCTTTAGCCAAAACTTGGCACAACATGGCGTGCAAGATGAGGAGAGGGTCACACTACACCTTATCCATAACTGTATTTATTGTTGTAGTTAAAGCAGTCAAATAAAGCTGCAGCAGAATTTATAGTGCAAACCAAAGAGAGGAAGGAGAAAAGGAGACGTGAATAAATGTGGTGGAAGGAGAAAAGACTGAGGGGAGAGGTGGAGGTGGAGGAGGAGGAGTGGGGCAGGTCTTGGAAGAAAGTCAAGACTGAGGCCACACACACACACACACACACAAATGCACATGCAGAGATGATCCCCAAGGCCACTGGCTTAGGTCCAGGCTGCGAGGTTCACAACAGTATGACCCAGGATACTGAGATAAATATGGAGAAACACATACACATGCACACACACACAAACCACTGGAGTGGAAGAAGCCTGGGCCAAACACACCAGGCATGCAGGTGCTCTTTTAATTAGTAGAGAGAGAGACACAGAGAGAGCTCCAGATGAATTGTCAGCAGGGTGGGAGAGGTGGTTTGATCTCATTTTCAGGAAAAAGGGGCTGGGTGCTGATTTTAAAACCGAGGCAAGCAAGCATAGGGGACGCCACAGTTGTTTCTGGGAGAGCTGGCAGCACTCAGAAATGATTTCTGACGTCTGAACACAATTACAAATCACTGCTCTAAAAGTAAATAATGCTAATGATAATACGTAAAAAAAAAAAAAAAAACATTTGGAGGAGGTGAATAAATTTACAGTCATATCAGAAATGTGTGTGTGAACCATGTGTGTGTATTCCTGTCTGTGCATAAAGTGAGGAAATGCTTATGCACTCTGCAGATGTTATGATGTTAGGAAACAGTTTATCATGATTATATAACCACTTAACAGCCCTATCAGACACACAGGCACGTCAACGCTGTCTGTTTACACTTCTGCTTAGGCCTTACAGTTTCAGTGTGTGTATGTGTGAGACAGACAGAGACAGACGGTCCTCACCCAGTGTCATGTAGGGCAACATTTTTGTTGAAAGACAAAGACATGTTCTGTAGGCTTGAGACAAAAGCATTAAAGAAACCTCCATCCACATGTGCCCTGTTTGTGAGAGTGTTTATACCCCCCCCCCAACCCCTTAGCCATTTCCCACTTGATGAGATCCTATAATCTCCCCCCTCACCTCCCTCCCTCCCCCCTTTTCATCCCCTCCCAATCACCAGTGCAACCCACGTTAATGAAGTTAATTGAATCTGAGATCGATAATGCTTAATTATTGTGATTTGACATGCACAGACAAAATGGTAGGATGGCTTCAGTGTGTGTGTGTGTGTGTGTGTGTGCGTGTGTGTGTGTGTGTGTGTGCAGCGAGGGTGGTTAAAGGGGCATTGCTGTCTGCAGTGAGTGCCGTGGGATTGGCGAGGCGTGCCATCGATCCCAGGAGGTGTTCGATCGACCCAGACGCCTGACGAATGGAGCTGTTCCTTCAACCGGCTACACGACTCACCAGACAACTAACATATTTACAGTATCATCGGAATATGGCACACTAATTGCTTCTCCACTGGCATGCCATGCTGCAAGAGACATCAGCTCATATATACTGAGTCATGAAAAAATCCCCATGATAGTCCTACAGGAAACTAGAATATGTCTGTGGTAACCAAAAGTAACAGTACAGCTATTTTACTTCAAAGTAGCTTTTTATGTTTTTTATATATATATTATTGTAATATTACGAGACACATTTTAAATGTTCCTCAAACTCTTCTTATAGACATATAGAGATTTACACTCTTTGATACTAATTTTAGTCTTTATAGTGACAATATCAAACTAATATTATGTATGTAATACTATTACTATGCTGCCACTACTATTAAGAATAAAAATAAAATTAACAAGCATAACCAGTATAATAAAATTAGATTCTTTTAATAGCTTGTGTCATTTCTGTGCTCATTTTGAAACATATCAGTATATTTTGTTTTGCACTGTGAAATAAAGTCACAACAGTATGCCATTTTAACTACAATTCTACCACAACAAACATCCACAATAACAGCAAGCTACAAGTGAACTATTTCTCCGGTAGGTTGTATCAAAGAATATGAGATGATATGAGAGATTTTCATAGACTGTATATCATGACATGATCAATTTTCTGGAAGATATATATTATAAACTAGTTAAACCACCAGACAAGAATGTCCATTTTGACCAATCCAAAAAATTAAATATTTGAAAAAAATCTACTTCATCACAAAAAGTACTTCATCACGTTGATACAAAAGTCACATAAAAATCCCAAACTTGCTATTAAGCAGCTTTTCTCATTGATTTGCCACATTGCCCAAAATGGTCTAACACAACCAGAGATATTAAAATGATAGATACCACAGTATAAACAGTATGGCAAAATCTCTGACGGTAGATACAATTTAAATCATTTCACCATATTGTGTCATATTGCCCAACCCTTATAGGCTGTATGCTAGAAATATATTAACAATACTTTGAATGTGGTCTAATAGTGAAAACACAAATCTTGTCATATTCTTTTTGTATTTCTGTTTCCTATGTTATCAGTTTTGCTGCAAGAACCTACAATAGTGTTTCAACTGCAATACTGAGGTTATAGCTTTAAAGAAATGGATGATGCAGAAAGATTGAATTGGCTATTCAGATACAAAACATTTAAGTTCAGTAGTTACTTGGGGAACTTCTGCCATTTGGTGCAATTATTTGAAATGTTGAACATTTAAAATAAAACTATGTTACATGAATTTATGTAAATGATTATAAAGCTAAATCTAATCAGGTTTTTTTGTGCTACAGGAAGATGTCTTGCTGTATTTTGTATGACTGCCATACAGTGGCGTTGTGTATTGTAACCACATGTGAAATGACCCAAATGTTTGGCATGACACAGAAATCTTCTGAAAACTTGCTTTTTGTTTCTTTCAGTTTGTTTTTTTTAACCACTGATTATTATTTTGTATGATATTCCAACAACAGTCCTGTTAATAGTCTTAATAACTGCCACTTTGGTTTGCTGTATCCTTCTACAATGTATTTTGTATTTATGTTGATGTTTTTCAGGCCTGTATCTGTATGTGCTGTATATGAATTATTTGTGGAACTAGCTCCTTGCTGATATCTGGTAATAAATGGCACAATCGTCCGAAATATGCAAAATGCCTTTCAAAAAAGCGGAGATAATATTAGCATATACAGCACATAGTGGCGGTGGTGTTACCGAGAGAGAGGGAGAATGAGAGAGGGGAGATTAGATTTGGAGTGGCAACAGTTAGTGTGTCTGTCTGTGGCTACAGCAGCATCACTACACACTGAAATACTGCGATTATTCAGAATCATAGATGCTGTTGTTGCACACCTGTGTATGTCCGTAAATGTTTGTGTGTGTGCGTGTGTGTTTGTGTGTTTGTGTTAGCCTGGCTAATCATCTCCCCATGCCACTCAGCTGGGGAGCTGCTGACAGTGTATTTACATGCTGCTGTTACAGTGTATGACACACTCACTGATGCATGTGTGTGTGTGTGTGTGTGTGTGTGTGTGTGTGTGTGTGCTACATGTACAGTTTTTATTTAGCAAATAGATCATTTTTTGTACAAATCAAATGCAGCACCATCTCAAATTTGTTTGTCTGCTAGACAAAGCCAACTTAACACCTGGGCACGGACTTTTAACTGTGGGAATTGGTGTGTGTGTGTGTGTGTGTGTGTGTGTGTGAGGTGGGGTGTAGTCTGAAAGCAACCATTCACTTATTTATTTTTAAAAAAAAGGTAACAAAAGTGTAAAACACTGTTTGCCAGCTATTTATCAAGTCAGTATTTCCAGCTATGTCTGACTCTTGGCATCCTAAACACACATGGGAGAGGTGAATATTTTACACCCTCACACACACATGTACACACACTTGTCGCCAGTAGCGCTGAGCCTCTACGTGACCTCTCCCGCTGACACACTCCACAGAATTATTGACTGTAAGGCTCCTTGTTAATTACGGAGGAGCTGTAAAGGAATAAGTGAAATGGTACAAAAAACAAAGATTACTATTTAAGTTAGCATCTTGTGTGACAGATTAATAAGAAACTAAAAGGTTATTGGGTGAAACACTCATGTGACAAAGAAATATAAGAATACATGCCTGCTTTTAAGGTATAATTTTCAAATACTGCTGTAACTGAATTATGACATTGTTAAAAAAAATAAATCAGATGCTAGTCATCCGCTATGTTACAAAACGACATAAACATGCAACGAAAGCTGAAATAATGACTGAGTCACCATCCGTGCAGTAGCCGCTAGTAAGCCCTTTCTTAGGAGTGCCACTAAAAATTCTGTCTTAACTCCTAATTAACTGAATGAAATGAGCAGAGAGAGATTTTAATGTGTATAATATACAGCAAAATAGATTTCAAATACAGTGCCACTTTGATGCTCTCACAACCCACAGGCCACATACACAATCAATGTTACAATTTTAAAGGAGCACTCCTTATTTTAGTAGCAGCCTGCTGTTATGCTTACCAGAAAAAATATAAAATATTTTACAAAGCTAGCAGTTTGCTAGCAACAATATCAGTGCTTTTATTGGAATTTTTAAAAAACAGGTTCCAGCACTCTAAAGAAGAATTGCTAATGTGATGGTCCATATTACTCCTTTGTTATATGTTATATTAATAGCAATCAATGAAAAAATTAATCCCTAATATCTGATACTATTTATGGGAATGACGATTTTTGAGAAATCTAAGTTGTGATCCAGCAGCAGTACTTTGTATCATTGTGTACTGGCCTTATTCAAGCACTGTACATCATAATATATGCTAAAGTGTTAGCACAGGGCATAATGTTATGATGTGTGTGTGTGTGTGTGTGTGTTGGGGAAACATGGAGGATTTCGGTGTTTGCATTCTCATCGCCTAAAAGGGCATTTGACTAATGTGCCGTCTCCAAAATAAATAAATAAATGAGTGATATGTTTAAATTATATAGAAATGCAAGTTATTCTTGCCTGTGTGTGTGTGTTCACGCACACACAGGCAACAATATCTTGCTCACATTACACCAATATTATCAGTGGGTGACTTTTTGTCAGTAAATGATCCTCTGCCTGTCCTTTGTTATTCAGATAGCTTGCACTTGGAGCAGTCACACTCTCAAAGCCCACAGGGCAACCCAGGGTCATGAGCACTCGTCCCAGGGGAAGTGTGTGCTTGCGCGTGTGTGTGTGTGTGTGTGTGTGTGCAGAAAGAAAAACCAGTGGGGTGTGCAGAGTTAGCCAAGCAGGGCTGAGCAAGATCCATCATTTCCACCATCTCCCATTTATTTCTCCTCTCTGAACTCCCTGCATCCTTACCTCCCACCCGTTCTGTGCTCTTCCTCTCTTACTGCCATTTTCTGCCCCTTTCCTGCCTCCATCTCTCCATCCCTCTGTCCTTCTGCCTCCATCACCTCCATTTCCTCTTTCTGCAACTCATTCATTCCTTTGCTCTTCCTTTCATTCATCTATCTTTCTGTCTTGTTTTGGCCATGCTAAGAGTCACAGGTCTGTACCAGTTGGGGACTGCCCATTGGTCCAACAGCTCATTGTTCTGAAACCCCAATAGTTCGAAAAATGTCCCATTGGACCAAAAACCTATTAGTCCGACATCCCGTTATCCCGAAAACAAAAGCCCACTGCTCCGAAATACACACTGTGGAGTTGTTGGAATTCAGTCAGCCTTACTACTTTCAGACTCTGTTAACATAATTCTCAATGTAATACATTTGATTTAAATTTATCTGGGCTCCCTATTGCACAGATAATATTCCTAAATCATAACATATAACTTCATGTGACTCCTAAAGAAAGACTTTTCATTCCGGCTGATATTTAACTTTAACAGCTCTTCTGTGAACTAAGTTAAATAAACTAAAGTAAGATGTGTAACATTACTGTTTGACATTCTGAAACATGGCCAGTTCATTAAATCAGAGTTCTGCTTTGTGAAACATGACACCAAATTTATCAGAAGAACTGAGTAAATTGTGAAAAGTCTGTTTGATACGTTCATTTACATTTTTAATGACTGCCAACGAGGCAGCAACATAAACTTGTTTCCTACTGTTGGAGGAAAACGAAAACGTTAATATATTGTTAAATTTAACGGAGCCAAGCTTACCGCTAAACATCTACTCCTTCTAAAAGATGATTTATGATTTCTTATGACTCATAAACAGACACTACCTCATTCTGCAAACATTTAACATAATTCCATATTAATTTTAGCTGCATGTAAAGTGAATAAATGTGATGTTTCCCAGATAATGCTTGTGCTGGACAGAGTAGTTTGTTAAGTTTGCTGATTTATGTTCCAAAATGCAAATGTTACTTTTTGTTAGTGTTTGTAATGTGTCTGTTCAGAACATGGTGGCTTATGTTGGTAATTGTCATTTTTGTGCTGGTTTATAGTTTTAACCATGAGTGAGGTGGCTGTTACATTTCTTGACCCCAACTGTATTTTGCTACTGTGTGTTTGAGTTCCTGTCCCCTGTGTTGTATGTTGACAAAGGGTTGATATTGCTGAGAGCTGCTTCCTGTCTCTCATTCCGTGCTGCTCAACACATTATGCTTGCTTGTGATAGTCGTCACGGCAGTTCCTGTTAACAAACAGTATGTAACGTAACAATGTCATGAAGTCATGACACGAGTGTACAAAGTGATGACGCGACAGAAACCTAGCTGTCAGCTGCAAAAAGAATGAATGCTCTGGCTGTTATGTTTTTTATTTTACATCAATTTCAACAGGACTATGCAAACAGCGACCTCCCGCGGCCAGTTTGGGGCTGCCCGCGAGAGTTCCATTTTCATAGGTTTAAATCAGAGTTCTACTGAGTGAAACATGATGCTGGTTTTAGCTGAAGACCCCAGTAATATATCAGAAGTATGTTTTATCAGGTAATAAACATTATTAGTGTCTAATAAACAATAATGATGTACTGTTATTCATGGTTAGGCGTTCTGATTAGACTACCTCGGTCGTCTTTTGCCCTTAATATCTCAGTGTATTTTGACATGCTTGTTAAAAAATAATGATGTTTTATGGTTTGACAACGCTGTGGTTAAAGTCTGGTTAGGTTTAGGTACAAATCCGCTTGGTTAGGGGTAGAGAAAGATCATGGTTTGGGTTAAAATGATCACTTGCATGTCAAGGGAGAGTGTGTATTTCCGGAGCAGGGGGCCTTTGTTTTTGGGATAACGGGCTGCTGGACTAATGGGCTTTCAGTCCAACGGGACATTTTTCAAACTATTGGGGTTTCGGAATAATGGGCCGTTGGAGCAATGGCACGGCACCATGCCAGTCTCCCAGAGAACAGGTTTGGCTTGCCAAGAGGGCGCACATACAAGCAGGCACTCATTGCTGAACACACACACACACACACACACAATAACACAAAAAACTACATGTGACAAAACAGGAACAGCATCGCAGCTGAATGTCAGCAACAGTTACGCAGCAGTAGTGAGATTTGCTAAAATAGAGAGTTGAAATATCTGTTCTTTCTTCCCACACACACACAAGCACACGTGCACAATCTGGGAAATACACACACACTCTTTGCAGCGCAGCCTGGTTAGTTGCTGGGTATCTATTACCTGCCAGTCTGCTCTGATCTCTTTGGACAGCTCTGATCAAAAGATGTCATCCGACCTACTCGACTGGGCTCGCTAGGGAAGTTAGCAAGGGGGAACGTTTGTGTACGTGTGTGTGCATGCGCCTGTGTTTGGGAGTAAATCACACAGTAGTCTGGGTGTAAATAAAATGACAGGATCACTTTAAGGTCCTGTCAAGTAGGCAGGAGGCGATTATGATAACGCCCGCTCTGTTCCAACGCAAACGGACACAGTTAAATTCACTGGCCGGAGCATAATATACATGATATAGCTCTGTCTCTGTCTCTCTCTGCCTCTCTTCCTGCCTGCCTCTGTGTCTCCTCTTTCTTTTTCTCCTCATCTCCTGAGCAATAATGCCTTTCTTATTTGGGGGTTTTTGGTTATCGCTGCCACAGGCCTGAGGTGCATCTGCTGAGAACAGATTGAAAGCAAATGTCACTCGAAGACAGATTCAGGCCTCTAAATCTGTTTAAAACAAGAGGGTGCGTGAGTGCCAACTCATCATCTACACACACATATTTACACATGCAGACATACATTATGCAGACACACACATACTCTCAATAAAAAGCATCCTGCATCTAACAATTATTTGCATCTCCTCCACAAAAGGATATAAAGAGAATCCCCAAAAATGAATTTGTAAAACAAACAAACCGCAGATGTAAAAGAGCAGTGGCGAAGCAGCGTCTGAGCAATAAAAGGTGTGAAATGTGAAATGTGAGGGGTTTTAGAGGAGAGAAAAACGGCTGGCAATAAAGCTGGAAAACAGCACTGCTCCGAGGCAATTTAGACTGCAAAACACAAACCATTAAGTTTGTGCATTATCTTTTAATTTAATCTTGAATGATTTATAATCCATCACGCAAGGCTTCAACCATATCCAATTATTCTCTGCTGCTTGATTGACAACAAAGGTGATTTATTAAGCTAATAAAAACTGATGTGCTCTCCACTTGCTCTGAAAATAACCAGCCGGACCGAGAGCTTAAAGACACACTTGCCCACGCATTCACACACCTGCACACACACACGTTCCTAAGAGGTATAAGATCAATACTCTGTGTGCATGCATGTTTATTTTGAAGTGTGTGTTTTTTTGTACAAGTGTGTGTGGGAGCCCTTTGAACAATCACTTAAGTATCTCTCTTCTTAAAAGAGAAATCAGTCTCCATCTGTCCCTGGTGCTCGCTTACTGTGCCAGAAATGTCGGAAATCAAAATGTCATGTGTAGTGACGAGCTGTGGTTTTTCCCTATGCAAGGCCGAGTGATTATATTAGGCTTTAATTCCTCCATCCATGGCATATATGTCATCTTACTCCCCGCTTTATCTGCTAATGTTACGCTCAATCACTTGATATTAATAGAAAAACAGAGAGCCAGGGGGCCCCGTAATGGCGGTGAGTGCGTGTGCATGTGTGTGTGGGGGTCTTTGTTGATGAGTGACCGGGTGGGGGTGGAAGGGGTTAACGTTCTAGACTTCACATGCATATCAATGTAGGAGAGTGCCATTAAGAAATATTAGCATGTTTACAGCACCAAGCCATGTATGAGGATCATTTAATGAGGCTTAGACTCACAGTCACACGTTTTAATGTGGCCGCACTCACACACACACACACACACACACTATATGTGGCCTATTTTTCAACACTGGCATTCACTTTTTTTTCCCCAAGAATTCAGGTATTGTCTATGCTGACATGTTTGAAAATGTGGACTGTATGAGGCTGGGTTGTAGGGCGACTGTCTGAATTACAGCTGTAACTCTATACTTATTAGAACCAAATGTTCTTAGACGCAGAGGAAGATGAAAATAATCATACAAAGTGAGCACAGTTTGCATCTCCTCACATCTATAAGCATTTGTTTGGGGTTAGGATTAGGTTAGGATCAGGGTTAGGTAAGGTTAGACATGCGGTGGTGAGAGTTATAAATCGGGGTTAGGGTGTTAAGGATTTTTTTTTTTTTGCATGTGTGTACAATAATATCTTATTGCAAAGGTAGACAAGACAAAAAAACAGACAAAAAAGAAAAGTCAGAAGATCTGAAACAATTAGTCAATTAATAGATTAGCTGATTGACAGAAAATTGATCAGCAACAATTTTGACAATCTATTAACTTGTTAAAACCATTTTTTAAGCAAAACGCCAAATTATCTGGTTTCAGCTTCTCAAGTATGTATATTTGCTGGTTTTCTTAGTAAACTGAATACCTTTGGGTTTTGGACTGTTTGTTTTTCACAAAACAAGCAGTTTGAACATGTCACCTTGGGATTTCAGAAATTGTGACAAATATTTTTCTCAGTTTTCTGACATTTTGTAGACCAAATGATTAATTCAGAAATAAATTGGTCATATTAATTAGTAATGAATAATTCTTGTTGCGCTGTACTGCCTCTTCATTCATTCAGTGAGACCAGTGCTAGGGGGGCAGTGCAGAGGCCTCTGGCAAAAAAAATGCAGGGTGGTCCACCAATAAAGTTGAATCTGGCTCAACTTTTGCCACAATGCACTGTGACAGCATCTGGCAAAGTGCTGAGTTGGCCAATCAAATACAATACGTGCAAGATGATATTTCTAGTATTTATCGATTGTCATAAAGGAGAATAAAATGATTGTCGTTGTGCTTGCAAGAGTTGTAAAATCTTATATATTATAAATCACTGTGCAGTGTTGTGGTATCAATAAACCTTGAAACTCATGGATGTATTGCATAAACTGGATCATAATTAATCTTCTCACCTGTACCTGTAGCTATATACCCACTCTACCACAGCCGCATTTTTAATGCAGTTCAACTTTCAGTCTGAACACCCATGTGAGGTGAGTTAGAGGACTTGAAGTTAGTATTTGAGGAAGGAAAATTAATCAAAGAAAGTTTATGAAGTAAAAAGAATTAATAGTGGAGTAAAAAAGCAAGAAGGCAAAGACAGCAATTGTCTGCAAATCAGTTCTTGGAACACATGCAGGGCAGCATTGGGCCAATAACATTAAAAAAAGAACCACCAAATTTTACAAGCACATGAATACCAGTAACCTCAGCTCCAACACTGTTGAGTGCCAAGAGACCAGCAGTGAGAAGGCTCTCCTCTAACAGCTCTGCCAGGTCATTAAGCCCGAACCAAATTCTTACCAAACAGACAGAAACATGTACTGATATTAAGTGATCAAATCTATAAAATAAATGTGAAAACTTACTGAACTCTAAACACACAGTACACAGTGACGGATTACCTGGCCAATGTGACCGAACTTAAGATAACACAACCTTGACAAGACCCAGACTCAGAACAGGGGGAGCCATGGCTACTTTTCTACACTGCATGCTTTACTACAATATCCTCATCCAAGATTTCACACTAAATCTGGTTAATGTGTGTGTGTGAAGACTACTGATGCCATGAGCACAGAGAAAACACCAGGTCTCCTAACCTTGTATGTCTTTATCACCTAATCATTACACTTACATTAGCTGCTGAGCTGAATCATTTTACTCCCATTAATACAGTCACAATCACATGTATCTCAAGTATCATTTATTCTTGTTGCAGAATCTGTTCTTGTGTTTTGCTTTGGCAACAAACACTGTAGTATTTCGTGTCAATAAATCGAATATGAATTGAGGAGAGAGAAAGAGAGCGGCGTGCTAAAATGAAACAAAATAAGCTGCAATTAAGTCACCACCATTCCACAATGTGTGTGCTACAAGTCATTGGCACACACATGAAAACACAGAAAAACCACAAAGATGCTGAAACAAATTCAGAGCATTGTTTGAACTACATGCTTTTCTACAATGGCGTTTCAACACATTTTCATGCTGAATTTCAAACCTGGGGCCTTCCTCACTGATCTGATACTGATCAGAGGGGAACAATCCAACTGAATCTCCTATCTTTTTCATATTGTTCCACCTTTAAATAAAATATTGATACTGCAGTTTGGGGATGTTCTGCAAGTCACCTTCCGTCAAAGGCCTGCTACTGTAATTTGAATTTTTCTATGCTTTTCTCCATCATCTTTGTAGTACCATGCAATTAAAATGCAACCTGAGAGCCGTAGGTAGTTAAAAACAAGGCCGCTCCCCAGCTTTGATACGTAGTTAGTGTGTTGTTAGCATGTTAGTGTGGCCGCAGCCGTGTCACATGATGGATCTCTGGCCCCTGCAAGCCATCAACACCTTTCCTCCCGGCCATGGGGTGCAGTGTGTGTCTGAGTGTGTGAGTTTGTCAGAGGGTCCAATGGGTTTTCAGTTTCAAAGCACTGGTTGTGTGTGTGTCTGCAACAGTGTGTGTGTGTGCGTGTGTGTGTGTGTGTGTTTCCAGCGGGGTGGTAAATGCACAGACAGCGATGAATTATGTAAGGAAGGAGACCAACATTTTGAATCATGTAATTACCATGACCAGCAAAAAAAGAAAGGAAAGGTCTTTCATGTCATGCAGACATTGTCAAAATGGTTCCAGTGATGCGTGTGTGTGTGTGTGTGTGTGTGTGTGTTTATCTGTAAAAAACACCACAATATATAAAAGAGCCTGCAAAACATGTCACCCAGGCTACAGGTAAAGCAAAAAGGCAAACAAGGCCATGTCTACCTACATAACCTCAAAGTGCTGTTATGGCAACCAAGCCTTAAGGGAATACATAGACATGCAAATACACACATACATACAGTACATACAAGAGGAGATGAAAGAGCGTGAGATGCATAGACTTTCTTTTCCTTTTAAATAACTTTTCCCTACTACTGAAAAACACTTTAACATGCTTTATATATCTCATGCATGGGCAGCACGTTATGTGAAATTTTACCTGCCTCAGGTTTGTTAAACCTTTGCATTTTCTGGGAACTTACCAGCTGCTGTTTGTGTAAAAACACATTTCCTGTTTAAACGTTAGAACAGCCAATGTGCACCATACGATACACAGCCTGTAACATCCTGCAGAGGGCAAGAATTCAATCTAATTGTCTCATTATTCTGAACAGTTAACCTAAATGTTAGAACCAAAACACGTAACTGACTGTGAGTCACAACAAACTATTTAAACAATTTTTTTCAATAAATCAGACATTTACCAAATAATGCCCAGATTTGTTAAGATGAGCCGATCAGGTTAATGCAATTTTCATTCAGATTTTCTGTCCTCACAGACACAGAAAACACAGATCATAGTTCTTGTTGCTGACCGACTGCAGCTTTTTGATCTCACACACACGCTCCTTTTTTAATCATCAAAATAAACACTAATAAACATTAAAAAAATAATAATAATAAAGCCAAAAAATCTGGAATAGGATGCCAGATGAGCTAGGTAGCAAAGTTTTAATTTCGGCACATTTTAGTACATTACCCACAGGGCATTACTTTTGGCCCTCTTAGACAGGATGAATTATGTTAAAAAGAGGAAAAAGTAAACAAGGAGTTATCACTAAAGGTAGATGAAGGAAATTAAATTAAGATACAATGTGCTGGTGCTGTTTTCAATGTTAGAAAAAGCAGTGGGGAGATATTTGCTGATATTTAATGTACATGAAAAATTACTGGATACTTAAAAGTACCTCAGCAGATCACTATATCCTACTGCATGAGATACAACTATTGAAACTGAAAACGAATATGAAAAGAAAATCTGAATGATGATATACATATAGTAATCACATGTTCATTTATGTTCAAAAAAGTCCATTGTATCATCACCCTCTCACCACTGCAGCATACAATGAATATGAATATGACTCCATGTTATAGCCTTGCACAACATAGACACACACAACACACACACACACACACATACATACACACGCAAACACCATGCATACAGTAACTGTGGGCTTGGAGACACATAACTGTGATTTGTGACAGCTGCGTGCAGGACATCATGTGACAGCTGCACAAATACACACACACACACACACACACACACACACAATCACAAACATGCAAACACACATCTTACCGATAGAGAGTGTCTGCATCTGTGTGTACCATGTATCTTTGTGTGTGGGGGGGACTTATGTTGTAAATCACACTAATCAATTGTGGCCTGTGTCAAGGCATGGCAGACATGGCGAACGGTCTGTTTTACATTGGGGTGTGTGTGTGTGTGTGTGTGTGTGTGTGTGTGTGTGTGTGTGCATGTGTGTGTGCTGGCCTGCATTTGTATCCAGCCTGTGGAATCCATAAACACTGAGTGTTGTCAGGACTATGTCTAACATTGTTTCCTCTTTGACAGGAAGAGACAAGCTCTTTCTCTGTCTCACACACACACACACACACACACACACACACACACACATACAGGCACCACTAATCTGATGCATCCCAAAAAAGCTGCGAAAAAGTCAGTTTACAAAAATCAGTTGATAACCTGCTTTATTTAGAAATGTACATTGAACGTTTGTGTGTAAATCCTGTGTCCATATTGCTCTTTCAACAGAGGCTCCCAACCTCGTGGTGTTTAACTAAAAATACATCAAGTATAAAAAGTACAGGAGCTTTTTACAAGCTTGATCACATTATCTGTGTGAGAGCAAATAAATCACACACCACACAAAACTGCATTTGTACCCTATCACCCGGGGCACTGGGAACAAAACAATGGGTCGCATTTATCTAGTGAAATGCTTAAAAATTTGAACAGACAGCTTCATTAAAATGCGCAATGGCAAACAAATGTCAGCACCCAAAATAAAAAAGAGACAATTCTGGCTCTTTGAATATGCTTAATTGAAGGTATGTGGCGAAAAACACATCGTTTTGCACTATATTTTAGCATCTGATGCAACAGATTTTGATGAATGAGACATTTCATTCAAAAGCTCAACTGAATTTAGGGGAAAAAAAAGAAACTTGACGTATCTTTCAAGGAGTGTTAGAGGTAATTTTAATTTTATGCTTTGTGCACTACCAAACAAAACTATCTCATGGTCAGTGCTCATTAATTTCAATATACAAATATTTACA
Source organism: Scomberomorus guttatus (assembly GCA_038419695.1). Classification (NCBI taxonomy): domain Eukaryota; kingdom Metazoa; phylum Chordata; class Actinopteri; order Scombriformes; family Scombridae; genus Scomberomorus; species Scomberomorus guttatus. The sequence continues at coordinate 6,531,877 of CM076445.1, forward strand.
TCATCTAGGATGTTAAAAGCTTGTAAGTTAAAGTCTTGAGATGCTCCATAACTTCAATAACATTTCACAGGGAGTTTAACTTTGAGCCCAGCAATCCTTTTTTTTTTTTTTTTTTCCAAATAATGCATATCTCGTTTCACTTTCATTCCAGAGTGACAGAGCAGCGGCATATTTGCATCCCATGATGAATCCATCCGTCTTAATCACTGAAATTCTTGACTGAGATATGTAATGGTTGCTTTGGCTTAAGCCATGTGGTGAGGACTCATACAGCACAGCCAAGTGAAATGAAGCCCATATGTCATAAGTGAGTCATTTAACACACATTATTGTGATTTTTTATTTATTTTAAAATCATGACTGCGTCTGATAAAAGGTCAGGGATACAAAATAATCCAGTTCCTCAGAAATACCAACTTCTTTTTCAAGAACACCCAGATAAAATTTCATTCAGGGTTGGACATCTCTAGGTGTAGATTTTCATTTTTTAGAAACAAGAAGAAGAAAAAAAGGTCTGACTAAAAGAAATATATCAGTGTAAATGTATTCATTTTTCCACTGCAAAGTGTAGATTCCACTCATACAGTAGCAGTGCTAGCTGCATGTGTATGGTTAGGCTGTTTAACACCCGAGCTTATAATGGTCGATGAATCAATACCTACATGTTAACCAATCAAGTGTCTATTGACTGGGTTATAAGTGTTAATGAAAGGCACACACACAAACACACATACACACTAAACAACCCTCCTTTCTCTTTCTGCCTCTCCAACTGTGGATTGTGTGTGCCAATATGCCTTTAAATAGCCTGTGTTCTTTCATTTTGTTCAATCAAAACAGATACTTTCATTTCTGTGTTGTGGGATTATGTGATGTTTACAAGATAGAATGTGTGTGCGTGTGTGAGAAAGAGAGAGAGAGTTCAGTGAGAATGGATATAACCTGGGGCAAGGCTTGCGGCTGAATCATTCCTGGAAGAGCGGCAGAAAAAGCTCTGTCTGCTGCTTCCAACCCTGCTATCTCTGCCTGTCTCTCTGTCTCTCCTCCACTTGTCTCTGTGTTTGTATGTCTACATGTCTCTCCTCATCTGTCCTCCCTACAGTAACTAGCTGGTTAAGTATCTGTCAATCTGTTGAGTCTATCTGTCTTAACACCCACCTCTGTATCTACACTGCAAAATATGTTGAAGTAGTATTTTTTTTATATTACAGAAATCAGTCTATGACTATACCTACAGATATGTTTAGTTATTTGGCAAATAATTTTGCTTATTCCCATAAATCCCCCCTTCAAGGAATATTTCATCCAAAACTTATAATCGACTCCCCCTATCAAGGTTTTTACTTTTACTTTTACTTTTAATTAAGTATATAATGAAATATATGAAACACTTTGAATAAATCAAGGTTTACAAATAAACTATATCTATTAAAATTAATTAAAACTAATAACCTCAAAAGTTAATTTGAGTATTTTTCCATTTGAGTAATCACCCTGTAAATAACATAACTTAAAACATGACAAACCACATTCTGTGAGAGCACATTTCTTGACCACTTGACAGATGATTCTGTCTGTGGTCAGGAGACACATTCTGCTTTTTAATTCTTTAGGAATCATTTCATGCCAGCACAACAGGTTAGATGAGCCAGCAGACAACTACCGTTGATTAAACTGGGTAGTTTAGCAACATTATGGCTACAAACAACCCATAATACAACATTCCCTTAAAGTAACAGGCTCAAGTAACACGGTACTCGATCATTCAAAACCTTTTCAGAAAAACAGAAGTTCTCTGAGAGGACAGAACGCCTCCTTTTATCTGGTGTTCAAAGTAAAACACCGTTAGTAATTGATACAAAAATAATTGTTTTTGGGTGAAGAATGTCTTTAATTTCCTGATCTTTTTTTCTCTTTTTAAGGAAATAATCACAGACCAAGGAATTGTAGTCCAAAGTATGTTTTCATAGATATAAGTGGTTCTAGAGTTATATGTAGTTATGTCAGAAACCGGAAATCTGAAGTACCAGATGTATGTGATTTCATAATGGATCTCTTAAATTTATAAAACACCAGGAAAATCTAAATTATCTGCTAGTGCAGTGAGACAATTTCAGACATTCTAGAATGAAACTGTGAAATACAAGATAATCTCTCTGTGTCTTCCTGTTAGTCTGTCAGTCAGTGTATTTCTCTGTCTGTGTATTTCTCTCCCTTGCTGTTTGTTATGTCTCAAAGCCAGGCTGGTTGTGTGTACGGAACGTTTGGTTCCACCGGTGTGCTAGCTCTGTATAAACTCCAGATAATAAATGGTGGTGAGAAAATGAGGGCCGTCAAAACACACAGGGACCTGGCTTGGGAGATCAAAGATGTGACACAGAGGAGGAGGCTGGAGAGATCTTGTCTGATACCTCACCACTGATGTAAATGCACATGTGAAGGCTGGGACAAGCATGCAAGCAAAATGTACCCATGCACATGCACACACACTTGCACACCAGAAACCTGCAGGAACGAATCACCCTAAATATAATCTTCTATTTTTAAGTCATATTTTTCTTTATGAAAAGAAAAAATACTAGTGTGGTGAGATAATTTAAACTTTTCCCAACATAAATCTGCTTGTTTTCTGAAATGAATCTTGTATGAAAACAAGATTATCAGGCTAAATACGTGACTAAGACTCGGGGTAGGGTGAGAGTAGACTTGGCAGGATGTCAAACACTAAAAGACGTGTTTTATTCCAAAAGACGTCAATGGGGGAAAAAAAGTTAAACTCATAACGACATATCTCTTCAGCTTTTAACTATTCCTTAACATACTAATAACATATTTTATGTGTTTTGACCACAGTGTCAAAGTGTCAAAATCTATAGTTACAGAGCTTTTCAGTGAAACTGACAGCTGCAAAGGATACTCCCCATGGGGAGTCATGCAGTAATGCCAGAATAAGGTTCAAATGAGTTTATCTCACAGTAAAATTTTAGCCAACTTGATCACCTACACACCCTGTGTTTTCACAAAAATCTCCATAAAGGGCACGCTGGAGGGCAAATCAGAAAATATACTGTGTGTGTAGGTTACTTCTGATGTTCTGGAGTTAATTTGTGAAGTTTAGGTACTAAAAGAAAGCTAAAGTGAATCTGGTACTTCTGTGCTTTGTTCTAGCAATTGTGTTGATATTCATGCAAACTACTAAAAGTCCATCCCTGATACATAACTTTGTTCAACATGTATGACATGTGGTTTGCTGTACTTGTGTAGACAGGGATAGAAAAAAAAACCCAACAAAAAACAAAATAAAGAACTTGAACATACTTTAATACTTCTTTTTTTTGTGGCCTTATAAACACCATTTTCCACAAGGACAAAACCGTCACAAGTTAAAGGTTGAGCAGTGAAGCAGTCAACTTGTGGGCCATGAGTTAGTCAGCACAGGGACGGCTGAATGACGTAGACATTTTGAGACAGTACAGATTACACAGAACGGAGCGTGGGTGGATATTATGGAGGAACAAAACAACAGTTACATAAATTATAATATGTGCACTGCCACAGTGGTAAAACTGCATGGGAGAGGTATTTTTTTGAATGCTAACAAATGAGTCATTGGTCAATATTGTTAAAATCAAAGAATTCAAATCATAATATCAACTGCTGCAGTAGATAGTCATTTATCTTAGAATACTTCAGGAACATGTTTACACTTTTAGAAAGATGAAAGTAAACCTCAGTGAGAGATTGCGTTGAGTCATAGAGACTTGTAGGCCAGCCTGTGTGTGACGTCACGACTATCTCCTTTAAAAGCGATATGGGGAGTCTTAGAATGATTCCCATTGTAAAGAGGTTACATACAGAGTATTGTGTTCAATGGGTTTAGTATGTTCAGAACGTACTAGGTCATACAACGTGATGCCTGGGTGAAAAGCCAGTCATCAAATAAGGGTGAGACGCACACTTTCAGACAGTCTCAAAGGCATCCATAGTGGTGCACTCGTGACGGAAGTAGCTGGATAAAGAGTGAAAAAGTTCAAACCCTGCTTCCTTTCTCACCTCCGCACACCTGTCCTGTCGCTACGTGAAGTGGGTGTGCTTGTGACTGTTCATCAGGCTAAATCAGACATCTGACCTCTGTTACATCTCTCTCTCCTCTCTTTCCTCCCCCATTTTGTCTCCCTCATGCTAAAACTACGGTGGCCGACAAGGGCAAACGTGCTGCAACTTAAGAAAACACATAGAAAATAGACAAAACACAAGCAATTTTTTTTTAAATCTTCAATTTGACAACACATTACAGAAACGGCAACAGAAGTGTTTCCAGAGGACACTTAAGAGTGATGAACATGTTAATAACTCATAAGCGAGACATTGTTAAAACACAGATGAGGCCTCTTTCCTACCATAGTAAGGTAGACAACAAGCTACAATCTTATTTTCACCAAAACAAGCCGTCCTCTGATCTGGACAAATAACATGCAACAGCGACAATAGATACTTCAAACAATATTTAATATCTTCACTCTTATACAGTGTAGTGTCCCCAAAATCACTTCACACATAATGGTCTCCTGTTGGTTATACTACAACATTTACTTTTGGAAACAGGGTTTATTTCATATTGTTTGAAGTATCTTGTGTCAGTGTTGTGTTGTGGTATTTGCGGTATTTGTGGTATTTAAAGTTGCAGCACGTTTGCCCTTGTTGGCCGCCATATAAAAACTTAAAAAAAAAAACTTTAAAAAAAACTTAAAATGCCAAAATAAGCAATGTTTGAAACATTGACAGAGCAGGTGGTTATTACTCAGTCTGGTCTCTGCATATAGCTGCATAAGTGCGACTAGAGGTGACGGATGAATCCACACCAGTTTGAAGAGCTCTTTCATTCTCTGTGCCAGGCTTTTTTTAAAAATCCTTTCTCTCTGTTTTCCAGCCCATCTCCTCCTAATTAATTAGAGCAGTGCCACTGACTAACAGGAGAGCCTGTTTTATCAGCACTCACTCATTCCACTCCTCCATGTCCCTCTGAGTGTCTGGGGGAGGGAGGGTTGGAGGCGGAGGAGAGAGGAGAGAGGAAGTCCAAAGCCACAGCAAAGTCTGTAGTCATCAAAAACAAGATTTGTTAGAAGCAAGGTGTAATCTTAAAGACACTCGAACCGTTTGAGCGTGATACTGCAAAGCAGCAGCGACAAAGAGAGAGTACTCTTCTTCTCACCTTTTCTATTTTCCCTTCTCCCCTCCTCCTCTCTTCCTGGACAAACCCTGGACCAAGTGCCAGCAAGGGTCATATCTTTTTAATTATCTTTCCCGCCTTTGATTAATTATGCGGCGTGACAACGGCGCGTTCGTAATGCTTTTCACCTGCCGCCACTGACTGACGGCCCCTCTGTCGAACTCAAAAGCAAACAGCTGCTGCCATGATCGCCTAGCAACCGGCCGGTGATGGATGAGTATGAGAGATGGATGGCCACAATAAATCACCACGTCTGCCTTGGCGCTATAGAAACCTGGGAAGAGTGAGAGGGATGGAGGGGAGGAAGGAGAGAATGTAGCATACCAAAAAAAAAAAAAAGAAAACTTAAATGTAACTGTTCTTATTTAAAATGGCTACGTGCATGTGGAATCAGTTTTAAGAAGGAACCACCAAGTTTCTTGCAATGACTCTTCTCCTTCATTTCATGCCTTTACGATTACATTTTCTCTTCTTCTAATATGTTAATTTCACCTAGAGCCGCTCAAGAGGTAGAATACATTATCAGTAAGGTGTATTTGAACAGCACTGGTGATCAGTAAGGGAGCCAAACATTAAAACAAATACATTTAAAACTGCACATACACAAATATTATTATGCTCTTGTCTAATGTTGGTTGAGATGTAAAGTGGCTGCGATGGTGTCAAAACAGGTAAAGAATCTAGACTGTTGTATAAAATGGCTTTTGAATGAAAAATATAGTTGGCCATAGTCAGAACTGCAGGTCACATGATGCAAAAACACTTTGAGCCGTAGAGAAATTAGTCCAAATGACTCTTTATCTGAATTTAATCAGTTTGGTCCAATCATAATAGCATCTTAAAAAGCCATATCAGTGAACTAAATAAACTTGCATGTTGCGTACGATCATACTTTGGAGACGACAGGAAGAGAGGTGTCCATTAACACCCATCATTAACTCTAACCTTTGACCTCTCCTGACCCTTATGGCTATTCGGACCTTTAATCTCTCTCTTTTGTGTTTTATTTGCTGCACATTTTCAGTCACTTCTTTCACGGTCACTTCTCTGTTATTCTTCTTTCTCCCCCTTTGTTGAGACCTCGACTGTACCCTCTTCCTGCCACCCCTCCTTCACCTGCTGTGTCCTCACACACACTCAAACACACACACACGCACACACTCGTAGCTGTAGCTCAGGTTACAGCTCTGTAGCGATCCAGTCTAAATAATATAGCAGTGATGAATGGCAGGGCCAGATTCATATCCATCAATGGGCTCTTTTTTTAAGGAGCATCCATCTTCTATAAGGCCTCCCTTTGAATCAGGGAAAAGTGAAGAGAGAGAGACTGCACTGCCCGAACCCTTGGGAGAGACTTGCACGTGGTTGTGAGTTTGTGTGAGTGTGTATGTGTGTGTGCATGTGTGTGTGCGATAAGACATTGTGACTGATACATGCCTGCAAGCAACCCCCGAGACACATGAGCACGGGAGAGAGACATGCACAGATTGTTATTGACACACAAACACAAGTGCGTGCCTACACATGCATCTACGAGATTAATGGAGGTATGATTTACAATCTATACTTATTTATGATGTGAAATGTGAGTAATTGTGTGTAAAATACTATTTAAAGTCGCTGTACCTATATCAATATCGCAGACACACACACTGTTTTTCTCCTTGTCAGCCAAAGGGGATATGGAAAGTGGCCCGGCCAAAACATTAGTGAAACTAGTCCAGCCGATTTCTTTCTCAACTCCCCCAACTTCTCACACACTCACTCACTCACTCATTCAACACCCATAATCCTCCTCTTTCTGACTGTTTCTGCCTCTCTTTCTCACTCTTCATCCCTCACTCCCTCCCTCTTTCCCTGGAGGGGTGGACCTCAGAGGCAGGAGGAAGGACTGCCCTACACACCGACATGCACGCACATGCGCCTGCATACACACACAAGCACGCACGCACGCACGGCTACGCGCTCCCACACACACATGTGAGGCCCTGGCAAGGCCCCGTTTGATAAATGACACACGTCATTGTGTCAGGAGAGAAGGGTGGGTCTGTGATGTATGGTGCGGACGATGAGAGGGGGAAATCGACTGTTTGGCAGTGAGACGGCGCTCGTCTACTCGCTACTCTCCACCTCTGGTTTCTGGAAACCTCTGAAAGCACACAAAAAACATGCGCGCTCACATACACACTTAAACCCGCAAACATGACACATCAGTGCACAGTCTAATGTGCAACGGCACGCATACGTGTGCTCAAACCCACACCAGATATTCTGTCCGGGTGAATGTGTTTGGGGCAGAGAAAAGGTCGCCCTGCTTTTCCCTTCCAGTTTCTCTCTTTTCTTGTTCTCTCGCTTTCTTCACGTGCCACTTTCTTTCTTTTTTGTAACCAGCCCTTTTGCTACCCTGGCTGAGTTACAGAGCGGAAGAGTTCATCGAGGAAAAAGAAAAAGAAAAGAGAGGGAGAGAGAAGCGACTGCTGGAGCTGGGCAGGCAGGTGGTGAGGGGGGCGCAACGATATCAATCACAATCCCGTTTGGCAACAGAGATACTAGTATTTCAAATAAAACAGCCAAACCTAGACAAATAGCCTTAACATGGGGCTGTAACCTGAGCACCCCCCAGCACCACCCTGAAACTTCTCATAAAGTGGAGAAACAGAGAGACGCTTCTGTTTTGTATTTCTTTTTTTTTTCACCCTTTTCCTCTCCGACTATCTTTCTCCTGCCTCTTTTCTCTCTTTGTCGCTAGCAGGCGAGGTGGCTGACATCTGCAGAGTGCATTTAAAGAGAAAAAAATGTGTCAGAGGAGTGTGATGCACTCTTTTGCACGCATGCACACACACACACACACACACACACAGGCGGCCCCCCTTGCTCGGTTTCATTAGCTCACTGGCAGGGTGGCACTTCTCAAGCTCATTACTGAGGAAGGATTTATGGCGCGGCAGCCAGTGGCGGAGAAAAGGCATCTGTCAATAATTGCAGGGAGCAGCAACTCCCATCTCCACCAGCTTTGAAATCTCATTAGGTATGCAGTTATCAGGCATAAAGATCAAAAACATTACTCAGCTCCGACAGAAACCGACCAAGAAACATTAATTAGCAACAGGCCCTCGCAGTATAAAATAAAACAGCCTTCTTCCCCACTCCTCTCATCTCTCTCTCTCACTTTTTTCTGTCGCTCTCTTTTTTCAGCGTGGTCGACTCCCTCACTCTCTCTCTCTCACCTCCTGCCTCCTTGCTCTTAACCCTCTTTGAGAACACACACATAACAGACAGAAGCACACACGCAGAGGTGAGTATGCTGGTTTACACACGCTTTTCTTACCACACCCTTGTAAGGCCAGACCATATCAAACCATGCATTTCCTGGTTGACTCATAAACCTTCAGATTACACACACACACATACAGAAATGCACACACATACACAGCCGCGGTGTTGTAGAGGGTGAGGATAATTCTCAACATCTGAAACTGATCAGAACATGAAACAAGGAGGAGGAAAAGGAGGGCCAGAGGCATGTCGGACTGTCTTTTGGCAGTGACCGAGTGGTGGCCAGTCAGCCATGTGTCTGTGTACACGTGTGTGTGTGTGTGTGTGTGTGTGTGTGTGTGTGTGTGTGTGTGTGTGAGAGAGAGAAAGAGAGAGGAGAAGAGGAAGGCGCTGTCAGCTTGAGAAGGATGTCAGCTCAGGCTGGCCCTGATTACCAGGGCCTCAGACGGGTCCTCACTGGCTCCCCTGCCTTTCATCACAGCCACCGTCACACACACACACACACACACACACACACACACACACACACACACAAGACTGATGGCTGCCAGTCTCGTCTAGGTTCAGCCAAAGCCTCCGTGGGAAAGGGAAGCGAAGGGTCTGTGATTATACGAGCGTGCACATAAACACACACATACACACACTTTGCAGACATAAAGGCAACCCCCACTGAGGGTAAGAAGAAACCCAGACCTGGAGCCAAGCCCAGATGACACTCAAAAGATCCTCACATACACACACACACACACACACACACCTTGTCATGACACTGTCTCATCCTCCTACTGGGCCCGCAGTTCCTTACACTCCATAAGCCCCTTTTACACACACACACACACACACACACACACACACACACACATACACATTATCCCCTGTCTCCTGAATGTGACAGGAAGTATAACAGGCTGTACATGCTGTAAAAATACAGCTAACCATAAACAGAAGCCACTTGTCTTGTTGGAAACAGCACTGACGGTTAATATAAAGTTTCTCTCAAAAGTTTCTCTGCATTTCTTAAAATGATTGAAACCAAAGAGACACGTTTTAATCCAGATCATAATTTAGACCCATGCACTTTCTGATGATGAGTATAACCTTTTTGGTCATGTTCTCATGAGCATGTGGCCACAGACCACCCAGTGCTGCAGCAAGCCCGGTCTATAGCCTGCTATAGGAGCGCAGCAGTAAATACATATATCTGCCTTGTGTCAGCACAGGAAGTGTGTGTGTGTGCCTGTGTGTGTGCCTGTGTGTGTGTGTGTGTGTTTGTGTGTGTGTGTGTGTGCAGAGATCTCACTCTGTTTCCTGTTTTAGCCGCTTCCCAGGGTGCCTCGGTGTGGGCCCGTCAGCCAATCAGACCTCACAGTGAGGGGCTGCTGGTTGGATTGGGTCCAATCACCTTTGATCTCTATTATTACAGGTACGTCTGGTGTCACAGCTACAGTAGTTTATGTGTAATAAGGTAAAAAATGTGAGGAAACACAGACCACGAATCTTATTCTGACACAAAAATACTAAAAATCATCTGTAATCAGTAGCCATCAACATTTTGGCTTTCATTCTCCATTCAAACATCTATAGCCGAGACTTTTGCTTTGTATATATTTGCAATTTTATTGCACTCAGACTATTTTAAGAAATGCTGTCTTATTTATTTACTACATTTATTTTCTTAAGTCTTTATTAAGTATAACTTTAATGATTAGTAAATTAATTAAACGACAGAAAATGAACTATTTTGATAATCAATTAATCTCTTAAGTCATTTTTTGAGCCAAAAGCGAAAACATTCTGGGTTTTATCTCCTCAGATGAGAGGATTTGCTGTTTTTCTTTGTCATACATGGTGTAAAGCTGAATATCTTTGAATTTTGGGCTGATTGTTGAATAAACTAAGAATCTGAGGGGAATCACATTAAGCTCTTAGAAATCATATTGGACCTTTTTCACTGTTTTCAATTAATTAATCAATCTTGAAAATAATCAACAGGTTAATTGAAAATGAAAATTACCGTTAGTTGCAGTCTTATTATTAAGAAAAATTTAGTTAAAATATCCAAAAAAAGACAATAAATAAATATTTTAATACATTCTTCTGGTTCCTTTTCTTTTTATTTTCATTATTAAAAAAATAATAATGTAAATTGATTTATAATGCATAGTTTTTGGTGGTTGCAACACATTTTTCAGCTAATGATACATGTTGTTCTCAAAGTAATTCTTCATTGTGCAAAATATGTTGCGTTGCTGTCCTGAGAAAACCACGCATCCCAGAAATGTCAACTTTTCATTAGTAAAGAAAACAGCCTTGTTTGTAGCTTTGTGACATGCATTTCTCACATAATCCAATGTTTTTTTTATTTTTTTCTGTGATATATGAAGGAGAAAAATGTTCTCACCCACACAAGAATATTTAAACCTTCAGTTCACTTGAAAAATCACCAAATTTGGAGATACAAGTTTTTCACTCGATAGCGACAGTTTTATGTTTATTTGGCGACCTCGTGCCAAAGGAAAGATACAGAATCATCAGCATGTTTGTGTGTATGCATGTGTCCTGGGCTCTGCAGCCTCTCTTGCACTCTTTGCACACACACTCCTCTACAGGCACAACCCATTGCTCTCTCCTCACAAAATAATCTTTGGGGAGGAGGAGGAGAACAGGGTGGAGATAGAGGGGAAAGAGAGGGAGAAGAATTGGAGGGGGGGTTGAAAAAATGAGGGAAGGATGCAGCCTTGTGAGCCAATTTAAGAAATAACTGCTGATGCATCAGCTATTGACTGTTTGAGCGCTCGTGATAACGCTCAAGGCGAAACTGGGAGCAAAATGACAGCATCAACTGCCTGCAATAAAGTGCAGTGCGCCAGACCAAGGGAGCTCTAATTGACAGCTGTCAACCTAATGGGAGCCATGACGGAAGATTCTGGGAGAGGGGGGAAAAGAAACACTGTTTATAAACCATCAGCCACTTATCCTCAAGGAAGAGAAGGGGGGGAGGAAGAGATGAGGGAGCTCTGGCTCCCCTCCCTCCCTCCCTCTCTTCCTCCCATTTCCTCTGTCTCTCTCTCTATGATTGTCGTTTGTCTACTTGCTTGCTTTTTCATTCCCTTCTACTTTCTCTTGCCCGTGCACATAATCTTTTTTACAATCTCATTCCCTTTCTGTCTTTCCCTATGATAGAATATTTAACTATGCAACTGCTCTCCCACTTCATATCTTCTCTCTCTCCCTCTCTTGGTTCATTGTGGCGGAGCGTCGTGGGGCAGGAGCACTGAGAAAAGCAGAGGAAGGCCATAACTAATCACAATGTCAGTTAGCTGCCTGGGAAAGACTCACTCTGCACAAAGTAATGCAGGGAGCAGGACTGAGACTGGCACACAGAAATGTGTGGAGACTGACAGGGACTGAAGGTGTTTTCAGCTCTGTCCTGTTGTAAGCTACAAGCAAAGTTAGGAAACATGGTTGGTTTAAATAAAATAAAAAATAAAAAAAAGCAGAAGAGGGCAGTTTTGGGATTTAGCTGTACATTTATTGGAACATAATGGAGGAAGACGTAATCTCTTGGTCGAGTTAAGGACTCAATTGGTGCAGCTGGCTTGCCACAACTTTAGCTAAGATAGCATGCTAGAAAAGCTGAATGGCAAGTTTATGTAGTGCACTTAAAATGTAAAAAGAAAAAAGACTAAATCTATTTAAAATCCACAAAAACAAACAAAACTCCAGTTTGGAAAACCAAATAACTATGCTTTAAAAAAACACTTCAGATGAAAATATAACTATGCAACAATATTAAGCCCAACAAAAAGCCGTCAAGATTTTTACAGCTAGACTCTGGATGAATCTGCCTGTGATCCTGTAGTTCAACCTGGTTATTATCACAACTCGGACTGGAGAAACTTCAACTGAAAGTCAGTTTATTCATCTGGTAGGTTTAAGTCAGTTTCATTACTTCTACCGACAGAGCAGATCTGCTTTTGGTTTGATGACTATAATTCTATCCCATAAAATGACAATATGTCAAACTGAAGGAACAAAACCTCAGGAATAATACCATGTCTGTGAGGCTTTTTATTCAACAAGTAAATTAATTTAAAATTTAGCACTAATTTCCGGTAACCATATATTTTTATTACATTAAATTTCAACAAAAACTATCCTTGGTTTCATTCAGCATGCTCGGTCTGATCTGGGTGATCGGATAAATGATCAGTGCATTTTAAAAAATGATTAATATTTTTTAGTTTGAGTCAGGTAGGAAGCATTCAGAGAATGAGCACAAAATGACCACCACCTCTCACATTAATGGACTGCAGATGGAAACTTTGGAGCGCAGTTATTCAAATACATCCCCGTCATTAGAAACCGGAGTGGACGACTTTCACTTCAAGGGTAAGTAACCTCTGAATTTCATCTTGAAATGGAGAACTTGAGTAATTCCTCTAGCATGTCATACAGATCATTTACAGATGACAAGCTGTGAAATGTTGAAGGACTACAAAAGACAAAAATCAAAGGCGGCAAATGTCACAATTTAATTAAAATTACAAGACAGAAGGTATGAGTAATAATGATTGTATGATTTTATAATAAACACTAATATCAAAACATTCGCTAAAGCATCTGCCTGAGATGACATAAAGTAAGCTTTGTGTTACATTACAGCTAATAGTGGGCGGGTGCAAAGACCGTATTAAAAAGATGTTGTTTATGAAACCATTTTACACTCTCTTAATTATGAATAGAATTATACTGGCCTGCTTTAAACAAGGTTAATTAGCTTCATTATATTGACAGGTTTGATTAGATTCCATTGCCATCCAGTGGATGGGACTATAGGCTGTGATATAAGTTGCCAATAAACCACAACATGTATTTTTAACAAAAAATATCATATCTATAGCAATCACCTCGCTCATAAAATGTACTGTAAAATGTTCACTTTTATAAAGTCCAAATTCCTCATGAAAATGTGGACTATTCAAAGCCAAATGTGAATGTGTGTATCACTGTATGAGCGAGTGTACCCGCTCCCTCCTGTGTGTGTGTGAGTGAGTATATTTAAATGGGCCACTGCATCTCGACTTAGATCCACCACGAGTGCAACGTTAACACACATCAAGCATGATTAATCTCTCGCTCTCATCTACAATCAATCACACACACGTTTGCAGACGCACACACACACACACACACACTCACACACATGGCGGCAGAGAAATCACAGAAATCAGCTGCTTTTCCTCCTCGGCTGCCATCTATCTCCTGTTGGACAGAACCAGATCTGTCTTGATGTTAATATTTACATAAATCATGCTTAGCCTCTTTGGACACCATGCTGATGATAGGTGTTTCTGAAAAATCAGCGCAGGTGAAAAATCCTCCCACTCTGGGAAAGTGTCATTGAGTAGCTAATAATGACCAGTGTCAACGTCATCAATCTGCAGCGGGCTCATAGGAGGACAATACACACACACACACACACACACACACACACACACACTCACACACAATGCTATGTTAACACCATGCAGCTGCTTCATACTGCTAAACATCCTTTATTTTACATAACCTACACAGATCTAAAACAATAGATTTGTGGTTGTGCATGTAAGGATAAAAGTCATGTAGATTTTGGAACTGTGAAAAAAAATACAGGTAAGAAAATATACTGTATGTTTGATGTGCAAGCTTCCTCTGCCATAACAATGATCTGTTTGGTCTAGCCCGGCTTTGAAGCCCACGGACAAAAGCCCGCCGCTCGCCTGAGCATTGTCCTTCCCTGATGTTAGGAGCACTGAAAAAATAAACACCCTTGCTCAGAAAATGGTGTGTGTGTGTGTGCACGTATACATGCGCACATGAACAAACCTGTGCGATATACATAGAGCCAGATTTTTTTAAGACACAAGCACACCCATTCACTACTAAAACAAACATCTAGTATCTCTGAAAAATCCTCAACGCTAATTCCCACACCGACCAAAATTAGCTTCCTACCCCACTATAGCGCCACGGCGTGCACACACACACTTCCGCCACCTCCGTCCAAACCCTCACCTGTGGTGGTGGTGGTGGCAGCAGGAAGGAAGTGAGGAAGGGGTTAAGGGGGGCAAATGAGGACGGTGTAAGATCAAGTTGATTACATCCAACTATGCCGCAGACCTAATTGGCCTGCGTGACAGTGTGCGGTGCTTGTCATCTCCAATCATTAGGCCTGTCAGAGATCCATCAGATGCTCGGCTAATTAGGAGAACGCTAATGAAGCTGGCAAAACAACTCCTCTTTTTAGACGGCTGAGTGCGCTCCGTCGCCGGGGTGGGAAGTGTGTGTGTGGTGGTGAAGGTGGGGGGAGAGTGTGTGGGATCACAGAGAGGATAGAGATAGAAGTAGACTTGTGTTAAGTAAAAGATTTTTTTTAATGCTTTTTTTAATGCTTTTTTAACGCTAGCAGAACCCTGTGGAAGAGTTTGGAAAGGTTCAGTGTGACGCCATGTTCGAGTGGATCTACATATGGTCTGTTTTGCTGATATACATAACTGATTAAGAATGCATGAAAAGCTTCCAAATCTACAGAATTAAAGGAATCTTTTTCAATAAACACACTGACCTTTAACCTGATTTTCCAGATTATCTAATTTTAACAAATATGATGGTTGAATGAATCATTGCAGCGGTGTTGTATACCTGCTGCCTCTAACACTTCAAGAATGCTTCATTTTCTGGGTGCAGGATAGAGAGACTGAATCAGGGACATAAAAGAAAGGAACAAGAGGATTTTGCTGTGAGAAAAAAAGAAATTCAGGGTTGGGGGGGTTGGGGGGGGGGTACTCCCCCCCCCCCCAAGTTCCCAATCAAGGCCTATCATTTGCCATCCTCCCATAACTCTTGCCATCACTACGGCGCAATCAATTTGTCATCACTCTTTGTGTGCCATGCAGTTCTTCCCAACCTTATAACTTGCAGCTGTGAGTGAAGGAAGGAGGGAGTGAGTGGGAGACGGAGGGGGAGACAGAGGGGGGGGGGGGGGAGGAATAAAGGCTAAAAAAAAAAAGACGAAAAAAATAAGAAGTTGCCAATAGTCTAAAGTGAAACTCCTCCTTCGGCTGCCTCGTGTTTGTTCTCGTCCGCTTATCAAAGAAATAAATGCCTCATTTTCTCTCCCGCTCTCACTCCGGCACACTCACTCAGTCATTCCAGCTGAATAAAAAGGCTTTCAGTCATTCCACTACGCATCTATCCATCCATCCATCTATCCGTCCATCCACCCATTCCTTTGCCCCCACCCATTGTGTCCATTAGGGCTAAAACATTTTGATCAAGTAAGGCCCTGGGCTGAGAATACATAGCTCTCTCTCTCTCTCTCACTCTCTGTGCATGTGTGTGTGTGTGTGTGTGTATGTGTGCCAGCCTCTGATTGACCATTAGGGCCATTGATGAATGTGGCTGTCAGAGGGCAGACAATTAAATCAAATATGAAACAAAGTCTCTCTGACGGGCCCTTCTGATGGAGCAAGCCAGTCTTCCGCCTCACGATTAGGCTAATAGTTACATTTTTCATACCACTGTGTGTGTGTGTGTGTGTGTGTGTGTGTGTATGTGTGTGTGTGCCCGCCTGTGTGAAAAGTATTGCATGCTTGTTTATATGTACTGTAAAGTCATTGCAGCATGTCTTGTGTGCATGCGCCGCTGCACATATGTAATTATAAGAATGTGTGTGTGTGTGTGTGTGTGTGTGTGTTAGGTGTTAGTAGGCAATTTTGGAGACTATACTACATCAACAGTTAGACAAAGTTGGAAACAACAGTGTGTTAAGGTAATATGGCTTAAAATAAAATTTTAAGGTCACACATTAATCATTCCTAATTCACTGTAATGAATGTAATTGGAAATTAGTGTTTCACAGCCACATTTACTGCAAAACAAAGGCTAACAAAAATGCAAAATAAGTATAATACCATTTGTTCAGTTGATTCAAAATGTCTGAGTCAGTATAGTCCAAAATTAAAAAATTATTAGTCTCATAAATGATGTGATGAGAACACAGAAACTCCATAAAATAAAAGCTTATTTCAAATCTTTATCCACATCAAGTCTGAGGTGTGGGGGGGGGGGGGGGGGGGGGTAGGAAATCTAACCTAATAAATGTGTGGTACAAATAGATAAAAGATGCAATTAAATGATGGTGTTAATGGCTAGAAAGTTTGTGACTTCAGCAGGCCCTGCTTTGCTACCACGGTGGGAGCGAGGGAGCGAGGGAGGGAGGGAAGTTGGGTTGATTTATTGACACTTATCGGGAATGAACAGATCAAAGGCTCGGCCAGATGACAGGTGATCAATCAGGCGTCAAATCAAAGATGGCAATTGTCCATTAAAGCTCTCTTCCAGTACACTCTCTCCCCAGGCTGTGAAATAATCTTTAGACTAGAGGAAAAGTATTTCCCAGAAACTGAGGGGAAGAAAAGAGAACAACAACCAAAAAAAAAAAAAAAAGGCACATTTTAGAAAAGGTTCCTATATTAAAGTCACAAAATAATAAAAAGTAATGACTAAGACCAAACTATAAGAATAGTTTTATGCGGATATTGTAGAAATATACTGATAAAATAGGGGATAAAATATGCTAGAAAATACAATGCAGTCACTAAAACCCAGCATCGAATATCAGAACAAATTCCTGTAGAGAATATTATAGGAACACAATGCTGTGATAGTATCACTGGTAGGCCATCAAACACACACTATGTCAGAGAGTGATGTCTCACTGAGAACAGAATGCAAGAAAGAAAACAGACAGAAAGACAGCGATGACGTAGAACTAAAGTGGCTAAAAAAGTAAACTTCCCGTGATTTATCGGGATGTTTTAGAGTTGAGCCTGCTTCCCCCAAAAGAAATCAGCAAGCATCAAAGGCCTCCGTGACAGTCAGCTGACCCTAGGGCTCCAACAATCCTCTCCAGTATAGATCCTTAATTCCACAGTCAATATCTACAAGCAGAGGAGGAGGAGGAGGAGGCGCAGTGAAGGACTAAAAAGAGGTAAAGGCAGAGAGACCTCTGAAAGATCAAGTTCTCTGAGGCGAGGAGAGAAAAAATGAAGAATGTGAAGGAGGAGAACGAAGAAGGTTTTTCACATTGAACACTGACACTGACTCTCTTCAGGACACATGCAGTGGCACTAAAAAGCCGACCTGTGACCTTTTTGTCAGAAGATAAGATGGTTCTTCTAACCACCAGGTCACACCTGTGAAAGCCCAAACCCCCTTTTCATGAGGTGCAAGTATGAAAATACAGCTGCAACTAATAATTATTTTCAGTATCAAGTTATGATTACAATCATTTTCTCAAGTTCTCGATTGATTGTTTTGTCTATAAAATATCAGACAATTGTGAAACATCTGTGAAAAATTCCCATTACGGTTTTTCAAAACCTGAAGTGACATCTTCAGAATGCCTTGCTTTTTCCTTCCAGCAGTTTAAACCCCCCAAAGATTTCAATCTTTGGAATTCTAAAAATCCCTGAAGAGGGGTTATAACAGTGGTTGATACTGCACATCAGCTGATTATCGTGGGAATTATTATGACACAAATGACAGGATGTGTAGTATGAAAGGGAAGGAGTTGTGTTAGAGCTGCGAAACTTGTACACATGTGCTACATGTTTGCCCCTTCCCTGATTCTTTACAACAAAAGATGCTGTTGCAGTTACATAAATGTTACTGAGAGAAATCTCAATGAAAAGTAACTGAATGAGGGAGGCGGGGAGGTGTGTGTGTATGTGTATGGGGGGGGGTGTAAGGGGGTGTGGGGGGCACAAACAGAGTGAAAGAGAGAAAGAGAGAGAGAGAGGGGTAAATAGCATGCAAACCAAAGCCAGTGCGTACCTGAGGCGCGCCGAGGCGCTTGCTGCTTCCTCCGCGGCATGTCGGCTTCGGGGGCCCGGCAGGGAGTTCTTCTCTGGCCCCGCTGATCCGAGGCTGCCTGGGGGATCCGCGGAGCTTTGATACACAGTTTTCCCCCCTGGGTGAGCTTTCAGGGCTCCCACATAGATCGGGGCGGGTGTGTGTAAGGAGGGAGGGGGTGTGCAGTTTTCGAACACAAAAAAGAAATCAGAGGAGAAAGAGCCAGTAGATGCGAAGATAATAAAAAAGAGAGGTGGGGTGGGGGGTGGGGGGGGACCAGCGTGACTCCCCCGGTCGGCTGCTCTCTCTGTCGGTCGGTGGCTCGCTCTCTCGCCCGCTCCGACTTGGATGGACGCGGTGGGAGCAGGAACAGAGTGGCTCCGCGGTAGAAAAACAGAGAGGGGAGGTAAAAAAAAAGAAGCTCCTTGCGCCTCCGTGTGATCCTCTTTACTTGGCGTCGGAGGCTGCAACAGGCAAGCTTGAAGGGATAAAGCCAAATGATCGCGTCAGTCAAAAGTCCGCAAACAAGGGGACAACACATCAAGAGCTGACACAACTGAAGCCCTGCGCCTCCTCTACGGTTCAACCTCTCCGCCGCTGATAGGCGTCACGTAGCTCCCTGTCTCTCTCTCTCTCTCCCCCTCTCTCTCTCTATCTCCCCCCTCTCTGTGTGTCTCTCTTACCCCTCTCACTCCCTTTCTGTCATTCACTGCCTTATTCTAGCCCCGTTTATTCCAATCCAGCAGGGTAATCAAAAGCTTTAGGTAATGGCTTGAAATGTGCGTAATGTCAGTCATATTGCAGATGGATCTAAGGAGAGGAGCAGGCATGCGGACACATGGTAGCCTAACAAAAACACGCATTTACAGTATCATTCACAAGCACACGAGGGCTGACAGCGCGATCTGAACGGAAATGCATACTTACTTTACAGGCTGATCCTCCGCCGCGCTATCCATGAGGCTTCTCCCTCCTGGTAATCACGCACAATTCAAAGCCAAGAGGTGGACCAGCTGAAACGTGCCTGAAACCATATCATAAAAATCCATTCGCCTTCTGGCAAGTCCTGTCGGTGGCGAGGAGGGGAAAAAAGCCACATGCAGCTTTTTCAGTTTGTTATTCTCAGGACCGACAGTGGAGGAGAAAAGAGGAGGAGGAAGAGGAGGTGACGGCCGGGACTGGTCGCCCGCACGCTGCCCTGCCTGGCGCGGCTACGTTATTTAGTCCGAGAGCGCTTTGAAAAATCCGCTGAGAGCAAGTCAGTCAGTCAGTATGTATGCGTATGCACGTGTGGGCGTGCGTGTGCGCGTGCGCGTCTAGTGTAACTGCGTGTGTGCGTGTGTGTGTGTGTGTGTGTGCGTGAATCGATGAGATACGTGCTTGATTGGGTCTCCCTTGTTGTAATAATGTACATGAGGAGGAGGAGGAGGAGGGGACGGGCTCAGGGTGCTCCCATGCATGCAGGCTGACTGGAGCGCACGGATCAGCCGAGCTCTAGCGCCTACTGCCAAACACTTTCTTGGCCGCTGATGGTACTTTTCTCCCCTTTTTTTCTTTACGTGGCCTGATAGGAGCTATTTAAATCAGCCACGCAGCGAATCAGACGTGTCTCCCAACACTGCGCTCCGCTCTCCTCCCTGCGCTTCAAGTGACCGGAGAGGCGCAAAATCCTCACCAAGCCTGTCCCTTTTATTGGCACTGAGCGGAATAAAGTACTTTTTTCTTTACAGGTAAGCTTAAAATACTCCTTAGTCGAGATGCAGGTTGTTCAAATATTTACTGAAGATGCCGTTGCTCCTTTTTTCTCGCAGTGTTTTAACCTTTCAGTGAGGATCAAAAGTTTTTGGATTCAACTGAGTTGGTGAAGTGGATAAAAAATATGCTCCTGTATTTTCAGGCAATCCTCGGGGTGGAACGCGAGGCTTCACGGTGGTGAAAACAAAGGATAAATGATTCTTGAAGAGGGAATGGAATAACAAGGGAGGGCAATAAGGGTGAGTTGCCAAAGGCTGTCTTTCTCTCTCCTCCTGTCTTCCTCTGCGCCAGATGTGGTGCTGCTGCGCCTCGTCTCTCACGCTCGTCAATAGCCGGAGAAACAGCTTTCTTCGTCGGATCCGCCGAGGGAATCGGATCTCCTCAATCTGTCTCCCCGTTCCGCTCCTTGGGTGAACCTGGGAGTCTGTCCGTTCCTGTTCCGTGCACTGGGTTCGGTGGAAGGATTGGTGATTGGTGACTCTCCGTCGATCGAGGATGTTTTCGCCCTAATCTCGCCGCGACTGTGTGCCGCTCCACCACTGCATGCCGTTAGATCCGCCCAAGCATCTGTCCGTCTTTCCATTGGCGCATCCATCAGTGTCACACACACACACACAGCTGCCGTGCGCACATTCCTTGCGATACTACAATACCCCCTCCCACCCCATAGTGTACACTCAAACATAACACTCATGCACGCACTCAAAGACACACAACACGCGCGCGCTCGCGGGCGATGGAGGGCTCTCCTCTGTCTGACTGACACAGTCTGCTTTAAAGCTCGTCAGCGAGCTCCGTGCGTTTTTGTTTGGCATTCTCACTCCCAAATAGGAGTCCGAGTGGTTTTTACTTCTCATGGCACCATTATCTTACTCTCCTTACCAAAATGCTTACAAGAACCGAAATAAAATACAAACAATTTGCGTAAAGTCGCCGACTTTTCAGACATGGAGACACTTTTACCTCCTCGGCATAAAACATTTCAAATACATATTTCATGCCACACTCAACTGGGTTTTCACTGATTTGCGCTTGGACTAAAAATAACTTAAATTTACTTGCAAAATAATTATGTTTTTAAGGAAAAGGACATGAAACATGTCTGCTTATTAACAGGGATGTTTACTAGCTAATGTGCCCAGGCAAATGTAGAAATCTTTTTATAGCATTCATAGCATTTCTTATGTTGTTAATTAACTGAAATTGAAAGTAGCTTCCAAACCTCTATACACCAAATACAAAAACAAGATACATTTATTATTTAATATGTCTAAGATATAAAACCTTTTTTTAAAAATTCTTTTAATGACATATCATTTCAGTAGGCCTACCATGTTTTTATTACTATTTTGTGTAGCAAATCTGGAGAGATATTAGTCTGTCTTTTCATGCTCTTTTTTAAACTCACCTTTTAACAAATCTTGACTGAAAGTGTTTTGAACCGGACACATTAATGGGATACAGACATGGCCCACTACACTTACCTTATAGGACTATGTCCAAGAGAGAGTGAGAGAGAGAGAGAGAGGGAGAGAAAGGGGGGGGGGTGATTTATATGCAGTAGCCAACATACATATCACACATACAAAACTTATTGTCACAGTATTGTCACAATATAAGTTGTTTTTCTCATTCTTAAAGTCTTATAATTCCACCTCTCACAGCGGTTAGACACTCTTCACTCTGATGTGCACTGCGAATTTAGGTCCTGATGATTTATATCAGTGTGGCGGTTAGACTGGGTTTAGGTAGGAAAACTTCACAGCTCATTGTCTGCCAGATGTGTTTGGACAGAATGCATCCAATATGCGCTTTTCTGAATAATTTTTGCATTTAACTTGCAACTGACAGTAACAATATAACCGCGGTAGCTGGGTAGTTTTAGGAGGTGTGTATCCTTTTTGACCATCGATCTTTGAAATAAAATCTCGACGCCAAAGTACTGTTGAGTCTCGTGCACAATTATGACTCGTGAAAGCAGCTGTGTGCATATTCCACGTAACAATACAAAGCCAGTAAATGGCTTTTTGTCGATGACATTTATAGTTAATACGGTGTACTTTATTTACAAAGATAAATGTCCCTTTTCATCATTATTTCATACAATATTTTTACTTATGCATGTTCAGCAATTAATGTTAAAACGGAAACAAAGTAAAAATTATAGTTTTAATTCGAACAATTATTCTGTTTCAGATGAACGTTCCCCACAGTTTTACCTAAGATTTTGAAATCAGGGACGTGCATTTTGTGTGTGTGTGTGTGTGTGTGTGTGCGTGCGCGTGCGTGCGTGCGTGTGTATGTGTGTATGTGACAGAGAGAGAGAGAAAGAGAGAGGCAGACTGAGTATTCATCTCTGGTTGATGATATTAAAACGGTCGAATAATAACAAAAAAACTTTCCAAAACACTTAAATGTTGTGAAAGCGATGGATTTAAAGATGCTTTGTGCTTACAGCACTAAGGAAAAACGGAGCTGTGTTACAAAAGGCAACTCAACATGTTTCAGGTGATTAATGCATATTTGTGCGTTATGTAATAAAAAGGTGCCAAACTCATCTCTGCATTAAACTTTTTAGGTGGAGGTTTGCGTATTTTTTGGAGTTTGTTTTTTTGGTGTAACTCTGGGTTCAGATTAGTCATTTTACTGTGTGACTATTCTCTCATCGGTAAATTATTTGAACTTTATCATTACTGTGAAACAGAAGACAAAACTTGATGTTGTTTACGCACAGCGGCTTTTAAACATGAAGCAGTTTCTTTTTTTCAATTTCAAATTCATCACAACGGACAAGTGATATTGTATTATTTTAAAATAAACTAAACGAATCATCTTCCACAATTGTAAAGAGTGTTATAATTGTTCCACTGTTCTGTTTGTAGCGATCAGCTAAACTGCTAACTGCTGCAAAGCAAAATAATCCAGACATTCTTCATTCTTACTTGTTGGTCTATACTGTGTGATAAATATCACAGTGTTCGTGCTGGTACGTTTTCATTCCTTCACTGATATTAAAACTAATTTAACTGAACTCACTCGCCTTTGGTTGCTCATAACTGTGATATTCAAGACGCACTGATGATGAACAGATTTACTTCTTCCCTCTGTAAACAATATAAGTACATCATGCAGAGGAATAAATCTGTGGTGACATATTAAACTAGTTCACTAGAATTACAGGACGCGGACATAAAGGCAGACTCGCATGATAACATTATGACAGCAGCGTGGATGACTCATATATGAGTGTTTTTGTCCACTTCGAGCAGTAGACTGCATTTAAGGATGTTAGGAAAATGTGTATACAAATGACGAAGTTAATAAGAAACAATTATTTATGCTGATTCCATCAACGATTAAACAGAAAAAAATGAGCTTAAAGCGCAAAGATCAGTGTGAGTGCACACGCGTCCAGACTCCTACAGGCTTTACAGCAAAGCCATTGCCACCCCTTTAGTGTGTGAAAACTTCTGTTTTACGCATAAAGGTCAGGTTTTTATTCCGGTGTTAACTTGTATCCCGGGTGATGTGTGTGTGTGTGTGTGTATGTGTGTGTGTGTGTGTGTGTGTGTGTGTGTGTGTGTGTGTGTGTGTGTGGAGAAAGGGGGCTGTAGTAAGTGAGTCGGGACCTCGCATCTACCTTCTGCCGCTGCTGTCTTCACGCACAAGTCGGAGCTCCAAAAGCGCTCTCCACTGGGTGAGTCCAAATTGGATGCTGTCGTATTAATATTGTTATTATTTTGTAATAGGAAGTTAAGATAAAGTAAAAAAAAAAAAAACGTCCGAAGTTACTTGGAGATCCCATCTACGCGCGCGCGCAAACACGCAGCGCGCGTACACACACACACACACACACACGTTCAGCACCCGTGATTTGTAAGGTGGTATTTTATGACCTAAAATAATATTTTTCATATAGATGCATCACGAACAAATACATAGGCTTCAGTATTACACTTTCCTCCAAAAATGTAACCAGCAAAAGCGCGTTTTAAAGTTCTCATGCCATATTCTATTAGCTGCAGGGACTTTGTCCCAGTCCAGATTAGGCTTTAGTGAATTTCCGCCCCCTCCTCAAAACGCAAATAGATGCGTTCGGTTCAGTAGAAACAGGAGGAGGTTTAGTGCACAACTACTGTGATTTATCTCTGAGCTCCACCACTCTACACCATCCGTGATTCCCATTTTTTCTCCTCCTTTTTCTTCTTGTCCTACGATGATCACCATGGCGGAGAGTCGGCGTGGCGCACCGGCTTCACGGCACACTGGTTTCTAGTAGAGTGGATAAAGAGCCAGGGGGAGGGACAGTCCACAGAGCAGCTTGGAATAAACGCAGGGAAATAAAAAAGGAAGAAATAGTACAATATACTGTATGTAACCTAAACCATAAACTATTGCACAGTCTGAATCCTGTTATCTGGTCTCAGCATGATCACACATTTCAGGGCACCAAGTGGGACAATAAATGATAAATATATAAAAAAGTGATTAAGTATTGTGCAGGTCACCAAATTGGCTTGCATGTATAGTTTAGAAGAGAAGATTTCATGGGAATAATGTTCATCTTAACAAATAATTTACTCTGATTTTGACCTTTGAGTCTAGAAATCTGTTTTTGCTTTTTTGTTTTTTACCTAAAACACTTGAAAAAATGTTAAAAACATTTTGATGTAGGGTGTATTCTATGAGATAAATACATTTACCAGAAACAATAACCACTCTGTCAGTATCAAGAAAATGCCACTTAAGTAAAAAAAGAAATCTTGAACAAAGTTGATTTTTATTGGAAAAAAAAGAAATGATCTCTCTGTTGGAAGATGAAGCTAATTTAAAACTCAAAGCTACAGTTAATGTCAGGCTTTAAAAAGAAGACTACAAGCCTCACACACCCTACTTTAGTTTTATAAGTTGTTTTTTTTTTCCCCCTCCCAGAAATCTGCTTTTTGTCACCATGTTTTTGATTTTCTTCCTCCCAGCCTTAGGCCGTGCCTGTGGCTGTTGGCCAAACCCTGCTGCCTAGCCCACTTCAATTTGAGACTGACTGTTTTATTATGTAGTGTTAAGGTTTCGTCGATATCTGAATGACCTCCAAAACTCGCCTTCCCTAACACAGACCGCTGGTGGTGGTATTCACTAAAAAAGAAAAGGCACCGATTTGCATGGAGAGAGGGGAGAAAAAGGAGGCCAGGGTGAGACTCTCCTCAAATAACCTTAAAAGTTACAAACTCCCACCAAAAACAAGACAACCCATTGACAGGGGAAGCTGAAAAAGATAGAGTGGATGCTCTCTCTCTCTCTCTCTCTCTCTCTCTCTCCCTCCCTCCCTCCCCAGTGTCCTCGCTCCCTCCTGCCTCGTTGGGTGTGCTGCGGAGCTAGCAGGGTTGAGAGGGCAAGTGCTGACCAGCCCTCTTTCTTTCTCTGTCTGCTGTTACTAGGTCACCACACACACACACACACACACACACACACACACACACACACACACCCAACACAGACCCACACACATGCACACACACACCTCTCCTTGCGGTCAGTGTTGCCACCAGGGAGAGGGGTAATTTAAGCCCTCCTTGATGTAGCCTATTCATCACTGTCCCGAGGTCCGCACTTCAAAATTAAAGTCTGATCTACAAAGTTAGAGTGAAATGAGATAAAAATTGGCAGAGGTCAGCGAGGGCTGGGCCAGTCAAAACACAAAGCTGCAGCTCAGCTGGGCCGGTATGAGGTGCTGCTTTTATTACTTTTCTCTATATTCTGCGGGTGGCTGTGGGTAGTGATTTATGCTTTTAAGGGAATAAGTCAAATTAGAGGAATAACTTGTTGGGGAGCCTGCTGGGTCAGCGCTGATAAACTGGCAGGGAGGACCAGTGGTCACGACTGATGCTTCTTTAGCATAGCTTGAATATGTAGCATGTATTGTATGCAACTATCACCAATGAGACAATATTGCAACTGAGTACTTTATAATTATAGTATAAACTGATACATCTCTGTTCTAAATGTGATTAAAACAGAAATGATTCAAAAACTGAACACCCTGAGCTACAATACCAAATGAACAGCTGGATCATATAAAGAAAAGATGTGACTGGTCTCTATTACAGTAATAATTGTAAAATCAAAACATCAGCGTCGTGATTGTATTATTGTGTTAATTTCATTAAAATCACATCCTGCAATCAACATTACAAGATAAAATGTCAGTTAAAGGCAGGTATCGTTTTTGTTGTTGAGATGTCTTGCGGGTAAATGTGGATAGTGGAACTCATTATTGCCTTTAAAGGCACAGTAAAATGGCATTTAGAGCATCTTAAGCTTCTGTAATGTGATGCGTCTCTGAGAGGGATTTGATCATAGCATTCAGGGATTTGATTGGATCGCTAGGTGTGACTGAGCCAGTGCAGAGTCTCTGGAGAACTGCAGTGATCCAGAGCTGTAGAGGACTGTTGGCCTCCACCAGCAACACCTCCCTCATCCGTGCTGTGAGATCAGGAGGTGGAGAACGAGGGGGAAATGAATAAATTAGGCCACAACCATGCACTGTTGGAAAACAGAATTTTTGTCAGCTGATATTCAAACACACACCTCGGACCCATGATATTGCCCTGCTGGCTATTACAGTATAGTGTCATTTGACTGAATAAATTCATGTGAATATGGTCGAGTGCAGGATGAGTCATCAAAATTGTTTTTTACAGGAAGAGAAAAGAGAGTGATTAAACACTTAAATGCTTGTTTGACATATGTTTCATATGTACCTAGCAATAGAAGAACAATTAATGCAATAACCTGGAAGAAAAAACCTTGGTAAATATATTTTCTGTTTCACTGTAAGTCAGATGCTCAATTAGTGTGTGTTTACTTATACGACGAGTCATAAAAAAGCAACTATAAAGTAAATTCACAGACTGATATTTTTAGGAGGAGTAGGTATTTCTGAGGAAATGTTTGTGTCTAATGTCTGATGCAAGTCTGATGAGTTACACTGTTTATCAGCGTACAGTGTGACGGCGCACCGCTGAGTGAGTCACTACTTCCTCCTTACCCTGTGTACGTGTGTGCCTTTTGTGTGCATGTGTGTGTGGAAACCATGCTGACAGCTGCAGCTCATTACAGGCACTATTACTGATGGGGACTGCTGGGGGAAATTCCTCCTTCCACAGAGCAAACCACCCTGTTTACCACACACACACAAACACACACACCACACACACACACACACACACACACACACACACAGGTCTCGCTTATTCATATACCAGAGCTGCAACATCTGTAACTAAAACAAAAATGAGAAAGAAACATTTACTAAACATTTACTCCTGAGTGAAAAATGAAGAAAAAAGGAAGCCAGATTCTAGAAAAGAGGTGAAGATTATTTGATATATATGATTACATTTTTCCTGCTGCAGGAGAATGAAAGACATCCCTCACCTGTACATGATGTGTGCTCTTTAACATGTAGTACACAGTGAGTTCTGTAGGCGAGTGTGTGCACTTGAACACACACACACACACACACACACAGCCACAGGGTGAGCAAACTAAAGAGGAGATGAGATCACCGGAGCACTCTAAGCCTTGCTATATTGGCAAACAGCAATGTCTCTCTCTCTCTCTCACACACACACACACACACACACACACACACACACACACACAGCCACGGAGTATACAGTGTCCAGTGACGTTAATGAGAGGGCTGAAAGCCAGACACACATGTGCTAGAGTCATTAGGGAAGACTTCATAGCTACACTTCAGGCCACTACACTCCATTACTGTACTTCATTGGTTACACTGCTGTAAAATAGTGGTTTCTCAAAGTCAGGTCCAGGGACCACCTTCGAGAGCTCCAGGAAGTTCCTCTTTAAATAAAAAAAAAAATCTGTTACCTGTTTTCCTTAATCTTATTTATAAGAAGCACACTGTTGCAAGATACAGGGATAACTATTTTTTACCTTTTACAGTCTGCTATAACATGTCTCTAACTAGACAGATAGTACAGATTTAAAGTATATAGGCAAAACTCAAATATAACACTGTCCTTTTTTTATCAGTTAGTTATTTTTCCTGTTATTATTGGTGGTGTAGTAGCTGTGGTTGTGACAGCAGCAGAAGTAGTAGTTTAAATGTTAGTTACACTTGATTAGTTAGCTCTTAAATGGGTAGACCAACAGAGATTTATCTGGAAAGTAGGACCATGAAAGAACAGCAGTAGAAGTTGCACATAAACTTTGTACACATCACAGCAAATTTAAAAGTAAACAAATGTCAGAGTGCGTTAGTGCTCCCAAATTCATAGTTCAAATTCAAGTATAACATAATCATAAAAAGGAAGTTCACTTGGTCAGACATGCAAAAATGACGCCAAGCTAATACATTAGAGAAAGGATAAAATAGCATTATTTTATATTTTTCTTATCATCAATAAATGCCATGAAAAGACCAAAACCAATAATTAGGGATGTCAACAGTTAACTGTTAATCGGTTAACCGCCAAGAATATTTTTGACCAGTTATATATATCTATAGGTTAATTTGCATACTAGGGTTGGGTATTGAACTTGTTACTTCACGTTATTCATCAATTGGTGCCAAATTTCGGTACCTTGCGGGAGGGCTTGCATCAGTACTGTGCATCGAGAACTACTGTGACTAAACGCATTGAAAACACTTTGAGGTGAAGAAGGATGAGCTAAAAGTCAACTTAACCAGGGCAGACAAGCTAGCTCTGACCACCCGACTGCTGGACAACTCTTACAAATGAAAGCTACATCACAACTTTTCTTAAAAATTAACCAGTTAGTTACCGGCTAATAGGTGTCGGCCTATTGAAAGCAAAATTAACCGAAACTGACATCCCTACTAACAATGTGTTACTCTGCCTCTCAATACATGACAATTTCTCTAACGTGTCGGTTGCACTCAGCCCCCAAACCCAAAAAGGGTAAAAAAAATATATACCGTTTCCTTTAGTGAAAAAAAAGGCTGAGAAATTTCTTAACACAGCTGTAGTTTTTAGTTATGAGGAGCAAGGACTATTTTCAGCTGCAAATTAAGACGTGTTAATTAGTATTCAGGATGCCAGGATGGTGTAAGTGACACTGACTCAAAATAAACTACAGTACCCATGTTTACTGTAATATAGGAACATGTCAAGCAGGGCAACGGAGTGAGTCACTGATGAGTTTTAAATAGCGTTTCGATAACAATGGTGCTTTATAGTACAGAGGAATAAGATATATTAAGCTTCACAGGCAATACTTGTTGAATCAATTCATTGTTGGTTTCGGTACTTTTAATGGGATTTGTCAACAATAAGAAATAAATATAATAATCACACAAGCCTTATTCTTTCAGGGAAGACCAATTTATTTATTTTATTGATTCTAGACGAAATCCTTTTAGAAGGTGTGGACCTATCCAGTCACCTCTCCCTTAGCTCCGCTAAATTTATGCTCTTTACATTTATTTTTATAATATTAGTTGTACTTTTTGTGAATAATATTGGACAATGATAACATATAACTACGAGTCACTCATCAGGATAAGGAAATGTTCAACTCACCACTTTGTAAACTCTCCTCCTGCCAACTCTGGCTACTTGGGCAGTCAAGGTTTTCAACATTGAAGTAAACATCAAGGAAAAGGTGAAAGGGATAAACACCAGCTACAATCCCGACCACATAGATAAGCAAGACCTCTGTGTCCATCTCTGAATCCACCTCCACATCAGAGGAAACACAGAGGTAAATGTGGAGGAATTACCAGCTGCAATCTCGGCCACATGGATCTTCTCCGCCAGGAATCCTACTAGCCAATGTACAGCTGTTGGATAATAAACTGGATGACCTCCGTGTCCGCATCAGTTTCCAACAGGATATCAGGAACTGTAAAGTGCTTTGTTTCACCGAAACTTGGCTAAATCCTGGAATGCCGGACAGTGCCATTCAACAAGACGACTCTTTTTCTGTATACTGATCTGACAGAACAGAGGATTCTGGCAAGAAAAAAGTCGGAGGCGTGTGCTTTATGGTGAATAAGATTGGTATGACAGTGGGAACAT
Organism: Scomberomorus guttatus; assembly: GCA_038419695.1. Classification (NCBI taxonomy): domain Eukaryota; kingdom Metazoa; phylum Chordata; class Actinopteri; order Scombriformes; family Scombridae; genus Scomberomorus; species Scomberomorus guttatus. The sequence continues at coordinate 6,562,105 of CM076445.1, forward strand.
TTAAATGTTATTCCGTTCCTGCTCACCTGATCTGGAATTATTGTCAATCAAATGCAGACTGCACTTTCCACCAACGGAATTTATATCAGTCATTATCACAGCGGTCTACATCCCACTTCAGGTGAATACAGAGGCTGCCCTGTTGGATCTTTGCAAAGACTTGGACTGCTCATAGATCAGTAATCCTGATGCTACGCTCATTGTAGCTGGAAACCTCAGTCAGGCTAATCTTAAGAAGGTTATGCCTGACTTCCATCAACATATTGACTGCACCACAAGGGGAATAAACACTCTAGATCACTGCTACATGCCATTCAAAAATGGTTACAGAGTGGAATTGCTACCCGTGTTCAGGAAAAGCGACCATGCATCCATCTTGCTGAGATCAAAGTATGTACACAAACTACAATGCATGTCCCCAGTGATGTGAGAGGTCAGGAAATGATCAGGCCAATCAGTGGCCACCCTACAGTCTGCACTACATGACACAGTCTGAAGCAGGTTCCAGGACACTACTGTCAACGTCACCGTTGACAACAATGGATTCACTGAGTCTGTGGTTGGATTTAATTTGTGAAACAACAGAAGCAACTGTATCCAAAACTACAATTAGATCATTCCACAAACAGAAACCTTGGATTGCCAGAACCATCCGGGATGCCATAAATACACACACTGGAAACATAGACAACTATAAAGCAGCAGCCTACAATGTAAGAAGAGCAATAAAGGAGGCAAAGGGAAAGAAAGTAGAACTACAGTTCCAGGAGGGCAATCTCAGAAGCATGTAGCAAGGTCTAAGAACTATGACAGATCACAAGCCCAGCACTCCCCCATATAAAATCAGGCTCAAGCACACAAGCTGCAGCAATGACTGAGGGGTTTTCATTAGTTGAGTCTGAATATATAATATAGTTGTAGAATGTTATAGCCTTTTACAAGTTTATGGAATATTGTAATGCTCTTGACATTACATCATTCTTTCTTTTGGTATTTACATCAAATTTCATTTGAAAAAAGATAATGTTAAATGCTGATTTGATGTCCATAATTGCTTTTACAGGGTGTGCAGCATGACAGTAAATGCTTGCATCATCAGCATAGTGACAAAGATTGAACTAGTGGTTGGTATTTGTAATTGCAGCTGCAAGGACTTGAAAATCACAAAATAATTCTGTCTTCATCTACCAAGATTTATTATAAGCACATTCTGTCATAACCTAATAATGCCATACTCTCTCTCTATCCCTTCATGAACAAAGACAGAGAGAGAGAGAGAGATGGTCCGCTCCATGCTGTGATGTATCTGTTGCATTAATCAGCCCCTTAAATTGGAACAGGCTGCTTTTATTAATTATATTCAATGTGAAGATGATGGGGCCTCTCCCAACCATACCTCCCTCCTCGTTTAGACACACCAATCACTTCCATGAAGAAAGAAAGACAGTAAAAAGAGAGAGAGAGACAGAGACAGCATCATTACAAGCAAATAAAAGAGAAAATTGGAAGATGCAACAGGGAATGCAGTAAAGGATGAAGGCAGGGGTAAAATAAAATCAGGAGTGATACCAGGGTGCATAAAGGGTGATAGAGTTGTATTGGCATTTCTTTTTTTAAAACATATTTATCTGAAGGCAAAATTAGTGAAAACATACATCTGGTGCGACTTCTGCCTGCAGATATTACGTTGGTAGTGTATTTAAAAATTCCTTCTTGACAAATATAATGATTTATGTCCTAAATTGTTCCAGTTTGGGCAACGCCAAGATGTGCGCATATGTTGTATATATTTTTTTCATTTACAAAATTAAGGATTAAATTAAGGATTTTACTACATTATGTTCTCATCTTTCAAAAACATTCTCCTCTCCTCAGCAACCCCCATTCCCATTGGTTACATTTTTAAATAATATTTTCGAGCAAAACTGATCTGTTTTTTGTTTGTTTTTTTTTAACACCAGGTGTTTTATGAAGTAGACAGACTGCAAATTGCAATGAGCAGCCACTCAGGCCACTTAGCATTGGAATATAGCAAAATAATGGTAATGATTCACATAATTGATCTGTATCAAAATCCCAGAAAAATAAATTAAATCCTTTTAATAAGTAACTAGACCTTTTTTGTGGAACACACTTGGTTCTTCTTCAGTGTGTTAAATCACAGCTTAACCAAAGAACCTCTGAATCTTTTTGTCTCATACCAGATAAACTGCTAATAAAAGAACCATTTCAGAAAGGTGTGTAGATGGTTCGGGATAATTTTTTGTGAATCATTTAATGGTAGTATTGTAATATCAATTAATCATCACTAGATTCATTTTGAAACAAAAGAGAACGTTTTGCTGCCAATGTGAACATCTAGTCTCAGCAGACTATGTAGTAAAACGTTGATGCCATTTTCAAATAGGTCGTCCCACAGTGCTTAAACACCAGTATGCATTTCACCTTCACACCCTTGTGTTTGTTTACCTGGCTACTTATCTGAACTTCTGCAATGCTATAGATGTCGCCCATGTAGAGTTGTGCACAGGCCTAAAACTGAGACCCAACCATGTCTTTAAGACCCAACCCAACTGAACCTGACAATGTGAAACCTGAATTTGACCTCTTTATTTCAGCCATTACAGACCATTAGCTCATCATGCTAATACAATGGCAATTTCTTACTGTGTTGCCACTCGGAATGAGTTGGACTTGCAACACATGACAGAGACGACTGGCACAGTCACAGAGAGAAAAGGAGAAATGTATTGTCCAGGAGTGAACCTTACACAACAAAATTGCAGGTCAGGTAAAAGAACTCTGCTTGTAATGTTTTACACAATAGATAAATGAAAAGATGACTACTTTTTGAATGGTTGAGATGGATCAGGTGAAAGAATAACAACCCCGGCTCATGCTAACTTGTTACCATTAGCAGCTACACCATGATACTGTATATTGTAATATTGCTGGACATACACAAACATAGCACTGGGTTACAGAGACACTCAGAAGTCAAATGCTGTATATTTCAGGATATATAGCAAGTGCGTAGGAGCCACTCCACACTGAGAGCTCCAGCGGATACAAATCACACGCCGATGCTCTTGTCACGCCAAGCCCAAAGCCACTTCAGCTGCACCCGGTGTTTATCTTACAATGACATTCTCCCTGCTGTTACGCCGAGGCCTCCCTCCTCCACACACCCACTTCCACCCCAGCGCTACCCCTTATAGGATACCTGCTAAATGGATGGAGAGACAGATGAACTTAATGGCGGCAGAGAGATACAGAGAGAGTGAAGTGGAGGGAGAGAAAATGAGCACACATTTGTCCTCTGTGACAACGCCGATGCTGTCTCAGTTATGAGAGGAGCTGATGTGACACAAGGGACGTTTGATTCTGCATACGTATGTTAAGTTTCTATGTAAGGAAAAGAACTGCGTGTCGATAATGATGTCTGCTTTCTTGTATTTGAGACTACATTAAAGGTAGGTCAGGTTTTACTGGTTGAGGGTGTGAATCTGAAAGACTCTTTTCATATGCAACTAATTTGCATCAGCAAATATGATTTTGGAGCATTACATTTTTATCAGCGTAATGAGGAAACACTTATATTGTGAACATGTCTGCAAAATGTTCACTGTCAGTGTATTTCTTTTGTTTTCCTACAATATCAACTCCATGGCAACTAAAGCATGATTAACGTTGTTATGTTTTGGAAACTGGTTAAGGTTAGGGAAAGATTGTGGTTTTGATTAAATATTGAAAAAGTCAATGCTGATGTGAAGGACACATTTTACTTTTTTAATATTTAACCAAATCCACAATCCTTCCATAACCATGTGGCAATCTTTTGTTGTTTTGTTTCCTTTTGCAATGAAGAAAGTGCTACAATTTTTGTACCAAAAGCAACAAGGATGTGATTATGGTAGACAACGGTCGTGACTGTGACACCAGAAACTGGGCTTTGCATCCTCAGTCCAGTGTGTGGTTAGATTTTTAGGTTGTTTTCAACAGAAGCACTTTGGTAAAAGGTTAGTGAAAGATGCTGGTTTTGGTTAAATGTTAATTAAGTAAACATGTCGTGTCTTGTGCCTTAGGTTTAACCCTAACCCTTCAAGGCATTGTCAGCTTTTTCAGTATTTAACCCAGACCATGATCTTCTCCAAACCTTAACTCAGCATTGTGAGTGCCTAAACTTAACCATAAAATAGTTTAACTTTGCTTTAGTTGTCACAAGCAGATATTGTAGAAAGACATGAAATATGTTGTGGCTCAACCTGGGATTCACACTTAGATTGAGTCTGGTGAAGTTTATATACAGCATATTCAGTGATTCAGTGAGCATCTATAGAGTGTGGGGAGCACCTTTTTACAGTACAGTATAGGGATCTCACACATCTTGGTCAGTGCATGTAATCCAGGCAGGAATTGTGTTTCCAAAACATGCAAGTGAAAAAGAAAAAGAAGCGAATAAAAAAGTGGAGAAACGAATGTGGATGCTGCCACTGCGATCATATGCTATCATATGTCCTTCATAGTCACTAGATCTCAGTCCATTAGAATACCTATGGGAGATTGTGGACTGATGTGTTAGACAGTGCACTTCACCACTGTCATCAAAGCACCAAATGAGGGAATATCTTTTTCATCCTTCTGGTAGAGTTCTTGAGACTTGTCAGAGAACTTTAAACCTTACTAAGACCTTTATGTTGAGTTTTCCTTTAATTTGTCGCCCATCTTTATTTGGAAAATCAACTTCTTAGTATGTAAACATAATTGTAGGAGAGACATATCTCCTATGCTGCATACAATTATGCCAGTAGAGAAACATCTGTCTGTTAAAATAAGCTTTCATGCACATTTACTGTGTGTGTAGGCCTGTGTGTGTGTGCACTGTCCATACACCCCCCCACCCCCCCCACCCCCCCACACCCAACATAAACTGTCACTGACCTCACGGTGAACCAACATCCGTATGCTTGTCCACGCCTCTGCACATACAGTAGATAGGATACTGTGTTGAATTTGGGCACCCCGGGGTGCAGTGGTCACAGTTTCTCTCTTACCAACTAGCGGTCAGGTGCCCTTGGGCCGCGCTGAGATGCTAGCAGAGTTGACATCCACATCAGCGAACATGTATGCTGCACGCCTGCCTGAATTAGCGCTCCACTGCCGGGGCTGAAACGGCTGGCGATCTGCCCTACCTCAGGGGAGGCGAGAGGAGAGGTCAATATGCTCAAATGATTTTCCACTTCTGCAGAGAAGGAGCAGTTGTAGCTTTAGGATATTTAGTGACACGCAGGATTGTTTACCGGCGTGATTTTCTCGATGTGTCCCCAGCACCTCAAACGCTGAGATGTGGATTTTTATTGGTGCCAGTGATGACTGATGGTTGTGGAAATAGGAAGCAGCGTCCTCGACAGTAAACAGATGCTGACCAGCAGATCACCATGAGGCCTCCGAGGTTTAGGATTGTCACAGGGATGTATGTTCTGCGAAGGGTCCGAGTATATATGTGTGTGTTTGTGAATGTGAGTGTGTAGTCCATGGGAGTTTGTGAAGGCTTTTTCTCTGAAGTGTCAACCTCCCAGAGAGAGGATCAAGTGCTAAGGAGGACTCAGGAGCTCAGTGTGTGTGTGTGTGTATGTGTGTGTGTGTGTGTCTGTGTGTGTGTGTCCAGCAGCTGCACATATGGTTTTAGGGATTGAGGAAGTGATATATCCTTTTATCTGTTACTGTGGATGACCACAAGCCTGACCAGAGTCGGCCCCACAAGGCTAAATCCACACACTCAAAGGATGGATCAGCGTGTGTGTGTGTGTGTGTGTGTGTGTGTGTGTGTGTGTGTGGATGTACAAAGGTGCATCAGAGAGCAGGGCCTTTCTCCTGAGGGGGAAGCACAGAGTTGAAAGGTCAAACACACATATGGGGGGTCAGTGAGCAGCCTGGCAAGCGGAACAAAAACCTCATACACACAGATACACACACTGGTCGGTTATTGTGTGAGGCTGTGTGTGTGTGAGGCAAATGAATGAGACTTAAAGACTGAAACCTATAAGAAGAGCCGCAATGTATTTTGTGTGTTATATGTAAGTTTTAAAAAGGACTTATTTTCCTTGTACTACTCTGTTAATCCACATATGGCCTGGATATCAGAGATCAAAAAACACTTTGTTTTTTCAGTGCATTTCCCATCACGACTGTGTGAACCGCATTATAAATTACTGTAACACATGTAACCGTAAAATTTGCTTCTACCCGGCTGAGGCCAGATTTTTTTCAGTCAAGAAAAAGTCAGCTTTTTTAGTGATTTTGTGAAAACAATGAAGCAATTTCTCATTAAATGAAACCAGAGATGGACTCCACTGGATTTCCACTCAGTCACATTTTTACTTCATTATGTATTCTTAAATATTCTGAAACTTTTTCACATTTCAATATCATTGCTTCATGACTTTCAGTGAAATCGAATCAGTTATGATGATATTATCATATTGTTTATTATTTTACAAAATCCTGCCCTCCAAATTAATGATTGTCAGCAAATTGTAATGTAGAACTAAATGAATGAGTTAAAGAATGGTAACAGGAGAGCTTCTCCTATGACCATGGTTGAGAAAAAGAAGTCATGTTAAAGTGGGGAAAAAAAGCCCTCATGATAGGGTTTGGAGTAAAAAATTGAAATTGGAGGCAGTCACAGTTAAGATATTTAAGTGTTTAATAAATATGCACTAATACAGTCGTTCTCAACCTATTATACTGGTGACCCCTTAATAAAATGTCTTGCAACCCCACACAGGGTGCATGTCTTTGAGTTGTAAAGAGTGACTTTCCCATGTTAGACTGCTTCACTTCAATACTTGTTGAGGCCTGAAGAAAAACAATGTAGTATTTCACAAGAAGAAAAAAGGTTAAAGAAAGTCTGAAAAAATATAAAACCACATTTTTTTGTTTGCTTATTTCCTAGACTTATTTTACAGTATTTGTCAAAATGACCGCATTTAAAATTGTCCTAAAATTGAAAGCATACTGGTTCTTTATTTTGAAACTCCATGCCCTTGCCTTATTTCCTGTAAAGAACAAACAACACAATTTTTTTTTTCTGAGGCAACATGCTCTACCCCGAACCAAATTATGTACTTCATCTGGTGTTGACCAGGTCAATTTGACCCGAGAAGTTCAACTTGTTATTGCCAACAGACTGGTGGATTTCTTTTTTCACTTCCTCCTAAATCTCCAAGTATCACACTCTCACACACATGCAGACACACACACACAGAGGCACACCTGTTGGACATGACGCAGGGCCTCCATGAATGGCCACAACACTATATGTGATGACTTTTTCACACCATGTAGCCTGGGACAAAATCTCCTTAGATTGAAGTTGTTGATGGTAGGAACAAAAATGTGACATTCCTAAGTGCGCTGCACAGAGGTGGAGAGATAAATGACTAGGAGCACTGTAAGCCGGAGATCATAATGTCACACAGAGTTGTGGACGATGTAGGAAAGCTGCTATCCTGCTAGAGCTGCCATGAAAAACAATGCAGTAGCCATTTGACATCTTTCACAACTTGCTGGATGTTTTGGCATCCAGTTAGCTAAAGCACTTGTTATCTACTTTGGAAAATGTAAGTAAAAAAATCTATTATATTTAATTTGCTAATATTACAAAAAAACTAGGTATGTGTGATTTTTATTTCTATATCAATTGAATGCCAATTATGTCCAAAATGGACAAAAAGGGAATACCACAGAAGAGTAACATGTCATGTCTGATAATTGCTCCTGGATGTGGTTCTATTTGTAGAAAGCTCTAAATAAATATAGAAGTTGTCTTTAAAATGTGTTGTGTTTTTAGCCTGACAAATAATTTCACTGGCTAAAATGACAGAAGTTGTAGCTCTCCTTAAAAGCATGTGAAAAAATAATGTGCACACTGCTCTTACACTACTAATATTGGTCATATAAATAGGTACTGTATTATTAACTGCAACCAAGTGGACACCATGGTTCTATTAAATCTCTCTCTCTCTTTCCCTTCATATCTTTTTTCTATTTATAAAACACTGTGAGCTCACCCCGCCAACCTACGCTATAGCGACGGAAGCACAACTTTCATTTACACTTGGGGTGATGCGATCCTCTCTGCAGGAAAATAAAGATGTGATTTTACTGCTCCCAACGTATTATACGCCGTTTTACGGTGTTGTAGTGGCAGGCGGCGCACGTCAGTGGGCCAAGTTACCTGACAACGCGGGAGAAACGTATTAAAAGCCAAACTGTGTTTGTCGTCGTGTTTTCACAGCCACGATCTAAACTACAACAAGAGTCGGTGTTACTATGAGGACAAAAGGACGCCTCAGATTGCTGCTCTGTGGTTGCAATCTCATCTCTCCTTGTCTCTGCTTCTTCTTCTTCTTTGTTTCTGCAGGTTGAAGCGGAGATTTGCAAGATCGCATGTTGTTGACCTCAACCGTAGCCAACAATCTACCAGGGTATGAGAGACCAAACACACACACACACATACTCGCACTCCACATCAGCCATCAGTTTGTCCGACAGACACATAAACGTACATCTTCACATTCACGCACAGACTACTTTACATCACACGTCAGATCACCCCAGATTCACACACACTCTCTCTCACACACACACACAAAATGCATCACACATCAGTTATGTCTTTTAGGCTGAAGGAAACAGCAGGGCGGGGGGCGAGTTGGCAGCAGGAGGGGTTGACAGGAGAGAAGAGGAAGTACACAGGAAGTACATTAGTTATCACTCCCATGTCTTTTCCACCTTTTCACTTCTTATCACCACCCAACGTCTCAGACCCCGGCCAAGCTGCTTCTCCTACTCATCCCACCCCTTCCTTTCCTCTTTCTGTCTTTCTCTTTCTCTCTCACACACACACGCCTCTAAAAATGACTTCCGTGCTCCACTTTAGTGTCGGGCCCTGGGATCTAGATGACACTTGGCAAGCTGCAGAAGCCGCAAGACAACTGGATGAAATATTTAAATGAAAGACGGCAGGGGTAGAAGAGTTGAAGAAAGGAAGGGGGGGGAAAAGAGGGAGAGAAAGGAATACAGGACAGAGGACGAGGGAAGGGGAGAACGACGATATTCAGACGGTGGGCGGAATGTGAAGGATTTCTTTTCTTGGCAAAGACAGGCCCGTATGACAGGAATTGTAGACAGATTGGCTTTCACCTACGAAATAGCCTGAAGAGATATAAACCAATACAGTATGAGATCACATCGCTTTGTCTTGGTATCATCAGCGAGTCTCAGTATGTGTAAAGTACTTTCAGCAGCGTGCCAGCTCAGCTGCTTAGATGAGGGCAATGAATCTGAAGCATGACCAAGTGAAATTTAACTTTGTTACAGCAATTTCATGACCTTAGAATTATAAGGTTATATTTCACATGACACTGATCTGACAAGTTGTAACATTATGTGTAGGTTTATTTTTAGTTTTATGGCTCTATAGTCTGAAAAAAGAAAATGTTCTATCTCCAAAGTCATTCTATAACTTCTTCTATTGACCTCATGCAACCCATCAGTTTTTTTTCATATGTTGAGGCTATAGTTAAAGCATAGTAAACACAAGTAAAATGTCTCAGTCCTGATCAATTCACATAGCTTACTATGAAGTAGGAAGACACTGCAAATTCATGAGGAGGCCACCATCTGTCACAGATATTGGATTAAAAAGACAGTCTTTGGTACACAGTTATCTATGGTGGTAACTAGTTTAAAACTGGCTCAGCTCACTTACTTTGAGTTGCAGAAATATCTTGAGGTGAAAAAATAGGCCTAACTGATGATTAGCACATATACACACACCCACCACTTCATTAGGAACACCTGTGCAATCTAATGCAATCCAATATAACAGCTCTGCCATAAATTCTACATTTATGAAGCTTATACATTTTCACTTTCCGTTGACATTGTCAGAAAGGTGATAATTCTACTCTATGTTTATTATTGAGGTCGTAGTGGGTGGTGGTGGTGTACTGGGGTAGAAGATTCTGCACAGTGCAATGCTAAGTGTAACTAAACGCAAATGAGTCCACTGCGCACTGTATTTAGAAAGACAAAATACTGTATTAGCGCAGGATTTGAATATATAAACATTAAAAATCACAAATACCAATGCATTCTGACCAGTCACCATGACTATTATAACAGTAACATGACCAGCTGATCCCGGAGCTGTGTGGCAGAACTGATTTAGTTCTAATTAGTTTAGCTAAGATTTAGCTAATTAGTGCCATTATATAAATAGAGGTCGATAAGTCTCTCATGGAAGAAAATCTCATTTTCTTCCAGCTATAGCAGTCCTTAACACTGTACTTCCCATTGGAAAACTGGTCAGATTTAGCTAAAATGCATGCACAGGGTGATCACAAGCAGCAGATGCAAACCACACAACACGACACATCCCCACTTCCGGTGTAGACAGGAAGTTAAAAGACAAATTAGTGGGTCAATAAGTTAATGGCTGTGTTTCATTAGTAGTCCCACTTCCCCTCATTCATTTCCCCTCAGCCCTTGGTATGACCTAACAGCATACGTCACATGGAGGCCACTTGGAGAGCAGAGGGAAAGTGGGCAAGGGAGCTGCGGGAGATGTAAATGGAATGCACTTGCCCTCGCAGTCAGTAATCTCAACCTGATGAGGAGCTCCGTCTCTTCTTCTGACCCTTAAATACCATAATAACATAAACACTATTGCATGGCCTAACATTACTATAATGTGAAAATGGTGTGCAAAACAGTATAATTCAGTAACATGGGTAGTTCTAAATATATAATACAAATAATGGGGAACTGTAACATTCTAGTGAAGTAATTGTATAAAGCAACTTTCAGAGTATGACAAAAATTTAATTTCAAAATGATTACTCTGATTATCTGGATATTGTTACTCACACTTGTAGATTGTTTGCTCAGACATTCGTTCTGTTTATTCCAATCACAAACATCTGTTTTTGTTGTTTTTTATTTATTTATTGCAAAATGTAACAATAATAAACATCAATTGACATATATGTCAAGGGTTAAGGGGTAAATAGATTATATAATGAAAGAAGAAAAAAGAAAAAAAAAAGGTTCAGCAGTTCAGACAATTATACAATTTACACATATTAAGAGTTTTTAAGGCTTTGGGGTTTGTAGAGTGCTGAATAGTTTGTATGTTTTGTTGCATTTCGTTTATAAAAAAATAAAATAAAGGTTTGCTATTATAAAATGTACTTTTGTGTAATGTGAAAATTTGCTAAGATAATAAAAAGATTTATGATATAATACTATTATATACTATTATACAGCACATCTTTGTATGGTAATGAAAACTGAACAGAAATGTTACAAGCATATTGGGCAAATTCTTTCCAAGAAAGAACAGTATGAGGACAGCAAACATCTGTTTTAAATACTATTAATCAGCAGCTCTTTGACATCATAGCGGAAATGATGAGTAAACGCAATGCACAGTGGTTAATCTGCAGCACTGAGTGACCGTCGCTGATCACTCGCTCCCTCAGCCCTCGAAGGGTCCAGCTCACTTCACTTGAGTTTTTCAGAGAAATGGAACGACACTTGTCGTGGTGGCGGGGATTCCCCCGATGGCAAGTGCCGAGGGGAAGTCAACGAGGGCATGTTGAACAACTAATGAAATGCAGCCAATAAGGTTCCAACTGCAAAGCCAATCGGTGGTCAGAATGTACATTTGAGGACCAATTATGGTCCACCTCTTTACTGTGTTACCTCAGTGCTCTGTGACTGAAGCTGAAAAGATCATGAAATGGTATGCAACCAGAAGTTTTGAACTTCAAAATTGATGATTTAATTTAACACATTGTGATTTAGTTATTGGAGAGAAGACATCAATACATTTCAGTCATCTGATGCACTCAACAGTGCTCCTGAGTTTGTGTCTGCTTGTCCACTGCAGCAGACACAAAATGATAATAGTGACTACGTTCAGAGCTCAGACACTGACAGTGAAGACCTAAGCTTGTCCAGGCAAAAAGTAGATGCAAATGTGTGAGCAGAAAATAGATGAACAGCATACAGAAGAGATCACAGAACAAGCACAGAAATCATCAGAAAAAATGAGCAGAGAAAACTTTTTTGACTTTTTTTGCATTGCTATCAATTTTACTTTTAGAGAAACTTAATAATTTGTCTTGTCAGTTCAAGTCTTGGTTCATGTGACCAACTGTTTTAGTGTCTGAATAAAACATTAAAACATTTAGCTGAATTATCTGAGCCAAAATATATCATATCACGCTTCCTTTTAGTAAATATTACATTGATGATGTGTATTAAAGTAAAACTAAACTGCCTACTTTTTTTCAAAGAAATCATTGCTTTCTGTTCTACCTCAGCAGCTACAGTAGAGACTAATTAGCAGAGAATGTACGGATTGAAATATTGTATATTTAGAGTAGCTTAAAGGTCACTGTTATTTTGACCAAGAAACAAGGATATGAAAGATGTGAAAACGTTGAACGTCACAATTTATGTTTGATTTCATCTCCCATGCAAGGCAAAATATACAATAGGGAAGCACGTTTAGGTGTGTGTATGTATGTGTGTGTGTTTGTCACTGTGTGTGCGTAGGCCGTCATGCATATACTGTACTGTATGTACATGCATGTACTGTAGATTCTTGGGTATGTGTTTGCAGTATAATGTATGATTCTCTCAGCAGCATTACTGACCCGTGTATGGTTGCCGTCACTGTTAAGTCCTGCTTGTAACAGACTGTGTGTATTACAAGGCTGGACCTCAGGCCTGTCTGTCAAAGGAGTGGGTGAGAAGGGGGGTAATGCTGTGCCGTTAGTGTGCAGGAAAGTGAAGGGGGAAATCAAATTTTGCAGTGTCCTGTAGTGATCAAATAACTGCTTTTGTCTTGAGTATTTGGGGGAAAAATAATAAACAAATGCAGATTTTATATGCAAAGTGTGTCTTGTCATTTGTATGTTCACTGCAGCAACTATATTACTGTACACGATAGCTCCTTTCCCATGTGTTCAGATGTGTGTCATCTTTTTATGTTACCATAAAAGCAACGTGAATCACAGAGTACCTAAATAAAATGTTAAATTTATTAAAAAAAAAGAAAAGAAGAATCACCCATGTAAAATATGTCGTACATGCTTCAGGTCATACTGACTGAGGTTCATGGTATGTGCACAGGGAAACTGGAGAAGGTTTCAGTATGTTATGTGTGTGTTTTACATAAATACCAAAAGTTTCCGGTTATTGTAGCAAAAAGAGGGGGAAAAAATCATGTTCTTCATTATCCTCCAGAACAGATTCTGCATGCAGCAATGAAAATGCTAATGTATTGCCATCCAGTAGTTCAGAGTAAAGTATTACTTCAAATAAACATTCTGTTTCCCAGTGCCGGGCTTTGTGAATAAATGGAACGGAGAAGCAACAGAGGGGTTTTCTCCTGCGCTGATTGGGTGCAGATGTGAGCTCCAGTCTGGGTTTGGTTAGAGCCCCGCTGCCAGGAATATTCGCTACAATTCAATAAATAGAGCTGTTAGGAGCAAGGCATTTCCTTGTCACCATGTCAAGGTTTCAGAGCGGATGTTTCACATTGGGTGTTTTCACTCAGCCTATACTGTATCTAAAGCTTAGTCTATACACTCAGCTTCAGTATAAAACACTGGATGCTGCTATTGAAATGCTGCAGAATAGATTAAATGATGAATTTAATGTCAAATGCAGAATTGGATTTACAGAATGTTTATTGGGCTTCAACTGACATGAGGTTTCCAATTGTTTCCATTTTTGGACCTAAGGTTTTTATTATATATTTTCTTTGCCAATATTTACATAAAGAATCAAAAGTTAATTAAAGGTAATTTTATATTACAGTATTGGATTGTTATTCATGATGCACAAAAGTATAAAGAGCTTTTTAATATTGTAGCTGGGCAGCATGGACCAAATTTTAACAACTTTGTGTACTGTTGGACAGTTTAATACATAATGATGCATCATATTTTATAAGTTGAACACAATGTTGTCTATCTCAAATCTTAATATGCAGTACAACTATAGCTGTCAGATAAATGTTTAACCTGATAAGTGTCAGGTGGGATGTGGAATTGTTTTGAGGCATTTATTCTAAACGGCTTCTCCTTGATCTACTGCATCTTAGATTATACTTCATTTGTATGTCGCTTTGGACAAAAGCATCTGCCAAATGAATAAATGAATAAAATGTAGTGGCATAGAAAGTAAATTCATCACCTCATAAATATAGTGCAGCAGAGGAAGAAAGTTACAGAAAATAGAAATACCCAAGTATCTCAAAATTGTACTGAAGAACAGCACTGGAGTAAATATAGTTAGTTACCTTCCACCACTGCTAAAAGTCAAGATAATCCACAACACCAACACAAAGGCAGCTCTGTGTTTTGTAAATGAAAAATTAATGTACAAATAAAATAAAATGCTGTACATTTGGTGGACATCATCGGGTGACTTCAGCATCAGTATCAGCCTCGGAAGAAAAAAAAAATAACACAGGCACAATCAGCACACACTCCTCTCATCTCGCCCATTGCTCCTTCACAGTTCCCTTTCACTAATCTGCCTTTGCTTTTCCTCTCCTCTCCTCTCTTCTCTCCTCCTGCCCCTCTCTCTTTTCTCCTCCCCTGTGCCCATCTGCAAGGCGATCAAATCATCGTATGGAGAAATCCTGGGTGATCCAAGAGGGCCAGGCAGAAAGGTCACGGAGAGAGTCCGTAAAATGGATGAAGCCTAATGATTAGCTCAACCTTTACCTAATCAATAATCATTTATCCAACAATATCACCGGCAACCATAGCCCCATTTGCCATTAACCTCAGCGGTGAGGAGAGAGGCAGTATTGTTTCTTCTGGCAGCTTTATAGCACTCAGATGAGTGGTAGGGGCCGGGATAGAAGCTTAAGGTTGGATCTCGATGGCTCAGATCCTATTAAGGGACTGTAGGTATTTTAATGTAGCAGTGTCATATAATTACCCTTTTGAATGATTGACTGTGACACGACCAGACTGTTGAGACTGTAGAAAAGAATGGTCTTTTTTTAAAGGATATGATGATTAAAAAAAGGTGTGTTACATAGATAATATTAATTTAAAATACGCTCATTGAAATTATGTTAAAAATATTAAAAAATACAAAAAGTTAAATCTGCTGCTGTCAAACAAAAAATTGAACCAGAGTGGGTTTTTTTCCCCTTCAGGATTCCTTCAATTTTGCTTCTGCAGTCTACAGGAAACCCAATAATATTATCTGCATATTTAATTTTGATCAATTTTTAGAATTGAAACACTGAAAAAATTATGATCTATTCTGCAACCTAACCTTAACATAACCCTAAACTTACCTTAACCTTAAAAGAGGTAAGGGAAGCGAGTCCCCACAACATGACTGTGTAAATAGATTTACGTCCCCACAACATGAGGAATACCTGGACCACACATACACACACACACACACACACAGATGCAGCAGCGCCTGTCTCCTCTGTGTCTCTCTATGATGCCATCTTCATCATAACCTCTCCCTCTTTATTGCCTTTAATGACTCCCCCTCTCCTTTCATTAATTCTTTATCGATTCCTCCTGACGTTGCCTGAATTATTTTCCAATTACAGCAAATAAAAGAAAAGGAAAATCCATTGCAAATACATGCCTGCATGTGTGTGTGTGTATGTGTGTGGGTGTGTGTGTGCTTGTGCACATGCACTAACATTTAATTAACTGTATGAAAACATACAGTAGATACCCACACATATCTACGTGTGCTTTTGGGGCATTGGTACCATTTGATGCATGGACTGGGGGGGATTCGAAGCTTTTTTTTTTGTGGTCAAACACACACACACACACATACACACACACACACAGACGAGGTGGAATGTGAAAGTGACGGCACAGAAAGAGTGGTAAAGGTCACAGGAAGCTAATGACTCCAGCTATCTTACATGGAATAAGTTCAGACACTTTGGACTGGTTTGTGTGCGTGTCACAGAAGAGTAGGGGACCGGACGTGAGCGGAAAACAACAAACCGGCACACAGTGTATTCACAAGGGCAAACACACTCACAGATACGTATTACGCATAAAGTGTCTGTGCGCCAACAGAAACTACAGAATCCTTTAATATGCTGTTTTGAGAGCGTGAATGATGCTCCCAATACCAGATAGATCCAGTCGCACAATTAGCCTCAGAGGTCCATCAGATGGCTCTAGTTAATACCCACAGGTCATTAATTACAACAATTATTCACCCTCATATCGCAGACACATATCGACTCTTTTTTTTTTTTACGCCTTGGCCCGGTCGTCTGTTGATGCACCCAAAGGGCTCAATGGGAAAATAAAGCGAGTATATTAAGCATGTGCGTGTTTTTGTGAGAGCGGTGGGGATGGAAATAGATTTTCACCTGCACGGGAATCTTCAATTGTTTATTATGTACTGTATAGTGTGCCGGCTCCTCTGTTGTCCAATTAGATCATATTAGTCTGAGGCAGTGTCAGAGAAAGTGATGGTTAATGATGTAAAACATGATTCACATGAGCATGATACAAATGCTCACGTGTATGTGAGAGGTTGTTTTTTTTTTTTTTGCTATCAGTCACATTTGTAGTTTTTCTCATGTCTTAAAAATGAAGCGCGAGAGGAAATGAAATTAACTTCTATTATGCGCTTACCTGAGAAGTATTTTGTTGTTCTGTTGTTTCCTACGTTTTTGCAAATGAGAGCCATATGTTACCCGCTTTGTATATGTGTCTGTGTGCACATACAGCACGGTACGTTCTGACCTCTTAACTATAACTCTAAAGCGCGTACATGCTTGTATTTACAGTATGAGCATCACCGTGCATGCCTGCCTTTGTGAGTGTGTCTAAATGTGTTCTGAGTGTGTGTATATGTGTGTGTCCTGACCTCTCCTGCCCTCTCTCTCCCATCCCTCCTTTGAGAGTGTGTGTGATATACAGAGCTCTAATTGTCAGGTCTGGCCCCCACATTCCTCGCCTCGACCAGCCTACCAACACCATGTCACTTTAACAACCGCGAATTATCACTGCGATGGAGATCTCGGCTTCACAGTGGCTCTATGAGAATATAGATACATTTCCTTCAATAAATTACCTCCACCAACCACACACACACACACACAACTTACTACCTGTCCGCAAACCCCCCTCCTCTCCCTCACATTCACTGCTCTCTGACTGACGTTTTTACCACAACATTATTGCGTCTGCCTCAAGATGGGAGAGTCGCCGCTGCACCAAATGTAGCTAAAGTATCCGCCTAAGAGGGGATGAGATGAATCTAGCCCTTCTGTGTCATTTGACCAGGGTTATTGATTCTCACAGAGCCGAGCGGGATCTAGGAGTGGGTTTCCCATAAAGTCGGCGGCCGAAGTGACTGCAGACAGGGAAAGAGGACAGGGCATAAAGAGGAAGATAATATACATGTCTGGTGACTGGGGATCGTTTCTTCTAATAACATCTGTTCTTACTTAATCTCTGCTCAGGCTACAAGCTGCTTCATCTTCCACAAATGCATCAGATCCTTTTTTTAGTCGGAGAGTATCCAAAGAGGATGTGTTTCATGCACTGCATTTATTCCTTTTCTGGCTGTGAAATGAAATTTGCTGTTGAGACAATAAAGTCTGAGTGAAATCAAAGGTGGATCACTTTTTGTTCTTCCTCTCTTAAAGTATTCTCTGTCACACTTAACATCCAGCAGGCTAAATTTCCCTTTAAAAACCCCTCAAAACATTTACTGAAGTATGTAAAAATGGTGAACAAAGTCATTATCAAACTGGACCATTAGATCCCAGCTTACCATATGGTTCGTTTTTATATCAGTGCTAAACAAAAATAATTCCAACCACCCAATCGGATGCAGCCTAAGTAGTTCAGCATGGCCATGCGAAGCAAGGCAGTCATCTTCTCCAGTGGACGGGATGCCACGTAAGTGTTTCAGTCTGTCTTTATAGAAGTCCAGGCCAGCTCCGCTACAGGCTCAGCCAGGACCGGGGGTTCGGCGTAATGAAAGGCAGATTGAAAAAGGCTCTTGATTGATTTCCTACATCTTGATTTGATATCCTGAATTAATTATTTGAACTTGAATAATATATAAAGGAAAAATAAATGTAGAACACTCAGGGGAAACAAGGCTTCAGTGCTGCCGCCGCTGCTGCTGCGGCTGATGCACAGATACTGTATCTCTTGGTCAATCTTATCCCCAGTTACTCTAGAGAAAAGTGTGTGGGGTGTGCAGCCAGCTGTGGTACATGTGTGTGTTGCAGTGTCGTTTGTGTGTCACAGGGGAGGAAAATGAAGGTTTAGGTGGCTGACTCCTTAAAACTATAGTGCCAGTCAATTTTCACAATATGCCTGCAGATTGTTCATAATGTGAGGACAGCTGCCTATAGATGTGGTGTCAGCTAAATAATGAAAAACCTTGGTGTAAAGTAGTTAATCTGATTTAGTGTTATGGTCGTAGAGTAATGATAAAGCTACATTTGGAACCAAAACTTTATGGGGACGTAAAATATGGGAGCAAAAAAGACAGGTCAAGACATTTAGTCACAGTTTAAGAAGTTTTGGAGGACAAATTGCATTACCTGTTGGGACTCTGTCATACCTACCAGCAGTGGTTATTAACAGTGGGGCTATTCCCTCCTCAGGGAGCATCAAGCCATTGCAGCTCCTACATGAATCTGATGCACATGGGAACAATAAACAAACAAAGAGTGCTCTGATGCTAGCAAGTTTTAGGCCATAAAAATGTTGTCAGACAGCAAAAAAATACTTAAAGCTGTCCTTATCAATATTTCTATATTGACAATGGATCAAATAACTAGGTGTAATGTAAAAGGTGTAGCTTGTAGTGATGAACCCACAAAGATGTATCACTCAACTCTGCAATTCTTCTCACCTCTACAAAGTATTTTAATGTCTTTCAGCTCATTGTTTTGGTTTAACAGCCTGCAACTTTACTTTTGGTTCAGTCTCACTGTTCTTATCCTTATTTCTAGCCATAGCAGGCAGCTGTTTTCAGCAAAAAAAGCTTTAATAAACCTTCTGCACTCTACCTGCCCAGCTGACAGACAAGGTTAGTGTCTGGTGAACATAGTGGAGCATTTAACAGCAACAGAGACAGATGTTTCCCCCAGGAGTTGGTGGAGACCAAAACAGAGCTAAAAGGGGAGTGATTATTGGACTTACAGAAACACAAGATGACATTTTTCCTGCCTGTACAAAGTCAGGTATAACAGAAACAGTTTGAGAAACGCTGCTTTAGAGAATCCCATCAAATAGCGCCAATCTATTCTAAGAGCTCAGAAACAGAATTAATCCTAAAATAGTGCTGTAATAATTAAATGTAAAAGTTCATTCTTGACCTTTAAAACAATATTTAACAAAATATTCTTACCTTAAAGTCGCCTCCATGGCTTTCAACTTTATCTAACTTCATTAATGAATTGGAAAGTCAATTTACTTAACATTTATTGAAGAATTCTGAGGATTTATTAATCATTAATCCTTCGTCATTTATCATAAAAATGCCAAACATTTGATGGGTCCATCTTCTCAAAGTTGAAGATTAGCTTTTTGTTTCTGTTTCAAATCATTTTAAATTGCATACATCTTTTATCATGTTTAGACTAATTGTCGGACAAAACAGGCAATTTATCGGCGTCACTGTGGACTCTGTTGTGATTGACATTTTTCACAATTTTCTGACATTTTATAGACTAAATAATCACCAATGATCACCAATTCTTCGGAAAATAATCAGGACAACTGGTAAAGAAAATAATTAGCTGTTGCAGCCATTTTCAAAAGTAAACCCATTTTTGCATAAAATAAAATTTCTTTTTGCATAAAACTATCTTAAATCCATCACGCTGTGAGGGTGACACCAGACACCAGATCATTTACTGATGAAACATGCCACCCAGTTTCCTCCGACAATGAAATATTCTAAACTACAGTATCATCCGCATACAGCTCATTTCCTGGCACAGGTGCCGGTGGCCCAGCTCATTTTGTTGTGGCATCAGAGGAAATATTAAAACACTCTTCCTGCTCATCTTCTCTCAGCCAGGAGAAGAAGGATGACGGGAAGATGAGAGATGCTGAGGGAGGGAGTGAGGGGGGCTATCAACCGGGTTCAATTGGATGACTATACTCTGCCTTCCCTCACTGACACCTATTTTGTTCTCCCTCTTTCGCTGCTGACACCCAGATTATCATAAAAGAGGACGACTGCGACGCAGTTGCTGATTTACAGGGGGCTTGAACCAATCAATCTGAAAAGTTAAGATTAACAGTAAAGGCTTCAAGCTCCCTCTTCTCCGTCCTCTGCCTACCTCTTTCCCCGCCTTATTCACGTTCTGTTGTCTCAATTCCCCTCCCACCCTCCCTCCTCTCTCCATCCTTTTTGTTATATTTTAATCTAAGCAAGAAATAAAAGGGAGGCCTTTAAATTCCATAGCTTCCAGAAAACTCTGGCAAGTATTCATTGTCGTTCCACTTTTCCCTTTCAACCTCTCGGCGGGAGGCCTCGGCTCATGACATCTTTATATATGACGCCCTGCTTTCAAAATGCCACTGACGCTTTTAGATGAGCTGCACTGTGATCTCGGAATACGAAAACACCCGTGACAGATTTTTCTTATTGACACACGCTGTAACGGAGATCAGACCGTGCACCACCAGCCCAAGGCCTCACTCATCCCACAGCATTAACAGCACCTACTCTGTATATACCCACAACTAAAACAGGCATAATTACTCCCAGGGTATTTTAGGATAATTGTTATAACTTATGATAAATACTATTTTTTTATCTTCCACACAACCTGTTTTATGGTGAGGATCAGCAATGTCATAAAGAACGAGGCGCAGCTCTTAATCATCAGGACAAATACACCATTAACTTTTGAATTCATTTCCTGAATCTGCATCGGCTATGGTAAACTCTTCCTCATTACGGAAGCAGATGCTTTAAAAGCCAGACTGGATGGGATCAAAGGCCAGCGAGGGAGAGAGCGACTGGCTCCCTCGCTCGCCGCTTTAGCTCATTTTCATTATCCTCCACTGACTAAAACATCTATCGCATTATGCATTAACAGTTTAAAAGCTCTTCTTTTCTCCGGCCTCTTGAACACCTTTTCTGTATTAGAGGATGTCATCATGGCCACAGCATGGCAGAGAGCCTCGCGTCAAGTCGATCAAATCATCTGCACTAATGATGACGGCTCGGAGAGTGGGTTTGATGGGAGGAAATCACACACAAAAGCAAGAGGAGTGTGTGTAGAGCTGCACACATTAAACACACGAGTCAGAGCCAAGCTATGCAGGAGTGTGTATATGTGTGTGCTGGGCACAGGCCGGAGAGCTGAGGAGGCCGATGGTAATGTATTTTTCTCCAAACAAGAAAGATTGCTGAATCCCTGCCTCCTGGAGCGGGGGGGCCTGAAGGGGGAAAAGAGGGACGGGGGGGTTGTGTAGTGATGCCGGGGATTCAGGTATATGGATGGCCTAAGGAGGTTTCCATCATTCATAAAGCGCGGCCGCCGTACGCACCCTGACGCCGAATTGATCTTGCAAAAGAAGCAGGGTGGCAGAGCGACCACTTCATTAGTCTCCCTGAGCTACAAATCACCTGCTAGCGCTGCGGCACTCAGAGGAACCGGTGTTACCAACGCTACATTACTAGACTACAGCCTCAACAGTCTAAAGTGACCGGCCATTCATGCAGCCATTATGAGTGAGTTATGTAGCAATGCAAAAATATTCTCTATACATCTCACATTACTGTGGGTCATAGTCAACACTCCTGCGATAAATATGCAAGCTTTAAGTGCAGCATAATCCAGAAAGTAAAAAGCTCGGCTGCTGGAGGCCCATTTTGCTTTTCTGGTATCAGTTTGTGCAACTGCCTCCCTGGAGAATTTTTTAAAAAGTCCTTTGAAAGAAATGTTCAAAGAGGAAAAGGGATCATGTCTTTTGAACAAAGTAGTGATGTGCAGATCATCCTTTGATTGCATTTTTATTATATTTTGTGTTGCACGTCCATCATAAAAGTTGCATAAAACACATTTCTATTGTCTGTCCGATCACCATGTCATCATGGTGGCGTTTGTTTGTAAAGAAACTCATGTCATCATGGTGACATGTTCTTCACTTCAACACAAAAAGTGAAAAACAATACATGGAACTTCATACTTAAACCACAGGTGTCCCTCTGGAGTAAAGTAGATGATCTGATTAGATTTTGGAGTGCATTATTTTGCATGTTAAGAAGGGAAAATGGTGGGGCAGTTTGCAGCTCAAGTGCTTTTTGTTTTAATCAAGCTTTTTGAATAAATTGTGCCTCAAATGGTTAGATTTCTCCAATAGAATATTTTGTAAGTGCAAATTAGGCTGCACAGGAGGGCTGGTTTATATGCGTGTTTCAGATTTTCAAATATGATTGATTATACTACAAATAGTCCTTGGATTTTGTTTATTTAAACCCTCTAAAGGTCTTCAATATTATATCATTGGACTACTACTATTTATATATAAAGTATTGTTATTACTATATACATTTCTCCCTCACACCACTCCTCTTTTTTTATCTACTTAAGTAACAAAATACCTGCAGCAAGGGGCAGCAACTTTGACATTAAAATATGTTAACAATATAACTACATTACTCAGTACAGAGTAACAGTAATTAGAATCTGTCATCCAAATATTTAACCTTACTTGAATAATGGCAATAACTTTTTTATAGTTATATTTTGAAGCCTCATTCTGAAACTCAGCTGCCACAATATCTGTCTTTGCAACAGCCTTTAATCCAACACAACACTCAAACAAAGACTGCTTCCATGGGTCTCTGTTCACCATTTACACTGTAGACATTTCCCACACAACAAAGGATAGGCAGAGAAAGATTCCCTTTTATTAATGGGGTCTGAAAAGGGGATTGGCAAAGTAGATAATATGTACTATAAATTCTATAAAGAAATACAAAATGATGCCACTGAAGGCTGCACCTTGGGCTGATCACCCTTTTCCAACATCTCAGGAGCTACACTGACAGAATATTTTAAAGAATATCACTGTCCACAGCCCACAAGTTTGCTTTTCTCACCATGGGTTGTGTCAAGGTCATGGATTAATTTACTTGAGACAGAAAGGTGTCATTTTAAGCAGGTTGCCCATTCTTTCCTTGAATAAGACATCAACATGAACACTTCTATATTTTGTTGGTCATGTGGTTGACACTGGTGTTTGCGTTCTGAGAACTATTGGGAGTTGTAGATGTGTGGCATTTTTGTCAGATGCCTGTGAGATAGACAGGTGGATAACATTGGAGGGCACATTGGATCCAGGGACATCGCAGTTATATGCTATGCACTACGCATTGGGCACCTGAACCCCACCGCTATTTTTACTTTGATGGTCTTTCTGGTGGAATTGATGCATGTAACAATGGGCAGCAACAATGTGCTGATGCTTTGTCCACAGTAGAGGAAGCAGAAGCAGGTAATCGAAATTTTCCATTAGCCCTACAATGTTTCTTTATCAATATACCTTTTCCATTTGAGCCAAGCAAATTACTGACATTTCCCCTGATGTTATTTTATGTGCAAATCCAAAATCTGCTTTAAAACAGGTGAATTGAAACAAATTTGTTAAAGCAAAGTCCTGACCGTCTGATAAACACATACCTTCAATCAAGAAACAAATGGCATTGCGGTTCAGCACCGACACTGTCAGGTCACCCCGTACACACAGAGTGGACAGCTAGACATTCTTCTGTTAGAATAGCAGTTGGAAAGGGTTCATGCATATAGATGTTTTATTTCAAGCTGACTGAAAACAAGCACTTAAGCTTTCATGAGTGGCTTATGGGTGAAAATCATTACCTTGATTAGCTAATGCAGGTCATAGGTGTTACATTAGTATACATGACGGTAAAAACTTATCAGACACTGTTTAAACTGTCCTGACAGACGCAGAGGGGGTGGGGGGTGGGCGGTGGCTGGAACCCAGAATTGTAAAAACTTAGATGCAGGGAATAAACTGATTAGAGAACCATTGACAGCAACTGGTGTGGTTCACATATTGTTATTCTATTGACTATTATGTGATAATAAACAGCTGTGTAACTTGCCTAAATGACCCCTAAATGTTAAAATGGTTATACACTGTAACTTGAAAAAAGGTAACGCCTGCACACTTACTCCAAGCCACAAAGTTCAATCTGGAAAACGTTTCGATCTTCAGGTCAGAAAGTTTCAAAAATTTAATTAATGCTGCTTTTTAATAGCCTTGCACCTATGTGATGTACCTATAATTACTCTCCTTCAGCTCCTATACACTGTAACTTAACAATATATTTGATCATGACTGTATTTTACTTTCTCTATTTATCCAGACTTTTCTTGTTTCTCTTACTCCCTCTGTAGTGCATTCCTTCACATGGATAGGGCTGCCTATTTAACCCTATCTATGACTTTACACCCAGGTAAATTCTAACCTAACCCCAATGCATATATGTCGCAAGCGCTTGCATATGTTGCAAGCACAGTATATATTTATTCTACGAGCACATGATGAAATTTAGATGAAATGTAAAAGGCTGTTGTTATTGGGCTTGAAACCTAAGTTTCATTTCAGTTTTTCTCTCTAATTTGCTCTCTCTCTGTCTGTCTTTTTTGGTCTCTTGGTTTTACTAGTCATGTAGTCAGTTACATAAATTTCATTGGAACACCAGTGACATTAAAAGAAAATGCCAAATTCTGGTCTGTAAACACGAACACTATCACTGCCTCTCTGAAGTCTGACATTCCAGCATCTGGTTTGTATGTGTTGCTATGGGAAACAACATCAACTATCAGAATAACAGGGACAAGATCCATATTTTTATTTATTTATTTGTTGTTGTTTTTTTTATTTTAGTTCCCATGCCAGAAGTAAAAATCCACAATGGCTACATGTGTCTTATTTATCCTGAAGGTTGTGTCAGACAGCTTTCAAACAAAAACAATGCTGTGTGCTGGAGCTCTTTTATGAATTTAGCCACTGGCCTACAAAATCTCTGTGACGTCCCTGACCATGAATGCCATACCTTCTTTGGACTGAGACAGAACTGCAGATAAAAACTGACTGGACAAATTTAATTATATTTCTCTTGTCTATAACAACATAGAACTGACTTTAAAGGTCATTCATGATATTTGCATATATACAGTACTGTATCTTATCTTGTGGTCTTCTTTTTATCATGCAGGCACTATAATAAAGGCGTTTTAAAGATCCCATCAAGGCATGTTATGATATAAAAATACTCTTCTTTGAATAATAATTTGCTTTTGATATGGTTTTTCCACAAAAAAGTTCTACTAACTAATTAAAAGCTTGTAAAAATTGATATCAATCTTTATTTTTATTTTTGAAAGATTAACTACTTGATGTCTCCTACTTCACTGTTAAAGGACCAGTGTGTAGGATTTAGTGGCATCTAGTGGTGAGGTTGCAGTTTGCAACCGCTCACCCTCACCCCTCCCTTTCAAGTGTGTAGGCGAACCTATGGTCGCGAAACTCAAGAAACTCACGAAAAACACGAAAAACACAAAAAGCACGAAAAACACGAAAGGCCCTTTCTAGAGCCAGCGTTTGGTTCGTCTGTTCTGGGCTACTGTAGAAACATGGCAGTGCAACATGGCGGCCTCTGTGGAAGAGGACCCGTTCCCTATGTAGATATGAAGGGCTCATTCTAAGGTAAAGATAACACAACAATTCTTATTTTCAGGTGATTATACACTAACTAAAACATATTTATGAATATTATGTACCATTTCTGCCATTTCTGTCCGTTCCACTAGATGTCACTAAATTCTACACACTGGACCTTTAAGTCCATTCTCAGTGTATGTGCACTGGAGGCTTCAAGTTTCCACATCACAATTGTGTAAGTTGAATACTGGCTCTCAATTGGCTCCAAACTAGTTGTGAAGTCACAAATCATGCTTATAGGTACATGCATTAAACTCAGATTTAAGGTGAGTACAGAGAAACTTTCATCCTTTCAGTAGATGAATGTGAAAACTGCATCATTCACACTGTGAAGCTCAAACATCACAGTGAAGTAACAACAACAAGAAGCAAAAAACATTTTTGAGTGGGGGTGGACTTTTGTATCTTGAACCTTTTTTGTGGTTATACAATATTGTGTATTTGGTTTAGAGTAAGGTGTATGATGGGATTTTTGCTGTCGACCACCATGACAAATACCTATCCAGTTATTACATGAGGAACATTGCGAAAAGTATAATTAAACATTTAATACATATAAAAATAATTGGCAAATGAACACCAAAGCACATATTTAAATGATTCTAAACAAAAACTCAGGTTGCAATGGATGACACCTAAAGTTACATGTTAGCATTACAGTATATTTACAAAGGATTTTAAATTTGTTGTAGACTTTCATATAAATCTGTTCAACATCACAGCCGAAAACAGAACTATATCAGGACTTTTACCACTTTGAATCACACTGCCACACCACATAATTAGTCCAATATTCTCTTTATACTGGCAGGCTCAGAGTAATGATGCCAAGCAGGCAGAGTGAAGATGGAGCACTCACTAAGGACTTGGTTTGTGATCTCCGAGGAGGCAACTTCACAGAGGCAGGGCAGAGCGAAACAAAGTGCGAAGGCCTTCCATGTACACAAATCTTGTCAATGGTAATTGATCGCTGCTGGTCACCCGCACAGGACCCGGGACGAAATCAAGTGGCTTCTCCATAAAACAATGTCAAATATTGATGATATTTCTCTTCCCTGCCTCTAGAATGAATAGCCTCATCCTCCCTGTAGTTTTGATGAATGTTTGTTATTGCCTTCCCCTCTTGTTGTCTTTCTGTTGTCATTTTCACTGGCTGCTTGCTAGGATGAAGCAGTGGTATTTTCTGCATTTCTTTTTTACCACTTCACAGCAACCACAACCAGTACTGATGTAATATAATTACTGACCTTGCAGGCTAACTTGACATTAATATGAACTGAGATTTAAATGGAAACTTTGTTCCATTTTTCATGATAGATGTGTGTGTGTTTCAAGGGTAAAACCAAATTTTGAATAACTTGCTGCCATGTCCTTGGTCTTCCCTGTGTCTTTTAAAGGCTGATATCCTTTTTTTGTTGTGACAGTCTTCTCCCTCAAACAAGACACAAAAGACATGGTGCCATGCCACAAACACAGTTTTGCCACCACAGAGGCAAAATAGTTGAGACATTTGACTTGGAATTATACAAAGTAAATTCAGTGCCTCTCCGGCTCCTCTCTGCCTTTTTTCCCTGTTTCATCTGTCAACATCTCTCTGTCTCTTTCTGAAAAAAACAAACTATTCTCCCCCTTCTTATTGTCTGTTTAAACTTGCATGCCCCCCCAGCCCCCCCCCACAACCTTCCACACTCTATTCCCTCAACTGTCAGTGTGAGAGGTCTAAAAGCTTGTCTGGTCCACTGTTTCACATCAGAAACGGTTTGTGTGTTTGTCAGTTCTGGGTCTCTGGAAGAATGAAACGAGAGAGACAGAGACAGAGACAGATAGAAAAGGGGGGAAAAACAACATATGGAGTTTATGATGAATGTCGGAGGGGACAGGACATGTTTTCTGGGATGGGGGGGTGGGGATTTTGGAAGACACTGAATTTGACACACACAGAGACCAGTAGATGCACACGTACACACACACATCCTGACAGTCCCTGTCTGACTTGTGCAGCTTAACAAATGCATCAGAAGGATAGGCATCAATTATTCAATCCACTTGGTTTGGAAAAGTGTGTATCTGTGTGTGTGTTTGTGCACATGTGTGCACATTGGGGGTTGGGGGTGATGGTGGGAGGGGGGTCAAACAAGTCCCTCAAGGTTAGGCCCATTTGGAAAGCGAGGCCAGGCTAAACGGCAGACAGCAGCAATGCAAGTGCAGAACTGGTCCGAGGGGAATTTGGACTCCAGGAATGGAGCAGTTTACACCAAATACTGCAGAGCCATGGAGGAGGGCTCGTATTGTACTGATCCAACACCAGGACAGGACAGGAGAGCATCTTGTCACTGCATTTTTTCACTAAAACACAGATGCTGTGTCTGAAATTACTCATTCACTATTCCAAAAAACAAATATTATGATATAATGAGCAGTGTATTGAGTCATTATGTTGTGTCATCACTGAATATATAGTGTCATGTGACTGTAATTTCAAGTTCAAACTTGTTAAAGGGGAAGCTTTGCATTGTGGAATTTATAGTAAATAAACTGAAGTGCACTGGGTAAAATAGGGAGTCATTTTGGCCACAGTTCCCCAAACAAATCATTGCATAGGCACTGCAGAGGTACATGCTCAACTAATCAAGAATCTAAACGGCTTGTCAGAAATGAGATTCACACAATTTGGACATTAACACATGCTATATGTACATGTACAGCACAGAGACTATGTTCATGTGCTTTTTACTCATTCACTTGGTAAATGGTCATGCTTAAAGTTTTCATATGCAATAAATACATATCAATCATTTTGCCTTATCCCATGTTGTCTTCTCTTTTCCTGTTGTGCAGAGCAGTGTGCAGTAAATGAATCAGCACATAAAAATGGGTTTAAAGCCACTTTTACCAACTTTGTTTTTGAAAAGTATTTCTTTGAATATTCCAAATATTAAAAAAAGATTTTATGTTATTTAAGTTTAGTGGACTGATTTATTCTGAAGATAAGCATGGTCACCTATAGTCACCAGTTATGAAACAATTATTATCTATTATTGCTTTAATGAAGGACTTTAACATACTGTAAGCCATATTGCAATACAAATATCTGTCAATACAGGATAAATCGCAATTTTGCTATACTGTGCAGGCCTGGAACGTAATAATTTATGCATTTTGCTTCCCTGTGATTAACATACAGTATGCAAGAATAGAATAGAATCAGAACAAACATTAATCATCAATTTTAGGATCTGATTTTGACTTTAGTTACAAGCATACCCATTTTTCTTCTATCTTTTGCTAAGCTGATGATTTCTGCATCTTCCTTAAAATGACAAAAACACAAAATAAAGTTTTGTGGGTTTGAGCAATGTTGCAAATGATGCAAAGCATGAATTTGATATGGTTTAAAGGGTTAAGCCTCAGTTCAACGCAGTATTTTATAGCACTATACTTACAAACACATTACATTTTTTTCACATATATCACACTGTGACAACTGTAACAACTGTTACACACTAATAATGTACCTGTAATTCACTTAAAATAACTTACAATAGCATATAATGACTTGTGAGCATTTTACTGGTGACCATTATGTATTAAATACTATGTAAAAATACAAATTTTGTGTCAAACAGTGTATATTAAAACTATTTTAATAATTATTCACAAGTCAAATCATTCAAACACTCTCTTATTTCTCACTTAAATGCTGTAGGACCTGACATACAAACACACACACACACACACACACACACTCAAGAGCCATGTCCTGAGACACATGTTGCTATAGAACACAAGAGTGGTAGCAAGCTGTCTTGTTTGTGCAGTGTATACTGTAGGCGCTTGTGTGAGTGTTTAAGTATATGCATTTATTTGTGTGTGTGTGTGTGTGTGTGTGTGTGTGTGTGTGTGTGTGTGTTAGAGTGATAACCCGCCAAGGAGACTCAAAAGAGGCAGCTAATGGACTCCAACCGCAGAGTGCTTGTCACACAAACATTTCTGCTGTCACAGCAGTTTATCACACGTAACACAATGAGACACCCCCTACACACACACACACACACACACACACACACATACACACACACACACATGCACACATGGGTCCCAAAGCAGCCATTTGTCCCAGCTTGCAGAGAGTGGATGGGAGGGGAGCAGAGCAGAGAACAAAGGAGAAGAGACAGTCAGAGAGAACTGTTGTGTTTTCACAGTTGTTTTAGCAAATCTGATGTGACAAAGTGAAAAAGAGGGCTTCTTGGCACCACACTGCTCCTGACTGAACACATACTGGTCTGAGTGGATGTGGGTGTGTACACAGATGGTTCACTGACAGTATATCAGTTTTAGCCTTTTATAATACACCTCTGGATAGGATGGACATAAGAACAGATTCCTTTTTTTTACTTTTACATCTTGAATTTAGAATGTCAAGATAATGGTTGTAATAAATGCAGACAATATCAGCTGCTGGCTGCTTGAATCCAAAAGAAATAAGTATCAGCCTTCATAAAAATATTTTCAGCTGAACCTTAAGTGCATGCATATGTGTGTGCATGAAGGGCGG